>CM062258.1:37851529-39101529 GCA_031216405.1 Syzygium malaccense | reverse complement strand
ATGTAAATAATGTTGGCAGATCCTCCATTGAGTTCACATGGATTGACTGCCTGAATATCTCAGCCTCGATGTGTTTATATGTTCATATATACTGATGCAACTTTACCAGCTTGTAAGAAGAATAAATACAGATGTTGTACCCATTAACCACGCAGAAGTGTTATGTCTCTTTTTACCACCATGGAGGTATGTCATGCTTAATAACGTTTACTTTTTGGGGCTTCTTAATACTTTCATTATGCTGGCTATCGAAATGTTGATGCATAGTGTCTTCCTACTGGCTACAGTTTTTATACCGCCTTTCTCACGGAACCGTAAGTGGGTGTTACCGCTCATACGGATCCCAGCCAGCAAGCAAATAGCCTTCCTAGCAACATGATTATCATAACCGTTATTCGTGATGTGGCTCTCTAGAGATTCAACCAAAAATAAAATGACTTGAGGGATTTCGGAAGCCGAGCTCTTATGCTTAAAAGTACTGACAATCTAGGAGGAAGAAAGAGGCAGCGCCATACTCCAGGACCTTTTACATAGAGCAGCTCTGGGTCATTACAAATGCCATGGAACAAAAGCTAGACTTTATACTCTGTTGCATCTTTTTCGTGCAGAATCAGTTTGTTCTCGAGTCCAAAACAAATCAACTCGCTTTCTTTCGGTCCCATCCAATGTTGTCCGATCTCACGTGGAAGAGACACAGAGAGTCAAAAACGACTTGCGTGGCGATGAACTTCCCAAAACCAAACGGTCAAGCGCCAACACCAGCGAACCACATCAACCTATGTAATCGAGAAATAGGAATAATATCAATAATGAAGTGGCATCAGTGTAACTAGGAGGTCTGATTTGGATATTTGGTTGGTGGTTACACCAATAACCTCACCAAATCAGGGATAGCTTCCTTTCAATAAGAGTCATTTGCGCTTGTCCTCTAGCATTTCTTATTTTAACGTGTTAGTACTCGCAAGCTCCGCCTCTATATATCTTTGTTTTCTCCAGGAGAGGAAAATACTCTCTTGTTGTTTTATGTCCAAAGAATGCCGAGATTCACTAGGAATTTCAAATGAAATAGTTTTACCTCTAATGACTTAGAGGTTCCCGTGTCAACTTATGTAATTGAGAAGGAGAAAGAACACCGGTAATGACGTGGCGTCAAGAGGGTCCCACTCAAATCTCGTACCCCATTGCACTCTCTCTCGCGGTCCACTTCCCATATATCCACATCCGAAAATCGAAAAGGAAAGGGGAATGTGGCGAGAATTTGCTAATTCGCTAAAACCCTAAAAACCTCCCTCGTGCGCTCTTCTGTGCGGGAGGAGAGTGAGAAAAACAATGGCGTCTTCAGTCCAGCTGACCAATCTCAAAGACCTAATCTCGCCGCCCCTCCGCCACGCCACCATCTCGCATTCCATCCCGAGGGCGAGCCTCTGCTCCAGCGCCGGCAAGAGGAGGAGGCCCCCGTGGAGGCGGAGCCGCGCGAACTCGGCCGGCGCGAGCTGCTCCTTCGTCCCCACGGAGTCGGCCAAGATTAAGGTGGTCGGAGTCGGCGGCGGCGGCAACAATGCCGTCAATCGCATGATCGGAAGTGGCCTGCAGGTGAATCCTCGCTCTCCTTGTCGCGCTTTTGGTGGCTTTCGTTTGGAGGTTTTAGCTGGTGCTTTTGCTTCTCCTGGCAATTTCTTGTGGTTCGTGGTCGCGTGTCGTGGTTTTCCTTCATAGTCGTCGTTTGTTGAGCTGCGTTTGCTGTTTTACCTTGCGATGACCTCCTCTTGACTCAAGTCGTGGAAGTAGCACTAAAGTTCGTGTTGTTCTGCTGCTGGTGTGTAGGGTGTCGACTTTTACGCCATAAATACGGATTCTCAGGCATTGCTACAGTCTGCAGCAGAGAACCCCCTGCAGATTGGAGAGCTCTTGACTCGTGGATTAGGTCTGCTTCTGTCCCTTTCAACCTGAAGAATTCCTTTTCAGGTTTTGCTGTCCTTTCATTGTGATATATAACATGCATTCTCTGGGTAATTTGTATGGATGTTTTCTTGTACATATAATACAGAGGTACTCATAGATAATAAATGTACAGCTATTATTATACCATGATCTGGGCATAACATGGGGTTGCGAATTAAACAGTATCACACACGTGATGGTCTTGATGGACTGTTGGTTTTCTAATTGAAATCCATGGTAGAGCTGTAGGTACGGGAGGAAACCCGACTTTGGGAGAGCAGGCAGCGGAGGAATCAAAGGAAGCCATAGCCAATGCTCTCAAAGGGTCAGATCTTGTGTTCATAACAGCTGGTATGGGTGGGGGAACCGGATCTGGCGCTGCTCCAGTTGTTGCCCAGATATCCAAGGAGGCTGGTTACCTCACTGTTGGGGTGGTTACCTATCCTTTCAGCTTTGAAGGACGTAAAAGATCTCTGCAGGTTTGTCTTGCTGTTTAGTCCACCGCGGACAAAGACATTCTTTTTTAGTCATTGCAGGACATATGTGATAAGTAGATCAATGATGGTTTTGGTTTGGTTATTTAGTTTTTGTCTGGGGTATAATGAAGAATAGAGGGAAATATGGGATGAGAAGAGAGGAGGCGTTATGTGGAACATTTCAACCTCTTCTTGTCTGTATCTTTTTTTATTGAAGGTATTTCAAATTGTCAGTATGGAATTCAACAAAATCTTTTTATAGAGAAATCCCCCGGGAAACTGCATGTGCTACTGTTTGGATCTGACCTCTGGAAGATTGCGGAAACCCATTTTATATCTATGGTTAATAGATGCAACAAGGGTAGCCAAATCCATAGCACGTCTTTTAGCTAGAGTAGACTTACAGCTAACAAGCTCTTTGTTGATAATACTCTAGTTTTTATGAAAGATTCTGTTATTAATAAACTATTTGGTTCTTTTTGTTGTATTTCGTCTTCTTATAGATCTATGGACGTTGTTGATTGTTGAGTTCCAATTTTTTGGAGAGATATATATCATTAAAAGCTGGGTTTGCTCTTCAGCTGATATTTTTTTTCTCCTTTTTCCAGGCATTAGAGTCTATTGAGAAGTTGCAAAGGAATGTGGACACACTAATAGTGATTCCAAATGATCGTTTGCTTGACATTGCTGATGAGCAGACACCCCTACAGGATGCTTTTCTTCTTGCTGATGATGTCTTACGCCAAGGGGTTCAAGGAATTTCTGATATAATCACGGTGAGTGTTTCATTGAAAAATAGTCATCATGACGGCGAGCAGTGAGTTGAATTGGTAGATTGTTATCATAAGACACCTGATTGCTGATACACTGAAGAGTTAGCTCATAATAGCGCATAGTGATTTTGGATGGGTCGTGAATATCTAGGAGCTCATAGGAGTTTCATCATACTTTTAGAATAGTGTTTCTTGCTCGCTGGAGACTTGGATGGCGCTGTTGCTACTAGGTGGTACAGGTCACGGGAATTGGTTATTGTGGTCTATGTTTTTTATGACATGTTATGAGCATACATGGTTGATCGTGTATCTTACATACTCATCACTGATGAGGATTGCTACATTTTTACGTACATTGGGTTCTCATTATACATTCAAATGGTATGGAACATCATGTAATCTGTTCGGAGACAGTAATGTATTCAAACTTTTCCCGTGTTTCCCATGCGCAGATACCTGGACTTGTAAATGTGGATTTTGCGGATGTAAAGGCAGTCATGAAGGACTCTGGAACTGCAATGCTTGGTGTAGGGGTTTCCTCCAGCAAAAATCGTGCAGAAGAAGCGGCCGAACAAGCTACATTGGCTCCTTTGATTGGATCATCAATTCAATCAGCTACTGGGATTGTCTATAATATCACTGGAGGGAAGGATATAACCTTGCAGGAAGTAAACAGAGTTTCTCAGGTACGAGTTTACAGACCTCCAATTGCTCAAGGCAATGCACTCAAGTGTGTTTTTTGGATTTGAAAGTTGCTAACAAAACTACCATATTCCCTGTACTTTTGTGTAGTAAATAATTTTAGCCTTGAAAGAACTGGAAGATTTCTTTAATTCAATAAAGTATTTCCTTTTCTGTTGCTTAGAAAAATTATTCATCAAACACTCCTTTGAATGATTCAACATAAATATTTTGAGGTCGACTGGTGAAATATTATGAAATAAATACCTGTTCTCAAAGATGTTTCAGAATCCTTTCTTTTGCTGCCGTATATGGAAGACTGGCAGTTTGGAGTCTGAACAATATATATCTTATTTTAAAAATTGAAAAAGGAATAATTTCAAATGCCATCGTGAATTTTCGCTTTGATGACGCTTCTCTTTCTTTAGAATGAAATTTGCAATTTGCACCGTAAGGTTCTAGACCACACAATTCCTACTGCTCTTGGTGCAATAGAAGCTGTTTGGTCTCTCACTCCTAAACTCAGGCAGTGAGCTTCTTTGCCAAATAATATGTTTTATGTTTTTACTCTGATTAAACCATAGGAAAGTATTGCCCGGACAAGAGAAAAATCATTGGATCGAGCCAATCTGATTATGTACATTGTCATTATGTTGATGAATAATTGTCAAGCAGTCTCCCTTGCATCTGAAGATGTATAACTGATTGCAAAATTTGGTCAAGGATCGGTAGGTTATAAATTAGAGGATGCAAAGTGTATTTCAAAGTGAAAGTCCAAAGGTTTCTCTCGTACTTCCATCAAATCGTGCAATTGCACTCATTTGGGTTCATCCTTGATAGTCAAGTGGTGATTTGCAACTTAAATTGTTTTTGGGTACTGATGGTTATGTATACATGTTCAGGTGGTGACAAGTTTGGCCGATCCTTCTGCAAACATCATATTTGGTGCCGTTGTCGACGACCGCTATAATGGCGAGATTCACGTGACAATCATTGCGACAGGTTTCTCGCAATCTTTTCAGAAGACGCTTCTCACTGACCCCAAAGCTGCCAAACTAATCGACAAAGTAGCAGCTCAAGAAAACAAGGGCATGCCTTTGCCTCTCAGGACTCCCGCCTCTGCTTCCCCTGTTAATTCCAAGTCTCCTTCGCGAAGGCTCTTCCTCTGATTAGACTAATCTTTATATTCTTTTATTTTGCGTTTTGTGTAATGTTGTGAAGCGCAATTGTGTTGCCATTGGAGTTTGCATAGTCCTGTACTTCATTTATCTAATGGTTTCCCGCAAGTTTACAAATTGAACAAATCTCGAAGTCAGCGGAGGTGTCCCATGTCGACGTCTGATAAATAGTTGATAATTGAGAGGCCACACGTCTATAATAAACTAAAATCAATTCGTACTTTGATTAGCTGGTTTTGAACTTGCCAAATCGACAGCGTGCCGTCATGCTCAATTCGCTCACGTCTAATGCCATCTCAGCTTAGCGCTTACCGAAGTTGACAATGTTTTCATTAAAATGGTTGAGGAGAAAATCCATGCTGGTGAATCCGTTATCTGTTGGAAATATCACGCCCAAGAGACGATGTGCAAGATCGCTCGCATAGACTGTTTAAAGACAGTCAGATGGTCAACCAAAACGAGAGGAAAGAGATGAGGATGCGAATAATCATATATCGCTTGTGTCTTGCTGGTCACGCGCGAAATTAAAGCTAAAATCGGTCGTTCATCACAAAAGAAGGCTAAGGTTCGGCTCAAGTTGAAAAGGACAGGATGTGCACAAGGAAACAGGGAACAGAAAATCCCTCAAAAGAAAATCACATGTTTAATACGCTCGCCAACACAATAGCTTTTTTAAGTCTTCCAAGATTGGGCAAGACAGAGACACAAACGCATTGGATCAACAGGAGCCACTTGTCACGGTTATTATTATCATCTCATATAGCCAAAGTAACAAAACATGAGATATATATTGCTATTATGGCAGAAATTTATAGCCAAGACCACAGAAAAATAATGGATAGATCATCGTGTTTACTGTGGTTAATGTTACAGGTACTTGATTACCAAGTAAATAGCGACCACCAAAATCACAATCGCAATAACTGCTAAAAGCATGCTCATGCAGGTGCAGCTGCCCTTCATGCGCTTGTTCAATATAGCCAAGTTCTTCTGCACCCTCTGTACTCAAAAGAATTGACAAAATATTAGAAGCGGGTTAATATGAATTCCCCTAAATAGATGTTAGGAGTTGAGATCAAAAGCAAAGTCGCGTTAACATGCATCCATGCACAGCATACACAGGCAATGAAACAGAAGCAGAAAGGTTTCTGGGTCAACCATACGAGATTCTTATCCTTTCAAGTCTATTGTTCAGCTTTACTAGAATCCATAGCTTCACTAGCTCATAGGCTGGCATTTAATAGGCATGACTCCAAACATTCCCCAACCCATCCGTGCAATGCCTTTCAAAAAAAGAAAAAGAAAATACAAAATTTTGATGCGTATGGAATTCGTCTACAAGGGATCAGGAAGGAAATACCCGTAGACGGGAGTCTGTGACATCCACATGCTGGTCCAAACTATCCTGCAAAATCAGAGAACAAGAAACAGCAAATTTCTACTGTCAAATGCAAGGCAATGCAGCTTAATATACTAAAATATATGGAAAAAATGAAGCTATATCTACACGCTGAAACCGATGGAGTACCAAATTCAACAGAAATTACATACAATTAGTCTAGTATGCAAGTCCAGTTCTTCATTAACTGCCAAGGCAATATGTTTTGTACTTATCACCGTCTCCTCAAGCTTTTCAAGACCTTCATCTTGCTCTGATTTCAAGGAAGTTCACAGATAAAGACTTCACTTCTTCGGCAGATAGACAAAGCATATATATAATGCAATGGAAAGCTAAGATACAATTATTGAGAAAAACGTCATCCAGAAGTAGCAATTTGCCTTTCATAATTTGACGCTGAAGACCAACAATGCCTTGATTGTCCAAGCCAACAGTTCTGCTCATCGCATCAGCTGGCTTTGCATCTGGACCTAACAAACTATCTCTATTTCGAGAGTTTGACATGTTCAGAGCGGAAGCCATCTGGTCCTTTTTTGTTCTCAAGTTGGAAAGCATATCTCTGCGCCTATTCATCTCTTTTTCGGATCTAGACAGAAGAAATATCTGTTATTGGAGAATATGACAATGACAAGCACCGCGTAAGTCCTGAGACCTGTGAAACGACTCCCAGACAGGAAATGATCCAATTTACCACTCCTTAAAAACTCTAACGACAGGCTTAAGACGGTAAAAAGTTTCACGAGGTCGAATAAAAGGGAGAAAGCTAAAAGTAAAAAGTTCAATGACAGATGCGGCAAACAGCACAAGCCTATTGCATGACAGCTCTCCAGCAAAATCATTCACTAGGAGTGAGATGAAAGATCTATGCAGTCTTAGAAAAGACATCTCATTTTCAGATGTTCAAACTCCAAAAGTTCTTGCCCTTTCATTAGTCAAGGGCTAGTGTTTTTGCAGGTCTTAGCCGCCTTATACTTGTAGACCAAATGTCATCATATGTCAGTATTACTGAGTCGGTAAGAACTGAATATGCAAAAAAAATGAGAAGAAAACGGGCCCGCTCTCCAAACTTCTGACATCATAATTTAAATGGAAAACTACAGCATAACGAGGGATGCAAGCTCAGCATGCCGGCATCAAGCCATCCAACATACAGAAGGAGAGAAACCAAAGAATAAATAATTGGCATAAAGCTAAATCCAAACCCAGACAAGCACCAGCCCCATCAGAATTGGAACATAAAACCTCATCCGTGCTACTTACATTGGCCGACTGCTGGGCATCTTTGTTAGGACAGACTGCAAACTCTCCAACCTAGTGCCTAGTATCGTTATTTTCCTCCGTATGGAAGACGCGTGACGCTGGTTCTCGGGTCCCGACGAAACCAACTTATCATGCTCGGAAATCATGCCGCCGATATCATCGGCCAACTTGGCCGCTTCATTGTATTCCTTCATCCACGAGTCCGCAGAATACGCCATTTGCCTAAACAACACAACAAAGGATCAATCAGACAATCCGGCGCATCCCGGGAGCATCACTTGCCCGACAATTATAACCCAAACTCCCTCAAACTCCATATTCTTGCACACAATCCAAAGCCACACATCTTCCCGTCTTAGGGTTTAAGCGACACAGCAACACAATCAATGAGATTAACCCAACGAATCCAACATCGCAACCCCTGTGGGTTTTTCCAATTCGATCAAAGCACCACACGAGATCAAACGGATTACTCGTTTCCCATCAACGCGATTAGCACGAAAAGGAACAGACGAAATTACACCAGGCGAAATCTTTCAATCCGACACAGAATGCCGGATCATCGCTGCGATCTGCAGCTGAAATCGAGCGGATAATCCGAGACAATCGGGCGATAACCACAGAAGAAAAAGGCGTTACCTTTGATCGTAGCTTCGAGGGTCCTGAACTCTGATAAGAATGAGAGGGAATGATAATATTGAGAAATCGAGGTGGAGGATTGACGCAGGAAGCCAGCGTCCACCGGCAACTTTTCTTGTCTTGACCTCGTCGTCGTCGTCGTCGTCGTCGTCCTCGCTCCAATTCCTTTATGGAGTACCCGACGAGTTAGGACTCCTTGCCTCACCACACGACGTCGTTTTTGACAGCTCGATGACAAGTTATTGCTCCTCTTGAATTTCTTTTTTTTTTCTTTTTACCCTGAGCAAATTGTCATCTTTCAAAATTCCCCCCCATGCTTTACGAATTCTTTTTTTTAACCCCCCCTTAGGTGTTCTTTACTTTAATTTACGCCACTCAACTGCACACCTCCGATCTATCTCAATATATCGTGAAATGTTTAAATTCCATCGGAAGTCATATTGCCTTGAATCAATCGCTCGATTGCATTGCTACGCCTCCATCTTTGTTTCGTGTAATTTTCGTTCAAACACGTAAATATAATTACCAACGTATGGTATTTCACATAACTTAAAAAAAAAGAAAAAATAATAGAGGAAAAAGAAGAGGAAATTGTTGTTGGAGCCCATATTGTGGACCTCGATGCTCTCTCTTTGAAGTTTTAATACCAGTGGGTGAACTTTCAAGGAAACTTCGTGGAGCTCCATGACCAAAGAAAAAACCTTTATTATGAAGAGTTCTTTTGCTTGAATGTAGAGAATGGCGATTGATTATATTAACTCTAATATCTAAATAACTGAAATATGAACTAATGGATCTCGTAACCATTTGCATATGTATAGATAATTATTGTAATATTGTGCTGCTTATTAGATTTTCTTAGCGTAGATATTCTCCATTCATGATTATTATTATAATATATAATGATATAAAATGGTATGTCATTTAAAATTAAATAGCTAGCTGTGCGTACATAAATTTTGACGCCATGTCATGTTTTCGCAATTTTCATATTTTCCAAAACAATCTCATTTCTTGGGGGTAAGGCTTTTTTGATTTCATCTACGATGAAACTTCTGGCCTATGAAATAAACAAACGAGGAAAGAGAAGGGGGGGCGGGGGGGAAGGGGTAAGAAGAAGAGCGATACAGCAAGCGACAGCGACGTCGTTTTGGCGGAGTCGGCATCCATCCCTCGCACTCCAGAAAGGCAGAAACCCAAATCAAAATTTCAGCTCCTGCAAAATCTCTCTCTCTCTCTCTCTCTCTCTCTCTCTCTCTCTCTCTGTGTCTCAGGTGCAGAGGGGATCAGCTATGGCGAGCGAGCAGGAGCCTGCAAAGGTGCTGCTACCGTATCTCCAGCGAGCCGATGAGTTGCAGAAGCACGAACCTCTCGTCGCTTATTACTGTATACGCCTCTCTCTCTCTCTCTCTCTCCATCTAACCCTAGCTTCGGAGTTTCGCCATGTCTCCGTTTCCGCGATCGCTTCCGCGCGCTGACGACGGTCGGCTGCTTCTGTTTGTATTGTTCATCCAGGTAGGCTGTATGCGATGGATCGAGGTTTGAGGATTCCGCAGACCGGGCGAACGAAAACCACCAACGCCCTCCTCAATTCCCTCATCAAGCAGCTCGAAAAGGTTTCGGTCATCGCAACCCTCATGCGAAAGCATCTCCGTTTCTTCGTGGTTCGCGTGTGTGAATTTCCGCTGGCTTTGACTATTAGATTCGTGTGCGAGCCGTGCGAGTGCACGTATGTGTTGCTTGTTTAGATGTCTGTAGCTGCAAGCGGCGGATGCATCTGTTTGGGCTCCGGTCGATAGTTTCTCGTTGCGCTACTGCTTTCCCCGGTGTGGCCGGCAAGTGGTCCATTAATATGTGGTCCTTTCGCAATGTTTGCCCCAAATGGTTTAGAAGGAAACGATCCCTTATTTGAATATGTACGTACATATGGAATTGCAAGCACGTTCTGTTGATTCTGAGGCTCCATGCAGAGAGTGCACCGGTTGCCTTGTCTCGACGTGCTAAAATGATTTGGGATCCGCTTTGCAGCTGATTGACTCAAAAAAAAATGATTTAGCTGCCTGTAATGCCCAAACATATTCACTTTTTCTCAGAATAATTAATAGTAGGTATTTAGTCTAGTCAAAGGTTTAACGGTCCCAAACACGGTCATTTTTGAGACATAAGCCGGCTTAAACAACCAGTTTCCCAACCGGTGGTTGTATTTTTGGAAGAATTTCTGTGAATGTAATTGCGACACTTTGTTGGCATAAAATTAGCACTTGTTTCTACTATTGGTCTTCACGTGTATTTTTCTGAGGCTCTAGTTTGATCCATCCTAGTGGCCAATCAGCTCTATTCAATGTGCAAAATGTTTAGTACAATGGGCATTTCAAACGGGCGTGACACATTTTCTACTGGCTGAATTGAATTGACTTCGTATTATGCACGTGAAGTAATCCTTGGTGTTAATCTGGCAAGTAAATTCCGAATCAAGTCATTGGATAGATTGTTGTTAGAGTTTATATAAATGTCATCGTTGCAAGATTTTGTTTATGCTGCCGATTCACCTTGTATATATAACAGGTGTTGCATCAATTAGCCTACTGTCAGTATGTCTTCGTCTTCATTTTGTTCTACTCAGAGTTTCACTTTATGCATAGCGCACATTCAGTAGGTCATTAGCTTTGTGAAGGAACAATCAAGTAGAATATCTTATTTTATATCCAATATTCTGAACTATGAAAATAGGGTAGTGGTGCAAACTATCCACGGTTTTATCGCCTTTCTCTATTGGCTTTCTTTTATGGGGACATCCTGATCTTTCTCATGCTTCAAAAGCTGTCATTGTGTTTTGTTTCTCGTGTATATTGAGAGGATGAGATATTCGAGCAAGCAATATAATTCTTTTTTATCCAGTTTCCTTAAATTTGACTGATCTTGGCATTGCTTTGTTCTCATTGCTATCTATCTTGGTTGTTTAACAGGACAAAAAATCACTAACTCGGGGGCCAGAAGACAATTTGTATCTGGAGGGTTTTGCCTTGAATGTGTTTGGGAAGGCAGACAAACAAGATCGTGCTGGGCGCGCTGATTTGTATGATTAATTGACTTTTCATTTTCGAATGTGATTTGATTGTTAACTTTAGTCTTTCTTTAAATTTTGCCTTAATTTAGTTTCTCTATGCTTTTATTCTTTCAAATAGTGAATTACACGATCCTTCTTTATTTTTAACAGCACTTCAAGCATATTAAGAAATTCCTTTAATGATTTGGAAACTGACTTGATACATAGCATTTTGTATAGATCTTTCACATGCCTTTATTTATAGTCTTTGAGGAAATCACAGTTTGAACAGAAGTAATAAGTGCCGATGCTTTTTTTTTTCCCTTTCATTGTTAGGCTGGTTGATTAACAAAATCTACTTGAATTCTTGTTACAGGAATACTGCAAAAACATTTTATGCTGCTAGCATCTTCTTCGAGATTATCAGCCAATTTGGGCCTCTTCAGTCAGATGTAAGCTTTACGGTGTCTTGTGGTGTGGGTTTGATTCTTTTACATCTGCCACAGGGGGGCCACAGGGGGGCCTATTTTCTTTTTGAATATCCCCCCCCCCCCCCACCTTCTTTAACAATAAAAAAAAAAAAACCAACCCCCCAACATATGTAAGGGAGGGCCATTATCTTGCCCAGCCTTCCTTTTTTGATTTAGTTTTCAATTACATATTCTTCATTTGATAAATATTATGGCAATCACGATGCACGATCTCAATTACATTTTCTGGAAATGGTTATTGGATAAGAGAAATATATTTCTTGCATAGGATTGTCTGTAATTAGAAAGAATAAAACCTCAACATCTCCAATAAGATAAAAATCAATTCATCAAATTGAAAATTCACTTGTTTTTCAGATCTGAAAAATAGGTTCGATTCCATAGTTGATTCTCCCAAAAATTATCTGCCCTCCAGTGTTAATTCATTATTCCAGTGGACTGCTTGAACCTCTGTGTTCTTGGCTATCGAGTACTTAGATGCCAAATACTGTTGGTAATTCTTTTGTGGCTTTTATTGACAGCTTGAACAAAAACAGAAGTATGCTGCATGGAAGGCAGCAGATATAAGGAAAGCCTTGAAAGAAGGAAGGAAGCCAGTACCTGGGCCGCCCTCTGGTGATGAAGATCTCTCTATACCATCAAGTATACCAAGTGGTGGATCATATGTACGTCTCTTTCCTTCCTTTAATTTTAGCTAATGATTCTATTTACTCTGTCACAGTTCTGAATTCTTTCATGAGATCTTGTTATTTAATGTTGTTGGTTAGTTTAGTAAATGCTGCGAATTATACTGTTCACATCCACCCCAGAGGTTGTGATATGGCATAAATTGGGAATTGTACTTTGGTTTTTCCCACGCCTTCTCCATCTTGTGTTGTTTGACAGTTCTTGTATGTAATGAGCTGTGTTTTGGGACAACATGTCAGTAGTCAAGACCATGTCACGTGAGGGGTAGGCTTATTTCGATTTGCTGATAAGGTTGTGGTTCACATTCAAGCATTCATTGTGGTTGTTCGCTAGATAATAGGATAGTAGTTCCTTTAGGTCCTGTCTGGTTAAAAGCAATGTTGGTTTGAGCTATTTATGATCTCCCAGTGAATTGTGTGTTTGTAACAATAGGTCTTGTTAAAATAATTTTTTTCCCAGATGAACCTCTAGCCATTCAAAGTCTACTGCATAGATTTCTAGAAGAATCTCTAGATAGACATATCTATACCCCTTGTTGGTCCTGAGTGACGGAGGAGGCTAGGTTAGCCGTGGCAAACTAAATAAGTTTTGAAGGAAATCGCATAAGATTAAGATTGATAATTACCAGACTTGTAATGTTTGGTAACACGTGGTAACACTTTGGAACTGAAATGTAACCTTTTTGGCTTTGAGTGTTTTGTTGTAAATGACCATCGGTCTAAGCAAATTAATAAAACTAATAACAATGTTCCTACCATATTAAAATTCGTCCTTATTAGAAGTTACCGAATTTTTTCCAATTATCGTCTATTTGTTAAGTCACCTTTATGTTGGGGGTATTCATCCATTTGCATTCATTGCCACTCATTCCTGCACCCGTGTCAACGTGGTTGGTAAGCTCAACCAGAAGCGAAGAAAGGATTTAAATGTAGTAATAGGAGGACACTTTTCAACCCAAAGTTCTAATATCTAGCCCGTTTTATGTAAGTGTCAGGAAGGGAGTGGGATCTTATTCCCTTTGACTGGCTTTGCTTTGCTCCTGTTAATCAAACAATGCCTTAGCAGTTTTCATTTTGAAATGCAAAGTTCGATATTGACTACAACTCTAGAGCATTCGCTTTCTCTTCTGTTTTCTCTCGTTACTTTATTTTTTTCTCTTTCTTTTTTAAATTCTTCAGTATTTTCTTTTATGATTTCTGAAGCTAAACGGGACTTTTCTGCAGCCAGCGCCTGTGATACTTAGTTTCAATTGCACAATTAATTGGTGGAGTTCATTCTCACTAATTTAGCGGTCTGAAAAGCAAATGATCCGAAATTGGGTCTACATGCATTACTGTTGGACTCAGATTGTATTTTTTTGAGTTTTGGGTTTCTTTTCTTTCCTCGTTTTTTTACCCTGGTATTTTATTTTTTTATTTGTTTTCTTGGGGGCTTGGTGGGGGTTCGATTAATTATTTAGTTTCCTTTGCAGGACCTTGGGCCTAGCGAATCTGCTTTCTCCAATGCTGGACCAGAAGCTGATTCATCACCTCAGATCCATGATAAATTGGACCGCCAACATCATCACTCTGCAGGCATTCCTCCATCTTCTAGTTCTTATTCATCTGCCAATTATCCATCTCATGACTTTCAGCCGCCTTCTCCCCCAATCACAAAAGTTGCGAGTTCTACTTACTCATCATACCATCCTCCAAACTATCCTCAAGAATCCTCGCACCCTCCCCCAAACTATCCTCAAGAATCCTCGCACCCTCCCCCAAACTATGCTCGAGAATCCTCACATCTGTCTCCAAATTGCCCTTCAGATGTGAAACAGCATTTATCGCATAGTTATCCCTCAGAACAACTGCCACAGATGCCACAGAATTATCCTTCAGAACCACAGCAGCATATTCCACATACTTACGTATCAGAATCGCAACAGCACTTACCAATTAATTATCCTTCTCAGGAGACCCCTATCTACTCATATCCCCAATTCCAATCCTATCCGAGTTTCACGGAAAGTAACCTCTCATCGGTCCCATCTCAATATTCTTCGTACTACCAAGGCCATGATGCGTCCTTCCCTCTGCAGTCAGATCATCAAACCTCAAAAAATTATGCTTCAACTGCTCAGTATGGGGCTGGCAACCGAAATGGGACTGCTCCAGAAGCTCCTCCTGCAGAAGCATACAAATACGACAGTAACTACCAACCGGCACCTGAAAAAATCGCCGAGGCACACAAAGCTGCTCGGTTTGCTGTTGGGGCATTGGCATTTGATGATGTTTCCGTTGCAGTGGACTACTTGCGAAAATCTCTTGAACTGCTGACAAATCCGTCGGCAGGTCAGTAAAAAATTAATTGCTCGTGCTACGGTCTGCATCCTGGAGGGGCTTTGATTCACGAAGGAATGAGTAGTTAAAAGGGTTATAATTTTGGTTCGGCGTGAGAATATGGGGACATTACGTGTGTCTATATTGCTGGCAGCCGTCTAATTTCATGCACCAAGTACGAAGGATGCGGAATACCAAAGGGCTTTGCGAGTTTTCACATGGCTGTTCATATGGGTTTTTTTTTATGTACTTTTTTTTTGTGGGTTGCAGATGGTAAAGCCATTATTCATTTGTTTTGGCAGTTATTAAAGCCATGTGAGGCTGGTCTTGGGTCCCTTTTCCCCAAATGTAAGTATCCCGGGGTTCAATGGAGGTCGCTCTTTTTCCGTTTGGGCTCCGATTTAGGTAAATCAGCTCTCGGCAGGGTCTTTGATCCAATCCCTGATGGGGTTCGTCGCCCATTGAGCTTTTGATCTTTGGGTTTGATGATATTTGCCTGGTGCTTGCGTGAAGAATATGTTGAACCGGTCTGGTAGGACTAGGTTTATAGCTCTTATCGATGTCAGTGGTTGGGCCTGCTGGCCCTATGGATACTTATCAAATGGACCCGTAGGCCCCTTTAAGCGCATCACTTTGGGCTTAGATCAGAGAGCTATCTATGCGGCCCTCTGGTCATTGGCCTGCAGTTTCGTTGAGCCCTGTGGACACACAATCACAATTGTCCTAGTCCCATTGGTCCCTGAGGAGTACATGCCCATGGGCCTGCATCATTAACAGTCCCTCGGGCCCAGTATAGGCCCGGTTAACACAATCCCCAAGGAGGCATGTCTAACGCGTGATGCTTTCGGCATACTTTGGGTTTAATAAGTACGAGTCGGGCCTTATCGGGCCCAAATTGGGCCGATGATTTTTTCCGTTGGGCCAAAAAGGGCCTTGTTGAGGCATGGTTTATTGGGGCCCAAGTTGGGCCCTGTTGGGCTTAAATTTTTGGACAGTCTTTTTTGAGCCAAAAATTGGGCCAGTTTGGGCCTTGTGGGTTTATCGGGTACGAAGTTGGGCCCTGTAGGGACTTATTGGGCCCTAGTTTGGGCCTTATTTGAAGCGAAAACTGAGCCTAATTAGTCTTTGGGCCGAACTTGGGCCCTAGTTCGGATATTAATGGGCTGAAAATTCGGCCCAATAGGCCATGGTTCCATAATGGGCCCAAATTGGTTATCATTGGACTATTGTTTGGGCCTTAATGGACCGAATGTTCGGTCGGCCCAAATGGGCCTTTGGTGATTGGGCCAGAAGTAAGGCCCTGCTAGGATTCTTTCTTCGACATTGGGCCAATGAAATAATTTTTTCCAAACTTGATCTCGACGTTGGGCCTTGTTCAGGCTTTATTGGGCTGGAAATGGGCTTTTCTCGAGTCGTTGGCAGAGCTTTGTCCATGTTGAGAGGGCAAGTTGGGCGTAGTCGAGTTTAGAAAACCCGATTTTGGGCCCACAGATGTAATTATTATGCCCTGCTTTAGTGCTTGTTGGTATGTTCTAGGCCGAATTCAGGCCTCCATTGGGCCTTCGGGCCTCACTTTTCTGTGAATACTGAGGCCAAGTCGAGGGGTTTGGGCACGACTGGGCTAAACCACATTCTCGTTGCACCGACAGATGATTTTGGGTCAACGGGCTGGGATAATAGTCCAAAACATTGACGTATGAATTCGTCTACAGATTTTGACCTCGAAAAAAAGAAAAAAAAAGAGAATTTCGGCTTATTGGTACCTATGAGAATAAGGGTTACGCTCTGACTAACTTTTGCCGCGAATAAACGTACAAGGGCGACTTGCAGATTTACCTCGACCTAAATTATGGCAAAAAAAAAATCAAAAACAAAAAGGGCTTAAATTAATAAAACTAACGCGTACAAAGAATAGGGATGGGAATCACCGGATAATTTCTTAAAAAACACTAACAGGCCACTTCTACGTATTTTACAAAAGGTCTTGGAGGCCTCCCCCTACCATAGCGTATTTCCTGCCAAATAGGGAAAAAGGCATCAGACAAACAGCCAGATCACTTATTTCAGGAATTCTTTATGAAATCTTATATTGATGCTATCAAAATAACAATGCAGCTCAGCGAAGCTTTAAGTTAGCAACAGAAGTATCTGCTCATAGCAACTTATGCACACTTCATAGGGTACCACTCTATGTTATGGTCAAGTTCCAAAACCTTGTCAGGTTAAGCCATTCCAAACCCCCACCTCGCTGGTCCCTAGCTCGTTACCTACTGCACCGCTGGACTTGAGTAACTAACATACTTCTAGGCACTCATCAGGCAGAGTTGAACAGGCTATGCTCAACCAACCATCATATCAGCAGCTCTACCGTCATAATAGATTCAATTCAAAGGCAACACAACAATTGCTCAAGATCAGAAGTCACAGAACCTCCTATACTGAAATTTAACTAGTCACCACCCCCTGCTGACAAGAAACCTTGTCTGCAAGGTGCAAGGCTCACTGTACTATGGCCAAGCAACCATTACAGCCGAGAGTCTCAACGGTTTATAAAAAATAATAAGTACGGTTTCTCAAAGAAGAGTAGCCTAATTCAAATTCTAACAAAATTTGTGATATATGCAAGGTGCTCAATGCATTTTCAACAACCTTAAGGATGGTATGGCATGTACCTTACTGTATGAGGACCATGCACTCACCACTGGCCAAGCTGTCTGCATGCCTAAAGGATGCGTCTGCCAAACTAAATAGAAACAGCTTGAAAATGACCTTTCAGTTCATCATAAAACCAACTGCAGAACAAAATCAAGATTCACAGATCAATAAGGCAAATAAACACTGCAGTGTTATAGATCATACAATTTTTTTATTACGAGGATGCAGGTGAATAGCAAAAAAGGTTGAGCTATTTCCAAGGACAGGTTAAGCAGAGGTATAAGAAATATAAGTTCATGCACCTTCAAAGTTATATATGCTCGCAAAAAAGCACACGAACATATTGTTATAATCTGCCTACATCCTTTCAGTTCAGACACTGGTTTTTATCACTAATGTGATCAATATAAATTGATTGGGTATGAAGAGGTGACATCACTTGGGCTCAGTCAAGGTTTTTGTGAGTTTAAACAAAAGGAGGTCAAGGCTAGCTAGACCTGGTCTTGAATTCAACGTTATACATAGGATAATGACAGCGATAACATTATACTATATGGATTATTAGCAATATCTTCAAGCAACTATTATGAAAAACTCAAAATGGTAAAAACTTGGGTTCTTTGTCATATTTTTGTAGGGACATGAATAAACAAATGAAAATTGTTTGATTCTTTAAAAAATGTGACTGCAAACAGTCGGTTCAACAGCTGCACATCTAAAATTTAACATGGAAGATGTCTGGGTTTTGTTTGGATGCAGCGTGGTAAATGCGAATCATGCTCACAATCTCATGGGTCCAATAAGGGTGATATGCTGATTGTCAAATGATGAGAGGCCAATAAAGTTACAATGAATCATGCCCACGCCAGCATAGTTAGAACTGCATAGACGTTATGAAGAAATGTGCAAACAAGCAACAATTAAATGAATGTAATAATTAAACATACTTGCACAGAAAGAGAGGTCTCAATTTAACATTCGCTTCGCTTCCTATATGACTTCGTCTTTCAGTTTCTTCTTTATATTTGGCAGGGGGAAGAACCTCACATGGGCCTTGAATCGAGCAGGCCATTACACTACTATCATGATTAGATTCAAAAACCTGCAATTGAAGAGTAGCACACATCAATTCCAATACCTACAGTGAATCACGGTGTCAGTGAAGTACCGTGCAGCAAGATTACTGACCATACACCAGAATTTGCAACCAACCAGATTATCGAATTAACTGTACCACTTATGGGTTTACCAAAAATCTTCAGGGTCAGGTAGAAGACTACAATAACAAAATTCAAAAGACATGCACAGGAATCAAGCATGTATACTTGTTATATCCTACGGATGAATCTGCCTCTTAGAGAAAAAGTATTACCTCGTTGCTGTCAGGGACAAATGGATGAGCCACATTATTTGGCAAGTCGCCAGGAAAATAACACCTGGTAATGTCAAACCACTTCAAACCAGTTTCACAATCCTCCCACATTGCCTGCATGCAAAAAAGAAACCAGAGCCTTTCCCACGTAAAAACCAAGGAGTAGAGAAATTCAACTAGCTCTCTATACTGAATTTACTGACCGTGGACACTTTCAACTACACTGCTAAGCACGTTGCAAGCTTTTAGAAACAAAGAAATTCAACTCGCTTATCATGTCGAATGTACTGAACATGGACATTTTCAAGGACACAGCTAAGTATGTTACAGACTTTTGGAAGTAAGGACACCTAATTTTCCTTGGTCATACAAAGAATATATATCAAAATTAAAAAAACTGCCTTACCTGAAGTTTAAATGGTGTCAATTTGTCATTACTCAAACGAAAAAGCGCGTGCTCCTTCACTTTGTATGTCACTCCACCAACGCAGCAAGAAGAGTAAAATTTCTTGCCATTGACAACTTCTAGTGCATCACCAATCCACTCGACACTATGGGAAATATCCGAAGAGAAGCCAACACATTCTCTCTTTACAGTACTAGTTTCAGAACTCTGAACACGATTGGGCCGTCTGTCATCTTGGTCCGCTTGCTTTACATCATATGTTGAAGTAGAATCTTGATGGTCTTCTGCACTGGACTTTTCTGCATTTTTTACGGTGGAATCATTATTATCTAACATTTTAGAGGACACTTTATTGCAAATTTGCTTTTCTAAGTTGTTAACATCTGACACACCGTGTGAAGATGAAGGCGGACTAGATTCAATATTTGCTGACTCACATAAGCTAGCAGGAAGCTCTGACTTTGATTCACATTCTTGTTTATCAAAACGCACAAATGGCTCAGATTTTTTGCTGTTGTCCTTGGATCTTTCGCTCAGCAAACCAAGAGGAGAACCATAAGTGGGATCCATGGATTTCCCTGAGCTATTCATCCCAGATTCAGAAAAAGGCTTCTGATCCACTTCTTTTTTAGATGAAGAGAGATCATTCTCCCGCATTTCTGTGGCCTTTGGAATTTCCAAATCAGAGCCAGTATTAACGTGATCTTTTCCAGCAGTAAAGACAACAGCAGTATTTGGTGAGAAGGAGACACCATTCGTAGTTATCTTTGTCTGATTAAACTTTGAATCCACAGCTCTAACCTTCTTCTCAGAATATGACGGACTACCAGTAGCATTAGGGGCCACTTTTGGACCACCTAAGTTTCTCATCACACGACCATATTTCGGGGGCAAGGCCTTCCCATGGCTCAATGCCAAGCATTTCTGGCAATGCCATTCAGCTTTAGGTATCCCTTTCTGATTCTGCGACTGCAAGCATTTCAAGTGGTATCCTTTCTCGCAAGCATCACAGAGTAACACACTTTCCACATCAGTGACAGTTGCTTGGCAAAGCTGGCAAATCAATGCCTTATTCATATACTCCCTTGAAGGAGGAGTCCATGTAGGATGCTCGGGAAGCTTCGGAGTTAAGAGCTTCTGAATAATTTTGGCAATTTCGTAGTGACTAGCATAACTTGAAGGCGGAGAAACAAAGTTGACACCCTGAAAAGGTTGATGATGCATGGTGGGCAAACGTGTAGCAGCAGTTTGCACAGTGAATGGTCTATTTGTTGGGTTTCTTGCTGCGAGAGGAGGTGCTCCAGACCCTGAGGTAGAGGCTTGCTCAACTTGGCCCAATGTATTACTAGGAATACTACTTCCTGTTCCTAGTCTAGATAACGAGGCATGTTGGGTTTGTAAGGACCAGGAAGGAGCATTCACAGATGGTTGATTTGCATAAGTTGCTGCAAGATAACAAAAAAGCATATGAACGTGGAACTTACGGCGGTTTACCTTGTGCAGCTGCAGGCCACTAAGGTATGAAAATTTACCCTTGTATCATAAAGCAAAAGGAAGCAAAAATCTGATGGTAGAGAATTGTCAAGAATAGTAGGAAAACCACCTTGTGAAGGTTTAGTTGAAATATGAGGTCCTGCATGATTCACACTAATTGCTTGATCAACCTTGGGCAAAAGCATCGCAGAAGAATCTCTTCCTATATGACTATTAGATATCCCACCAGAAGCAGTTGATGTCCTTATTTCACTTCGTGGAAGCTGGTACGGCGCAGAGCTTCCAGAAGAAACATTAGCTGTAGCTGAAGAAACTGGGATGACTCCGGAAGAAAGGGGAGACTGATTAACTTTATCAGACGGAAACGTCCGAACAACAGGTGGCATCCCACGGTTTTCGGCAGTAGCACCAAAACTTGGTTGTGACAAGTGGGGTGAATAAGAAGCTGTATGGGAAGGGAACTTCTTCGATTCTTCCATCTAGTAGAGAAGGTGCACAGATAACTCCTTTCAATAATACCACAGGTAAACATAAAAGGCAATACCTCATGTAAATAACTCATAACACCAAACATGACTAATATATCTTAGGTTTCAGGTGGTAGCTGGCAACACTAACACTCGAAAATAAGGAGCAATTATTTGCTTTTAAGATATAAATGCTGGGTGATAATTACGTATCTAATCACATGATCCCAACGTTTTATGAGCACCTGAAAACAGTCTAGATTCCTCTTCATCAAGCTTCTACATACATCAGTTTTTAAAGAAACACAGAGAAATAGACGGGACTCCCTTAAAAGTTGGAGAAACTTAAACATGCCATGATCTCGGTATATTGGCTAGCTAGCATGGCAGAACCGCAGAGGAACTTCTGATGCCAATTTCACCAGTATATACGAAGAACAAACTCACGGCTCACTTAATAACAATTCCCAGGCTCTAAGCTACGGCAATTCAAATTAATAAGCCCCGCAGTATCACCTTCAAGATATAGAAACTTCAAGCTTCTAGCATTGAGATTACTTATGATAAGTCATGAGATAACTGCTTCTCCGTAGCTATCTACTTCTTGGGAAGAAAGAAAAAAAGAAAAAAAAGAAGCATCTAGAGGCATAACACTTCATGACCGCACTCATGTCCACATTTTCGAGCAACTAGGTAAACCATATGTAGCCACGACATGATCCAGAAACCCTTGAAAGATTACAACTCCATCGGCCACTTAAAGTAGCATATACCAATCTCAGGAAATCAAGTGAAAGCTGTAGAAAACACAACAAAAATTGAGCGAAAGCCGCACCTTCCTCTTTGCAAACGTCAGCTTCTCAGCAATCGACGATTTCGGAACCGTATAGCCTAACCTCTGATCCTTAGGCTTTCCATTTAGCCCCAAATCCTCAATCACGCGCCCAACAGCATCACCAGCCACAATATCCTCCGGAGCTAGGGTTGCACACGCGGACGCCAGCTTCTCCCTCGCCTCCGCCATCAAACCCAGCTCCGCCTCCGTCGGATCCCTCCCTCCGCGCATCCTCCCCATCGCCGCCAGCACCAGCACGATCTCCGCCACCCTTCCGAACTCCGCCCGCTCGAACCTCGGCTTCTTCGCCGCCGGAACCGCCGCTTCCCCGCTTCCTCCATCCAGCGCCCCTCGCTTCTGCCCCGCGGGAGACGCGGCCGGGCTGTCCGCCCGAGGCGGCTCCGGAGCCTCGGGAGAGAGCGCGATCGCCGAATCCATCCGTCAGAGCGAGAAGCCCATGCGCCGCGTCGGCGACGGGGGAGGACCTGCACAGGCAAGAGGCCGGAGACATGATCGATAGGGAGGAGCTCCAGAAACGCAACGCAACGAAACGAAACGAAACCCTAGGAGACGAGAAGGAGAGCCAGAGGGCGCGAGACGGGGAGGGAGAGGGGAAGCGTTTGAAATGTTGGTTTCGCCGGGACGAGAAATCAAGAGATCCGACGAGTAATTTTACCTTTTTGGCGGGTAAAGCTCGCCCTTCGTGTTAATTTTGAGATAATATTAGCGCATGCGAGGGAGAGGAGAGAGAGAGACAGGGGGATCGCCTGTGTGCTGTGATGAGAGCGCACGCACAGAGCGAAGATGTGTGAGAGAGACAAAGGGCGTCTTGGCTGTTCGAACCGGGTCCGGTGGGTATATAAGCCGGGTTTTCTGTGGCAGGGAAAGTTAGGGCTCCGGCGGGATTTTCGGATCGGGGGGAGGCCGGCTTTTGCTTGGGCCTTTTCGTGGGCCGGAGCAGCACGAGGACGGCCCAATTGGGGTTCCTTCGCACCCTGGGGAATTGCTCCTGTGAAAGAACGATGGTGGAGAATATGAAGAATGTATGCCAACACTCTGAGCAAATCCCCCATGCTGCGAAGATCAAATTGTCCCCGCCGGTGCAAAGCTTATTTTTAGTATCTTTGGTTAGGTTTTGGTGGATGGGTATGTAGTCTCGAGCGGGTATGAGGATCTGAGACTTAGCATGGGCATTTCGGGAAAGAAAATGACGTTTCTGTAAATAGAGGCGCGATGATAATGGACGTGAAGGTACGAGATGATCTCCGAATATGAAACCGATATGTTTATTTGGTATTTTTAGGATGGGAAATATGCAAGTGGTGATTGGATAAGGGACCGAGGTAAGTTTTTAGTATTTTTTCAAAAAATGATAATTAGCTTGAGCGTCATGTAATAATTAGGGATGATTAGTTCTAGGGTGGGCGATTCCCACCTTGAACACCCTAGAATCGGGTACCGCCCACCAAGGACTGATTCCACAAAATAAGAACTGAGAATCAGCCGGTGGTTCCATGTGGATCCATAGGACCAGTCTTTTTGTATGTGCACACGTGCGATAATTCTCTGTTAAGTATCAAAACGATACTACGACAACTGACAACGCATTTTCATTCTTCTACTCTTTTCTTCTTACAACTTTCCTTGGACATTTAAAGAACCAAAATGATAAACAGAGAAAGCTTAGGAAAGAAAAGTTCGGACCTTTTCAACCCTCTTCAAAAAGTCTTGAAAGAATAAACCCAGAGCAACCAAGACATTGAACATGGTTGCCACTAAATACAAATCCAAATCCACTATACAAGAAAGAGACCCCGACTCTATTTAAATTAGTTTGAAGCGAGAAAGGTAATAACTTTTAAAGAGGTCACATAAATGGTGGGTCGTTGGTGTAAGCAGAGAAGGGAGACTATACAGTGAAAAGAAAAATGCATTTAAGATGAGGAGAGAGAGTTGAGAGGGCTAGGGTAGACAGTGTGCGTGAGAAGGTTGAGAATAGGTGTGTGCAATCCGATCCGGGTTGGCAAATAGATGATTTCACATTTGCAACTGAGAACTGGATCAATGCTTTATTAGAACCAGAAATCGGATCGATCATATGGGAATCGCGGTTCCCGGTTCTTTCGCATACTTCTAGTGATAATATACAATTAGCGACAGATTTTACGACGAATTATTTTTCCGTCGCAAATTAGTGACGAATTTAGTTTCCGTCGCAAATTAGCGACGAATTTAGGGACGACCTTTTAAAAAATAATTAAAAAATAAAAAAATTTTGCGACGAATGAAATTCGTCACTAATTAGCGATGAATTTTGCGACGAATTATTTTTCCGTCGCAAATTAGCGACGAATTTATTTTTTGTTGCTAATTAGCGACGGATTTAGTGACGACCTTTTAAAAAATAATTAAAAAATTCAAATTTTTTACCAAAAAAGAAAATAAAAAGAGAAATAAAAAATAATTAAGAAATTTGATTTTTTAAAAATAAAAAATATTTAAAAATTCTTTTATTTTTTTTTTATCTAAAATAAAGTCATGAGATTGAAATTATTTTCCAATAAAATCCAAACGTCAGAAAACGATTTCCATCGTATATCACCATACGAATGAAAACTAAACGTTTTCCATGAATACGTTTAGTTTTCATTCGTTTGATGATATACGATGGAAATCGTTTTCTGACGTTTGGATTTCATTGGAAAATGATTACCAATGAACACTTTTCATGAACACTTTCCTTTATCATTAAGTTTTCCGCAAAACAAATGTATCCTTAGAGTGATTACCAATTTCTCCTCTATCAAGTTTACCATATTGCATTACCAACTCCTAATTGAGTTACTTACCAATGTTTATTTTCATTTTTTTCTACACCAACTTCTCTAATCTCTAACCAAGCTTCTGTCATTGTTTACGAACTTTTATTTGCATTTCTTACCAATAATTTAAATTTACTGAGTATTATATGAAACTATTGGCCTAGCTTTCTTTGCGTGATTTGGGTAAATTTTCTCCAATCAAATCAATTAGTTTTGGATTACTAAGTCTCATTTGAGTTATTAGCATTTATTTGTTATTTTCTCAAATTTACTAGCTTTTTATTAAGTTGCTACTTTTATTTGCATTGGTTTCCAACTTTTTAAATTTACTGACTCTTTTAGAAATTACTAACTTTTACTAGAGTGATTACCAACTTTTTTCGATCAAGTTACTAACTAGTTTTATGTTACCTTCTTTTATTTGAGTTACTTATCAATGTTTATTTGGTTTTCTATTTTGAAATGACCGACTTTTCTTATCTCTAACAAAAATGCATTTCTAATTTTCTACCAGCTTTGAATTTACCTTCTATTACATGAAATTATCAACTTTTTTGTGTGCCTCATTAACTTTTGCCCAATTAAGTTACCAATTAGTTTTGGATTGTCAACTCTAATTTGAGTTGCTTACCCATTTGATTTTTTAACTTACCAATTTTTATATTGAGTCATGCTTCTTTTTGCATGACTTACTAATCTCATTTTACGATTTAATACCAATTAATTTTCTATTACTAACTGTATTTTACTTAATTACTAACATTTATTTGATTTTTTCGTTGCTAAATCTGTCGCTAATTAGCGATGAATTTTTTTTCCGTGGCTAAATCTAAATCCGTGGCTAATTTTCCGTGGCTAAATCCTTTTTTTTGACTGTTTTTCGTCGCAAATTCCGTCGCAAATTAGCGACGAATTTTTTTTCCGTCACTATAGCAACGATTTTTTTTCCGTCGCTAAATTAGCGACGATTTTATTTTTCGTCGCAAATTCCAACGAAATTAGGGACGAATTTGTTTTTCGTCGCAAATTAGCGACGAATTCTTTTTCGTCGCTAATTTTCCGTGGCTAAATCGTTGTTTTTTTTAGTGTGAAACAGCATCTATTCGATTTCACATGTACAGAAATTATGGTGCAATAACAAGGCGAATTGATTGTTTTCGATAATCACTAACCATCCTAAGGTAACCGAACAAAACAAGCCTATCGCATGAAGAAGGGAAAAGCACCAGGGGAAACGATGCTGCGAGGTGTGTAAAGGACTTTAGTGGTCATTGCAGTCTCTGCAGGGGTGCAACAAACGTAGGGGCTGCCTCGCCCTCGAGTCAAGGGCGCGGCCGTGAGTCAGTCCTCGCTCTCTAAGCTACTCTCCATCTCTCGGTTCCGTCTCCCGATTTCCCTCTATCGTTCACCTGTTCCTCTCTCGTTGACATGTCTTGCATTCAGAATGGAGCGCCATGTCATTGATATCCCCCAAGAGATGGTGGAGATGCCGAAGGCATGCGCAGGGTACCATCGCCAAAGCGTGGCACGGAAACGTGGCCACGAGGAAAATTCCTCGCTTAAACCTCAGACAAGGTGCAACCACGAGGAGATGGGTGCTGCAACCGGAGCCCAAACCTCTACCCCGCAGGCAAAGCTCGCTGCCCCTGCCTCCGCCGGCAACCAGCAAGCTAATTTGCAGGAACCATCCTCCGCCGGCTACGGTACCTGCCTCTAATCCGCCAGCAACCAGCGAGCCAACGTCCGCCAACCACCCTCCGCCGGCCCCTGCACATCCGCCGGCATAAGCACAGGTCCATGAAGCCGGCTTGCAAACCTTTGGTGACACTCCTCTGCCGGCAATGGTTCCTGCCCACATGCAAACGCCCTCGTTTTTTACCTAAATTCTAACCGTTGTACATGATAACTGTGATTGCCCAATATTAAAATATCTTGATGAAAGAAATTATCTATAAGGTTATGTTTGGGAATATAAATAGGTGATATAAGCCAAACCCTCTCTAAAGCTGATTATCTAAGATAGGTTATGTTTGGGATATAAATAGGTCATCTAAACTAAATTCTCTCTGAAACTGATTATCTGAGATAGCAGGGGTGTTTGCTCGGGCCATCTTGGGAGTGGCATTGGTGCTAAGCGGCCTATTTCACTTGGGAAGTTCAACAGACCGGAGAATTTTGATGGTGGGCGCCATTCACCTCACGTATGTCTTTTTGTATGTTGCGTTTGTCTCTCTCCTTTTTCGCATTCCGGCCAAAGGAGAAGAAGTACTAGCTGTTTTCATTTGTCACTCTTGCACATTAGTTGGGTTGTGTTGTGGTTGTAGCATGGTCTCTTGCACGTTTTCTACATTTGATTCATCTTTCATGTATCTTTTTTCTAGATCATATAGGCGAATTATTAAACTAATGTCATGCATATGTCACGGGTCGATCGATCTAGCGTTTCCTCACCCGTGCGACCTTAGAAATTTCTCCCGGGTGAGACCTTAGAAATTTCTCCCAAGTCAGCCTTTCCACGTTTGCTCACAAGAATTTTAGAGAGAGAAACTCTAGAGAGACAGGTAAGGACTTAGGAATTTCTCCCAAGTCAGCCTTTCCATGCTCACTCACAAGAATTTTAGAGAGAGAAGCTCTGAAAGTGCATTACTTCTTGAAAATAAGAGATGAGTAAACAACGGGAGGAGACTCCATTATATATAAGTACAAGATTGACCGTATCCAATCTCTCCTCAATTTAACGGTGGAGATCGTACTCCCCCAACTACCACACCTATCGCATTTATTATAGGAGGGTACAATTACCGTATCACCCGCCCCCAGGAGTATTCTATAACATATCAAGAAACTACTAGTACTTAAATATTTGTACATGTTTCACAAATTTATTCACTTGTATACATATTTCAAGTTGATATTACATGTTCTTAAATATTTGTGAATGTGTTATGAAATATATGATTACAGAAATTTGTGGCCTTTTATTTGATATTGCCATATTATATGATATGTTATGTGGGAAGTTCTTAAAAGTCTGTATAAATCGTGGACAATAATAATATTCTTTTCACATTATTTAATAATTGCACAAAAACAATACATAATTCCAGCATAAAAGATAACACATGAATGCGCGACTGCATTTACTAATAAAATAAAATAAAAATGAAAAAGTGAGAAAAAGTTGGGGCTCTTGAAAGTTACTTTTTAGGGTTATTTCCATTCTAGGTATCGTTTCGTGTTTAGGGGTGATTTGGGGGTATTTTAATTTCTGGAGCTTTCGAGATTAAGAGGCAAATCAAGGACCATTTGGAGACCATAAGTGATTTAGGATATTGGGTTTACCTAATGGTTTCTTCAAGATTAAGGATTTACTAAGGGTGCGGGGGTTATATTCAAGGGTTAGTTATGTCTCATGTGTTTGTTTTAGGTTTTGGGTTATTTGAGGTTAAGGGGTTAATCAATGAGCAATTGGGGACGATGAGTTTTTCAGGATATTAGAATTGACTAATGGGTCGTTCAGCAATGAGATTTTCTCGAGGGATTATACAGAGGGGTTACATGAGGTTCATTTAGGGTCTATTTTTAGTTTTAGGGTTATTTCCAAATTAGGTGTTATTTATGGGTTCTTTAAAAAATTTGGAAGTCCTGGGAACATATTCTTAATTATTTGGAGTTTATGGGCTATTTAGGGCTAACAAAGTGTTGATTCACGGGCTATTTCCGGTTTACTGTTATTTTGCATTTAGAGGGTTAATCCGAGGTAGTTGAATCTCTTGGGTCATTCAAGGTTAAAAGTTTAATGAGGGAGTGTCAACTATTATGAGATAATTAGGGTATTGGGGTTATCTAATGATTTTGTCAATGTCAGTTAATATTGATGATTTATTGAGGGTTCTATTCTACGGATATCTTAGTCTCATTTTTTAGTTTACTTAGGGCTACAAACTTAGGGTGTTATATCCAGATCAGGTGTTTTCGCGGGTTATTTGGGTTTTACCAGTTCTGGGGTGATATCCTTGGCTTTTCAGTTCAAGGGTTGTTGTGACATCCCGAATTTGGCAGTCGATTTTTGGGAGTTTCGGGACGAATTTAATTGGACGGTGTTGATATTATTATGGCCAGCCTCGAGATTGCCCGGGATATGTGAAAGGTGGATTTTTAATTGGATGCGGATTTGGACTAGTAGACCTCCCTCGGGGTAGTTTGATTTAAATAATTTGGCCTTTGTCCCTTTTTATATTCGAGGCTTATTTTAGACCGGTAGATCGTTTTCGGTTTTAAATAAGGCCCATCGGATTGCAATTATTATTTGAATGTTTTTTTTTCTTTTCTTCTTTCTCTCTCTCTCTCTCTCTCTCCTCTGCCGCACGCCACCCTCTGCCGCGCCTCTTCCCCATGCACGTCCCCTCTCCCCCTTCACGCTCACGTCTTCTCTCTCTCTCTCCTCCTTCTTTTTCTTTTTCCTTTCTTTCCTCTTTTCCTTTCTTTCTCTTCTTCTTCCTTTTCTTCCTCCGGTCCCGACTGGTTCTGCTTCGCTCCGCCCCTGCTCGCCCAGCCGACGCCGCCCGAGCCCGCCTGATCGCCGAGCGCCGCTGCCGTCGCCAGCCAGCCCGGCCGCCGTGCCGCACCGTCCTCCAGCCGCCGCCCCAACCTCCCTCTCCTCTTCCCTCGCGCACGCAGCAGCGAACTCACGTCGCTGCCCGTTGCGCCCGGCGCTGTCCAGCCGCGCCTGGCCATCGCCGCCGTCGCCCCGGCCGCCGTCCAGCCGCCCAGTCAGCTCCCCAGCACCGCCCGACGCCTGAGCTCCACCGTCGCTGCCGTTCGACGCCCCTGTCGCCGCCGCGGCTCCCCTCCAGCTTCCCCTTCGCTTTCTGCCGCTTGCCGCCGCGCCCCAGCCGTCGCCGTCGTCGCCCCCACCGCCAGCCGCCGGAGCTAGCCCAGCCGACCAGCCACTGCCCGTGCCCGTGCCGGCGCCCGCGCTCGTGCGTGTGCCCATGGCCGAGCCCGTGGCCGGGCCTTGTGCCCGTGGCCGAGGGCTGTGCCATGGCCAAGCGCCGTGGCCGAGCCGCGCGCCCGTCGCCGAGCCGCGCGCCCGTCGCCCGCGCCCGTTGCCCGCGCCCGCGCCCGTGCACGCGCCCGCGCCCGCGCCCGTCGCCCGCGCTCGTGCCCGCGCCCGTGCCCGTGCCCGTCGCCCAGGCGCGTTGCCCGTTCAGCCGGCCCGTCGCCCGGGCGCGTTGCCCATCCGCTCGCCCGTGCGCCCTGGGCACGCCGCACGTCCGCCGCGCCCGCGCGCCAGGCACGCCGATCGGCCACCGTGCCCGCGTTGGCCGGTCAGCACGCCCGTGTGGCCCGCGCCCGCGCCTAGTCCGGTACTGTTCACCCGGGCCATTTTGGGCCCGAGCCGTTTTTCCCCGGGCCAAAACTTGGTAAGTGACTTCCTAAACCCTACCTAGTACATTGGGTATTATTAGACTTGTTTAGGGGTTAATTAGCACCGGTTTAGGGGCTAAACGTGGAGTAGGGTCAACATTTGCATGTGCGTAATTGTTATAATAAATTGTGATATTAGTGGGGGCTTACTTAATGGCTATTTATGGTGGGCTAAATAACCGTATTGTCGTGGCGTGTGTGGGGGAAATTGATGTTTGATTGTGGTCGACTTGAATGGTTTTGGGTGCATATTAGAAGCTAATGTAGGTGGGTCAATGATTGACTTGTCTCGGGTTAGAACGACTAGGGCGTGTTTTAATTTAATCTCATTGTGTTTAATTGCGTTATTTAGATTAGATTAAATGCTATGCTTGACTCGAATAATTGTGTGTGGCCGACTTGAACGTCGGGTTCGTATGTTGAGGTGGCGAATTGTGAATTGGACTGAATTGTGAATGTGGATTGTTTGATGCTAGTGGCGTGGAATTGATTGGGTTGAATGGCGTGTGCTCGCCTGTCAATTTTGAGCCCGGATCGATCGGAAGGCTACGGACTTGGGACGTGTTGACGGCGGTCCGTGTGAAGGTTTGACTGGCCGGTGTGCCAAATGGTTGCGGGCTTGAGACGTGTTGACGGTGGCCCGTTAAAGGTGTGATTGGACCGGGACGTGTTTACGTCGGTCATTGGAAATTGAGCCCGGATTGATCGGAGGGCTACGGACTTGGGACGTGTTGACGGCGGTCCGTGTGAAGGTTTGACTGGCCGGTGTGCCAAATGGTTATGGCTTGGGACGTGTTGACGGCGGCCACTGGAATTGATTGAATGATATGGCTTGGGACGTGTTGACGGCGGCCATTGGAATTGATCGAATTGTGAGGCTTGTGTGCCTGTGAGAATGAATTTGAGGCGCAGTGGCGTGAGTTGTGAGAAAGATGTTTGGACACGCATGCGATTTGAGCGTGTGATTGAATTGGCTGATTGAGCGTGTGATCGAATTGGCTGGTTGAATTAGTTGGATTGATTGAGTGCAAGTGTGGTTGGTATTTGAGTAATTAAGATGTGTCATTTAATTTCTATTATTGCATTATCACATGACGACTAACGTGCAGAGTTTACTTGGGCTTGATGACGAGGTAAGTACAACGACGCGAATTTTATATGTTATGGGGTAGATTGCATGTACGACTTGTCTGGGTACGCATTGGCCTACGTGGGGTTTAGGGGGTTGCTTATTGAGACTCGTTCTCACGGTTATTATATAACCATTTCAGATCCGCGACCGTGAGTGATTGGAGACGCTGCAAGGGTATCTCGGAGGTCGAGGACGGGTCAAGTATACTGTATTTTGAGTCCCCCTTTGTAGAGGAGTTAAGTTTGTGAATCTTAGTCCCTTGTGAGGAATGTGGCTCTGTTGTTGTGACCTAGTGTAGGAATTACAATTATTGTTTCCTGCTTTTGCTACTCCTTTGTTATTATTAATTGTCCGGGTTGTTTCTATTTGTTTCCGCGCGTGCTTAATCTCTGATGTTTGGGTTGGGTCGGCGACGCGTCTGGGACGTCGCATTCAATGATCGACCATCGAGGGGTGATCACGCGCTCGTAGGGTGCGGGGCGTGACATCACCCCGGTTGATTTGGTATCAGAGCAAGGTCAGCTCGAACCAAGATGGTCGAAGCTTGGAGTGATAAGGAGCGATGACTTTGGGGTAGCTAGTTAGGGAGACTTGTTGGCCATGCGTTACCCAGATTGCTTGGTTGTGATTGCTGGGTGATATTATGCACTAATATGTGAAGTGCAGGTGCGTCAGGACTTGAGGTAAGTGCGCGAAACCTGTTGGTTGTGATTGAGTGATGTTGGTGAATTGCTACCTGCTGTGTGAATTATTGTGTGGTGCACTGCCTAGGGCGTAGATTGGTATAGTTGGCCTAGGTCTTTAATTCCCGAGGGGAATTATAGCAGGTAAGTGGGTGGTGTGAACTCTGTGTGTATGAGTAGCCGAGGAAGAGGTCGAGGTCGAGGTCGAGGTCGTGTAAGTCCGCAAGTTGGAGTTGTGGGGAATCCCAGATGGGATGAGATTTTGAGGGCATTCGAGAAAGTTGGAATTTTAATGGGAAGACAGACTGAGGAGCGAAAGGCTAGTGTTGCTATTGATGCTGAGGCCACTATTGTCATCGTCGATGGAAATAATGGGAGTCATGGGCATAATGGAAATGCTGGGAATCAAGGTTAAGGGCAAGTTAATGCAGACAGACAGATACATCAGTTGGTTGGAAAATTTTTGGGAATTTAAACCTGCAAAGTTTGATAGTAAAGGTGACCCTAAGGCTACGTTACTTTGGATAGAGGAGAGGCTTTTGAGGTATTCGGGTGTACTGATGAGGAGAAAGTGACCCTGGTTGTATATCAACTCCAAAGGAATGCAAGTGATTAGTAAAAGGACCCCAAAGAAGGATATTTCGAAGGACATAACTCCAAGCTGGGGTATAGCTGTCGAGGCCTGTAGTGAGAAATACGTTCAGAGAGTGCGAGGACAGAAAATGACATAGTTCCTTCGACTTCACTAAAATTGGATGTCAGTCGATCAGTATGAGGTCAAGTTTGTAAGGTTGCCTAAGTACGCACCAAGGAGGGTTAAGGACCGTGAGGATAGGACAAGGAGGTTTCGGGATGGATTGGAACCGGAGTTCCGCAATCAGTTAGTACTTTTGGGTCTTAAGGGATTACAATGAGTTGCATGAGAGAGCTCGATGGTTGACACGGATATGAGTGAAAGGATTGCCGCTACTGGATCACGGTACGCGTCAGCTAGGGACAATAGGAACTTTGGAAAGAAGCCTATGACAGAGAATCGGAGATTTGTCCTTCTAGTAAGAAAGAACTTTGGGAAGCCGAATTACTACTTCAACGCCGTAGGTCGGTCTTATGGAAAGAGGCATAGGAATGGCCATTGCCAAGGTAGAAGTGCAGCATGTTGTGGATGTGGACAGTAAGGTCATCAAGTGAGAAATTGTTGAACCGACAGGTTAGGTCCCTAATGCAATCGCAGCAACCGCAGGTAGGCCATTAAGCGAAAACTGCCTCGCAGATTAATCAAAATCGGCTAAGGACGTGAGGAAAAGTGTATGGTGTGGCTGAGAAGGAAGTGAAGGATGTGCCTTGAAAGTCTAGATACGTTATGAGATAGTATTGGGTACAGTAGGAGATGATTTTGAAGTTATCGCCCGAGCGGTTATGTAAGACTTAAAATCAATTTTATAAGGGATTGGCGCAATTGGTTTAAGGATTTATGGATTACTGATGATATTTTGGACGAGTTGGGAAGGATGTGTGTTGCTTGCAAAGTTCAGATTCCGTAAAGAACTGAGGTAATTTGTTTTAGGAGACGGTGGGTTGAAATTGGACGGATTGAGTTGTCTTGGGGTATTGAAAGATAATTATTTTGGGGTTGACTAATTGGTTGAGGAACCAAGACTAAAGGACATAGTTGAGGTGTAACCTTCCCGATGTCTTTCCTTAGGAATTGTTGGGATTACCACATGATGGTGAGGTGGAGTTTATGGTTGAATTGGCCCTATGGACGGAACCGATTTCGAAAGCACCCTATAGGATGTCACCGTCGGAATTTAAAAGAATTAAAGGTTCAAATGCAGGAATCGTTGGATAAGGGCCTTATTCGTTTGAGTGGGTCTCCATGGGGAGTGCCAATTTTAATTGTGAGGAAGAAGGATGGATCGTTAAAGTTATGCATTGACTACAGACAGTTAAATCGGGTGACTATTAAGGATAAACGCCCGTTGCCAAGGGTAAATGACTTGTTCGACCAGTTATAAGGGGCATCAATATTTTGTAAGATCGACTTGAGGACTGGTTATCACCAATTGAGGATCAAGAAGGAGGACGTGCCAAAGTCGGCATTTAGGACGAGGTATGGACACTATGAGTTACGGTGATGCCGTTTGGACTGACAACCGCCCCTGCAGCCTTTATGGATTTAATGAATCGGGTATTTAAGGAATTTATGGATTAGTTTGTAATCGTGTTTATGGACGATATCTTGGTATATTCAAAAAGTTCCGCTGAGTATGAGTTACTTTTGGAAAAAGGTTCTACAGACTTCAAAGGAGATATGCTCTCTACGCCAAGTTCAGTAAGTACGAATTCTGGCTTTACCCGAGTAGCGTTCTTAGGACATGTGGTCTCTGGTGAAGGGATCGCAGTGGATCCGGCAAGGACTGAAGCCGTCATAAATTGGCCAAGATCGACAACGGTAATCAAGGTTCGGAGTTTCTTGGATCTGACATGCTATTACAGACATTTCATGGAAAGGTTTTTAGCGTTAGCGACACCGTGGACGTGTTTGCTAAAGAAGACAACGAAATTTGGATGGACAGATAAGTATAAAATGAGTTTTCAGGATTAAAACAGAGTTCGACGACCACGCCAGTGTTAACGGTCCCGTCAGGTCTAGAAGGATATGAAATCTACAGTGACGCTTTGCTAAGAGGACCCAGATACATGTTGACACAATGTGGAAGAGTGGTGGCATACGCATCGCGACAATTGAGACCGCATAAGCTGAATTATCCAATGCATGAATTGGAATTTGCTGCAATTATTTTCGTTCTTAAGATTTGGAGGCATTACCTGTGTGGAGGAGAAATTTCAGATTTATACGGATCGTCAAAGTTTAAGGTACTTGTTTTTTCCAAAAAGGAATTAAATATGAGACAGCACAGTTGGATGGAATTCTTTGAGGACTACGACTGTGGGATTATGTACCACCATGGAAAGGCTAATAAGGTAGCGGATACACTGAGTTGAAAACCGAGCATCGCACATAGGATGGTCAAGGAGTGGGCTTTGTTGGAGGGAGTCTAGGACTCGGAATTTAAGTTTGAAGTAAGTCACGTCTCAAGTTTGCTCACCGCATTAAGGATTGAATCAGAAATACAGACTAAGATTAAGTAACTACAATCGACGGACCTAGAGATTCAGAAAATTTTGAGTATGGATGCCACGAAAAGGAAATCGGATTTTTAGGTATTCGAGGACGAGATTCTAAATTTCCATGGACGGTTATGTGTGCCCAGTGATACAGAATTGAAGGAAGAAATTTTTGTCTGAAGCACACCGTAGTACGTACCGTATTCACCCGGGGAGTACAAAAAGGTATCAGAATTTACAGAAGCATTATTGGTGGAACGGCATGAAAGTGGACGTGGCCAAGCATGTGGCTAAGTGTTTAACGTGCCAATAAGTGAAGGCGCAACATTGCAAGCCGGGTGGAATGTTGCAGCCATTGGAAATTCTCGGGTGGAAAATGGGAACACATCACGATGGACTTTGTAATGGGATTACCGAGAAGTCAAAAAGGGTCATGATTCGATTTGGGTGATAGTTGATCGGTTGACAAAGTCAGTACATTTTCTACCAGTGTAAAAGGATTTTATCTTGGAAAGGTATGCCGATTTATATGTGCGACAAATAGTCCGTCTGCACGGAATGCCAGTGACAAACACTTCAGATCGTGATCCTAAGTTTATTGCCGCTCTTTAGAAAAGTTTTCATACGGCATTAGGAACGAGATTACAGTTTAGCATGACCTATCATCCCCAGACGGATGACCAGTTTGAAAGGACGATTCAGACTTTGGAGGATATGTTGCGAGCATGTGTTTTGGATTTTAAGGGTGGTTGGGAGAAACAGATACATTTGGTTAAATTCGCCTACAATAAAAGCTATAAGCAAGGTATCAGAATGGCACTATTCGAAGCACTTTATGGCAGGGTTTGCAGAACATCGGTTTGCTGGGATGAAGTTGGTGAGAGGGGTATCACGGGTCCCGAGTTAGCTCAGCAGTCAGTCGAAACAGTCAAAGTAATTCGGGATGGGCTTAAGACCGCACAGAGCCGCCAAAAGAATTATGCAGACCGGAGACGAAGGCCCTTGGAGTTTCAAGTAGGGGACCACGTATTCCTCAAGATGTCGCCGATGAGAGGATTGTCACGGTTTGGTAAGAAAAGAAAGTTGAGCCCAAGGTACGTAGGTCCATTTGAGGTCTTAGAGAGAATATGCACCTTGGCTTATCCTCTTGCGCTACCGCCAAACTTATCTCATGTTCATAATGTATTCCACGTGTCTATGTTGAGGAAATACGAACCGGACCCGACCCACGTGCTGAGCTATGAAGAAATAGACGTGGACGACAGGGTGTCGTACGTGGAAAAGCCAATTCGGATCAAGGGCAGAATAGAAAGAGTTTTGCGGAACAAGAAAATTTCGATGGTCAAAATACTTTGGGAGCACCATGGGACCGAAGGTGCGACGTGGGAAAGTGAAAAGTTGATGCGACGCTAGTACTCCCATTTGTTTGAATAGTAGGTTGGATTGTAAATTTCGAGGACGAAATTCTTGTAAGGGGGGAAGAGTTGTGACATCCCGAATTTGGCAGTCGATTTTTGGGAGTTTCGGGACGAATTTAATTGGACGGTGTTGATATTATTATGGCCAGCCTCGAGATTGCCCGGGATATGTGAAAGGTGGATTTTTAATTGGATGCGGATTTGGACTAGTAGACCTCCCTCGGGGTAGTTTGATTTAAATAATTTGGCCTTTGTCCCTTTTTATATTCGAGGCTTATTTTAGACCGGTAGATCGTTTTCGGTTTTAAATAAGGCCCATCGGATTGCAATTATTATTTGAATGTTTTTTTTTCTTTTCTTCTTTCTCTCTCTCTCTCTCTCTCTCTCCTCTGCCGCACGCCACCCTCTGCCGCGCCTCTTCCCCATGCACGTCCCCTCTCCCCCTTCACGCTCACGTCTTCTCTCTCTCTCTCCTCCTTCTTTTTCTTTTTCCTTTCTTTCCTCTTTTCCTTTCTTTCTCTTCTTCTTCCTTTTCTTCCTCCGGTCCCGACTGGTTCTGCTTCGCTCCGCCCCTGCTCGCCCAGCCGACGCCGCCCGAGCCCGCCTGATCGCCGAGCGCCGCTGCCGTCGCCAGCCAGCCCGGCCGCCGTGCCGCACCGTCCTCCAGCCGCCGCCCCAACCTCCCTCTCCTCTTCCCTCGCGCACGCAGCAGCGAACTCACGTCGCTGCCCGTTGCGCCCGGCGCTGTCCAGCCGCGCCTGGCCATCGCCGCCGTCGCCCCGGCCGCCGTCCAGCCGCCCAGTCAGCTCCCCAGCACCGCCCGACGCCTGAGCTCCACCGTCGCTGCCGTTCGACGCCCCTGTCGCCGCCGCGGCTCCCCTCCAGCTTCCCCTTCGCTTTCTGCCGCTTGCCGCCGCGCCCCAGCCGTCGCCGTCGTCGCCCCCACCGCCAGCCGCCGGAGCTAGCCCAGCCGACCAGCCACTGCCCGTGCCCGTGCCGGCGCCCGCGCTCGTGCGTGTGCCCATGGCCGAGCCCGTGGCCGGGCCTTGTGCCCGTGGCCGAGGGCTGTGCCATGGCCAAGCGCCGTGGCCGAGCCGCGCGCCCGTCGCCGCGCCGCGTCGCCCGTCGCCCGCGCCCGTTGCCCGCGCCCGCGCCCGTGCCCGCGCCCGCGCCCGTCGCCGCGCCCGTGCCCGTGCCCGCGCCCGTGCCCGTGCCCGTCGCCCAGGCGCGTTGCCCGTTCAGCCGGCCCGTCGCCCGGGCGCGTTGCCCATCCGCTCGCCCGTGCGCCCTGGGCACGCCGCACGTCCGCCGCGCCCGCGCGCCAGGCACGCCGATCGGCCACCGTGCCCGCGTTGGCCGGTCAGCACGCCCGTGTGGCCCGCGCCCGCGCCTAGTCCGGTACTGTTCACCCGGGCCATTTTGGGCCCGAGCCGTTTTTCCCCGGGCCAAAACTTGGTAAGTGACTTCCTAAACCCTACCTAGTACATTGGGTATTATTAGACTTGTTTAGGGGTTAATTAGCACCGGTTTAGGGGCTAAACGTGGAGTAGGGTCAACATTTGCATGTGCGTAATTGTTATAATAAATTGTGATATTAGTGGGGGCTTACTTAATGGCTATTTATGGTGGGCTAAATAACCGTATTGTCGTGGCGTGTGTGGGGGAAATTGATGTTTGATTGTGGTCGACTTGAATGGTTTTGGGTGCATATTAGAAGCTAATGTAGGTGGGTCAATGATTGACTTGTCTCGGGTTAGAACGACTAGGGCGTGTTTTAATTTAATCTCATTGTGTTTAATTGCGTTATTTAGATTAGATTAAATGCTATGCTTGACTCGAATAATTGTGTGTGGCCGACTTGAACGTCGGGTTCGTATGTTGAGGTGGCGAATTGTGAATTGGACTGAATTGTGAATGTGGATTGTTTGATGCTAGTGGCGTGGAATTGATTGGGTTGAATGGCGTGTGCTCGCCTGTCAATTTTGAGCCCGGATCGATCGGAAGGCTACGGACTTGGGACGTGTTGACGGCGGTCCGTGTGAAGGTTTGACTGGCCGGTGTGCCAAATGGTTGCGGGCTTGAGACGTGTTGACGGTGGCCCGTTAAAGGTGTGATTGGACCGGGACGTGTTTACGTCGGTCATTGGAAATTGAGCCCGGATTGATCGGAGGGCTACGGACTTGGGACGTGTTGACGGCGGTCCGTGTGAAGGTTTGACTGGCCGGTGTGCCAAATGGTTATGGCTTGGGACGTGTTGACGGCGGCCACTGGAATTGATTGAATGATATGGCTTGGGACGTGTTGACGGCGGCCATTGGAATTGATCGAATTGTGAGGCTTGTGTGCCTGTGAGAATGAATTTGAGGCGCAGTGGCGTGAGTTGTGAGAAAGATGTTTGGACACGCATGCGATTTGAGCGTGTGATTGAATTGGCTGATTGAGCGTGTGATCGAATTGGCTGGTTGAATTAGTTGGATTGATTGAGTGCAAGTGTGGTTGGTATTTGAGTAATTAAGATGTGTCATTTAATTTCTATTATTGCATTATCACATGACGACTAACGTGCAGAGTTTACTTGGGCTTGATGACGAGGTAAGTACAACGACGCGAATTTTATATGTTATGGGGTAGATTGCATGTACGACTTGTCTGGGTACGCATTGGCCTACGTGGGGTTTAGGGGGTTGCTTATTGAGACTCGTTCTCACGGTTATTATATAACCATTTCAGATCCGCGACCGTGAGTGATTGGAGACGCTGCAAGGGTATCTCGGAGGTCGAGGACGGGTCAAGTATACTGTATTTTGAGTCCCCCTTTGTAGAGGAGTTAAGTTTGTGAATCTTAGTCCCTTGTGAGGAATGTGGCTCTGTTGTTGTGACCTAGTGTAGGAATTACAATTATTGTTTCCTGCTTTTGCTACTCCTTTGTTATTATTAATTGTCCGGGTTGTTTCTATTTGTTTCCGCGCGTGCTTAATCTCTGATGTTTGGGTTGGGTCGGCGACGCGTCTGGGACGTCGCATTCAATGATCGACCATCGAGGGGTGATCACGCGCTCGTAGGGTGCGGGGCGTGACAGTTGTTGAGTTGAGTCTCACTCGAGGGGCCATTACCAAAGCTTCGACATTTGAATGAGATAATTTAAAACTACAACTCCGTTCAACAAGCATCCAATTATCTCATGTCCCAATAAGTCCTTGTCAAATCGAAGGTGAGGATTTGGATGTTGATGCTAACTCAATGAAAGTTGGGATGGTACATTCGCCGCACCATGTGAAGAGCCAGTTTGGCAGCCCATTGCAGGCTCTTCATACCATGGACGGCAACAATTGCCTATAAAACATCTGAAGCAGAAAATATTGGATACACCATTTTCTTGTTCTCCAGAATGTTGATGCCAAATTCTGCTCGTTACAACTAGGCATCTATACATGAAGTTGAGAGAAATCATGTTCAAACGTCTTATTTTACCGCACTGCATAAATAAAGCAAATGGCTAGTTGATGATTCTCCAAAACTCTCTAGCCTTTGATCATGCAGAGGAAAAGAGAAATTAGTGGAGAGTGCAACATCATTGCTGAGAGGAGTCGCCTTCATTACTCATAATGATCACGTATCTATGTACAGCAAGACCATAGTGAACACAATTATGTAACATCAAATTTGTGCCTTTGAAAGTGTAGGAGTTAACTTTAATGATATATCACCATAGGCTTCATCTTGTTGCACATCAATGAGTCCATAACTCTTCAAAACCTGTCCACATCATATGAGCAGTCATCGACTGAGAAAATGATCCAGAAAATCAAGAGTGCTTTAGATATGGCTTCAGTTTAGTACATCTAAAGTTGTAAAACTCTTATTATATACTCAAATACCAAAAGCTTGCCGGAAAGGAAATTGCATTAAGCAAACATCCTTACGTTCAAGTCCCACAGATAATGAAAAAATATTAGCTTAGTATGAAGAATGATAAATCAAAGAAAAATGTCAATCATTATTTAGCTATATTTAGAGTAGTGGCATCCACTTTCCTAGCAGAAGTAGGACAAGATTCTCGCATTTATACAGAATATTATATCATGTAGGTTTCCAGGAAGCTGGTATCAGATTTAGCGACGGATTTAGCGACGACCTTTTAAAAAATAATTGAAAAAATAAAAAAAAATTGCGACGAACGAAATTCGTCGCTAATTAGCGACGGATTTTGCGACGAATTATTTTTCCGTCGCAAATTAGCGATAAATTTAGCGACGACCTTTTAAAAAATAATTGAAAAAAAAAATTGCGACAAACGAAATTCGTCGCTAATTAGCGACGGATTTTGCGACGAATTATTTTTCCGTCGCAAATTAGCGACGAATTTAGTTTCCATCGCAAATTAGCGACGGATTTAGCGACAACCTTTTAAAAAATAATTAAAAAAAAAAAAAAAAAAAAAAAAAAAATTCGACGAACGAAATTCGTTGCTAATTAGCAACGAATTTTGCGATGAATTATTTTTCCGTTGCAAATTAGCGACGAATTTAGTTTCCGTCGCAAATTAGCGACGGATTTAGCAACAACCTTTTAAAAAATAATTGAAAAAATAAAAAAAAATTTGACGAACGAAATTCGTTGCTAATTAGCAACGGATTTTCCGACGAATTATTTTTCCGTCGCAAATTAGCGACGGATTTAGCGACAACCTTTTAAAAAATAATTGAAAAAAAAATTTGTGACGAACGAAATTCGTCGCTAATTAGCGATGGATTTTGCAACGAATTATTTTTCCGTCGCAAATTAGCGACAAATTTAGTTTCTGTCGCAAATTAGCAACGGATTTATCAATGACCTTTTAAAAAATAATTAAAAAAAAAAATTTGCGACGAATAGCAATGAATTTTGCGACGAATTATTTTTCCGTCCCAATTAGCGACGAATTTAGTTTCCGTCACAAATTAGCGACGGATTTAGCGACAACCTTTTAAAAAATAATTAAAAAATAAAAAAATTTGCGACGAACGAAATTCGTCGCTAATTAGCGATGGATTTTGTGACGAATTATTTTTCCGTCGCAAATTAGCGACGGATTTAGCGACGACCTTTTACAAAATAATTAAAAAAATAAAAACAAATTGCAAAGAATGAAATTCGTCGCTAATAAGCGACGGATTTTGCGACGAATTATTTTTCCGTCGCAAATTAGCGACGAATTTAGTTTCCATCGCAAATTAGCGACGGATTTAGCGACAACCTTTTAAAAAATAATTAAAAATAAAAAAATTTGCGACAAACGAAATTCGTCGCTAATTAGCGACGGATTTTGCAATGAATTATTTTTCCGTCGCAAATTAGCGACGAATTTAGTTTTCGTCGCAAGTTAGCGACGAATTTAGCGACGACCTTTTAAAAAATAATTACAAAAATATAAAACATTTGCGACGGATTTGGCGACGACCTTTTACATTAACAATTTAGAAAATGAAAAAAATTTTGCGACGAACAAAATTTGTCGCTAATTTTGCAATGAATTATTTTTCCATCGCAAATTAGCGACGGATTTTGCGACAACCTTTTAAAAAATAATTAAAATAATAAAAAAAAATTTGCAACGAACGAAATTTGTCGCTATTTAGTAACGGATTTTGCGATGAATTATTTTTCCGTTGCAAATTAGCGACGAATTTATTTTTCGTGGCTAATTAGCGACGGATTTAGCGACGACCTTTTAAAAAATAATTAAAAAATCAAATTTTTTACAAAAAAAGAAATTAAAAAAGAGAAATAAAAAATAATTAAGAAATTCGATTTTTTTAAAATAAAAATATTCATCTAAAATAAAGTCATGAGATTGAAATCATTTTCCAATGAATACCAATGAACACTTTCCATGAACACTTTCCTTTATCATTAAGTTTTCCGCAAAACAAACGTACCCTTAGAGTGATTACCAATTTCTCCTCTATCAAGTTTACCATATTACATTACCAACTCCTAATTGAGTTACTTACCAATGTTTATTTTCATTTTTTTCTACACCAACTTCTCCAATCTCTAACCAAACAAAGCTTCTGTCATTGTTTACAAACTTTTATTTACATTTCTTACCAATAATTTAAATTTACCGAGTATTATATGAAACTATCGGCCTAGCTTTCTTTGCGTGATTTGGGTAAATTTTCTCCAATCAAATCAATTAGTTTTGGATTACTAAATCTCATTTGAGTTATTAGCGTTTATTTGTTATTTTCTCAAATTTGCTAGCTTTTTATTATGTTGCTACTTTTATTTGCATTGGTTTCCAACTTTTTAAATTTACTGGCTCTAATTACTAACTTTTATTAGAGTGATTATCAACTTTTTTCGATCAAGTTACTAACTAGTTTTATGTTACCTTCTTTTTTTCGAGTTACTTACCAATGTTTATTTGGTTTTCTATTTTGAAATGACCGACTTTTCTTATCTCTAACAAAAATACATTTCTAATTTTCTACCAGCTTTGAATTTACCTTCTATTACATGAAATTATCAACTTTTTTGTGTGCCTCATTAACTTTTGCCCAATTAAGTTACCAATTAGTTTTGGATTGTCAACTCTAATTTGAGTTGCTTACCCATTTGGTTTTTTAACTTACCAATTTTTATATTGAGTCATGCTTCTTTTTGCATGACTTACTAATCCCATTTTACGATTTAATACCAATTAATTTTCTATTACTAACTGTTATTTTACTTAATTACTAACATTTATTTGATTTTTTCGTTGCTAAATCTGTCGCTAATTAGCGATGAATTTTTTTTCCGTGGCTAAATCTAAATCCGTGGCTAATTCCGTGGCTAAATCCTTTTTTCGATTGTTTTTCGTCTCAAATTCCGTCGCAAATTAGCGACGAATTTTTTTTCCGTCGCTAAATTCGTCACAAATTAGCGACAAATTTTTTTTCCGTCGCAAATTAGCGACGAATTTATTTTTCGTCTGAAATTCCGACGAATTTTTTTTTCGTCACAAATTCCATCGCAAATTAGCGACGAATTCTTTTTCATTGCTAATTTTCGGTGGCTAAATCCTTGTTTTTTTTTTTGTAGTGGAGGCTCGACCTCACCGTTGTTGGGCAAGGTTGAGCCTCGCCAGATTTGGCGAGGGCTCGAACTTGCCGGCGTTGGGCGAGGCTGGCCTTGCTGTTGTAGGCAAGACCAGCCTCACCCAACGCCGACGAGGTCGAGCCCTCGCCAGATCTGGCGAGGCTCGACCTCGCTGGCAACTGGCGAGGCCAACCTCACCCAGCCCAGGCGAGGGCGGCCCTCGCTCGACGCCGGCAAGGGTAGCCTCGCCTGAGGTCGCTGGCCCCGGCTATGACCTGCGGAGGAAGAGAAGAAAAAAAATAAAAGGAAAAGAAAAAAAACAGAAAAGGAAAAACAAAAAGGAAAAAATAATAAAAAAATTAAAAAGTTACTGTTTCGATACCGAAATAGTAACATTCTCGCAGGCCGGTGGGCATTTTGGCCGGCCGGCGATCCAGGCCCTTATTTGAGACTTTTTAGGCACTTCGGGTTCTTATTGGAGAATCTAAAACTGATTGGGCACTTTAGATCCTTATTTAATATTATGTTCACTTTGGGCCCTCTTTTCGAGAATTTGACCCAGTTTGGGCTCTTAATTGAAATTTTCCCTAAAGATAATCAATAGCAATTCTTTCTTTTATCCGTAAAAGGATGAAGATGGACGATTACGGAGTGTCGTCATAAGGACCCCACACCCATTGCAAAGTGTTCGATAGTAAAGTTGCCACCCTATGATGCTAGCGGTTCCATATCCAAAAAATGAAGCGAAAAACACCTAACTAATTTTGCACCTAATGACCCATCAGGATGTTCAATTCCCCCCCTTCTTAAAATCTTTTGCTGTCCGCCTTTTTTTTCAGTGTTTAAAATTATTATTAACACAAACCAATTGTCTCGTATGTATGTTGACACCCAAATTTTGCGGGCAGGTTGCAACATCGTAAAATAACGATTTCACTCGACAGCCCAGTCACAACTTGAACTTCCATGTATGGAGAATCCGAAAACGTGGAATCCAGAAACATGAATAAAGATTAATATACTTGTTACGAATAAGGGCATTTAATAACTTTCTACACGAATCAAAACCATTGCATTGCCTTAATATTTCACAATATAATTTACTTCCATCTGGAAAAGGTTACCAATCTCCCCTTAAACCGCATACACCTTCTGGGATATGCATAATCAACACCAACAAAAGAAAGAGGAAACATCACAGTCAACAACGGACACCATAAATCTTATTTCCTCCTAAAGAAAAAACAAGAATGAATCTGGGAAATCTTCCCAAAAATTAATGTTCTTGAGAAATTCCTCTGAGATGTCCAGCTTTCAATATTTTTCTTTCAACGGAAGCACTGATTCTGTGACTCCATATCCTAAGCAAACAAGAATGACGGTTCTCTTCTCTGGTGGGTCTCTAATACACCGCTAGTAAATACACACTATCAAAACATTACAGATGGTAGAAGCCTGTGGTTTTTTTTTTTTTTTTGAGGCAAAACCAACAACCCAAACAGATGATCAAACGCAAACCCTGCCTGTAGGAGCTGGTGATGAAGTACCCAATGCACCGGCTTAACGGAATGGTGCATCTGACCATCTTCAACATGAATGCAAATCATCTTGGATGTGTAAAAAAGTTAATCTTCACAGATAAAATCAAAGGAAGTAATCTGGAGCCGGTTTTTTTGCAGGAGTGCCTCTTGATTCCTGTAACATATCATGGTTTGGTTCAACCAGAAAGAAGAAAAGAACAAAATTAGAAGAATCTGGAAGTGCTGTATTGCAAATTAAGAATTGCAAGTTAGATCCTTCTTGAATGACGTTGATCATTTTCAGAATAATCTTCAAGGGATAAGCATAAATGCATTCATGGGCCACGTCAATTAATGGGGGTGGCTCTGACTTTAAAGAAAGAAAAGACGAGGGACTGGGGACATGTTATGAGGATGCTTCCAAAGATGTGAACATATTAAACATAATCACCAGAAGTGAATTAAGAGAGAGCTGTCATGCATTGCAAGAATTCATATTTTAGTCCAAAATATACAAAAGACCCCAATTATTCATGCCAAACGTGTATTAGATCTGCTTTTTAATTTCAAAAAGCTAAGTGCATCTAAGAAAACCTAATTCACATGAATCCACTGCTATAAGAATTTGTGCCCCTTCTTCCCCTGGTAAAAAGTTCACCATGGCACACACGGTTCATCAACTATTGGATAGCAAAGAGCTGCCACATATACTTTTAGATCTTGCATATAGTTGAAAATGCTCGAATGAGACATCAACCTGAACATTGGTAAAGCATACAAACCTGCGGTGCAGCATCAAAAACGCGAAACTGTTTGTTCAAGTTCTCATCGAGCTCCAGAATGGCAGCTACGTTACCACATCTGCAACACGTCCACTCACGAGGTAAAACACCGAAATCTCGGACAACTAAAGGGAAAACTGTAAACTAACTACTTACCTGTAACAGTAATTTGGAGCTGACCAGACTGTCACAATTTGGTCATTAAACATCCATTTATATCCCTCCATCACCAACTGATGTGCACGGCATATATAGTCAATGTTATTAGAGTGATTAAAGGCAGTCACAACGCTTCCACCGAAAAGGAAACCAGCACCACGGGGGCTCAAACCCCACCCATCAACAATATCCTCAGGATCGGACCACAAGAGATCGCACATTGCACCATCATGAGGTACTTCTTGCTTGCGGTCAATTGTCCGAATCTAGAAAACAGATCAAGACATTACAACTCAATTTTCTCAGGAAAAGCTTCAAAATTAAATAATATAAGATTATCTTTCTGACCTGATCTAATGTGGATATGGCAGGAGAGAGACCACCATGGACACTAAAGATTTTGTTCTCAATGAGCGCTGACAAACTGTACATATGACCAAGCAACTGTAATCAGACAGTTATCTTGCCTCTCAAGGAGTATTAAATAAAAGCAGGTATTATTGGCAGAATGAACAGTACTGGCATATTGGAATGACAGTAAACTTTTGCATTAAGTGAAAAAGCATCGCTGCCGTGGGAACTATAGTTATTAAATGACTCTGCGAGCAAGTCAAGATGACTAGTATGCATATGCTTTACCTTAATCAAGAAGACACAAATTAAAATCCTAAATGGGATGGCCATCCAGTCAACTGCATTTACCTTCACCATAAAAGGTTCATTGCAAAAGAAGGGAACGAAAAGAGGAAATTATTTTCCAACACAAATTTCAGAGAGACACTTCATCTGGTCTCAACGGAAGTAGACAAAAATAAGTTATGAAGCATGTCAAGGGAAAAAGTCTAGAGTTAAAATTCTCTTGGACATTATGTAACCACTGACTACATTCTAAACCAAAATTATCAACACTCAACAAGCAAACCCCTATGGTTGCATTGCAAACAAACAAAGTGAAAAAAAGGGGGGGGGGTTACAAAAACCATCCCCAACTTTGTCCCCTCTAGTTTCAAAACACCTTTGCACCATCTTCAAGTCCCTATACTTTGCACCCAGAGATTTCAAATAAATTTACACTTTGCACCTGTAGATCCTATGATTCATTAACCTTTTCCTAGTGTTAGACTGCAATGTGCTAAATGCATACTTTTTGAAATCTCATGGTGCAAAGGATAGGTTGTCGGAACTAGAGGATTCAGAGTGTCACCTTGGGGGATGTTACCCCCCAATTCGTTGTGTTCTAACAAACCCTGTTGCATGACTTACAAAAGCCATTATGTTTTTTATTTGTTTTCATTTTCATATGACCTCCCCAGTTCGTCACAGACAGATGAAGTACCCGAGTGAATAAAATGCCAGACAAACCTTAAGTAATCAAAGATGTCGGTACAATATCTCCACACATTTGCAGAGCCATATTTTCGCAAGCACTCATCGTAGAAGCCATAGACCTATTAAAAGAGCATGGACAAACATATTTAGATAAAAGGACTCGTATATCAAATAGATTTCAAAGAGTACAGATTCGTTTTACCTGAGTGATCTGCCGGCTTTCATGGTTTCCTCGAATCAGTGTTATTCTGTCAGGGTATCTCACCTGATTGCAGAGGAACTTTGTCAAAACCAAGTAGAAGGAATGACATGGCGAAAGAAGGGTGATTAAGTCACATCAATTCGTTTTGAGATCAACATACTCACATCCTATAAATTATGCGATTTGTGTTGAGGAAGCAACTTACAACAGAAAAATTCTTTCACCAAATAATGCGTCATTCCTTTAATGCAGCTGACAAAGGAAAATCAGGCATGAGGAGATGCTCTACTTTATTTTCCCTAGGGGAGAAAGGTACAACTGCATTTCACTAGTTACTTGAGGGAGTTCCCCCTACCTAATGTTGCAGTTGCAAACCAAGTGTAAGCACGAAGGCAACAGAAAAACGACCTTGACCTATTATTCTCTCGCCTCTCTATTATACAGAAATTTTTTTTAGTAAAATGTCCACCATATCTAGACGTCTAGGTGGATTAGATCAATCACTGAAAAAGAAAGAGCTTCATCCTCACAAAAGATTAACGAAAAGCATATCCAAGGCAAAGTTCGTCTACACTCGAGCAGAAACGCTGCTTAGCATTCTTAAAAACTACAACCATGAAATCGAGTATTGCTGCCTTTTTACGTCCCGATTCCTATGAAAGGAATGGGTTTGCCTTAAAGGTGATAACTGTGGATAAGATGTCACACAACAAATCGCTGCTTAAGTCTAGTTAATTTAGTAAAACAAGAAGTGCTCCTTAGTGAGAAATTAAATTGCAAAAAGCAAAATCATTAAGTAAAACGGCCATTCCGTCCACACAATCGTAAACAAGAAGAGAGACAAAGTACAGTTTAGTACCTTCAAAGCAAGCAGGAGTAGGAACGTCTCGACAGAATAAAATCCCCTGTCAACAAAATCTCCCAGAAATAAGTAGTTGGTCTTGGGGCAATCGCCTCCAACTTTAAAGAGCTCCTTCACATCGTAGAACTGACCGTGAATGTCTCCACATATCTACAAAGCAGAAAGCAGTGGCGCCACTTAGATATTTAAACCCGCAATGCATTCATCCATCCATTCATACATTCATTCATGCCAAGAACATCTACAACGTAATACGAAAAGTCTCACAGCCTAATCAGATTGAGCATGCCCTAGCTGAAAGCGAGAAGAAATACACGGTTGCTCTCCACTCGTCCAAAGCCCTACCATATCGCAGTCAGTCAGGGGAAAAGCACAACAGCAATGTGAACCATCATCCACCATTACCGTTCCGGCCGCAACAAGCAAATCAATCAAACCCCAGTTCACCCTCGTTCACGTAAAACCCATTTACCATAAGCCTCAACAACAACACCCAATCAACCGAAATGCACGGTACATCCTTTCCACGGAGGCGAAGGAGGAGCCCTAAAAGTAGACCCCCCCGGAGCTCCCCAAAACAAACGACAAGCACGGGACGGTCCAAAGAATGCCCTAGATCGAAAAGACCGCCCCCCCCCTATCAAAAGCATCAGCAGCCGCTACTTTCGAAACCCAACAACAGAAGAAGAAAAAGGGGTGCGGGGAAAACGAAACGGAAAGGAACCGAAACGAAACGCTCGACTTGAGGCGTGGGAAGCCGAGAAAAACGAAAGGGAAAGTGAGAAACTTTACAGTGACGGGAGCGTCGACGCGCTGGACGTTGCTCTCTTCGACGAGGATTTCCATGGCCTTGAGGCAGAGAGCCTTGACCTCCGACTCCTTCAGGGGCTCGCATCGCTTCAGCTGCTCTATCTGCCTGTCTAGGTCCGACATCTCCTCCTCCTCCTCCTACTCCTCCTTCCCCGCTCTTTCGCCGGAGCTCAGTTTCGCCGGAGCCCCCCCAAAGAAGAACCCCGTCGATCTGAGACTCTCTGAGCCCCAACCCCCCTCTCTCTCTCTCACGTGGCTGTCAATTTCATCGCTCGCCCGTCGCTCCCTTTGGGCTTTAATTCAAAAACTCTTGTAGCTCGTTTTTATTCCATATGCGGCTCATCGCTCGCCCGTCGCTCCCTTTGCGATGCGTCGTGCCTCTCAACTCACGCCGCAAGAGATACCATTGCAGCTTGATGCATGGAATGTATAAATGGTGCGTACAAGTATTAAGTCCGAGTTATGAACCTTGCGTAATTGCGGAACAAACAAGAGTATTTCCATACCAGTTATCTCTTGATTGGATATAACGAATAGAACGCAACGGATACATTTAAAAGCGATTTCTTGCGGAACACTTTTTTTCCCTAATTAACCAACGTAAAAGATGTCTATATTGCAGATTCCAAATCCCCCAATGACATTTAAGGGCTCCGAAGATATTAAGGTAAATTAAATTATATGAATAACGGTCGAAGCAGGTGATATTTATGCATTATAATGTAAACGAGAAAATGGACGATACTCATGCTAAATCTAATAAATCATGGTAATATGTCTGGTGTAAGCCACACTGGATAATTGAATAAAGGCCACTTCGGTTTTGGCCAAATGTCGATCCGCCTCCCCGGCAAGTTTCGCTTTAGCATGCAAGAAGCCATCGTGAGGGTAAACACCAATTGTGGAGGTGGTGGGTTTTCCGCTTAATTATGATGCAAAAGTTGTAGCGATCATCTCATTTTCTGATGGGATTTGCCAAAACCCACAGTCCCCATCCACTACTTAAATTATAAGTAGTTAGTTAAAACAAAAGACGAGAATTATCAATCCGTATAAGATTCGCAGCACGTCCGACGTTACTTTTCCTTGATTTGGGAAGTAATAGGTGATGTAACCAAGGAACAGCCCACCTTAGGAAGGAATCTGATGGAGAAAGCAGCTTCATGATGTGGATGTTCGGTTCGTTTCGTACGTGAAATTTATAAACACACACAGAATAGATGCCCCAGATGCCTCCACAGTTTGACACTGCATGATTGCACATCCTAAAATTTGCCAATTTTGTACACTTAAGTTTTTAAAATTTTCATTTCCATTTCGTGCCTTTTTAATCATAAAACTTGTAAATTTGGTCCATCGACGAAAACAAAGGACTCAAGGCACACGAACTTGCAAACTCTCAGAGCTTAAATGAACAGAATGACAAGTATTATAATTCGAGTGCACAAAGTTGTCGAGTTTTAAAACTGTGATTGTAATTATTTCCTCCTCCGGCATTTTTGTGCATGGTCACCTCAATTTAGAAAAGAAATTCCAGGCGATGCGATTGGACAGTGTCTACTGCTCGCGAAATGTCATCATTCCGATACCTTTCTTCTGCTAATCCGCTAAGTCCGAGCACATGGCCACTCGCAGTAAGCTTTCAATCATGTACATACTTCTGGATACCACTGATCCATTAAAAGCAGGAGTCAGTTACAGTATTATTATTTTCTCCACAACCCACTGAAATTTTCCTGCGACCATAAAGCCCCAGTTCAACGCTAACTTACATAAATTACACAGCCAAAAACCGTAGCCCCTCATTTTCTCTACTCAATATTGCAACTCTACACAAATCTTAGCAGCAAATACAGATAACGGCAGTACAGTTACACAGCACCCATTGTTAAGGAGACACTAGGACTGGTTCAGTGCTGGAAACATGAGAAGCGGCGTCTTCTTTCGATACGGCCACGTAATTCACCGGAGCAACGGGTCTCGTGTTATCCCTCTTCCCATCTTTGTTGATGGACCTGCCGCCATTTTGGGATGCACTAAGAGAGAGCCGTCGGCCAGGAGTTCCGTTGGTACCTCCATTTGCACGTCCGCCGACCACCTTCTTTCCACTGGTCGATTTAGCCGGACTGGACCTTGACCCAAACATGGCTTCTTGTTCTGTGCTTTGCTGGTCCTGGAACTTCTTCTGATCCTGTAAAGTTCAGAAAATGCAAACAAAGGGGAGAATAAAAATCACTACTCTTGCATAGCAAGCATTAAACACAGGCCAAGCAAAACCTTGCATGTAATTGATCTGAAAAAATTCATGTCCCAAATTGCATGCATCCATTATCTATGGACTTACTCTTAATCTCCGCTTCTCTTCTTCTCTTTCATGCCTCAGAATAGCATACTCATCGAGCATGGCAAGAAGAGGAATGCCATCATACATGAATGACACGCCACGATCTTCCTCCCAGGTACGGGTTTTCGCTACCAAACTGTCAACCAAGGCTACAAGACCAGAACACCGATCAACCAAGAATACTACCATCGCTGTAGTTTCCACAGTGATATATTATGTGATCATCTGTAACTAAGTAAAGAACTGCTAGGGTTTCAACCAAAAAGAAAAAAAAAGAACCGCTAGGGTTAAAGAAAGGTATGTTTTATTCAACATCGTTATGTTTTTCCATTGCCATTCTCATAGTATGCAGATTCTGGTACTACATAAAACAATTCCAACCGACATCAACTGAAGTGCACACCGCTTTTATGCAATAACAGACTTAACAGTGCCTTGGTAATCAGAAGAACATCAGTTCATCCCTCCAGAACTTAATCCAGCTCATGACCAAACTTTGCTATGGCATGGAGAGAGAAAATAAAGAATGACCCTCACTTGACATCCCTGTAACTGATAGATCATAAAGTAAATGAGATCTGACAACGCTAACCATATCTACTAACATCACCCTTCATTCAAAGGCATTCTCTTTCAGTGATCCTTCAATCATCATCACTTCTATATGTCGGCAAAAGATCTAGAATGTTCAACTTAATTGATGACCCTACCGGGAATTTTGCTGACAAGAACTCGGGCCTTCTCGGCACGCTTGAGATTTAAGTGTGCACCTCTACTTGCACTATACCTGTTATCATCCTGTAAATGAAGGAGTACTGAAATGAGCGAAACTCATGGCAATAACTAGGACAAGATGCTTAAAGGATTGTATTAAGGAGAATATCATTCTGCAGATTCCTACCCAACTTAATAATGGTGGTATCTGCTTTAACTGACTATGACTTTTGAAGAGGTAACTAAGGATAAGTATCTTCCCAGGTAGACTCACAATCTTTAATTAGCATTGGTGTTAGTGAACGAGTAATTGTTTGCCAGTGGTCTTGATAGGTGACTATTGTGCTCAAGATCATCTGTTATTGTACTCAAATGTGGCAGATTGGATGGCTTCATATTTTTTGGAGGACACATCAACCATTTTCACGATTATGCAATCCTAATTCTTGTCCATGCCAACAACAAATTGGCAAGTAACAAGGCTAGAATGACAAATCTCGTGATTCCACTATTCATGGATGCTAACTTGAGCATGGTTTTAGCTAATAAACCATACAGGTAAGACATTGCTTCAGCAGTCTCAGCATTTAAGCTGTGCCACAGTTGTGTCTACTGCAAGCACAATGCACAAAGATGCCGCATGAGCAGCAGTTCCAGAATTCAGAGATAGAGAGATTGAAATCATTAATACCCGATTATAGTCTTCAAGCCAACTCTCTTCTTCACAAGCAGACATCCATTTCTCAACCTTGTCCAGAATCTCTTTTCTGCTGATGGCTTCTTCTTTTGCTTTTGATATCTGATCATCCATGTCAGCTAGTAACTCAGTAGGCTCAACATTGCCAGAATCAACCAACGCCATAATTCTTTCCCTTGGAGCCTCTGGATCTATTTCTATATGAGCACCAGCATATATATCCTCGAGCTCAGCTTGTTTTTTAAAAGCGAGTTCCTTCATCCTGCTGGATTTAAGTTGATCGAGCCTTTCAACTTCCACTGCAGCCTTCACATTGAAAAAGAAAGAACAGAAATGAATTAAAGCACCCATTACTCTAGATACCTATTGCAAGGAAATGGAAAAACTATACCTGCTCGATAAGATCCAAAGCAAGAGCACCCGGGACTGTTACTTCATCGACAGATGCTCCCATGTTACAGGTAACATGGTCAAATAGGGCCCTTTCTTCTTCTGCAGTATCCATCAAATTCCACAGATCAATTAGCTGGGAAGCTAGCGCTTGAAGCTGCGGTAACAAAGACAAGTCAATGCTTAGACGGCAATGGTAGGAATGGGTGACACAAAAAGTAAAGATTGGAAGAAGAGAGAAGCAAGATATTCAGATGGTAAACATACAGCTGACAAACATTGAAGAACATGCAAAAGTACCAGAGAGGATTGTGGCTCTCTCTACCTTGTCTTTTCTCGTAGTCTAAAACACTCTAGGACTTACTCAACAACATAATCGTGTCATTGGTTACTCATATTTATGTATAGATTTTTTTTAAGTCATAAACTCCTCATAACCCAGCCTCCACAGACAAAAGACTCATATGATCGGACCCCTCAACCAATGCTGCAGTTTGAGTCGATCTTACAAGCAACAAGATTTCTCACATCTGTTTACCAAAAAAAAAGATGTCTCAGATCGCGTCTTGCAAAAAAAAAAGGATTATTCTATAATTTTTCAGAAATTTTTCGGCAATTGAAACTAGCACAATGTTGATGTTTATTCACACAGATGAATAAGTGCAAAGCAAAAGAAGACATGCAGCATCAGTCATGTTCAACAACTTAAGTAGAAGTCTACCTTGACTTCAACTACTGTGCGACGGTACTAAATTGAGTTACCTTCTGCAACCTCTGTTTCTTATCTTCCTCCAGAGCTACTACTCTCTTAGCCAGTCTGGATAAAGTATCATTGCTAATGCTTTTGGACTGCACACCAGTCGAGTCATTTAAGGTGGGATGGACTTCAGTAACCGTACTGAAGAAGTCCATCCCTAGTACAGCACAGAGATCATGGACTGTGCTCACAAATTCAAGCACCTTGTGTAGCCTATCACTCTGCCACATAAAAAAGTAATCAGATAGGACTACCCGAGCGCATATAGGCTGACATTTCGAGATGAGATGAGTACACGATCTACCTTCTCCTTTTGAAGCTCTTGGAGATGGCATTGGTATTCATCTAATTTCTTCAGGGACAAATCGGTCTCGTCCACTGCAGGAGTTTGATCATCGATAGTCAAAGTTCCTGCAATTTCCCCACATATTTTTTGAATCTGTGACTGTACATCTGAGAACTCCTTTATTCTTTCCTCTTTTTGCTCCCACAGCAGTTCAAGTGCCGGAGCAATGGCTGCAAGTTGTTCCTTGATTGTTCCTGTAGTCTTGCCTGGCTGCAACGCCAACTAGATTATGTAAGAAAAGTCTCGTTACTTTGGGAATAACATGTCAAAACTACACAAGTAAAAGGAGTGATATTCTCACAATCTTATTCAAATTGGCTTGAGGAAGGAAAAAAGGAGAAAATCGAAGCCTATGAATGTTAATCATGAGTACGCACAATTCCAGCCGAACTTTTCTCTCCAAGAGCTGACTGAAGACTGGAGAGCTCAACTTTGGCATCTGACAGTGCCTCAAGAAGCTGTGCCCTTGAAATTGCAGCCTCCTCCACTTTCCTTTTATACACATCCAAGCAGTCCTGCTCTATTTGAAGAAGCATTTTATCACGCTCCCCATCACTCTCGCCGACCTCATCCCAAATATCCTGTTCCAGTTTCGTGAAATGAACTAGCTTATTAAAGGTTTGCAAAGAAAAGAAATGACTAGCTTGTTCAAGGGGGAAAAAGTATGAAAGCAGTTTGTCCAGCAAAGATATGTACAATGTTCATCCCATTAAAGATAATTGCTTATGGCAACAAGAGAACGAATGAGAATTCTAAAAGATATCAGAGAATATTAGAGTACCTGCAACTTCTGCAAAAGAGAACCACATGTGATTTCCCCAAGACGATGGGCATGAGCTTCAGTCGCTGCCATTTTGATTTCAACCAGAATCTAGCTGCAGCACGGAACAAATGCAGGAATCAACGCTATTTTCCAATCTGGATCATGACATTTACTTATACTAACTGCATGTGCAGAGACAAATGAATATGGTCACACAGTTAACTCCTTTACACCAAGGGCGAGCAACGAATTGGCAACATCAGATCAGCTATAGCACCTAAAAAGGTCTGTAATAGTATTGATAAAACTCGAGATTCGTTTAAAAATAAGTGCCATCGTAATCTTGAAAGACGTGATTGTCAGGGATTTTAACACATTCGCACCATACTATATGATACAAGATAATCCCTAGTCTACTGCAAAGTAGTAGACAAGAGGAAGCAAATTAGGTGATAAAACTTGAGAGAAACCGAACAATATTTCACACTAGCTACGACAATGAGGATTAAGAACTCGATAGCTCTTTTTTGTCGGTCAGTGCTCGGAACAGGAACTCATCAGCAATAAGATACTTCATCGGCGAGTTCGATTTCGATCCCGATTCTCGATTCTCTCCACTCTCGCACTTCTCACATTCCCACGAACCAAAAAAGAAACACCAGAGCCGCACTCCGACGCGGGCGCAACCAGTCAATCAACTGCACCGCACATCCGGAAACAGCGCAGAAGCCCGACGGCACCAAAGCCACGAGATCTCAACTCCACAAGCATCGGTTCAACTACCAGTGCACCGCCGTCACAACAATCCGCCGCGGCCAGGCCGCATTTCACACAACGGAAATGCAGACTCAATCATGCAGGCAGCGCAGAGGGAATGCTTACGCAGATCGTCGTCGCGCTCGTGGTATCAGATCCGAAGCGCTCCGAGCATCAGCAGCTTGTGCGCGCTAGAGCTAGAGAAGAGAGAGAGAAGAGAGAGAAGGAGAGATGGAGAGTGGGGGACATGGGGAAATGCATATTGGTCTCATTATATCTCAATCAATCGAAGTGGCTTTGCAGTTTGCGCGAAGAGATATGCCCCGCGCTTTTACGATTAATTGCGAGGATGACACTGCTGTGGCGAGGAAGATGGCATTTGCTTTTCGCTTCCCATTGGGCGACCCCCGGTCGTCCGGTTCAGCGCTCGTTGACTCGGAGCTCGTGTTGGTTTGACCCGTGAATGCCTTCTCTGTCGTTGAGAAATGCCATGTTCCCTTGTCATCTTAGATCTTCCCCGAGGGGGAAGAAGCTAGGCCCAATAAATCTGCTTAGTCCAGACCCGGGTGGCTCGATCACTATTAGGCTCAAGAGAAGCCTCAACTCGACGAGCGAGAATCAACGGGCGATATCATTGAGCTTGAATTGAAGTACCGTACTTTACACGATTCCACCTATTTACCATTGCCTTATGAATCACGCACCATGGATGGATGATACCTCTAAAATCCACGAGGAAAGAAAATGGACAAGTGACAACACATCTGTATCGAAAAAAGGTAAGCCAGCTATCTAACTATTGTCACCTACATTTCACCTGAAAAAGAAAACACAGCGAACCGTAAGGGCATAGTGGGAAAGCGTGGTGCAAAGAGGTGGGTACCAGAGGCATATGAGCCACGCATAACGTGATAAAAGTCATATGTCGATGTGGATGTAGGCTGGAGCTAACATGCAGCGTAAAGGAAGAGAGGAGGAGATTTTTTTAATCGCCATAGGCGTTATCAAGAATCAGATGGGTCCCTTTTCTCGACGAACCCAGCACGTAAAGTAGCTACATGTAGAGCGGGGGCCTCACGCTCCCGACACCTCCAGCCAGATTTTGTTTGTTCCAATTCGGAGTCCGAGATCTGGTCGGCAAGCTCAGCGCTAGTTTGTGCTTCTTTTTTTTTTTTTTTTGATAATCGAGGTGTCCGGGCCAGTTTACGCGTACTTCGACTATTCCTCCAGGAAGATTAGCATAACAACCCACCGCCATGACCCCCCACTTAAATCACAAGTACTCAACTAAAAAATCAAATTTGGGACCAATATATCTAATCACACAATTTCAAGTATACCCTAACTAATGAGCTACCCACGGGTGGGTACGCTAGTTTGTGCTTTACTTGCTGCATAGTTTCATTTCTCTGGGCTTGGAGTTTACACTTCTTCACATTGGAGCGATAACTTTCTTTAGCAAAAGACGCTTTATTTCCCCAGAAGAAGGGGATCGGCACGAGTCGTGTAACTACAGACCCAATTAATCCTTTATAAATGGATTAGGTGTGGCCGATTTCACTCGTGATCCGATTTGGTAGGTTCTTTTTAACTAATGACGGAGGAGATGGCACTAAATAGTTCCAGACCTCCTTTTCAAAGGGGGAGTGTCCAAATAGTTTTTCCTCAGGTATCGGTGGATTCGAACAACAGATCTCACCGCCCCCCTTCAGAATTTTGTGGACCTTTTTCCCTCTCGAAGCTGAATCTTCTTCCTAAATTATCGAAGAGGAGCAACCCATCCCTCTGTCTTCTTCCATTTGAAGACGGTACCCCTTACCCTCAATCTTTCCTTCTCTCTATTCCTCTCAAAAGCGAAGGAGAAGACAAATAAGATTGACGAACACTTTTGTTCCTTGAGAAAATAACTTAATTGAGCAGCGGCTTCTGGTACTTGCCAAGAGGAAGGTGGACCGTCGTTTGAATACTCAAAACTTTAGTTAAGGAAACATCATCGCAGCTGTTGCTTCACGTGAGTTCAACAGTTTGTTTTGGTTGCCCGGGAAAAGTGCCAAAAAAGTTCTAAACATTTTACGTTAGTGTCAATTTAGTCCTAAATCTTTTTTTGATGTCAATTCAGTCCTAAACATTTTGCATTCGTGCCAATTTAGTCCTAAACCTTTTTTTGGTGTCAATTAAGTTCTAAATCTTTTAAATTGATGCTAATTCAGTCCTAAACCTTTTGTTTGTGTGCCAATTTAGTCCTTCCGATCAATTTTGATCAGAATTTACCAACGTGGACGCCTGTCGGCCGGCGGCCAGTCACCGGCGCTAACGTGGATAACTTTAATAATATTTTATTATTTTTTTGAATTTTTATTTTTTTCCTTTTTTTTCCACTTTGTTTTTTTTTTGTTCTCTCCCTTTTACTCTAGCCGGTCGCCAGAGGGCAGAGGCCGGTGAGCTCGACCTCGCCTGCCACTGTCGAGGGCGGCCTCGCCGGAGGCCGCGGCGAGGGCGAGCATCGCCATGGTCGAGTGAGGCCCAAACTTGCCGGATCTAGCGAGGTTGACGGGCTCGAGCCTTGCCTTAGTTGGGCCAGGCCCGACCTCGCCGGATCTGGCGAGGTCGACGCTCAACCTCACTAGATCCGGCGAGGTCGGGCCTTGCCTGACCATGGCGACGCTCGCCCTCGCCGCGGCCTCCGGCAAGGGCTCGAGCCTTGCCTTGGTCCGGCGAGGCTCGACCATGGCGAGGCTCGCCCTTGCCGCGGCCTCCGGCGTGGGCGAGCCTCACCTTGGTCGGGCGAGGCTCGCCCTCGCTAGTGGCCAGCAAGGTCAAGCTCGCCGGCCTCTGGCCGATTGCTGGACCGGCGATCAGCCAAAGTAAAAGGGAGAGAACACAAAAAAGCAAAGTGGAAAAAAAAAGGAAAAAAAGTAAAAATTCAAAAAAATATCGAAATATTATTAAAGTTATCCACGTTAGCGCCGATGACCAGCTGGCAGGCATCCACGTCGGCAAATTCCGATCAAAATTAGCCGGAAGGACTAAATTGACACAAAAACAAAAGATTTAAGACTGAATTGACACCAATTTAAAAAGTTTAGGACTTAATTAGCACCAAAAAAAAGGTTTAGGACTAAATTGGCACCAATGCAAAAAGTTTAAGACTGAATTGACACTAAAAAAAGATTTAAGACTAAATTGACACTGATACAAAAGGTTTAGAACTTTTTTGGCATTTTTCTCAAGATTGGCGAACACTTTTGCTCCTTGAGAAAAGAACTTAATTGAGCAGCAGCTTCTGGTACTTGCCCTTGCAATAAGAGGAAGGTGGACCCTCGTTTGAATACTCAAAACTTTAGTCAAGGAAACATCATCGCAGCTGTTGCTTCACGTGAGTTCAACAGTTTGTTTTGGTTGCCCTGAATCAGCCAAAATCCCCCACATGCATTTTGTAACGATGCCTTTTCTCGACTACTTTGCAAAAAGAAAGATAAATACAAATATACATATTATACATATGTAAACATATATTTTGTAGCGGCCACTTTATCTTTCGCAGGGTCGGGACTCGGATAAAGAGACCACGGTTTCCCCTTAGCATTCTTTAGCTATAAAGGAGTGCACCATTTAATAATTCAAAATGCCATCAGATGGTACTCGACCATTTTAGATGTAAGGCTCACCCCTTGTCTCTACTTATGTTAACAATCTTTTGAAATGATTCACACACTCTTATTTGAGTCATCTCGTGATTCATTTCAAGCTTCATAGCTGCTACTCTCCTTTTAGTACACTTCGGCAGCTTGTTCCACCCACGCAATGGCAGTCGTGAAATTCTGATGCTTTACTCTAATGCAGGTTTCAAAATTTTAAAAGTGAAAAATTACATGAACGATCCCTCTCTTTCTCACCTTGTTACGTAATTAATTTCTGCTCGTTCTCTCAACCATTCAAGCACCTTCGCACCCTCCAGAATCTCCTGAACCTGCATCATTCAAGTATAAGAATAAACAGACAGTATAAGATCAGACAACACAAATTAGCAAAGAATCAAGATCGGTTCCGCATTGATGAGAGGTCAGGCATTCCTATTCAGAGATAAACCTAAATTGTTTTCACCGAGGAAACGAGAAAAAAAGTGACTAGATTCAAGCATCTGATCCAAAAGTATACATGCAGCATGTCACTTATAGACAGCACATAGAATGCCAGCAATTGCATATATTTTCAAACATTCCTTTTGACCTCATTCTGTACATAACTAAGAAATGTCAATTCATCATGCTAAGTTAGAAGACAAAGTTACAACAAGAACCAACTATGCAGTTAGATTACAGTGCTAAAAGCACGAACCTGTTCCCTCACATGTTCTTCATCATATTCCTGCTTATGGCGTTTAAATTCGGCAATTGAATTCTCAACCTCCTTGACAAGTTCTTCGGTGGAGAACTAGATCATGAGCCAAAAAAGAAAAGAAAGGTTTTCTGAGGCCAAAGAGCAAAAGATGGAAGAAAAGCTACAAATTAGCATGTAGATAATGGAATTGCCATGATCATAGGCCGAGCTTCTTTAGCAAATCCAAAAGACACAAGTGACTAAATCTGAAGACCAAAAATAGCATAAATACAGATGAAAGCCTATGTCATAATATTCCTACAAGCCTACTGCAATTAAGAGCCCACCACTACTTCCATATTGTATTCCATGAGGTTTAAGAGAAGATGATCCAAAAATAAACAGAGAGACCCGTGTACGCACCAGAAATCACCATAAAGCAGAGCAGTTAAAATGTATCAGCAGAACTACAGAATCAGCCAAACATACCTGCAGATTTTCACGTCTAAAAATATCTCCAACTGCCAAATTCTGTTTTATTACATGAGCGATATTTTCCTTCTGATTTTCCAAATACTCGTTTACTGCCTTCGGACTTGAAAGAGAAGCCAATTGCTGTTCATTTAACTTCATATTGGCCTGAGTTGAGAAATGCAAAAACAAATATTTAGAGTAGTCACATGCTTGCATAACACAGTGGCACTTAAAAGTAAAATTAACAAATGTTAAATTTTTAAGACCACCAGTAAAACAGGACAAAGCATTTCACGAAATATGCTTGCCGCATAACAAGGACAAATCATGTCACATTGACATGTCCACGGACCTGTATCTGTAAAAGCTGGGCCCCATAGAGCTGCCTCCCTTGCTCTTCAAATAAAGATTGGGGGATATCAATCTCTACCATCTAAAAGTCAGCAAAAACAAGAACAAAAATGGAATGTTAAACTTGGCAAAAGGGAACTAAAGCTTGATCATCGTTTCAAATAAAATCATTCTGATAGCCCCCTTCAGGAAGTAGAACAACCTATTGCGCTATGCTAATAAATTTGGGGGTATCCTAAGATTCAGGAAAATTCTCTTAGAAATTTCTAACTTAGGGAATAAGGCTTAGATGTCTCCAATTCTGCAACTGAATATGATCCACAAACTTCTAATCATCATCAAGAAGAACTATGTAATGATAATATAGGGTTATACATCTGTTGTGGGAGGAACAAGAGACAAGAACCACATACGTTGAAGAAAGCATCGATAAAATCCTAGATAGAGGAAAATAATCAAAATGCCGCTAGTGCAAAACACGAGAAGGACCTTTGAAAGCTGGTCAAGTATTGCATTGTCCGTTGCTTGGTCTGTAGCTGTTTGCTCTACTTCTAGGCATCTTTGCAACAATGAATCCTCGACCTGCAGGTTTGGACAGTTTATCTTTCTTATTCTTTTAAAGGGAATCATATGGGTCAGAGTCTATATACTGAACAGTGAATAACGAGCATCTTACCTGCTTCAGGCTGGTGCATCCAGGAAGAAGTTTGTCAGCAAGCGAATCATTCAACTCTGGTAGTTCTCTATAAAATAGCTCCTTGCATTCAACCTAGAAAAGAATCATGGAAGAAAAAAGAAGGTTTTTATTTTATGCATAAGAATCAACAGATTAGTATTTCAGAATCCAGCCAACTTAACTGAGCAGACAAGTGCGACAGCGTAGTTTCCAGAATTATTTGTTTGGTTTGGCCTTAAGACAACAAATCAGTTGAATTTCGTGCAAAAAATATCATATTTAAGTTTACAAAAAATTAGGGTGACTCTGAGTTTTAAATATATAAATGTTTTCAAAAAAATTGAGGTGCTAATATTATTTAGAAAAATGATTTCAAACTCTAAAAGTTATAGAAAGAGTCAAAAGTTAAAACTAAATATAAAAAAGACATACCAAATACCCATATAGCCTACTTTTGGAGATTTACTAGAAGCTTTCCAAAAAAAGAAAGACAGTTTTGCCTAATTATGAATGAGGCCATTATATTGCAACACTGAAATGATGGCATCAGATAGATCAGATAAAAAAATTTGCACAGCCAATGGTACAGATGAAAAACCAGTTACAAACACATCAAGAGAAGAATCCATCCAGATGTAGGTTATGGGGGAGGGTAATACGATCAATAGAGGGATTTAAAACTTGATATGCTCGATAGTGATTTAAGTTAGGATAGTAAGTTTGCCTAGTAAGGTTGAAGCACTATTGGCCAAAGAGAACAGGAATTAGAAATAAAAGAGCTGGCTGTGATAGTTTAGTTGTAAGAAGAGACACCGGCACTTTTCAAAATTTTGTTTTAGAGCATTATTTCTTGAAGAAAAGCATAGAGATACATATTAAAATCTGCAAGAAACCAGCGACACATTAAAGAGGAACTTACTGTAAATTGAGCATGGACACCACGTAGATTTTCTTGATTCCAGTTATCAGGAAAGAAAAGTGGGAAAGACTTTGTTTCACTGCGCTGCATGCCGATTATTGAATCGAGGAAACCAGGTAGCACTTTGTCGCCGTCTTCAGTGTCAAAATGAAACCCTGGAAATTTGATGATAATTGAATATGAGAAATGCTAGTTGTGCACTACAAATAGAAATTGTGAGACTTCTCTGGACATCGTCGAACCTTTACTTTCTGCAGAAGGAATCTGTTTAACATTGGATTCATCTTGACCGATTGTTGTTGCTGATATATCCAAGACAGCAACATCCCCAATCTGTGAATATGGCATGTCAATAATTCAGATTCTAGACTCACATAACAGCTGATAAAGCAAGGATCATTAGAACATAAGACGCAATCAAGTTTATGAAACCTACTACAATATGAAGGCTCATAAATTTCTAGCCTGAGAATATAGGGACAATGCATATCAAACATCTGAAAATTTGCAACCTAGTATCTGCAAATCAGCCAGAGCCTCGATAAAACAAATCCGAGGTGCACTATCTGCTCGAAATATAAACTATGAAGATGCAATATGTCACTATCTATCCCTCGAAATTCTGTAATTGGTTATCAAAGTGAAGTTTTTCGGACAGTTTTATAGAGGGAAGGGATAAATCATAAATTAAGGGAGTAAAAAAAAATGTAACGCCAACGTTGAGGCTTATATATTACTAACCTCGAGTCCTCTGTCTGTTATAATCCTCAATGTGCCTAATGATTTGTGTCGCCGTCTTAGTTCTTGTTGACAAGCTCTCTGAGCATCTATTTCTCTATCTATTTCTACAACAATTTTCAAGCTTTTATATCCATCTTCAGGAATCCACTTGACTTCAGGTGCCACATCAACAATAACATCATATCTGGATCATAAGTGAGGGCAGCAATTAAAATACAACACATTGCATCCACAGACAACAGACAAACCTGTACTTGTGAATTTGAAGCTGTCTATCCATGCACACAAGAACACAAGAGAGGCACGTGTCAAACCTGAGGGAACTGAGAGACATATAGGTATTCTCCATCTCAGAAAACTTTGTCACAATGCGAACTGAGTCCTTCAGAGCTTTACCCGACACCTGTCCAAAGAAAATGCATGCCTGAGAAAGCTCTAGCATGGATGCATATAATAATCTTCTGAACTGATGTTTTAGATTCTCTCTTGGTTGGTGCAGAAAATCAGATATAGGTAATAGCATTGGACAATCCCCTCTTTCATGAAGCACATCAATGTCCTTATTTTAGATGTCAAAATACAATTCACACGTCAACAAATCCAAGGTAAGATTTCGCCAAATCTCTTCCTTTGAAATGTAGAACAAGCTCTGTTGAACAACTCACCAATTGAAAGGCGAATATCAGTGAAATATTCCAGACAAGCCATGTCAGATTCGTTGGCATCAAATTTGTCACTGCCACCAAAAAGATTTAAGCGTGTGCTTGATTGACGTTCCTTGTAACATTCAACTTAATACTTTTTGCAATTTTTTTAAAATCTTTTTTTCTTCTTTTTTAGTGGGAGAGTCATAAGTACTTTTTCATAAGTCAAAACATTTAGGCCACATTTTGCAGAGCATAGCAACACACCACTAAGCAGCTGGCAAGAGGTGTAAGCATCTTAAAAAGGATTTTGCTCGATAGAACTTTCACGAAATTTGATCCCAACAAACCATTGGCAAGATATTCTTTTGTTGAAAATCATCAAAACATAAAGGAGTGAAAATTACTCTAACATACCGAAGACATGGCGTGGGGAAGTGTCCTCTTCAGTATAGACTCAATGGTAGCCTTTTGAATATTTTGCTTCCCTACGTAATTTAAGAGAATGCTCTCCGGGACATTCTTTCCAGGACGAAATCCAGGAATCTGGGTTCAAAAGAAGAGGAGATGAATGCATTACTAATGTTCATTCTAGGTGACCATTGCCTTGAAAAAGGGTGGCATGAAGCAGTGTACATAGCAATCAGACTTGAAAGCCAAAATGAAGAACTGAAGTAAGGTTTGTCCACATTAGCTCCAATATTTAATGATTGTCACATGCAAGAGATAGCAAAATTTAATGGTCTCCGAAGATTCTCTTCTCCAAGGCACAAAAGTCAATGCATTCAGAATAAAATAACAAATTCCTGTATTCCACAATGTACTCTCTGCTAAATTATAAGAAAGAAGAAGCATAACCAAATTAGCTACGCACATGACCAACAGCTTAAAATGTATCGAACTGCTCCTAGAAAAGCAGAATATGCATTTGACCTTAGCTTGCTTCATGAACTCCTTGATAACCCTTCTGTAACAATCTTCACATACCACAGGTGGAACTTCTACGCTCAATCTCACCTGCAGAGCACAAAAAGTAAGGAGGTGTTTACAAGTTCTTTCCCATGACTATTGCTACTTAATTTCTCGCAGAAAAGTTTCAAGCTCATGGTCAGTGTGATGCGAGGCGACATCAAACTTATAAAGCGCAATGAAGAAAAACAGAACAGTGGCGGTATTTCCTGAATTTCGGACACGAGAAACAGGCACATTCTGATGAATATAGAGATTTCAAAGATATCATCAGTTCCCGTTCCGTGAGCACGCAATTACCGAAAGATACAGGTCGTGCTTTCAAATTCAGCAACAAACCGTAGACGAACGTCATCACAAAAAAACGTCCACACATTACAAAACTAACGAAATTACGACTGGCCAGCTTAGTCAAAGAAAGAGGATCAAAGGCCCGCAGTAAACGCATCAGAGCGAAGACTCACTCTGCTGTTAGGTTCTTCGACCTCCGTGACCTCGATATCCGCCGGCAGCCGGTCCTTCTCGGCGGCGGCGACGGCGGCGGAGGACGCGGAGACCGCGAGACGACGGCGGCCATTCGAACGGGAGGACGAGAGAGATCGCCGGAGCAGGTGGATTCGCGCAGGAGGCGAAGACAGAACGCGAGGACCGAAGGAGGATGCGCGCTGGAATCGAAGGCATGAGGTCGGGAGCGAGGTGGAGGCCTTGCAGGAGATGGAGTCGAGAAGGAGAGAGGGATTCGAATTGAGGAGCGACGTGGAGCCGATGCAGAGCTCCATTTCCGAAGAAGCCTCAGCAATGGAGGAGGCTCCGGAGACGGAGAGCCGCTTTTGTAGTATCAGAACAGATATCTTTATCGGGAGGACACCGCGAGAAACCGCGAAATATGCTCGTGTATTTTTCCTTTTTCTAGTTTTTCGCGCGAGAGTTTTTCTACACTGCTCCGCAGTAAATGATTGCTCAACAAGGGTGTCTTTGGCAATTATTATGTTTCCGAAAATAATTTTTATTAAAAAATAATTTTTTTATTCCGTTTTTGGAAATAATTTCTAAACATTTGAAGGTATTTGCTAACTGCTCAAAATTTATATTTTTGAAATAGAAAAAAAAATAGAAATACGCACAAATTTTTTTTAATAATATTTTAAATTTTAAAATTTTATTTTATTTCTTTTTTCTTCCCCTTCCTTGACCATGGCCAGGTTGCCGGCGCCGACGACCAGCCATAGGCCAGGGCCTGCGAGGGCGGCTCGCGGTTTGGGTGAGTGCCGCCCTCGCCCAGGCAGCGAGAGTCCAGCCTTTGTCCTCGCTAGCGAGGGCCGCGACACCCTTGCCGCCCACCGGACCCTTGCCGACCCGAATTGTGGCTAGTGGCCGATGGCCGGCCACAGGCCAAGAAGAAGAAAAAAATTTTTCTTTTCCATTTTTAATTTTTATTCCCAGAATTAAGAAGTAACTCTTTTTTTACTTCTTGATTCTATTCCAAAACTAATTTTGGAAATAAATTTTTGCAAATTTATGCTCGGGAATAAAAAATTTAGCAAATAGATTTTTGTTTCAAAACTGATTCTGTGAACAAAAAAATAAATACAGTTACCGTTTGGCCGATTGCCAAATGTGCCCTAACTTTTCGAAGAGGTAGAAATTTCTTAGCCCGAGACTCGAGTTTGGCAACTGTCTTTTTACCTTAGTGACTCAGTTTTAGATCACGGTAGTGTTGCATTTCGCCGTGCACAAATAGAAATTACCGTCGTAAATACGTATCGTGCACTGGCAATTCTCCGCGACGCATTTTTATGCCGTTCCCAATAGTCCGACGGTAAGTTTGCAATGCACAGGCACAATCAGATAGAGAACACCCACGAACCTTTCCTGAACCCCTCACGCATTACAGAGCCAAAAGCACCCGTCCTAGATACTTTCGTCTCAAATCCTTCCGACGTGTTCATCCGGATGCTCGATCTTATGGCTTCTAAATGTCGGCCTTATCAGATTCGGCTCAGATATGGCATTTAGACTGAGCTAAAGTCATTCACATTGATCTTAGTAACAAGGGTGAGTTTACTTCAGCAGCTGCAGCAATTTTTTTCCTTTCAGGGACTCGACCCTGAAGTGGAGATTCTTGCACGGAAAACTCCTCAAATTCAGTTCAAAGCTAACCCTGCCATACGATGTACACATGTACAAGTTCGGGATACATAATTATTAGTCACTGATCAGGACTTAAGGTAAATCAAAATAAATGCCCCTTCGTAGTTTCTCGGATAAATCTTATCGACAGCCAGTGCGAAAACTGCTATAATTTTTTGTCCCCTCTGCCGGATGCAAAATTTTCAAACAGAACAAGACCTCTTTAAGATGAAGATGCGAGTTCACAGCCATTGCTCTTGGAGTCGGGCTTCGGATTCCACAACCCAGCCACCTCTTTATGCTTGAGAGACTTTCTCGGTTTGTATTATTATCATTTGGTGTCATTTTCCGCTGCTTGAGTTACGCCAACCTCAGCAGGACGAAGAACTCGCTCATATAGCATGTACCCCGGCTGCAACAACAAAATAAACACTTGCCCTTTATTACACACTCGAAGAAGATCAACAAAGAATAGATTCAGCTTCTCCATCTTACTAACTTACAAAGTACTGTTCTGGAAAGAAAAAAACTCTAGCCTACCAATTGATGATTTTTTCATCTAGACCCAAGTAGCTCCCAAAGGACATAGACAAAGCGACCTTGCTTGCCCATATGCCATCATTGATGTTCCTAACTGACTCAACTATACAAAAATTAGCAATTTTTGCCAGACATTGCATCAAGACACTCATCCCTCCTAAAGCAACTGAAATTGACAAATCCAGAAAGCTTTTAAAGTTACTTCTCCAACTGTGCTATCAAGTTCAAAAGAGTTACTACTTCAGCTGCCAAGACCTAAGTATACCAACATATTAAACAAGCGAGATATTCGCAACTAGACCTATATCATCAGAACAACAGATCCACCCAAGGTACACTGCCAAAAATAAGAAGGGAAAAGAACTTCCAACGAACTATAAATGATACTAATATAAAGGAACCACAGTTACCTTCAGAACAACAGCAACTGTGCCTGGAGGTTTCGAATCATCTTGCAATTGGAATACTGCATTGTGCCTATGTGGGTCGAATGGTTCATTGACAGGATCATATTTCTCAATCCCAGATTTTTTGAACACCTGAAAGTAAAGGCACACGAAAGCTGTTAGACATCTCAGAAGCAGCAGTAATCATGGAATCCGACACATCTACAAATTCAATAAAGAAAGAACTTAAGAAGGCACTGCAAATCAACCAATCATGTGAAGCCAACTTGACTAGTATTTTAGTTTTTGTACATATGTTGTAAGCAAACTTGTGCATTGCTACGAGAAGAGAACATTTCAAAAGATTTAAAATAGATCAATTGGGAAATACCAAGTCCGCATAGACATAGCGCAGATATGAAAGCCGAAATCATAGAGCTAGAAAATTTGAAACGAGGGTTCTGCTATAGGAAGTAATTCTGTCAAAGCCACATCCCAGACAACTACAAGTGACAACACCTTAAACAATTTCATTTGAGGTATACAGTAAGCAACATCGAAACATCTTTTTTTGTAGGTAAAATGGAACGTACAGCTAATTTATTCTCCAAGGCTCTCCAATGAATATTTAGCAACCCAACATACTTTTCTTTTCATAAAAGTGAAAACAACTCAAGATCTTTCCACTCAATTTACCTTACCTTTGGTGCAGAAAGTACAGCACCACAGGTTCTTTCAATACTGATCAAAACCTAAAAGGAAAAGAAAAAGAAGAAGAAGAAGAAGAAGAAAGTTCTCTCACTGAACGAATTTCATCACAGTATTCCTATGTTCAACTATATAACTTCCACAACTATTATCCAGAGTTGAATTCAAAGGATACCACCACCATCCTCAAACAACTCCGGGGACCAATTCATGCAAGTCAAAGCTCATATCATACAAAATGAGGAAGACCACCCACGCACTTCTCAGGTTCTTTTCTCGCCATTAACAGTGCAATGTGAACTTCAAATTCAATTAATTTTTACACTAAGAAGACCAGGATATGAAGTACGACTCTGGTAAAGGGGGAAAAGCTACCTCCAAAAGCTGCTTCTGAGTCATTTCAACACCTTCCAGAAGGGTTTTCAAAAGCGGAACAGCTCCAGTAGTATCTTTTGAAGCATCAATTTTTGCAAAACTTTCCTTGACAACTGAAGAAGCTCTACCCAAATTGTCTGCAACATCCAGCAAGCTTTTCGCAAAACTCTGCAGTAAATATTTAAGTAACCATTCTTGACAAATTGTGACAATCACAAAAGCAACTATTCCATAAGAAACTACATAAGAACACGAAAGCAGCCCTGCTATCCAAAAGGGGGGAGAAACTGTATAGACAACACACCTGTATGGCATATTTCTTTGCATTCTCCGCTTCTCGCCTAGTTCTGTCCATGACGTTCTCCATTTCAGCATAGGTTCGAAGAACTTTATCTTGCATTTCCTCTATCTGTTTATGTTTCAACTTCAATAGTTCTTCCTTTTCTGACACAAGTTTCACCAAGTCGTCCATAGAGAGCTCCTCGTCTCCCTCCGATCCTGCATCGAGAAACCCAAATTCTTTAGTGCCATTTTCTCAATGTCTGATAGTTTCAGACGTGATGCTCAAATTCAAAAGTTGAACCTGAATTTCCTGCCTGGTTGGGCACTTTAGTTTCACCAGCTTTAGGTGCATCGATGGACGCACCGTTCTTTTCCCCAGTGCTCCCCTGATCCTTCTCACTAGGTTCAGGTGTTGCAGAGGAAGAAATTCCAAACCGACGAAGCAACGAAGAACTAAATGTCGAACGATTTAACACGAGAGCCTGCAAAAAGTAACCCAATAAAACATAGGGAGAAGACAAGCATGCAAAGTTCCATAGCACTTCAAAATCAAAATAGGCTCCGTGGATAAAGAAAATCAACTCCAAGCTAGCTGAATGCCAGCAAGCAATATTAATCTAACTCCTAAACTCCTCACAAAGCAGAAACGCATGGTGGGTAGAAAATTGAGCCGGTCCAATTTACACAAGTAGAGACAACCCAACAATCCAATGGAGCACTCCGTATGGTAACACGAATTAGACAGATACATAATGCAAACGCCTCTGCCGATATTCGTGAAAGTCATCAACAGACCCTATAATCGATCACCAAAACCGAGTCCATCCTCAAGGGCAATGCACAAAGAGATAAACCCTCCATTCGACAAGCTCGTAGTTCATGTAGAGCGCGGTTCTTTTAGTACCTTACATGGGGTGTCGAGCGAAAGCGCATCAAATTGATTGGAGAGAACGGGCGAGGGCTTGTTCAGCGAAGGTGGAAGGAGCAAGGCGCTTCGGCACGCGCCCCTCCAAGCGCGAGAAAAAGCCCTAGACACCAACATGACCGAAGAAGACGCTGAAAGACCAAATGAGAAAATCAGAGATGAAGGGTCTGAACGACTGATGATGGATCGAGATTGGTGGTCGGGAAAGAGACTTCCCAGTTCCCAGCATCGAAGGGAGGAGAACGGAAGGGGACAGGAAGGGTTTTAGGGCATTGTTGTTTCTGGACGATATTGCCCTGGTTGTGGGATGAGTGAATTTTTAGGTCAGACAAATATGAATTGGGAAACTGAAAACTACTCTTGAGTTCCCTCTCAAATGAAAAGGTGATTGAAACTTTCAAAGTTTTAAATGGCATTGTCAGGAAAGTGAATTTACCTATTAAGCTCCTATTATTTCGTGAAAAATATTTTCTTTATTTTTCGGCATTTGATGTGTTTAGAAAAATGAGTTATCGGAAAATAGTTTCCTACCAAAGCTTAAATTAAGAAAAATAATTTCCTCTTAAAAAAATCGAGAAATCATTTTAAAAAATATAATTAGGTATCGACGCTTAAACCAAAAACTTTACACTTAAGCATAAAAAGGCCTCGACCAAAAAAGAAAAGCATGGAAGCCCAATGCTTGTTCTCGAGTCCTTGGCAGTAGGGCTTGGTCCTTAACGACCAAGCCCAGGACCCTAACTCCTTGGCCAGCTGCACCCGAGACCCTCACCTCCGCACCCGAGTCCATAGAGGCCAGACTCAGGACACCAATGCCCATGCCCAGGACACCAAACCCGATGATATCAAGGCTAAGCCTAGGTCCCCGACGCCCATGCCTGGGTCCATCAAGTCCAAAATTTATAAAATATTTTTTACTTTATTCTTTTCTTTATCTTTTTCCTTTTTCCTCTGCCGATCGCAAAGCCCAGGCGACGCCGGGCCAAAGGTGCTAGCCGGCCTCAGGCAAGGCAAGCCTTGTTGTGATCTAGCGAGGTCGAGCCTCACCTATGGCCTGTTGTTGGCCGTCGCTAAGGTTCAATGACCAGTAAAGGAAGAAGGAAAAAGAAAAGGAAAGAAAAGAAAAAAGAAAAAAATAATTAAATCTTTTATTTAAAAATAATCACAAAATTTGTCCACGTCAGCACGGCCGATATCCACATCTGTAATTCTGACCAAATGAAATTTTCCTTACCATACGACGAAAAATATTTTTCGGTTTATTTTCATGTATTAGTCAAAAACCACAAAAATATTGCCATTTTTTTGGAAAATGGCATCCTGAAAAATATTTTCTAGACATGTCACATTTTTTGCGAAATAAACAAAGCCTAATGTTAATAAATTTTATAAAATCGAGGTCTTTGATAGTATGGATTTCAACTTTAAATAGTAAAAATATAAAGGGTTAATATCACGAAAAACCTCAAGCTAGTACATTTGTGACAAATGTACTCCAAATTAATTTTTTAACTATCAAAAACCCCAAACTGATACATTTGTGACAAATTTATCCTCTGTTAGTTTTCGTTAAATTTTACCGTTAAATTGCTAAGTTGAATGATACGTGAAAGTTGACGAGTGTACCAATTTGGGATTTTACCCTCTGTTTGTCATAGATGTACTGATTTATAGTTTTTCGTGATATTAATCAAATTTAACAAAAACTAACAAAGGGTAAATTTGTTGCAAATGTATCGGTTTGGGATTTTTTGTGGTAAAAAAATTAGTTTAGGGTAAATTTGTCACAAATGTACCAATTTAGGGTTTTTCATAGTCAAAAAATTAATTTTGGGTAAATTTATTTTAAGTGTACTAATTTGGGGCTTTTGTGATATTAATTCAAATATACAAAAGACTAATTATATTGGAATGAGATTATCGGTTGTACCGTATAAAGTAAGGAAAATCTCATGCTCTTAAGAATTACAATCCCTTTTTTCTGCAAAATATTTCTTATTAGTTATTTCATAAATAATCCATCAATAATAAAATTCGTAAATATATAATTTTATTGATGTCAATTATTTACATACACATAAAACATGTACGCTTTTGCTAGATAGGAATGAAGAGGAAAGATTTGACTAATCGCCAGGAAAACGAAAAGAAACGAAATTAAAGAAAAGAACGGTGATGCATAGTATCTCGCGGTTAACCACGAAAAACCAAAAAGCAATGCAGTAGAATAACCAAAATCATTTGCATGACAGAGGATTTTATGGAACATTGCAGTAGAGGTAGATGCTAAACCAAGTGTAGTCGAACACTGTCTTTCACCTAGAAAACGTTGTTGAATCTTCATCTAAACTAGATCGAGTTGAGTGGACTATGTTTACCAGGACGTGTTAGCGGTATGCTAAACTCAAAAGCCATTACCTGTAAATTACTTTTTTCATTTTTAAACATAATATTCCAGAATGATTATCATCAGACATTGGTCGCCTACGACATCAAACAAGAGTCCAGGCTGTCCAGCTACACATCCAAATGAAGAAGACTTATCCCAATATCCTGAACCCGGTCATTCTTCAGCCACGGCCTCCTCCGTTTCAGAAGCTCGATCGTGCCTGCAAAGCATAAGATGGTCCATAAAACACATCGAAATTATCATAAAGCATGTCAACCTCGAGTTCCCGTTCAACAAGCCAACCCAACTGAGATTTTAATAAAAGTAGAATAAGCTTTCCTGATATGTCATCCGGTACCGTTGTGGGTCTATGTAAGTTGTGATGTTTGAGAGTCTCATTATATAACAGTGACCGTGAATGGAATGCAATGAAACGAGAACACTGAGAACAAGTAGAACATGCCTTGCATGAAGAAGCCTTTAAGTAGTCATGTTACAAGGAAGTTCATTTGAACATTAGGGAGATCCTACCATCCCCGGAATATGCTGAACTAATCTTATACTTTGGTAAGAAATTATTCGACTCACAGATATTTCCGAGACAGTTGATAGATCCCGGTCCCACCCATCGCCATGTTCACGCAGAAGAGATTCCAGTTTTTCTGCAATATTATGAAAAATGTAATCGACTTTACAAAATGCAGTGTAATCCTTCAAGGCAAGAGAAGGCGATACCCCTATCTTGTTGAAGGCAGGGCCCTAATTAAACTAGGACAGGCATGATGTCAGAATATGGCAAACATCAACATGAACATACGACTAAAATATGTTGCTTCTTCAGCATATAATCGTGATAGCATAATAGATGGAACAAGTAAAGATTTTCCGTTTTGTTTTTGCTGTATAAATACATCTGGGTTCATTCACTATTCTCAAAGAACTTGATGCTTGAAGCATATCACAATCAAACAAGTAATCCAGACCGTGTTTTCTTCAGTATCATGATTACACAAAGTAAAAATCAAGATGAATGCAAATTTGTATCATCAACTGGCATAAAATTACAAAAATTTTCACTAGAAGCTCTAATGGACAATTGCTAGGTGTGAAGACAACCTAATAAACCAGAAGATAGTAATTTAGGAGATAGTGGAAGAATCCTTCTTGTGCAGCAGAGGATGGATTATAACACATTAATTCTTCAAATATTGATCATCTTTTGCACTAGAACAGGCAATAAACCATACTCTATGTTCTATATGCTTCTTTTAGAAATCATAGAAGTCTCCCGATGTATCAAGAATGTAATTGAAGCGTACCGGCTTAATCACCAAGCTGTAGCGTGACCAAATAACTCCAGTGCAAGCAACAACTGCAAATCAATGAACAGCGACAACCCAGACATCTCACCCCGCTGATATATCCAAATTGGAAATTTCTGAACAATAAGTAGAATACATCGACCAAAAAAGTGAAACTTGGGATTTGTGGAAGGTGCAAACCGCATTGCTGAGGGGAAGAGATGTTTTCAGGCGGTTTCGAGAAGTCAGCGACATTGGCTATGCTGATAACCCACTTGAAAGTTGGGGCCCAAAAGTGAACTGCAATGGTCATAACATCCAACAATCAACTTGATCACACATATTACTGCATCATACACTTTTACAAATGGATGGATGAAGAATAAGTAGGCAGTCAGCAGACAGAACAAATGGCGTGGCGAGATCCATTTGGTTATGAGGGCAATTCCTCAATTGGGAAATCACTGTTTCATTAAATGAAAAGCAAATATATGACTTGCATTTAAGCTTCCCTTACAGTGTTTAATGAGCATGCAAACTTTGACACACACAGCCTTCCTCTTGTTCAGAGACAAAAATGACTTTTAAGTATACTAGTGGAGAAAAAAGTGCAACAGAGTCCCATCTACAATTGGCAGCAGTGCGACAACAAAACCTGAAAAGGATTTGTGCCTAAGCTCATCGTGTAACTCTATATAGGCATCATATGATATACTGGGAGAGTGGTTTCTATCAACTAAGACACCCCCTTGGGGGCTCGATTTCATTTGCCTTTTTCTCCCACTTTCTCCCTCTAGCTCGTGAGCTTTGTTCAGCGTGTACGACTTTGATTTCGCAATTTCATTTGCTTAGACAGCTCAAAATTTTGAGCCTCCCAAAGAAATATCCAGCTACTAATGGTGAACCCACTTTTGAGATTTGATCCGAGAAACAGTGAAGATTGCCGTAAACTAGTAATCTGCAGTAATCATCATCACTGTAATCCTCTGACGAGTATGACATCGAAAATTTTCCGGCAGAAACCTGGTATGATCACCCATCAATCCATTCATTGTCGCATGCTCTAGTCATTCTATGTAAACCTCTATTCAACAAACTCCAATTGCTCCATGTATAATACCTCGCATCAAATGATGATCACTAGTCACACTCAATCTTCTCACTTAGCTTGCAAGTTTCAATATGTACAAACACAGCACAAAAATTCAACAAATAGCCTGCGAGAAGAAACGATTGCTAAAGCAGAGAGAAGAAGACAGGAAATAACAGGATACGAACTGGTTTTTGGTCCTGCCGGGTGATTCCAAAAAGCTTGGAGCTTTGAAGCCGCCATGGAAAATCTCTGACTACCCTCTTCGTGTCTCTGTACCTGTGAGCGGATTGAAGCTGAATAGCTAATTTTTACACACTTGGAAACAGGAGACAATTCCAAAAGAACGGGACTCTTCCACAGCATATCATTTTTTTCTTTAAAAGGATATATGTCCAAAGGAGGAGCAACTTGATCCCCAAAAGGTACTCTTGTATATACCATTGTGGGTTCCACTTATCCAACCGGAGATGCGCAATAAGTGAGGGTACGCAGGTCCCCTGCTTGCTTGTCGACTCGGGCGTTAAAATTCAGCGTTTTCAATTCATATCATCTTTAATATACTATTTTACTCAGTTAAAATATCATGGAGGATTTTCGTCGGAATGGAGAAATAAATTGATAGCATCTCCACGTCCATGGACAAGATAAGAACCAGAGAAGTGGGCTGTCGCTCGTCCAATCCAGATCAAGCTAAAAATGTATGGTACCTTGTTATGCGTATTTACATATAATATATGTTCCTTTCCTTTCAGCTAACTTTGGGCCCTATACAGAAATGTTTTTTTAAGTGAATAGGTAGGTTAGTGTCGACTGCAGAAAGAGAGAGAGAGAGAGAGAGAAAGAGAGAGAGAGACATGTTACAAAGAGAAACGTCCAAGAAAAGGGTCCCTCTTATCCAGTGCTTCCGTGTACTTCAACGAAAATATTAGAAGACGGGCACTTGTTAAAGCCGCCCACTTTTTTCTTTTTTTTGGTAATGTAAGAAGAAAGCCGCTCACTTTAGTACATTTATAAAATGGGTTAATACCACAAAAAATTTCGAATTGATATATTTATAACAATTTTACCCCGAACTAATTTTTTAATCACGAAAAATCCTAAATTGGTACACCTGTGATAAATTTACCTTGAACTATTTTTTTTACCATAAAAAATCTCACATTGGTCCACTTGTGACAATTTTACCTTGAACTAATTTTTTGACCACCAAAAATCCCAAACTAGTACACATGTGACTGTTTTACTCAAAACTAATTTTTTTAACACTAAAAACCCCAAACTTGTACATTTGTGACAAATTTATCTTCCATTAGTGTCGGTTAAATTGGATTAATATCATGAAAAATCACAAATTAGTAAACTTGTGACAAACATAGGGGTAAAATCCTAAACTGATACACCCGTCAACTATCATGTGTCATTAAACATTACAATTTAACAGAAACTAACGGAGGGCAAATTTGTCACAGGTGTAACAGTTTGGAGTTTTTGATGGTCAAAAAATAAATTCGGGATAAAATTGTCACAAGTGTACCAATGTGGGGTTTTTTATGGTCAAAAAAATAGTTCGGGATAAAATTATCACAGGTGTATTAGTTTGGGATTTTTTGTGATATTAAGCCTTATAAAATTGCTTACTTTGAGGTACATTGTGTTTCGCAAAAAATGAGTAATTTTAAAAATATTTCTCATAAAAGGATCGCTTATATTACTTACAAAAATGGATGAAAGAAAAAAGGGATAATAGCACAAATGGTCCTTGAACTTTAGTCCAATGTGCAATACCATCTATGAACTTTTAATTTGTACGATGTGGTCCCTAAAATTTGGTCTAATGTGCAATGCCATCATTAGACTTTTAACTTTTTCAATATGATCCCTAACCTATCGGTAAATATTCAATGTAATTCCTAAACTATATGAAAATATTTAAAAGTTCATAGACCACATTGAACATTGGATCAAAGTTCGAGGACGCATTGAACAAATTCAAAGTTTATGGACATCATTGAACATTGGACCAAAATTCAGGAACTGCATTGAACAAATTAAAAAGTTAGGGACGACATTACACACTGGACCAAAATTCATGAAGTATATGTGTTATTTTCCCAAAGAAAAGTATTGTCCACGAAATGTTTAGACATAAATTATTGTCAATAATGAAAATAATTTCATTAGCTAATTATATCAAAAGATAAAAGTACTTATTTTTAGGAAGATTTTTCAATACATTCGTTTTCCATAAAACAAAGGGACTATTGATTTACCTTTTTTTTTCTTATAGGCTCCATGTATTTTGCGAAAAAAGAATGATTTAGAAAATATTTTCCTAAAAAAGATCGATTATATCACTTAAAATAATTAGTCAATAAAAAATATTTTCATTACCAACAACAATTTATATCTAAATATTTTCATGGATAAAGAAAGAAAATATTTTTTTCTTTCATATATTTACATAGCAGATACAAGCGATCATTTTAAGAAATTTTTTTTATAATCTGTTTTCTTTTTCCTTATAAACATGGGAGGATGATAAGTACTTAATGAATTACTATTGATCCGACTTACCACGGGAATGAATGAGCCCAATGAGCCCAAGGATGCACTCTCGGACGCCACGTATTCTTGGACTCGCTCGACCCAATCTTGCTCTTAAACAAACGGGCCTTGTCCGTCGTTGAATGGATCGGATTCAACGTCGGCCGTAGGTTGACAATCGTGCTCTGCCGTTAGATCGAAAATTAATTTTTACTACTTTAACAAAACGTTAGTGTGTTTTCGCTCGTGGCAGGGGCAGGCAAGCCTTGCATTGTTAACTGGTTAAGAAATGATAGATAAGACTGGAAAACTCGTGTAGACGATGAGAAAGGCAGGGATGAATTTGCAAATGAGTGACTTGCACTCCGTTTGAGGTTTTTCTAAGTGTGAGGTGCTCTCGCAATTTCTCGGGAAATAATAATTCGTAGATCTCAACCACTGACTGAAGACTTCTTATGTTTTTAAATGCAAACGACGCCTTGTGCAGGAACTACAAGAAAATACGCAATTTCGATTAGGGGATTGACGGGGGAAAATTGACCAAAAAGTCTTAAAAAAAATTTGTCAATTAAGTCTTAAATCTTTTCACTTTTTGTCAATTGAGTTCATCCGACCAATTTTAATTGTAAATTACTAACGTAAACGCCGGCCGGCCTACGGTTCGCTAACGTGAATAATTTTTAATAACATTATAATAGTTGCTGAATTTTTGTTTTATTTCTTTTTTCTCTCCCATTTTTCCTCTTCCAGTTAGTCGCTGAGCCTTAACAATCTGCCGGAGGCAAGGGTAGGCGAGGTTGATCTCGCCGGCCTCAGGCGAGCCTTGCCCTTGCCAACCACTAGCGAGGGCGAGCCTCGTCAACCCCTGGCAAAGTCGGCCTTGCCAGTCCCGCGATGGCGAGCCTCGCCAATGGCTGGCGGAGGCGAGGCTCGCCCGAGATCGGTGAGGTCAACCTCGCCAGCCCTCACCTCTAGCCTGTTGCCGAGGCTCAACGACCAACTGGAGGAAGAAGAAGGGGAGGAAAAAAAAGAAAGGAATAGAAAAGAAAAGTAAAAAAAATCGAAAAATATTATTAAAAAGTGTCCACTTCAGCGCCACGTAAGCCAGCGGCGTCCATGCTGGTGATTTCCGATCAAAATTGATCGAATGGACTAAATTGGTAAAAAGTGAAAAGGTTTAGGACTCAATTAGGTAAATTGAAAGGTTTAGAACTGAATTGGTAAAAGTGCAATAAGTTTATGACTTTGTGGACAATTTTCCCGATTGATGGATCGAGGGCCGGATTTTCATGGCGGTTACAAAAGCATCGTAACCCGCAAGGCAAGTGGATGGGTACAGAGGTTAGGGGGGTTCGCATTTGAAATGTGACTACTCCCACTGCAAAGTGCAAACTTTCGGCCCAAAAAGCATCAGAAGCACATGAAAGCTTTTATCCTTCCTTTGTAGGGAGTTGCAACTACCAGGAGCCAGAAATTAAGAAGTTGCAACTGCCAAGCAAGGAACTTTTAAGGTATCAGGATTGCTTCTCAAGTGCAATGGACGGTCTACAGCCTCGAAAGGACGTGACACGACATTACGCCGACCGCATTTAGCTACGCTCGGCTTAGAAATACACACGGGGCAGCTTCAGAAGGACATAAAGATCTTAACTTGCACCGACTGCGAACCATTTTGGGATCCGGACTTGAAAGCCTCTTTTAACATTGGATCATATTTACTGCTTTTCCCGGAAGATGCTAAGGAATACACCGCAAACCTTAGCCGTTACAAACATAATGGTCATGTCAAGCAACACAAACCACCTGTTCTTTTCAATCTCAACATCATAATTATGAAGCGAAAACCAATGCTCAACGCTCCGGTAGATGCTTATTTGCACGCTCTAGTGAATTTCTTTCTGCATTTAGGATTGTCATGTCCTGAGTGACTTGTTCTTCATCAACTTCCTGAATAGTACCATTACATTAGTAACCCCAACTATAAACAGTTCAAAGACCCCGCTACTTTTCATCTTCTCTCATACTAATTACCATTTTCCGCTCCAGCTCGTCTCAATTACTTGTTCCTGGTAGGGAATCACTTGAATCAGAACCCCAACCTATGGCACACAAGGCCGTTTTTGGTGTTGTGCTAGCGAATCTTCTACTGCAACTCCAGATAGTTTTGACGGAAGTGCCCGCTGTTATCGTGTTCGGGGACTCCTCGGTAGATACTGGGAACAACAACCAAATTGCTACTGTCGTCAAAAGTAATTTTGAGCCCTATGGTCGCGATTTCTATGGTGGTCGGCCCACGGGACGGTTTTCTAATGGCCGAGTGTTCACGGACTTCATTTCAGAGGCTCTTGGGATCAAATTGACGATGCCGGCTTACTTGGATCCAGCACATAATATGACAGATATGGCCACTGGCGTTTGCTTTGCCTCAGCCGGAACCGGTTACGACAATGCCACTTCCGATGTTCTGGTAAGCCAAAGCAATGTCTACAGAGAAATCAAACATCTCGGAAATGAGAGTTCTTGTTTGATAACATTTCCACTGAAGTTAGACCTTCGTTTGAATCCTCTTTTCTATACCGGTTAGCAAACTGAATACCAGGAGTTTCGTTTCTTACATCAATACTAGAAATCGGAGTTGTAAAATCTAGCTAATTCGGATTTCACCATCCTAAATTGACGTGCAGTCTGTGATTCCTCTGTGGAAACAACTGGAGTACTACAAGAAGTACCGGGAAGAGCTCAAGGACTATCTCGGACAAGAAAAGGCCGAATCAGTCCTAAGAGAAGCGCTGTACATCATTAGTTTAGGGACCAACGACTTCCTAGAGAATTACTATGCAGTTCCGGGCAGATCATCAGAGTACTCCGTCGAAGAGTACCGAAATTTCCTAGCAGGAATTGCGGGAGGCTTCGTCGAAGCTCTTTATGGGTTAGGAGCTCGGAAAATAATGCTAGGCGGGCTTCCGCCCATGGGGTGCTTGCCCCTGGAGAGAACCAGGAACCTTCTTTTCGGAGGCGGCTGTATCGAGGAGTATAACAATGTGGCTAAGGAGTTCAATGTGGAGATGCAGGGCCTGGTCTCGAAGCTGAACAATCAACTTTCAGGAATCCAACTAGTGTTCGCTGATCTGTATGGTCTTCTCTTCCAAATCATTCAGAATCCGGAATCGTTCGGTAAGTTCTGACCTTGCATGCGCGGTTCTTGATTTGGGGACGAGTTACAATTTTGCTTCATAATTTCAAAGAGGCCTAAAGGTGCAGAGTCTTTGTTGAACAGGCAACGCTAGTACCAAAAGAAAATTCAAATTGAGAAAAGAAACGAACAGAATCGGAAACAGAACAGAACTATTTCCAAAATATCAGAATCTAACGTAACCTTACCTTGACTGCAGGATTCCCGCATGCAAAAGAATCCTGTTGCGGAACCGGCTACTTCGAGATGGGTTATCTGTGCAACAAAAATAACCCGTTCACGTGCCCAGACGCGAACAAGTACGTGTTCTGGGATTCGTTTCATCCGACGGAGAGAACGAATGGTATCATAGCCGATCATGTCATGAAAACCAATCTAGCTAGATTCCTAGTTCCGTGATATGATCTTTGCTTTTCCAGTTTCGTGCGAGGGTCGAACTTAGTATTTTACTGCAAATTTGAAGAAGTCGCCGGTCTTTTCAACGCAAGGACTTAACCAAGATTTGTGTATGAACTCCGTCCGAATTAGATCAAGTAATAGAAGCGCCTTGTCTTTCGCATTGTATAGGCTTATCTTCTTCTTTTGACGGCTTCAAGTAGAACCAGCCAATCCCGTCAAAGATGGTAAACACGTCATGCTGCTTGCTTTATTTTAGAATAACGTCACCAGGTTGTTTCCCATGGAAAAACCCAAATTTATGTAGATGATTGGAATAATTTTTCTCCAAGAAATTTAGTTTTGGCTCTACTACATAATAAAATCAAATCTATGAATCTTCATTTGCATTTGTTTTGTTCTAATTATTAGGGATTTTAATATCATATCCGAGTCACAAAACTTAAAAGGGTCTGCTAGGATAAGCTCAACTGGGTGAATCACCCGACAAACGTGCAATTAATCTTGCCGCTAGCTACGATGACTCCCAAATTAAGGAGCAAAAATTATTATTCACGTTGTGTTGTTGCGGTTCAAGTTTCTACAAACTGTTGTGGACCTAAATTAGGTCACCTAATTTCGACTGGAATTTGGTCGATTCGAGGAGGACATAAATGCGTAGACAATGACAACCTCACATGCATTTACTGTACAAGGTCCAAGTCAAGATGAGTTTTTGGGAGAACGGGTCTAGCGACATGAACATTTTTCGATGTGGAACGCGGGATGATCCGGCCGCATCGCCCGCATCGAGGCTAGTCCTTCAAATATTTAAATATTTAAGAGAACGGTTATGTGGGAAAAGAATAATATATTGGGCAGATTACTTTCGCGATTAGGTATTTGCCTTAAGTGACATGTAGCATGGAAGAGCTTAACTAGTTGACATCTTACTATTTCTAAGATCATTGATGCTGCACGTTACTTAAGCTATATAATAAGACTTTCGAAAGTCTGAATGAGTCGGCCATCTTTAATGCTGTGAGATATTACGGTACATATCCGATTAAGAGTTTAGAACCGGTCAAAGCCAAGCAAGTTATTGTTGATAGACGTTCACATATGAATTCTTCGGAAATGAACGTGCTATTGGGATATACAATTTAAGCAGCGATCGGATGAGGAAAGCTTGAAACGAATTTGAGTCGATACGAAATATGGCACTATATCAATATGGCCGTATTTATGTTCTCACGGTCATCATTACGATGTCGAAACCATATCTTAATTGTCTATCTTGCTTGCCAATTGCCAGTGGAAAGGGTATTAAGTTAGGTTTTGTGTTAATCCCACGTTTAATTAACGCTTTTTAAACTAACACAGCGTCGTCGTCGTCAACTGGGTCACGTGACCTCTCGTGGGAAGACAATTCTTGCGGTCTTTGAAAACAAGCACCATCCCTCACGAAACTGTCGTTTTTACTTGGTCTGTCCGGGCAGTTTCTGATCAGCTTCCTGGACCCTCAATTCCGCCACAGTGGAGACTTTCTTGCGCGGCTTCACCATGAGCACGAAAAGAGGCCACAGCGACGACTCTCAGTCGATGCCGGGACAGACGAACTCGCTTCCGGAGAACCACAAGCGCATCAAGACCGTCGATCAAGCGCCTGAAAACGGATGGAAGGCGAGAGGTCCGGAACAAGCGAGGAGCAACACCCACTTCTTCAGTTGCCATAATAATGATGGCGAGTCAACGGGCGAGAAGGAGGAGGAGATGAAGGACTGCGATTCTGATCCAGGGATCCTCTTTTTCCACAAGTTCTTCTGATGCCTAAAGTCAGAGGAGCCATGGACGAGTAGGAGAGAGAAATAAGAGTGTTCCTTTTTATCCTTTTTAGATGGGTGGTGCTAATAAGAGATGAGGCTGCGGTTCGTACTATGAGTGAGACAGAGACAGAGAGACATAGAGAGGGATGTGGATAGACTGACATTTGCTTGCTGCTGTATTTCTTATCCTTCTATCTAGTGAGAGAAGTTTGCCCTTCTGTATCTGCTTCTGACCATATTAGTTTGCGTACAAACTACAAGCTTTCCTATCCGAAGCACACGAATTCCGTTTGTGGTGTATCGAGAAAATACGACGCAACCCAATGTATAATCCAGTTCGCATCATTTGGGAAAAGTCCATCATTTCTGCTATATACCAAATGGAAGTCAATTTCGGGTTCGTTATTTTGGAAAAAAGGTAACTACACAGATTACTCCTTCCGTTCATCACCAGCTGCTTCAACAGAAAAGTTTTTAACTGATTTTGCATTCCTTCATTTGTTTCTTTTTCCTGGTAATTACTCACCGCCAGAAGGGCCATCTTCTGCCCGGTTGTCGAGTTATTGGCCAAGAATAGATAGAACCAGATTATCTCTCAACCAGTAGTATTAACATTTCAGTATCAATGACAATAGCAATAGCATCGTTAAGGTATTAGAAATAGTTGCAAAAGGAAATCTATCAACTTCATGACCTTCAGTTTGCAAGAAAGAGAGGAACAAGACCGCTTTAATAAGAACATAATTTGCCTCGATAGTTGCATGCTTCTCAAAGAATAATAATATCATACAGGGCCACGATAAATTTCTATAGTTAGGGTTCATAAATGTGAACAATCGCTCAAGTACTTGGTTGTAACAAATCCCTAATCGTAAGGATTTCTAAAATTCTTCAAGAGATCTGGGATGTCATAACCCAGCATGTCATCCACAGCTTGTATCATTTTTGGCTTTAGCTTCTCGAATTTATCAATATTGTAACCACTTAATGTCTCCCTAAAGTGCTCCGCATTTGGAAAATCCCCTGGAGGTAGATGGAACTCTCTCTGAACCTGCAACCCCACACATGCGATGAACAAGTGAAAAACCTAAATTGAGAATGCGTGCACATGGACGAGGAGAGAGAACCTTGGCAAATTCGTCTTCCAAATTATCAATGAGTCTCTGTTGGGTCTTAGCTTTGCCCATCATAGCGGGCATCTCCTTTCTTAGATGGCTGATTATGTACGCATGAATCTTAGCAGCTCGAGCACGTTTCACAAATTCATTAATCTGGTAGAATCATATAAAATTGAAATTCATCAAGCGTCATGAAAATTACTTGAGTGGGGAAAAAGCTCCATAACCTAGGTTAGGTACTCACAATTATAAATTACTAAATATTCTATAAGAACACAAAGGCATGCAGAGTAACATGAAGCATTCACTTACCCTACGATCACATGCCTTCTTTGGGACATCCTTTAGGTCTGATAAAAGGTCCTCCTGTTCTTTCTCAAAAAGTTCTTTTCCAATGGGACCAGTAGCAGCTTCATTCACAGGTTTGTCATTAAATGAGCTGCCGAAAAATCCAAGATGTTAATTCATCATTGGCTTTAGAAAAAGCCTTACACGGAATGAAGAACAACTTTAATAAGTCGTTGGATATCTTTTGCATATGATCAGACAGAATAATACACGGGAATATTAATCCTAACAAACCACACATGCTGGAAAATTCCAGAGAGACGTAAATGCAACAGTATGACTTTAAATTTCAATACCTGCAACCAAAATGATGCTCAAAAAGGAATTGTTAACAAAAGGGCCCATATATTCTGTCATGTCACTAACGATTGCACGGAAAAGTGACTAAAAGAATGATCATGTCATTATGTTGTAAATGTGAACATCAAGAACGAGCATAAGATTTGCAGGTCTATGTTGATTGGAACCTACCCAATGTAGACTCGCATCACTTCTGGAGTATTTATGACTTTACCAAGAGACCACATTAACGCTCCATACACTCTCATCAGCTGCAACAGAAAAAGGATAATCAGATAAGACTACCGCAAGATGAAATGGTGCTTTGATAATTAACGAATTAAAATAGCAGGTGGATGTTCAATTCTCACTTGTTGGGTATCCACTTGGTCAGCTTTGTTCAAAACCACACGAATCTTGTCATCATGACCACGTAGAGAAGAGATCACACGCTTGAATTCATCGCTTACATCAAGCTTGTGAGGATCAAATAGGAGCAAAATGAGGTCACACTTTGCAGCAAACCATGAAGTTACACCTGTAAAATCATAGGCACGCTGTGTTCGTTGCTTCTCACCCGACAAAACTCCAGGAGTATCAACAAAAGTGATGTGCTCCAGTAGCTTCAGGCATGCAAAAGGATACACATACAGATGAGATAGAAATTAAAGTATCTGCAGAAAGTGTGAAGCACAATGTACAGAGTTTGAGAGATCGTGCTGAGAAGAACTACTCACGGGATGAGGCATTTGGGAACACTGAAATTTTGACAAAAACGCAGTTCCAAATGTTGTCAGGCCACTAAATGGCATGTCTGCTTGGACTGCAACAGTGTTTCCGGGGATGCTTCTTTCATCCGGCCCAGACTGCATAATGATCCAGTTAGCTTTTGGACTTTTTTTACTTAAAAGATAAAATTCACGAAAAGAGAAAGCCTAACATTACCAACAGCTTCCATCAACTAATTAGAGAGGGTACAGATTGAGACTTTGTTCAATGAACATGCCTGTACCTAACTGTTCTTTTATATAAGAAAAATGCTAGGTATACTAAGATTGGTCTACTAAATTAGTTCAGTAAATGAAGTGACTAAGATTGGTCTACTAAATTAGTTCAGTAAATGAAGTGACATAAGTAGGCCTTCGAACAAACCAGCCATATTTAACCATCCAACATAACTGTTCCACATCACTTAATAAACCAACTTACTTGACTAGTTTTAGTATACCTAACGTTATTCTTTACTGAACTGGCTATAAAAGATTTCCAGTGCCATACCATTACGACCACAAACCTATCAGTTGTTGGTTCAGGTCCAATATGAGCTCCTGTAAAACGATAATAGACAATGAGCACACCAAGAGAATCTTGTACAAGTATAGGGAGGGAAGAAAAGAAGAAGGATAAGTTACCTGGATAACTACTTTTTAGTAAATGCTTGATGAAAGTTGTTTTCCCAGTGGAGTATTGACCCAAAAGCATTACCATTGGTTTGGCATCAAAATCACTATTTGTCTGCAACAGAAATGTCAAACAGCAACAATCAGTTCACTGTGCCAACTATTTAGACAAAAGTTGGTAGATACTTTTAGGTGAAAGACTCCCTGTATAATTGTCAGTAGTTTCTTACTCACCAATGATGGTGACACAAAGTCATTGAAGCGATAAGTGACTTCCAATGGCTTCAGCTTCTGAATATACAGTTTCTTCAAGCCATCAACAATGGATGTAACCGAGGAAAGAGATATCTGGAAAAAGCCACATAAAGACAGTTTAAAGAGTTAACATGAAAGGAACTGAGTTGTAAAGATATCCATAGAAATAAATAATTCATAGGAAGGTCACTTCGCAGCACAGAGCATGCAGTCAAAAAACCCAAAAAGTAGGATGAAGAATATTATTTATGCGTACATGGAGTTCACCATTCCAAAAGAAACTGCAATAGCTTGAGGACCACTTTCTAAGCGAAAGCTATCAGCAAAAGGAAGAGGACATATGCCTAGAAGCCAAATTTCCAAACGCTTCTAAAAGAATAAATGAATATTACTAAACGAGGACAACTATTTCAGAGGGTTTAATTATTATCTATCAATATTGGCACTTTAGAACACAGCAATCAACCCAATGCCACCACACCAAAGCTGTTCTGTCCGGTACAGCCACGATTGTGCCAAAGACTTCAAGAAACTCAAAAATGATGAGAAAATGGATGCAAAAGATAGGTGATGTGATGCAATTATGATGGTAGGTGGATAAAGTGCATCAGGAAAGATGATATCTTCTGTTGCAGGAGTATTTAGAGCTGATGGAAGGATGATGCACCTTTTTGGATGATTTCGAAGAAAACCAACCGGCAGCTGGTGATGGTTGAGAGTGAGAACTGCCTGCATAATTGCTAGTCAGCGACTACTTTGACAACTAAAATACGTAACTTAATACTCTCAAGATGAATGCTAGTCAGAGACTACATTGTCAATTAAAATATGTCTCTCAAGATAAGCTCCTCACCATTAGAATCGGACTCATTTGTCTTTGGCGAACGCTTTTTCTTCTATCAAAAAGGGATAAAATAGTCAAATGCAGGATTAAACGAGCATGAAGAACAGAGGGAGGGTAGACTTACTGCTAGTAAGGCATCTAGACCAGTCATTGTAGGAGGTCTCAAATTTACCAAGTCAACTGCAGCACCTGCAAATATATTAGTGATAGGAAAAAAGCTACATATCTTATGATATCATGCTTCTGACAGGAAATTGTCAGTGCAAGATTTTTCACCATAAATTCACATGACTACTTGTAATAAAAGGTCTGAATTGATAGCTTACTTTCACTGCTCAAAAGATCTTGTGTGATTGATTGTCCAGCTTGTGCAAGAGACACTAACTACAGGTTAAAGGGAGAAAAACAGGTCAGTAACACAAAAATAAAACTAATAGTCCATGACAAATATTTCCATGATACCTGCATTGCAGTAATGAACTCCCCAAAGCCAAGAAAACCCTGTCGCTTGGAATCTGCAATTGCCCACACCTGATGGGAAAACAAGTGGTGAAAAGAGTTAGAATAGAGTCAACAATCAAACGACGCTGCAGGGAGGAGGAAATGCTCGTGCAGTAATAATAGTGCAATTTAAAGGCCGTGGTCCAAAATAAGAATCATGTAAGTACAGATTCGAGGATAAGAAGTGACTCCTACAAAATAAAGCGGATCCAGCAATGAATGATGCGCAAATAACATTCTTTCTATACACGGAGGCTGATCTTTAAACAAGGGGGACTTTATCTTCCACTGAATACCGAGAAAAGATGGATAGTCGACCCTAAGAAGATATTATCACTTAATAGATCGTGAGACCGACATTGCAGCTACATGATTTATAGTTAGTTATCCTCCATCAGGAACCTGTTATTCTCCCTACACATAGTTTACCATTTTGGGAATACTTGGCCAATGAAAAAAATGAAAAAGATTTGCAACCCAAATGTTGTTTTGGCCGTTCGTATCACCCAAATATGCAAAATGGAAAAAGTGAATCATGAAGCAACTCGGGTTACAACTGCTAGATTGTTCCACCAATTCAGCTCTAACTGGATACACATAATCCTCCAATCACAAGGAAAAAAGCAAAGGATCACCGCACTTTAGCGGGAGAAAGAACACATTATAAATGAAATGCGAACAAACAACGCCCAGAAAGTAGTACAACAAGAACCTGCTTGAGGTCCGGTCGAGGCAAATTGGACAAGGCGAAGAACTTAATGGCATCGCTCCCCGTGATGCGCCCATCCCCATCTGACAATGCACACGGGGCCATCAGAACAACAACCAAAACAAAACAAAAAAAAAACAAAAAATGGTCCGACACCGCGCAACAAAATGCACGACCAGAAAGGGAAAAAAAGATCGTCCTGAACTCCGCTTCCGAACAAACAAACAAGCAACAGCATTCACGCATCACGCTCCGCAAATGCCCATCGACAGATGATCCCGTTCGCAAACGCGATCTCAGAAACAAAAGAGGAAGGGAGAACCTGACCTGAATCAGCGCAGTTGAACCATTCCTGGTAGATTTGCTGATTCTCTTTGGAGCACGTACTGATCGGAACCGGAGAAATCTCCATGATTCTCGAGCGAGCGGAACGAAAAACCCGACCTCGTTCCGCGGCGAATTCGAAATCGAATGAGAGAACGCGAGAAAGTGATAATGGAGTAAAACAAATCCGATTTCCGGTTTGTCTCGCGCGTTGGGAGGAGCGTCCCTTTGCACCGACGGAAAGCGAAGAGAAACGGGACGGACTTGGGTAGACGCTGTCGCTCGAGTGGGTTATTCAAAACGACAGCGTTTCTTTAGCCCCCTTGGAGACAAAACCAGATGGGATGTTCAAATCCTAATCAAACGACGCGCGCTGCGGCTGCTGCGTGTATTTTTGGAGTACGCCAAACCGAAATTACCGGGGGAACGAGCGGGGCCAGAGTACGATCACCGGGGGCAGATGGGCTGTACGCGGTTTAATCGGTGATCGTATCGTAGAACATTTTTGTTATGCCCGCGCGTGTGGTAAATTCTCTTAGAATAATGAAATTTTGAGCAAAAAAGAACCTTTTCAAAAAGAAATGTTAGGGAGTATAATTCGGACTAGGGACGAGCATTGGTCCGGGGTTGTAACATCAACTCTGGGCCGACCCAATCCGGCCAGTTCTTGATCCCGAGACCACTGGAACCTGTATTGTGCGGGTTGATCTCTCATCTTTAGATTTTACTGTTGTTCCATGACCAACCCTGTAGTTATCTTTTTTTTTCTCTGTGTGTGTGTAAACCTAGGTATATAATTATAATTGCCCCTCTTCTTACGTCGTTTTCCTCTTTCAGAGCCTCTCTTTCACTTTGATACTCAATCTCAAATTATTGCTAAAATTCTTCTTTTTTCGTCTCTTTGGGGCAGTCCCTTCGTCTTCTCTCCACTCATTTGAGCTTAGCAATTGATTATCTTCCCTTCCTTTTCGCTCTTCTAACTCCGATGACTGAATCATCTGTATTTCCACTGCTACGTGTGTGTCATTGATTCTTTTCGTTGACTCATATCTTTATATAAGGAGGTGTTGTGGACAATGGGCTTAGCTTTGTTGGAACGGTGTGTTTTTCGCTTGGTTGTAATTGGCGGCAAGAGATATCTCTCCACGTTTCGGATTAGTTAGACTTAAATTTGAGTGGTTTTCTCTTTTGAACTTGGTGAATTCAAGGGATGTAGACGGTGAGGTAATTATGAGTTGTTGATATGATTAAAGCAATGGTTGTGCCACATTAGTTTCTCTTGAAGGGGCGAGGATGACTCGGTGGTTTGGTTGGGTAAGCCTATCAATGTTGATGAGTACATTGAGAATGTTGAAAAGTTTGAATTGAGTAAGTCTAAGTCATGCATATTTTTTTTAACTCATTAATTCCTTTTATTTATAATGAACAAATTCTTTTTTTAGATATGGATTGTCTTATCAAAGAGAAATAGAGTTTACAATTTGAAGTTGAATGAATATAAATAGTGAGATGTTCTATCAATTATACTAATGGTAATTTCAATTTAAAACTGTTGTTAAGCATTAAGTACGTTGTTTGTTTTGTTTCTAATTGTTTGGAATTTGAAGCAATCTTTTAAGAATGGACAAGATATTAAGTTATATAATTCATGTTTTAGGTTACATATTTTGAACTTTTTATTGTTTATTTTATTTTACGTGTTCATCTTCTATGGTTTGTTGCTTTTGACAAGTGGACATTTATGTTATTGCCTCATCTTAGATTTATGTTTGATTTGTACCGATGTTCATTGATTGGTTGCTTGATATATAATTTCAAAGAGTATGTTTATCGTTCCAAGGATTACAAAAAAACGAAACAAAGAAAGAATCATTTAGTCCCAAGTTGACCTTGGAACCGGACCAGACCGATAGGGTCAAGCCAGTCTTCGATCCCAAACTCAATCAGGATCAGTACCTTGTCCCAAAAATTGGGGACCAATAATACTTTGTGGGTTGGTCTTAGGTCGGTCTTAGGTCAAATGTTGGACCGGCCTAACCTTGATCGTGCTCGCTCCTCATCAGGAAATTGTTAAACTGTGAAGATGATAGATTTTTTTTCTTTTCGGAAGGGGCGGGGGCAAGAAGAGAGATTCTTCAAAAAAAAATGTGAAATATGGATAATTTTTTCCTAGATGCTAAAGAAACAGGATTTTTTTTCCCAATATTTTAGTACTCACCGAACGCATCTCAATATATTTCACTTCTAAAATATCTTAACACGATCATAAGGGAATCCATCGCCACCTTCTCTTGAAAACATTTAATAATGTAGAAGCTTTTTTTTTGCTAAAATTCAATAATGTAGAAGCTTTTCATCGAAAAACGAAATTACGCTAGGGAAGCCATTTCGAGCCACAGTTAAGAGTCAAGATTTGCCTCAGCTTTGTCATCCAAACCTCCCTTTCTCCCAACAAAAGATTGCAAACTAATCTTAAAGCTTGGTCGAGCCAGCTATCAGTACAGTTTTTGAGTAGAACACTAACCCAAAAATACACTTTGCTTCAAGCCTTAAACTAACGAGAGAACAGCCGAGTTCAGTAACGTGTAAACCCAACGGGGGAATCGAACTGATGGAATACTCTTACTTGATTGTAACCAGTGGATTGGGCTAGCACCCCTTTAATCCCATACCCACCTAAAAAATAAGCAATTTGGCCAAATAGAAATGGTCTTTCAACGTCGATAAGTTCGAGATTCTTTTGGTTGAAACTCCCCTAAAAAGTATTGCGAACAAAATAAGGATTTACTTGTCGCCTTTCTTCGAGTACAAAACACAACAAAAAAAGCTTTTCTTTAGGACTCCTGCAATAGAACTATCAGCTTCCATCCAAACTTCAAGCTTCGTTCTCTCCGGCAATTCCAGCCAACTTCGATACTTCGTTTTTACATTTTAACTCTTATCAGACTGCTAACTCCACAAAGAGCCAATTTCCAGTTTCTTAGCCAGATGCAAAAAGCTAAATAAGGAACAGCAAGTACACACAGTCCCAATCATCAATTCATAGGAACGTCAGTAACCTTTGCATAGATGTTAGTTGCTACGATATGTTCCAAGAATTAGAAAGACAACCAAATACGAATTAGAAAGAGTACCGTCCATCAAGTGCTTCGCGAACAGGCCGAGGAAATTCTCTGTTGTCTCTTGGAAGGTGCCAAGCCATTGAGAAGTTTCCTGATTCGAATTCTTCCGACTAGTCGGAACCAGAGAGACAAGAACATACGATATGCATTTGGTGAACTTTATAGACTTGGTTCCAGTTCAAATATTGCTCGAAAGATTGCCTCTTTCCTTCTCTGTATTTAGTTCAGAAAGAGAGTCTCTCCTGTCTATGTAGCTGAATTTACAAAGGCTACAGAATCAGGATTCTCAGCCTATGTCGTCCCAAAAACATGTTGAAGATATTGCAGCAACATACAATTCAATCAACCGAAACGTCCCAGTCACCAAAAGTTAACACAACTAGGTATTTAGATATCCCAGCAGAATGTCAATCTTGCCATAGAAGGAAAAATCTCCCACTCTTGCGTGGAACCGTTTCGGAACAGGATCAACCATTGTTCAAAGAAAATATATAGACACATACTTAAATTTATCCGACTGGGAAAAATTAACACTTGCTAATCACAGTTCACACATCTTCCGAAAGAAGCAATGCCCACTAATCAGTGATCACCATCAACATCACCATCACCATTAGTCTTCAGTGCTCTCCAAATCGGTGTCCAAACTTGCTAATATGCCACCATGCTAATGCTACATCATACAGCTTCTCCCACAGCTCATACTGTCATACATCTAAGATGATAAGATGCAGGCAAAGCAGCCATAGAGATTCAGCAAAATTGAAACTGAATAGAGGCACAAAAATCCATTTCTTTAGTGATTACTGCATCTGGTAAATGTACAAACACAATTTCAGTGAGCTTGGGGTCGAAGTAGCTAAAGAACCCCATTTCTCCTCACATCAGACTTCAGATTGATGAACATTGCAAATCACCATCGTGCTATTTATACATATCGTGGCGACAATGATCACCCTAGACTGTAAAAGGTTGTGACATCTCATTACACCACACGCTTCTTCGGGCGTACTCTTTTTTTTCTTCTTTTTGGGTGTGGGGGGAGGGGTGATCGAAGAGGCTAATTGATTCAACTTAGTAATAAAGAGGAAGAAGAAGAAAAGAGCGTAAGAAATCACACGGGTTGGTTCGTCTTCATGCTCATTAGAGGCACAGAGATGTGAGCCGGAAATCGTCGATCTCCGGCGGCGGGAGGAGGTTGAGATCGAACGGCAAGGGTTCTCTGCTCGACGAAGACGCGAAATCCTCGCCCTCGTCATCAATCACCGTGGATGAGGAACCGCAGCCGCTGCGACATTCCTCAGGCGGCGGCTGCGGCGGGGGCGGGGTCCTAGTCCGTCGCTTCGCCGTCGCCGGCGGAGAACTCGCAATCTCCGGCTGCGATGGTCGAGGGCCGCTGGACGACACCACGGTGCTGCTTAGGCTGCTCGAGGTCGGTCTCTGCGGACCGCCGTCGTGGTACTCGCCGCGAAGATCTCGAGCGCCTCTCCGACCGAACGTTCTGGGATCAACCAACGGAGCTCGTAGATCGCGACAGGTGGCCGGAGAAAAGCCCGACGGAGAGACGGGGAAGTTGGTCCTGGCCTTAGCCCCGCGGAACGCCACGGCCGCCGCGTCGAAAGCACGCGCCGCCTCCTCCGGCGAGCCGAAAGTGCCGAGCCGCACGAGCCTCTTCGTCCCGGGGTCCCTGATCTCGGCCGTGTACCTGCCCACCGACTTCCGCCGGACGCCCCTGTATCTGGGTTCCGCGTGCAGCGCCAGCCCCGGCACCGGCACCGGAGGCGACGCTGTGTCGGCCGCCTCCCTCTTCGCGGCGGCGGCGGCGGCGGCGGCGCATCTCCCTCTCCTCATGACTGCTCCTCCACGCGTCGGCCGAAGAAAGTGATGTTTCTCTCTCTTTCTCTCGCTCTCCTCCTCCTTCTGCGAGAAGGGTTCGGTGGATTCAGAGAGAGAGAGCGAGAGATGCAGACGGAGATGGGAATAAGGAAGGAAGGAAGGAAGCGGATGGCACCAGAGCAACACCGCCACCTCCCCCACCACCTCCTCTTGTGCTCGGAAGAAATGGCTTTTTTATTCGTCGCGTTTTTCTATGAATTCTTCTGCGTACCGAGGGAAGAAGATATCCGCATCATAATTCTTCGTGATTTTTCGTAATTATTAAGAAAATTTAGGCAAATGTCGTGTCGCGTAAAAAACCTTAAATTCTTTAATCAATAGACGAGATTTATTTATTTATTTATACGGTGACCAATGGTCAGAGGCGCATGCTCCTCTTGGTTGTTTTTCCCTCGCCGTGTGTGGGTGACTGCTGAGTCTCGTGTTGACTTTTTCTTCTCGGTTTTGCTTGCCCCTTGATTTCCATATTTATGGAAATGTGGAGTAAAAGTCCACGGAAAAAATAATGAAAAATCCAACGAACGGAGGGTAATACGTTAATTTGTTACGAATGAGGAATCTTCATCATTTTGTCGGTAAAATTAACCGTAAGTTGCTTAATTTTGATGATCGTGTAAAAAAAAAAACGGATGAATGTCTATTTCAATCTCGGTCATTGCGATTCATAATGAAATACGCAATATCTTTATTAGAGAAAAGAGAAAATAACACGAATGATTCTTGAATTTTGGTCTAAAAGTTCAATGTGGTTTATGAACTTTTTGTGCATACTCAATTTAGTCAATGGATTATATAAAAATGTTTAATATTGTCCATAAACTCGAATCAATAGAAAGGTAATATTTGATATTTTCATATTATTTAAAGACTAGATTGAACATGTGCTAAAAGTTCAAAAATCACATTGAATAAGTTAAAAGTTCAAAGATAATAATACACATTAGGGTAAAGTTTATATATCACATTAAATAAATTAAAAATTAAAGAACGATATTACGTATTAGGCGAAAATTTAGAGACCGTTTATGTCATTGTCGCTAGAGCAAATGATTATTACATATACACTTGTGTCTTTCCGAAAGCTATTCCATCGAGCTCTTTGAGTCGCATGGGACTCGTCAAGGCATCGTATTCAGTGATGATGCTTGACGTTTGAACGTAAATGCGTTTTTTTTTCCGTGGCTGTAATTGTAGGAGAGGGTAGCTCAACATTCTTTTCTTGAACTCCACATATTGTGGTGTCAATTCTTGCATCCCTGTCTCTTGAATGTGATTTTTGATTGCCTTCTTTTTTTCCAGAATTTCGGCTAAGACTAGAATTAGGGATGGCCGAAGGGAACAGATTTCCCGTGCCCCGCCGATTCCTGTCCCGATCGGGGCAAATTTGGACCTGAAAAATGGAGATGAAGGTGGTTTCGTGAATTCTTTCGTGGGACGGATATTAAACTTGGCTTGCTCCGTAACGTGCTCTACATATGCTATATCTGATCTAAGGCTGCGTTTGGTCGATCATATAAAAACCATTTTATCCTATCCTGTGTTTGGTGGTGGTCCATAATAGGATAAGGTCGGATTTATACCGGATATAGCCCGGATAAAAAAATCCGGGGAAGAGGGGTAAAATAGACCCGGATAGGATTTCTAATGCCTATTTTTCAGAAATCCTACGCTCCACTCGCCGTCATCTTCATCACCACACCTTGTGCGCTTTCACAAAAAAAATTTCTCGGCTTTTTTTCCTGACTCCTCCGGATCCGTAAATAGCAAAAAAAAAAATTATCCTATTCGACTTTAAATCCGTAATCCACCAAGCAGTGTATAGAATATGAAGAAATCCTGAGATTTCTTATCCTATCCTGCTTAGAAATCCGAACGACCAAACACAGCCTAAGAGAATCCTAGAAGACGTATCGGTTTCTTATCCACCATTCATCTTCATCCTGCTCTTCTTTTGACTTGGAAACCCACTTCCCTTTCCCTTTCCTCATCTCAACTCAACTTGTCTTTCATGCTTTCTCTCGTTAGTCGCCATCCGGGACCGGTCGCAGCTCGTCGTCTCCACCTTCAGATTGGCTGGATATCTGTTCTTCTCTCACCTTTTTATCCCGTCTTTCCCTTTCTGATTTTGATTTCTATCTATTGATCTGCTGCATTGCCATTCTTTCATTTCACTTGTCAACCTCCACCAGTTCCCATTTGTTCCCACTTGGGTGCTCCACAAGAAAAGCAAAAAGGCCTGCTGCTTCTCCAATACACGATGTCTCTCTCTCTCTCTCTCTCTCTCTCTCGTCTGTAGTTTCCTTAAGACTGACGAACAGGAACATCGTTGATCCTTTTTCTTTCCAGACACAGCAAACATTTGTTATTGGAAAATAAAGCGAATGTCCCAAGGATTAGTCAAAAAGAAGTCTCTCGGCTTTAAATGCTAGGCTTGCTTGGAATAGAAGAATGCTCAAAATTCAAACTTTTCCCACCATTTCAAAATCCCACTCATTTCTCTGCCTCGTATTCATTCCCCTGTTTTCTCTCCCTTTTCCAAACGGAGCCTCGAAATATAGAAAGAAAAAGGAAAAGGAATTAAGAAATCTCAACTCCACCGGAAAAAAGAAGAAAAAACAAAACAAAAGAAAGAAATACTTAAAAATGAAAATAATGAATTTAGACAGTTCATACTATTATTATATAAAGTGAAAAAAAAATTCATACTTCTAAGGGATCTTAATTATTCGTTGCCTCCTCAACTATCCTCAATTTTTTTGTTTTACGAATAGAAGCAACAACGACTGCATTGTAAAAATCACTCCATCTTTTACATGCTTAAATAAGAACTAGAATAACTAAATTTCAAGGGTTTTTTTAGTCCTATATTTTCTTTTTTTTTTGTCTAATTGTGGTCTTTATTCTCTTTCACTCGCGTTGAATTTGTGTCATAATATTTGCATAACAAAGGCCGAGATTTTTAGAAAAATTTCGAGTTACTTTTGAGCCGTTAATTATTCTGATTACGCTATTGCGTTGCGATTCAATTGGAGCGAGCTTTGACCAAAAAAAAAATTTGGAGCGAGAGTGAAAACTATGACAGGAATTTATTTGTGATTAAAGTTTCCTAACTCTTGATTGAATTTAATTCGGGCCATGACACTTGAACGTGTGACTTGAATTCAAGGACCCTCTCAGATCTCTAATTACATTAGTTGCATCACCGCACTATTCTAGAGCCGGCGTCCGTGCAAGAGTTGTAAATACATTTTGAACTGAAATTGCACAAGAGCAAAATTTTGGGAACTAAAATTTTAATGTCTAGAGACAAGGGTGAAACTAAAAAGAAAACCATCAAAAGTAGATGCAACTTCCTCTCGTATTAGTATAGTTGCAACTTCACTAAACTGTCTCATTGCACACAAAAAAAGAGTTTTGTGGCGATTCGTATCAAAAGTAGATGTGACTTCCTCTCGAATATGTAATTACATTAGTTGCATTACCGCACTGTTCTCTAGCCGGCGCTCGTGCAAGACCTGTAAATACATTTTGGACTGAAATTGCACAAGAGTAAAATTTTGGGAACTGAAATTTTAATTTCTAGAGACAAGGGCGAAACTAAAAAGAAAACCATCAAAAGTAGATGTAACTTCCTCTCGTGTTAGTACATTTGCAACTTCACTCAACTGTCCCATTGCACACAAAAAAAGAGTTTTGCCGCAATTCGTATCAAAAGTAGACGTGATTTCCTCTCGAATCTCTAATTACATTAGTTGTATCAACGCGCTATTCTATAGTCGGCACCTGTGCAAGAGTTGTTAATACATTTTGGACTGAAATTGCACAAGAGTTAAATTTTGAGAACTGAAATTTTAATTTCTAGAGACAAGGGCGAAACTAAAAAGAAAACCATCAAAAGTAGATGTAATTTCCTCTCGTGTTAGTATAGTTGCAACTTCACTGAACTGTCCCATTGCACACAAAAAAAGAGTTTTGTGGCAATTCGTATCAAAAGTAGATGTGACTTCCTCTCGAATCTCTAATTACATTAGTTGCATCAACGCGCTGTTCTATAGTTGGTGCCTGTGCAAGAGTTGTTAATACATTTTGGACTGAAATTGCACAAGAGTAAAATTTTGGGATCTGAAATTTTAATTTCTAGAGACAAGGGCGAAACTAAAAGGAAAACCATCAAAAGTAGATGTAATTTCCTCTCGTGTTAGTATGGTTGCAACTTCATTGAACTGTTCCATTGCACACAAAAAAAGAGTTTTGTGGCAATTCATATCAAAAGTAGATGCGACTTCCTCTCGAATCTCTAATTACATTAGTTGCATCAACGCTCTGTTCTATAGTTGGTGCCTGTGCAAGAGTTGTTAATACATTTTGGACTGAAATTGCACAAGAGTAAAATTTTGGGAACTGAAATTTTAATTTCTAGAGACAAGGGCGAAACTAAAAGGAAAACCATCAAAAGTGGACATAACTTCCTCTCGTGTTAGTATAATTGCGACTTCACCGAACTGTCCCATTGCACACAAAAAAAGAGTTTTGTGGCAATTCGTATCAAAAGTAGAGGTGACTTCCTCTCGAAGAATTGGCACCACAATGATCCGATTGACACGAATTGCCACCCCTATTTGGATTCAATCTCGTAACGAAGCACACTGAATTTAAAGGATGAATCCTTTAGAGGAGAAACTTTAACCTCTTATAATTCAAGATTGTCCAAGTAAGAGGTCAGTTCAGGAAAAAGAGCGCTTTCCTTGCAAACCTCCAAGTCTGTGAGACGAGGACCAGGAGAAGGAACGAAACTCAGGGAGGTACTCCTTGGAGCCACAGGGCTCGGACGAGGCGTGCTCATGGTTTCTCCCTCGACGCTAGCCCTACGCGCCTTCCCTTCTGCTCTCTCGTTCTCTAGGTGCTCGATCCGGCGATTCGCCTCGTCCATTTTCTCTTGCATAAGAGCCAATAATTCCCTCTTTGTCCCAGCGTGCCTATCCTCACTAGCTAATGCTGAGCATATCCCTTAGACAACGCTCCAACGTGTTGGCCACCGACACCTTGGCCTCCAGCTCCTCCACCTGCTTACGCAGCATCACCACCTCCTTGAGGCGGCTGGCCTGTTCTCCAGCATGAAGGTCGTAATGCCTCCTGAGCTCACCAATGCCATCGATGCCCTATCAATGAAAAGACCGGAAGTTCGACGTGACAGTCAGAAGCGTGCACGGGACGATGTCAAGTACGAGCATAAAAATAAAGTTCACTCACTGCAAGGAGGTGGCCGACTGCAGAGTCATAGAGCTGATCATGCCCTCCCGGTCCCTTCTCCTCCATAAGGTTCATGGCCTTGTAAAGGCAAGCTCCCCCAGAAATGCTCGACTGTGCCGGTATGTCCGCAAGACTCTCGGTCAGAAAAATGCGCGAAGACAATGGAGCAGAAGGGAAAGAAAGATCGGCCATGTGATTAGAAGCAGCTTGCATCTGAACTGACGCTTCTTGAGATGGACGTGAGACCGAGGAGGATGAAGGTTGAGCCTCCGAAGCAAGAAGGAGAGAGAGGGGAGGCAGAGGACGAGAAAGAGGTAATGCTTCTACTTGAGATATGAAAGAATCGGCTTGTCGTGGTGGTGGTTGGTCTTCTTGCTGCTTCTCCGACTGTTCTAATTGCTCTTCAGATCTCAGTATCCCTAAAGATGGCTTTCTTTCCAGCTCAGTGTCCTCAATGGGTTGTAGCTCGGTGATTCTCACTGTGCATATTTAAAAAAATAGACGGATAAAAAATCACAAGGCATGGGAACTTAACAGAGCGAGAATTAAGAAACATTAGCATGTCCTGAAGCCCCCTTTTGCCAGAACGAGGCTGATTTAAGCTTAGCAAAAGGGTCTCCAAATGAAAGAGTCATCAAAGAGTAATGCAAGCATCCAGTGGAGAAGCACCCCACAGATGAGAGATTTGGGGATGTGAACCCCGGTGATTCATCCAAGTACTTGTCCTCTAGGCTTGAATACCTGGTCCTTGTGATTCGTGACAACATTTTTAATTTAACAAGAGTAATTCTCATGTTCATCGAATCAGTCACTTCCAGCACCCACCATTTCCTCCGGAGAATTCAATGTCAAATGAAGTCGAGTTTTTATGCACTACACATATTAAGAATGTGCGTTGAAGAATGCACGCACCTGTTGCAGAGAAGGCATCATTTTCCGCAGTCGCAGGGCCCACGCTCACAATGTCTACCAAGCAAAGCTTACGCAGTTCGTGCACCACCACGACTGCATCAAAAAATATGGCCAACGAGCGTGAACGTCCCTGTTTCTCCGTCAAAGCAAATAGAATGTACCCCTGCATAATAAACAGGACGAGCAAAAAGGAACAGTTGGAAGAGTTTGAGGCTTTTTAGTCCACGGAAGAAAGAAGGCCGTACCTTGAGTAGATATTGCTAATTTCAGGGCTTTCCTTTTATTTTTGTCACGGGGGCAAGAACTCAGGTCCAACTTTAACACCAGCTTTAGCCCCTGCCGAGTTAGGTGTATCCCACCTTTATTAACCAAGAAAATGAGATGCTCACAGGGAGATTAATAAGGCAGCGCATTATAATCATTTTGGTTCTGTCCAGAACTAATTTTCTGTTTTCAGAAATAACTTTGGACCAGAAACCCGTTTGGTAACGCAATTCCATTTTTCTATTTCTGGAACAACTTTTTGTTCCAGAACTGATTCTGAACCAGAAATCAGAACAAAAAAAAAGTAGGTTTTCTATTTCTAGACTAAAAATGAGAATCATTTATGAAAGAACTCTTTTTTCAAAACACATGTTCATCTAGAAGTCACGATCTTTGAGGTGGGAAAAAAAAGCAAAAAATCAAAAGTTTCAAATTTCACATAATGGTTTAGAATCTGTGACTACCTACTTTGAACGAAATTTAAATTTTTTTAGGTGCCGAAAAAAATAAAAAAAATCAAAAAATCAAAAATTTCAAAATTTCACAAAATGGCTTAGAATACCTATGATCACCCACTTTGAGCGAAATTTAATTTTTTTTAGATGCCAAAAAAATAAAAAATAATAAAAAAATCTAAAATTTAAAAACTTCACAGAATGTCTTAGAATACCTGTGGCCACCCAATTTGAGCGAAATTTAATTTTTTTAGGTGCCAAAAAAAATTAAAAAAATAAAAAATAAAAAATTTCAAAACTTCACAGAATGACTTAGAATACCTGTGGCCATCCACTTTGAGCAAAATTTAAATTTTTTTAGTTGACGAAAAAAATTAAAAAAATTAAAAACTTCACAGAATGGCTTAGAATACCTATGGCCACTCACTTTGAGCGAAATTTAATTTTTTTAGATGTCAAAAAAATAAAAATAAGCAAAAAAGTAAAAATTTCAAAACTTCACATAATGGCTTAAAATACTTGTGGCCATCCACTTTGAGCGAAATTTTATTTTTTTTAGGTGTCTAAAAAAATCAAAAAAATAAAAATTTTAAAAATTCACAGAATGGCTTTGAATACATGTGGCCATCCACTTTGAGAGAAATTTAATTTTTTTAGGTGCCAAAAAAAATAAAAAATTTCAAAACTTCATAGAATTGCTTAGAATACCTGTGGCCACCCACTTTGAGCGAAATTTAATTTTTTTTAGGTGCCGAAAAAAAATAAAAATAAGCAAAAAAGCAAAAATTTCAAAACTTCACAGGATAGCTTAGAATACTTATGGCCACCAACTTTGAATGAAATTTTATTTTTTTTTAGGTGCTGAAAAAAAAAGCAAAAAAATAAAAAAAATTCAAAATTTCACAGAATGACTTAAAATACATGTGGCCATATACTTTGAGTGAAATTTAATTTTCTTTAGGTGGCAAAAAAAATCAAAAAAAAATCAAAAATACCATTTGGGCACCTAAAAAAAATTAAATTTTACTCAAAGTGGATGGCTAGAGGCATTCCAAGTCATTCTATGAAGTTTTAAAATTTTTTATTTTTTTATGTTTTGATTTTTTTTCGGCACCTAAAAAAATTTAAATTTCATTCAGTGGGTGGCCACAGATATTCTAAATCATTCTGTGAAGTTTTGAAAATTTTGATTTTTTGCTTTTTTCACCTCAAAAAATTAAAATTTCACTCAAAGTGGGTTGCGATAGGTATTCTAAGCTATTTTGTGAAGTTTTGAAATTTTTGAGTTTTTGAATATTTTTGGACACCTTAAAAAATTTAAATTTCACTCAAAGTGGGTGGCCACATGTATTCTAAACTATTCTGTAAAGTTTTAAAATTTTTGATTTTTTGGGGCACCTAAAAAAATTTAAATTTCACTAAAAGTGGGTGGCCACAGTTATTTTAAGCCATTCTATGAAGTTTTGAAATTTTTGATTTTTGATTTTTTTTGAAAAAATTCAACAAATTTCCTATTTTCCCGAAATCTGAATTTTTTATTTTTTGGAAATTGTGATGAATTTTTCTAGAATTTTTCAATTTTTTTGGATTTTTTGAATTTTTTTGAGATTTTTAGGAATTGTTTTGGATTTTCTAATTATTTTTATTCCATTTCTAAAAAAATGGATTTTTGTTCCTAGAAATAGAATTTTGTGTTGTTTATTAAACTGGTTTTTGTTTCAGGAAATAGAAATTTTGTACTGTTATCAAACGGGTTTCTGTTTCAGAAATAGAAATTTTTTATCGTTATCATGCAGGTTTCTTTTCTCATAAACTCATCATGGAACCAGAAATAGAAAAATCTATTTCTGTTTCAGAAACTTATTCTGGAACAGAATGATTATCATTCGCTACTTAAGCCTATACTTCGTCCCCAGCAGAAATATCATTATTTCCATCAAATTTTTCCTAGAAAAGATTCAGCTTGGTCGGCTCGTGCTCATGTAAAGAAAGTACTCACCTTCTTCCATCCGCTCTCGGTGCCCGAATCAGTGCTGGCCGGCGAGGAAGGCGCAATCAGCACCATTCTCGTGAATAATCAGCATGATAATCTATCTCCATCGCTTCCGAAACTGACGGGAATTAGGATGCACGGCAACCACGGTTGCAGATGATGCGAGTTTCAGTTTGCGGGGTACGCGCTCAGATTCTTATATACGGAAAGGGAGGGCAGCTGCCATTGTTTGAAAAATCGACAAAGAAAAAAAAGAAAGGGAAAATTCCAATTAAGGACCCCAAGTGGGGTCAAATTCTCAAAAAAGGACCCAAAGTGAACATTGTGTCAAATAAGGGCCTGAAGTGCTCAATCAGTCTCAAATAAGGACCCGAAGTGCCCAAAACGTCTCAAAAAAGGACCTGGGTCCCTCGCCGGTCGGAATACCCGCCGGCTGGCGAGAAAGTTACTGTTCCGGCACCGGAACAGTAACTTTTTTAATTTTTTTTGTTTTTCCTTTTTTGTTTTTTTATTTTCGTTTTCCTTTTTTTTTTCTTCCTCCGCCGGCCATAGCCGGGGCCGGCGGAGGTCGCCGGCTTCAGGCGAGGCTGCCCTCGCCGGCGTCGGGCGAGGGCCGCCCTCGCCTGGGCTGGGCGAGGCCGGCCTCGCCGGCGTCGGGCGAGGTCGGCCTCGCCGGCCGCTGGCGAGGGCGAGCCTCGCCAGATCTGGCGAGGCTCGACCTCGCCTGCAACTGGCGAGGCCGGCCTCGCCCGACGCCGGCGAGGGCGGCCCTCGCCCGAGGCCGGCCTCGCCAGTTGCAGGCGAGCTCGCCCAGCCCAGGCGAGGGCGGCCCTCGCCCGACGCCGGCGAGGGCGGCCCTCGCCTGGGCTGGGCGAGGCCGGCCTCGCCCGACGCCGGCGAGGTCGAGCCTCGCCAGATCTGGCGAGGCTCGCCCTCGCCTGCAACTGGCGAGGCCGGCCTCGCCCGTCGCCGGCGAGGTCGAGCCCTCGCCTGAAGTCGGCGACCTCCACCGGGCTCGGCTATGGCCGGCGGAGGAAGAAAAAAAAAAGGAAAACGAAAATAAAAAAATAGAAAAGGAAAAACAAAAAAAAATTAAAAAAATTTAAAAAGTTACTGTTTCGGTGCCGGAACAGTAACTTTCTCGCCGGCCGGCGGGTATTCCGGCCGGCGAGGGACCCAGGTCCTTTTTTGAGACGTTTTCGGCACTTCGGATCCTTATTTGAGACTGATTGAGCACTTCAGGCCCTTATTTGACACAATGTTCACTTTGGGTCCTTTTTTGAGAATTTGACCCCACTTGGGGTTCTTAATTGAAATTTTCCCAAAAAGAAAGGAATGAGGTATGCTTTTTCCTAAGAAATTGTGCAAATGGACAAAGAAAAACAGTCGAGCCGCGGTGGGATTTGTAGCCCCTAAAATTCTGTAGGGGAGAAAACAAAAAGGAAAACTTGCAAGTAAAATCAAATTTCTTTTAGGGGGTCTAAAGTAAAATCAATTAAAGAGCCACTTTTTTGTGTTTCTTAAAAAGGTAGAAAGTAATCTTTTACCTCCTTGATAAAATTAGATATATTATCCAGATTGCAAAAAAAGATTATAAAAAACAACTATCCGTGTCAAAGTTTATATATTTCGAAAGTTCCAAGTATTTCGGGTTTAAGAAAAAATTAAAATACATTTCTTATCAAGATTTTAATTAAGCAAAACGTAGAATACTAATTTCACGCAATTCCTTTTGAACCTTTATATGGAAATGAGAAAGACAAAGGAAGACGTGATGGAATGGCTACTATTAATATTCAAGCAGCCGTTTGTGGGGGCTATTGTCCTAATCCAGATGTACCTGATTTTGTCAATCGGAGATTGTCTTTCGGTGTTTTTTCTCTCAGATTAGGCGTAGGAAATTATACGAAATAGGGGAGCAAAGACTTTTGTTAAGATGGGGGCAACCGTTGACTCTCCTTGTTTATTCTGTAACACACAACACCAGAAACTAGAGCTCACATGTTCTTCACCTGCAGTTTTTCCGAGGAGATTTGGAAGCAAGTGTTGATGCTCTTTGGAATTCCTGAGGAAGTGCTTGTTGGATGAAGTGAAGGATAGGCTGCTGAGCACTGAATAGGAGATGGGTATTTGTTTAGTACAAAAAAATAGTACAGAATGCCCATTTGCGCCATTTGTATCGTGCTAGAAATCCATGATACTTTGTCTTTGATCCAGCGAAAGACAATAGGAGAGATGTCGGATACAAGTCACTTTCTACTGATATTGATCATCATATAGTCACTGAATCATCGAGAAACCTCTACACCAATTTGGGCGTAATGTTGATCGCGTAATATTTTTACGTACTTTTAATTTGCTTAGTTTGGATTTGTACTAGGTTTGGTCTACTTGCCACTCTTCAGGTAATTAAACACCAAGAAAGAAAGAGAGAAAAAGGATGGAGCATATTAAATGGTGCGGGCCTTTACAGATCCAACGAGGTCTGTGCTTCATTAATCAAGCCGAATTAATTGATCGAGCTCGAACTAGGCCTCCCAAAAACTTATGAGATCCCTCTCAAATGAACTGGCTACTCCCACGTAGTTTGTTTGAGTGGTGAGAAAGTCATGGTTTGGAACATCTAAAAAGGCATCATCAACGACTATATTTCTATCATAAGATGGGCCAAAACAAAGAAGAGGGCAAGCCATTAGGGACAAAGACATCTTTGTCTCATTTATTTCTTTTCATACTAAATCGCCCTTTAAGAAGTCATATCAGACCGATTCGGTATTGTATCATCATCAGTAGTCGCTGATTAATGAATAATATCAAGGTAGATACAATAGAAGGGGAAATATTTCCGGACAAAACAATGGAGGAAACTGGTGTACGAGAATAAACCTAATCCTCCCGTGAGGGAAATAAAATACCCAAAAATAAATGACCTATCCAGACCCGAAACCTAATATAATCTATAAACTACGGGACGAATATTTAGGAAAACAGTTTAAATTCTCTTTTTCTCGACGTCAGTCCAAATGAGTGAGTTCAGGAAAAAGAGCGCTTTCCTTGCACACCTCCAAGTCCGTGAGACGAGGATTAGGAGAAGGAGCAAAACTCAGGGAGGTACTCCTTGGAGCCGCGGGGCTCGGATGAGGTGTGCTCATGGTTTCTCCCTCGACGCTGGCCCTGCACGCCCTCCCTTCTGCTTTCTCCTTCTCTACTTCGGCTACAGCAATCCTGTTCTGGTATCTGGAAACCGCAGATTCTAAGTACTCAATCCGGCAATCTGCCTCGTCCATTTTCTCTCGCATAAGAGCCAATTCCCTCTTAGTCCTAGCATGCCTATCCTCACTTACGCAGAGCATATCCATCAGACGACGCTCCGACATGTTGGCCATCGACACCTTGGCCTCCAGCTCCTCCACCTGCTTACGCAGCATGATGGCAGTGTCTTCTGTCTCCTTGAGGCGGCTGGCCTGTTCTCCAGCACGAAGGTCGTAACACCTCTTGAACTCACCAATGCCATCGATGCCCTATCAATGCAAAAACCGGAAGTTCGATGTGACCGTCAGGAGTGTAAACGGGATGAAGTCAAGTACGACAAACATAAAAATAAGAATCACTCACTGAAATGAGGTGGCGGACTGCAGAGTCATAAAGCTTGTCATGCCCTCCCAGTCCCTTCTCCTCCAAAAGGTTCACGGTCTTGGGAAGGCAAGCTTCCCCGGAAATATTTGACTTTATCGCCATGACCGCGAGACTCTTGGTTTGAAAAGTGTGTGAAGATGATGGAGGAAATGGGAATGAAAGTTCAGGCGCCCGATCAGGAGTGTCTTGCATCTGATCTGACGTTCCTTGAGATGGATGTGAGACTGGGGAGGATGAAGGTCGAGCCTCGGAAGGAAGAGGGAGAGATAGAGGAGGACGAGGAGGAGAAAGAGGGGATGCTTCTCCTTGAGACATCAAAGAATCGGCTTGTCCTGGTTGTGGTTGGTCTTCTTGCTGCTCCTCCGACTGTTCTAGTTGCTCCTCAGATCTCAATATCCCAAAAAATCTCTTCCTTATCAGGTCAGTGGACTCGATGGGTTGCAGCTCAGGGATTCTCTCTGCTACCTCTGCACAATATACAGGACCAGCAAAGAGGAACAGTTGGCAGAGAGCGGTATATTGAAAAGGTTCCATCTCTAAAATGTAAAGGAAAATGATGAGCGGATAGAGTTTGACGCTGGGATAAAAGTTCGACCGAAAAATTGAATATTCACGATGAAAGGAGGCAGTACCTAGAAGCAAATGCGTTTGTGCTTTTACTGCTCTCCTGAATTTCCATTTGGGCGTCCACGCGGGAGAGGTGACCGCCGGGAGCTGGCATCTTAGCTCGGCCTCCTCGGGAAGCTTCTCCGTTTCAGCCCTCTCCGGAGAGGTCACCGGCGTAGCTAACACCTCAGTCTCCGGCGAGGCAGCGACCCTGTCCTCTGCCTCGGATGGCGTGGCAGTCTCGATCACGGGCATCTGGGGTTCGGGTTCGGGCTCGGGTTTGCCCGAGGCGGCCCAACGGGCCATCCTGCTGTCTCGCTCGCGTCGCTTGGCCTTGCCTCGGCTGCCGCCGTTCTTGCTCTTGCTGAGCTCGCCACTGGCGAGATGATCCTCGAAGGCCTCGATGGCCTGGTGGATGAGCTCCCGGTTGGGCGACGAGTCCCACCGGTGCCAGTAGCTCACGTAGCAGCCGAAGCAGTCGCAGTCGAAGCTGGGCGATGCCGCCGCGGCGGGCCCCCTCCGGGACGGCTGGGCCCTCTTCCGGCCGGGCCCGCCGCCGCCGGCGGGGGCCGCGGTGTCGAGGGACCGGGTCATCATGTAGGCGAGGACCTCGCGGTCCTCGAGGGAGAGGACGGAGGCGAGGGCGAGGATGGCCGCGGGCAGGAGCTTCATGACGGAGGGGACGTCCCTGGCGGTGGCGCTGCACGGAGGGTGCGAGGCGGCGGAGGAGGAGGAGGAGGGAGATGGGTAGACTTCAACAAAATGTATTACCACTCTTGTGACTATCCTTCTAATCATGACACTGAGGCGAGACTTCGCAATCAATTGCATCTGCAGCATAAATCTCAGCCAAATGAGGCATACTCCGCCTTCATTAACCCGGAAATAAGAAGCTCTGCAAATAGATTAGCCTATTTCTCCAACTAAAACAAATGATTGACCGAAATCCAAAGAGCATGAACGCGATTCCCACACGATCTCGAACCAGTTCGTCCCCAATAGGGACTATCATTACTTCCATGGAATTTTCACTAAAAAAGAGACCCAGCTCGTACCTTCCCTACACTCTCGGTGTCCGAATCGGTGCTGGCCGGAGAGGAAGGCGCAATGAACACCATTCTTCGGGGAAAAATGGGCAAAAATCTATCTGGATCGATTCTGAAATTGACGGTAATTTGTAGGATCCACAGGGACGACAGCGTAGCAGATATACGAGAGTTTCAGATTCGCGGGGCACGCCTTCAGGTTCTGATATGTATGTCGAAAGGGACGGGAACTTCCTTGTTTAAATAGACAGAAAAAAAAAAGAGGGAAAAAGAGAGGAAGAAAGCGTGCTCTTTCCACGAAATTGTTGGAAGCGGACGAACAATCTTAATTGGTCCATCTCACCGGCAGCACAAATCTTCACGAGATTACGTGCATGTCACGTGCCGTATTTAACATCCAGATCGGGGGCATTTTTATTGCGAAATGTCTGATTTGACCAAATTTATAAGATTATGACACGTGGATGCAGATCCACCGCCGTCTTGTTGTGCCGCGACCATGTTTGAGTACGAGCTGACAACGGGCGAATCTTTTGATTTCTTTATTGATCCACTTGAGTCATCAGTTCAAAGAAAACTGTTTGATATTGGGTGTTGAAAGCGAAACAGGGAGAAATTGCTGCTCATCCACCTCAGCTTCTACTTCATTTGTTGACCGAGCAATCCGCGATTTTCTTATCGAAAAGAAAACGGAGGACGAGGGAAGACGAAACCACCAAGATGATTCCTGTGGCCGCGTCAGCCCTTATTTAAAAAGACGAGAGAAAAAGAAGAAGAAGAAGAAAGAGAGGAAGGAACCGTGCTTTCTCGAAGAAATTGTGGAGCATGGTTCCTTCCCATAGAAAACTCGCAAGCATAATCAATAAAAGAGTTTATTTATTTGTGTTTCTTTAAATGTAGAAATTAATTTTTTCTTGTTCTTACTAAACTTTAAAATATTCTTCAAATCACCCAAAAAAAAATATTATGCATGAAACTACATGTCAAGATGGTCAAGGTTATCCGGATATTGCCTTGTGAACTTTTGGAGGGAAACGAGTAAGATAGAGGAAGACGTGAAAAATGGCTAACCTGCTGTTTGTGGGGCTATCTATGGTAATCCCGATGTATTTGATTTTATGAATCGAAGATCGTCTTCTGGTGCTTGTGTCCGATTTGGCAGCATGTTTTCTTTGCTCCTTGGAATTTTTTGGCAAGTACTTGGTTGAAGTGAAGAATGGGCTTGCTAAACGCTTAAAAGGAGATGGGGTTATACCGTTTGGTACTAAAAATTGTTTGGAATGCCTATTTATGCAATTTGCGGTTTGCTAGGAATCCATGATCCTTGGTCTTCAATATCGGCAAAAGGCATTTTTGACTCTTTTGGAGACTTCGGGGATAAGTTATTTTCTAATGGTGTTAATCATTGTATAATCACCCGATTCATTGATGAGAAACCTCTACACTAATCGAGGCATAATGTTAACTGCGCAATAGTTTGTTGTGCTTTTCCCTTAAAATATTTAGTTTAGATGTGTAGCGGCATAGGCCGACTTGCCATTATTTGGGTAAATGAAATCTTTAATTACACAAAAAAAGAAAAGAAAGAAAGAAAAAGGCAAACACTCGATCATGTGCTTAGCATAGTAAGATGTGAGAAAAAAGTTACTAGAAATTGGCTCATGATTACGTGTGGGCCTCTACGGGAAAATTCCAAATAAGGACCTGAAGTGCTCTCATGTTTTCAAATAAAGGTCTAAAGTGAATATTGTCTTAAATAAGGGCATAAAGCGGCCAAATCATCTCAAATAAAGGTTTGAAGTGGTCAAATCGTCTCGAATAAGAACCTTTGGCAGGCCGGTAACTATTGCGGCTTCAGAGAAGGGGTATTTTAGTCAAAAAAATTCTAAGTATATATTTTTTACTTCCTTTTTCTTTTCCTTTTCTTTTTTCTTTTTCCCTTTTTCTTCTACTCTCCCCGGCCATAGTCACCGGGTTTAAGAAAAAAATAAAATACTAATTTCCTATTAGGATTTTAATTAAGCAAAATGTAGAATACTAATTTCAGGCAATTCCTTATGAACTTTTATATGGAAATGAGAAAGACAAAGGAAGACGTGATGGAATGGCTACTATTAATATTCAAGCAGCCGTTTGTGGGGGCTATTATCCTAATCCAGATGTACCTGATTTTGTCAATCGGATATTGTCTGTCGGTGTTCTTTTCTCTCATATTAGGCCTAGGAAATTATACGAAATAGGGAAGCAAAGACTTTTGTTAAGATGGGGGCAACCGTTGTCTCTCCTTGTATTTTCTGTAACACACAACACCATAAACTATTCATGCCGTTTGTAGTGTGCTAGAAATCCATGATACTCCGTCTTCGATCCGGCGAAAGACAATCTGAGAGACGCGATATAAGTCACTTTCTATCGATATTGGTCATCATATAGTCACTGAATCATCGAGAAACCTCTACACCAATTGGGGCGTAATGTTGATCACGTAATATTTTTTCGTACTTTTAATTTGCTTAGTTGCGATTTGTACTAGGTTGGTCTACTTGCCACTCTTTAGGTAATTAAACACCAAGAAAGACAGAGAAAAAAAGGATGGAGCATATTAATTGGTGAGGGCCTTTACGGATCGAACGAGGTCTGTACTTCGTTAACCAAGCTGAATTAATTGATCGAGCTCGAGCTAGGCCTCCCAAATACGTATGAGATTCCTCTCAAATGAACTGGCTAGTGGTTTCTTTTCTTTTTGCATGGGATTGAGCTTGAAAAGTAGCTCCAGCGAGGATCCAAACACTCTAGTTTGGGTTGATCCTCCTAATGCTATGTCGCCCAAAAAAAAGAGAAACTTGGTTTGGAGGATAGATCACTGCGGTTACGTTTGGAAAGGCTTTTTTGAAAAAGCCTTCAGGGAAATGCAAATGGTTTTAGGTAAAAAGGTTTTTTCCTAAATGCTCATCTAATCCTAAATAACATTTCGGCAACCGAGGAGTGTGGCTCTGGACTTTATACATTTTCACATCAATGTCCAATTTCTCACTACAGATGATTACCTTAATTATGCTGACATTGACATGGAAACTTATCTCTTCGAAGGGACGCTATATTCGTTCTCTCCGGTATCAGTCTCGTTGCATCACCGATTTCGCAAGAGATTTTTTGTTGTTCACGTAGCACAACAATCTTTATTCATTGAAGTTCATATTTACTTGATAAGATTTGTAAATTCTCCTTATCTTTTCAGAAACAACGAAAACTCCATGCAATAAATTTGAGTGGTAAGAACATCTTAATTTGGAGCATCTGAAAAGACATCATGAACGACTACTTTTATCATAAGATGGGCCAAACAAAGAAGAGGGCAAGTCATTAGGGACAAAGACATTTTTCTCTCACTTACCTTTTTATACTAAATCGTCCGGTAGAAACCATATCAGACCGATTCAGTAATGTGTCATAATCAGTAATCGCTGGCGAATTATTAATATCAAGGTAAATACAATAGAAGGGGAAATATTTAGAGACAAAACAAGGAAGGACATTGATGAATGAGAAAAAACCTAATCCTCCCGAAACCTAATATAATTTATAAACTATGGGACGAGTATTTAGGAAAATGGTTTAAATCCTCTTATTATTCGACGTCCGTCTTAATAATAAGTGAGTTCAGGAAAAAGAGCGCTTTCCTTGCACACCTCCGAGTCCGTGAGACAAGGACTGGGAGAAGGAACAAAACTCAGGGAGGTACTCCTTGGAGCCGCAGGGCTCGGAGGAGGTGTGCTCATGTGGTTTCTCCCCCGACGCTAGCCCCGCACGCCCTCTCTTCTGCTTTCTCCTTCTCTACTTCGGCTACAACAATCCTGTTCTGGTATCTGGAAACCGCAGCTTCTAAGTACTCAATCCGGCAATCCGCCTCGTCCATTTTCTCTCGCGTAAGAGCCAATTCCTTCTTTGTCCTAGCATGCCTATCCTCACTTATCCTGAGCATATCCATCAGACGATGCTCCAACATGTTGGCCATCGACACCTTGGCCTCCAGCTCCTCCACCTGCTTACGCAGCATGTGTTGGGATTTTGGTACCAAAATCCCATAGAATTGATTGAGAAGTGTGTGGTTGAAAGTGTCCCACATAGGATAGAAGAGGTGATGGGAAATGGGTTCAAATAGTTGAGCCTCACAAATGGGTTTGGGCCCCAGGGGGTACCTCACTTTTGTGGAAGAGAGAGGACCTACGTCAAGCTAGGTTAGTCCACCCCCCGCGCGCGCCGCCGTCCGGCCGGCTCGGTTCGGTTCCGAGTCCATGCTCTATCGGTTTTTTATTTTTTATTTTTCGAACAGACACATTGTTTAGAATTTATTTATTTATTTTTTGACGAACAAACATGTCTGTTCGTGAGGTTCGGTTCGCCCGAACGAAAACCGAAGCCCTTCGCAAACCGGTTCAAGTAGACCTTCGCTGCTCTTCACGAACCCTCGCAACTTTTCATTCTTCGCCACTTCAGTATAACCGAAGAATACGTACCACTTCGGAGGAATGAGATCCGTTCTATCCTGGGAGACGATTGTCCAATATCCTCGGGTACTGATTGAGGGGCCAAATTTGTCTTAAGGACACGACGTTACTTCGTTGGGCTCGGATCAACATTTTGCTTATTTGGTTGTGCTGCTTTCAGGTTTGTTTTCTTCACGTTTGTTTTTAATTTCTCGTATACGAACTTAGCCGAACTACAATACCGAGCAACAATTTTAAGACGAATTTGTTTCGGTTCTGTTCGTATACTCTTATGTGCTGTTCGTTGTGTTTTTCTATCAAATATAGGATTGCCGTTCCTTTAAGTCGACCGTTTGTTGTTCGCATATTCTGTTCATACAACTTCTCGTTACAATTTTTCAATTCCTTCGTGAACAGATTTTTTGTTTCTGTTTATTTTAAAAATTTTAAATTCTGTTCGTGAAAAAATTTTTCCGTTTCTGTTCACGTTATAAATTTTCTATTCTGTTCGTAGTCATATAATTCCAGTTCTGGTCGTGAATATGTTCTGTTTTTATATTTCAGAAATGGCTTCGGCTTCCACTGCGGTTAACCCTATTCCGAATCACGGAAAAAAGCCAGAAAAGTTCAATGGTACGGATTTCAAGAGATGGTAACAAAAGATGTTGTTCTATCTCACGACCTTGAACTTGGCTAGATTCCTCAATGAGGATGGTCCTAAATTGGACGTTGGAGAGACAAATAAAGAAAAAGTTGCTGCTGTTGATGCATGGAATCATTCTGACTTCCTATGTCGCAACTATGTCCTCAACGGTCTGGACAATACTCTCTATAACGTCTATAGTCCGCTAAAAACGGCTAAGGAGTTATGGGATGTCGCGACCTCCCCGAACCGATCGGTTAGGCTAAGAGGTATTTGTCGATGGATACGAACAACGATTGATTTGTTTTAAAGACAAACCAAATGGTTCATTAATCTAAAGACCGAGGCTCTCCCAAACCCCATACCTCGCGCGACGGAGATTTTATCTTTAATTTACGCATTCAAATGGAGTCGCCACTAGCCATGATTAAGGGTCGGCTAGACACCCTAATCGAGACGTGGGAGCGTCGTCTCGATGCGTGCGAAAACCAGAGATTCCAAAATTCGGGGACTTGGTTACACTAGCGATGTACTAGTGCCCTTTCGGTACCTAAACTTGATCACTCGCAAACTAACGTACCGGGCAGCCTATCGAAAAAGTTAAGATTCCACCTAGCCATTCTAAAAATAAAAAAACAATCAATGTATTAAAAGTGCGCAACCAGATAATCATGAAGAAAATAAACAACCAACGACCTAATATCGTCTCTAAAAATAAAATGCAATCAAAAGCCTTAAGGTAAAGCCCTAATGGCTTATCCGATTTTTGAGAATTTTTTAGAAGGTTTTTCTCATTTTTTACGAATTTTAAACTAAGCCTAGAATGAAATTAAAACTAATATCTAGTGAAATAAAGCCCAAAAAGTGATTTTTGAGCATTTCCTAATTTTCTGAATTTTTTGGAATTTTTGGAATTTTTCCGAATTTTTTAATGTTTTTGAATTTTCTGAATTTTTTTAACGTTTTTTAGATTTTTTTGGATTTTTTTTTTACATTTTCGAATTTTTTGGAATTTTTAATATTTTTATTTTAAAATTTTTTTTTTGAATTTTTGAATATTTTTAATGTTTTAATATTTTTAATAATATAATAATTCCGGACCGGGTCCCCTGACCCGATCCACCCGACACCTGACCCGGGATCCGCATTCCCACTCCTTCTCTATTTTTTATTCTTTTCTTTCGATTTTCCTTTTTTCTTTTTTCTTCCTTTTTCTTTTGTTTCTTTACTATTTTTATTCTTCATTTTTTATTACTTTCTTCATCCCCCTCTTCTCTTCCGCCATGCACTTCTGCCATGCACGTTCTTTTCTTTTTTTTACTCCCCTTCCCCTTTATTCTTTTCTCTTTCTTTTGGTCTTCTTTCCTTCTGCCATGCACGTGTTCCTCTTCACCGAGAGCTTCCTCAGCTGCTTCTTCATGGCGCCTTCACCGAGCCTCACCGGGACCACGCCGAGGAAGCCCACCGCCGGTCGACGGCTTGGACCGCCAACGCCGACGACCGGCGCTGGTCGTACGCTGCCACCGCCGGCCGCCGTTCCGGCGACGATACCGACGACTTACTCCGGTCACGGAACCGACATTAACATGTAAAAATCCGATTTCTCGGCTCTCAAATTCTCGACCCCCCCATACAGACAATAACACTGAACATACAAGGACATACACACATCAAATGAAGATAGATAGCTAACTGTTTCGCTCCAAATCGCGAGCACACCCAACAATCGAGAACGAAACTTTCGACGAGGAAACGTATACACGCGGCCGACTCGGAGATATGTGACCCGCGACGAAAGCACATGAACAAAAGCGAGAAACTTGAAATCAGTGACCACATTAAAACAAACCATGCATATACCAAAATTTTAGAGTGTCGGTTTTGCAAAAATAAATTCGGAGTTTCATTTCGACATTTTTAACGAGATTCATGGCCTTCTTGACATATGATGTTTAAAACAACTCGTTTGAGTGCGGGACAAGTGTGAGTCTCCATTGACGGGGCCGGGCGACCACCGAATAAGTTCGGTGTGCCCGGCACCCGAGAGGCAGGGGAAGGGGATGAAGACCTACCTGGTTCACGGCTGACCGGGGCGAGGTACGACGGCTGGAGGTTCGACGGCGACTCGAGCGACCCTCCGGCGAGCAGGCGAGGCTCTCAACTCCCCGACTCTCCTCAAGTTCTCTCCCCGTTTCTCTCCGGTCAAACTTTCTCTTCTTTTTTTTTGAACTCTGCTCTCTCGTTCTCTCCGCTTTTTTTTGTTTCTCGGTCCCTTCCTCCTTCTTCAAAACTCTTCTCTCTGCGCCTTTTGAATCTTCCCCCTATTCCCTCTCTCTCGTCCCCTTCCAGACAACTTTTGATGGTCAACAAAACCAGCTATCTTACTTTTCCATTCCCAGCTTCAAAAATCCCGTTGATCAGTGCGCTTTCCCTATTTCTGTCTATGTCAGCAGCCGTTCCTCTTCTTGGGGACTGAATCAGATTCATTTCCTTGCTAAAATGGCTGCAGCGCTGTGCCATCGCTTCCTCTCTTCTGGAAACGCGGTTATCAATCTCCTCGGGCAGAGTGACCTTCTGTTTTGTCGTCTGCTTCCTGCTCCACGAGTGAGCGTGAGGGAGAGAACAAGCGAGAAGGGGGCTAGGCTGAGAAAAAGGACAAAAAAAAAGGAAGTTGGGCTAAGGATAGGTACCGGTCCAGAAAAGATAGGAGAAGGAAGATGAGAGTTTGGGCCTAGCTCGGTCGGGCCAGGTTGAACCGTCTCAATTCTCTTTGTTTTATTTTTTCTTTTATATATTTTTTGTATTTTCTAATAATTTTACCTCTCCTTGGCACTAATTTGGCCCCTTTACAAATTAAGCGTTGATTTAACAAAACAGGCAAAATTATGTGTCAACAGCTGCCCCTCTTTGAAGGGGAGCTCGAAGAGGTTCCCTTCACAGACAAAAGACACCTAAATTTGTCAGCGAGAGGCAAGCGAAAGTTGGCTTTACGCAAGAAAAAATAAAATAAAACAAAATAAGATGAGAATAAAATAAGTAAAATAAAATAGGATGAATAAAGTGCGGTTTAAAGTATGGCCACAAACTTTGGATGCGTGGTTTCAGGTTGGACCACAAGCCTTTGATGCGTGGTGTAAGGTTGGACCACAAACCTTTGAATCGTGGTTTAAGGTTGGACCACAAACCTTTGATGCGTGGTGTAAGGTTGGACCACAAACCTTTGAATCGTGGTTTAAGGTTGGACCACAAACCTTTGATGCGTGGTTTAAGGTTGGACCACAAACCTTTGAATAGTGGTTTAAGGTTGGACCACAAACCTTTGAAATCAGGGTTTCGGAAAAGACCCAGAACCTTTTGAAATCAGGGTTTAAGGGATGACCCGGAACCTTTTGGAATCAGGATTTAAGGAAAAACCCAGAACCTTTTGAAATTGGGGTTTAAGGGATGACCCGGAACCTTTTGGAATCAGGGTTTAAGGAAAAACCCAGAACCTTTTGAAATCGGGGTGTTATGCAATAAATGCATAAACCTTTGCATTGTGTGGTTTAAGGACAAACGCACAACCTTCATAAAGCACGATCTTACGTGGGGAAGACTTCTCATGTAAGAATGGTTTTGGGCTGTTAGAGATTGTCGTACATGTCGATCAAAAGATTCCAAAACAGATACTGCACATTTAATGGAATGTGTTATACCAAATGCTCTGATAATGAAGGCATACCAGGCAAGATCAATGTCATTTGATTACATGTCGTGAGAGACAATATCAAAAGGGTATCATCAATGAGAAAGTATTGACCGTATGAGCAATTTAGGATAGATTCAATTGTTTGGAAAGCATTCAGCATCCTTCAATATCGCAAAATTGCCTTTAGGCTTGAAAGACGTCATTAATCATCAAATTCCCTTAGGAGAAAGTCTTTTGTCAAAATGATCTTAACTCATTAAGAGGGCCCATTAAGCATGCCAAACAAGAATTCCTTAGTCTGAAAGGACTTCTCACATACTCTCAAAAAGGCTTTTTGATCCCATCCATTGATGTGGGAAGTAAACATGATCTCTCTATATACCTCACATTACCAGTGTCAAAGGCTTTGAGAATCATTCGCAATAAGCACACGTTGACCAATCCAAGAGGTCTTTTGTAAGGACTATAATGCGGGCTTGGTCATGATTTCAACAACGGATAAGCATTGACGGCTAAGAAATGAAATAATCATTGATCGTCATTTTCGCCAGGTTTACAAATCAAGAAACCTTTAGATAAGATAAGACAACCTTGCCCCCACTTCTTCAAGTGACAGCTTCTTTGTAAAGTCCTTATTTTCACTTGAATCATCCTAATCAGAAGAGACTTTGGGAAATGGTTGTAATATTGGTTCGGTGAAAGTCTCAAAAGGCTCAGAAATTCTCAAATGGGATTTAGGAGTTGGTGGTTATCATGGCATCATTACCATATCATCCAATCTTTTTGAAGGCACTCGACTTTTGAAATCCAACTTGTCTCGAAAGTCCATTGGCTATTCATTTCAATGCAAGAGCTTTGCTCTTCTTTCTAATGCAAGCATTTTGCTTTTGACACTTTTTCTTGCGAAAGAATTCTTCTCTTGATGCTACTCTTTTGCTCTTTTTTTCAATAGGCATTGGCCTTGCTTTTACCAGGCACACTGCTTTTTCATGCCCCCTAATTTTCATTTGACTTTTGCTCATTTGAATCTTTTGAGCTCTTAGGACTTTCGAGATTTTTTTTTGTTGTGACATAAGCACCAATCGCCACGGTAAGTAATGTGCCTTTCTCCAAGGTGGAAAGATAATCACCACTCGGGCTTTAGAAATGAATATTCAGGCTCAACTTGGCTAAGCAAATGGTATGAGTGTTTGGGTAGAGAAATGAATGCTCTTCTTCATTTTGGAATGTTTCAAGCTTCCACAGGGACTCACCTGAAGTTACCACAAAAAGATTAATGCAAGTAAGGGCAAATAAGTCTTTCCCATCTTTTCCTCCAAAGAATGTCAACCAAAACCTCCAAATTTGCCCCGTTGTGGGGGTGGTTCTTGACAGGGGTATTTTGTACAAATTATCCATATGTAATGGCTCAAATGGGCTTTACTATGGTCACCTGTAGTGTGTAGGGTAGAGGAAAGAAATGCCTCTTTTCACTTTGATCTATGTACTACTTGCGAATGAATCTCTTGTCCTTAAATAACACATGTTTTCTTTTTCGCTCAACTCTCAAAGTGTTTATGGGACGTGTTTGGGAATAGCTTGCCCTTCCTCATTCTAAGTATTTCTCGCTTGGCATGATTAACATCTCCTCTCATTTTGTTGAGATCATTTGAGTCAATTAATCTCCATGGAGAATTGTGATTCAAAATGAATGATTCGCCAAGCACAAAGACAATTTTTGAATAAGGATGATACTCAAAAATTTTTCTCTTCTCTTTTTTCTTTAAGAAAGGCAAATTTTCCATTTGGCCCCTTTTTTTTTGTTTTTGTTTTGTTTTTGTTTTTGTTTTTTTTGTTTTTTTTGGTATCAAGAGAAAGGGTACTTACCTGCGACCTAGTAACTTGGTAACCCCCTATTTAGCTTGCTGGATGCTTGCCAAGACGGTTCAGTCGTTTGCAGATCAATTTGCAGATTGTTTGGGACCTACAAAGTAAACATGTATGCATGTATGCATGATATGAATAACCTACAGTGATTCGGATTGCATCGAAAATGGCTTCCGGGCCTTGGATTTCATTCAAGGAAAATATTTTTTCACCGAATCGGCATTTACAGGATTTGGCAACTCTCGGCCATCCATTTCTACAAGAATTAAAGCACCCCCAGGTAGAACCTTTCTAACGACATATGGACCGTCGTAATTTGGGGCGAACTTCCCGCCTAATTCAGGTGCGACGGACAGCACTTTCCTTAGTATGAGATCTCCAGCTTCAAAGCGCCGAGGCCGGACTTTGCGATTGAAAGACTTGGCAACTCGCTTTTGGTAGCATTGACCGTGGCATAAAGCCTTCAGCCTCTTCTCGTCGATCATGTTCAATTGATCCCATCTTTGTTGAGCCCACTCCTCCTCAGAGAGATCCGCTTGTGAGAGAATCCTTAATGAAGGGATCTCGACTTCCACGGGTAAGACCGCTTCCATACCATAAACGAGTGAGAAAGGAGTTGCCCCTGTCGAAGTGCGGATCGAAGTTCGGTATGCCATCAACGCGTAAGGCAACCGTTCATGCCAATCTCGATAATTATCAGCAGTTTTTGATAAGATCTTCTTTATGTTTTTATTGGCTGCCTCCACAGCTCCATTCATTTGTGGACGATAAGGTGAGGAGTTCAAGTGACGAATATGAAATTCATCAAGTAAGCCATCTACAATCTTGTTGTTCAGATTTGAGCCGTTGTCAGTAATGATCGCCTCCGGGACTCCATAGCGAGCAATGATGTCACGGCGAATAAACTTGACCACATTCTTGGCGGTGACATTAGCATATGAGCTTGCCTCGATCCACTTGGTGAAGTAATCGATGGCCACCAAGATGAAACGATGTCCATTGGAAGCCTTGGGATTAATTGGTCCAATCATATCGATCCCCCACATTGAGAAAGGCCATGGCTCGGACATTTGACGCAATTCATTTGGCGGTACGTTGATCTTATCTGCATAGATTTGACACCGATGGCAGTAACGAACATGCTGAATACAGTCGGTCTCCATAGCCATCCAGAAATAACCCAGTCTCATGATCTTTCTGGCCAAGAGATGACCGTTCATGTGCGGACCGCATTCTCCTTCGTGAATTTCCCTCATCAACCGATTAGCTTCTCTGGCATCGACGCATTTCAGCAAGACTGAGTCAAAGGACCTCTTGTAAAGAGCATTGCCACTGATGAAGAACTTCGACGCTAGTTTCCTTATGTATTTCTGATCCGTTAGTTCACTTCTAGGAGGATATTCGCCCATCTGAAGATAGTTCATGATGTCGTGATACCACGGCTTCTCATCAGGTTCATCTGCGATCGCCGAACAGTAAGCCGGACGTGTCAGTGTTTCGATTTTCAGTGGCTCGATGTCTAACCCCTCCATGACCTGCAGCATTGATGATAACGTGGCCAGGGCATCGGCAAACTGATTTTGCGATCGGGGTAAATACTCAAAAGAAATCTCTTCAAATTCCTTTATTAACTCCTCAAGGAATTTGTGGTAAGGAATCAACTTGGAGTCGCGGGTTTGCCATTGGCCCTCTGTCTGAAGAATGATGAGGGCGGAATCGCCGTAAACCTGCAACTTCTTAACCTTCATGTCGACGGCCAATTGCAATCCCAGTATGCAAGCCTCATATTCTGAGATATTGTTGGTGCAAGGGAATACCAACTTGGCGGCCACAGGGTGATGTTGACCCGTCGGGGAGATAAGAACTGCCCCAGTCCCCGAACCAGCCAGGTTAACGGCGCCGTCGAAGTACATAGTCCACTTATCACTCACTATCTCTGAAACGCGCTCCTCTATGGGATCTGACTGATGATGGTCTTCTGACCTTTCGATGTTTTCTGCCAACATGTCAGCTATAGCTCTTCCCTTGATAGATTTCTGTGTCATGCTGTGGATGTCAAATTCGGACACCAGAACTTGCCACTTTGCTAACTTTCCGGCTAGCGCAGGCTTTTCTAGCAAATATTTGATGGGATCATTCTCAGTTACGAGCAAGATCCGATGATGGAGTGTATATTGGCGTAAGCGGTGTAATACCCACACCAAAGCCACACACGTTTTTTCAACTCCAGGGTAACTTATTTCGGATGAAGTAAACTTTTTACTGAGATAGTATATCGCACATTCTTTATCATCGCTTGGTCTCTTCTGAGCTAGCAAGGCCCCCAACGACTCATCATGAATAGTCAGGTAGAGTATTAACGGCACTCTAGGGACAGGTGGCACCAGGACCGGTGGCTGAGAAAGATATTGCTTTATTTTCTCGAATGCCTTTTGACAGTCAATATCCCACTTAACTTTGGCGTTCTTTTTCAGGAGCTTGAAAAATGGTTTAGCCGTCTCAGACAATTGAGAAATAAATCTCGCCACATAGTTCAGTCTCCCCAGCAAACTTCGAACCTCTTTGACAGTAGAAGGAGGCTTCAAATCACAAATGGCCTTAACTTTCGATGGGTCAATTTCAATGCCTTGACTACTGACCATGAACCCCAATAATTTCCCAGACTTTGCCCCAAACACACATTTGGCGGGGTTAAGTCTTAGGCTGAACCTTCGAAGTCGGTCAAACAACTTCCGCAACACCTCGACGTGGTCCTCTCCATGTTTGGATTTGGCAATCATATCGTCTACGTAGACCTCTACCTCCTTATGCATCATATCGTGAAACAGGGCGACCATTGCTCTTTGGTATGTTGCCCCGGCGTTCTTCAAGCCGAAGGGCATTACCTTGTAACAAAAGGTCCCCCAAGGGGTAATGAAGGAGGTCTTACCTTTATCCTCTTCTTTCATCCGGATTTGATTGTAGCCAGAAAATCCATCCATAAAGGAAAATAACTCAAATCCCGCGGTGCTGTCGACCAATACATCGATGTGAGGCAGCGGGAAGTCATCTTTTGGACTTGCTCGATTCAGATCGCGGTAGTCAATACAAACCCTGACCCGACCATCCTTCTTCATGACAGGGACTACATTGGCGATCCAGTCGGAATAGTGCGACACTTCTATAAAACCCACCTTCAACAGCTTCATGACTTCTTCTTCGATCTTCTTGGATAATTCGGGCTTTGTTCTTCTGAGCCTTTGTTTCTTTGGCGGGATACTTGGATCAGTTGGTAGAGCATGCTCTACAATTTCTTTATCCAACCCTGGCATATCTGCATATGACCATGCGAACACATCTTGGTATTCTTTTAAAAGGTCGACCATCCTTCTAATGCTGCTTTCAGAAAGGCCATCTCCAATCTTGATTTCTCTAACATTCTCCGAATCGCCCAGATTTATTGTGATTGTGGGCTCTGCGGTCAACGGCTTAGACTCTTCATGCCGAATCCAATCTTGTTCAATGCTTTTCCGATCACAGTCATCCTTGTCATCCTCGGTCCCAGAGGAATTTTCGTCAAGCAAATCCGACTCACATATATCCCTATCATGATCATGTGAAATGTTATGTTTGAGATGCCACAAAGAAGGTTAGTGATTAAATTGGCAAATGTTATTGCACCTAATGATATACATGCGTTTTGAAATCGTTTTGAAAGAGTTTTTGAAATGAGGGATATGTCCTCATATCCTTGGACATCCCTGTTTGCAAATGATTTTGGAAACTAGGAAGCGTGCGGAAGTCCAGGCTTCAAAGCATCATCATCAGTCTGGTTCGGGTGCTTCCGCACGTCCCTAATAAAACAGATTCATGATTCTATTAACAGGATAAGGCCGTTTACATGACTCGAGGTCCTGGACCGACGGCTCGCAGTCCAAGATTTTGATTACAAAGGAAAGGAGCAGCTAAACCTAAACCGACTTCCCATGCAAGGGATAGACATAGACTCAAGCTAAACGAAACAGGAAAGAAAAACAGCATCCCTACTCAGAATGGTTGGTGGTAGCAGTAGAGGGCTCGGTCTCCTCACTTCCCATGATAACACAAGTAAACTCCTCCTCGAACAACTCGACTAGGCCAAGGATGGCCTCCTCTTCCTGCAGCAGCTTGGGTGGACCCGGGAAGATCTCTTTCAACTCCGGAAGGAGTAAGCCCTGTTGACCCTCCTTTAACCCAAATAGATTTCCACGACCCCCGTAGCTAGTATAGCCTCCACGGCCACCACGACCTCTGCGATTACCCCGACCTCCGACATCGCCTCGTCTTTCATGATTACCTCGGCCACCAGAATTGCCACCATGATAGCCTAGGCCTGTCGTTTTATTCCACTTGGAAGCCTGGATAGGTTCTTTGATACCTTGTCCATACAGTCCTAGGCCAGTTCCAGGAATATGACCATTTTCGAGCAACACTCTACTCGACATCATCGAAGGCTTAGCCACTTCTGGGTTGCGCATAATAGTCCCCACAGGCACATGGACCACCGACACTAACTCTAAAGTTTGGTAGCTTGATTCAGCCTTATTCTCGGGCTCTATGTACGGGATTGCGGTGTCGTGGAAAACTTTAAAATCAGTCTCTCCGTGAACAGTTATCAGTTTTCCCTCCACAATGAATTTAACCTTCTGGTGCAAGCTCGAGGGGACGGCTCCGGCAGTGTGTATCCAAGGTCGTCCTAATAGAAAATTGAATGCACCAGGAATGTCCAGGACCTGGAAGTTGACCAGAAAAAGAACTGGACCAATCAGTAGTTCAAGCTCTACCTCGCCAACGACTTCCTTCTTCATACCGTCGAAAGCATGAACGGTAGATTTAGATGACAGAATTTTCTCTTCACTCACTCCCAGACGACGAAGGGTGGCAAGTGGACAGATGTTTAATGCAGACCCATTGTCAATTAGCACTCTTGCTACCATTCTATCGCGACACTTAACTGAAATAAGTAGCGCCTTAGTGTGATTGCGACCTTCTGGAGGGAAATCTTCATCGGCAAAAGAAATATGATCTTTCAGCAAGATAGACCCAACAAACTCCTCCAATTGGGTGTCATCGATAGTTTCAGGAACGTGCACTTCATTTAGAACCTTGAGTAGTGCATTTTTGTGTTTCTCGGAGGATTTGAAAAGATCCAGAAGTGATATCTGGGCCGGCATCTTCCTTAGCTGATTGACAACATCAAACTCGCTAGTCTTAACAATTGCTAAGAATTGCTCGGCCTCTTCATTTGAAACAGCCTTTTTCTCCACCACCTTGGTGGGATCATAGCATCGACCAGAGCGAGTAATAGCATCGATTTCATTCACCTTGTAGCTCCAAGGGACCGCCTTAGTATCGTAATTAGGGGTCATCATGTCTTCCCTGCTCTCGGGCAAGAGTTCAATCACCGTCGGTTCCATGGTATAATCCTCGATTTCTACAGTAGCAAACTCTTCAGACGTGAGGTCAATAATAACATGCTCAACATCTCGTTCATCGGGGTCTGATAGGCCTTCTTCGACTGACAGGTCAATAACCACGGGGGTGATCATGTTGACTGTCTCCTCCTCGGGCTCTGACGGGTCGTCCATACCTCCCCACCCATCAGGAACAACGTCCTTGGGATCGATGAAGAAGCTTGGTGGGGGTGAATACTTTACAAAATAGTCGAATTTACCACTAGGTTGACCCAGGGTGTCAACCACTTCCCCATTCTCGCGGGCGGTCTTCATGAATTCATGGTTCCAATTAACATTTCTGGCATGGGGCTCGTAATCATCACATGAATTGTCTCCTTCACTATCGATCACAATTAAATTCTCCGACGTACCATCATTGATCGGCTCATTAGTCTCCGTAGGCTCAACATGTGCCCCTTCCGATCCCTTCTCGATCTCGCAAAATGAGTCTATAAAGGCTACCAGGGGCATTGTAACATCCTCCTTCACACTATAGATTATGCCCATGTCTACCATCTGAGTGATACATCTCGACTTCTCTTCCATCGGGATATCCTTCCCCTCTTCAAAATGTCCCGCCGACACTAATAGCTCATATAGTTTACGAACATTCACTCCAAAGGTTTGCTTACTCTCATTGCCTTCTTCCATGATCACGTTGACATTCTCGGTATGATTAGGCAATGGATTTTGTTGGGTATTAGGGGGCGGATCCTTGAAGGATAAAAGGCCATTGTCGAGTAGATTCTGAACCTTGTTCTTGAGAGTGAAGCAGTTATCTACCTCATGACCCCTCTCGCCTCTATGAAACTCGCAGGACTTCGACAAGTCGAATCCGGGGAACTTTGGAGGATTATCCCGAGGTACTTCTTTGGCTACCATTCCCCTTCTCAGCAGCATGGGCAACAACTTGGATAGAGGCCTAGGTAGGGGGGTGAATTGCCTCGGTGCCTTCTTTTTGAATTCATAACTCTGATATATCTTCTCTCGGAACACAGACGGTCCTTGAGAGGATGAGGCAGGGGGCTTTGTCACAACCGGGGCTTGCACATATGCGACCTCCACATTCTTTTCTTTTCTATTTTGGATCTTCCAGCTAGTCCCTTCATTCAATCTACCATCGTACATGGCTCCCTCCACCCTTTCTCCGACATCTACCAACTGAGAGAACGTCATGCATCCAGAACCCACCAATTTCAAATAGAAATCATTAGGTAAGGCCTTAAGGAAGAGGTCCAATAGCTCTTTTTCATCAAGCGGAGGACGGACTTGAGCAGCGAGAGTACGCCATCTTTGAGCAAAAGCTCTGAAAGATTCACTCCTTTTCTTTTCAGTTCGAGTCAACACTTCACGTGTGGGAGCTATGTCGGTGTTGTATTTGTACTGCAGGATGAATGCTTCGGCTAGCTCTTCCCATTTCTCATACTTCTCAGGCTCTGACAATACGTACCATTGCAGAGCAGGCCCTGTCAAACTCTCTTGAAAAGTTTGAATCATTAACGGGACATTCTGGGCATATCTCGCCATTCGGTTCAAATAGTACTTCAAGTGGATCTTTGGGTCTCCGGTCCCATCATACTTGGTAAAGTCTGGAATCTTGAACTTCTCCGGAAAGCTCATTTGCGCATATCGAGAAAGATCCTCGATCATATGCTCTTCATATCCCCGTAGTGCACGGAGTTTCTCCTCTATCTTTGCAAACCTTTTATTGTGCTCCTCTTCCAAACGGGCCGTGACAGCTTCCGAAACGGGATCAAGCTCTACCACTACAGGCGCGGCATTCAATGTCTCCCCGACACCATTCCTCCTTACAGACCCCTCTTCGGGCTCGGGGGCAGATTGTGGCACGGCTTGGTTAGTACTTGGCGCCGCCAGTGCGGTTCTAACTTCATTGGCGAACTGCGCGAGCTGAGCAGTTAGCTCATGGATCTTGTTATCGAGCGCGGTGAAGCGGGCATTTTGCTCCTCGATGTTCATCCTTACTACTCTCGAGCGTGTGCGAATAGGTGATCGCCACGAAGCCGTAGTTTTGGGACCTGGTTCGTAGAATAAAACCAGAAGGCTGAAATTAGTACGGAGTACAGTGAGAGAACGGAAATTGTACACCTCTTAATTTTATATTTTCTTATAATGAAACCGAAATAAGAAACCTTTTCGCACAAGTCGCACCTCATGTAAATAGTTTCTTATAAGGATTTCATTGTAAGAAATTATACAATTAAAAGGGGGTAACATATAGTGATTGATTAAAATGCCCACGTCATGTTCTATTCAAACTACAAAAGAGGGAATTTCACTAATTACATCAAAATTTGTGAAAGGAAATCCCTATACACCCGCTAAATAAAAAGCTCACCTAAACATTTGCTCTAAAAGCTCATGTAAAGAAAAAGCCATATACATCCATTCCAAGATAATTAAAAGAATGCCCTAAAAGAAACTAATAGAACATGACTAGTCTCGGATATAGGGCCTCTTCACAGCATGTTGCGGACGCGCTTGTAAGCTTTCTGCCAACGTTCTGCCTCGGCTAGGGCTTCGTCCCTTTCTCTTATGATCCGCCCCATTTGAGTCTCCTTCGGTGTTGCGATCACTGGAAATTTCGGAATGGTGACGGCAAGCTCAGGCTCGACACGTCGCGCTATGTATTCCTTCGATGCATGGTGCTCCTTCATGGATCCTCCCAAGTCTGTGGCTCGCTCCACGTCCTTCGGTTGGCAACGGTAGAGTATATCGATGATTCGCTTCACTTCGTTCTTCAACCCCTCGAGCTGGTCCCTATTGACAACCCCATTGCGAAAATCAAAACGAAATAAACCCGACTTTAGAAGAGGAGGAATTTCTTGAAGCACATAGAATTGACGGGCGACTCTCAAAGGATAATAAGAAGTCGCTCCCGTCAAACCTAAGAGTGGAATTGGGTCACTATGGCCACTTGTGAGACATACTTTAGGAAAATGAACCCAAAGGGCTTGCCAAAGAATTTGCTTAGGTGTAAGATTCTCGAGGAAGTCTATCCAACTACGAAATGTCCAAGGACGAAGGAATTTTTCTATTTCTCTAAATTGGGTAAGGGGACTTATGTCCTTACTAACATGAGGAATGGCCAAGTTTCCACCGAACTGTTTCAAGTGAGACACAAACCAGACTTGGAGAATACCTAAGGGGGCTCTGAGGGCCGCACGTTTTTCTTTCTTGAAACGATTAAGAGAAATGAACATCTCGGCGAGGATCATATTGGTAAACCCTTTGAGGACGAGGATCCCATCGATAACATGGATAACAGTGGGGTCCATCGTTTTTTGAGTGAATGGAAAGATGACAAACCCGAAAAAGGCTAATAGAAAGACCTTAGCGGATTCGGCTCTAGGACTCGAAAGGAAACTATGGAATCGTTGTTCAATAAAAGCTAGTGGGAGGCCCTTGGAGTTTCTATCGAGGAGTGTCCTAATTTCGGGCGGCGGAACCCCTAGGATCTGGCTCAAACGGGGGACTGGATCCACGCCTAAAGAAGGATCGATGACACTAAGGGAAGGGACATCGCCTATGATGATTTGAATTTCCTCCAAAGTCGGGGTTAATTCATGCCGATCAAACACAAAGGTCGACGTTTCGGGGTTCCAAAAGTGGGCCAAAGCCTTGATCAATGCCACTTGGGGCTCTATATGCAAAAGAAAAAGGAGGTGACCAATCTTCTTTTCCACGTAGTTCTTCTTGCTTGGGTCGAGGGCATTCCACATGTCCAACAACACTCGCTTCGGGATCGGGAGGATCCGAAGCTCATCGAGGCCCATGATATCTAAGCTTAGGGGCATTTAAATCAATCACTATTTATTACGAAGTAAATTTAAATTCGCATGGAAACAAAAAGGTTGCGCTTATTGAACGTGAAGGAGATACAAACCCTTACCCAAAAATGGTGGATATGTCAAACACAAAAACAAGTCGCATGCTGACTCGTGGGCTCACTACAGGTGGGAATTCTAAAGGTTCCCATCCCAAATAGATCAAAAGAGTTTTCCCCATTCCGCGCTTGCGTTGGACAGTCCTCTTTATCACTACTTGAAAATGGGCGGAACCAAAAGGGGATAGCCATGGGTCCTTCCCCGCACGGTTTCCACACTTTTGGCACCTCCTATGGGTTTCCTAAAGCGATCGGGGTTTTAGATCGCAGGTTGTGTGTGCAAAGTGTAGTGCTAAAGCAAGTAAAAACATGCACGAGAGTTTATATGAAAACAGCACTTCTATTTCCATTCACATACACATATACCCTTACACCAACCTGCAAAACAAATACGTTAGCAATCACTCCACCCCTGTTGACACCTAAATTTTGGCACATCACTTAGTGTAATTTGCATAGAAAATTAGGGATTAAATTGTTAACCCCTAAACAAAAATATTTAAATTGCATAACATATAATTTAAATTCATTGCATTGTGCATCGGACTGGCGGTGACGAACGAGCTTAAATTTCGTCGAATGGGACTCGGCTCGCTTGGAATGCAAGGGCCGGGAATTACAAGTCAAACGGGCTCGGTCGTTTTAATTTGAACTTAATTCAGCCCATTCTCATTAATTAATTCAGCCCATCATCATTAATTAATTCAGCCCATTAATTTAACCCATTTAAATTAAAGCCCAAGCCTAAGCCCATTAGGATTAAAAGCCCATCTAATTGACCTAGGTTAATACTATATATATACATTATTAGGTCAGAAAAAGGGGAGAGACACAATTTTCAGATCAGAATTTTTAGAGACACACGTGAGCGAGAGAAAGAGTAAGAGAGAGAGAAAAGGAGACCGGCCGGAGCACCTCCGACGCGGCCAGAACCGCGCCTTTCGCGCCGCCGCACGCCGTGCCCCGCTCTCGCACCGCCGCCGCCGCGCCTGCCGCCGCCGAGCCTGCCGCTGCCGCCTCACGCCGAAGCTGCTGCTGCCGTGCACGTCGCCGTCGCCGCCGCTGCTGCTTGCTGCTGCCGCCTCACGCCGACGCCGCTGCTGCCGCCGCTTCCCACGACGCTGCCGCTGCTCCTCCCGCTGCCGCTGCTGCTGCCGTGTGACGTCGCGCGTTGCTGCTTCCCTCTCACGCCGACGCCGTTGCTGCTGCTTGTCGCTGCCGCCTCACGCCGACGCCGACGCCGTGCCTACTGCTGCTCCCCGCGCTGACGCCGTGTCTGCCGCTGCTGCCGCCGCTCCCTACCGCGGCTGCTGCCGCTGCTCTCTGCTGCCGTTGCGCCTCACGCCGCTGCTGCCGCTTCCTACGCCGACGCTGTTGCTGCCGCTTCCCGCCGGTGTTGCTGCTGCCGCGCCCTGCTGCCGTCCCTGCCGCGCGACACAGCCGCGTCTGCCACGCCTGCCGCTGTCCCCGCCGAGCCTGACGCTGCTGCTGCCGTCCTCGCCGGAGCCGTCGCACGCCGGCGCTGCCTTGCTGTTCCGTCGCCGCCGCTCCGTCGTCGTTCCCGTCACCGCACCGCCAAATCCGCCGTTCACCGTTCGTCCCAATCCGCAAGTTCGAATTTGGAAATTATCCGCAAATTAGGTAATTGAACATTATCTAATATTTTTAGAATATTTCGTTTCTTAATTTTTGGATGTTTGAATATTCTGTGAATATTGCGTGGATTGCTAGATATCTTAGGATAATGTTTGCTTTGTTCGCAATATTTGAAAATATTCAGAATTAGGAATCTTTCCTAATTCAGCAACGTATCTGGACAACTATCCGACCTTAGCCCTAAGGTATGATACGTGGCGATACGGAAAATCATTATCCTATCCATAATCACTTGGGTATGATAATGATTTTTATCTGCTTTCCAAATTTGAATGATCGACTTTCCACTAATATCTATAACCCTATAGATATGACCGATAGTTCGATTCTTGTGCCTAATCCGAATTTGAAACGAATCTTGTGGATTGCGTGGCTATTTTAAATGCGGATGCTATCTCTGTTTAGATTATTTTTCCTTTTCAAACCAAAAAAAGAAAATTCAAAAAATATCAGTTAGGATTTGAATTTGAATTTTGCATGTTTAGGAATCCTAAATATATCTAGACGGTAGAGTAATTATTTAATTTAAATTAGGACTTGAGATAATCTATTTCCTAGTTTAAATTAAGTAATATTCTAATCTTAATAGATTATTTAGGTTATTTTTTTATTCCGAATTTTCATGAAAATCCCAAAAAAAGAATGAATTGTTTTATGGTAGATTAGGATAGATTGCGTTTTTAATTTAAGTAATTTATTATTTCGAATTTTAACAAAAATCCCAAAAATAAGTCATGTTAGGATATGTTAAGTCACCATAGGTTGCATGTTAATTTAGGCATATTTTTATTCCGAATTTCATTAGAAAATATCAAAAATAAATCACTTGCCCGTCATCAGAATTAGGACACGTCGTCGCATGACATATAGTTTGCATGCTAGGTTACGTTACTTGCATGTCATTTTTGCATGTCATTGCATATAGGTTAGCTTTCATTTAAATAAGTGAAAATCCAAAAATATTGAGTGAACTGCTTGTTAATTAGAAATCATATTAGGTTGGTTGATGTGATTTTCTAGCTAACCATGCAGATGCTTACGTTGCTTCGAGGTAAGTAATTCTCCCAATCTGGCAATTTATTTAATGTTTTGATTATTGGGTGTTAAATTGGTGGTTTGCGCACCCGCATGAACACCTCACATGTTAGTGACTAAGTTAAAATGGGTCCAGATTGCTTGCCAAAATATTTTTGAAAAGAAAAAGGTACCGAAAGGGCGTTAGACTAGATCTAGCGTAATCAAGTCCCCGGACTTAGAATCTCTGGTTCGTAGGAATAAAACATATCTCCCTATGTTTTATTTAGGTTTCTAATCGACCTACCACAAATTGATTAGTGGCGACTCCGAGCATGAAAACATTTGCATGATAAAAACTTAAACCCAAAGTTGCGAATTGGTAGAGCTTGGGAGGGCTCGAGTTAGGTTTAGTCCTAATAATCCATTAGCCTGAGAAGGGAAATTTTTTAGGTCGCGACAACCCCTTATAACTCCCAACCTACAAAAATATTTAACACAACGTTAGCGGACTTACCTTAGCCTTCACGAAGCGCTGTCACAAGACCGCGTTAGTTAACAAACAATCAAGTTATATTGGCCTAAGTCCTCAACTCCCCAGCGGAGTCGCCAAGCTGTCGCGACTTCCCCGAACCGATCGGTTAGGCTAAGAGGTATTTGTCGATGGATACGAACAACGATTGATTTGTTTTAAAGACAAACCAAATGGTTCATTAATCTAAAGACCGAGGCTCTCCCAAACCCCATACCTCGCGCGACGGAGATTTTATCTTTAATTTACGCATTCAAATGGAGTCGCCACTAGCCATGATTAAGGGTCGGCTAGACACCCTAATCGAGACGTGGGAGCGTCGTCTCGATGCGTGCGAAAACCAGAGATTCCAAAATTCGGGGACTTGGTTACACTAGCGATGTACTAGTGCCCTTTCGGTACCTAAACTTGATCACTCGCAAACTAACGTACCGGGCAGCCTATCGAAAAAGTTAAGATTCCACCTAGCCATTCTAAAAATAAAAAAACAATCAATGTATTAAAAGTGCACAACCAGATAATCATGAAGAAAATAAACAACCAACGACCTAATATCGTCTCTAAAAATAAAATGCAATCAAAAGCCTTAAGGTAAAGCCCTAATGGCTTATCCGATTTTTGAGAATTTTTTAGAAGGTTTTTCTCATTTTTTACGAATTTTAAACTAAGCCTAGAATGAAATTAAAACTAATATCTAGTGAAATAAAGCCCAAAAAGTGATTTTTGAGCATTTCCTAATTTTCTGAATTTTTTGGAATTTTTGGAATTTTTCCGAATTTTTTAATGTTTTTGAATTTTCTGAATTTTTTAACGTTTTTTAGATTTTTTTGGATTTTTTTTTTACATTTTCGAATTTTTTGGAATTTTTAATATTTTTATTTTTAAATTTTTTTTTGAATTTTTGAATATTTTTAATGTTTTAATATTTTTAATAATATAATAATTCCGGACCGGGTCCCCTGACCCGATCCACCCGACACCTGACCCGGGATCCGCATTCCCACTCCTTCTCTATTTTTTATTCTTTTCTTTCGATTTTCCTTTTTTCTTTTTTCTTCCTTTTTCTTTTGTTTCTTTACTATTTTTATTCTTCATTTTTTATTACTTTCTTCATCCCCCTCTTCTCTTCCGCCATGCACTTCTGCCATGCACGTTCTTTTCTTTTTTTTACTCCCCTTCCCCTTTATTCTTTTCTCTTTCTTTTGGTCTTCTTTCCTTCTGCCATGCACGTGTTCCTCTTCACCGAGAGCTTCCTCAGCTGCTTCTTCATGGCGCCTTCACCGAGCCTCACCGGGACCACGCCGAGGAAGCCCACCGCCGGTCGACGGCTTGGACCGCCAACGCCGACGACCGGCGCTGGTCGTACGCTGCCACCGCCGGCCGCCGTTCCGGCGACGATACCGACGACTTACTCCGGTCACGGAACCGACATTAACATGTAAAAATCCGATTTCTCGGCTCTCAAATTCTCGACCCCCCCATACAGACAATAACACTGAACATACAAGGACATACACACATCAAATGAAGATAGATAGCTAACTGTTTCGCTCCAAATCGCGAGCACACCCAACAATCGAGAACGAAACTTTCGACGAGGAAACGTATACACGCGGCCGACTCGGAGATATGTGACCCGCGACGAAAGCACATGAACAAAAGCGAGAAACTTGAAATCAGTGACCACATTAAAACAAACCATGCATATACCAAAATTTTAGAGTGTCGGTTTTGCAAAAATAAATTCGGAGTTTCATTTCGACATTTTTAACGAGATTCATGGCCTTCTTGACATATGATGTTTAAAACAACTCGTTTGAGTGCGGGACAAGTGTGAGTCTCCATTGACGGGGCCGGGCGACCACCGAATAAGTTCGGTGTGCCCGGCACCCGAGAGGCAGGGGAAGGGGATGAAGACCTACCTGGTTCACGGCTGACCGGGGCGAGGTACGACGGCTGGAGGTTCGACGGCGACTCGAGCGACCCTCCGGCGAGCAGGCGAGGCTCTCAACTCCCCGACTCTCCTCAAGTTCTCTCCCCGTTTCTCTCCGGTCAAACTTTCTCTTCTTTTTTTTTTGAACTCTGCTCTCTCGTTCTCTCCGCTTTTTTTTGTTTCTCGGTCCCTTCCTCCTTCTTCAAAACTCTTCTCTCTGCGCCTTTTGAATCTTCCCCCTATTCCCTCTCTCTCGTCCCCTTCCAGACAACTTTTGATGGTCAACAAAACCAGCTATCTTACTTTTCCATTCCCAGCTTCAAAAATCCCGTTGATCAGTGCGCTTTCCCTATTTCTGTCTATGTCAGCAGCCGTTCCTCTTCTTGGGGACTGAATCAGGTTCATTTCCTTGCTAAAATGGCTGCAGCGCTGTGCCATCGCTTCCTCTCTTCTGGAAACGCGGTTATCAATCTCCTCGGGCAGAGTGACCTTCTGTTTTGTCGTCTGCTTCCTGCTCCACGAGTGAGCGTGAGGGAGAGAACAAGCGAGAAGGGGGCTAGGCTGAGAAAAAGGACAAAAAAAAGGAAGTTGGGCTAAGGATAGGTACCGGGTCCAGAAAAGATAGGAGAAGGAAGATGAGAGTTTGGGCCTAGCTCGGTCGGGCCAGGTTGAACCGTCTCAATTCTCTTTGTTTTATTTTTTCTTTTATATATTTTTTGTATTTTCTAATAATTTTACCTCTCCTTGGCACTAATTTGGCCCCTTTACAAATTAAGCGTTGATTTAACAAAACAGGCAAAATTATGTGTCAACATGGGATAGTCTGGACAAGAAATACAAAATCGAAAATGCCGGATTGAAGAAATTCATTGTCGGTAAATTTTTGGACTTCAAGATGGTTGATTCAAGGACCGTCTTAAGTCAGGTTCAAGAGCTTCAAGTGATTATGCATGATATTCATGCTGAAGGAATGACTCTAAGTGAGTCATTTCAAGTGGCTGCCTTCATTGAAAAACTGCCACCATCCTGGAGAGATTTTAAAAATTATCTCAAATACAAGAGAAAGGAGTTGTCACTTGAAGACTTGATTGTTCGGTTGAGGATCGAGGAAGACAATAGGAATTCCGAGAAGAAAGTTGGTAGCAATTTGGCGGTCTCAAGAGCTAATGTTGTTGAAGGAGGATCGAAACCCAACAAGAAGAGGAAAATGCCTACCAAGTCTGGAGAGGGATTCACCCAAGGCCTGAAGAAGTTCGTTGGCAAGTGCTTCAACTGTGGCAAGTCTGGACATCGAGCTAAAGACTGCAGAGCCAAGAAAAGACAGAAAACTCAGGCTAATGTGATGGAAGATATTTCCAATGGTGTTGATGATATCAATCTGACTGCTATGATATTCGAGTGTAATATGGTGGGAAACCCCAAGGAGTGGTGGATTGATACTGGAGCAACTCGTCATATTTGTGCAAACAGATCGATGTTTTTGACCTATACAACTGTGGGAGGTGATGAAAAACTTTATATGGGTAATTCATCAACCTCTAAGGTTGAAGGGGTCGGAAAGATTGCTCTAAAGATGACATCCGGAAAGATTGTGACACTAAATAATGTTCTGCATGTGCCAGATATTCGTAAGAATTTAGTATCTGGATCTCTCCTTAGCAAGAATGGCTTCAAGTTGGTTTTTGTATCCGACAAGTTTGTACTCTCCAAGAATGAGATATATGTAGGAAAGGGTTACCTTAGTGATGGTCTTTTCAAGTTGAATGTAATGACTGTTGTACCTAATGATGTTATGAATAAAGCTATTTCTGCTTACGTGCTTGAGTCTCCTAATTTATGGCATGCTAGATTAGGACACGTTAACTATAAGTCGATAAAGAAATTAATGAACATGGGGTTATTGCCAAAATTCGATTGTTCAAGTAAGAAATGCCAAGTGTGTGTTGAATCTAAATTTTCTAAGCCTCATTTTCATTCTGTAGATAATAGAGTCTCAGAACCTTTAGATTTAATACACACAGATAAATGCAATATGAAATCAATACCGTCAAGAGGTGGTAATAAGTATTTTATCACATTTATAGATGACTGCTCGAGGTATTGTTATGTTTATTTGCTTGGTAGCAAAGATGAGGCTGTGAATGCTTTTAGAACTTATAAGTCCGAAGTTGAAACTCAGTTGAATAAGAAAATTAAAATAATAAGGAGCGATAGAGGAGGTGAATATGAATTTCCTTTTGAGGAAATTTATATCGAGTTTGGTATCGCTCATCAAATGACTGCTCCTTATACACCACAATCTAATGGCGTGGTGGAAAGGAAAAACCGGTCTTTAAAGGAAACAATGAATGCATTGTTGAATAGTTCCGGTTTACCACAGAATTTGTGGGGGGAAGCTGTTTTGATGGCGAATTTTATTTTAAATAGAGTGGCCCACAGAAAAACACAACAAACTCCCTATGAGAAATGGAAAGGCAGAATGCCAAACTTGAATTATCTTAAAGTGTGGGGGTGTTTGGCTAAGGTTGCGGTTCCTAAGCCTAAAAAGGTTAAGATAGGATCAAAGACTGTTGACTGTGTTTTTATCGGATATGCTCAGAATAGCAATGCATATCGTTTTCTTGTTCACAAGTCAGAGATCCCAGATATACATGTCAATACGATCATTGAATCAAGGAACGCTTCGTTCTTTGAAAATATATTTCCGTATAACATAATATATGAGCCAATTGATAATAATAAGAGGTCTCGAGATACTATATCTAGAAGTGATCCAATGGAGGATGAACCTAGACGTAGTAAAAGACAAAAGACTTCCACGTCTTTTGGACTTGATTTCTTAACGTACCTGTTAGAGAATGAGTCTCGGACATTCAAAGAAGCTGTGATTTCGCCAGAAGCCCCGTTCTGGAAAGAAGCTATCAATAGTGAAGTTGAATCCATCTTATCAAACCATATATGGGAATTGATTGACCTTCCTTCGAGTAATAAACCACTACAATGTAAGTGGATTTTCAAGAGGAAAATGAAAGCGGATGGTACTATTGATAAATATAAGGCTAGGCTTGTAGTAAAAGGATACAAGCAACGAGAAGGTCTTGATTATTTTGATACTTATTCACCTGTTACTAGAATTACATCTATAAGGATGCTAATTGCCATAGCAGCGGTGTATAAGCTTGAAATCCATCAAATGGATGTTAAAACGGCCTTCTTAAATGGGGAATTGGAAGAAGAAATATATTTGGAACAACCCGAAGGGTTCATTGTTCCAGGACAAGAAAAGAAAATATGTTGACTTATCAAGTCACTCTATGGATTGAAACAAGCACCGAAACAATGGCATGCTAAATTCGACCAAGTCATGTTGTCGAATGGTTTTAAGATTAATGAGTGTGATAAATGTGTATATGTTAAGAACACTCATAATGGTTTTGCCATTTTGTGCTTATATGTAGACGACATGCTTATTATGGGCAGCGATAGTGAGGTTGTTAAGGCGACCAAACGCATGCTCACAAGTAAATTTGATATGAAAGATATGGGGGTTGCAGATGTTATTTTAGGAGTTAAAATCCATAAGACATCTGGAGGATTAGCTCTATCACAATCCCATTATATTGAGACGATTCTTGGAAAGTGCAAGAATCTAGATATTATGCCAGTAAAGACTCCGATAGATGTTAATTTACATCTTTCAAAGAATACTGGTGAAAGTAAGGCTCAAAATGAGTATGCTAGTATACTAGGCAGTTTAATGTATGTCATGAACTGTACTAGGCCGGACATAGCTTGTGCTGTGAGCAAGCTAAGTCGATTTACAATTAGTCTAAATGAAAATCATTGGAAAGCTATGAAACGTTTATTGGGCTACTTAAAGTATACTCAAGATTATGCTTTGTATTACACAGAATATCCGGCGGTACTTGAAGGATATTGTGATGCAAATTGGATAACCGGCACTAAAGACACAAAATCGACAAGTGGATATGTATTCACACTTGGGGGAGCAGCAGTGTCTTGGAAATCATCCAAACAAACTTGTATTGCTAGATCCACTATGGAATCAGAATTTATTGCTTTGGATAAAGCCGGTGAAGAAGTAGAGTGGCTTCGAAATTTCTTGGAAGATATTCCTAATTGGCCTAAACCAGTGCCCGCTGTTTGTATACATTGTGACAGTCAAGCGGCAATAGGAAGGGCAAGGAATGTCATGTACAATGGTAAGTCTCGACACATACATCGAAGACATGACACGGTAAGACAATTTCTTTCTAGTGGAATTATCACCATTGACTATGTGAAGTCAAAAGATAATGTTGCGGATCCATTGACAAAAGGCCTAACTAGAGAGAAGGTTGCGAAAACATCAAGGGGAATGGGTTTAAGTCCTATAAACAAGTCATCATAGCGGAAACCCTACCTAGTTGACTGGAGATCCCAAGATCTAGGTTCAAAGGGACAACTAAGTTATGAAGACAGTATAGAGTACTGTCAAATTCTTGACTCATTTCGGATGAAGACAGTACTAATATGTGAAGGTTAAGCAAAAGCTTTTAATGATTCTGAATTGAGTATGTGATATACTATATGTTCAGAAATCACCTATGTGAGTGTGAAGTGAGGGCCGCTTCTGTGAGAATTGATAAGGCCGAATTCTCTAAAATACTCATGAGACCAGGCGGTGTTCATGGCCAAAACGAACACAACAGTGAGAACCAATTTTGTTCGAGAAACAGTTGTGTGATTTCTATTGTCTAGGCTTACACCAAAGGTCGACAGTTCAAAGACATTAAGTCTACTGATTGACTGAGTAAGTCCGATAGGTTTCACTAAGGAAAGTTCAAAGTCTCAGACTACTTATCCTGATGCAACGTTTTCTCATGGAATAATCGCACATTGCATCTCATGCATACACGAAGAGTCATGATATCTGAACTTCTCATTCATGTGGGGGATTGTTGGGATTTTGGCACCAAATCCCATAGAATTGAATGAGAAGTGTGTGGTTGAAAGTGTCCCACATAGGATAGAAGAGGTGATGGGAAATGGGTTTAAATAGTTGAGCCTCACAAATGGGTTTGGGCCCCAAGGGGTACCCCACTTTTGTGGAAGAGAGAGGACCTACGTCAAGCTAGGTCGGTCCGCCCCCCGCGCGCGCCGCTGCCGCCGTCCGTCCGGCTCGGTTCCGGGTCCACGTTCTATCAGTTTTTTATTTTTTTTTTCGAACAGACACATTGTTTAGAATTTATTTATTTATTTTTTGTCGAACAAACATGTCTGTTCGTGAGGTTCGGTTCGCTCGAACGAAAACCGAAGCCCTTCGCAAACCGGTTCAAGTAGACCTTCTCTGCTCTTCACGAACCCTCGCAACTCTTCATTCTTCGCCACTTCAATATAACCGAACAGTATAGCTCGGGAAAGATATACTTCGTGACATCGGCATTTTTCCGACGCGCTCTACATACATTCACTTCGTCATTATCATTTGGTGCGATTGTTCTACAAAATTGCGTTCGTTGGAGTCCTCCGAATACGTACCGCTTCGGAGGAACGAGATCCGTTCTATCCTGGGAGACGATTGTCCAATATCCTCGGGTACTGATTGAGGGGCCAAATTCGTTTTAAGGACACGACGTTACTTCGTTGGGCTCGGATCAATATTTTGCTTATTTGGTTGTGCTGCTTTCAGGTTTGTTTTCTTCACGTTTGTTTTTAATTTCTCGTATACGAACTTAGCCGAACTACAATACCGAGCAACAGCATGATGGCAGTGTCTTCCATCTCCTTGAGGCGGTTGGCCTGTTCTCCCGCACGAAGGTCGTAACGCCTCTTGAGCTCGCCAATGCCATTGATGCTCTATCAATGCAAAGACCGGAAGTTAGACATAACGGTCAGGAGTGTGCACGGATGATGTCAAGTACAACAAGCATAAAAATAAGGTTCACTCACTGAAATGAGGTGGTGGACGGCAGAGTCATATGGCTGATCTTGCCCTCCCAGGCCCTCCTCCTCCATAAGTTTCATGTCCTTGAAAAGGCAAGCTCCCCCAGAAATGCTTGACTGTGCCAGCATGTCCGCAAGACTCTCGGTCCAAAAAGTGTGCGTAGACAATGGAGCAAATGGGAACGAAAGTTCAGGCGCCCGATCAGGAGCGGCTTGCATCTGATCTGACGTTCCTTGAGATGGATGTGAGACTCGGGAGGATGAAGGTCGAGCCTCGGAAGCAAGAGAGAGAGACAGAGGAGGACGAGGTCGAGAAAGAGGGGATGCTTCTACTTGAGATATGTAAGAATCGGCTTGTCCTGGTGGTGAGTGGTCTTCTTGCTGCTTCTGCGACTGTTCTTGTTGCTCTTCACATATCCGTATCCCTGAAGATCTCTTCGTTTTCAGGTCGGTGTCCTCAATGAGTATTAGCTCGGTGATTCTGTCTGCACATATTTAAAAAAGAAACGGATTAAAATGACAAGGAAAAAAGAAATTAACAGAGCGAGAATCAAGAATTATATAGCATGTCCAAAAGCCTCATTTTTCCAGCACAATGCTGATTTAAGCTACTGATATAACGTTAACAGAAGGGTTTCCAAATGTTAAAAAATGATTACCTGGAATTCCTATCCGTACTTAAAAAATGAATACCTGAACATATCCGTATCCCAGAACAAAAGGAATACCTGGAGCGGGAGATTCAATTAATCGAGATTGAGAAGCATAAATTTCACCTCGACCATCAATAGGTTTGGCCAGGGCATTTATAAAACGACCCAAATAAGCCGCACTCACTAGTATCTGAGCAATTCTTCCTGTTGCTTTTACAGAACTTCCCTCTTGTATCATCAAACCGTCACCCATTAATACAACACCAACATTATATGATTCCAAATTCCGAGCAATCCCTATTGTACCCTCTTCAAGTTTACTAATTCACCTGCCATTACTTCATCAAGACCATAAATACAAGCAATGCTGTCACCCACTTGCAGTACGGTAATGGTATTTACAATCTTTAATTCTCTATTATATTGCTCAATACGTTCACGGATAATATTACTAATTTTGTCGGCTCTAATGGTTACCATGAATATTTCTTAATTCTTTTTTGTACGAAAAAAAAAATGCCTACAGTAGAATGACTAATAAGTTATTTCTTTCATTGCCCCAAACATGACAACATTAGCACTCATAGTACATAAATGTAACTCGTTGTTCAAACAACTATTCAGAGTTCCTAGAGCTCCTTGTAAGGCTTGTTGGAAAACCCGGTGTCGAAAAGAGTTATCAAAGAGTAATGCAAGCATCCAGTGCAGAAGCACCCCATGGATAGGGATTAGGGGATGCAAGCCCCAGTGATTCATCCAAGTATTTTTTTCTCTTTTTACAAGAATCATTAACTTTCTCAACTGAACCAGAAGCATTCAATCCAATTACTCGGAGGAAGCATCCCTTAACAAGACTAATGGTCGAATACTTGGCCCTTTTGATCCGTGAAAACGTTTTTGATTTAACGAGAATGAATTTCATGTTCAACGAATAAGTCACTTTCAGGGCGCACCAGTTCCTCCAAAGATTTCAATGTAAAAAATTTACATCATTATTCTCTACACGTAGTAAGGTGCGTGTTGATGTATGCACGCACCTGTTGTAGGGAAGGCATCATTTCGTGCGGTCAGAATGGCCACGCTTACAATGTATATGACGCAAATCTTCCGGAGTTCGAACACCACCTCAACTGGATTCATATGGCCAACAAGCGTGAACATCCCTTCTTTATCGTCAAAGCAACTAGTATCTACGCCTGCATTATATACAGGACAGGCAAAAAGGAACAATTGGAAGAGAGCGTTAAATTGGAAATGGTTCTGCCTCTCTAAAATGTACCGGAAAATCGGCGCACCAAGTTTGACGCTGGCAACCATAACAGAAGAAACAAGGCCGTACCTAGGTGCGATAGCGATAGAACTCTCATGGCTTTCCTTTTGATTTTCTCGCTGGGGCGAGACTTCACCATCAATTTCAGCTCCAGCATTAATTTCTGCCGAATTAGGCATACTCCACCTTTGTTAACCCAGAAAAAAAGAAGCTCGCAAAAAGATCAGCCTATTTCTGACAGCTAAAACAAATGTTGGGACTGAATCCAGAGAGCATGTATGCAAATTCCTACATAATAATTTCGAACTGCTTCGTCGCCAGCAGAAATGTCATTATTTCCATCGAATTTGTCCCCGGAAAAGATCCAGCTTGTTCAGCTCGTGCTCACAGAAAGGAAGGACTCACCTTCGCTCCACTCACGGTGTCTGAATCGGTGTTGGCCGACCAGGAACGCATCGCGAACACCATCCTCGGGAAAATTGGCAGAAAACTATCTGGGTCGCTTCCGAAATTGAAGGGAATTTAGGACCCGCGTTGACGACAGCATAGCATATATATGCGAGTTTCAGATTGCGAGGTACGCGCTCAGGTTCTTATATACGAAAAGGGAGGGAAGCTTCGTTCCCTGTTCAAAGAGAAGGAAAAAGAAAGAAAAGAAAAGAAGCACAGGAACCTTGCTTTTTCGAAGAAAGTGTGGAAGTTTCTTTTTTTTTGGGGGGGGGGGTGGGGTTGTGGTGAAGAATGTGTGGAAGTTGACAAACAAACAGACTTACTCCTAAAACAATCTAGGCATGTGCCCCTGCATTCTCAAACTTTTGTCGGGACAAAACAAAAAAACCTTATTAAATCGAGGGAAAATGACATGAATGTACTCCGGACCCGTCAAACGGATGGGCCGGATCGAAAATGATCGGTTTCAAATTAACCAATTTCTATGCAATACAAATTTAGTGACTTGTACCAAACCCGACACACATTACTAAAACATTTATATATTTAACCAAATTTTTGAAAATTTATACCTAAACTGAAGTGAGAGCCTTGAGAGAGTGAGGCGGGTGAATGTACTGCGGACCCGTCAAACAGGTGGGTCGGATAAAAAATGATTGGATTCAAATTGATTAATTTCCATACAATACAAATTTAGTGACTTATACCAAACCCGACACATATCACTAAAATATTTATATATTTAACCAAATTTATGAAAATTTATACCTAAACTGAAGTGAGAACTTTGAGAGAGTGAGGCAAGATTGAGTGAGGGCAAGAAAGAGTAAAAAGAGAATCATAGAGATGGCTTGGTTTAGGAAAGTGGTGAACCCATATAACACATTGTTTTGGACTTTACAATTCTAAACTCATTTATGATCCTTTTACTGAATATAATTAACTCATATAACTATCCAGCTCATCAAATATAGGTTAAGAATTTGGTCTATGACCCAATATTGACAAGTCTAATATTTCCTAAACTCTGATCCAATGTACATTGTCACCCCTAAACTTTTAGTTTATTCAATATGATCTTTGAACTTTGGTCTACTATTCAACGTTGTGAGATTTTTAAATATTTTCATATAGTTCAGGGACTATATTGAACATTTATCAATAGTAAGGTTTCGTTTGTTTCGCGGAAAACAACTTTCAAGAAAATATTTTTTGGATTTTTCGACGTTCGTTTCACGGAAAATAAATTAGTCGTGGAAAATATTTTCCCTCAATGGAAAAAAAACACCTTTAAAAGCGAGGGAAATGTTTTCCTCTTTTCAAAAAGAGGATCATTTTCCCTCCTCCTTCTTTCACCATTCATTTTAATTATTTTCTATTTTAAATATCTTTTTTTAATTCTAATTTTTAATTTACTTTTTATTATTTTATTTTTTTAAAAGAAAAGGAAGACACTCGATCGGTAAGATATGGGACAAAAATTGGCTCAAGGTTTAGCTGTGGGCCTTTCTACGGATCAATTGAGGCCGGTATTGCGTTAACGAAGCTGAATTAATTGATCCAGCTCGAGCTAGGCCTACCAGAATTTTTTGCAGTTCTCTGCTCGAATGAACTGGCTCCTGGTTTCTTTTCTTTTTTGCATGGGATTGAACAAGGTCTTGATCATAGCGAATCTACTTATTACATCATAGAATCATTCCCATCCTTTAAATGTCTAATTATGGTCTCCATTCTCTAACCTTCACTTGTTTTGAGTACCTTTTGAATAGCTAATTAATCTGATCATGACGTTGCGTTGCGATTTAACTCGAGCGAGCACGAAAGTTTAACGTTATGAATTTGTGTGCAATGTAAGTTTCCTAACTCTCGATCGAAGTTAAAATGGGCCATAACACCTGTACACGTGACCCGAATTCAAAGACACTCCAATCTCCAATTATATTAGTTACATTGCGGTACTGCTATTTAGCTTGCACCCATGCAAGAACTGTAGCAGGATTGGTTTGCTTCCCATTCTTAGGGTTAATAAATCCTTCAATTGGCTCGTGATTTAGGTGTGGGCCTCTACGGATAAACAGATTTCCTCCATCTTGTCCAAAATAACATTTTCAACAGCTGAGTGTGGCTATGGACTTCATAAGTCACTTTTAGATTTTTCACATCAATGTCCAATTTCTTGGCATAGATGATTACTTTAGTTACGCAGCACCGATTATGGAAACTTATCTCTCCAAAGAGACGCCATATTCATTGTTTTTTGCCCCCCAGCCTCTTAGCATCGGCGATTTTATAAGAGATTTTCAAGTGTTCTCGTAGCACAGCAATTTTTCTTTTGTCTTTTTAGAAACGACGAAACTCCACGCAATTTATTTGGGCGTTAAGAACGTCGTGATTTGGAGGCATCTATGAAGGCATCAACACGTGCGACTATTTTTTATCATTATCGTCGGCACGGAGCATAATCATAAGATGGGCCAAACAAAGAAGAGGGGCAAGCCATTAGAGATTGGGGCGAAACAAAAAAGAGAAATATCGTAAGGAGATGCAACTTCGTCTCGTGTTTAAATAGTTGCAACTTTTCTGTGCTGTCCCGTTGCACACGAATTGCCACCTTCGTTGGGGTTCAATTTCCTAAAGAATTACACTGAATCTACGGGACGAATAGTTACAGGAAATACTCTAAATCCTCTTACTATTCAAAGGTTGTCCATATAAGAGGTCACGTCTAGGAAAAAGAACGCTTTCCTTGCACATCTTGTTGGGACTTTGGAATCCAAAACCCACAAAATTGAATGAAAAGTGTGTGGATGAAAGTGTCCCACATTAAATAGAAAAGAGATGGGAGATGGGTTCAAATAATTGAGCCTCACAAATGGGTTTGGGCCCCAAGGGGTACCCCACTTTTGTGGAAGGGAGAGGACCTACGCCAAGCTAGGTCGGTTTCCCCCCGCGCGCGCGCCGCCGCCGCTGTCCGTTCGGGGTCCACACTCTATCGGTTTTTATTTTTTCCGAACAGACACATTCTGTTCACGAACCAAACTTCATTTTCATTTTCGCCACTTGAATATGACCGAACAGTTTAGTTCGGAACAGTGACATCACTTCGTGGCATTCATTCTCGCGAGACATTCTTTTCTGAACTCTACGCATATTCACTTCGTCATTGTCATTTTGTGCGATTATTCTGCAAAATTGCGTTCGTTGGAGTCCTCCGAATACGTACCGCTTCGGAGGAACGAGATCCGTTCTATCCTGGGAGACGATTGTCCAATATCCTCGGGTACTGATTGAGGGGCCAAATTCGTCTTAAGGACACGACGTTATTTCGTTGGGCTCGGATCAACATTCTGCTTATTTGGTTATGCTGCTTTCAGGTTTGTTTTCTTAATGTCTGTTTTTAATGTCTGGTATACGAACTTAGCCGAACTACAATACCGAACTACAATCTTAAGACGAATTTGCTTCGGTTCCGTTCGTATACTCTTATGTGTTGTTCGTTGAGTTTTCCTGTCAAATATCGGATTGCCGTTCCTTTAAGTCGAACCTTTGTTGTTCGTGTATTCGCTTAGTTTTTGACGAATTTCTATTGCATCGTCCAATTCTGCTTGTGTCGAAATTCTATTGCTATATTTGGAAATTTCGTATTCAGAATACGATTCTATTCATACAACTTTTCGTTACAATTTTTCAATTCCTTCGTGAACAGATTTTCGTTTCTGTTTATATTAAAATTTTAAATTCTATTCATAGTCATATAATTCCGGTTCTGGTCGTGAATATGTTCTATTTTTATATTTCAGAAATGGCTTCGGCTTCGACTCCGGTTAACCCTATTCCGAATCACGGAGAAAAGCCAGAAAAGTTCAATGGTACGAATTTCAAGAGATGGCAACAAAAGATGTTGTTCTATCTCACGACCTTGAACTTGGCTAGATTCCTCAATGAGGATGGTCCTAAATTGGACGTTGGAGAGACAAATAAAGAAAAAGTTGCTGCTGTTGATGCATGGAATCATTCTGACTTCCTATGTCGCAACTATGTCCTCAACGGTCTGGACAATACTCTCTATAACGTCTATAGTCCGCTTAAAACGGCTAAGGAGTTATGGGATAGTTTGGACAAGAAATACAAAACCGAAGATGTCGGATTGAAGAAATTCATTGTCGGTAAATTTCTGGACTTCAAGATGGTTGATTCAAAGACCGTCTTAAGTCAGGTTCAAGAGCTTCAAGTGATTATGCATGATATTCATGCTGAAGGAATGACTCTAAGTGAGACATTTCAAGTGGCTGCATTCATTGAAAAACTGCCACCATCCCGGAGAGATTTTAAAAATTATCTCAAACACAAGAGAAAGGAGTTGTCACTTGAAGACTTGATTGTTCGGTTGAGGATAGAGGAAGACACTAGGAATTCCGAAAAGAAAGTTGGCAGCAATTTGGCGATCTCAAGAGCCAATGTTGTTGAAGAAGGATTGAAACCCAACAAGAAGAGGAAAATGCCTACCAAGTCTGGAGAGGGATTCACCCAAGGCCTGAAGAAGTTCGTTGGCAAGTGCTTCAACTGTGGCAAGTCTGGACATCGAGCCAAAGACTACAGAGTCAAGAAAAGACAGAAAACTCAGGCTAATGTGATGGAAGAGATTTCCAATGGTGTTGATGATATCAATCTGACTGTTATGATATCCGAGTGTAATATGGTGAGAAACCCCAAGGAGTGGTGGATTGATACTGGAGCAACTCGTCATATCTGTGCAAACAGATCGATGTTCTCGACCTACACAACTGTAGGGGGTGATGAAAAACTTTATATGGGTAATTCATCAACCTCTAAGGTTGAAGGGGTCGGAAAGATTGCTCTAAAGATGACATCCGGAAAGATTGTGACACTAAATAATGTTCTGCATGTGCAAGATATTCATAAGAATTTAGTGTCTGGATCTCTCCTTAGCAAGAATGGCTTCAAGTTGGTTTTTGTATCCGACAAGTTTGTACTCTCCAAGAATGAGATGTATGTAGGAAAGGGTTACCTTAGTGATGGTCTTTTCAAGTTGAATGTAATGACTGTTGTACCCAATAATGTTATGAATAAAGCTATTTCTGCTTACGTGCTTGAGTCTCCTAATTTATGGCATGCTAGATTAGGACACGTTAACTATAAGTCGATAAAGAAATTAATGAACATGGGGTTATTGCCAAAATTCGATTGTTCAAGTGAGAAATGCCAAGTGTGTGTTGAATCTAAATTTTCTAAACCCCATTTCCATTCTATAGACAATAGAGTCTGTAACAGTCTGAATTTTCGATCATTTTCCCGGGATTCATGAAATGAATATTTTGATCAATGCACTATAGTGAGATCTCACCCGGGACCCGCGCATTCACGGGATGCTAACCTTAGGGGTAAGGCCAGCACGGGATTGAGTCGCACGACCAAAGAACTTGACCTTGGTTCGATCTTCGATCATATCGATTGACGAGGGAATGTTTTGAGCCAACCGAGACTGGTCTACTTGATTGATCGTGTCCAAAGGGCACTAGTGACAGACCCTCGCAATTATATGACAATCGAGATCGTCTTGGGAAGAGTAAACTTAAACGTGATTTGACTTAGTGTCGGTCACGGGTCGAAAAGCGCGTAATCCCAATGAGCCACCTGTTAGCAAGAGATAAACTAAAGTCGCGATTGTTCAATTTTAGTCATTTCTTGGAATTCGGGCTCGGGAATCGAGAATTTTGAAAGTGACAATTTTGAGTGGCCGATGACGTTTTTGGCTTGGCCAACCTTGGGGCCATCCATTTCTGCAAAAAAATGAATTTCAGTTCGGGACCCAGAAAATTATGGTTTTGCCCCTGTGGGCACCAAGATTGGATTCGGAGGCCGTTCGAGGTTATTTTTCGCGGCCAAGGTCATTTTGGGGTGGCCACGGACATTTAGAGTGGTTTTGGCCAAAAATTGGAATTTCGACAAAAATTGGAAAAATAATATTATTTTATTCCCGGAACTTCGCAGTCAATTTTCGAGGGCTTAGAAAGTGAATTTTGCGAATCCGACGCCATATTATGTTGGCCACGCACATATGGAACACGTATGTGCGAAAATTGGAATTTCGCCCCGGGACCGGAAAATTACCATTATGCCCCTAGGCCATTTTTAATTAATTCCGAAATTTGGATTTAATTTTGGGATTAACCAAGGTGAGTTAGGCTTAACTCAGGTCTGGTCAACCATGGTTAAGAGCAAATGACCATTCTACCCTTGCTTTTATGGATTAGAACAAATATTGGCCTTTGGATTAGGGGCAAAAGTGTCCAAGGCTTTGGATTTTGACACTTGGCAGCCTAGTCTACAATGTTTGACCAGATATATCTCTCTCTCTCTCACGTGCAGAAGCATTCAGCCCTTTTTTCCCCAGAATTTTCCTCTTCTTCTTCACGTTTCTGGTTCTGCAGTCCCGTTTCTGCCGTTTTCGGTACTGTTCACGCCGGAACAGTACCAGCCGGAGCTGCCCCCACCAAGCCAGCACCACCATCAACCATTTCCACCTCTGTGTAGCCATCACAGCCCCGGTTTTTGTCCAAAACAGCCTTGTTTCTCTCTTTTTCTCTTTCCCGGTCTGCAAACAGTAACGCCGGAGCTTCGCCGGAGCTCCGATCGCCGTTCCGCCGCCACCCAGCCGTCCAGCACCGCCGTACGTCGCCATCGCCGCCTGTCCGTATAGTGTCTGTACGGGTGGTACTGTTCACCGTCCGTACGGATCGCTGTTCATCGCCATACGGACCGCCTCAGCCGTCGCCGGCACGTCGCCGGCCACCGTTTTCCAGCCTGTCCGTACGTGTCCGTACGAAAAGTACTGTTCACGTCCGTACGGAAGTACTGTTCACCCGTCCGTACGTCGCGGTGACGCCGCTGCCGCTGCTGCTTCTGTTCGGGTCCGTTCCAGCCTCTGTCCAGCTCGGTTTGTCTCGCCTTTTAGGGTAAGTGTTTTCCCCAAATGTCATTTAGGACCTCGGGTATTTCTAGGCTCGTTTAGGACCCGGTTTAGGCAATTTTGTGACTGTTTCGTGACTGTTTTGGGTCTGTTTTGTGGCTGAGAGTAGAGCTGATTATTTAGTGGTTGCGGACTGATTAGGCGAAGAATTTTGAGGTTTAGAGAACTTGGATTAGGGCTGTGATGTTAGGGTTTGATCGGAATTAATTTGTGCGATTAATTATTGGGATTGTGCCTTGAATGGAAATTTGTGCGTGATTGTGCGATTTGTGGTAGTTGGCTGATTTGGGATTGTGCTTCGGGTTGTGTACGTGTGGTTGTATATGTCACGTGTGTGGTTGTGAGGTGTGATGGTGTGGCAGTGCGATTGCGCAATATGTTCGCATGCTGAGAATGTGTATGATTGTGTGGTGTGCTTGCGTGGTGAGAATGTATATTTGCGAAGTATATGTGACTTGTGAATTGTGCGTGCAATGTGGAATTGTGATGGGTCGTGTGGTCGTTGACCGTGTGTAAGTGTGGTTTGAGTGGAACGAGGATATGGAAATGTGGATTGGTTGGAAAGGTCCGTCCTGAGGCGTGTACGTTTACGCGGGACGATGCCGTCCCTGACGAGGTGACGATGCCCGGCCTGACGAGGTGTCGATGCCTGACGTGGTCAGAAGACCGTTGGCCTGATGCGTTTTACGCGGGCGCGGTAGAAGGAAAGTGTGTGTAGGATTCCGTCCTGAGGCGTGTACGTTTACGCGGGGCGATGCCGTCCCTGACGAGGTGACGATGCCCGGCCCGACGGGGTGACGATGCCTGACGAGGTCAGAAGACCGTTGGCCTGATGCGTTTTACGCGGGCGCGGTAGTGGTGGAAAGGTTGAGAATGAGCAAGAATTAGCGGGACGAGTGAAATTAAGAAAGTGACGCGTGGTGTGAGTTGGTGTGCGAGTGTGTTTGTATCGCGTGGTGTGATGCTTAATTATGGGGTAAAAACTGCTAGGCATGGTATGGGACGTGCCCAAGTGGGTTTTATCTTATAATTGAGACACGCGCGCGTCTGTGATTCATTGCTGTGGTATATTGGTTGTGTTATTGTCTAACGTGCAGGAACGTGCATGATGGATTCCAGGTAGGGTCGTGTGTGGTTGTTAGCTTGGTTGATTGTCGTGTGTTATGCGTGTTTTCGTCTGGCGGTACGTGAGTGCCTACGTGGGGTTTGGGGTTGTACACTTATTGAGATTCGTCTCACGGTTGTATAACCGCCACTTTCAGACCCCCAGTCGTAAACCCGGGAAGTGCGCCTTTTCTTTTTGGAAGTTCGAGGAATCGCTTTTGGTGCCCGGTGGAACTGCAGGTGAGTTCCGGAGGTTCAAGCCAGAGATTCAGGAGCAGACGGGAAGAGGGCGATCCTTAGGTTTTTCCCTAGGGTATTTTAGGGGTTGTGTAAATCGGGTTGACCCATAGGGAAGTTAAGTTAACCAGACTTTGATATTTTGTTAACGGTGATTTCGGATGTTAGTTTGTTAATTATGTCTGTAATATAATGTTTGTATATTTGGTGTTGTATGGATTTGTGGATGCTGGATTGTTCTGTTGTTCTACCCCGTTGTCGTCATTATTTGTCTGGGGTTTTGTTATACGCTTCCGCATGTGGCTCTGATGTTTGGGTTGGGTCGGCGACGTTCCTGGGACGTCGCATCATTCGACCGCAGCAGGGGATGTCGCGAGCTCGGTGGGGTTCGGGGCGTGACAGAGTCTCAGAACCTTTAGATTTAATACACACAGATATATGCGATATGAAATCAATACCGTCAAGAGGTGGTAATAAGTATTTTATCACATTTATAGATGACTGCTCGAGATATTGTTATGTTTATTTGCTTAGTAGCAAAGATGAGGCTGTGAATGCTTTTAGAACTTATAAGTCCGAAGTTGAAACTCAGTTGAATAAGAAAATTAAAATAATAAGGAGCGATAGAGGAGGTGAATATGAATTTCCTTTTGAGGAAATTTGTATCGAGTTTGGTATCGTTCACCAAATGACTGCTCGTTATACAGCACAATCTAATGGAGTGGCGGAAAGGAAAAACCGGTCTTTAAAGGAAACAATGAATGTATTGTTGAATAGTTCCGGTTTACCATAGAATTTGTAGGGGGAAGCTGTTTTGACGACGAATTTTATTTTAAATAGAGTGCCCCACAGAAAAACACAACAAACTCCCTATGAGAAATGGAAAGGCAGAATGCCGAACTTGAATTATCTCAAAGTGTGGGGGTGTTTGGCTAAGGTTGCGGTTCCTAAGCCTAAAAAGGTTAAGATAAGACCAAAGACTGTTGATTGTGTTTTTATCGGATATGCTCAAAATAGCAATGCATATCGTTTTCTTGTTCACAAGTCAGAGATCCCAGATATACATGTTAATACGATCATTGAATTAAGGAACGCTTCGTTCTTTGAAAATATATTTCCGTATAACATAGTATATGAGCCAATTGATAATAATAAGAGGCCTCGAGATACTATATCTAGAAATGATCCAATGGAGGATGAACCTAGACATAGTAAAAGACAAAGGACTTCCACGTCTTTTGGACCTGATTTCTTAACGTACCTGTTAGAGAATGAGTCTCGGACATTCAAAGAAGCTGTGACTTCACCAGAAGCCCAATTCTGGAAAGAAGCTATCAATAGTGAAGTTGAATCCATCTTGTCAAATCATATATGGGAATTGGTTGACCTTCCTCCTGGTAATAAATCACTACAATGTAAGTGGATTTTCAAGAGGAAAATGAAAGCGGATGGTACTATTGATAAATATAAGGCTAGGCTTGTAGTAAAAGGATACAAGCAACGAGAAGGTCTTGATTATTTTGATACTTATTCACCTGTTACTAGAATTACATCTATAAGGATGCTAATTGCCATAGCAGCGGTGTATAAGCTTGAAATCCATCAAATGGATGTTAAAACGGCCTTCTTAAACGGGGAATTGGAAGAAGAAATATATTTGGAACAACCCGAAGGGTTCATTATTCCAGGACAAGAAAAGAAAGTATGTCGGCTTATCAAGTCACTCTATGGATTGAAACAAGCACCGAAACAATGGCATGCTAAATTCGACCAAAACCCATAAAATTGAATGAAAAATGTGTGGATGAAAGTGTCCCACATTAAATAGAAGAGAGATGGGAGATGGGTTCAAATAATTGAGCCTCACAAATGGGTTTGGGCCCCAAGGGGTACCCCACTTTTGTGGAAGGGAGAGGACCTATGCCAAGCTAGGTCGGTTCCCCCCGCACGCGCGCCGCCGCCGCCGTCCGGCCGGCTCGGCTCGGTTCGGTTCGGTTCCACACTCTATCGGTTTTTATTTTTTCCGAATAGACACGTTCTGTTCACGAACCAAACCGGTTCAAAGAGAACCTTCGCTGCTGTTCGCGAAAACTTGCAACTCTTCATTTTCATTTTCGCCACTTGAATATGACCGAACAGTTTAGTTCGGAACAGTGACATCATTCTCGCGAGACATTCTTTTCCGAACTCTACGCATATTCACTTCGTCATTGTCATTTTGTGCGATTGTTCTGCAAAATTGCGTTCGTTGGAGTCCTCCGAATAGGTACCACTTCGGAGGAACGAGATCCGTTCTATCCTGCGAGATGATTGTCCAATATCCTTGAGTACTGATTGAGGGGCCAAATTCGTTTTAAGGACACGACGTTATTTCGTTGGGCTCGGATCAACATTCTGCTTATTTGGTTGTACTGCTTTCAGGTTTGTTTTCTTAACGTTTGTTTTTAATTTCTGGTATACGAACTTAGCCGAACTACAATACCGAACTACACATCTCCAAGTCTGTGAGATAAGGACCAGGAGAAGTAAAGGATCAAAACTCAGGGAGGTACTCCTTGCAGCCGGAGGGCTCAGGACTAGGTGTGCTCTTGGTTTCTCCCTTGACCCGAGCCCTGGACTTCCTTTCTTCTGTTTTCTCCTTCTCTATTTCGGCAGCCACAATCCTGTTCTGGTATCTGGAAACTGCAGCTTCTAAGTACTCAATCCGGCAATTTGCCTCGCCCATTTTCTCTCGCATAAGAGCCAATTCCCTCTTTGTCCTAGCATGCCCATCCTCACTTACGCGGACCATATCCATTAGATGACGCTCCGGCATGTTGGCTATCGACAGCTTGGCCTCCAGCTCCTCCACCTGCTTACGCAGCATGATGGCGGTGTCATCCACCTCCTTGAGGCGGCTGGCCTGTTCTCCAGCATGAAGGCCGTAATGCCTCTTGAGCTCACCAATGCCGTCGATGCCCTATCAATGTGAAGACCGAAAGTTCGTAAATGTCAGGACAGTGCACAGGATGATGTCAAGTACAGCAAGGATAAAATTAGGTTCACTCACTGAAAGGAGGTGGTGGACAGCAGAGTCATAAAGCTGATCATGAGATTCCAGTCCCTTCTCCATAAGTTTCACGTCCTTAGGAAGGCAAACTCCCCCAGAAATGCTCGAGTGCGCCGGCATGTCCATGAGACTCTCACTCCAAAGCATGTGCGAAGACGATGGAGCAAAAGGGGACGTTGGGCGTGAAACTGGGGAGGAGGAAGGTCGTTCCTCGGAAGCAAGAGGGAGAGACAGAGGAGGAAGAGGATGAGAAAGAAGCGATGCTTCTACTTGAGATATGTAAGAATCGGCTTGTCATGGTGATGGTTGGTCTTCTTGCCGCTTCTCCGACTGTTCTAGTTGCTCTTCAGATCTCAGTATCCCTAAAGATCTCTTCCTTTCGAGGTCAGTGTCTTGGATGGGTCGTAACTCGGTGATTTCACCACACATATTTAAAAGAAAAGGATTAGAACAACTTAACATTAAAAAATGGGATAATGACACAAACGGTTCCTGAACTTTAGTCTAATGTACAATGTGGTCCCTAAACTTTTAATTTGTTCAATATAGTCCTTGAACTTTAGCTTTATGTTCAATATGGTCCCTGAATTTTTAATTTGTTCAATATGTTTCATGGACTTTTGATATATGTTCAATATAATCTCTGAACTATATGAAAATGTTCAATGCAGTTCCTGAACTTGAATTAATGGAAGGACTATATTGAACATTGAACATTTTCATATAATTTAGGAACTAAATTGAACATGTATCAAAACTTCAGAATGATATTAAATAAATTAAAAGTTCATGGACCACATTGTACATTAAGTTAAAGTTCAAGGACCACATTGCATATTGGATCAAACTTCAGAGACTATTTGTGTTATTTTCCCTTAAGAAATATATAGCATGTCGAAAAGCCTCCTTTTGCCAAGACAAGAAGGCCGATTTCAGCTACTGACTTAAGCTTAATAAAAGGGTTTCCACATGTAAGAATTATCGAAGAGCAACGCAGGCATCCAGTGTAGAAGCACCCCAAAGAGAAGGATTAGGGGATGCGAGCCACAGTAATTCATCCAACTACTTTTTTCCTTTCTGTTTTTGCAAGCTCGATCCAATTATACAGAGGAAGCATACCTTAACAAGACTTACGGTCAAATACTTGTTCCTTTTGATTCGTCAAAATGTTTTCAATTTAACAAGAGTGCTTCATGTGTTCATCGGATCAGTCACTTTCAGAATGCAACAGTACTCTGGAAGTTTTTAGTGTAAAAGAACTGGACTTATTACTTCTTCATTCTCAACGCAAATGAAGGGTGTATGTTAGACGTATGCACGAACCTGTAGCAGGGAAGGGATCATTTCGTGCAGTCACAGGGTCCCCGCTGAAAATTTCTTTGCGGCAATTCTTCTGCAGTTTGTGTACCACCCCAACTGGATCAATATGGCCAACAAGCGTGCAAGTATTCTTTTTTAGGTCATCGGCAGCTGCAGCTGCATAATATACGGGACCAGCAAAGAGGAACAGTTGGATGAGAGCGTTAGATTGAAAAGGTTCTTGAAAGAAATAATGGGTGGACCGCCCAAGATGGGCCAAACCCGGCCCGTGAGCTACAAGAGCCCACGAGATAGTTATTTCCCTATTTATAATAGAAGGCACCCTTTGGAAAGTGACGTGATTTTCATACATGTAAACACACTCCTTCAAGAACGACGTCTTCTCTCTGTTTCTCTTCGGAACGCACACTCGTACGAAAGACGATCGAAGAACTTTCAAGCGCAAAGTGGCACTTAATCTGTGACAATACCGGGTATGTTCATTGTGTGATATGCCTGTACGATCGGTGATACAAGTTTGATGGTTCTCGGGCACGTTTTCCGCATTAATCGAATTCGTTCCGAATACGTTCGGACGAGACGATCGGGATCGAGTTTTCCCTACATTGGTATCAGAGCCAGGTTTACATGTTTCCCGATCATGCTTATGTATCGTCTGAAGTGTATACTGCTTGTTTTTCATTTTTGGCCTCGTTTTTTGTTCGTTTTTGTCGCGTCGCCGAACTGTTCATGCATGTTTCGCTTTTTGTTTTTTGTCAAAACTTCAATTTTATTGCATAAACAGAAAGGGCTCGTCGAGACGAGCAAATTGATGGGCGGCACGTCGCCGGAGGACGCCGGACGCGCCCTCACGCGCCGGCAAGGGCCAGGGCTGCGACGGCGCGTGACGCCCACGCGCGTCCGTGCGAAACGGCGTGTCGGTTGCCGCGTGAACCGCCGACGATGACGTCACGCTGACGTCATCAAAACCGACCCGGCTGACTTGACCCGACCCGTTGACTTTTGACCCGACCCGGTTGACCCAACCCGTTGACCTGACCCTACCCGAGTTGACCCGACCTGTTGACCGTTGATCGATCAACGGTCGAACCTGTCAACCCGGTCAGACCGGTCAAACCGGTCGAACCGGACCGGTTCAAACCTGCAGATTGACCCCCGTGTGTTCTCTCGGCCCATTCGAGCTCATTTTAACTCCGATTTGGGCGTTCTTGGTATCGATGTGCTCGTATTGGAATGCTCTACGTCATGGTATATTCATATTACATTTTTGCTGCACTTATGAATGTGAAAATGCACGATAAACCCTATGTACACGTACTTAGGGGTATATTCCTTGGCATTTTCTCTAGTATTTTTTGAAATACAAGTGTCAGATCATATGTATATAAATAAGCATTCCTTATCTTAACGTATCATGGATTATAAGTAATCCTTTGTTCTGCATTCGTTGCAGGAACAATGGTACATTTGAGACGCACTTCGATAATCCCAAGAACGGCAGTTCAAAAGGAGAAGCTTGAGAACCTAAGAGTCAAACTAGCTCTTTATCGATGGGACGCTAGAGATGATATGATGACACACACCATCAAGGTCAACAAAATGATACAGGATATCATTTGGAACGGTTTTGTAATGCCGGAATATGTAATGGTCGGAGCCCTAAAATGCACTATGCCTGATGAGTTGGGTAGAATGCTTGATAAGGTTAAAGAAACCTTAAATGGTCCAAGCTATAAGATGCTTATGGAGAATTTTGTGTAAGAATACATAAGGGTCGGGGCAAGGAGAACATCGACCCTTGCATTGAATGGGTCTCGACGGAAATCATGGCCAGATCTAAGGGTTTTCCGGGAGCTTCTGTTTATGTTCCAAAGAAAATAAAACTTTTTAAAGAATTTTATGAGTCCTTTCCTGTCTATGTATTGGATTGGTACACTTGATGTTGTTCTTTTAGGATTTGGAACTATTTTTGTACATGTTTCCAGTTGATATTACATATTCTTAAATATTGTGAATGTGTTATGATATATATATGGCTATGAACTCTTTTTGGTGATTTTTCATTTTATATTGCCATATTATGTGTTATGTTTTATGTGGGAAGTTCTTCAAAGTTTATATAACTTTTGAGGAACTAATTTCATTACATAAATGATTATGTTAATGGTAATTTCAAATTAGGTTTTTAGACGATAATTGGGAACATAGTGAACTTTTGACTCTAAGACCTTTTATGAAACTATTAATTAATATGATTAGTTTATGTAATCATGATGCTGATGAAGCATTTAGATAAGCTTTAATAACTCGTGCGTATATGTCTGAAATGTTCAGATACGATGGCTTCAGCAGCTAAGAATATAGTGGCTGAACTAAATAAGGGAGAAAAATTGAATGGCGACAATTATGAGATTTGGAGTCTCAAGATTCAATATGTGCTGGAAGAGCAAAAGGCACTCGAAGCTCTTAACCAGATTATGGAAGAACCTGAGGATGGGACAACTGCCTAACACAAAAGGGACAAAGATGCCTTTGCTGTTTGGAAAAGAAAGAACTCCCTTACTCGCATTACGTTGCTGAGCAGCATGGACAATGACATCATGCGAGAGTTCGGACGTTTCCAGAATGCCAAAGACATGTGGGCTGCACTGGTATCAAGATTTGGTCGAACTTATGTGACCAAACTGAGACAACTCACTATCCTTTTCGACTCATGCAAGATGTCTCATGGAAAGACCATGAAACAACATTTGAGGCAGATGTCGAATATGATTAGTGAGCTAAAGGATGCCGGGCACATACTCACTGATGAACAGCAGGTGCAGGCAGTAATCCGCTCCTTGCCTCAAAGCTGGGAGCACATGAAGATCCATTTGACCCACAATGAGGGTATCAAGACCTTCGAGGATGCTATGCGGCATCTTGAGCTGGAAGAGGATCGCCTCATGGCGGCTAAGCCAGAAACTGATATTTACTTTGCTGGCTCTAGCTCGCATGGAGTTTCGGGCTCCAAGAGGAAGCACCCCGCTGGGTCAAAGAAGTGGAAAGGCAAAGGGCCAAGTCCTTCAGGGAAGAAGCCGAGGCTCAATCAACAGGAGAAAGGAAAGCGTCCTTTCAAGAATAACATTTCAAGAGTGAAATGTTTCAACTGTGGCAAGGAGGGTCACTTCGCTCGCGACTGTGGCGAGTCAAAGAAGGTAGAAACCCTTAGCATTCATGAAAATGCTACTTATGTGTCTAGTTCAGTGTTTCTAACCGAATCTAATCCTTTGTGGACTGTAGACTCGGGAGCCACAGACCATGTAGCGAAGGACAGAGAAGCTTTCGTGGAGTTCCGACGAGTTCCACAAGGAACGAAGTGGATATACGTGGGGAACAATTCAAGAGTGGAGGTCAGAGGCATTGGCACCTGTCAACTGCTTATGCGCGGTGGACGTACATTGTTCCTACATGATGCGCTATTCGCTCCAGAGATTCGTCGGAACTTAGTTTCGGTGTTGGTTTTAGTTAGACTTGGTTTTAATGTAAACTTCCATAACAATGGTGTAGACTTGTGTTTAGGTATAAGTTATTATAGTTCCGGATATTTCTTAGATGGTTTCATTGTATTAGATGTTGACTATTGTGAAGTTAATGTTAGTTATTCCTTATTTACATCATCTGATTCTTATGAGAATGATGTGAACGTATGGCATGCTAGACTTGGTCATATTGGCCAACAAAGAATGAATAGATTGGCTAAAGATGGCTTATTGGGCAATATTAAAAAGGTTGATTTGCCAATATGTGAGCATTGCCTAAAAGGAAAAACAACACGGAAACCATTTGGAAAAAGGAACAAGAGCTGAATTTCCTTTGCAATTAATCCATACTGACATCTGTGGTCCAATGAATATAAAAGAAAGGCACGGGTCTGTTTATTTCATCACATTCATTGATGATTATACTCGATTCGGACATGTCGATTTGATTTCTCATAAGTCTGAAGCTTTAAATTGCTTTAAAAGATTTATGAGCTTAGTGGAAAATTAATTAGACAAGAAAATAAAAGCATTAAGATCCGATCGAGGTCGAGAATATCTGTCTGATCAGTTTAGAAATTTATGTGATGAAAAGGGAATAGAAAGACAACTGACTATTCCATATACTCCTCAACAAAATGGTGTTGCGGAAAGGAGAAACAGAACCTTAATGGAAATGGTTAGATCAATGATGGCACAGGCTAACTTGCCCATCACCTTTTGGGGTGATGCTTTGTTGACTGCTGCCTACATACTTAACCGTGTGTCTTCTAAATCAGTTGCTTCTACTCCATATGAGTTATGGACAGGCAGAAAGCCTGATTTAAGCTTTCTAAAACCTTGGGGTTGTGCTGCTTATACTCGTGAGTATTCTCACAAGTATGGAAAATTAGGCCCAAGAGGCAAAAAGAGTATTTTTATAAGATACTCAGAGCACTCAAAAGGATATGTATTCATAGGTGAGCAAGAAAGCGGAAGTATAACTGAATTTGAATCACGGGATGTCACGTTTTTAGAGGATGAATTTCCTAAAAAGGGCGAAGTAGGTGGTGATTACTCATTATACGAATCTGTGGATCGTGATAGTGAAGTTAGTGGGAGCATTGTGACAAATGGAGAGTTGAATGCAATTCAGTCTCAATTGCAACCACTTAAAGAGACAACACCACCATTATCTTATTCGAGTGGGAGCGCAATGAAACGTGGTGAATCATCAGGAGCACAACATTTCATACGACGGTCAAGTCGTAATAGGATTCCCCGTCGACGTTTTGACATTGAAGAAGAAGCCTTCATGATCGCCCCACAAGATGAAGATGAGCCGAAGAATGTGAACGATGCTCTAAAGTGCCCTGATAAGGAAGAATGGATACATGCAATGGAAGAGGAAATGGAGTCATTAAGATCAAACCAAGTTTGGGAATTAGTTGACCTTCCAAAAGGACGCAAAGCCATTGGGAACAAGTGGGTTCTCAAAATAAAGCGTAAGGCTGATGGCTCAATAGAGAGGTATAAGGCTCGCCTTGTGGCGAAAGGATATAATCAACAGGAAGGAGTTGACTTTGAAGAAACTTTTTCTCCTGTGGTTAGATTTACCTCTATTCGCCTTATTCTGGCAATAGTAGCTAGTATGGATCTGGAATTACATCAAATGGATGTAAAAACTGCATTCCTCAATGGAGAATTAGATGAAGAAATTTATATGGAATAACCTATTGGTTTCATTACAAAAGGCTAGGAGCACAAAGTGTGTCGACTATTGAGGTCGATATATGGCCTTAAGCAGTCTTCGAGACAATGGTATATACGTTTTCACAATGCCATAATGGCATATGATTTTGTAATGATTAGTGAAGACAATTGTGTATATATCAAAAGATCTAAAGATCAATTTGTGATCTTATCATTATATGTTGATGATATACTCATTGCCGAAAGCAGTATGGAGTTGGTTAATACAGTCAAGAATTGGTTATCTTCCAATTTTGAGATGAAAGATATGGGTGAAGCTGCATACATTCTTGGAGTTAAGATTTCAAGAGATCGCTCAAAGAAATCGCTATCCCTTTCACAAGAGACGTATGTGAATAAAATCCTTGAGCGATTTCGTATGCAAGACTGTAAACCAATAGATACTCCTATTGCAAAGGGCGAAGCATTAAGCGATAGAATGTGTCCTAAGACTTCACAAGAAAAGGAGCAAATGGAACAAGTTCTATATGCTAGTGCTGTCGGAAGCTTGATGTACGCTATGATGTGTACAAGACCTGATATTTGTTATGCAGTTGAAATGGTAAGTAGATACCAATCCAATCCAGGTCAAGCACATTGGATCGCCGTCAAAAGAATCCTAAGATATCTAAAGGGAAGTGCCGACTATGCGCTGACTTATCAAGGAAGTGATCTACACCTTGAAGGCTATACTGATGCTGACTGGGGAGGAGATTTAAAAGAAAGGAAATCTACTTCTGGATATGTGTTCTTACTGAATAGTGGCGCCATATCTTGGAGCAGTAAGAAACAACCGTGTGTAGCCTTATCTACAATGGAAGCCGAGTTCGTGGCTCTATCAGCAGCGGCACAAGAAGCTGTTTGGCTTAGAAGATTTTTGGATCACTTAGGTGTAACTGAGAATGCTGCAAACCCAGTATTGGTCTATTGTGATAGCCAAGCAGCAATAGCGTACACTAAGGATCCCAAGTACCATGGAAAGACCAAACATATAGATATCAAGTATAACTATGTCAAGGACATGGTTGCATGAAAGGAAGTGAACGTGAAGTACATATCTACATAAAGGATGATAGCAGATCCTATGACGAAGCCAATTCCTAGAGAAGTTTTTCATGGTCATGTGAGATCTCTAGGACTGTATAGAATATGATGTACTGAATATTGTAATTTTCCCAGAATGTTCACTATTAATGAAGTTCGTTATTATCAATGCCTATAAGTTTGTATGACGTTTGTGAATGTCGATGCTGAGTGCATTATATTGAAAAGGTATGTCAGACAGATGAAAGATTAGCCCACTCACACGGGTAATCGCCTCTACTCACTGTGTGATGAATAGAGATGAGACAGTTTTAAGCTTGTTATCTAGGTGATAATTGAGAGCTCAAGCTTGAAGCATGGACGTCGCCTTAACAGGATTGTTAAGATGAGGACATATAGATTATTATGTCCGAAAGTGAAATGACCCACATATTTTATTTTACCTGTCTTTAATGCCAGATGTGAGTTCTGATAGATGCTTATAAATAGAGTAGATTTGTGAACTCAAGTTAGACATTGAGTATGTCTAAACTATCATCTGTACGGTATTGAGAGTAAAGACATATGCTCTATGGGAAAAGGAGAGAATACCGTAATACGTATTTCATATTACGTATGCATGGGACGATCGATAATAGTTGACAAAAATTATGATCTCAATTTTTTTAAGTCGTGTGAGACTCTTGAGGAAAATAGTTCTTCTCAATTAAAGTGCTCTCATGACTCTTACTTATTCTCAAAATTTCTATTCAGTGTTTACTATCTTAGGATGTTGCGATGATCATGATAATCCGGTCTAACGGGGCATTTCTAGAAAAGCGAGTTGGACTGAAATGGAGAGGTTTAAGGAAAGAGGAAGATCAATTTAATTTATGACGTCACATTTTATATTTATATTCACAGGTCGACCAATTATGATTTTGAGTAAATCATAGTTGTGAATACAATATATGAGAAATTAAAAGAGATCAAGAGAGATAAAAAATGTGACTGATTGATCTAGGGAACTGCATACTAATTCTACTCTGGATAATACCCAAATTTGAGCTGTTATATATTCCTAACAGATGTATAACAACGAGCTCTCGTAGTATGCTGGTCGCACGGATTATTTGCCAATATGAACTTTGCAAGGAAGAGAGTTGTGTTTAGCCCATCGTGGGCGAGTGGGAGATGAAAGAAATAATGGGTGGACCGCCCAAGATGGGCCAAACCCGGCCCGTGAGCCACAAGGGCCCACGAGGTAGTTATTTCCCTATTTATAATAGAAGGCACCCTTTGGAAAGTGACGTGATTTTCATACATGCAAACACACTCCTTCAAGAACGACGTCTTCTCTCTGTTTCTCTTCGGAACGCACACTCGTACGAAAGACGATCGAAGAACTTTCAAGCGCAAAGTGGCACTTAATCTGTGACAATACCGGGTATGTTCATTGTGTGATATGCCTGTACGATCGGTGATACAAGTTTGATGGTTCTCGGGCACGTTTTCCGCATTAATCGAATTCGTTCCGAATACGTTCGGACGAGACGATCGGGATCGAGTTTTCCCTACAGTTCTCTCTAAAATGTAAAGGAAAAAGAGCGAATAGAGTTTGACGCTGAGATAAAAGCCGGACCGAAAAAATTGAATACCAACGAAGAAAGGAGGCAGCACCTAGTCGCAATTTTGCTAGTATTCTCTCCGACGTTGCTAGTGCTTTCTCTAATCTCCTTTTCTTTTTCTCTAATCTCCTTTTGCCTGTCCACACAACAAAGAAGGCCCTGACGAGACGCGGTAGTGATAGCACTCTCATGGCTTTCCTTTTAATCTGGTCACTGGGGCGAGACTTCAGGATCAATTGCACCTGCAGCATAAATCTCTGCCAAATTAGGCATGTTCCGCTTTTTATTAACCCAGAAATAAGAAGCTCGCTAGAAGATCAGCCTATTTCTACGACTAGAACAAATGATTGACTGAATCCAGAAAGCACGTATGTAATTCCCACATAATTCCATCGGATTTTTGCTAAAAAAGATCCAGCTCGGTCAGCTCGTGCTCACGAAAAAGAAGTGCTCACCTTGCCTCCGCTCTCGGTGTCTGGATTGGTGCTGGCCGGAGAGGAAGGCGCGATGATCACCATTCTCGGGAAAAATCGGCAAAAATCTATCCGGATGGCTTCTGAAATTTTACGGGTACACGTTCATTTTCTGATGTATATCAAAAGGGACGGAAATTTCCTTGTTTAAATAGGCAGAAAAAAAGGAAGAAGAAAGGAAGGAAGGAAGTGCGTCTTTCCAAGAAATTGTCGGCAGCGGACGAACAAACAGTCAACCTGGTGGTAATTTGTTACACCTCCTAAAACGGTGTGGGCATCGTGTCCTCATTCTGAAACTTTTGTAGTCGAAGCAAGGGAAACTGGGGCATTATTCTCAAAATATCCTAAGTGGATGACTTTATCTCGATTGGTTCATCTCACCGGCGGCATAAATCTTCGCGAAGATTACGTGATTTTACGATATGATCGAGGGGCATTTTTATCGCGAAATGTCGTATGACACCTAAAACAAATGTCCGACCGAATCCAGACAGCATGTATGCAATTCCCACATGACGATGTCAAACCACTTCGTCCCCAGTAGAAATATCATTTATTCGATGTGATTTTTACTAGGAAAGATCCAGCTTGTGCTCACAAAGATGAAGAGCTCACCTTAGACGCTTATGCACAAAAAGAGAAGGAAACGTCGTTGTTTTTTTTTTTTTTTGGTAAGAAAAGGAAACGTCGTTGTTTAAAACGTCAAAAAGAGAAAAAATAATAAAAAAGGAAGGGAGGAAGGAACTATGCTCTTGCGAAGAAAGTAATCTTTTTTTTTTTTTGAAAAACTAGAAAGTAATTTCTAACCTTTCTGCTAAAATTTAAAGTATTATTCGAATTTAAAAGAAATTGTACATGGAAATGTGTGCAAAATTCTTATATCATGAAAGTTTGAGGTATTTCGGGTTAAGAAAGTGTAAGTTATAACGTAATCCTTTTATGTGGAAAATTTATGATCTAGAATCTTAAATCTTCATGATTTTCATAATAAGAGGGATGAAGACATACTTTTATCCATAGTGTTTCCCTTGAAGATAATTGTTACAGAAAACGGAAGAAATAAAGAAATTTGATTTCTCTTCCTTGACCCACTTATCTCTTAACGTATCTTGTTGATGGAGGATAAAAAAATACAACGTTCTTTTCGTATGTTATCGTGGGTGGGGAGAGGATTAGACTCTAGTTATATATACCCCTTCAAGTGGTGCCTTCCATCAAAACATATTCCACTTCATAAGAGTCGCACCTCTTCAGAACGACTTTAACTTCTCAATAGAATTACACATTTTCATCTATTTTTCATAGCCAATACGTTTTAGCACTTAAATATTTATTAAACCATTAATTCATAACATCATATGGACCATATTATTCTTACATTCTTCCACTTGGCTCATATGACCTTCCTTTCATGGTTTAATAAAGACCATAATGTGCACAATAACATTATGCTAAAACCTTTCTTAAATTGCTTATTACATAATGATCACAGTTAAATAAAGAAACTAATACGAGTCATAGCGGTTATATGCCATTAATTGACACAGTCCCTTCCATATACTACAACTATAGCTCTCTACTTAATATGATCCATAAATGAGAAGTGTAGTAATGGTCCAACTATAATGTCTCTGTTAGAGACTATCCTGTTACACATCATCTATTTCCATCATGTATACCAAATAGAAAACGAAAAATACCAGAAACACATAATTGAGCTCATAGTGTCAAATAAATAAACTTAATGCACTCATAATACAATCATTAATGACATTCAATAATACCCATCATTTCAACATGTTCTTTAAATATTTTGGGTGGTAGTCCTTTTGTTAAGGGATCTGCAATCATAAGGTTGGTACTAACGTGCTCAATTGACACTCTTTGTTTCTGAACTTCTTCTTTAACAGACAAGTATTTAATCTCCATATGTTTAGCACCCTTTGAGTACTTGTCGTTCTTAGAGAAGAAAACTGCTGCAGAGTTATCACAATAAATTTTTAGCGACCTGGCAATACTGTTGATAATCACAAGCCCTAAAATAAGTTCCGCAGCCAAATCCCATGAATAGTAGCCTCAAAGCATGCCACAAACTCAGCCTTCATAGTAGATGTGGTAATAATCGACTGTTTTGCACTTTTCCAAGAAATTGGGCCTCCAGCCAAAAGATACAAGTAATCAAAAGTTGATTTTCTTATATCAGTACATCCGACTAAGTCTGAATATGAATATCTAATCACCTCAAGATGATTAGATCTTTTATAAGTGAGCATGTGATTCTTCGTTTATTGCAAGTATTTGAGAACTTTCTTTGCAGCTTTCCAATGATCTAATCCTGGGTTACTTTGATACGTGCCCAGCATTCCGATAGCAAAACTAATGTCTGGTCTGGTGTAAATTTGAGCATACATTAAGCTTCCGACAACATATGCATAAGGAATACTTTTCATTCGTTCTTGTTCTAATTCACTTTTCGGACATTGCATAAGACTAAATTTGTCACCTTTCTGAATTGGAATTGCTCCTGCTGAACATTTATCCATATTAAATTTCTCTAAAATTTTATCAATATAAGCTTTCTGAGATAACCGTAACAATCCTTGTGATCTATCACGAAATATTTCTATTTCTATCACATACGTTACCTCTCCCATATCTTTCATTTCAAAAATTTTAGAGAGAAATTTCTTGGTTTCATGTAACAAACCAAGATCATTAGTAGCAAGCAAAAGGTCATCAACATACAGAACTAGAAAAATAAACTTGCTCCCACGTACCTTCATGTATATACATCGATCAATAGTGTTTTCCTTAAATCCAAAAAAAGTTATGGTATCATTAAACTTAAGATACCATTGTCAGGAAGCTTGTTTAAGTCCATATATTGATTTATTTAACTTACACACCTTGTGTTCCTTTTCTTTAATTGAAAAGCCCTTGAGTTGATCTATATAAATTTCTTCCTCTAAATTCCCATTAAGAAAGATAGTTTTAACATCCATTTGGTATAACTCTAAATCGTAATGGGCTACCAAAGCCATAATGATTCTAAGTGAGTCTTTCTTGGAGACTGGTGAAAATATCTCCTTATAGTCAATGCCTTCTTTTTGAGTAAAACCTTTAGCAATAAGTCTGGCTTTATATCATTCGATATTACCTTTTAAGTCGCGCTTGGTCTTAAAGACCCATTTACACTCGACCTTTTTGCATTCTTCAGGCAATTCAACGAGATTCCAAACTTGATTTTGATCCATAGATTTTGACTCTTCTTCCATGGCATTGAACCATTTAGTAGAATCATCACATTCTATGGCTTGTGAAAATGAGCCTGGATCATTACCAATTCCTAAGTCAATTTCTGACTCTTGTAGATAAACCACGTAGTTATTAGAAATAGCCGACTTCCTTTCTCTTTGAGATCTTCTTAATGCTATTTCTTGTGGCTCAACTACTGTAGGTTCAATATTGATATTTTCATTATGGAGTGTTTGATCATTAATTTATTGTTCTTGATTATTGTTGGGTTGAATTATAATATCAAGAACAACAACTTTAGAATTTTTGGGTAGAGGAACTTCCACTCTAACTTTTTGAATGCAAACATCACACATTCTTTTTTTTTTTTGGTTAAAAACATCACGCATTCTTTCAATTCCACTAATGTCAACATTTTCAATGAATCTAGTATTTCTAGATTCAACAATTCTTGTACTATAATTAGGACAGTAAAATCTATACCCTTTGGATTTCTCTGCATAATCAATGAAGTAACCACTGGTTGTTCTTAAATCCAATTTCTTTTCATATGGATTATAAATTCTTACTTCTACTGGACAACCCCAAACATGACAACATTAGCACTCACAGTACGTAAATGTAACTTGTTGTAAAACCCGGTGTCAAAAAGAGTTATCAAAGAGTAATGTAAGCATCCAGTGCAGAAGCACCCCACGGATAGGGATTAGGGGATGTAAGCCCCAGTGATTCATCCAAGTATTTTTTTTCTCTCTTTTTACAAGAATCATTTAACTTTATGAACTGAACCAGAAGCATTCAATCCAATTACTTAGAGGAAGCATACCTTAACAAGACTAACGGTCGAATACTTGGCCTCGCCGGCTGCTGGCGAGGGCCGCCCTCGCCGGCTGCTGGCGAGGGCCGCCCTCGCCGGCTGCTGGCGAGGGCCGCCCTCGCCGGCGTCGGGCGAGGGCGACCCTCGCCTGAGTCAAGCGAGGGCTGCCCTTGCCAGATCTGGCGAGGTCGGCCCTTGCCGGCGTCGGGCGAGGCTAGGCGAGGTCGGCCCTCGCATGCCTAGGCGAGGTCGGCCCTCGCCGACGTCAGGCGAGGGCTGTCCTCACCTGCCCAAGTGAGGTCGGCCTTCGCTGGCGTTGGGCGAGGGCTGTCCTCTCCCGACTCAGGCGAAGGCTGCCTTGCCCGACTTAGGCAAAGGCCGCCCTGCCCGACTCAGGCGAGGGCCGACCTTGCCTGGGCGGCAAGGACAGCCCTCGCCCGATGCCGGCGAGGGCCGACCTTGCTAGATCTGACGAGGGCAGCCCTCGCCCGACGCCGGCGAGGGCCGACCTCGCCAGATCCGGCGAGGGCAGCCCTCGCCCGACTCAGGCGAGGGTTGCCCTCGCCCGACGCCGGCAAGGGTCACCCTTGCCCGACGCCGGCGAGGGTGGCTCTCGCCAGCAGCCGGCGGGGCCGACCTCGCCGGCTTCCGCCTCTGGCCGGTCGCCGGTCCGGCGACCGACCAAAGGTTGAAGATGAAAAAAAAAGAAAAGAAAAAACAAAAAAATTAATAAAATTCGAAAAAATTTTAGTTCAGGGTAAAATTGTCACATGTGTACCAGTTTTGGGTTTTTTGTGGTATGTTCAGGGTAAAATTGTCACAAGTGTACCAGTTTGGGGTTTTTGGTGGTAAAAAAAAAAGTTCGGGGTAAAATTATCACACATGTATCAGTTTAGGGTTTTTGGTGATATTAACCTGTTTTTTTATTATGTTAACTTTTAAGCATGGGTGTTAAAATCTTGACATAATCTAAAAATAAGACTATGCTATGATTTAAAAGGACGATAGACGTGATGTTGTGTATTTTGCTCACAATTTTTGATGTTATACATGATTCCATCTATCGATACTTTTACATTTTAAAAAGTTTTTAGGTGCGCATCAAATTGTAATAGTCATGTTCCAAGGGTAATATTTTACTATGCCAAGTTAGAGAGAGCCTTCCTAATAAGTCATATGTTTTGATTGATACTTGTTAATTCATCAAAATAAAATTTTACTAATAATAAGGCCCACGTGCCCAAGAAACTTGAAACTTCTTACATTTGTTATAAAAGGAAGGAGGACATGATTTTATAATAATGGGTATCCAGCCCTTCAGTCCTTGATCGCATCATCCTTCGATGAAGAGATCCTTTGAGAGCTTGTTCTTTCGAGCCAAAAGAGATACTCAGGATATCGACTGGTTAAGTTATTTTTCCTCTAGCACATTTTCACCATTTCTTCATCTATAGACACCCATCAGATACACAGTGTAGAAGAAACATGAGTTTACACTAAAAAAATCCATTATAAATATTCTATGTAATGGCAAAATTAGGCATACATCCCCTTAATATCTAGTTTCTTGCTTTTGCCGTTTGTTCTGGTGTTGTGTGGTCTCTTTGATACTTTGTGACATTTCCTAGACAATTGGGATCGTGTTATACTGGGTTTTGGGACATTATATGCTCAACCGGGACATTCGTAGAACAATTTGGGATTGTGAAAAACAAAAATACACGATATTTGCTTATGAAAGCAAGAAATAGATGCAACCAGATGAGTATGGACACATAAAAATCTGGAGAAAAAGGATCTGCCAGAACGAGGACATGGACCACAAGACTTAGACTAGGTGCTTGCAGGTCTTGCGGGTTTTCCTGGGTGATGTGACCGAAGGAAGTTGATGTTATCGGTTTATAGCAGTGGGCTAAGGCGAACGCCTCTGTTTCAACGTCAATACATGAAAGTAAGGCATGACTACTCTGCTAGGATAGCTGCCTCACGCCGGGACAAAAAACAAAGAGAGTATAGTGGACTGGCTTTAAGGACGAAGGAAGAGATTAATCGAAAAGTGACGTTGACATGACTTGGAGTCATTCGGGGACTTCCAATTTCACAAACTTTAATAGAAAGAAATACCTAAACTTTCGATTTCAATTAACAATCAAAAAGATAATTAGAATTCTGGAATTATTAGATGCGCTAGATGCATACATGCATCCCTCACATGACACATATATCACAGGTGCGCAGGATATCGTATCTGATGGGAACACACCCATATACCCCTTTAAAAATTCTGATTTTCTTTTTTATTTAAGAATGCCAAAACTCACTTGATAAAGTATACTAGCCAAAAAAAGAATTTGTAAAAGCCTAGTCGTGTGGTTTTGCATGCAATAACTCTCTCCATGTTGCAAGTAACAATCCTAATAACTCTGTTGATGCCGGCATGTTGTATTGTGGTGTGGATTTTATTCTTATCGTCAATCTATCTATTTAGACATGAAATGACATACAAATGCAAAGACCAGTTTTGTTTCAGAACTTAATCATGGCCGCATTCTTGACATGAGTGATCAAATGAGTTTGGTGGTAAAGAGACTGTTTTTGACTAAACCATCAAATAGAAAGTCTGCTAGTCTCTTTTATATGTGGTGATGTTACATTTTGCTAAAGGTACGATTGTTCTAATGCATAAGGTAATGTATTTAGATGCACATGCGACTTATATTAGAACGTCTCACGTCAGAGAATTAGTATGTGTGGAATAATTAATTTATCCTAGTTGGCACATAATTTGTTAGCTTAAGTTTCAAATAAATGTGAGTTCAACAATATATGTTGACGGATTCAGATTTGGGTTCTCTCATGGTGATCTCCCCAAATGAATGTATCAGCTTCTGGTCGGTGCTTCCAACAATGTGTAACTAGCTCTTAACTCTTTGATTGCATTGTGCTTTGATGAAGATATAATTTAAGAGTGTGTTCCATCGACCTACAAAAGATCCTCGGGATAATTGACTGGTTATTAAATTTTATTTTCCTGTTGCAAATTTTCATCATTTCTTCATCTACATACATCCCTTAGAGGAAATATGAGTTTATCCTAAAACATCCATAATGGACATTTTGTTTAATGGCAGAATCAGGCATGCATCCCGTTAATATCTGGTTTCTTGCTTTTGTTCTTGTTATTTGTTCTGATGTCGTTTGGTCTGTTGGAAGCTTTGGGAAATTTTCAGGACAATTGGGATCTTGTTCTTCGGACATTCTATACTCCAAAGGGATATTTGTAGAACAAGATATTTGATTATCGAAAAATAAATGAATGCAAATTAGATAAATATGGACACATAAAAATGTGGACAAAAGAGATTAGGAAAAATGGGGACAAGGACCTCAAGACTTTGACTTGGTGCTTGCGGGTCTTGCGGGCTTTCCACATTGATATGGCCGAGGGGAAATGTTATTGGCTTATAGCGGTGGGCAAAGGCGAACACCTCTCTTGTCAACTTCAATCAAGGAAGTGAGGCATGACTAGTCTAAGGATGAAGCAAGCGATTAATGGAAAAGCGAGAAACGTTGATTGGAAAAGTGCTAAACGTTGACTCGAGTTGGAGTTATTCTTGAACTTTAAATTTCACAAATTTCAATTGAAAGAAACATGTAAACTTCCGATTGCAGTCGAGAACCAAAATGATGATTAGATCCTCTGATTTATTAGATACATCAGATGCTTGCATCCGTTTCTTACACGGCACGTAAATTGTGAGTGCGCATGATATCGTATGAGACGGGAACACACCCACACACCCCTTTGTAAATTATGTTTGTGTGCTCTAAGAACGCCAAAACCCACTTCATATTACCAAAAAATAAAAGGTATAGAAGCCTCTTTTCAAGTAACAATCCTAGTAACTTTGTTGACGCCGGCATGTTGTATTGATATATGGATTTGATACTTCTTGTGAACCAACGTATTGAGATAGGATATGACATACATGTGCATGGACTGGTTCCATTTCGAGACTTCATCACAACCGATTTGATCTTCGAGGCATAATCATAGTTAATATGGTATTTGAGCCTTGTCACCTGGCGAAGCGTGACCGTAGAGTTTTCTTTACATAGGCAATTGAATCAGTATGAATATGCTGCTAATACTATGTTGCATGGTTTATGATATGGTGCATACCTTATGACTGTTGGAATACATGCATAATGCTTGAAACATAGGAAATGCATTGAATTCAATTGTCTTGATGCATATGGATGCACACTTTAGTTTCTAAAGCTGCACTCTTTTTTGCTTGATTTTATAGTGGGGGTATTGCCACTTATTGAGCAGTGGCTCTGCCCAGTGCTCACCCCACTTTATTAACATTTTAGGTTCCGAGAATAGGCAAACTTGATGGAGTCCAGTGGAGAGCGATTTGGGGTGGCATGAGACTCTAATTTAGAATACTTGAGTAGAAGCTATTAACATGAAATTTCATGTCACTCATTTTGTTTAACTTACAAGGCCCTTGATTTTGTTATTATATTTGTTCGATCAAAGTTTTTATTAAATTGATATTTTTGTAAAATCGCTACGTGGAGAGAGAACGTCCATTTCGTTAAAGTTCTGTCAGAATTTGCGTTTCTCCGAAAGAAACACAAAAAGATCAATATAGACCCAAGTCGTCATATAACATAACGACATAGACCTCAAGACTTGACTTGGTGCTTGCGGGTCTTGCACTGCGAAACTTGGCCTTACATAAGTCTTCCACGACAATACTGTTGGTCCAGCCCCACCAAAGTGCGGACAAGTTGGTGCTATGACTTATTTAAGATGTTATATGTTACTTGGCTTACAGCAGATCGGCAAAGGCAAACACTTTTCTCTATAAATTATGTTAGTATTAACTGATCGAAATAAATAAAAATAAAGAATAAGGCATAGTTGCGTTGTTTTGCATGTGATATCGCTAGGGTCTTTAATCTATGAAAGTAAGGCATGACTACGCTGCTAGGACTGCCGCCTCACGCCGGGGAAAAAAGAAGAAGACCGAATAGTGGACTAGCTTTAAGGATGAAGGAAGAGATTCATCGAAAAGTGACGTAGACATGACTTGGAGTGATTCGGGGACTTCCAATTTCAAAAACTTTAGTCAAAAGAAACTTGTAAACTTTAAATTTCAATTGAAAACAAAGAAATAATCAGAATCCCATAATTATTGGATGCGCTAGATGCATACATACGCCCTTCACATGACACACAGATCACAGGTGCACAAAATATTGTATCAGATGGGAACACACCCATATACCCCATTAAATATTCTGATTTTTTTTTATCTAAGATTGCCAAAACTCACTTGAAAAGGCATACTAGGTGAAAAAAGAAGTGTAAAAGCCTAGTTGCAGGGTTTTGCATGCAATAACTCTCTCCATGTTGCAAGTAAAAATTCTAGTAACTCTGTTGATGCCAACATGTTGTATTGTGGTGTGGATTTTATACTTGTTGTCAATCTATGTATTGAGATATGATATGACATACAAATGCATAGACCGGTTCTGTTTCAAAACTTAATCACGTTCGACATGATGTGCAAAACTTAATCAAGTATATTATTCGGGCCCTATCGCATTCTTGACATGAGCGATCAAATGAGTTTGGTGGTAAGGAGAATGTTTTTTACTTGCTCATCAAATAGAAAGTCTGCTAGTCTCTTTATATATGGCGATGTTACATTTTGTCAAAGGTGCGATTGTTCTAATGCATATGGTAACGTATTTAGATGCATATGAGAGTTATGTTAGAATGTCTCGCATTGGAGAATTGGTGTGTGTGGAGTAATTAATATATCCTAGTCCGCACTTAACTCATTGGCATGCGTTCAACCGAATATATTGACGAGTTCGGATATGAGTTCTCTCTTGGTGATCTTCCCAAATGAATGTATTGGCTTCTACTCCGTAATTCCCACAATGTGTATCCAGCCCTTAATTCTTGGACGTCATCCCATTTATATCTGGTTTCTTGCTTTTGCTCTTGCTGTTTGTTCTGATGTTGTTTGGTCTGTTTGAAAATTGGGGAAACTTTCAGGACGATTAGGATCTTGTTATAATTCGATTGTGTATGATACTTACTGGGTTTTGGGACATTATGCTCCAAGTCCATTCGTAGAACAATTTGGGATTACAAAAAAATACACGATATTTGATTATCGAAAAATAAATGAATGCAAATTAGATAAATATGAACAAAAGGGATCTGGAAAAATGAGGACAATTGGACCTCAAGACTTGGACTTGGTGCTTGCGGGTCTTGTGGGTTTTCCACATTGATATGACCGTGGGAAGATGTTATTGGTTTATAGCGGTGGGCAAAGGCAAACACCTCTCCTGTCAACTTCAATTAAGGAAGTAAGGCATGACTACTCTAGGGATGAAGCAAGAGATTAATGGAAAAGTGATAAACGTTGACCGGAAAAGTACTAAAAGTTTATCTGAGTTGGAGTTATTCGTGGACTTTCAATTTCACGAATTTCAATTGAAAGAAACATGTAAATTTTTGATTGCTGTCGAAAATCAAAACGATGATTAGATCCTCTGGAATTGTTAGATACGTTGGATTCGTGCATCTGTTTCTCACACGACACGTAAATCACGGGTGCGCATGATATCGTATGAGATGGGAACACACCCATACAACCCATTTGTAAATTCTGTTTGTGTGCTCTAAGAATGCCAAAACTCACTTCTTATTACCGAAAAAATAAAAGGTATAGAAGCCTTCTTTCAAGTAACAATCCTTGTAACTTTATTTATGCTAGCATGTTGTATTGAGGTATGGATTTGATACTTCTTGCGAACCAACGTATTGAGACAGATATGACATATATGTGTATGGATTGGTTCTGTTTCGAGGCGTAATCACAACTGATTTGATTTTCGAGGCATAACCATAGTCGATATGGTTTTGATCCTTGTCACCTCGCAAAGCATGACAGTAGAGTTTTCTTGACATGGGCAATTGAATGAGTATGACATATGCTGTCTATATTGTGTTGCATGTTTTATGATATGGTGCATACCTCATGACTGTTGGAATATATGCATTATGCTTGAAACATGGATGCACACTTTAGTTTCTATAGTTGCACTCTTTTGCTTCATTTTATAGCGGGAGTATTGTCACTTATCGAGTTGTGGCTCTGCTTACCCTACTTTATTAGCATTTTAGGTTCCAAGAATAAACTAACTTAATTGAGTCACATAAAGAGCGATTTGGAGTGACATGAGACTCTCTACTTTAGATTACTCGAGTAAAAGCTATTGAAATGAATTGTTATGACACTTATCTTGATTAATTCACAAGGCCCTTGATTTTGTTACTATATTTGTTCATAAAATCACTATATTTGGTTGAAGGTTTTGTCTTTTATTTTATAAAGGATGACAATCTCATTCCTACATTCTTGGTATGGAATTAGGGCGTGATAACTTGAGTCACCTATCAATGTTCATTTGGTCACTTCAAAATTACAAACTCCCGCGACAATTTATCAACATTTATGCTTGTAGTTTGCCAACTTGTTTAAATTGTTATACGAAACTACTATCGAGTGCACATGTGATAGATATGAAAGCAAGAAGTCCTGCATTGGATATATAGAGCTAAAAGAAGCAAATTGATAATACCTAATTGGCCGCAATCCAATAACTAATGACTCCATAAGAACACTTGTCAGCAATCTAAGTTTCTACGAATGAATGCAACAAGATCAACCTTCAATAATATATAAAGATTCTCACGGGAATGGAACGTCGAATGATTTTGTACCGCATTTTATCTTTTTCCTCTTCCGAACTTCATCATTTCCATAATATCTCCATCTATCTATACATCCCGTAGAAGTTCTCCAATGTAGAAGGGCAGTAATATGAACTTTACCAGTTAAACGAAATCGATGTAAGGTCAAAAGCCAGCCTTTTCCTCCAATTCATTTACAGAGAATGATCCGACAACGTCCATAACATCGGCATGTATTGTCCAGGAAGTTGCTTGATTTACTCATAGAGAGAGAAGCGTCCATGTCATTTAAAGTCTGTTAGAAATTGCATTTCTTTTGGAGAAAATGCAAACAAATAATTATAGACCCAAGTAGGTGCATAAGATAACGACGTGGACCTCGAGACTTGACTTGGTGCTTGCGGGTCTTGCACGGCAAAACTTGGCCATACATGAGTCTCCACAAACATGCAAGTGGTCCAGCCCCACCAATGTGCGAGCACATCGGTCTAATCAGAGCCAAGTTCCTCAATATCTTCGTATCACTCTTTAGCTTCAATTTAATAGTGGGTCTTTGCTTATTTTATTCATTAATCTTCAGTTTTCGCCTGATGTTTCCCAATCCAATCTGCACATATTCTAACCTTTATCCTACATTGCGCGATGATAGGATAAAATTAACCTTTTGGGTTTTCATCTAGCTAATATATTAAAAGTGGAACCTCTCGTGCCCGTGCTCGTGCTCGTGCTCTCCCTCATGCCCAAGACATGGTGGTAAATAACTCATAAAGAAGTTGGTAAATTTAATCGAAGAAAAGTTCATAATTCAACATATTAATGTTTGTAACTCTAAATGCTGGCAAGTTTTTTTTATTATGTTAACTTTTAAGCATGGGTGTTAAAATCTTGATATAAATCTAAAAATCAGACTACGCAACAATTTAAAAGGACAATAGACGTGTTGTTGTGTACTTGAATCAGTGCAGGTTACTCGCAACTTTTGATGTTGTACATGATTCCATCTATCATTACTTTTACATTTTAAAAAGTTTTTAGGTGCGCACCATACTATAATAGTCATGTTCCGAGAGTAATGTTTTACTATGCCAAGTTAGAGAGAGCCTTCCTACTAAGTCGTATGTTTTGATTGATACTTGTTAATTCATCAAATAAAATTTTACTAATAATAAAGGCCCTTGTGCTACAGAAACTTGAAACTTCTGACATTTGTTATAAAAGGACGGAGGACATGATTTCATAATAATGTGTATCTAGCCCTTAAGTCCTTGATTGCATCATCCTTTGATGAAGAGATCATTTGAGATCTTGTTCTTTCGAGCTAAAAGAGATACTCGGGATATCGACTACTTAAGTTATTTTTCCTCTTGCACATTTTCATCATTTCTTCATCTATGTACACCCCTTAGATGCACAGTGTAGAAGAAATATGATTTTGTACTAAAAAAATCCATTATAAATATTCTGTGTAGTGGCCGAATTAGGCATACATCCTCTTAATATCTAGTTTCTTGCTTTTTCCATTTGTTCTCGTGTTGTTTGGTCTCTTTGAAACTTTGCGACATTTCTAGGACAATTGGGATCATGTTATAGTGGGTTTTGGGACATTATAAGCTCAACTGGGACATTTGTAGAACAATTTTGGATTGTGAAAACAAAAATACACGATATTTGCTTATGAAAGAAAGAAGTAAATGCAACCAGATGAATATGGACACATAAAAATCTGGTGAAAAAGGATATGTTAGAATGAGGACATGGAACTCAAGACTTAGACTTGGTGCTCGCGGGTGTCGCGGGTTATCCAAGGTGATGTGACTAAAGGAAGTTGATGTTATCGGTTTATAGTAGTGGGCTAAGGCGAACGCTTCTGTTTCAACTTCAATCTATGGAAGTGAGGCATGACTACTCTGCTAGGACAGCTGCCTCACGCTGGGACAAAAAACAAAGAGAGAATATTGGAGTAGCTTTAAGGATGAATGAAGAGATTGATCGAGAAAGTGACGTTGACTTGACATGGAGATATTCAGGGACTTCCAATTTCACAAACTTTAATAAAAAGGAACTAGTAAACTTTCGATTTCAATTGACAGCCAAAGCGATAATTAGAATCCCAGAATTATTAGATGCGATGGATGCACACATGCATCCGCACGTGGCACATAGATCACAAGTGTGCATATATCGTATCAGATGGGAATACACCCATATCCCTTTAAAAATTCTGATTTTCTTTTTTATCTAAAAATGTCAAAACTCACTTGATAAAGCATACTAGCCCCAAAAAGAATTTGTAAAAGCCTAATTGCCTGGTTTTGCTTGCAATAACTCTCTCCATGTAGCAAGTAACAATCCTAGCAACTCTTGTTGTATTGTGGTGTGGATTTTATACTCATTGTCCAACCATGTATCGCGACATGATATGACATACAAATGCATAGACTAATTCTATTTCAGAACTTAATCACGGCCGACGTGATGTGCAGGACTTAATCACATATTATTCGGGCCTTGTCACATTCTTGACACAAGCGATCAAATGAGTTTGGTGGCAAGGAGATTGTTTTCGACTTGCTCATCAAATAGAAAGTCTGCTAGTCTCTTTTATATATGGCAATGTTACATTTTACTAAAGGTGTGATTGTTCTAATGCATAAGGTAATGTGCTTGGATGTATATGTGAGTTATGTTAGAACGTTTCACATCGGAGAATTGGTATGTTTGGAGTAATTAATATATCCTAGTTGACACATAACTTATAAACTTAAATTTTTTAGTAAATGTGGGTTCAACTAGATATATTGATGGGTTCGGACTTGGATTGTGTCTTGGTGATTTCCCTAGATGAATGTATTGGCTTCTGCTCCGTACGTCCCACAATGTGTATCCAGCCCTTGATTCTTTGACTTCATCCCATTCATATCTAGTTTCTTGCTTTTGCTCTTGCTGTTTGTTCCGATGCTGTTTGGTCTATTTGAAAATTGGGGAAACTTTCAGGACAATTGGGATCTTGTTATAAATTAGAGTGTGTATGATAGTTGAGGACATGGGTTTTTTTTACCTTTTTACTTTGTTACTGGGTTTGGGGACATTATATGCTCCACAGGGACATTTGTAGAATAGTATGGGATTACAAAAAATACATGATATTTGCTTATCAAAAAATAAAAAATGCAAACTAGATAAATATGGACACATAAAAATCAGGAGAAAAAGGATATGGAAGAATGAGGACAAGGACCTCAAGACTTGGTGCTTGCGGGTCTTGCGGGTTTTCCACATTGATATGACTGAGGGAAGATGTTATTGGCTTACAACGATGGGGAAAGGCGAACACCTCTCTTGTCAACTTCAATCAAGGAAGTGAGGCATGACTACTCTAAGGATGAAGTAAGAGATTAATGAAAAAGTGATCAACGTTGACTTGAGTTGGAGTTATTCGTGGACTTTAAATTTCATGAATTTCGATTAAAAGAAATATGTAAACCTTCAATTGCAATCGAAAATCAAAACGATGATTAGATTCCTTGAAATTATTAGATATCCGTTTCTCACACGGCACGTAAATCACGGGTGCACATGATTTCATATGAGATGGGAACACACCCGAAGAAGTTCTCCAGTGCGGAAGGGCAGTAATATGAACTCTACCAGTTAAACGAAATTGATGTAAGGTCAAAAGCCAGCCTTTTCCTCCTATTCATTTACAGAGAATGATCCTACAACGTCCATAACATCGGCATGTATTGTCCAGGAAGTTGCTTGATTTACTCATAGAGAGAGAAGCGTCCATTTTATTAAACGTCTGTTAGAAATTGCATTTCTTTTGGAGAAAATGCAAACAAATCGTTATAGACCAAAGTCGTCGCATAAGATAACGACGTGGACCTCGAGACTTGACTTGGTGCTTGCGGGTCTTGCACGGCAAAACTTGGCCATACATGAGTCTTCCACAAACATGCAGTTGGTCCAACCCCACCAAAGTGCGAACATGTCCGTCTAATCAGAGCCAAGTTCCTCAGTATCTTCGTATCACTTTTTAACTTCAATTTAATTGTGGGTCTTTGCTTATTTTATTCATTAATCTTCAAGTTTTCGCCTGATGTTTCCCAATCCAATCTGCACATATTCTAACCTTTATCCTTCATTGCGCGATGATAGGATATAATTAACCTTTTGGGTTTTCATCTAGCTACCACATTAAAAGTGCAACCTCTCGTGCTTGTGCTCTCCCTCACGCCCAAGACATGGTGGTAAATTACTCATAAAGCAGTTGGTAAATTTAATCGAAGAAAAGTTCATAATTCGACATATTAATGTTTGTAACTCTAAAATGTTGGTAAGTTTTTTTTTATTATGTTAACTTTTAAGCATGGGTGTTAAAATCTTGATATAAATCTAAAAATCAGACTGCGCTACGATTTAAAAGGACGATAGACGTGTTGTTGTGTACTTGAATTAGTGCAAGTTACTCGCAACTTTTGATGTTGTACATGATTCCATCTATCAATACTCTTACATTTTAAAAAGTTTTTAGGTGCGCACTATACTATAATAGTCATGTTCTGAGAGTAATATTTTACCATGCCGAGTTAGAGAGAGCCTTCCTACTAAGTCATATGTTTTGATTGATACTTGTTAATTCATCAAATAAAATTTTACTAATAATAAGGCCCTCGTGCCACAAAAACTTGAAACTTCTGACATTTGTTATAAAAGGAAGGAGGACATGATTTCATAATAATGTGTATCCAGCCCTTAAGTCCTTGATTGCATCATCCTTTGATGAAGAGATTATTTGAGACCTTGTTCTTTCGAGCTAAAAGAGATACTCGGGATATCGACTGCTTAAGTTATTTTTTCTCTTGCACATTTTCATCATTTCTTCATCTGTATACACCCCTTAGATGCACAGTGTAGAAGAAATATGATTTTATACTAAAAAAAATCCATTATAAATACTCTGTGTAATGGCCGAATTAGGCATACATCCCCTTAATATCTAGTTTCTTGCTTTTTCCGTTTGTTCTCGTGTTGTTTGGTCTCTTTGAAACTTTGCGACATTTCTAGGACGATTGGGATCGTGTTATACTGGGTTTTGGGACATTATAAGCTCGACTGGGACATTTGTAGAACAATTTGGAATTATGAAAAATAAAAATACACGATATTTGCTTATGAAAGAAAGAAGTAAATGCAACCAGATGAATATGGACACATAAAAATCTGGTGAAAAAGGATATGTTAGAATGAGGACATGGAACTCAAGACATAGACTTGGGGCTCGCGGGTCTCGCGGGTTATACAGGGTGATGTGACTGAAGGAAGTTGATGTTATCGGTTTATAGCAGTGGGCTAAGGCGAACGCCTCTCTTTCAACTTCAATCTATGAAAGTGAGGCATGACTACTCTTCTAGGACAGCTGCCTCACGCCGGGACAAAAAACAAAGAGAGAATAGTGGACTAGCTTTAAGGATGAAGGAGGAGATTAATCGAGAAAGTGACGTTGACTTGACATGGAGATATTCGGGGACTTCCGATTTCACAAACTTTAATAAAAAGAAACTAGTAAACTTTCGATTTCAATTGACAGCCAAAGCAATAATTAGAATCCCAGAATTATTAGATACGATAGATGCATACATGCGTCCTGCACATGGCACATAGATCACAGGTGTGCAGATATCGTATCTGATGGGAACACACCCATATTTCCCTTTAAAAATTCTGATTTTCTTTTTTATCTAAAAATGCCAAAACTCACTTGATAAAACATACTAGCCCAAAAAAGAATTTGTAAAAGCCTAGTTGTCTCGCTTTGCATGCAATAACTCTCTCCATGTAGCAAGTAACAATCCTAGCAACTCTTGTTGTATTGTGGTGTGGATTTTATACTCATTGTCCAACCATGTATCGAGACAAGATATGACAAACAAATGCATAGACCAGTTTTGTTTCAGAACTTAATCACGGCCGACGTGATGTGCAGGACTTAATCACATATTATTTGGGCCTTGTCACATTCTTGACACAAGCGATCAAATGAGTTTGGTGGTAAGGAGATTGTTTTCGACTTGCTCATCAAATAGAAAGTCTGCTAGTCTCTTTTATATATAATGATGTTACATTTTACTGAAGGTGCGATTGTTCTAATGCATATGGTAATGTGCCTAGATGTATATGTGAGTTATGTTAGAATGTCTCACATTGGAAAATTGTTGTCTTTGGAGTAATAAATATATCCTAATTGATACATAACTCATTGGCTTAAATTTTGAAGTAAATGTGAGTTCAGCTAAATATATTGATGGGTTCGGACTTGGATTGTCTCTTGGTGATCTCCCTAGATGAATGTATTGGCTTCTGCTCCATACTTCCCACAATGTCTATCCAGCCCTTAATTCTTTGACTTCATCCCATTTATATCTAGTTTCTTGCTTTTGCTCTTGCTGTTTGTTCTGATGCTGTTTGGTCTATTTGAAAATTGAGAAAACTTTCAGGACAATTGGGATCTTGTTATAAATTAGAGTGTGTATGATAGTTGAGGACATGGGGTTTTTTTTACCTTTTTACTTTTTTACTGGGTTTTGGGACATTATATGCTCCACAGGGACATTTGTAGAACAGTATGGGATTACAAAAAATACACGATATTTGCTTGTCAAAAAATAAAAAATGCAAACTAGATAAATATGGACACATAAAAATCAGGAGAAAAAGGATATGGAAGAATGAGGACAAGGAACTCAAGACTTAGTGCTTGCGGGTCTTGCGGGTTTTCCGCATTGATATGACTGAGGGAAGATGTTATTGGCTTACAGCGATGGGCAAAGGCGAACACCTCTCTTGTCAACTTCAATCAAGGAAGTGAGGCATGACTACTCTAAGGATGAAGTAAGAGATTAATGGAAAAGTGATAAACGTTGACTTGAGTTGGAGTTATTCGCGGGCTTTAAATTTCATGAATTTCGATTAAAAGAAATATGTAAACCTCCAATTGCAATCGAAAATCAAAACGATGATTAGATCCCCTCGAATTATTAGATATCCGTTTCTCACACGGCACGTAAATCACGAGTGCGCATGATTTCGTATGAGATGGGAACACACCCGTAGAAGTTCTCCAGTGTGGAAGGGCAGTAATATGAACTCTACCAGTTAAACGAAATTGATGTAAGGTCAAAAGCCAGCCTTTTCCTCCTATTCGTTTACAGAGAATGATCCTACACCGTCCATAACATCGGCATGTATTGTCCGGGAAGTTGCTTGATTTACTCATGGAGAGAGAAGAGTCCATTTCATTAAAATTCTGTTAGAAATTGCATTTCTTTTGGAGAAATGCAAACACATCAATATAGACCCAAGTCGTCGCATAAGATAACGATGTGGACCTCGAGACTTGACTTGGTGCTTGTGGGTCTTGCACTGCGAAGCTTGGCCATACATGAGTGTCCCACAAACATGCAGCTGGTCCAGCCCCACCAAAGTGCGAACACGTCGGTCTAATCAGAGCCAAGTTCCTCAATATCTTCGTATCACTCTTTAAATTCAATTTAATTGTGGGTCTTTGCTTGTTTTATTCATTAATCTTCAAGTTTTCGCCTGATGTTTCCCAATCCAATCTGCACATATTTTAACCTTTATCCTATATTGCGTGATGATAGGATACATTTAACCTTTTGGGTTTTCATCTACCTAATGCAATGAAAGTGTGATTTTTCAAATCATAACATTGCCTCATCAATTATTTGGGGCACATGCCTATCATAACGCAGGCCTTAACTCCAACAGTCAAATCAATGGTAATGATATGCAATCGTGCAGGAAGATCTATGAATATAAGCACAAATGTCCAAAGAAATGATCTTAAATTTGACTTTTTTGGGAGATTGTAGATTTGGAGTCAAATCATAAAGATGCTGGTGGATAATATTAAAATCAGCGAGTGATATTTCCCTTTACTGAGATGGTATATGAAATTGTGCACATGCGCTATACACGATACAGCGACGATATAAAATAATAATTATTTACATTCACTGCCATTCATTTTTTTCGCTCTCTATAAATGCCATTTGCCTACTCTTAAGAATAAGCTCAAAATGAACCTCCTAAAGTTTAAACAAATGCACCCAAACCAAAAACTTGAAGCCTAATCGAGTAGCTTGCGCGTGCAATATAGCTTTTGTTTTCATTTTCATCGTTATTCATGGCAGGACATGATAGCGTGAAAGTGCTTGTACTAGTAAGTCTATTGTTAATTTTAGACAATGCATGTTTATGCTTGTGCAGAAACAGAAGCTCGCCCTCCATTTGCTTTGAAGAAGAAAAGGATGCTCTGTTGCAGTTCAAGCAAAGCCTTTTAGATGAGTCAAACCTCCTTTCTTCTTGGGACGGTGAAGATTGTTGCCGATGGACCGGAGTGATGTGTGATCGGGCAAATGGACATGTCGTCAAGCTCCGGTTCACACCATATACTAAATTCTGGTTACTGCCAAGAGTTGAATTCGTCGACCGGTCCCCATGGATTTTTTCAAAAGCTAGTGAATTGAACTCTTCTTTGCTCAACTTGAGATACTTGAACTACCTAGACTTGAGCGGGATCATTTTCGAGTATGCGTCCATGCCCAAATTCATAGGCGCCATGAAGCAGTTGAGGTACCTTAACTTGTCAAACTCTTTCTCTTTTGCAACCGTTCCTCGTGAATGGGGAAATCTCACCGAGTTGGAATTCCTTGATCTCCATGGTGATTATCCCATGGGTGTTGTTAATGACATTCGATGGGTTTCGCATCTTCGGGCATTAAAGTACCTTGACATGAGTGGCATAAATGTTAGTAGATCTGGAGACCTCATGCAGTTGATTAGCACACTCTCATCTTTATCACATTTGAGCCTATCATATTGTGGGCTTAACAACTTTCACTTGTCTTTTGAAAGCTTGACCAATTCTACTGCTCTTCATCTTCAGTACCTAGATCTTTCATGGAATTTTTTCGAAGGTTTCATCACAAGCACTATATTTCAAAATATGACTTCTCTCCAGCATCTCGATCTCCATAGTTATTATCGCATGGATGTTATTAATGATATTCGATGGGTTTCGCATCTTCGGGCATTAAAGTACCTTGACATGAGTGGCATAAAGGTTAACAAATCTGGAGACCTCATGCAGTTGATCATCACACTCCCATCTTTATCACATTTGAGCCTATCAGATTGTTGGCTTAACAACTTTCACTTGTCTTCTAAAAGCTTGACCAATTCTACTGCTCTTCATCTTCAGTACCTAGATCTTTCATGGAATTTGTTCAAAGGTCCCATCCCAAGCACTATATTTCTAAACATGACTTCTCTCCAGTATCTCGATCTTTCATCAAACTCTTTCAACTTGGCCAATTATACTTCTCTTCATCTTCAGCACCTCGATCTTTCAGAAAATCATTTCGAAGGTCCCATCCAAAGCACTATATTTCTAAACATGACTTCTCTCCGGTACCTCGATCTTTCATCAAACCTTTTCAACTCTTCAGAATCAAGGTGGTTCGATAACTTGAGAAATCTAGCCGATCTCAATCTTGCATTCAATTTCTTGCAAAGCATTGAAGGAGGGTTGTTCTCTCTCTTAAGGGAAAATCCATTCCTTGAGTCACTATATTTGGGCCATAATGAACTTCATGAGGAGATATTTTCAGTGGAGGGAAATTCTTCGGGGCTTATTGGGAAAAACTTCAAGCGACTGGAGATAAATAATAATTTTCTTGAGGGGCCTTTGCCAGATTGGTCAGTGCACTTGAAAAACCTGAAAATGCTTGACCTATCATATAATCAATTACATGGAACCATCCCGTCATCACATGGTTGGTTATGCTTGACAGCGCTTCTTCTTTCTCATAATCAATTAACAGGGAATATTCCGGAGGCATTAGGAAGATCGCAAGTCTTAATAAGTTTAGATCTCAGTAACAATCTTCTCGAGGGCACCATTCCACAAAGTCTCGGACAACAACAAAATCTTGACTATTTAGATCTTTCAGCGAATTCCTTTAGAGGAACAGTTTCCGAAATCCATTTCTCCAACCTCTCGAAGCTAAGGTATTTAGATTTTAGCTACAACCATTTAGCTATCGAGGTGGATTCTGACTGGATACCACCCTTCAATCTCTTGCACATGGGGATGGCATCTTGCGAGTTCGGAATGGAATTTCCGCGATGGATGAGAATACAAGTCGACGTAGAATCCATAGATTTGTCCAATGCCTCCATTTCAGGATCTCTCCCAGATTGGCTAGGTCTCATGTCGTTCTTTGAACTGAATCTCTCTTACAACCAAATAAATGGATTTCTGCCGAAATTTCCTTCTAGGATGGATCTTTTAGATCTCTCTCACAACCAAATAAATGGATCTCTGTCGAAATTTCCTTCTACGCTGTATTCATTAGATCTCTCTCACAACTTAATATCAGGACCTATTCCACAAAATATTGGTCTAGCGATGCCTCATTTAAATTCCTTGAATCTGAATGATAATCTCTTAAGTGGTTCAATACCCACCTCAATATGCGAGATGGAAATTCTGTACGACTTGCACCTCGGACGGAATGAATTAGTTGGCGAAATTCCTACGTGTTGGAAGGAGAGGCCTAGGAGACTCCTTGATTTATCATCCAACATGTTGTCCGGAGTCATACCGACTTCTTTGGGAAATCTAATCGGGCTGGCGTCATTACACTTGAACAACAACAGTCTCCATGGCGAAATTCCTATGACTCTAAAATATTGCAGTTACTTGCTAGTATTGGATCTTGGAGAGAACAAAATCTCTGGAAGTGTTCCACATTGGATCGGACCAAGTTTTCCATCACTACAGATTCTTAGACTGCGAGAAAACATGTTCAATGGTAGTATTCCTTCACAGTTATGCCAGCTCTCCGCGCTGCAAATATTGGATTTGGCAGTGAATAACATGACAGGAATGATTCCAAATTGTCTCGGCTATATGAAAGGGATGAAACTGAACAAAAGCATAGATGAGGGCAACTCACTCTCCCCTGCTTATGCTCCTGCACCTCCTATGCTTGGCCCGACAGTTCCTGTAGATTGGAATCAAGAGCATGTGGGGCAGGTCGTGAAAGGGGTGGACCTTGACTACACAACACTTGATCTACAGCTTATGGTCAATTTGGATCTCTCGAGCAACAAATTGATTGGACCGATCCCTGGAGAGCTTACCTTGCTTTCTGGATTGCGGGGCTTGAACTTATCGCGCAACTTTCTTTTTGGAGGCATCCCGACTATGATTGGATACATGAAATCGCTCGAGTCACTTGATCTTTCGAACAATCACCTTTCAGGAACAATCCCACAGAGCTTTTCTGCATTCACATCACTGAGCAAACTAAACTTGTCTCACAACAACTTTACAGGGCCAATTCCGAGAGGAAATCAAATCCAGACCCTTGATGATCCTTCCATTTATGCCGGCAATCCTCTACTTTGTGGCGATCCTCTACAAAAGAAATGCCCCGATGCAGAGGCCCCTCAAGCACCGGAAGAAGATGCCGATGAAGAAGGTAAGATTGAAAAGGTGATGTTCTACCTCGTCATAATGTTCGGGTTTGCAACCGGGTTTTGGGGAGTTGTTGGCGGTTTGGTGTACAAGAAGAATTGGAGACACGCCTACTTCGGCTGCGTGGATCGTAAAGCAGACATGGTGTACGTGATTGTCGCAGTGAAGGTAGCCGAGTTGAGGAGGAGAATGAGAAGAGGGTAACAGGCCTGTTCTCCATATCAATTCAATCCAATGCTCTATTGATCTCGTGAAGTTCTTGCTTTCTTGTTCAAGCAGATTCGTCTTAGTAGTTGGCATGTTCCTCCTTATAAGTACCAGCCAATATTTTTGTGTTCTCGAGTTTCAAGCTTGTCCGAGCAAGCCGTCAACGGAACGGCATGGGGATTGCAAATCATGTAATTTTGTAATTAAGTGTTGCTCGGAAATTTAGCAGTACTTTGTGTTATTATAATCATGATGCTTTGCTTGTCAATGATGTGAAATTATGTTAGCAAATTCCATTTTCGTCCTGTTTATGCTTTTGCTGCTAATTCAATGTGGAGGGTAATACAAAATCAGGACATGAAATTGATAATGGCATAGGGCCTTTCATTGTTAGATGTGTTCCTTTCCGACATTATATTTCCTTTCTCAATTTCAAGACATCCGAAAAAGATTTGCATGTAATCCAAATCACAATGTGAATACATAGTAGAAGGGCTAGACGTGCTTGTACAGGGGATCAACTGATAATACAGAGGCAATCAAACAAGTGAATCATTCAATTTATTAACATTGAAAGGTCACCGAAAATACGATGTCATTCTCGTTCTCATTTTCTTTCTTTCTTTTTAATTTCATTGTTTAAGAGGAATCTAGGTTCCGGTCATGGGAAATTTTCCGTGGTTGATAGATTTACTAAGTTGATGATAGATTTAAATACCATTGTTAAGAAAAGTATCATCAGTGCCTTGCTTGTCATGTCATCTATTAGTAGATTATCAACATTATCATTATCATGAACCAAAGTCTAAATGAATTTAAAAATTATTTTATTTTAAATTTTAGAAGTATAGTTAGTAAATTATCATCATTATAATCAATTTATCAACATCCAAATAATTAACAGGTTTTTAACTGCTTCCAAATTTCACCATGTGGTTAATAGACTACTCACACTGCAATGGATTTACCAACATCTCAATAGATTAATAAATTACCAAAGTTTGGGAATTTAATCTTGGTAGTTTACTAAGCACACTTGTAAATTTTGAAAAGAAATTGGCAACTTACGAATTTATTCGAATATTAGTAAATTTGTTATGGTGCGGTGGCTTACTAACGTACTTGTAATATTTCAAAAATAATTGTTAACTAGCTAATTTGTTGGGTTGTTGGTAAATTCTATAGAGGATTGGATGTATACTACCCAACTTGTAACATTTTAAAGAAGTTAGTAATTAACTAATCTTTTGAAATATTGTCAAATTCATTATAGTAAGTAGTTTACTAAAGTCCACACATAAAATTTGAAATTAATTGGTAACCTACTAACATCCCAATAATTTAGTGACTTTTAACTGTTTTTTCAAACCCTACAAGTGTACTTAATAAACTAGAGGTTAATAATTTATCAACAGGACTGTTTTTCGGATTGGATTTCCTTGGGCCACCTAATCTTCTTATGAATTATGCTCCAAATGTTGAAAGAAGTCGGTAAATCTAATGGGAGAAAAGTTCATAATTCGACATTGACGTTTGTAACTTTAAAATGTTGGTAATTTTTTTTTAATAATGTTAACTTTCGAACATGGGGTATTAAAATCTTGATTTAAATCTAAAAGTCTGACGTTACGATTTAAATAGGACGATGGATGTGGTATTGTGTACCTGAATCCGTGCAAATTGCTCTCAACTTTTGATGTCATACATGATTCCATATATCGATAATTTTACATTTTAACATGTTTTAGGTGTGCATCCAATTATAAAAGTGATATTCCGAGTGTAGAACTTGACAATACCAAGTTAGTAAGAGAGCCTTCCTAATAAGTCATATGATTTGATCTATACCGTTGACACCTATTTTTTAATCGCTCAATTAAAATTGCACAAAATTTAGGAGTTAATTTTTTTTAATTCCTAAAATCAAAAAATTTCTATTTAATTGCATCGCATATAGATATTAGGTGCATTTTGCATTATTAGAATGTATTTTTCTGATTTTAATTAATAAAAAAATCGAAAAATAAAGAAAGTCGCAAAAAAATTTCGGATCGGGCCTGGTCAAGGCCGGCCCGATCCGGCCTTCTTTCCTTCTTCCTTCCGCGTGGAACCAGGCCCAACGCAGCCCGCTCCCTCTCTTCCCCCTGTCCAGCCCGGCGTCCTCCTTCCTTCCTCCGCCGTCCCCTGTTCTCAGCCGCGGAATGGACGGTGGAGCGGCCTCACCGTTTTCCACCAAATAAAATAAGCAAGGGGAGCACTCAGCAAAGCAGGCAGCAAAAACCGAGCAGGACACTCAATGACCGGCCCCCGCCTCTCTACCTCGAGCCACCCGCTTGCCCCCCACCGGCCTCAAATGGCCACCAAAAGTTAAGAGAGAGGGGCAGCCAAAAACAGAGCACTGAGGAGCAGAGGCGAAGGAGTGGTGGGCCATAAAAGACCAGAGAAGAGAGAGAGACAGGAGAGGCCACAGTGAGAAGCAAAGACAGAGAGAGTGAGACCGAGAGATTCTAGAGAGATTTTGAGTGAGAAGTAGAGAGAAAAGACTGAGCTGAGAGTTTTCAGGTTGCAAAGGGAAGCCAACCAGCCTCGCCGTTTCCCGCGGACCGACCGGCGAGCCCCTAGAAGCTGCCCCGACCGGTGAGCTCTCTCCGGCCCCTGTTTTCCCCTGTTTTTGTGTACAGGTTGGCTGGGAATCACGCCAGTCGTTTAGCATGAATCTCGGCCCATAACGATCCTCCTCCAGGTCTATACACGTTGTGGGAAACGATTCCTGGGCCCCTGAATCGGCCAGAACCTCGAAACAGGTCGGAGTACCCTCTTTTTTTTCATGAGTGCCAGCTGTTTGACGAAATGCCCAAATGAAGGCCAGAACTGTCGTCACCGAAAGCTGTTCTCGTTATCTTCGTTTCACGCTTCATTTATGCTTGAATCAATATTCCCTGCCTGCCTTTGTGTTTTTCTTGTGTTTTTACGCCACGGTTTGGCATTGTCCAAGTTGGCCACACGTACGCATCCCTTCACCGGAGACATTTTCCCGCACTGACGAAGCCTGCGGTTCGAGGCCGCCTTAGTTAGCCCATTCCTCCTCGCCTTTAGTGTGAATATCTATCTTGATTTGCTGGAATGGTATTTGTTTTTATGTGTGTTTTCGGTGACATTAACGTCCCCGGAATGCGTTCGGTGTTGGTCGGAGTGGCGGCCGACGGAGTGGTGACGACCGGCGAAGGTGTACGGTTGGTGGTGGTCTTCAGTGTTGGTGGTAGGCGCCGGTGGCCGGAAGTGAAGACGTCTCATCGTGGGGCCCCGGTGAAGCTTTGGTGATGGAGGTGCTCCCCGAGAAGAAGACCAGAGGAAAATATTAAACAATAAAAAATAGATGTGAGCTGAATGTTGTGGGGCTGGGGTAGGAGTTTTTTTTTTGGGCTCAAAGAATTGTGGACTTGCTTCGCAATTTAAATCAATTTTTTCTTGGGCCAAATTTAGTTAATTCGGACCGGGCCCAAAGCCAGTCCGAATTTCGGAACTAACCCGGACCCAGGGTCCGACTTATTAAACAGCCGATCCGACCAGGTTTTAATATTATATTTAAATATTTTATTATTTTTTATAATTAGGAAATATTTTAGACATTAATTTTTTTAAATAATTTTCTAAATTATGTGAATTATTTGATTAATAATTGTGTCTAAAATCGAAAAAGACTATAAGGCTATAAGTAGGATTTTGAATGTTGTTTTAATAACTACTGTATTTTTATTATGCATATTATTTCTAATTATATGATTGTATAAATTGTCATGTATTGAATATTGTCTCCTTAGTTAATATCAGACCCCTTAGGTTGCTAGTTATATTAACTACTGGTTGTTAATTCAATGATTGTATACCCACATGATCATCTCATATGTTAGGAGACAGGCCCAAAATTAATCCAAACTGTCTGATGAATGTTTTCTGAAATGAATGGGATAAAAAAGTACCGCAAGTGTACTAGTTATTCAACTAGTGTAATCAAGTTCCCGAACTCATTAAATCTTTGGTTTGCAGAAGTAAAACAATTCTTCAATTGCCTTACTTGGGTATCCAATCGACCTACTACAAACTGATTAGTGGTGACTCCTAGATAAAAATCACTTGCAAGTTAAAAACCTAAATCACAAGTCGCGATATGGTATAAGTTTGTGAGAGCCTGAGTTAAGTCCTAGACCTAGATTTAGCACGTACTAGGCTACGCCATTCACGAAGATTTTAAGGCGGTTGCGACATATACTTGTTAATTTATCAAAGAAAATTTTACTAATAACAAGGCAGTCGTGCCAAGGGGTCAACAGTTTGGTTTCGTTTGAATTTGTTGAAAATCTAAACCAAACCAAACTAAACCGTTAGAGTGTATACTTGAACCAAACCAAATCTCAAGCCAAACTGAATATGAACCAAATCGAAAATCCCAGTTTGGATTGGATCTGTTCAGATGAGAAAACTGGATATTATGGTTTCTCATGGCGATTTTGAGAGGGGTGAGAAAGAGCATTTAGTTTTTGTTGAGAATTTCAGTTCGATTTGAATAACCAAACTGAATCGAAATAACCTGAACATGAAGAAAAGAACGGTTATTTTTTCAATGTCCAAATCAAAACCCGAATAGAACCGAAAATGCACGAAATTTGATTTGGTTCTAGTTTCGATTGGTTTTTGACACCCCTGCTCGTGCGCTAGAAACTTGAAACCTCTAACATTTGCTATAGAAGGGATAAGGACGTGATTTCATAGAATTACAGATTTAAATGGGCCTCAACAACGATGGGCCTTGTTAATTGGTGCTGGTCTGGACAGATTCAGATGGGCCTCAACAACGATGGGCCCTCAATTCTAGCAGGGTCTTCCGGCCACTGCGAGCTTGTAACTAGACTCAATTTTGCGTGGGATTTTAATTTGGACGTGACCTTTTGCTTCCTTAGATATGTTGTTAATGACATCTTAATGGCGAATGTGTAAGAATTGAGCGAGAGAGGCTTGCATCAAAGCTCCTTTTGTGCGAGGTTCCACATACTATAGTCGATACAATCGTGCTGTAAATCTTTCATCAAGAGTTAGGCTATTCGAAAATTGAGTGATTATAAAAAAAATTACCATTGAGACTCTTTTTAACAAACTAAATGAATTACTGGACGGTCATCCAGGATATGATGGGACTAATGCGGCCTTTGCCGGAAGCAATTATACTGCTCTTTGCGCTTTGTTAAATCATCGGTTGTAGTATAAGCCCACGTACAATCTAACCAATAATCAATATCCCATGCGCAGTACACGCCACGACGTCAATCGCATAGATCTCTCAAATGCTTCAATCTTCGGGGCTTTGCCTAAATGGTTAGGAAACATGACATATAGCTTGTGCAGTCTCTCTTACAATCAAATTACCAGACCCTTCCCAAACATATCTTCCGACTGTTCCATTTTAGATCTCCCCCACAACTTTATCTCCGGACCTCTTCCAACCAATATTGGTGAGATGCACCTGGAGACTTTGTATCTCAATGATAATCATATCAATGGCACGTTACCATCGTCCTTATGTAAGGAGAGGTTGTGTGACTTAAGTCTTGGCAAAAATTTACTATCTGGCAGTATTCCCGCCTGTTGGAAGGGTTCTAGTTTATCTCAATTGACTTTGCCATTCAATAAGTTGTCCGGAGTAATTCCAAGCTCAATGGGATCCTTACAGGGGCTTTCAACCCTACACTTGAATGGGAACCATCTCAATGGGGAGCTGCCTCTGGCTTTGGGTAATTACACAAACTTGATTATTTTGGACCTTGGAGAGAATAACTTCTCCGGAAGCATTCCAACATGGTTCGGCGAAAGCTTTCAGTTCTTGCAGATTCTGAGGCTACGAGAGAATAGTTTTACTGGTAGCATCCCTCTGCTGCTTTGCTCACTCTCGAGATTGCAAATATTGGATATGGCGGTGAACAAATTTACGGGAGCGATCCCAAGTTGTCTTGGCTATATGGGTGACATGAAAATCTTCATTCAAGACAATCCAACTTATCTGGATTGGAGTCGAGAGTGTGTGGTTGAGATCAAGAAGGGAAGGTATAATGAATATACCAGAATTGTTCTACTACTTGTGGGCAATTTGGATCTCTCGAGCAACAACTTGATAGGGCCAATCCCTAAAGAACTTACTTTCCTAGTGGGATTGCAAGGGTTGAGCTTTTCGCACAACCTTCTCTTGGGAGGCATGCCCATTGGCATCGGGGACATGAAGTCACTTGAGTCTCTTGATCTTTCCAACAATCGCCTCTCAGGAACAATTCCACAGGGCATTTCAGTATTAACATACCTAGCCCATCTCAACCTATCGTGCAACAACTTCACGGGGCAGATTCTGAAGGGCTATCAAATTCAGACCCTCATCGATCCGTCCATTTATGCTAGCAATCCTCTACTCTGCGGCGATCTTCTGAGAAGAAAATGATCTGGTGCTGAGGTGCCTCAAGCACCGAAAATCTCTCAACCTGAAGATATACACGAAGAGGATAAGGCATTGTTCTACGTGGTTGTAATGCTTGGATTTGTGAATGGGTTTTGGACCTTTTTAGGAGTATCACAGTTCAAGAAGGATTGGAGACATTCATATTTTAACTTTGTGGATCAAGCAATAGACAAGGCATATGTGGCTATAGCAGTGAGGGTAGCCGAGTTGAAGAGACTGAGATAGTCAAGAACTGCTTCAGCAATGAGCAATCCCGTGTCCTCCCTCGCCTTTAGTTTTTCATTTTGGATGTATGAAACTTCTTGTGCTCGTGTGATCTCTTCCATTTAATAATCTCTTTCCTTTCAGTAGTTTGCTCATTAATGTATCGTAATTAGTATGCTATGAGGTTTTCAACTTTGTCCTGCGCGGTGTGCGAGAACTCTTAATAAACGGCAAGGAAGACGGCTTTCTTGTGTTACGGACATGTTGGAGAAATAATCAAAATGATCGAGTCTAAGAATATCAATAGAAATATAATGGTCCAGCCCGTTCCACATGGGCCAAGCCCCAAAAAGAAAACCACGAGAAAAGACACAAGGTGAAGTTCATTTGGGGGTGGGTGTTGATCTATAATCACTCAAAAGGCTATCTCCCAGCCGATGCTGGACTCGATATGTCACAAGAAGTCTCTTACTTGGGACAATCAGAATGTGCGGATGTTTGGAAAGGTTGCCCAGAGCATCATCCAAGGCACAATGTTCTGGAAAACTGAAAAGAGAGGTCGCGCGGTGCAATTTATCAACAGTCAAAACAAACAAAGCAGGTATTGGAGGAAGTGCGCCAATGGCAATGGCTCAATCTCTCTGTGTTTTCTATTTTTTTGTTTAGGCCAAACTTTCTGTTTCCTCTTGACCGGAGGTTAAGTCAGCCCTTTCCTCCTATTCATTTACAGCAGACACGCGTATTGCTGTTCTTTTTTTCGGAAAAAAAAGGGTACTGCACAATTGACTCGATGAACTGGATCATCCACGGCGTCTCTTCTTTCTAATCAAGAGATGACGAGAATAATTTCAGAATCCATACTAATCAACATGTATTATCCTGGAAGTTGCTTGATTTACACACGTAGAGAGAAAGCCCATTTCATTATCATGTTAGAATTTACATTTTGTCCAAGAGAAGTGCAGACCGGATGAATCCAGACCCAAGTTGTCGGAGGAGATAACGACATGGACCTAAAATATCTTGACTTGGTGCTTGCGGGTCTTGCTCTGCACAACTTGTGGCCGGGCATGAGTTCTGCACAACCACAAATAATGCCGTTGGTCCAGCCCCACCAAAGCGCGTAGACGTAGGTGCCGTGACATAATTAAGATGTTATTACACTGTTTCTCTTTAAATTTCTGTTTATTTACTCTAATAACACCCAAACTCACTTCATAAAGCATATACTAATTGCCCAAAATACAACTAAAAAAAGAGAGTAAAGCCTAATTGCATTGCTTTACATGTGATATCACCAGATCAATCAAATAACCAAGTTATAGGGAAGCATCGTGCTATATTTTCCCTACATTTCTTTTTTTAAGATTTATCAAGACCCCACGTTTATGTGTCCTCTACCACCTAAAATTTACATTTTGTGTTGAGATCCTACTTTAATCAGAGCTAACTTCCTCAATTTCTTCATGTCACTCTTTCAGTTTACTTTAATTTAAAATGGGTTATTGCTAATTTTATTCCTTAATCTCCAAGTTTCGCACCTTATCCTACGTTCCTCGGTGACGGGATATAATCATGAACTATTGGGTTTTCTTCGAGGTAATAAACTCAAAAGTGTGATTTTTGAAATAATCTAACTGTCTCGTCAATTATCATGGGCATATGCATTATGCATGTTGCCAATGTAGGCCTTAACTCTATTAGTCCAATCAATGGTAATGAAATGGAACCGTACGACTATGGGACCATCTTTGATTATAAGCACCATGATTTAAATAGATTATGTCAACTTCGACTTTTCGGGAGACAGGTCGACTTGGAGTCTAAGTCATTGAGATGCTGTTGCGTAATTTCTTAACGAAGAACAATTAAATATGCGCGAGAAGAGAAGCTCATAAATTATGTCAAATCTATGTTCCCTAACATGACAAGCTCTAAGTCCTTGAATGTGTGCTTTCCTATTTCCTTCTCAAGTACTATCGAAATCAACAAGTGATGGTTACGTTTACTAAGATGATAATTGATATTCTGCACACATGATATACACGGTACACCGACGATGTAGAATAGTAATTGGTTACATTGACTATCATTCCTTCTCTTGCTCACTATAAATGCTATTTGCCTACTCTTAAGAACACACTCAAAACCAACCTCCCAAAGTTTAAACAAATACACCCAAATCAAAAACTTGAAGCCTAATCGAGTGGCTTTCGTATGCAATAAAGCTTTGTTTTCATTTTCATCATCATTCATGGCGGGACATGATAGTGTGAAAGTGTTTGTACTAGTAAGTTTGTTGCTAATTTTAGACAATGCATGTGTATGCTTGTGCAGAAACAGAAACTCATCCTCCATTTGCTTTGAAGAAGAAAGAGATGCTTTGATCCAACTCAAACATAGTCTCTCAGACACATCTCACCTCCTTTCTTCTTGGATTGGTGAAGATTGTTATCGATGGAAAGGAGTGAAGTGCAACAGGGCAAATGAACGTGTCGTCATGTTCCAGATCACCCAAGGAATGAACTCTCACATATTATTTCCACAGCTAGTGAACTAAACTCTTCTTTGCTCAACTTGAGATACATGAGCTACCTAGACTTGAGCGGAATCTTCTTCAAATATGCATACATGCCCAAATTCTTCGGCTTGATGAAGTAGTTGAGGTACCTTAACTTGTCCCACTCTTTCTCTTTTGCAACTATTCCTCGTGAATGGGGAAATCTCACCAAGTTGGAATTCCTTGATCTCCATGGTTATTATCTCATGGGTGTTGTTAATGACATTCGATGGGTTTCGCGTCTTCGGGCATTAAAGTACCTCGACATAAGTGGCATAAATGTTAACAGATTTGGAGACCTCATGCAGATGATAAGCACACTCCCATCTTTATCACATTTGATCCTATCGAATTGTGGACTTTATAACTTTCACTTGTCTTCTGAACGCTCAGCCAATTCTACTGTTCTTCATCTTTAGTACCTAGATCTTTCAAGGAATTTTTTTGAAGGTTTCATCCCAAGCACTATATTTCAAAACGTGACTTCTCTTCAGCACCTCGATATTTCATCAAACTCTTTCCACTTGGCCAATTATACTTCTCTTCATCTTTAGTAGCTCGATCTTTCAAACAATCATTTTGAAGGTTCCATTCGAAGCACTATAGTTCTAAACATGACTTCTCTCTGGCACCTCGATCTTTCGTCAAACTTTTTCAACTCTTCAGTACCAAGATGGTTCCATAACTTGAGAAGTCTTGTGGATCTCAATCTTGCAAACAATCTCTTGCAAAGCATTGAAGGAGGTTGTTCACTTTCTTAAGGGAAAATCCGTTCCTCGAGTCACTATATTTAGGCTATAACGAACTTCATGAGGAGATATTTTCAGTGGAGGGAAATTCTTCAAGGCTTATCGGGAAAAACTTCGAGCGTCTAGAGATAAGTTATAATTTTCTTCAGGGGGCTTTGCCAAATTGGCTGGTGCACTTGAAAAAACTGACAATACTGGACCTATCATATAATCAATTACATGGAACCATCCCGTCATCATATGTTTGCTTATGCTTGAGTATACTTTTACTTTCTTATAATCAATTAACAGGGAATATTCCAAAGGCATTAGGAAGATTGCAAGTCTTAACAATTTTAGATCTCAGTAACAATCTTCTTAATGGCACTATTCCACACAGTCTCGGACAACTTCAAAATCTTGAAGAGTTAGATCTTTTAGCAAATTCCTTGAGAGGAACAGTTTCCGAAATCCACTTCACCAACCTCTCAAAGCTATCGTCCTTAGATATTAGGAACAACCATTTAGCTATCAAGGTGGATTCTGACTGGATACCACCCTTAATCTCTTGTACATGGGGATGGTGTCTTGCGAGTTCAGAACGGAATATCCGCGATGGATAAGAACGCAAGTCCACGCAAGTATAGATTTGTCCAATGCCTCCATTTCAGGATCTCTGCCAGATTGGCTAGGTCTCGTGTCATTCTTCAGCCTGAATCTCTCTTACAACCAAATAAATGGATCTCTACCGAAATTTCCGTCTGACCTAGCTTATTTAGATCTCTCTCATAACCAAATAAATAGATCTCTGTTGAAATTTCCTTCTGACATGTATTCATTCGATCTCTTTCACAACTTAATATCAGGACCTATTCCACAAAATATTGGCCTAGCAATTCCTCATTTGGATTCCTTGTAATTGAATGATAATCTCTTAAGTGGTCCAATACCCACCTCATTATGCGAGATGGAAAATCTGTACTACTTGCATCTCGGAAGGAATGAATTAGTTGGCAAAATTCCTGCATGTTGGAAGAAGAACCCTTGGACACTTCTTGATTTATCATCCAATATGTTGTCCGGAATCATACCGACTTCTTTGGGAAATCAAATCGGGCTTGGGTCATTACACATGAACAACAACAGACTCCAAGGAGGAATTCCTGTGACTATAAACTATCGCAGGAAATTGCAAATTTTAGAACTTGGAGAGAACAACATATCTGGAAGTGTTCCACATTGGATTGGACCAAGTTTTCCCGTCACTGCAGATTCTTAGACTGCGAGAAAACATGTTCAATGGTAGTATTCCTTCACAACTATGCTTTCTCTCCGTGCTGCAAATATTAGACCTAGCAGTGAACAATCTGACAGGAATGGTTCCAAATTGTCTCGTCTCTATGAAAGGGATGAAACTGAACAAAAGCATAGATGAAGGCAACTCACTCTCCCCTGCTTATGCCCCTACACACGTGCTTGGGCGGAACGTGTCCGTTAGAGTGACAAATTGGAATCAAGAGCATGTGGAGCAGATCGTTAAAGGGGTGGACCTTGACTACACAACACTTGATCTACAGCTAATGGTCAATCTCGATCTCTCGAGCAACAAATTGGTTGGGCCGATCCCAGGAGAGCTTACCTTGCTCTCCGGATTGCGAGGCTTGAACTTATTGCGCAACTTTCTTTCTAGAGGCTTCCCCACTATGATTGGAGACATGAATTCGCTCGAGTCACTTGATTTTTCGAATAATCACCTTTCAGGAACAGTCCCACAAAGCTTTTCTGCATTCACATCACTGAGCAAACTAAACTTGTCACACAACAACTTCAAGGGGCCAATTCTGAGACGAAATCAAATTCAGACCATTGATGATGCTTCCATTAATGCAGACAATCCTCTACTTTGTGGCGATCCTTTACAAAAGAAATGCCCCGTGCGGAGGCTCCTCAAGCGCCAGAAGAAGATACCAATGAAGAAGGTAAGTTTGAAAAGGTGATGTTCTACCTCGTCATAATGTTTGGGTTTGCAATTGGGTTTTGGGGAGTTGTTGGTGGTTTGGTGTACAAGAAGAATTGGAGACGCGCCTACTTCGGCTATGTGGATCGTAAAGCAGACATGGTGTATGTGATTGTCGCAGTAAAGGTAGCCGAGTTGAGGAGGAGAATGAGAAGAGGGTAAGAGGCCTGTTCTCCATATCAATTCAGTCCAATGCTTTATTGATCTCGTGAAGTTCTTGCTTTCTTGTTCAAGTAGAATCGTCTTAGTAGTTGGCTTGTTCCTCCTTATGAGTAGTAGCCAATATTTTTGTGTTCTTTAGTTTCAAGCTTGTCCGAGCAAGCCGTCATCGGAACGGCATGGGAAGTGCAAATCATGTCATTTTGTAATTTAGTGTTGCTCAACAATTTAGCAGTACTCTGTGTTCTTATGCTCATGATGTTTTGCTTGTTAAAGATGTGAAATTATGTTAGCAAGTTCCATTTTCGTCCTGTTTCTACTTTTGCTGCTAATTGCATGTTGAGGGTAATACAAAATCAGGACATGAAATTGATAATGGCATAGGGTCCTTCAATGTTCAATGGAGTGCTTTCCTAAGATTATGTTTCCTTTCTCAAATTCGAGAGGTCAGAAATACCGGACCATCCCAATCAACTCGGACTGATTTTTAGGTTGCGTTTCCCTCGACGGTCTCGGCTATTGGGCTACAAATGTGAAATTCCGAAGAGATCTGCACCGGCCCAAATTTTAAAATAATAATAAACTATAATTGAAAAACCCTAATCTTCATTTTGTCTTTTCCTCTCTTCACCTCAATCGCGTTCGCTGCTTTAATCTAACACCCTCCCGTGCTCGTGCTCTCCCTTACGCCCAAGACATGGTGGTGAATAACTCGTAAAGCAGTTGGTAAATTTAATCGAAGAAAAGTTCATAATTCTACACATTAACGTTTGTAACTCTAAAATGTTGTTAAGTTTTTTTATTATGTTAACTTTTAAGCATGGGTGTTAAAATGTTGATATATATCTAAGAATAAGACTATGCTACAATTTACAAGGACGATAGATGTGGTGTTGTGTATTTGAATTAGTGCTGGTTGCTCGCAACTTTTGACGTTATACATGATTCCATCTATTAATACTTTTACATTTTAAAATTTTTTAGGTGAGCATCAAATTATAATGGTCATGTTTCAAGAGAAATATTTTACTATGCCAAGTTAGAGAGAGCCTTCCTAATAAGTCATATGTTTTGATTGATACTTGTTAATTCATCAAATAAAATTTTACTAATAATAACGCCCTCGTGCCACAGAAACTTGAAACTTCTGACATTTGTTATAAAAGGAAGGAGGACATGATTTCATAATAATGTGTATCCAGCCCTTAAGTCCTTGATTGCATCATCCTTTGATGAAGAGATCATTTGAGAGCATGTTCTTTCGAGCCAAAAGAGATACACGGGACATCGACTGCTTAAGTTATTTTTCCTCTTGCACATTTTCATCATTTCTTCATCTAAATACAGCCCTCAGATGCACAGTGAAGAAGAAATATGATTTTATACAAAAAAAAAATCCATTATAAATATTCTGTGTAATGGCAGAATTAGGCATACATCCCCCTAATATCTAGTTTTTTGCTTTTGCCGTTTGTTCTCGTGTTGTGTGGTCCCTTTGAAACTTTGCGACATTTCTAGGACAATTGGAATCGTGTTATACTGGGTTTTGGGACATTATATGCTCAACTAGGACATTCGTAGAACAATTTGGGATTGTGAAAAACAAAAATACAATATATTTGCTTATGAAAGAAAGAAATAGATGCAACCAGATAAGTCTGGATACATAAAAATCTGGAGAAAAAGGATCTGCCAGAATGAGGACATGGACCTCAAGACTTAGACTCGGTGCTTGCAGGTCTTGCGGGTTTTCCAGGGTGATGTGACTGAAGAAAGTTGATGTTATCGGTTTATCGCAGTGGGCTAAGGCGAATGCCTCTGTTTCAACTTCAATCTATGAAAGTGAGGCATGACTACTCTGCTAGGACAGCTGCCTCACGCCGGGACAAAAAACAAAGAGAGAATAGTGGACTAGCTTTAAGGATGAAGGAAGAGATTAATCGAAAAGTGACGTTGACATGACTTGGAGTTATTCGGGACCTTCCAATTTCACAAACTTTAACAGAAAGAAATACCTAAACTTTCAATTTCAATTGACAATCAAAGAGATAATTAGAATTTTAGAATTATTAGATGCGCTAGATGCATACATGCATCCCTCACATGACACATAGATCACAGGTGCGCAGGATATCGTACCTGATGGGAACATACCCATATACCCCTTTAAAAATTCTGATTTTCTTTTTTATTTAAGAATGCCAAAACTCACTTGATAGAGTATACTAGCCAAAAAAAGAATTTGTAAAAGCCAAGTCGCGTGGTTTTGCATGTAATAACTCTCTCCGTGCTGCAAGTAACAATCCCCGTAACTCTGTTGATGCCGGCATGTTGTATTGTGGTGTGGATTTTATTCTCATCATCAATCTATGTATTTAGACATGAAATGACATAAAAATGCAAAGACCAGTTTTGTGTCAGAACTTAATCATGACCGCATTCTTGACATGAGCGATCAAATAAGTTTGGTGATAAAGAGATTGTTTTTGACTTCATCATCAAATAGAAAGTCCGCTAGTCTCTTTTATATGTGGCAATGTTAGAATTTGCTAAAGGTGCGATTGTTCTAATGCATATGGTAATGTATTTAGATGCACATGCAAGTTATATTAGGACGTCTCACGTCGGAGAATTAGTATGTGTAGAATAATTAATATATCCTAGTTAGCACATAATTTGTTAGCTTAAGTTTTTGAATAAATGTGAGTTCAACAAGATATGTTGACGGATTCGGATTTGGGTTCTCTCATGGTGATCTCCCCAAATGAATGTATCAGCTTCTGCTCCGTGCTTCCAACAATGTGTAACTAGCCCTTAATTCTTTGATTGTGTCGTGCTTTGATGAAGATATAATTGAAGAGCGTGTTCCTTCAACCTACAAAAGATCCTCGGGATAATTGACTGCTTATTTAATTTTATTTTCCTGTTGCAAATTTTCGTCATTTCTTCATCTACATACATCCCTTAGAGGAAATATGAGTTTATCTTAAAACATCTATAATGGACATTTTGTTTAATGGCAGAATCAGGCATGCATCCCGTTAATATCTGGTTTCTTGCTTTTGTTCTTGTTGTTTGTTCTGATGTCGTTTGGTCTGTTTGAAGCTTTGGGAAATTTTTAGGACAATTGGGATCTTGTTCTTCGGACATTCTATACTCCAAAGGGATATTTGTAGAACAAGATATTTGATTATCGAAAAATAAATGAATGCAAATTAGATAAATATGGACACATAAAAATGTGGACAAAAGGGATATGGAAAAATGAGGACAAGGACCTCAAGACTTGGACTTGGTGCTTGTGGGTCTTGCGGGTTTTCCACATTGATATGGTTGAGGGTAAATGTTATTGGCTTATAGCGGTGGGCAAAGACGAACACCTCTCTTGTCAACTTCAATCAAGGAAGTGAGGCATGACTACCCTAAGGATGAAGCAAGAGATTAATGGAAAGTGATAAACGTTGACTTGGAAAAGTGCTAAACGTTGATTCGAGTTGGAGTTGTTTGCGGACTTTCAATTTCACGAATTTCAATTGAAAGAAACATGTAAACTTCCGATTACAGTCAAAAACCAAAACGATGATTAGATCCTCTGATTTATTAGATATGCTGGATGCCTGCATCCGTTTCTTACATGGCACGTAAATCACTGTAGTTAAGATTGTTATTTAAAAATTGGTCACTTAGTTAAGATCGTAAGTGGAAATAGATGGTATATTTATATACACACATTTTGATGAAGAAACAACATCGTGTGATTATTATTGGACCCAAAGGCTTGACTTGGTCCGAGTCCAACACTGCAAAAACTGGAGAATTTCTCGGCAATCTCCTCAATGGTGAGTTTTTTTTTATTTTTGGTTGAATCCTCAATGTGAGTTGACTTGCCCTAATTTGTAGATGATTCATTTTCTCTTCTAGATGGGGTCCAGTCATCGTTGTACACACTCCAATTGCGAGAATGGACGTGCCTTTTCTTCCTGATTATGATTATGACATGTGGACCTCACATGTGTTGAATATACATCCTTTGAGATGGTAAACGTGCATACACATAAGTAAAAGCTCTCGCTGCCCTTCTCTATAAGTAATCTGGGTTTTCATTAGAGAACCCTTAAACAGTCTCTCTAAAGCATACATCTATTCTCTCCTTTATTCCTCATGGGGAGATACTATCCCAAAGTGCTTGCACTAGTAGCCCTATTACTTATTTTAGATAATTCGTGTGTATGCTTTTGCAGAAATTCAACATCCATTTGCATAGAGCAAGAAAGAGAGGCTCTGCTCCAGCTCAAATAAAACCTCTCAGACCCATATGGCTTGCTTTCTTATTGGAAAGGTGAAGATTGTTGCAAATGGAAAGAAGTCACTTGTGATGGAGTGTATGGTCATGTTATCCAGCTCCAATTCTTACCCCAAATTGTAAGAGACTATAATGGTACTATTGTTAGTCCCATAAAACAGAAGCTCTCCATGGCTGGTATGTTGAACTCTTCTTTGCTCAACTTGACATACTTGAACTACTTGGACTTAAGTAGCATCAATTTCAAACATGGAAAAATACCTAAATTCCTCGGTTCAATGAAACAATTGAGGTACCTCAATTTGTCGTTTGGTAACTTTCATGGAGTAGTTCCTCATCAATTGGGAAACCTCACCGAGTTGGAAGTCCTTGATCTTCATGATGATCGTGGATTTTTGGTTGTTGATGATACCCAATGGGTTTCTTATCTTCGGTCTCTAAATTACCTCGACATGAGTGGCTTAAAGATTGCCACGGGAACAAACCTCATGCAAGTGATCATCATGCTCCCAACTTTATCACATTTGAGGTTATCAACTTGTGGACTTTCCATCTATGATCTTTATTCTATTCGCTTGGCCAATTCCACTTCTCTTGTTCATCTTCGGTACCTTGATCTTTCAAAGAATCTCTTCAAAGGTCCCATCCTAAATTCTATGCTCCAAAACATGACTTCTCTCCAACATCTTGACCTTTCGGGGAACTCTTTCAGCATTTCGATTCCCATGTGGTTTGACAAATTTACAAGTCTTGTTCATCTCAATCTTGAGGGAAATTATATTAACAAGATTGAAGGAGGCCTACTGTCATTCTTGAATGGTAAGAAGTACCTCAAATCATTGCTTTTGTGTCATAACCAGATCACAGAAGATATTTGGACATCTCAGGGTAATTCATCAAGATTCATGGAGAATAGCTTAGAGAGTCTAATGATATGTAATAATTATCTTAGCGGTGCTTTGCCAAACTGGTTGATGAACTTTACACTCTTAAGATACTTAGAGCTTGGCAATAATTTCTTCTCTGGTCCAATTCCTAGAGTCATCATAGGATTGCGAAAGTTGGTGACATTAGATTTTTCAAATAATCGATTGAATGGGGCCATTCCATTACCATTAGGTCAGTTGTCATCATTGAGATTGTTAGATCTTTCGAATAATGAATTGATTGGGCCCATTCCATCGTCATCAGGTCAGTTGTCATCATTGAGATTGTTAGATCTTTCGAATAATGAATTGATTGGGCCCATTCCATCGTCATTAGGTCATTTGTCATCGTTGAGATCGTTAGATCTTTCTCATAATCAATTCTTGGGGCATATTCCTGAGTCATTAGGGCAATTGCGGTTCTTACAAGACTTGCGTCTTAACAGTAATCGTTTGAGCGGCACTATACCTGATAAGTTTGGAGAACTTTCCCATCTTTCGGTTCTATATCTTTTTAACAATTCTTTGGGAGGGCAGATTTCGGATATCCATTTTTCCAATTTGGGGAGGCTTAAGGATTTGGATATCAGTGACAACAATAACTTGACTTTTAAGGCAGAACATGGCTGGATACCACCTTTTCAACTTGCATCCATTCGGATGAATTCCTGTAAATTCGGAACCACGTTTCCCCAATGGATGCAAACACAAATGGAAGTTGAGGATATATCTCTCTCAAATGCTTCAATTTTTGGCGCTTTGCCTAAATGGTTAGGCAATATGACATTTAGCCAATTCGATCTCTCGTGCAATCAAATCATGGGACCCTTGCCAAACATGCCTTCTAACTGTTTCATTTTAGATCTCTCCCACAACTTGATCTCTAGACCTCTTCCAACCAATATTGGTGAGATGCATCTAGTGACTCTGTATCTCAATGATAACCGTACCAATGGCACGATACCGTCATCTTTATGTGAAGAGGGCTTGTATGATCTAAATCTTGGCAATAATAAGCTATCCGGCAATATTCCCGACTGTTGGAAGGGTTCTGCTTTATCTCACTTGACTTTGTCATTCAATAAGTTGTCCGGAGTAATTCCAAGCTCAATCGGATCCTTACAAGCACTTTCAACCCTACACTTGAATGGAAACCATCTCAATGGGGAGCTTCCCCTATCCATGGGTTATTGGACAAGTTTGATCATTTTAGACCTTGGAGAGAATAACTTTTTCGGAAATATTCTGACATGGTTCAACGAAAGCTTTCAGTACTTGCAGATCCTAAGGCTAAGAGAGAATAGTTTTATTGGCAGCATTCCTTCGCAGCTTTGCTCACTCTCAGGATTAAAAATATTGGATATGGCAGCGAACAATTTGACAGGAACAATCCCACCTTGTCTTGGCTATATGAATGCATTGCATGGCATGCAATTCCATGGCGTGCAATATATAGATCCATACCGTCCACCTAATCTGGATTGGAATCGAGAGCATGTGGTTGAGATCATGAAGGGAAGATCTAATGAATACACCAAAATTGATCTAAGACTTGTGGGCAATTTGGATCTCTCGAGCAACAACTTGATAGGGCTGATCCCTGAAGAACTTACTTTCTTAGTGGAATTTCAAGGTTTGAACTTGTCGCACAACCTTCTCTCTGGAGGCATTCCCATTGATATCGGAGACATGAAGTCACTCGAGTCTCTTGATCTTTCCAACAATCACCTCTCAGGAACAATTCCGCAGAGCATTTCAGCGTTGACATCCCTAAGCCACCTCAACCTGTCGCACAACAACTTCACGGGCCAGATTCCAAAAGGCAATCAAATCCAGACCCTCGACGACCCTTCCATTTACACTGGGAATCCTCTACTGTGTGGCGATCTTCTGAGAAGAAAATGCCCTGGTGCAGAGGCACCTCAAGCATCGGTAATCTCTCACCCTGAAGATACACATGAAGAGGATAAGCTTGAAAAGGCGTTGTTCTACGGGGTCGTAATGCTTGGAGCTGCGACCGGGCTTTGGGGCATTTTTGGAGTTCTGCAGTTCAAGAAGGACTGGAGACGTGCGTATTTCAGTTTTGTGGATCAAGCAATAAACAAGGCATATGTGGCTATAGCGGTGAAGGTAGCAAACTGGAAGAGACTGAGACAATCAAGAAGCGCTTAGGTAATGAGCAATCTCGTGCCCTCTGCCCCGCTTTTGGTTCTTCATTTTGGGTGTGTGAAACTCCTTGTCCCCGTATGATCTCTTCCCTTTCAAAAATTTGCTCATTGTTTTGTTTTAGTCAGTATGGTATGAGGTGTTCATCTTTGTCCTGATCGAGAACTCTTAATAGTCTCTACCGTAAAGAACACCCACACTCACTTCATAAAGCACATACTAATTGCCCAAAAAAGAAAAAAAGAATAAAGCCGAGTTGCGTTGTTTTGTATAGGATAACACTGTCTTTTAAATTATCAGTTTATCAGGAAGCATGATCACGTGTTAAATTTTCCCTACATTTCTTTTTTGCGATTATATCAAAGACCTTATGGTTCCGTGTCCTTTCCTCCTAAACAACTTACGTTTTCTGGTGAAATCCTGCTTTAATCAGAGCCAAGTTCCTCAGTTTCTTTATGTCACTCTCTAAGTTTAGCTCTAATTTAATGGTCGGTTCTTGCTAATTATATTCCTTAATCTTGAAGTTCTCGCGAGATGTTTTCCCAACCCAATTTGTACGTATTCTAACCTTATCCTAAATTGCTCATGATGGGACATAATCATAACCTTTGAATGACCAGACTTTTGCGCGTGTTGACTGCAAAGTTTTCTGTAGTTTCGTCACTAATGGTTGTCGCTAGAGGACCACCATGGGCGCGCATGTTGCTCAGATCAACGTTAGATGACGAATCCAATGAATAGACTTCTTTCTTTCTTCCAACTTGGGAAGCATCATCACATAGTGTTAAATTTTCCCCACATTTCTTCTTTTGCGTTTATATCAAGAACTTATAGTTATGTGTCCTCTCCCACCTAACAACTTATATTTTCTGGTGAAATCCTGCTTTAATCAGAGCCAAATTCCTCAACTTCTTCATATCTCTCTTTAAGCTTAACATTGTGACTCTGGATCTGTTTCGCGTGATGTTTTCCCTACCCAAATTTGGAATATTCTAAACTTATCCTACTTTGCTCGATGATGGGATATAATCATAACCTCTTGGGTGTCATCTGACTAATAGATTAAAACTTATAAGTGTGATTTTGAAATCATCTAACTGCCTTATCGATTGTTTGGGGTAGATGCATGTTGCCAATGCCAAGGCAGGCCCGAACTCCATCAGTCCAATCACCGGTGATGAAATGCAACCGCATGGGACCATCTTTGAATATAAGCCCAAAAGTTTGAAGAGATGAAGTCGACTTTGACTTTTTGGGTGACGGTCGACTTGGAGTCAAGTCATCACGAGTTTGTCCTGATGTTTTGGGGCCAAACTATGCTTTCTGCTCTCTTTTTTCGGCCTTGGGCTAATATACTTTCTACTCAGTTTCTTTTGTCGCATTTTCTGCTCTCTCTTAATGGCGAACGTTTAAGAATTGAGTGAGAGGCTTGCATCAAAGCTCCTTTCGTGCGAGGCTCCAACTTACTATGGTCGATACATGTGTCATGTAAATCTTCTATCAAGAGCTAGTCTTTTCGAAAATCAAGTGGTCATTCCGAAAATTATCACTTCGACTTGTTATAAATGATCAAATGGACGGTTTATCTGGGATATGATGGGACTAACAAATTGGAGCCTTTTGTCGGAAACAATTACACTTCTCATTTGCACTTTGTTAAATCATCGGTTGTCAAATTAGCCCACATATAATCTGACCAATAATCAATGTAGGATGCGTGGTACGCCCCTAGAAACGGATTTATTGTACGACCTAAAATGTCATATGAAATAGGAGAAAGGTTCAAAATATTATTGAGACACCACTAAATCATCACCATTTGAGTGCTCCTTTTGAAAAGGTTTGTTCTCATGTAGACTAGATCAAGTGATTAGATATTAATCGTTCAACACAAACTGGCTAATGACTTCATAGGTACGCTTGGCATCAAATGTAAGTTTCTAGGGATGATTTGGTACCGCATTTTATCTTATTCCTCTTGGTAACTTCATCATTTCCCAATCTATTATTTAGAATCTCTTTCATCATCAATTAGAAAGTGGTCTAAATTCTCCTCTGCACATGGTAAAAGTATGAGGAACCTATCTAATTAATTTCTCCATCTATAGATCCTTGTTCACGTCCTACAGTAGCGGGGTCCGGTGGGAGTACAGGAAAGATGATTTCACTATATTACTTATCGCAAAATTTGTTTTTTTAGTGGCACGATGGCTCTTAAAAGGCATTGCCTATCTTTTCTTTCGTCTCGGGTAAAATGGCTAGTCATACGAATATTATCATTTGAATGAAATTGATTTAAGGTCAAAAGTTAGCCTTTTCCTCCTATTCATTCACAACAGACACGCATTGCTTTTCTTTTTTTCAGATAAAAAAGGGTACCGCACAGTTGACTCGATAAACTGGATCATCCATGGCCTCTCTTCTTTCTAATTTAGAGATGACGAGAACAATTTCAGAGTCCATATCAATCAACATGTATTATCCTGGAAGTTGCTTGATTTACGCACGTAGAGAGAAAGTCCATTTCGTTAAAATCATGTTAGAATTTGCATTTTATCCAAGAGAAATGCAGAATGGATGAATCCAGACCCAAGTCGTCGTGGGAGATAACGACATGGACCTAAAAAATCTTGAATTGGTGCTTGCGGGTCTTGCATTGCTCAACTTGTGGCCACGCATGAGTTCTCCACAAATAATGCTGTTGGTCCAGCCCCACCAAAGCGCGCAGACGTAGGTGCCGTGACTTAATTACGATGTTATAACACTTTTTCTCTTTAATTTTTGTTTGTTTACTCTAATAACACCCAAACTCACTTCATAAAGCATATACTATTTTCCCAAAATACAACTAAAAAAAGAGAGTAAAGCCTAATTGCGTTGTTTTACATGTGATATCACCAGATCAATCAAATAACCAAGTTATAGGGGCCTACATTTCTTTTTTTATGATATATCAACACCTCATGCTTATGTGTCCTCTCCCACCTAAAAACTTACATTTTTTGTTGAGATCCTACTTTAATCAGAGCTACGTTCCTCATTTTTTTCATGTCACTCTTTCGGTTTACTTTAATTTAAAATGGGTTCTTGCAAATATTATTCCTTAATCTCCAAGTTTCTCACCTTATCCTACGTTGCTCGGTGACGGGATATAATCCTGAACTATTGGGTTTTCTTCAAGGTAATAAACTCAAAAGTTTGATTTTTGAAATAATCTAACGGTCTCATCAATTATCAGGGGCATATGCATTATGCATGTTGCCAATGCAGGCCTTAACTCCATCAGTCCAATCAATGGTAATGAAATGCAACCGTATGACTACGGGACCATCTTTGATTATAAGCACAATGATTTAAATAGATTATGTCGACTTCGATTTTTCGGGAGACGGTTGACTTGGAGACAAGTCATCGGGATGCTGCTGAGTAATTTCATAACGAAGACCAATTAAATATGCGTGAGAAGAGAAAATAATAAATTATGTCAAATCTATGTTCCCTAACATGACAAGCTCTAAGTCCTTGAATGTGTGCTTTCCTATTTCCTTCTCAAGAACTATTGAAATCAACAAGTGATGGCTATGTTTACTAAGATGATAATTGAAATTGTGCACACATGATATACACGATACACCGACGATGTAGAACAGTAATTTCTTACATTCACTATCATTCCTTCTCTTGCTCACTATAAATGCTATTTGCCTACTCTTAAGAACACATTCAAAACCAACCTCCCAAAGTTAAACAAATACACCCAAACTGAAAACTTGAAGCCTAATCGAGTGGCTTTCGTATGCAATAAAGCTTTGTTTTCATTTCATCATCATACATGGCAGGACATGATAGTGTGAAAGTGTTTGTTTTAGTAAGTTTGTTGCTAATTTTGGACAATGCATGTGTATGCTTGTCTAGAAACAGACTCATCCTCCATTTGCTTTGAAGAAGAAAGAGATGCTTTGATCTAGCTCAAACATAGTCTCTCAGACACATCTCACCTCCTTTCTTCTTGGACTGGTGAAGATTGTTGTCGATGGATAGGAGTGAAGTGCAACAAAGCAAATGCACATGTCGTCATGCTCCAGATCACCCAAGGAAATGAATTCTCACAGATTATTTCCACAACTTGTGAACCAAAGTCTTCTTTCCTTAACTTGAGATACATGAGCTACCTAGACTTGAGTGGGATCTTTTTCAAATATGCACACATGCCCAAATTCTTCGGCTCGATGAAGCAGTTGAGGTAACTTAACTTGTCCAACTCTTTCTCTTTTGCAATTGTTCCTCGTGAATGGGGAAATCTCACCTAGTTGGAAGTCCTCCATCTCCATGGTTATAATCGCATTATTGACATTCAGTGGGTTTCACGTCTTCAGGCATTAAAGTGCCTTGACATGAGTGGCATAAATGTTAACGTTGGAGACCTCATGCAGGTGATCCGCACATCTTTATCACATTTGATCCTATTAGATTTTGCGCTTTATAACCTATCTTCTAATTGCTTGGCCAATTATACTTTTCTTCATCTTCAGTACCTTGATCTTTCAAACAATCATCTCAAAGGTCCCATTCCATGCACTATATTTCTAAACATGACTTCTCTTCGGTACCTCGATCTTTCATCAAACTTTTTTAACTCTTCAATACCAAGGTGATTCAATAACTTGAAAAGTCTTGTCGATCTCAATCTTGCAAACAATCTTTTGCAAAGCATTGAAGGAGGGCTGTTCTCTTTCTTAAGGAAAAAATTGTTCTTCGAGTCATTATTGCTGGGCCATAACGAACTTCATGAGGAGATCTTTTCAGTTGAGGGAAATTCTTTGGGGCTTACCAGGAAAAACTTAGAGCTATTGGAGATAAATAATAATTTACTTCGGAGAGCTTTGCCAGATTGGCTGTTTCACTTGAAATACCTGACAATGCTTGACTTATCACATAACCAGTTACATGGAACCATCCCATCATCGTATGGTTGCTTATTCTCGGAAGCACTTGATCTTTCTTATAATCAATTAATAGGGAATATTCCAAAGGCATTAGGAAGATTGCAAGTCTTATCGCTTTTAGATCTCAGTAACAATCTCTTCAATTGCACTATTCCACACAGTCTCGGACAACTTCAATATCTTTACCATTTAGATCTTTCTGCTAATTCCTTGAGAGGAACAGTTTCTGAAATCCGCTTCTCCAACCTCTCGAAGCTAAGGTATTTTGATATCAACAACAATCGTTTAGCTTTCGAGGTGGATTCCAACTGTATACCGCCCTTCAATCTCTCGTTCATTCTGATGATGTCTTGTGAGTTCACAATGGGATTTCCACGATGGATAAGAACTCAAGTTGAAGTACCAGTGTGACATTCTGAATTTCGATCCATTTTCAGGATTTATGAAATGAATATTTCTTCAATGCGCTTTAAGTGAAATCTCGTTCGGAATTGATCACTCTCGAGTAGACTAACCGTTAGAAAATGGCTAGCTAGGAATTAAGTATGTGAACCTAAGAACTTGGCCATGGATTGACACTTCGACCATAAGGATTGGCGAGGGAATATTTTGGGCCATTAAAGGCCGATCCAAGGATGGTTATGGAACGATTCGCAAATATAGTGCAATTGGGTCGCGGGTGATTCCGCTTGGCCATTGTATGAATTTCGAACGATTCTAAACATAATTTGAACGATCGCGCCATTCGAAACTAGTGACTGACCCTCGCAATTACATGACAACCGAGGTAGCCATGGCTCGAGTAAACTTAGATGTGGCTCGATATCGAATCGGCCACGAGTTGATACGCGTAAATTCCTAAAAGCCGCTCGTTAGTTCGAGATGCACTAAAGTTGCGTTCGATTGAATTTTACCATTAATTAGAATCCGAATTGGGTATCGAAGTTTCAAGATTTCCACAACTAATTTATCGGATGTCGTCTCGTTAAAGTGTGGCCAATTATCAGGTTGATCGGAATTTTGGAAAAAGGAAAATTGGACAATATTTTGTGGGTTAATGATTGAACCCCCTCTCCTCTCTCTCTCTCTCTCTCTCTCTCTCCTCTCCTTCTCCCCTGCTGAACCTACATTATTTTTTACTTTTGCCTTGCTGTTGCTGACTTCCTCTGCTCTCCCCACGTTCCTGCGTTTGTTTTGTTGCTGCTACTTCTGTTCTGCTGCTGACTTCCTCTGCTTTTCCCCCACACGCTGCTGCTGACTTTTCCCCCTGCTGGCTGACACCCCCACCAACTTCACCCACTCCCCTCTCTATTCTCTTCTTCCCCTTCTTCTTTTCTTTGGCTTCTGCTTCTGCGCACGTCTGCTTCTTCTGGCTTCTTCGTTGCTGCTCACCGACCAAACCATTTTCCGTCGCAAGCAGCCACCGCCGAGAGCTACTCCACGCCACCACCGCACCAGCGTCGTCCGCCTCCACCAGCCAACCGCCTCAACCATTCGGTGACCGCTCACCGCCGTCCGTCGCTGTTGCACCGGCGAGGTTGCTGCTGCCCTTTCGCTCGGTTTTTCTTGCTTAGGCTAAGAGTAAGTGCTCCCTAAGCCTTAGTTAGGATAATAGGTTACTAATGGACATGTTTAGGGGTGGATTAGGGCTGTGGATAGTTGGTTTAGTGGCTGGTTGTGCTTGGTTTGCTTGGTGGTGCTTGTTGGTTGATTTCCGGTAAGGTTACAGCTACATCGCTGGATTTTGCTATTTTTACTGTGACTTGTATGGGCCGAATTTGAGGAAGTATTAAAAGTTGTTCATAACATCTTGAAGTATAACATATATTAAATATGGAATTTTTGGAGATCATTTAGGGCTATTCGTAAGTCCATTTTTGGACCGAATTCAGTCTGCCAGATTTATTGTTCACCCGACCTTCTGGTCTTTCTGATTTTCTATAAATTTTTCTAGACCTCTTTTCAACAAAATTCTTTCACAAAAATTGTTAATAATATCCGTGTATATGGCATATAAAAATTTCAAGGCTTTCCAAAGTAATTTGTGTACTGGATGAGATGCATTTTGATGGTCAGGCGACCTGATCGGACGGGTTGAATTTCGTTTAACTTCAAGTGACAAAAAGAGGGGTTTACAGTTGGAACTGAGTTTTGAGTTCTCCACGGAAAATGTTTATCAAGATGTTTTATATGACATATCCAAAATTTAGAATTTTTGGAGTTGATTTATTATTTACTTCAAATGGATTTAGGTCACTGCACAACTGCCCAGTTTGGACCCCGTTTTGTACATTTTCGATTTTTCTCTCTCTTGAGAATCATTCGGTATTATCGTGGCATTTTGACGGATTTAGTTGACATTGGGATAATTTACAAAAATGAGAATTGGTAATGATTATTGAAGTGTGTGCATGGTCACGACACGTTCCGTCTAGGTGAGAATTCTAGACGATACCTGGCAGGAGTTCGGATGCCGTCTTGTACTCGGGATTGCCGAGGGGTGTTCGATCCCAGACGATGCCGATCGTGGTGGAGGCCGATCAATGCTCCTAAGTGAAATGCCGTTGGGTATCTGGCTTGCCAGGGGATATTCGATTCCCAACGTTGCCATCTGGTACCCGGGGTTACCAAGGGGTGTTCGATCCCAGACGATGCTAATCGCGGTGGAGGCCAGATCGATGCTCCTAAGTAGAATGCCGTTGGGGACTCGGCTTGCCGGGGCGTGTTCGATCCCAACGTTGTCGTCGCCGACGTAGCGGGACGATGCCTGGTTATGCCAGAAGACCGGTGGAAGTTCGATGGCCCGAGGGGTTGTTAATAATCTAGACTTAATGAGTGCGATTTGTATTGGGGAATGCTTTGCCTGAGTTAATTGATGAGCACGTCTGGATTATTAATCATGTTATGCTTGATTGTGCCATGATTTACTTTGCGCAAGCTTGATGGGCAATTGGCCATGTTATGGCAGGATTCTAATGTGCAGGGCTTGCGTATGTGCTGAGGAAAGGTAAGGGTGCCTGTGATTGTTATGACATGTTGGACGTCGGTATTGCATGGTTAGGATTGTTCGAAGGTGCACGTTAGCCTAAGCAAGTCTTAGGTAGTTACTTATTGGGATTTATCTCATCTCCCGTTGTTAAATATTTTCAGGCTTGGAATGACGAATAGTCATCACGTGCGGTTCGGAGTTCTGAGGTGATGTTGGGCATTGGATATATCGTCCTTTTGGATGTCCTGTTGTAGAGGAGTTTAAGCCAACCTCTCTTTTGTATCCGTGACCTCGTTAGGAAGTGGCTTCTTGTGAGGCTTGTAATTGTGTAAACCTCCTTGAGTTATCTTTATGAGCTTATAATGACTTGCTAGTTTTTATGGGAAGTGTTTTCCTTACTACCCCATTTATTGAATGTTGTATGGAGTGTTCGTATTCGCTTCTGCGTGCGTTTAATCGCTAGTGTTTCGATTGGGTCGATGACAAGTCTTGGGATGTCGTATACATTACGACCTCGGAGGGATGTTGCGTGCTCGATGGGGTTCGGAGCGTGACATCGTCGTTGAATTGGTATTAGAGTAAGGTTAACTCGATCCAAATTTGGTCAAGACCTGGAGTGATAAGGACGATGACTTTGGGGTAGTTAGTTAGGGTGACCTTCGTTGATCGCATGAATAGATTGCGTTATGCATGCCTCAAGATTATGTGCTTGTGGTTAATAGGCTTGAGTTTGCATCATGTGGGGTGTTTAATGCATATCTTGTGGTTATTTGCTTGTGAGTGATGGGTGGTTTCGTGTTATTACTGTTGATTGCAGGTGCAGCAGGACTAAAGGTAAGAGTGAGAACTATGTTGATTGTGTCCTTACAATGCTTGTTTTGTGATTGCTGGATGCTTGTTTGGTAATATTCGTGATTGTAGGCGCTGCAAGGAGTATGGTAAGATCGAGAATCCTATTCGTTATATGCTCTTGATGCTTGTTTTGGTGGTTGCTTGTCCTATGTTTATTTTTGTTATTTTATGCCTAGAACTGCTACACTTGAGTAGATATGGTTTAGGTCTCTAATTCCTGGATGAAATTATAGCAATTTAGGTGTCTGGTGAGAGAACTCTGTGAGAATGAGCAATCGAGGAAGGGGGACAAAGGGCCAATCAGGTTCACGAGCTAGAGCTGTGGAGGATCACAGAGTGGATGGGATTCTGAGGGCACTTGCAGAGGTTGGAAACTTGATGGATAGGCAGACTCAAGAACGAGTTGTTATTGTTACTACTACTACTGAGGCCGGTGTTGCCGCTGTCAATGGGGCAAATGGAAATAATAGGAATAATGGTAATCATGGAAATAGAAATCGCTAGATGCACTAACTAGTGAAGTAGTTCTTAAAGCTAAAATCGTCCAAGTTTGACAGGAAGGGATATCCTGAGGCCGTTACTATCTGGGTTCAAGAATTGGAGAAAGCCTCTACACTGCTGGAATGCACAGAGGAGGAAAATGTGACCCTAGTGGTGTATCAACTTCAGGGTGTAGCAAATGACTGATGGAGGCCACCCGAGGTAAGGTTTTTCCTATAAGCACGATCCCAAATTGGACTGCCTTCATTGAGACCTTCAATGGGAAATACTCCTCTGAGATTGCACAGGAACAGAAAATGGCAGAGTTTTTACAACTTTGTCAGAACCAGATGGCTATGGATTAGTACGAGGCGGAATTTGCAAGATTATCTAGGTTCGCACCAAGGATGGTGGAAGAACCTATGGACAGGGTGAGGAGGTTCCAAGATGGACTGAAACCAAATCTCCGTGTCAGTTGATACTCTAAATCAAAGGGACTATAATGAGCTTTACAAAAGGGCTCAAATGGTTGAGTGGGACATGACAGAAATGACTGCCGCTTCTGGATCGCGATATGCGCCGGCTAGGGACAATAGAAACTTTGGAAAGAAGACTATGATTGGGAATAAGCGATTTGTCCCTCCAGTAAGAAAAAACTTTGAAAAGTCGAACCACTACTCCAAGGACGCATATCGATCTTGTGGAAGGAAGCACGAGAATGGCCCTTGCCCAGGTGAACCTGGAGTGTGTTTTGGATGTGGCCAACATGGTCACCAAGTAAGAAACTGCCCGAACTGACAAGCTAGGCTGCCAATGCAACAACAACAATCGCAAGTAGGACATCAAGCTAGAGTTGCCCTGCAGATTAACCAGGACCAACCGTAGGCGCAAGGAAGGGTGTGCGCTGTGGTTGGGAAGGAAGCGGAGGATTTGTCTTAAAGGTCTAAATGCAATGTGTGATGATATTTGGTGTATTAGAAGCGATTTTTGAAGTTATAGATTGAATGGTCACGTTAGACATATAATTGCTCATGGTGAATAGATGCAATCAGTTTATGGATTTTAGAATTACCGATGATATCTTTTAATAAGATTTGGATGAATGAGTTATCACTTGGAAATTTTAGATTTTGTAAAGAACCGAGGTGATTTGTTTTGGGAGACTGTTGGATTGAAATTTGATGGATTAAGCTTTATCTTTGAGGTGTGGAAAGATAATTATCTTGTGGTAAACTAGTTGGTTGAGGAATCAAGGCTAGAGGACATAGTCGAGGTGTGTAATTTTCCCGATGTCTTTCCTCAGAAATTGCCGGGATTATCACCTGAAAAAGAAGTGGAGTTCGTAATTAAGTTGGCTGCTGGAACAAAGTTGATATCTAGAGCGCCCTATAGGATGTCATTTTCAGAGTTGAAAGAGTTAAAGGTTCATATGCAAGAACTTCTGGATAAGGGGTTTATTCATCCGAGTATGTCACCGTGGAGAGCACCAGTATTATTTGTAAGGAAGGAAGATGGGTCATTGTGCTTGTGCATTGAGTCTTAGCAGTTGAACCAAGTAATTGTCAAGAACAAGTATTCATTATCAGGATTAGATGACTTGTTCAATCAACTGTAAAAGGTTTCGGTATTCTCCAAAATAGATTTAAGAACAGGCTACCATTAACTAAAGATTAAGAAGGAGATATACCGAAAACGGCCTGTCGGACGAGATATGGATATTACGAGTTATAGTGATGCTGTTTGGAATGATTAATGCCCCAACTGCCTTTATGGATGTAATGAATCGGGCTTTTAAGGGATTTCTGGATTAGTTCATCATCGTTTTCATCAATGACATTTTGGGTATATTTGAAAAGCCCTAAGGAGCATGAGCAACATCTACAGATGGTTCTACGGACCTTAAGAGAACACGCACTCTATACCAAGTTTAGTAAGTGCAAGTTCTGGCTCACCCAGTAGCATTTCTTAGACATGTCATCTCCGGGGGTGGAATTTCAGTTGACCCGACAAAGATTGAGGCAGTTACGAATTGGCCAAGACTAACGAAAGTGACAGAGGTCCGGAGTTTCTTAGGTTTGGTGGGCTACTACAGACGGTTCGTGGAAATGTTCTCCGTGATAGCTACTCCTTTGACGCGTCTACTAAAGAAGGAAACAAGATTTGAATGGACAGACAAGTAAGAGAGAAGTTTTTAGGAGCTTAAGCATAAGTTGACGACCGCGCCTATGTTGACAATATCGTCAGGTCCCGGAGGATATAAAATCTACAGTGATGCGTTGCTAAAGGGATTGAGATGCGTGTTAATGCAGCATGGAAGAGTGGTTGCATATGCATCGCGACAATTGAGGCCTCACGAGTTGAATTACCCAACGCACAATTTAAAACTTGTTTCTATCATCTTCACGCTCAAGATTTGGAGGCATTATTTATGTGGTAAAAGGTTTCAAATCTACACGGACTATCAGAGCCTAAAGCACTTATTTTCTCAAAAGGAATTGAACATGAGACAACATCGTTAGATGGAGCTTCTGAAGGATTATGATTGCGATATTCATTACCACCTCGGAAAAGCCAATAAAGTGGCGGATGCACTTAGTCGGAAGTCAAGCATTGTTCAAATGATGGTTAAAGAGTGGATCCTACTCAAAGGGGTGTGAGATTCGGAATTCAAATTTGAGGTAAGTTGCCTCTTGAGTCTGTTAGCTACCTTGAGGATTGATCCGAGAATTCAGGTGAGGATTAAGGTATTACAATCTACAAACCATGAGATTCAAAAGATTTTGAGTATGGATGCAACTAAAAGGAAAACCGACTTTTAAGTGTTCGAGGATGGAATCTTAAAGTTTCGTGGATGTTTGTGCATGCCCGATGACGCGAATCTTAAAGAGGAAATCTTGGCGGAAGCTCACTGTAGCAACTACAGCATTCATCCGGGCAGTACGAAAATGTATTAAAACTTGCATCAACACTATTGGTGGAATGAAATGAAAGTGGATGTAGCTAAGTAGGTGGCCAAGTGTTTAATGTGCCAACAAGTGAAGGCACAACATTGTATGCCTGTTGGATTGTTGCGACCATTGAAAATTTCCGAATGGAAATGGGAATACATTATTATGGATTTCATCATGGGATTATCAAGGAGCTAGAGAGGCCATGATTCAATTTGGGTTATCATCGACAAATTGACTAAGTCAACACATTTTCTAGCAGCGCGAAAAGATTTCGCAATGAATAGGTACGCCGAGCTACATATGCGACAAATAGTCCGTCTTTATGGAGTGCCAGTTACAATTACGTCAGACAGAGATCCTAAGTTTATCACAACCTTTTGGAAAAGTCTTCAAACGGCTACGGGGACGAAGTTGCAATATAACACGGCCTATCATCTATAGACAGATGGTCAGTATGAAAGGATAATTCAGATGCTCGAGGACATGTTACAAGCTTGTGTAATAGACTTTAAAGGAGGATGGGAAGAACAATTACATCTTGTCGAGTTCGCCTGCAATAACAGTTATTAGCAAAGTATCATAATGGCACATTTTAAGGCGTTGTATAGCAAATCTTGCAGAACTCCAGTTTGTTGGGATGAGGTTGGTGAAAGGAGTATAACGGGTCCAGAGTTGGTTCAACAGTCAATCGAGGCAGTTAAGATCATCCGAGACAAGCTTAAGACCGCTCAGAGTCGTCAGAAGAGTTATGTAGATCGGGGACGTAGGCCTTTGGAATTTTAAGTGGGAGATCATATCTTTCTTAAGGTGTCGCCAATGCGAGGAACGTTCTGATTTAGCAAGAAAGGAAAGTTGAGTCCAAGGTACGTAAGTCCATTTAAGATATTAGAAAAGATTGGAACTCTGGCCTATCGACTAGCCTTGCCGCCGAATTTGTCTCAAGTTCATAACGTTTTCCACGTGTCCATATTGAGGAAGTATGAATCTGATCTGATTCACGTGCTGAATTATGAAGAAATAGATGTAGACGATAGGGTGTCGTATGTGAAAAGATCTATCTGGATTGAGGACAGAAAGAAGTAGGTTTTAAGAAGCAAGACAATCCCGTTAGTTAAAGTCGTATGGCAGCATCACTTTACGAAAGGGGCCACTTGGAAAAGTGAAGAGATCATGAGGTGTCAGCACCCCTATTTGTTTGAGTAGCGTAGTTTGATTGTAAATTTCGAGGACGAAATTTTTGTAAGGGGGGAAGAGTTATGACATTCGGAATTTCGACCCATTTTCGAGATTTATGAAATGAATATTTCTTCAATGCGCTTTTAGTGAAATCTCGCTCAGAATTGATCACTCTCGAGTAGACTAACCGTTAGGGAATAGCTAGCTAGGAATCAAGTACGTGGACCTAAGAACTTGGCTATGGATTGACACTTCGACCATAAGGATTGGCGAGGGAATATTTTGGGCCGTTAAAGGCCGATCCAAGGATGGTTGTGGAACAATTCACAAATGTCGTGCAATTGGGTCGCGGATGATTTTGCTTGGCCATTGTATGAATTTCAAACGATCCTAAACATAATTCGAACAATCGCGCCATTCGGAACTAGTGGTTGACCCTCGCAATTATATGACAACCGAGGTTGCTATGGCTCGAGTAAACTTAGACGTAGCTCGATATCGAATCGGCCACGAGTCGATACGCGTAAATTCCTAAAAACCGCCTGTTAGTTCGAGATACACTAAAGTTGCGTTCAATTGAATTTTACCATTAATTAGAATCCGAATTGTGTATCGAAGTTTCAAGATTTCCACGACTAATTTATTGGATGTCGTCTCGTTAAAGTGTGGCCAATTATCGGGTTAATCGGAATTTTGGAAAAACGAAAATAATTGGACAATATTTTGTGGGTTAATGATTGAACCCCCTCTCCTCTCTCCTCTCTCTCTCTCTCCTCTCCTTCTCCTCCGCTAAACCCCCCATGCTGTTGAACTCACGTTACTTTTGACTTCTGCCTCGCTGTTGCTGACTTCCTCTGCTACCCCCACGTTCTTGCTTTTGTTTTGCTACTGCTTCTTCTATTCTGCTACTGACTTCCTCTGCTTTTCCCTCACACGCTGCTGCTGACTTTTCCCCCTGCTGGCTACCCACCAACCTCACCCACTCCCCTCTCTCTTCTTTTCTCTTCTTCCCCTTCTTCTTTTCTTCGGCTTCTGCTTCTGTGTGCGTCTGCTTCTGCTGGCTTCTTCGCTGCTGCGCACCGACCAAACCATTTTCCATCGGAAGCAGCCACCGCCGAGAGCCACTTCATGCCGCCACTGCACCGGCGTCGTTTGCCTCCACTAGCCAACCACCTCAGCCATCCAACGATCGCTCGCTGCCGTCCGTCACTGTTGCAGTGGCGAGGTTGCTGCTGCCCTTTCAATCGATTTTTCTTGCTTAGGCTAAGAGCAAGTGCTCCTTAAGCCTTGGTTAGGATAATGGGTTAGTAATGGATATGTTTAGGGGTGGATTAGGGCTGTGGATAGTTGGTTTAGTGGTTGGTTGTGCTTGGTTTGCTTGGTAGTGCTTGTTGGTTGATTTCCGGTAAGGTTGCTACTGCATCGCTAGATTTTGCTATTTTTACTGTGACTTGTGTGGGTCGAATTTGAGGAAGTGTTCTTCATGAAAGTTGTTCATAACATCTTGAAGTATGATATATATTAAATATGGAGTTTTTGGAGATCATTTAGGGCTATTCGTAAGTCCATCTTTAGACCAAATTCGGTCGTTGAATTTACTATTCACCTGACCTTCTGGTCTTTCCGATTTTCTATAAATTTTTCTAGACCTCTTTTCAACAAAATTCCTTAATAAAAATTGTTAATAACATCTATGCCTACGACATATAAAAATTTCAAGGCTTTCCAAAGTGATTTGGATACTAGATAAGATGCATTTTTATGGTCAGGCGGCTTGACCGGACTGGTTAAATTTCGTCTGCCTTCAAGTGACAAAAAGAGGTGTTTACAGTTGGATCTGGGTTTCGAGTGGATCATGGAAAATGTTTATCAAGATGTTTTATATGACATATCCAAAATTTAGAATTTTTGGAGTTGATTTACTATTTACTTCAAATAGATTTCGGTCATTGCGCAACTGCCCAGTTTGGACCCAGTTTTGCACATTTTCAGTTTTTCTCTCTCTCGAGAATCATTAGGTATTGTCGTGGCATTTTGACGGATTTAGTTGACATTGGGCTAATTTACAAAGATAAAAAATTGGTAATGATTGTTGAGATGTGTACATGATCACGACACGTTCCGTCTAGGTGGGAGTTCTAGACAATGCCCGGCGAGAGTTCGGATTCCGTCTGGTACCCGGGGTTGCCGGGGAGTGTTCGATCCCAGATGATGCCGATCATGGTGGAGGCCGGATCGATACTTCTAAGTGTAATGCCGTTGGGTATCCGGCTTGCCGGGGGGTGTTCGATCCCCAACGTTGCCGTCTGGTACCCGGGTTTGCTGGGGGGTGTTCGATCCCAGACGATGTCGATCGCGGTGGAGGCCGGATCGATACTCCTAAGTGGAATGTTGTTGGGTACCTGGCTTGCCGGGGGGTGTTCGATCCCCAACGTTATCGTCACCGACGTAGCAGGACGATGCCTGGTTACACCAGAAGACCTGCGGGAGTTCGGTGTCCCAAGGGGTCATTAATAATATGGACTTAATGAGTGCGATTTGTATTGGGGAATGCTTTGCCTGAGTTAATTGATGAGCACGTTTGGATTATTAACCATGTTATGCTTGATTATGCCATGATTTGCTTTGCGCAAGCTTGATGGGCAGTTGGCCATGTTATGGCAGGATTCTAACGTGCAGGGCTTGCGTATGTGCTGAGGCGAGGTAAGGGTGCCTGTGATTGTTATGACATATTGGACATAGGTATTGCATGGTTAGGATTGTTCGGAGGTACGCATTAGCATAAGCAAGGCTTAGGTAATTACTTATTGAGATTTATCTTATCTCCTGTTGTTAAACATTTTCGGGCTTGGAATGACGAGTAGTCGTCACGTGCGGTTCGGAGTTCTGGGGTGATGTTGGGCATTGGATATATCGTCCTTTTGGATGCCCTATTGTAGAGGAGTTTAAGTCAACCTCCCTTTTGTATCCATGGCCTCATTAGGAAGTGGCTTCGTGTGAGGCTTGTAATTGTGTAAACCTCCTTGAGTTATCTTTGTGAGCTTATAATGACTTGCTGATTTTTATGGGAAGTGTTTTCTTACTACCCCGTTTATTGAATGCTGTATGGAGTGTTCGTATTCGCTTCCGCGTGCGTTTAATTGCTAGTGTTTCGATTGGGTCGACGACAAGTCCTGGGATGTCGCATATATTACGACCTCGGAGGAATGTTGCATGCTCGATGGGGTTCGGGACGTGACAAACAGAGGTAGTTTTGTCCAATGCCTCAATCAGAGGAGATCTCCCAGATTGGCTAGGTCTGATGTCGCTCTCCAACCCGAATCTCTCTTACAATCAAATATATGGATCTCTGACGAAATTTTCCTCTGACATATATTCGTTAGATCTCTCACACAACTTAATCTCCGGACCTATTCCACAAGATATTGGCCTAGCACTACCACAGTTGGATTTATTGTATCTGAATGATAATCTCTTAAGTGGTCCAATACCAACCTCATTATGCGAGATGCAATTTCTGAATGCGTTGCACCTTGGAAGGAACAAATTAGTTGGCGAAATTCCTGCATGTTGGAAGGAGATTTCTTTGAGACTCCTTGATTTATCATCCAACATATTATCCGAAGTCATGCCGAGTTCTTTGGGAAATCTAATTGGGCTTACGTCATTACACTTGAACAACTCCATGGAGGAATTCCGGTGACTATGAACTATTGCGGGAAATTGCAGATTTTGGATCTTGGCGAGAACATCTCTGGAAGTGTTCCACATTGGATTGGTCTAAGCTTTCCTTTACTACAGATCCTCAGAATGCGAGAAAACATGCTCAATGGGAGTATTCCTTCAAAGCTATGCTTACTCTCCGCGCTGCAAATATTGGACTTGGCAATCAACAATTTGACTGGAACAATTCCAAATTGTTTTGGCTATATGAAAGGTATGAAACTCAACAAAAGCATAGATGAAGTCAACTCACTCTCCCCTGCTTATGCTCCTACATCTGCGCTTAGGTCGCCAGCTACCTTTGCTCCAACAGATTGGAGTCAAGAGCATGTGGAGTAGGTCATGAAGGGGATGGACCTTGACTGCACAACACTTGATCTACAGCTTATGGCCAATTTGGATCTCTCGAGCAACAAATTGATTGGACACATCCCTGGAGAGCTTACCTTGCTCTCCGGATAGCGAGGCTTGAACTTATTGTGCAATTTTCTTTCCAGAGGCATCCCAACTATGATTGGAGACATGAAATCGCTTGAGTCACTAGATCTTTCGAACAATCACTTTTCAGGAATAATCCCACGGAGCTTTTCTTCGTTAACATATTTGAGCAAACTAAACTTGTCTCACAACAACTTCACGGGGCCAATTCCTAGAGGAAATCAAATCCAGACCCTTGATGATCCTTCCATTTTTGCCAACAATCCTCTACTTTGTGGCGATCCTCTACAAAAGAAATGCCCCGGTGCAGAGGCCCCTCAAGCACCAGAAGAAGACGCTGATGAAGAAGGTAAACTTGAAAAGGTAATGTTCTACGTAGTCATAATGCTCGGGTTTGCAACCTGGTTCTAGGGAGTTGTTGGCAGTTTGGTGTACAAGAAGAATTGGAGGCCCGCGTACTTCGATTATCTGGACCGTAAAACAGACATGATGTACGTGATTGTTGTAATGAAGGTAGCCTAGTTGAGGAGGAGACTGAGAAGAGCGTAACAGGCCTGTTCTCCACATTAATCAATCCAATGCTTTATCAATCTTGTGAAGTTCTTACTTTCTTGTTCGAGCAGGCTCAACTTAGTAGTTGGCTTGTTCCTCCTTATGAGTAGTAGCCAATTTTTTGTTTTTCTTTAGTTTGAAGCTTGTCCGAGCAAGCCGTCAACGGAACGGCATGGGAAGTGCAAATCATGTCATTTGGTAATTTAGTGCTGCTCAACAATTTAGCAGTACTTTCTGTTATTATACTCATGATGCATTGCTTGTCAATGATGTGAAATTATGTTAGCAAGTTCCATTTCCGTCCTGTTTATGCTTTTGCTGCTAATTGCATGTTGAAGGTAATACAAAATCAGGACATGAAATTGATAATAGCATAGGGCCCCCCAATGTTCAATGTATTTTTTTCCTAAAATCAAGACTCTAATCTTTCTCTGTCTTTTCCTCTCTTCACCTCAATCGCGCTCACTGGTTCAATCTAAGAACCACTCGTGCTCGTGCTCTCCCTCACTCCAAGACAAGGTGATAAATAACTCATAAAGCAGTTGGTAGATTTAATTGAAGAAAAGTTCATAATTCGACATATTAATGTTTGTAACTCTAAAATGTTGGTAAATTTTTTTATTATGTTCACTTAAACATGGGTGTTAAAATCTTGATATAAATTTAAAAATCAGACGACGCTATGATTCAACAGGACGATACGATAGGCGTGGCGTTGTGTACTTGAATCAATGCAGGTTGCTCGCAACTTTTGATGTTGTACACGATTCCATCTATCAATACTTTTACATTTTAAAAGGTTTTTATGTGCACACCATACTATAATAGTCATGTTCCGAGAGTAATATTTTACTATGCCAAGTAAGGGAGAGCCTTCTTCCTAATAAGTCATGTATTTTGATTGACACTTGTTAATTCATCAAATAAGATTTTACTAATAATAATGCCCTCGTGCCCAAGAAACTTGAAACTTCTGGCATTTGTTATAAAAGAAGGAGGACATGATTTCATAATAATGTGTATCCAGCCCTTAAGTCCTTGATTGCATCATCCTTTGATGAAGATATCATTTGAGAGTTTGTTCTTTCGAGCCAAAAAAGATACTCAGGATATTGATTACTTCTTAAGTTATTTTTCCTCTTGCACATTTTCATCATTTCTTCATCTATATACACCCCTCATATGCACATTGTAGAAGAAATATGATTTTACACAAAAAAAAATCCATTATAAATATTCTGTGTAATGGTAGAATTAGGCAGACATCCCCTCAATATCTAGTTTCTTGCTTTTGCCGTTTGTTCTGGTGTTGTGTGGTCTCTTTGAAACTTTACGACATTTCTAGGACAATTGGTATCGTGTTATACTAGGTTTTGGGACATTATATGCTCAACTGGGACATTTGTAGACCAATTTGGGATTATGAAAAACAAAAATACACGATATTTGCTTATGAAAGAGAGAAATAGATGCATCCAGTCGAGTATGGACAATAAAAATATGGAGAAAAAGGATCTGCCAGAATGAGGACATGGACCTCAAGACTTAGACTTCGTGCTTACGGGTCTTGCCGGTTTTCCAGGGTGATGTGACTGAGGGAAGTTGATGTTATCGGTTTATAGCAGTGGGCTAAGGCAAACGCCTTTGTTTCAACTTCAATCCATGAAAGTGAGGCATGACTACTCTGCTAGGACAGCTGCCTCACGCCAGGACAAAAAACAAAGACAAAATAGTGGACTAGCTTTAAGGATGAGGGAAGAGATTAATCGAAAAAGTGACGTTGACTTGACTTGGAGTTATTCGGGGACTTCCAATTTCACAAAATTTAATAAAAAGAAACTTGTAAACTCTCGATTTCAATTGACAAGCAATAATTAGAACCCCATAATTATTAGATGTGCTAGATGCATACATGCGTCCCGCACATGGCACATAGATCACAGGTGCGTAGATATCGTATCAGATGGGAACACACCCATATATCCATTTAAAAATTCTGATTTTCTTTTTTAGCACTTGATAAAGAATACTAGCCAAAAAAGGAATTTGTAAAAACCTAGTTGCCTGGTTTTGCATGCAATAACTCTCTCCATGTTGCAAGTAACAATCCTAGTAACTTTGTTGATGCCAGCATGTTGTATTGTGGTGTGGATTTTATACTCAATGTCAAACTATGTATCGAGACATGATATGACATAAAAATGCATAGAACAGTTCTGTTTCAAAACGTAATCATGGCCAACATGATATGCAGGACTTAATCACATATTATTCGGGCCTTGTCACATTCTTGAAACGAGCGATCAAATGAGTTTGGTGGTAAGGAGATTGTTTTTTACTTACCCATCAAATAGAAAGCATGCTAGTCTCTTTTATAAATGGTCATGTTACATTTTGCTAAAGGTGCGATTGTCCTAATGTATATGGTAATGTTCTTAGATGTATATATGAGTTATGTTAGAACGTCTCACATCAGAGAAAAGGTGTGTGTGGAGTAATTAATATATCCTAATTGGCACAAAACTCATTGGCTTAAATTTTTTAGTAAAGGTAGATTCAATTGGATATGTCAACGAGTTCAGACTTGAGTTCTCTCTTGGTGATTTCCTTGAATGAATGTATTGGCTTCTGCTCCGCACTTCCAACAATGTGTAGCCAGCCCTTAACTCTTTGACAACATCATGCTTTGATGAAGATATAATTTGAGAGCGTGTCCTTCGACCCACAAAAGATCCTCGGGATAATTGACTGGTTATTTAATTTTAATTTCCTGTTGCAAATTTTCTTCATCTACGTACATCCCTAAGAGGAAATATGAGTTTATCCTAAAACATCCATAATGGACATTTTATTTAATGGCAGAATCAGGCATGCATCCCGTTAATATCTGGTTTCTTGCTTTTGTTCTTGTTGTTTGTTCTGATGTCGTTTGGTCTGTTTGAAACTTTGGGAAATTTTCAGGACAAAACAGAAGAAAGAAGGCCGTACCTAGTTGCGATGGTGATAGAACTCTCATGGCTTTCCTTTTGATTTTCTCACTGGGGCATACTCCACCTTTGTTAACCAAGAAAAAAAGAAGCTCGCAAAAAGATCAGCCTATTTCTAACAGCTAATACAAATGTTCGGACTGAATCCAGAGAGCATGTATGCAAATTCCTACATAATAATTTCGAACCGCTTCGTCGCCAGTAGAAATGTCATTATTTCCATCGAGTTTTTCCCTGGAAAAGATCCAGCTTGTTCAGCTCGTGCTCACAGAAAGGAAGGACTCACCTTCGCTCCACTCTCGGTGTCTGGATCGGTGTTGGCCAACCAGGAACGCATCGCGAACACCATCCTCGGGAAAATTGGCAGAAACCTATCTGGATCGCTTCTGCAATTGAAGGGAATTTCGGACCCGCGGCGACGACAGCATAGCAACTATATGCGAGTTTCAGATTGCGGGATACGCGCTCACGTTCTTACATATGAAAAGGGAGGGAAACTTCCTTAAGAAGAAAATATAAGGTGAATTGAATATGCCACGTAGATGATACACACTCCATCCAATAAACGCCACGTGGCAAGGTGGGTCCCGCTATATCCCTTTACTCTCTCCCATCTGTCTCTCTCTCTTCTCCGTTTCTTCTCTCCCTTAATATTATCTCCCCGCCGTTAACCTCTCCCTCTCACCCACTTTTCACCATCTTCTTCTTCTGGTACACATACCAGAAGCACACCACCACCATTATGGACCCACAATGCGGAAGCAGAGCTTCATTTTTGTTTCTTCTTTCATTTTTGGGGCCACAATCTCTGCATTGTGGCCGCGAGCGACGCTTGGCTCCAGATCTGGCCAAGCTTCCAGATCGAGCCGTCCCTTCCGGGGTTGCTCGATGCCAACGACAACCATGGACATGGATGAGCGTCGTCCATGGCTGGGCGAGTGCGTTGTCCATGGCTGGCGTCCATGGTGGATGGGAAAGATGGATACCCAAGGGGTTCAATAGCATGCCCGAACGACGCTGACAACGGCCATGGATGAGCGTCGGCATGCTCGTGAGCGGTCGTCAATGGTTGGCTGATGATGCTGCAATACAGGGGCGAGCGTCGTCCATGGTCTCGAAAGGCAAAAAGAAAAGGAAGAAAACGGTGAAAGAAGAAAGAGAGCAACGAAGGAGAGAGAAGATCTGAAAGTGGAGTAACGGGGGACTGCAAAATCTGACTGGTGGGCCCGGTTCGCCACGTGTCATTAGCTCAATGGTAAGTTATATAACCTACGTGGAGTATTCATCTCACCTAATATTTTCTGCTCAATGAGAAGGAAAAACGAAAGAAAAGAAAAGATACATAAGAACCTTGCTTTTTCGAAGAAAGTGTGGAAGTTTCTTTTTTTTTGGGGGGGGGGGGGCGCGGGGTGTGAAGAATGTGTGGAAGTTGACAAACAAACAGACTTACTCCTAAAACAATCTAGGCATGTGCCCCTGCATTTTCAAACTTTTGTCGGGACAAAACCAAAAAACCTTATTAAATCAAAGGGAAATGACATGAATGTACTCTAGACCCATTAAACAGATAGGTTAAGTCGAAAATGATCGGATCCAAATTGATCAATTTTTATGCAATATAAATTTAATGATTTATACCCGACCCAACACATATTACTAAAAGACTTTCATATTTAATCAAATTTAGAAAAATTTATATCTAAACTAAGGTGAGAGCCCTAAGAAAGTGAGGCGAGATTGAGTAAAAATAAGAAAGAGTGAAAAGAGAGTTATAAAAATGAGTTAGGTCTAGAAAAATTGTGAATCCATATAACACATATTGTTTTGGACTTTACAATTATAAACTCATTTATTACTTATTTACTAAATATAATTAACTCATATAACAACATAACCCATCAAATATAGGTTAAGAATCGGGTCTATAACCCAATATTGACAAGTCTAATATTTTTTTAACTCTGATCCAATGTATATTGTCACTGCTAAATTTTTAATTTATTCAATATGGTCCTTGAACTTTGATCCACTATTCAACGTTGTGAGATTTTTAAATATTTTCATATAGTTCAAGTACTGTATTAAACATTTACCAATAGTAAGGTTTCATTCGTTTCTCGGAAAATAACTTTCAGGAAAATATTTTTTGGATTTTTTTACATTTGTTTCAAGGAAAATAAATTAGTCGTGGAAAATGTTTTCCCTCGATGGAAAAAAAAAACACATTTAAAAGCGAGGGAAATGTTTTCCTCTTTTCAAAAAGAGGAAATCATTTTCCCCCTCCTTCTTTCACCATTCATTTTAATTATTTTTTATTTTTATTTTTTAATTCAAATTTTTAATTTACTTTTTATTATTTATTTTTTTTAAAGAAAAGGAAGACACTCGATCGGTAAGATATGGGAAAAAAATTGGATCAGGGTTTAGTTGTGGGCCTTTCTACGGATCAATTGAGGCCTGTATTGCACTAACGAAGCTCAATTAATTGATCCAGCTAGAGCTAGGCCTACCAGAAGTTTTTGCAGTTCCCTGCTCGAATGAACTGGCTCATGGTTTCTTTTCCTTTTTCATGGGATTGAACAAGGTCTTGATCATAGCGAATCTACTTATTACATCATAGAATCATTCTCATCTTTTAAATGTCTAATTATGGTCTCCATTCTCTAACTTTCACTCGTTTGAGTTACTTTTCAGTCACCGATTAATCTGATCATGACATTGCGTTGCAATTTAATTTGAGCGAGCATGAAAATTTATGGGTATGAATTCATGTGTGATGTAAGTATCGTAACTCTCGATTGAAGTTAATATGGGCCATAACACTGGTACACGTGACCCGAATTCAAAGACACTCCGATCTCTAATTATATCGGTTACATCACGGTACTGCTATTTAGCTCGCGCCAGTGCAAGAACTGTAGCAGGATTGGTTTGCTTCCCATTCTATGGGTTAATAAATCCTTCAATTGGCTCGTGATTTAGGTGTGGGCCTCTATGGATCAAATGGGGTATGTACTTCGTTGATCAAGCTGAATTAATTGAGTGACCTCAAATGAATTCTCTCTCTAATAAAATGGCTCGTGGTTCCTTCTTCTTCTTGTTCATCTTATGGAGATTAAAAAGAAGCTCCGACGAGGGACGAGACATCCTCGTTTTGGTCGATCCTTCTCATGCTATGTCGCAAAAAAGAAAAGAAAAAGAGGAAACTCGAGTTCCAGGATAGATTTCTCCATCTAGTCCTAAATAATATTTTCAGCAGCTGAGGAGTGTGGCTGTGGGCTTCATAAGTGACCCTTTGATTTTTAAGAGAGATGCCATATTCATTGTTCCCCCCCCCCCCAAGCCTCTCAGGGTGCGTTTAGTAATTGGCCAAATAATAACTGATTCTATTATTCTGTTCCGAGGAATAAAAAAAAATAGAAATTTGTTTGGTAAATTTTTTTGCTCCCGGGCACAAATTTGCACAAATTTATTCCTAGAATCAGTTTTGGAACAGAATCAAGAAGCAAAAAAAATTTGCTTCTTAATTTTGAGAACAAGAATCATAAATGGAAAAGAAATTTTGTTCTTCTTCTTCTTTTTGGTTTTCTTCTTGGCCTGTGGCCGGTCGCCAGTCACCAGCTGCTGGCGATCGGCCACAAGCTAGGGCTGGTCAGGGCATCGCGGTCCTCGCCCAAGCTGCCCTTGCCAGATCTGGCGAGGGCGGTAGCGAGGGTCCAGTTACATGCCTCGGCCTGTGGTCGGTTGCTAGCGCCGGCGACTTGGCCATGGGCCAAGGAAGGGGAAGAAGAAGAAGAAAAAAAAGGAGAAAAAAAGAAATATTAAAATATTATTAATAAAAAGAAATTTTATGGTGTTATCAAACGTATTTCTGTTCTTTTTCTATTTCAAGAATAGAAATTTTGAACAGTTATCAAATACTTTTAAATGCTTATAAATTATTTTCGAGAATGAAATAAAATAAATTATTTTTAAGTAGAAATTAGATCGAGAATAAAATGATTACCAAACGCACCACCGATTTCGCAAGAGATTTTCAAGTGCTCTTTGAGCACAACAACAGTTTTTCATTTGTCGTTTTAGAAAACGACGAAACTCCTCGCAATTTATTTCGGCGTTAAGAACGTCGTGATTTGGAGCATCCGAGAAGGCATCACGCGCGACAATTTTTTATCATTATCATCGGCACAGAGCATAATCATAAGATGGGCCAAACAAAGAAGAGGGCAAGCCATTACGGACAGGTACGTCTCTCTCTCTCTCTCACTTATGTTTATTAATACTAAATCGCCCTTAAGATAAAAAGTCAGATCGAGATTAAGTATTGTGTCCACATCAGTAACCAAGCAATCGCCAATGTTATTATATATAATATCAAGGCAAAATACAAATAATTACAGGCAGATCCAGTCAATGGAAATTGGTGAACCAAAGCAAACCTAATCCTCTCCTATGAAAAGAAATGGAATACCCATAAATAAAACTACGGTAAATCTCTGGCTGCGTCGCGAAGAAAAGAATGAGAATGAGCTAAGCCCCTCACCAAATCCATGGCCAAGTCTCCACCAAACGCTATCGTCTCTTGACCTGGTTAAAAAGAATAATCTCTCTAGTACCCTGTGGGGAATTCGCACTCCCCGTATTCTGCAACGCACAAGATTAGCAAAAGCGATTTCAGCCACGGAAGAAGTCACGATCAAAATTGAATTTCTCTCGGATTAAGGACAAATCGCGACGTACTGTCTCGAAGGGATCTTAGTTCTTAGGAATTTTTAAATGATTTCGTACGATAAAATTAAGACTATCGGTTGGTCGAGCTTCGTGGGGAAGGAAAAAGTCAGAGAAGATAAAAGGGAAATTAGTCCAACGAAGTGAAGAAAAAGATGCGGTTTCGTAGCAGTCGAACAAAAAGCATGGCCCCATTGTTGACGACGATCGACCATGAAATACTACATGCAGGTCCCCGATGTTGTCCCGATCATGCTGGCAAAGCTACAGTTACGCAGCGACCCACATTGTGGAGGACGGAGAAATTGAAAAATCAAGTAGAAAGCAACGTCGATCATGAGATAGCCGCCGACAAAGCGTAGAATGTTGAAAACAAAAAATGTTTTCTCATGACGCCACTGTTGTCGGCCGGCCGTGGTTTTAGAACCATACATTTAGGGGGAAAAAATTCAATTTTCCACGTCACCGGAAATTCAATCTATAGGGGCATCACTTGATTTCATATAGGCAAAGGCTAGACCCACCTGTGGTTTACTTATAGAATACCCTTTTCTACGACAGGCGCAAGACTTTGGCGAGTGAATGTAGGAGGCGTGCAAGTTTTGGTCCATGCACGACCCGCAATGTGGAAACGAGAAAAATCATGGGATTAGGTATGGAGGTGGGACTGATTAGTGACCTAATAATGCCATCCGAGTCTCGATTTTGTCCACTTTGACAAAATTGGCGAAACTCTATTGCCAAGACCGATTGTCAGAAATTGACCCTTTAGCAATTTGCTCAAAGCATGCTCCAATCCAACGAGCGCAAAACTGGGCGGGAATTCAAAGAAATGATAATAAATTGAATTTAACGATGTCGTCATTTCTTGCCGTAGTGGCGTGGCAGTGTGGCATGGCATGTGATCGGAAGTTTTAGAGGTGATAAGGTGGTGGGGGTGGTGGTACTCACTGGGCGGTTGTGTCACCACGTAGGCTGCGCCGCCGAAGTAGCACGTCCCCGTCCCACGATCCTGCTTCTGGTAGTAGCTGTTGAACGCGTACGAAGCGTGGGCCTCCAGCGTGTCGGGATCGTAGCAAGCGGAGCCCGGCTGGATGGGCCGGCAGTCGGCGCCGCCCTCCCCGCAGGCGTAGTCCAGCGCCGCCTGCAGCTTCGCCGCCCCGGCTCTCCCGTTGGCCACGCACCACGTCTGCCCCGCGGGGGCGGAGGAGGCCGACTGGACCTGGGCCTTGCTCTCGTTGATGGCGCCGCTCGCGAGCTGCTCCACCGTGAGCGGTATGCTGTAGACCTTCTGCTCGTCCGGGTAGAATAGCCCGTAGTTCCGCTCCGACGTGGGACCGGGTTTCTGGTTCTCGTTGAAGAGGGCGAACAAGTACACGTCCACAGTGTTGTTCGGCCTCAGCGGCGTCCCGTTCCCCGTCAGGACCCGCTTCACCAGGTTCCCGTTGTACGCCGCCGCATTCTCCGTGCCCGCGCCGACTTCGTTGGCATCGCCCTTCGAGGGCCAGCCGGTCTCCGTCACGACCAGCTTGACGTCGTTGTATTGGAGGGCCGACATGGCGGCATAGACGGCATCGACTTGGGCGTCGAAGAGGCTGGAGTACTTCAATCCGTTACCGGAATCCACGACGCCCGGATTCTGCTTGAACAGCGCGTAATCCAGGGAGATCTGATCCGAATTGGCCGTGTAAGCGAAAAACGGGTAGACATTAACCATGAGGTACGACCCGGTCTTGCGAAGGAAATCCAACATGGGCTTGATCGCGGGCCCGACAAGATCCGGCTTGAACGACCCGGCGGAAGTCGGGTAGGAAGTCTGGAGCGAGGTCAGCGCGATGGGAGAAGACACGGATATGTCGGAAAGGTTGTATTTGACGAGGGACGCGTAGACGTTGTTCATGGCGGGTACGAGGAAATTAGTGGTGTTGTTGGGGTCGACGAAGACCTCGTTGCCGACGGCGATGGCGACGATCTTGGTGGAGGGGTAGTACTTGGAGATGCTGGACTGGACCCACGAGTCGGTGAACGACTGGGCCGAGGCGGCGGAGGAGAGCTGCTCGTTGGGGAGGGCGACGACGACGCTTATGCCGGAACCGGCGAGGGCCGTGAGGGCGCCGTCGTAGGTGTCGTAGAGCTTGACCCGGGTGATGCCCTGCGATTTCAGGAGCTCCACCACTTTCGCCGGCGGCGGGAGGTCGTTGGCTATACGACCCCAGTTCAGTCCGATCGAGCCCGACTCTGCAATAAACGCGACAAACATAGCTAATTAAAACCGGGAACGAGAAAACAGAATTAGGCGGTAATGTAGCAGACGACAGAATTGGCTCCCGAAAAATCAGATACGCTCCCGCACTCTGAAACATGACGCATAATGTTTTCGAGGTATGCGCATGAATATTCTAAACTGAGGACACGACCATTGTGCCAAACATAATATGTTCCAACGTGCTACTCGGGTCGTGTTCTTTTGGAAGTGCACGCGAAAACGTGAGGATCGATGTCAAGAAAGTAAAGAAAGAAAACAGACGAAAGGAGACTTTCATCAAAATGTGAAAAGGGAGGGAGGGGTTACCTGCTAGAGCAAAGATGGACAGGAGGAGGAGGAAGCAAGGGAATGCGGGACTGGCCATGCTCTGTTTAGGACGGCAGAAGCAGAGCATGAGCTTGTGGAGAGAGAGAGCGAGAGAGAGTTCAGAGGGATGAATGCATGCAGTGGTAATTTATAGGCTCGAGAGGAATTGCGAAGGAGGAGGAGGAGGAGGAGAAGGAGAAGAGTGGGAAGCGGGCAGGGTAAGAGAGGGGGGGAACTGTGCAATGGGCCCGGTCCTAAGTGGGGCCAACGTGGACCCACGTCCTCCAACCTCTTTCTTCCTTTGCTCTTTTCCTCTCATGTTTGCGTGTAGTAGTAGTACTGATTTGCGAGCGTATAGCGAATCTGGGAATGCACGGCCCCGACCCCCCACCACTCCCTCCTCCTCCGCTCGACCGTTTCCGTTTGCCGTTCGCCCCCCCTTCGTGTCGGGTCTCTCTCGGCCTCCGGTTTAGAAACTTTCTTCTCTCTCCCTCTCTCTCCTCTTTCCCCCCTTCCTTTCATCGCGCCTGATCCGTCGGGATCTCAACGGCCGCACACGTTCCTGATCTGCAACCCCACCTCGATCAGGACCCCCGGATGACCGCCACGCGTGCGCGGTTTTTGTTGGGCGACCCCTACTGTTCGCACTAGTATCGTTTAACTAACTTATTGCTTCGGTTACCATAACGAAAGTGGTGTGTTTTTATTTATTTTTTTTTTAATTTTTCCATGAGATTAAGAGTTGGATTCAAGTTATGACCAACTCGTGCCCAGTTGCCTCGCTACGACTGCTAATATTTTCGGTGGGACTATACTCGAGCTAATATTTTGCCAATATTCTCGGGAATTATCGCACTACGCTCGAGCTATTATGCCTGAAGCAATCACCACGCATCCAGATAAACGAGTCTCGGGTCGAGCACGAAGGGTAACTTCATAGGCCACGACAATCCCGAACCGGGAAAGACTTAATTCTCTCCGGTGGTGAAAGACATTTAACCCTTAGCTTTTGGTGGAGCGTGAAGGGACGACAGCGATATAAAATGTGAACGTTGGGAGATTTGACGTACCATGATTGAGAGGGGCCCCCTGCGGCCCTGCCCACTGGAGCAATTTCAGGACTGGGGTTCGGGCCAATGTCCAGGATTTTAATGGGTGCCGGCTTACTATCCGTTACCTTTGTTTTCTTCTTAGGAGGTTTTGATTAATTGCGTCCTCGGCTGCCTTTAAATCTATTAATTCTCCCAGCAATCCATGCCTTTTACCCCGGTAAAAATGCTTCGTAATTAACCGCTCCACCAATTTCCTGTCATCAATACGTTTCTCTAGCTCTTGTCTCCTACCTTAGTATCAGAACCAAAAGAATAACGCTCGCGATAATGAATGGCAACGGGCGATTCGATCGCATTGACTTCGCGAACACGCTCGCGGATCTGCTTCTCTGCAAATAAGAGGAGATTCTCGTTTCGATGAAGCCTCTGGTCAACACCCAATTGCCATGTCGTGAAGTGACAATCGATGCACCAGATAGTGATACTGTTGAGTGGTTACCATGGGGCTTGCATCATCGAAGCGGAGTAGATGCTTGTGAAACCAATAGCTGCAACAGGCTGACTCTTTTGAGGATGTAAGGATAAGAGGGTTTTGATATAATGTCATCGCCACTGTCAGCAAGTAGCAATCAAAGCGTGCGTCGTTTGCTTTTTCTGTTGTCGATTTGTTCTAACTCGTTGACATTAAGCTTCTCCATTTCACATTCTCCGTTGGATGGGAGGCCCATGGCAACAAGAAATAGCCGTGATTGGCTTCCAAAAGGGAAGGTGAGCATTAATAAGATTGCGCGTCTGAATTTCACCACCAGTAATTTATCACAAAGATGATTATTAAAGGCGTTGGAGATCTCGAGTTGCTTTCTTCTTCCATTTGATTACAAGTTTATCGAATGTTCAACCTTGGAAAGCAAGATTGGTGGAGCGAGTTGACCATTTCCGTCCGACTTGCCCACTCTGCTGGCGATTGGCAGAATAGGATGAAGCTGGTGAGTTTGGTTGGGAAAAGTTCCAAGTACTCAATGGACCAAACCCTAATCCAAAAGAGGGTCGGTCCAACTTCACGTTGACTTCCTCCCCAAATGCGACATCGTGGCGAGGCACGATCTAGGGATTCGGGTTTTCTTGCACCAACTCATATAAATTTAACAAGGAAAGAGAACGTTTTGGTGTAAATCTTAGGTGGTTGGTTGTTCGGAGGAGAAAGCAGGTACGCAAATGCGAGTGGTAAGAGGTCGAACAAACGAGAAATGCAACTGGTAACAAGTCAAACGCCATTTTACACTGTCCAAGATGTGCCTCTTGACCAACTACACGGGTACATTTATGTCTCTGTGGGATTTGAATGCATCATGTCGACAGGAGTTACGTTGGCAGAAAAATGAAAAGGATGCGACATCATTTCACATTTCATATCAACCATCTTGCTCCATACCCTTAACAGGTTCAAGGTGAATGATTACGCGTATTAATTACTTACAAAAATAATAATTTACACGTTAAACCGCTCTACAGAAGACCGATTTGATGACAAATGCAAGTGTGCGTGAGATTAGCGCATCCAAAACTTTTTTTAACGCTTTCTATTTTTTTCCTCCTCATGTGACCAATTTAAAAAAAATATAACGGATCAAATGCAAGACCTCGAAGTTGAAAACTAGCTGGTATACAAGACTCGCATGTCATATAACGTAAGAAAGTACCACTTGATCCACATTTAAGTACGGTGAGCATGCGTTCAAGACTCAGTCCTACCCACTCCTGCGGGAGTCAGCGTTCTCTTCGTGCTGCTCATACCTCTTCTTGGCCGATTCCGTGTTAGCGTCCCCCAGAACCGCTTCCTCCGCACCATCGTACGTCTTATCGAACACCTTGCTCGGCCTCCTTCAGGTTGTCCTCCGCCTCCTTCAACTTCTCTTCGGCCACTCTCTGGAACTCTTCTGCTGTCGACGGCCCTCTCTCCTCCAAGCCACCGCCGTGGCCGTCGTTGTTGGAGTCATTGTGTTGGGTATATTTCTACTTTCAACATGTCAATTAGGAGGCACGTAATAATGACAAGATGACATTTATCAATTATCATCCCACGAAGCATCTAACAAGTGCTTGCCCCCCTTATTTTGTTTCAAAGTCAAGCCTGATTATCCTATATATACAATTGGGATGATGTCGTTCCCGGAAATTCCCCTCGATTTGCCTAGTTCTTGTCAGATTGCGCAACAAATGAAGATCTGGTTTTGTGAATCCGAATAACGTGTCTCCACCATAGACGTGAGCATGTATGTGTCACACCTCAAACTCAACAAGAATAAGGGCATGACACGGCTATCCTTTCACCAAAGGACGCAGCCTAAACATAACCAAAACTCACCTAATATCATAATATATGCATCTATATATATATAGATGATATAGAGTTTATTTGGTTACAATATCAGAGTTAATTACAATCCATCAAAAAGCTAAGTACATAACCAGAAACAAGCTAATACATTAAGCTCCACATCTATGCATAACTCGTACCAAAAAGTTCCCACTATCAAAATGTCTACCCCGATATTGAAACTCTCACGCTCTACTTGCGGCTTGGTGAAGAACCTGAAAAACAAGTAAGATGAAAGGAATAAGTTACCACGGCTCAATGAATAATACATTTATTCTAAGTAGATCGAGTACCCACTATGCATACAGTTATAAGACCAAACAAAAGCTCAATTAACCCAACATATAACAAACTCCGGGTTCAAAATACATTATATACTACTTTAAACATCACATTTTCATAATAGGAAAGCTCATTCCAATTAATAATATCAAAGAAGAAACCAATGGTCAAATCCATTGGCCAATCTCGTTAAAAAGCACATGTCAATAGTCCATTCCATTAGTCAATCTCATGCTTAGAAATCTAACTATGATCACGGATAACACCCCGTGAAAGACGATCAAGATTCCCCCCTTGGCAAGGTCTCCACCTATTATAAGCCGGTGGCTTGGCCACAAGGATATCTTAGACTAGTTTACGCATACTCATAACCCCTCATTGGGTCAAAAGACACTGAGCATCAAAATCCACATCCTCCCACACCAGCAAATCCAATCCACAATCAAAATCACTAATATTCAGAAATCATTTCGCAAACGGGTATATAACCCTTCAAAAATCACATTCAAACTCAAGAACTCCTCATAAGTCTGTCACAAAATGTTTCACAAACCCTTTTACATTCCATAAGTTCAAATCGAAACCAAAAGAAATCTTCTATTTCAAATACACAAAATGTCAGTAAATGCTTGATCCAACTTTATACAAACAAAATGTCATTTCTTATATGATAACATATCTATAACATCTCATTTTCTAAACATGAGCTTACAAATTCAAAGAAGAAATAATATCACTCACCTTGAAAAGCCGAAAAACTAACTTACGGCGATTTCTCGAGCCGATGCACTCGAATACTTAACAATAAATCGAAAAACGGTATCAAAACCGAGAAAAATGTTACTTCAACTACGACTCGGTTCAACTAGGCTTAGACGCTAATATAACCACTAAAAGACGCCCTCAAATCGCTCGTCTAAAGCGATTATCCAAAATTGTCTACAATGTGGAGTTTGAGCGCAAAACTTGATTACGCCATAACTTTCTCCACTAAACTCCAATCCAAACAAGTTTATAGTTAAAAGAAAGCTCATTCGAAACACTACAGGAACCCCAACTTGGCAGCCCCAAAATCGAGCCAAAAACCGACGAAAATCAGCCTAAAAGCCACTGGTCGTGCATTGTTCACTGTGCGCGTTCAACTTCAAAAATTCAGATCCGGCAAATAGTAAGTCTAAATCAGATTCTGTTAAATCTCAAGGCTCCGCAACACCATAAACTACCAATTCTATAAAAATACACAACTCTACGACTCAAAAATCTGACTTTGCCGCTCGAATAACACATAACTCTGAATTATGAGCCCTAACCCAAAAAATATTCCGATTAATTGAACGAGGGGTGCGAATACTTATGGAGCGTTGCGTTACGAAGTCGAATCGGCTTAGCAAGATCCCCACGGTGCAAAGCCCTCTTCTCTTTTCTCTTTTTCTTCTTCCTCTTTCCTTTCCTCTCCCCTCTCCTCTTTTCCTCTCTTTTCTTCTCTTTCTATTCGTGGTCTTGGCTTCTTAAAAGGAGCCGAGCATCACTGTTGCTTCTTTTGACTTTTCAACCATTTTTCTTTATTTTTTTACCCGTATTTTACAGTATGTATATTGTGTACATAGTATACGTGTATATATACTGGAATCGTATACACGAGGCATCCTCCACCAAGTTTTTTTTTTTTCATATAATGGGATTGGCAGCCAATTTGATCTGTTTTATGTAAGGACGTCCTGCCAACCAAAAGATCGAAGAAGTAAAGATACCTTGGTGTGGCACAAATACCCCATTGACGGCGCTAGAGGCTCGAAGATCTTCCATGGCCAAGACGATGCGTAGAGACGGAGATGGTTACCCACCGCCATTTTTGTGCAAGTTAATGCGCACTTCCATTCAGTTCGAAGGCATTCTAAGATGCAAGGGGGAGAGAGACAACGATACATGTTCTTCTTAAAGCCTGCTACGTTGTCGCATTGCCTGTTAGACAGCTCATGCTTCCATGCAAAACTTAGAAACTGTGATTTTCAATTTATAAGAGTAACAAAATCTTAGGAACGTAAAATCTCGTCACTTCCGGAGACCGAATGATCTAATCAGAGCGAATGGAGTCTTTTCTCCGGAGAGGAAAGGCGTTAACCGAGTTCAATTTTCATTTTGAAGATTTTCCTGTCAAATTTCAAAGTACAATTCGCTCCTCATTCGAATATTGTGAAAATTTCAAGAATTAACTGGTAAAGTTGAACGAGAAAAGCTTGATAGATTATACTTTCTCCTCAACCAGTAGTCTCAAAAACTTCGACATTAATCATGTGATTGAATTGTTTCCCGAAACAAACGAGAAAAACTCAGAAGTACGCACGTCAAGAACAAAACTGTTGGAAGCTTAAATATTCCCGCTTCACCATCCGACGAGCAAAAGCTTCAATAGAGCCATCCTTATGTACAGACCGTTCTTCACTTGACGAAAATAGGCGGCCCTGGGATCGTCATCGACATCCACCGTAATCTGCACAGCGTCGTGCAAACGAGAAAAAGAACCGAGGGATCAATTACTGCATATCAGAAGCTTGGACTTCACGGGGATTGTAATAACACCGGATCCTTGTACATGAATAGAGAGGGCGAGCAATTACCTCATCTAGCCTAGGAAGAGGGTGCATCACTACGGCATGCTTCTGCATCGCGTTCATCACGTCTTTGTCAACAATGTACTTGCCTCGCGCTTCGTCATAGAGGTCAAATCTCTCTCCAAAACGCTCGCGTTGGATGCGAGTTTGATACACCACATCGCACTTAGAAGCCACTCCCATTAGATCAGCGCTCTCTACCCATTCCACCCCATTCAATGTCAAGTGCTCTTTAATGTCGTCCTGATGAAACAATTACATCGCATAAGCTATGGGACTTAATAACTTACATCCTGTTTCCCAATAGCTCAAACACGAGAAGTGAGAAAGGAGCCTTGATTTTTCACCGCATATTTCCAAATACTAAAAAGACCAAAACAGAAGTACTAATTCATTCTACTGGGTCAAAATACATAGCATAACTTCTTATCAGTCGGTTTCTGTAAATCTAGAGAGAATAGGAGGCCCAATGAAGATAAGTATGCAAAGAAGATCGGTGCCTACCTTCATCTTGACAACGTCAGGAGATACTAAATAAATCTTCACGCCTTGGTACTTGGCGAGCAAATATGCAAGTGAACGAACCGTCCTTCCATTAGCAAGGTCACCTACAAGCGCTACTTTAATGCCATCCAGCTTCCCAACCTCCCTTTCAATCGTATACACATCTAAAAGAGCCTGACCCAGAGCCAAAATATTGACATGTCAGGTGTGCCTAATAACAATCTTCATCCAAAAAACAAATACCGATGTCAAAATCAACAAGAAGTATAAGGGTGAAGCTAATCATCACCAAGCAATAAAACTTCAAGAATGCTCAACATCCCTCCTCAGTAGGACATAATGTAATTCAACGGTACAGAGTTTTACACATATGCCAGATCGATGCTAAGTAACCAAGAACTTGGTCAATGCTAATTGCATTATCATATAGACACTTATAACAAAGAACTGTCAAGCATGCCTGAGTTGGATGCTGTCCTGGACCATCCCCTGCGTTAATGACAGGAATTCCAGCTGTAGCTGCCGCTCTTCTCGCAGCGCCACTTTCGAAATGCCGCATCACAATAATATCCGAATAGCCCTCAACAGTTCTTATCGTATCTGCAAACCAAGCAACGAAATCAGATGCTCAATTGCATAGAAACACCCTCAGTAGTTATGCAGAAACACAAGTCAAATTCACCTTCCAGTGTTTCGCCCTTTGCCGCTGATGAGAACTCGCGTGCATTTTCAGTGGTTAAAACCTCACCACCTAACCTTTTCATGGCAGACTCGAATGAAAGCCTAGTCCTGGTAGAGGGCTCATAAAATAGAGTAGCCATCAAATAACCCTTGAGAATTTGACTTCCAGGTGAATTCTGTTTGACCTTCTCCATGTCACGTGCAACTTCGAAAATAGCACTAAGAGTGTCTCTGTCAAATTGTTGAGCTTCAATCACATCATTGAGTTGAAACTTTTTTCCAGGCAAAAACGAAGCCCTTGAATTGTCTACATCCATGGCTGAGCAACAGACTGCTTTTCTCTGTGAAGATCTTTCAGTCATAGCCAGCTTCAACGGATTTCTACAGGATGACAACCTCATCTCTGTCATATAAGCAGAAAAAGAAACCGCATTACGTTGAACCAACTGTTTGCACGAAGAGGTGGATATATTGAACAGGCATTGGGGGGACTTCCTAGCTTCAGGACAGATCGTTTGCCCTTGTACCGTGTACACAGAGAATGAGGAAGAAGTAGCCATTGTGATCTACAAAAATTGAATCACAATATTAGCCAGAAGAAATAAGATATTTCACGTTAGACAAACTGAAACAAGAACTCTTGCACAGTCTGAGTAAACATTCAGATCATAATTAATTTGAATGCATCCCACAATTTGCCTGATTCCTTTTACACGAACTCTAAGGTCTCAAATAGCGAAATAGCTTCTAGTTGTATCAACAGAAGGAAGCACATTGACAAATTCCTTCTGAGTGGCACTTTAACATAGACCCGTCAATCGGGTGGGTCGGGTTTGGGTCCGACCAATTTTTACTCGATACATTTTGAGTGACCCAAACCCGACCCATATTGCCAGAGAGAGAGAGAGAGATAAACACTAGAAAAAGTTAGAATATATGCATACATACAAACATCTTGTACTTTCACTAGCCTAGCCGACTTCAGGGTGCCATATGTAATGTTCATCAGTGCTTAAATATGGAACTTCATAAACATCAAGCTTCAGTATGGATGTCCAGAATAGTCTTTCACGAGAGTTCAAGGCTACAAACCATTATACTAACCAACATAAACCAAGTTTCAATACCCATCTTTTTCCATTTAGTCAAGTTAAGATAATATCTGCACTTGTTTTTTCGAATACTAACAGGCTTGACTTTCGACTTTACATAGCAAGATAGAGATGACAAACCAGACCATCCCAAGCCCTTAATCATATCCTCAACCAAGCAGACAAACCAAGTGCAAGCCCCCTCAGACATAAAAATAACTACTTTAAGAATTTTCGGAGCGAGTCAATCACCATAGAAGCAAAGAACGGACGTTTTGTGACGCTAGAACGCACAAATCAACATTCCACCACTTTAGGGACTTGCCCTTCAGGCAAGCACGTGCAAATAATGAATGGAAGTTTGTGGATGGACCCATTCTCAAGGAACCAAAAAAGAACCCATTTCAGATTCATCGGTATCAATAATTTCTAATTGCCCAAAAGAATTTGAGCAAACGGAGAGGTGAAACAGTATAGTCCTCACCCTCTGGTTTGGACGCCTCAGGCATAAACACAAACAGTTAGAGGTCAGTCCAAAAGAATGCGCACATTGGCTGCATTACACCCTTTTCGCTACTTAAGGGGGCAACAAAGACAAGAGATACTGAATCATCATTATCATTGGCGAGTGGCGATTGATGGAGTAGAAGAGGGAGAGAGAGAGAAGAGACGAGCGAGGATCGAATCCGATCGAGCAGAGACTCTCGATGATGATGTGCGAGGATGTGAGCGGACGACCTGGAACCGCCTTCGAGAAGAGACACTCTCGTTCTCTCCTTCTCTCAAGCGCACTTTGACAATGGCGACCGAGCCATCGCCATCTCCTCCGGCGGTGGGATAATCCCCCTCAAGCGATGCGAAGCGATGACACCCCCCGCTCTCTCTCTCTCTCTCTCTCTCTCTCTCTCTCTCCAACGCGTAAAAAACGAGTCTTTACTATTAGGGTTAGCGGGACTAAAGCCCATCATAACCTATAGGGAAAATTCCAATTAAGGATCTCAAGTGGGTGCAAATTCTTAAAAAAGAGTTCAAAGTAAATATTGTGTCAAATAAAAATCTGAAGTGCTCAATCAGTCTCAAATAAAGATCCAAAGTGCCCAAAAAATCTCAAATAAGGACCTGGGCCCCTCGTCGGCCAAAATACCTGCCGGCCGGCGAGTTAATTTTATTATTATTATTTTTTGTTTTTCCTTTTCTATTTTTTTATTTTCCTTTTTCTTTTCTTTTTTTTTCTTTTCTTCTTCCGCCGGCGTCAAGCGAGGCCGGCCTCGCCAGTTGCAAGCGGGGCCGACCCTCGCCAGATCTGGCGAGGCTCGACCTCGCCGGCGTCGGGCGAGGCCGACCTCGCCTGCAACTGGCGAGGCCGCCCTCGCCCAGCCCAGGCGAGGGCGGCCCTCACCCGACGAGGCTCGAGCCCTCGCCGGCAGGTATTTTGGCCAGTGAGGGAGTCAGGTCCTTATTTGAGGCTTTTTGGGTACTTCGGATCCTTATTTGAGACTGATTGAGCACTTCAGACCCTTATTTGACACAATGTTTACTTTTGGTCATTTTTTGAGAATTTCACTCTACTTGGGGCCCTTAATTGGAATTTTCCCTAACCGATATTTCTACTTTGAAGTGAGCTATGGACCCACTTTCAGCAAACACGAGTCAAAATACGGGCTTTTTCGACGGGTCTAACTTTAACATGATCACAGATACCAACTCGTGAAAATAACGAATCAAATCGAACTCGAATTAGACGACAACAAAGGCAGCAAATCAAATCAGACCCCAGGAAAATTCAAGCTTTCACGGTCGAGGTTATCTGCTTCTGGGGTTGCTCTCACTATCTGCTCTAATTTGCATTTGCAAAGAAATCTGGACAAGACAGGCAGCTAAAAAGCATCTGAAGATTTTGCCAATGTCCAGGCGAGGCGAGCTCAATCGGGTACCAACACTCATCTGCTCAGCAGTGCCTAACATAGTACAGATAATCGAGACAGCTTTCCAGCGCTTCTCAAATAAAGACCGTAACTTTCTCAGCAACGGAGACGCATGCCCCAGGTTAAGGCGGTACCCAGTAAGAAATGCGATGGTGGAAAGAGCATACCAACGTAATTCACGGAAGAATCGAAGTGTCTACTCCAGAAAGAAGGAAGAGACGCCGGCTTGGCTTCGGAAAAAGAGCGAGGTCCGTAGGGCGTTCTTGAAAAAAGGAAAGTAATTTCAAACTGCTCTTTAAAACGTTCGGACCAGGAAAATAAAAAGAGAGTTTCATTCGAGTTAATTTGGGATACGCGTGATTGAGGGAAAATGAAATTTATCATTTAAAGCAGGGTTTTCGGTGAAGTTACCGATGTGGTTCATCAATAGTTCCCCAAAATCAAACCGTCCGTGCGGAAACTCCGAATGGAGAAATCAAACTATGCCAAAAAGATGAAAACCGTTCGCATGATACCAATTAATTCCGTTTGATTTAAGTTTTGTTGATTTTTTATTATGAAAAACAATAATATATATTTATATAAGTCGTGAGTTCATCCTGTTCACATAGAGCAATACTTATATTTTCGCATCAAAGGCAATCTCAAGACAACAATGAAGTACAGTGTAAGCAGACGATTCACGTTTTGTGATGAAACTAAACGACATCGCTAGTTTGAAAATCTTTTGATATTGTTTGTTTGTCCATCGTTTATGCACTACGAATGTATGATACCGGCAATTACCTTAACAAAATGGATAAACAGATAAATAATAAAAGTATGTTTGGAGAGTGTTTTGAATTTTTCAAAATATTCACCCCACAGCAACTTTACAAAACTATAATTACTAATCTATTTTCCTCAAATGATGGAATTGATCTTCTTTTTCTCCCCCAAATCATTGTTACCACATTGAATATTCTCGTTAGAGACTTTATAATCAAGAATTTTACGCCATAAAAAGTGGAGTAAGCCACTGTGAATGGTATCAAACTAGACTCGATAAGACAATTTTGAAGCTTTGTTACTCAAAAAGCAAGATAGGCCATCGCATGTGCTAGGAAAAAGTGCCAAAAAAGTCTTAAACGTTTTGCATTAGTGCCAATTTAGTCCTAAACTTTTTTTCTTCTATGTCAGATCCAGTGAGGTCGGGCCTCGCCCGACCATGGCAAGGCTCGCCCGACCATGGCGAGGCTCGCCCTAGCCGTGGCCTCCGGCGAGGGCTCGAGCCTCGTTGGGCGAGGCCGCCCTCACTAGTGGCCGGCGAGCTCAACCTCGCCGGCCTCTGGCCTCTGGCCGGTTGCCGGACCAGCCAAAGGAAGGAGGGAGAGACAAAAAAAAAAGTGAAAAAAAAAAGAAAAAAAAAAGGGAAAAAAATATTAAAATTCAAAAAAATATTAAAATATTATTATGGTTGTCCACGTCGGCACTGGTGACCGGCCGCTAGCTGGCAGGTGTCCACATCGGCAAATTCCGATCAAAATTGATCGGAAAGACTGAATTGGCATAAAAGCAAAAAGGTTTAGGACTGAATTAACACCAATTTAAAAGGTTTAGGACTGAATTGACATAAAAAAAAGTTTGGACTAAATTGACACTAATGTAAAAAGTTTAGGACTGAATTGACATCAAAAAAAGGTTTAGGACTGAATTAGCACTGATGCAAAAGATTTGAGACTTTTTTGGTACTTTTCCCATGTACTATCATGGCAAGACAAAAAGTTGCGCCTTTGGGCCTCAAAAAACACGAGGCTTCCAGGTTCAATTTCTGTTCCAGCAAGTTATTATGATTCTGATGAAATCTCTAATCTAATGACCGAAAGAAAACGCGACCTAGATTCTCTCGTCAACGACCCGAACCTAAACAAGTTGCTCGACATTGAACCGACCCGAAAAGGCTCGAAATTTAGGGTGATCCCATGCTTTTTGTAGTTTTAGCGTCGAGGCAGATCGCATATAATTCCGCACATTCCTACTCCAATAAATCCGATCAAGTAGCCAGATAATGATCAATGCAGACTGCTAGCCATCTAAGAGGGCCGGGTCCACCTTCTTGAGTATCATTCCAAAGTCTCTCCTAGATGACAGGAAGACTTGTCCTAGGTTCATAATTTATATCGACAATTATAGGTGTATGAAACCAACCATTTCATATTTCAAGAAACTTGTGCACTCCCGAATCTGAAGCATCCTCGAGCGGGATAAACTCACCCGGCCGATAAATCAATGGCAGATAGAAGCAGCCAATCTTTACATCCTTCACACGCAAAGTTGAGACCAAAGGATCATCTTCTACCAAGCAAATATGACTTAGCAGTTCACATAATCAACAGTGGACATCCATAGAACACGCCCCGGACCACATGAAGAGGAAATAGTACACGGCATACACAAGCAGCTACACTGCTAATACACGGCGTAGCGCGCAAACACGGTTTGCTTATTCCATCAATTAGTAGCATCCGCGGGGGTGTACCAATACTGCAATATGCCAAACCATGACGTTTGGCTTGTAGATACAGACAGTAACAGTTCCTCTCCCTCACATATACCCAGTTCTCACTGCAGGACCAGGCACTCCTGCGTTCCAGCCACCATTGCAGGGCGAGAGCTCTGCTTCATGATATCAACATCTTCCGGTGCTTGAGGTTCCACATCAGGCTTGTCAATCGTGCTGGGAGTGATGTCTTGCCCACCATTTCCCACGGATGCGATGGCTTCAAATATCAGAGCATTCACTTCTTGGAATCTCTCCTCAGAAAGAGAAACCTCCGTAAGAAGACGCCAAGCATTTTCTTCAGATGCCTCCTCAAAGTCCTTCCTCCTCTTCAGGACCATATGCCCACTGATTTCCCAGACAGCTGGATTCACCTGGGTGTCCAGAAGTTCTGGATTCACTTCCCCTAGAGCTTGCTTCTCGGCGTAGCACTGTTAAGAGATCAATACAGAGTAGAAAAGTCAGCTTCAAAGAAGAACATAAAGGCGTAAAAAAAGGTAACTAGAAGAGAAGGCAGGCCCGATTTGATTACCTGGGGTAAGAGAAAAATCCGCTTCCCACAATCAGAGATCAGGACATTGTAGGGGATGTTGTTATCTTGGAGGCAAATGCAGGAGTCAGAAACTACATTGGATAGATCTTGCACGGTGTCTCCACCCTCAAAAACAAGGCCTCTGACCGGATAATTGACAAGTTCAAAGATTGCAACTCCAGTTTCCAAAGCAGTTAATTTCTGGGTAGGAGCCTTCTCTATCGGAAAGGGAACCGCCAAGTAGTATGCCTGTAACAATTCCACTTATCCAATTAATATAAACATTGCGGTGGCGTAAACAAACTCTATCCAAACTAAATCGATAAGATTAAGATGATAGCCAACATACAAACCTGAAAATGGAGATGATTGATGGTGGCAAAGGCACCCAAGCTGTTGTAACCAAGACGGAAGTATGGATTCCCAGCTTCTGCAGCCATATAGAGTGCAAGAGAGAAGCTTTCGCGGTCAATCCTCTGAGGCAAGCATTCGAGGACGCGAGGAATCAACAGCACATGCCCATATTCAATGGGACTGACCTGTTCAGTAAGGACAACGATCGTGGATTGGTCATTAAGCTGGTTCAAGCAACTTGGAGCGATTTACGAAAGATTTCAGTGCAGGTAAAGGAATTCTTACATTTATAGCAACGACACTAGGGGAGTTGTCCGCATCGACCAGAGCTTTTGGGAAGAATTGCACTTCACCATCTTCACTTGCCTCAAACTGGAAGAGAATCTCCTCCTGCCCAACTTTAGTGAAGTTGAACTTGCTTCCATCAAAGGGCTGGAGGACCTTATCAACACGGAATTCAGTTGGCCTCTTCTTGAGATGGCGACCCTCGTTCAGCTGGGCAATAAATCCATGCTCACCAGGTATGATCTGCAACAAAATCACGGCATTAATTGAGAATGAACTCATAATCTCCATCAAGTTCTTGAAGTACAGCATGTTGGATGAGAATCCCCAATAAAATAGAGAGCCAAGCAAGAGACCTTAGTTTCGCAGGCGGTTACGTCGTAGCGAAACAGGCCCCTCTGCATGCGGTCCTCCCACTACAGTGAAGTTGTAAACCAGTTCAACTCATTTAATTCAAAACTAGAACTGCATAGATATAAACATCACTCCAGATCCATCGATTTGTCGTTCAGCTAAACAAATTTTACCTCCCCCAGAAGGAGCGAGTCGAGAAAGGCAACGGGTGGCTCCGGATTCTCACCCACAGCCAGAGCCTTCTCACCAGCAACAAAGTTCACCCTCTTGAAAGCATACAAAGGGAGCTTCGCCCCTGCTCATACCATACGCCAGACAGTCAAAACCTCAATTCGCTAACCCCACATGCACGCAATCCACAAGACGCCGGAGTCCTCACGACCAAACGGGAATCCGCTTTGTTGAGGCAATTCCGGCCGCAACCCCCTCCACGGCGAGCCCCCTCCTCAGCTTCCTCTTTCTGGTAGTTCGAAACTACAGTCGGAACCCTCTTAATCCTGAGCATCATCTTTCCTACTCTTTCTAGCTAAGCACCAAAAAGACCCTAGCGATTCTCAAGCAACCGGAACCGGACAGATCGAACTCCACCCCCCGGCGACACTAGCCCTAACGAATCAAAGGCGAAACCGGACGGAAGTAATACCGGAAAAAACTTAAAGCCTCTATGCAAAACAAAAGGCAAAAACCCTAATGGCTCTAGCAGAGGGGAGAGAAGGGGGAGGGGGAGGGGGAGAGGGGACCGCCGCCGGCGAGGAAGAGGAGATCGGAGGGGCTGCCGCCTTCGGAGGGGAGAGCGCCGCGCCCGCCGTGCGGCGAAAGGTTGCCGACGTCCGCGGTCACGCAACGACGACCCTTGCGGCGTGCGGCACGGGCATGTATGAGTAGAGGCGGCGTTGCTCCGTGTATAGCCGTGATGTCTGCAACTCGACTGTCCCGGGTTTTACCCCCCCCCCCCCCACGCCTGCCAAAAACCCTTGATGCGCCGGTGGTTGGTCGAGCCCGCCGGAGGAGCGACGACGACGACGACGACGATCGGAGGCCCCGGCGACGGGAGAGGCCGCGCAGGCTTCGTTCGGAGAAGGTCGGGAGGGAGAAAGGGAGATCGATGCAGGAGGAGTGTGTGTGTGTGGTGAGGCCGAGGAGCGGAGGTGGCGTTATATAGATGATATGAGGGGAGAGGGAGGGAGAGAGAGAGAGAGAGGTGGATGGGGTAACGGTTGTGGGTACTGTGTTTGAGTGGACCTGGTGAAACTGTGACTCTCTCTCTCTCTCGCTGTGAATATGGGAGAGGAGAGAGGGAAAGAGAGGGAGATAGAGAGGGAGCGATGTGTGCGTTTGTGTGTCGCGCGTCTGTGCGTGCCGTCGCTCGCTCGTACGAGTGCGGTCGGGTGGGGGTCGCGAGGAAGAAGATGGACCGCAGAACCGTACGGATGGACAATGGACGCCCGGGATTTCCTTTTTCCCATTTTCGCTCCTTCTCCTTGACACGTATCTCGTTTTCTTAATAAATTAATAACAATTTGGCACGGTGCTTCGTAAACTAATAGAAAATTAGGACATAAATCATAGGCCTGAATTGAAAACTTTGCTTTGCGATATACGATGCGCATGGTTCGACAGCATTTTTTTGGGAAAATGCAAAAGTCTTTTGAAGCACGTGAAGATGCGGCGTTAACTTAAATACCGTTAGATAAAAATTATACTTGAGAATGGCTTTTGTTGTTTTCTTTTTTAAACTCTCAATTGGCGAAACTCAGCCGCCGACATCCAGATCTAGCCACAAGACAGCTTTACTACTTAAGGTCGCACAACCTCGAGCGTCCCTTGGGTCGCACAATCCACGCAACGCCTGAGATTGCCCTACCTCAAGCGGTGGTCACTGACCTTCGTCCAGCTACTCTATGCAAATCGTGGAGAAGATGAACAGTCAATAGTGCCAAGACTTGCATTTCGAGAATGCTACTTTTCAAAATACCTTCACACCTGCTTTGGGCAAAAGGCTAATGTAATTGCATTTCCCCAAAGTTTCTAAAAAAAAACAAACCAAATTCATTTGCATCTGTCCAATGAAATTTAGAGTCCTAAAGTCCATTCCAAATGCTGAATCAAATGGGGCCATAATCTCCCTTCAATATGGTAATTTATCTTTTTAATTAATGTTCAACTCTTTTTCCAAGTACGCGTGCCTGATTTATTAGGTAGCGAATTGTCATTTTCACCGACGCCAAATAACAACAATTATGTTTAGTCAATTTCAATTCATCCTTAAGTTCACATCTCCGTATTCGTCAGGGGTGCTCCTCTACGTTAAAGTTCGAAGAATCACGAAGAAACTACCCTCGCTACGAAATAATTATAATATGTATAAAGTTATTTTTTACTCGTTCATTTTTATAAAAGGTATAAATAATCATTTTTAAGAATATATTCTTTAAATTATTTACTTTTCGAGAAATAAATCGCGACCCAAGCCACGATGGAGCCATTATTTGGAAATTGCGCCGTTCACACTTATGACGAATCCAAAGAACCTGACGAGGCTTATCAACCCTGATCGTGGGTTTGGTGTGAAAATTAACAATTAAAATTTCTGCACAACTCTTCATCTAATCCATCCAACTTAAGTTTCCACGTCCGCCTATGATGACCGTGGTAGACTTTGACCTGTTGACTTGCTTTCGCCCGTACTGCAAGAGAGAAAACCATCGTCCCAGTCAAAGGTCAATCCTATAGTATTTGCGGTTCCCGCTTTATTCACTTTAACTTATTTATATATTTATTTATTTATTATAATCTCTTCCGTTTTTTTTTTTTCCGCAGGGAGGGCGCATATACTCCGAAGATGCTGCTCTATTTCCAACCACCTATTTGTTAGCTCGGAGAGAAAAAGAGCCCGAGGTGGGGTCCATCTCCGTCCCCCCCACCCATTGCCCACGCGCGTCCGGAGCTTCTGAACGCACGCGCGCGAGTGTGTCTTTTAATCCCGCCCTCGCGCTGCGCGTTGGCAAAATATTCGGATTCCGATGCGAAAGAAGTCTTTGTTAATTGTGAATATCAGCGCTGGCCGTACGTGGCGGGAGTTAATAATTTTAATTTTTTTTATATGATTATAAACTTTGGGGTTGGACCGCGTGGGCGAATCTTGCCATTAGAAAAAACAGAGCCGCTCCTTTCCCGCCCTGTGGCCGGTACAATGTCATTTTCACACTCTTGATATGTCAATTTAAGCTTTGTGACCGGACCTTTTCCGACGATAAGTACACATCATTTTCACGGTCTCGCATAAGTTATATTGGATACTTTGTCAAAAGTTTAGAAACATTTTATGGAATTAGCTTATTTAGGTACCGGAAGATCTGCTGTTATTCAAGGGCGCCGAAGCTTTGAACAGGGTAAACGCGTGCATCATTCGCCCAAATCCGAGTAACTGCACAAGAGTTCTCTGAGCCGATAAAACCGAGCAGCGCATTCCTTCCTGCTCTGTCTATGTTAAGTCCTCTAATTCGACTATCGTGCTCTCAAGGAAATTTTCGCAGTATAAGTTTTGTTGTATCGTCCGCTTCTTACGATACACTAAAATCGATAAGACCGAGATCACAATTTACGTAGGAAACACAGGATTCGCTAATCGGCGCGTTCCTTGAGAGGCTTATCACACTAGAACACCCATTCATGTCAATTTATTGATCGCTGATCACCATCGATACGTATCTTTATTATATATATTGTCGGAGCCTCGCTTACTTTCAAGAAAAGCTAATGCCATTCAAAGGTTAATAGGGCAGAGCAAGTTAGGTCAAATACATTTTGGCGAAATTTTCCAAAGTAATAAATACTTCGATTTAATACCACAAAAAAATTTCAAACTATACTCACCGTGACATAAATACCCCGAAATTTTTTTGTTGCTAAAAAACCTAAACTTGCTCATCATGACACAAATACCGCAAAAAAAAATTTTGTCATAAAAAAACCCCGAACTTCTACCAACATGACAATATATCTTGGATGGAACTAAAATAAAATACATTTATAAGTTTGAGTTTTTTCGTGATATAAATTTTTTTTGGGCATTTGTGTCATAATGGACAAGTTTAAGGTTTTTTGCGATAAATTTTTTTTTTGAGACATGAGTTTTTTTTGTGGTATTATTTGCCCAAATACTTTTCCACGAACTTATGAATTAAGGGAAGACACGTCTATGGTCAATGAACAAGACAAACGAGTCGTTCGGCAACAGGCACTGCGTGGCTTCCTTTCGTTGTAACGGTCTGGAATTTTAGGGCGGGAGCTCGGGAGCCGGCTCGACAAAACAACAGTCCACCTTAGGAAATTTCGTCAGTCTTACGTTCGGAGAAGCAGAAAAAAATCTGAGGGCCAGGGGGGGATTTTGGCCCGGTGCTCGGAAGCTTCTCCCCGACCGGGAGGCTCGGCGCAGCCCCGGCATCCCGAGCCTGGCGGAACGCGGGAAATTTCGTCACGCGACGTGTGAGCAAGCCGTGACGCTCTCGTGCGGCACCCCCCCACCACGACCGTCTCAGGAGGTTGGAATCTGTCTAGTTAAGTTTGGCAATGAGACACGGGGCATTCTTGCGTGGACGGTACAACATGTCGCCGTGCTCGAGTAAAAAGCCGTGCTAAGACTTCGTTAAATTCACTGATGACATTAGCACGATCCTTCGCAATCCCGTATAAATGGTCATGAAAGAATTTTAAGAGGGTATACAGAGACACACATGTTTTCGCCCTTCTCAAATGGGTGGATTGAATTCTCTCAAAAAAAAAGAATTCCTTACTTATCCGCAGATAAAAAAAAGTGATATTTGTGAGATCTTAAGAAATCTCGGGGTAAAATTAACGTATCGGTAACTTTTGAATAAGTCTTTTTTTTTTATCAATTTTTAAAGTAAAAAACACAAGAATTACACGCGATCAAAAATATAAGAAGCGCGTACAATTTCTCTTGAAACCAAGCGAAAAAGGTACGAGGAAAGCTCACCCGAATTTCTCATCGAAAAAGAGCAAGAAGATATATAGACGAAATTTAAAATGATCCAAGACGTTACAATCTATACAGATATATATATATTATGATCCTAGTATTTATCATGGAGAGTGAAATTTGTTAAAGCAAGAGGACCCCATACATATGGTACCGACCATGTGGGTTTATGAATGGCACCGACGACATTATTTTTTTGTTTCTTGGATCTCCCTTATCTTTAACTCTTCTTACTTTCTGATTTTTATTCCGACTCTTATAGATCACGGGAGCCATACCAGTAGGGCCGCATGCCTATTGATTGATGTCCATTGGAAGAAGCATGTGCTCGACAATTTGGAGTGCTCGCGATATAATATTATAATTTATATTCGCTCGCCTATTTGTCAAATGAATTATAAGTGGTGCAAAAGGAGGTGGGGAGCAAATGTGCTGTGCTTCTTGTTTGGACCGAAAAAGGGCGGGCGGATTAGGAATCTTTTGCTGGGCCATCAAATCGATCCGCCGTGCTCGCGGAATTATCTTATGGACCTTCTTTTGCCCGCTCCGCATGTGCTTGACTTGGACCATCCGCTCGCTCCTCACCGTCCGATCGGATCTCGGCCCCTTCCCTTCTTCACGTGCCCAATCCATTGGAACTTTTGAAATTTAGCGGGGATGAGTAGGCTTGGAAAAGTACTTCGGAAAATCATATGTTGAGAGTTTTTATTGCGTAGTTATTTATTAGGGTAATCGGCTCCCGATTTGATCCGGTTCCACCTGTTTTCAAAATCAAGAATCGAGAACCGAACTGATTGGTCATAGAATCGGGAACCGGACCGGACAATCGGTCACTTTTTTTTTCCCCCGTTGTTTTTTTGAAAAAAGATCTCAGTAAAAGGACCCTAACTTCTACGATAAACAAAAATTAAAAAGCAGATTTATAAATTGCGGATCGAAAATAATAAACTGAACCCTCGGATCATTGAGAGATAAGGATTATTTTGCAATCATGAATGATCAAGCATCAGTAATGATCCTCAAATTGAAAAGGTGAACAAAAAAACGTACTTCACTGAGGATTTAGTTTATATTTTACTAATTTTTTTGAAGAAATAAAAAAATAAAAATATATATGTAGTCGGTGAATCACTCGGACACCGGTTTCACTTTTAGAAACCGAGAACCAGATCAACACTCCCGAGATTCGGACAAAATCGATTGGTCCAAGCAATTTTCGATTTGGGTAGTCCGTTTTGCATGCCCCTAATATTTATATTTGATCACACATGCATTTCATCGGATGCACATCATTTTTATATAATGGTGGTGAACTAATACGAAAAGATCTAATTTCACGGAAAGAGAAAAGTAAATAATCGAAAGAAATAATATTCCCAAAATGCGAATACATGAAATATTATCCAATTTAGGAATTTGATTTGCGATGATCGACACGCGGAATAAAACGGATAAGAGCTTACACTAAGTTAATAGGCCTACTCAAGTTAATTTATTACTCACAGCTTAAAATAAACACATTCTCTTTTTCTTTTGGGAAAAAACTATCAAAAATCCCAAATTTTGCTACCCGTGACACATTTACCTCGAACTTTTTTTTGTGACACCAAAAATCCCAAATTTTGCTTTTTGTGACACATTTACCCCAGTGTATTTAGATCCGCGCGAGAGCGACCCTCGCCAGATCCGGCGAGAGCGACCCTCGCTCGACACGGGCGAGGGCCCCCTTCTCTAGATCCCGTGAGGGCGGCCCTCACGGGCGTCGGGCGGCCCTCGCCGGCGTTGGGCGGCCCTCGCCGAATCGGGCGAGGTCGACCCTCGCCCGACGCCGGCGAGGGTGGCCCTCGCTCGACTCAGGCGAGGTCGACCCTCGCCCGACGCCGGCGAGGGCCCCCCTCGCCGAATCCGGCGAGGGCAGCCCTAGCCCGACGCCGGCGAGGGCCCCCCTCGCCGAATCCGGCGAGGGCAGCCCTAGCCCGACGCCGGCGAGGGCCCCCCTCGCCGAATCCGGCGAGGGCAGCCCTAGCCCGACGCCGGCGAGGGCCCCATTCGCCGGAAAGGAAAAAAAATGGAAAAAAAAGAAAAAGCAAAAAAGATGAAAATGCTCATAGACTAAATATATTGGGGTAAATGTGTTACAAATAGCATAGTTCGGGATTTTTGTTGTCACAAAAAAAAGTTCAGGGTAAATGTGTCACAAGTGGCAAAATTTGAGATTTTTTGTGATTTTTTTCCTTTTCTTTTAGATTTCCCATCAAAATTAATTAATAACTCGAATTATTGGAATCGTGAAGCCACTCTGCATTTGAGATAAATCTAAAAAAGTTCTTTATGTTTTACGAAATTCGAAGCGAGTAATATTAAGTAAAGGCAAAATCCCCGATAATGAAAGAATTAAAAGATAGGGAAAAGCGAGACTGGCGTGGCGTATGACGTGGCTATATAAACATTTTTCTAGGACAAGCAGACTGATACGGTGCCAAAAAAAATTTAAAACAAAGAAAAAAACTATAAAAGCCAATTAAAAAGATACTATTAAGAAAAAACAAAAAAAAATTCCTAAATCGGGCTCCTCAACCTCGGGCGTCCTCAGGTCTAAGGGCGTCTAAGGTCGCTCCATCACTAATATAGTCAAGCATGGCCGAAGAGAAATCGACATTGGTGATGGTGGCAACGGTGGCGAACACGCCGGCTAGGTGCAAACGAAGGGAGAAGACAGAGGAGGAAGGAAAAAAGAAAACAAAAGAGTGAAGAAACTATAAAAGAAGATGGAATATTTCATTCACTTTAATATGAGTTGCCATATTTTTGTTTCGTTGCGATTCGTTAATTCCGTATGCCTTTCATTATTCACGTAAGCCGTCGCATAGAATTTTTTAAGGCATCAGTATCAGTATCGTAATGGATATAATATAGAACTTTTTGTGGTATTTTCCTTAAAGAGTCAAAAAGATATCTTCCCTTTATTGACTTTTTCAAGTGACCAAAAATATAGAAGATGTCCAAACTATTTGTATTTCAATCTGCTTCCGCCAATCACAATATAAGCAATAATAACAGAGGTACTGTTAACGAGTGTTCCTCGGACACTGCTTTCGTACATTAAAAAAGGAATTCACACTTCCAAGACATTTTAAAAATTGGAAGAATTATATGTTTTAATGAAGTCACTTATTTCAAATAGTCAATTTTAGGCAGGGGGCGGGGGGCCTGAGGACACTTTTGTGGTCCAAATGTGGTGTACGATCGACAAGAACCTAGGCCTTTTCTTATTTCTCATCGTTTTCCTTCTCTTGACAACGTTCGTTTGGTCTGGGATTATAATGGCAATACTGCTATTAACGGGAAACACGCATCGGTTCCGTTTATCCGGCGAAAAAATGAACGGTTTGAAAAATATCTCCCTAAAAATGATTATTTGTATCGTTTATAAAAATTAACGAACAGAAAATATATTCATCGCCCATGAAAATATCTAGACACAAGTTGTTATCTATGATAAAAATATGTTTCATTAACTAATTATTTTAAACTATTATCTTTAGAAAAGTATTTTTTGAATTATTTATTTTTTTCGAAATAAACCGAGCTTTAGCGGGCGAACGTGACGGGACCATGTAATCTCACCTCAAAGAACAGCCTTATCCGCAACCATCTCTTCCCACGCCAAATCAGGCCCATGAAAATTCGGTAGGGGACAACACAGTACCGAAAGACAAGCTCAAAGACTGTAGCTGGTGCAGAGCGCACATGGCGATTTGTATTCTTGCCCACCCACGTTCGGATGTCTGTCCTTAAGCCTTTGGTGCTCCCTTGAGCAGCAGATCTATGGTCCACCCGAATGATGGATCCTCGGACTGTAACAGACCGTTACTCCTATACAAAATGTATGATGAACGAAAATTCGAAGGTTTCACGATTGACTGACGGATGGGATTTTCTCTTTTTTTCTTTTTCATCCGAAGGTCATCGAGGGATACAGATATGTTCATCAAGAAACCTTAGAAACGCCCGTTGCCATGATACCCTTCGAGTTGCAAGATAACACGGTAAGAGAATGGATCTGATTGACGGTCAAACACGATAGGCTCGATGCTCGGGCCTAACGGGGCTCCTCCTAGTAATCAGGGTACAAAATCTCCCGTCTAGACCCGTTTAATGTTCTCCGCAGGTTACATTCCTCTCTGTAAATACTGTGGGCGAGAAGTTACCTCGCCGAGCGGGTCGATTTCGAGAAGGGAATTGCTCTGCCAGGCTTGTTCATTTCAATGAAAATCTACCGTGCTTGCCCCGCCTGGACGATGGACTGCCACACAAGGCTAGTCCTGTCGAAGTCATACATGATCACATTCCAGATGAAACAGGAGCTTAACTTAGCCAATTCTAGATGGTCTGAAAAGAGGCGAAAAGAATTGCATGGGATGGGGTGTAGACATGCGATGATACGACAACATAGCCTCAGTGGAAGTAGGCTTAATTTGCTGTCGTAATCTAGGTCCATTTAACCAACTTTGGCATTAGAAAAAAGGTGAGATTTGTCGGTTGTTAATCAAGTTTAGACAAATATCTCGCCATTCACCACTTTTTTGGGTCAATGAGGAATCCAATTTCCATCGAAAAAGACTAGCATACAATGCAATTCGAACATCATGGCCGCAAATATTTAATCCACGGAGCTAGCAAAGAGACCAACCTCCAATTGCTGGTCCAGAAATCGGGCCTACGCCAATTGCTAACCGCTAGTATCCCAGGGCCGCGGTCCAGCAACAAAAATCTTGCTATCCAACCACGATGACTCATATCCATTGAGCATGCAGCCCAATTGCGAAGGAATTCAATGGAGCAGAGGGTCGACTTCTACGCTCAGTAGAGAGGCAGAATAAAAGTCTAAGAGAGAGGAGAGTTAGAGTATAATAAACAAAAAAAAATAAATTACAATGCCACGTGAAAACAGAGCAATATGAAAATGAAATTTTACGATCACGGATCGTAAATTATGTCTAAAGAGATCGATCTATGCATCATTGACTTATTAGAGTAACATGAATATTCTAGTCCAAACTCGAAATTCTTTAGTAAGAGGAAATAAAATTGGCAACAAATGTATTATCATGGATGCAATACTTTTATTAGGGTGTATTATACTTCCCCCGAATTTTGGCATTTATTGTAAATCGCCCCATAACTTTTTGAAATTTGCAATGTCCTTCTAGCGTTGGCTAAGATTATTTTTCAGTTGAAGTTCCAACTCGGGGTTGGGTGGGCCAATTTTTACCCTGGAATAGGAACCGGACCAGAGGGGCTAGTTTTTAGATTTTTGGAATTGGCCCACTTAGTCTTGGAATTGGACCGACCGGTTGATGTGGTTCCCGAGTGGATCAAGAGAACCGGTAGGCATGTCTTTTTTTTTTTTTTTTTGCTCTTTGACTTGGGTTGTTTGTGCATATATGGATAGAGGATTCTTTAAGGTATGGGGAGAGTATTTGTGGTGGCTCTTGAAGGGAATATCTACCGTTGCCAGCACTACAAGACCGACCTGGCGATTGGTGAAGACATTGCTTCCAAGGTGGGTTCTTCGGTTCTTTTCTTCGTTTTCTTCTCGTTGATTCGTCAATCATTGCTTGGTGAGGGCGTGACTGAGAGTTGAGCAAGAGGACTCAGGCGAGAGGGTGGCGTTGAGGCGAGAGTGTGAGTCGAGAGTTGTCGGACACCATCCTGAGTGAAGACTCCTTTCGGTTTGTGAAGATTCAAGAATGGATTAGGGTTTTGTGAACAAAATGGGCATCGTGAGTTACCGTTCGGGTTTGTGAATAGAATGAGAGCGAGTGTGAGCCCGAGACTGATCGCTGGCCACTAGCCACTGAGGGAAAATCTCTTTAGGTTTGTGAAGATTCAAGAATGGATTAGGATTTTTTTTTAGATTTGTAAGAAATAGAAAAGAAAACGGTTTTGTTCAAGTGGTCCCAGGTGGGTGGCTCCACATTTGGAACCGGACTAAAATTCATCAATTTCAATTTTTAGGAATCATGAATAGGATTGGTGTCCTTGAAAATCGTCCAAAATCAATCAGTTTCTTTTGATCACCCCTAGTTTCAAGTTCCAACCATGTGCTTGGCAAGTGACTTATTTGCTTTCTTATGGAGGGCAAATCTGCCCCACAATAAATAGCGAATAACATTTTATCCCCTAGACTTGGTACATCCGTGTGGCCGTGGTGTAGTCTCTACTAGAGGTTACAACTTGCCAAACCGGTTCTTCCCGTCACACAAGAACTCTTAGACTCTTTTTTTGGTCGGACTCTTAGACTTAAAGTACTTATGATGATTTAGTATGTTTAGTAATAAAAATTTGGTCATCGTCACGTCGCTTCGATGTTTAGCACTCATATTGTGCGTTCTTATAAACTGATGTTAGCACCAAAATAAAAGTGTCATAACTTGTACTTAACAAGCAAAATAATTGACTTACATAGTATACATGTTAATTTGTCTTAACAAACATATTGTGCATATTATATTGTGTCTTGTAATGCCAATTTTTTTCTATGCATTTCTTAATTTGTTTTATGCCTTCACCCAATATTGCAAGCCTTAGGGGTCAATTTTTTAAGACGACATACAACTTTGGTTGATTTCATGCTAACTCTTAAAGTTTGGAGGCCATTATCGAAATTAACTGTAAGTTTAGTCATTTGACTAGTTATTTCTAAAGTATGGGCTAGATTCGAAAATTTACTAAAAGTGCGGTCCTTTTATGAAATTGGCCAAAGTAAACTATAGGAGGGACATTGTAACCGATTCCCAAGATTTTGGAGAGAAAATTGCAAAACTTTAAAAAGTCAGGCCGGCGACTTGCATTAACTGCCAAAACTTAGGGAACGAAAATGCAAGTTGCTTTTGCTGTTGGACGGATTTGCCTTTTTGTAAGAGGAGTCAATTAATGACGTGACAGGCACATAATGGCACTTCGTTCGAAAAACGTCGAGTCAACATTAAAAGGGACGTCGAAACCGATCTCATGGCCCAGGTCGGTTTGGCTTTAGATATGGGCCGCCTTTAATCTAAATGGTTTTAGAAAAATATAAATTACGTTTAATAAAAAAGTTATTTATAAAGAAATTTTGTGTTTAATAGTGTCTGATAATTTTTTTTTTGCAAAGGACTCTGACTATAATTTTTTTTATTAAAAAGAATTCAATCCCCTTAGCGGCTCCTTCGATCGTCGGTCGAGGGTTAGGCGGTCCTCTCTAAGGTCGTGCAACCTAGGCGACCGTTGCTGACCCCTCACCGGCACTTTGCCGATCAGATATGGTCTTATCAGTCCTCGTTGGCCGCTCTCGCTTGAAGAAAGATGAACAGCAGCAACGAGGGACAAAATTGAAAGACCGAAAGATTGGTAATGGTAGTTTTGAAAAGAAAAAAATTCATTCACCCTTTGTTTCGGCCTTCCCAATACTATCATTTGGCCTAAATCCCCTCGGAAAAGGTTGCCAAAGGACCCAAAATTTTCTCTCCGGGGGGAGGCTTTGGGGGTCCTAAGGAGTTTCAAGATGCCGAATCAAACGCACCTTTAATCTCTAAAAACAAATGAAAGCGTGCAATTAACGGCAGGGAGAGATTGGGAGGAAGAGGAGCAGGAGGAGGAAGGCTAGGGAGGAAAGAGAAGTGAGTGGGGGGAAGCCTCGGAATCCAACCGGCCGCCCCCACCAATCTTCTCCTTCTCTGCGCAACTCTCCCTCTCTCTCTCTCTCTCCTTCCGTTTGGCGGGCGCCGTGCATTGTTCGACCGTCGAGGTCGCGATGAACGAAGTGATCACGGCCTCCGACGCCGCCTCCGCCTTCCGATCCGCTTCGTCGCGGCCGCCGCTCGTCCCCATGAACTCCCCGCTCCTCTCCGCTCTGCTCTCGCTGGCTCTCGCCCAGTTCCTCAAGCCATTCACCTGCTGGTAATACACCCTCTTGGCATCCCGCCCTCTTTGGCCCCCTCGCGGGGAATTTGGTTTCTCCCCGTGAAAGCGCCGAGGCGCTGATTGAGCTCGCCGCGTTCGTTTCTGGTTCGTGTCGAGCCTGGAGTCACTGAGGTCATTAGGGAGTCGTTCGGATTGAGTTTGAGGTCATCGGATGCTTGATAAAATTATGATGGGCGTGTTTAGTTCTCTGGTGATCGAATCGCTTTCCTAGATTCTAGCGCTGTTGGCGTCAGGGTTGTCTCTTGCATTTACATTCTAGCGTTGTTGCTGAAGCAGTGTTGGTCGATGATTACGTGGCGTGCTAACGAGCCGAGCACAGGAAAGCCCTCTAGGATATGTTGGGTTTAACTTTGACAGAGTCACAGAGCCCTCTGGAAAGTGATTTTGTTTGATCTCCTGTTCTATTCTATCGAATTTATCTTATTTTGTGCAAACATTACAGGTTTTGCCACTTTAAGAAAAGTTTTGGGCTTTGTTTCTCTTCCCAATTTCTCGAATTCCATAATGCCATTTAATGTGCAGGCTCAAGGAGAAGAGATGGGACTCCAGGAAAATGCTTGGTTCAGGTGGAATGCCATCATCGCATTCGGCTACTGTTACGGCTCTTGCTGTCGCTATCGGTTTGCAAGAAGGACTCGAAGGATCAGCATTTGCTATAGCGGTGGTCTTGGCTTGTGTTGTATGTAATCAATAACCAGGTCTTGCTCAGTTTCTGGTGATGCATGCTCTAACAGTGTCAACAATTGGAAGCTTCATTCTCATCTAACTTTGTCGCATTATTTTCCTTTGACAATTGTAGCCACAACAGCTGATGGAGGAACTTTTTAGCTGAGTCCTCCTTTATGTTTTTTGTCACGTTAAAAGTGCAAAGCTATACAATTCTTACTTTCAGGATTCGTCAGTTTGCTTGTTCAGCTGCAAAGCTCTACTTTATGCAACTTTTGCTCGCATTAGCTTTAGACATGGCTATTAATATTTATGTCATTGCATGGAAAAGAGAATAAAATGGGAAGCATTTGTTACCATCAGACATGTTCTGGTCAATTTATGTAAAATAAGCTAAATTGTGGGGCTGATAGCCTGATAGCTTACCCATCCTGAGCCTGCCGCTGAGAGTATTGTCTTTGTGTGGGGCTAGTCTGTTTGGTAGTGCGTGCGCGTGTGTGTGCGGGGGTTCTGTTGTCAGTGTCGCATTCATTCCACATTTCTTTGCAGTTGAGTTTTTTGAACAATAATGAGTTCCAATTTATTAGCCTTTATAAACTATCACCGGAATCTTTTACAGGTTATGTATGATGCTTCTGGTGTAAGACTTCATGCAGGTCGCCAAGCAGAAGTAAGTACATTTAATCCAATTCACAGTACCTTATTTTCCATAGAATTTGAAGCATGTCACTATGCATCTTTTGTTGGTAGGAATTCTTACGATGGATTCTTCTTTTCATCACCAATCTCAGCCTATCTTCTGTGATAATTTTTACCTTCTGTGGATAAGCTCTTGATTCTTAGTCTTTAGTCACTGATCTATGTCCATCAGCATTGTCCACTACCGTGCGTTAACTATCTCTAGTTCAATCCAATTTTATATTATTACTAGCTATATGCAGTGCTCTTGTGTGTGATCCATGGGGAAAAAGTGCATTGGAAATCCTAAATCTTATGTACGAATGCAATCAAGTCCTAAACCTATTAATGGATTCAATTTGATCAACATTTTTCAAAAAGTGCAATCAACTCTTACATGAGCATTACCTAAAATTGTCTATATGTCCCTTGAAAATTGCCTATGCGGCATCCTTAAATGTCACTTCAACAAGTTTAGGACTTAATTGCACTTTTTAGAAAAGGTTTAGGACTTAATTGAACCAATTGAAAGGTTTATGACTTGATTGTACTTTCTGCTAAAGGTTTGGGACTTTATTGAACCAATTGAAGGGTTTGGAACTCGATTGCATTCCGTACATAAGGTTTAGGACTGGTGGTGTAATTTCCTCATTATATGGGTGTGGGCACGAGATTGTATTGGTTACCTGCACTCTTTTCTTGCCGTTGGTTCATAACTGTGTCATTGTTCTTGCAGTTGCTAAATCAAATTGTGTGTGAACTACCCCCGGAACACCCCGTGTCCAGCTTTAAACCCTTACGAGACTCACTGGGGCATACGCCCGTTCAGGTTTGACGCACTCTTTCATGTGGAAATGGTTTAAAAAATGAGGTCATCTGCGTTTGTTTTGGTAATAAATTGATTTGTTGGTGAATATTGTTAAACACTCCGAGGCATGAGATTTTGGAGCTTTATACTGTTTTGCTGCACGTGAATGATGAGATGATATGCATAGTGTTTTCAAAGCCCATGTTCTTTGAAAAGACTGCATGTGGCAAGGTTACCTTGTCGTTTTAATGTGAAAGTTTAAGGGGACAATTTCATCTAAGATTGAACTTGTCTAGTCATGCCTCATTGTGAATGAGATTCCTTTTAATTTTGGGTCTGTTTCTGTAATATTTTATGGAGAATTGCAGGGATCAGTGCTTCATGATAAAGTTGACTTAGAGGATGCTATTGTGGCAATTAATTTTTAAATGACTGATCAGAAAAGTGTAAACTTTATTTTGGAGGTGTAAGATTACGTAAATATTAATGAAGCTATGCTTTTTAGATAGGACAAAGGGCTTTTCAGTATATGACCAAAAAAAAAAGATTTGTTTTATGAGGCTTTATGTGAGTCATCGTGTCCGAAGTTTGATGTTTCAATCAATGACATTTTTTCCTAAATCGATATTGTTCCTCAATAACATCGTTACTGTGGTAGATGAATATTTGTTTGTACTAGGAGTGGTCTCTTGGTTTTCAACCTGAGTTTTGTCTGTTTGCTGTGCTCAACTTTAATATATGAATTAGAACCATACGTCCGTGTAATCACTCTACAATTGAGAAGGTTGATTCTTTATGGCCAGATGTAAAAGTCTGGTCTTGAAACACGAGACACGTTATTTCTTGTACTTGCTTTGTTTGCCAACAGGTTGTTGCAGGTGCCTTATTGGGATGCGTTGTTGCATATCTAATGAGAAGTCCCAGCTGAAATTTGGCCTGATACTGGATATTCTTTTGTTGGAAGTCGATGGTGCGCTTCGACAAAGGCTCTAAATTTTGACATCAGTCGCCAACATTTAGTAGGATGAAAAGAAATGTGTGAATGGGATATCTTCCTTAAGTGGGAAGATCTAATTATTGTGATTGTTTAGCGTCTTAATGTGTGAAATCCCAAGACATGGGCTAGTTGCGTGTAAATTTGGTGGCAACGTGTTTTTGTTAGTCTTCTTATTTCCCATTTGCGCTTCTAATCACAATCTGAGCCGACAAATACAGCTTTGAGTTCCTTTCTATCTGAATGAGTGTAAACTATTCACACTTGAGAACTTTATGCAAAGACGATTGGATTAGATGTGTGGAATGGACTCCTATATTGAATGATTGCTAAAAATCTGTTGAAGGACTAATCTTGCATCTGATCGCCCTTTTCCTTAATCTTTCCTCGTCAGTTGAGCTCAAAGTGACGACTAGTTGAACTTCACTTTGTTCTTGTTATGCTTGAGATGCTCGGGTATCGGAGTCGGTGGACCTAAATCGTCTGCCTATTTACGTGACAATGAAAAAAATGCTTAAGACCGTGAATGCATTTATATGGTCACACACGATAAATTACTGATGCAGAGTTGTTTATGGTATCTTAGTTTGTCGAAGGTCGGTTTTAACTTCAAATTGAGCTTGTACGGAAATTCATGGTACTTTATCAATGTGAATGCAAACTTGATTGAACTCAAGTATATTATCTGATTGAGCTTGTCATGTTCTGTTGCTCACTTCACAATGAGAGTTAAAACGTTTTGCAGGGACAGATCTTATGCCTGGCCTCATTTAGACGGTAAAGGCTCGAGAAGAAATCGTGGCTAGTTAAGTCTCTTCCACGCAGTAGATCCAGTGAGGCACATAAATGTAGAATGAGAAATATCAGCTAATGAACACATCATATCAAAGCAAAAGTAACCTTACACATTCTATAACGAGATGATCACAGTATTCAACCAAATTTTGCACCAATGAAACAACTGAATGTTCATGAATATACTCCTCCGGTGACTTGCTGAGTTTACGAGTTATTGTAATCTAGCTAACAGAATTCGCGAGTCGATTAGCGCTGACAGCCAAGACGAAATGGAATACACACCAGAATTCTTAAGAAGAATAGGACACCTTAACCACAATCAAATGCTCATTTTAATAAAATTGTAGCTACAACTCTTAATGGCAATGTCTTTCAGATCGAAAGATGATGGGGTAAGAGTCGAAGCGGCTGACAGTCCATGCACCTTCCATCATTTTTTGTTAGACTCTGGTTTCACAATGTATCGTCCTTTCAGTGTTGAAAGACGCACCGGTTTCATCATGTAATATCGGTTCCTAGTTTTGACATCATGCATATGTCTCGCCCTGCCTATATGTCACGCCGTCGTCGTTGCTGTAGATGTGATTCGATCAACCTGAATCGCATTTTCAGGTGAGAACGAGCTACCAAATTGAAAGGGCAATTCCAATGCCAGCAAGGTAGAGAACGGCACTGAAGAGAGAGCCTCCGCTGAATCTACTAAGAAGTCTAGTAAGAGGTTACATTTCGAGCTTCTACGTTGTTACCTTGTTTGCTTCTAATGAAGTCAAATTAGTGGACTAAACAAACAGTATCGGAAGAAGACAGAATCAAACTTCTCTTTTCTCCCCCTCTTCTGAAATTGAAGTTCCTATGTGTATAGCAGGAGAAGAGAGAAACCAGCTTGAGACTACAGGATTCACATGCCACTTCGACCGACACACCGAGACGTGTCTCTCAACTAAACCCGTTAGGATCTCCAGTTCCGGCTTGACCATTCACTTAGTGTCCAATTAATGAATTTCACTTAACGGGCTCGGTTTGACCATATCCTAGAAGAGAAGCCGAATTTGCCACGAAACAGGTCACTCCAGTCCATATACTACATGGGAACACCGATGATCCACCAACCTGCAATATCACCACGATGTTTCAACCTCGATCTTCTCATCGGGATTAATAGGAAATGCATTCCACGAGTTCATTAAAATCATCATCCGCTTGTTCCCCATGCGCCGACACTTCCGGTCGCAACTCAAATTTGTCAGTCACCGATTACAACCAATGTTGGATGAACAGATACAGGAGAACTTTGAACCACTTGTCCGGTTGCAAGGCTCTCGATTTAGCCGATGGAAACGTTCACTGCTTTCCTGGGCCAGTTGTGGGACTTTGGCACCACAGCGATCTAGCAATAAATTCCAGCGATGTCCCCGAAGGACACACTACGCCAAATTCAGGCAGTTTCTCAGATAAACCTACGGCCTGAAATCAAAAAGTCTACAGGAGATAGAAAAGGGGCGAACCCCGGTCCTGATACTAGTTGTGCGACACGCGACAAGGAAAATTTTGAATGAAATGCGGTCGTGGAACCGGCACAGAAGTGGGGATTTAAAGTAGTCAGCACATTGTCCCACACAATGTCGGACCTTGACCGGTTCACCAAGACGGTCTATTCATGCAGCGTAACGGTAGGGTTCATGGGCAGGGCTCACAAACGCGATCTTCTTGCTGGTGGTGCAGGTGTTGCCTCTGGGATAGGACTGGACATCGGCGACCTATCACGGAGTCCCCTTGACCGCTGCGGATATCTAATACTGGAGTACAAGATAGATCCAGGAGAGCTCACTGTCGGAAATATACAGTCTCAATCACATCACCGATCTCGGCTCGATCTACATGGAGGGAGCATACAAGGCGGGCGGGGTGGTGTATGTGGATGGTCAGGATGTGAAGATTAACTTGGCTAGATTCAACGAGGCACTTGTGGAAGCAACGAGACTTATTGGACACTCTACGTAATGATCCGGTCTGACGAGAGCGGGGAGTGATTGTCATGGTCAGAGCACCTACACAAGGAGCAGCTCCCAGCAGGCTTCTAGGATGCGAAGAGGTAGGAATGAACCGAATTGCACGCCGAACGAGGTAGACCTTGTCCGAGATATATACATGTGTATGTGAACTGGAATTAACTCAAGGAAACGCTTTTTGACGTAAGACAATGCTTAGCTTTGGAACTCCAAAAGTTAAGCGTGCTCATGCGGGATTAATACTAGGAAGTCTAGGATAAGTGACTTCCTAGAAAGGTGCCCACCTGTACAATAGTTTGGATAAGTTCATGTAGGAATGTCACACTCCATAACTTTAGGTTTAGTTGGATAACCTATGATTTGTATCTAAATCAATGTAAATAAGACTACTGCGTTTTGCAAATGTTCTTTATAATATGGATCGAATAACACAAGCTCATGTGTCAAACAAACCAGGTTGGTGCGTTACGCTAGAGATCGCAACATATAAATATGAAATAACATCATCTTACATAATGTTTCGAAAGGCACATTGTGACGCTAGGACTACGTGTGTTGATGGGTAAAATAAGTAGATCGACTGATTTTTCCACACTTCTCGTTCCTTTCTTTTCTCTTCTTTTGTCAAAATAACCATAAACTTTTCTTTTTGGCCCAAAGTCAATGTCAAATTGGATCTGGTCTCCGTTGTTCCTCTTTTTTGGTAATTTATTTTTTATCACCTTTTCCAAGGCTTGTTTTATCTTTTCAAAGTCACTTTCTTAATTGTTATAGCTATAAACAAACAGAGCTAATGTCCCCTTTTGTCGCCATCTAGATCTCGTTGCAAGAGTTAATGTTTGGAGCACGATTTCACTTTACAAGGATCTTACGTGTAGGGATGAGCATGGCTTGAGTGCGTAGTTTTCGCTGCCCATTAAAGACCAGTTTCGAAAAATTGAGAATCGCTCAGGTTCCATGAACTCACCCAAAAATCAGACCGGGTGGATTCATAAAACTGGTCCCACCAAACTTTACACAAATGGAGGTGATCGAAAGCGAGAGAGGGATGTGATAAACGGCCGGAGGTGTAGTCATGAGTTGATGAGAGTTGAGAGTTGAAGCCGTGAGTCGATGGGAGTTGACAGTTGAGGCCATGAGTCGATGTTAAGTTTGAGAGTCCAAACCACAAGTGAGCGCTAGAGAGACAACTCAGATGAGGTGAGAGTGAGACGAGATGAGCACTTAGTTGATAGACATTGAGTTTCAAATTAAGGATTTTACGGTTTTTATTTTTCTTAAATTTTTTTCTTTCTTTTTTGGTTGGAATTTTTTTAATAAACACAAATATATTACCGGTCCAATCCGGATGGGTGGTTCCACGCCTAGAATCGGGAACTGGACCGGTATTCACTAGTTCTAGTAAATTGAAACTGGGAACTGCTGGTTCCGTGCCAGACAGTTCTCGATTCATTTGTATACCCCCACTTATATGATGCGTTTAAGACAAAAAAGATGGAAAAGAAGAAACCAATCATCTAGGGTCGACAATATTTGAAAACAATACATTCCATGACAACATCCGGAGCAAATTCAAATGCGGCACAATCTGATATAAATTAACAAATTTTCTTCGTAAATTAATGATCTGACTGGTTAAAAGGTCTCGACAACTTGGCGCATATGCATATCTACTCAAGCTTCGTCTACGAGATACAGTAGCAGACTTAAACGTAGACCGAGGGAAAGTCCACTAATTGAGCACACCAAAGCAAGCGAAAGCTTGCTCAGCACCTTTAATTAAGATAATTAGAAATAATCAGGCTAAACCCCATACCAAGAATTAAATTAATCTCTTCTTTTCTCCTCGTGAGACTTGTTTGATGAATAAAATACGATACTCCAGCTAAGGTTCTGTGTCATCCCCAGGTAATCCTACGAAGCTTCCTAGTTGCAGAGGAAGACACGTGCAAGAATCTTTAAGAAAGGAACAGACCCCTTAACCCCAACGAACTGCTCATTTCAGTTTATTGATCTATAAGAATCTGCGGACTTGGCTATGTGCTTTAGTTTGACAGATTATGGGGAAGGAGTCGAAGCGCCCGGTGCTTGGAGCAGCATCAATGGCTTGCTTGCTTATTGTCGTTTCGCTCTGTATCACCATTCTCGTATCGAAGGACTCGCCATTTCTTTCATGTAATCTCGGTTCTCAGTTCGACTTCACTTGTTACTTCTCTTTTCGCTGCTATATATCATGTTACGCAATTGATCATCGAAAGGTGACTCCTAAGTTCCTAATCAGGACTATGAATTTCAGGGAGGAATCAGATTCCAAATTGGAGGGGCAATAATGATGCCAGAGAGGTAGATGAAGTGACCATAGAGAGAGGCGCTCTCATGAATCTTCTCAGAAGACTAGTAATAGGTTACATTTCAGCTTTCGCATTTCTTTGCTTATCTCAAATGAAGTCAACATGTTAACATAAGTATGCCTCAATATTTCTACAAGAATCATGTGTGCTCAAACTTAATGGAATTAAACAGCAGTTTCCGAATCAAAAGACTCCATCTTTGACCTCTGCCCGGTCGTCTATTTGTACTCGTTTCGCTTACAGTGAATGGAGCTCACATCTTTGTGCAGGAGAAGAGAGAAACCAGCTTGAGGTTGGAGGGTTCACATGCCACTTCGACCTTCACACCGAAATGTGTCTCTCAGCTAATCCCGTTAGGATCTCCAATCGAGGGTTGACTGTTCACGTGCTGTCCAATGGATCTCAGTTCGAGTGCTTGGTTCGACCCTACGCGAGGAGAGAAGACAAACATATGATGACACCAGTCACTCCAGTGCAGATACTTCACGGGGACGCAGGTAATTCACCGCCCTGCCATTTCATGCATGGCATCCCGGCGGTGATCTTCTCTAAGGCTGTTACAGGAAACGGGTTCCACGAGTTCAGCGAAATGGTCATTCCCTTGTTCCTCACATGCCGGCACTTCCAATCGTAGCTGAAGTTCGTCACCACCGACCGCAATGCCTCGTGGATTCAGAAATACTCAAGGATTTTGAACCGCTTGTCTGATTACGAGGCTCTCAATTTAGACGATGGGAGTGTTCACTGCTTTCCAGGGGCAGTTGTGGGACTTAGGTACCACAACGTTTTAACCCTGAACACCAGCGACGTCCCCGCAGGATACTCCATGCGCGAATTCAGGAAATTCCTCAGAGAATCTTATGATGTGAAGATAAAGAACGTGCACGAGATGGAAAAGCTACGGAAGCCGGTCCTGATCCTCATTTCCAGGAACCACACGAGAAAATTCCTGAACGAGGACGCCGTTGTGGAACTGGCACAAGAGTTGGGCTTTGAAGTAGTGAGGGCAGGGCCTACTTTTGGGTCGAATCTCGAGCTGTGGGCAAAGATGGTCGGTTCAGGCAACGTTTTGGTTGGAGTCCACGGTGCGGGTCTTAGTAACGAGATCTTTTTGCCAGATGGCGCAGTGGTATTTCAGGTGGTGCCACTAGGACTAGACTGGCCTTCGACCAACTTTTTCGGAATTCCGGCGACCGCAATGGATCTGCATTATCTGGAATATAAGATAGAGCCCAAGGAGAGCTCTCTGTCCGAAGTATACGGGCCGGATGATCCGGTGATTGTGGACCCTGCATCTATCTTTGCGAAGGGGTACGTAGCAGGGAGGGCTGTGTACATCGATGGCCAGAATGTGAAGATCAACTTGGATAGATTTAAGGACACACTGGAGGAAGCAATGAGGCTTGTTAGACATTCCAAGACTTAAGGCTGAGCTCATTGTCATTACATAACAGAAGGCAACAGAGTTGGCTTTCTGTCATCTGTTTTTGGATATACACCTCAACTTTTTACTGAAGCAACATTCTATTGCTTTGTATGCTGCAAAATTCTATTGTTTTGTATTTTTCTATATTTTTAAACTGCAAATAAGGTTGGTAGTAAGAAAAACGTGATCGGTTTACTGTTTGTCCAGTAACTTGTCAATAAGTTAGATATACTTATTTTCAACAACCAATATTTAGTTGATTGGTTCGAACTCACCATTATTTTGATAAATAACCAGTTTCTATTTGCATTGCTTTTCCATTATTTTGATAAATAGCAAGTGCTTTAGATTCTGAAAGATCTGATCTGATACCACTCCGATTCATATTGATTCCACGTATTATGAGAGCTGATACCTTTCACTGCTCCAGGCTGCCCACGCCAGAAACAGTTTGATCTGTTTCATTGAATGAGGACAGCAAAAATTTGTAAGGTGACTAGACTAAAATTCCGCCAAATGCCTCAAATTGGAATTAATTTCTCTGTCACAGTATAATGCTCCAGTAACTAGCATTGTGTAATGCAAGTCAAAACGCCAATAAATGTTGGAGCTGACATGCCAAACGTTGTTTATCTCGTTTGCTTCCTGTGTTAAAAGTTTAGCTATGCGTAATAGCATTTCCTTCTTCTTTCCGAACCTCCTAATGAACTGTTCTTGAGAAAGTTAAATAACATTCTCAAGACCCGTTTCAATTTGTACACCTGCAGTTGGTCAGATTTCGAGCTTCTAAATTTCTTTGTTTGCTTCTAACGAAGTTAAATTAATGGACTAAACAAACAGTATCAGAAGAAGACAGAATCCGACTTCTCTTTGTCCCCCTCTTCTGAAATTGAAGTTCCTATGTGTAAGCAGGAGAAGAGAGAAACCAGCTTGAGACTGAAGGGTTCACATGCCACTTTGACCTACACACCAAGAGGTGTCTCTCAACTAAACCCGTTAGAATCTCCGGTTCCGGCTTGACCATTCACGTACAGTCTAATGAATCTCAGTTAACAGGCTTGGTTCGACCATATCCTAGAAGAGAAGCTGAATTTGCCATGAATCAGGTCACTTCAGTGCAGAAAGTTCATGGGAACACTGATGATCCACCGACCTGCAATATCACCCACGATGTCCCAACTTTGATCTTCTCATTGGGATTCATAGGAAACGCATTCCACGAGTTCAGTAAAATCATCATCCCCCTGTTCCTTACGTGTGGACTCTTCCAGTAGCAACTCAAATTCGTCGTCGCTGATTGCAACCAATGGTGGATCAACAAATACAGGAGAATTTTGAACCACTTGTCCGGCTAGAGGCTCTCGATCTAGCCGGCTAGAGGCTCTCGATCTAGCCGATGGAAGCGTTCACTGCTTTCCAGGAGCAGTTGCGGGACTTCAGTACCACAGCGATCTAGCAGTAAATTCCAGCGATGTCCCCGAAGAAAACACTATGGGCGAATTCAGGCAGTTTGTCAGAGAAACCTACGGCCTGAAAACAAAAAGTCTGCAGGAGATAGAAAAGGGGCGAAACCCGGTCCTGATACTAGTTGCGCGATGCACGACATAGAAAATTTTGAACGAGGATGCCATCACTGAACTGGCGCGGAGGTTGGGATTCAAAGTAGTCAGGACATTGCCCCATACTATGTCGGACCTTGACCGGTCCACCGAGACGGTCAGGTCAGGCAGCGTAATGGTAGGAGTTCACGGGGCAGGGCTCGCTAACAAGATCTTCTTGCCAGAAGGCGCGGTGGTGGTGCAGGTGGTGCCTCTGGGACAGGACTGGGCATTAGCCACCTATTACGGAGTCCCCTCAACCGCCATGGATATCCAATATCCGGAGTACAAGATAGAGCCAGAGGAGAGCTCACTGTCGGAAATATACAGTCTCAATCACCCGGTGATTGCCGATCCCGGGTCAATTGGTGTATGTGGATGGTCAGGATGTGAAGATCAACTTGGCTAGTTTCAACGAGACGCTCTTGGAAGTAATGAGACTCATTGGACACTCCATAACTTCCGGGTTATATTAATTGCCATTGCAGGACAGAAGGGTAAAATAGTCGGATTTCTGTGGTTTTTCTTGGGATAAACCTGGGATTTGGGATTTGTGACTGAATTAATGTAAAATAAAATTACTACGTTTTGCAGATGTTCTATATGATATGCATCGAATAACACAAGTTCGTTTGCAAAACAAACCAGCTTGGCCCGTTAGGCTGCAACATATAAATGATCCATCATCTTGAAACGAGATCATCTTATTTACATTGTGAAGCTAGGATTGTGTAGTTTGATGGGTAAAATAAATGAGAAGATCTACTTATTTTTCCACACTTCTCACTCTTTTTTTGTTGTCAAAATCACCATAAACTTTTCTTTTTGGCCCAAAGTCATTGTCAACGTGGATCTGGTGTCCATTGTTCTTATTTTTTTTGGTAATTTATTTTATCACGTTCTCCAAAGTTTGATCTATCCAGACGAAGTCATTTTTTTAATTGTCATAGCTACAGACAAACAGAGCCAATGTCACCTTTTGTTGCCAGCTAGATCTCGTTGTAAGAGTTAAATGTTTGTAGCACAATTTCACTTTACAAACATCGGATTCAAAATTGTTCCAGGTCCTATATGATGCGGTTAAGACGAAAAAGATGGAGAAGAGGTGACCAATCATCCAGGGTCGACAATATTTGTAAGTGATCCGTTCCATGACATGCCGGGGCAAAACACGAAACAACTGGAGCAAATTCGAATGCGACACGATGTAATATGTTCAACTCGTAAATTGATATAAATGAACAAATTTTCGGTGTAAAAGGTCTTGAGATTTGGTGCTAATGCGTATCTACTCAAGCCTCGTCTACAAGATACAGTAGCACATTCAAATGGATATTATAAAAAATAATCAGGCTAACCACCGTACAAAGAATTAAATTAATCTCCTCTTTTCTGCTCGTGAGACTTGCTCGATGAATAAAAAACGATAGTCCAGCTAACGTTTCCCCATCCTCCCCACGAAGTCTTACAAAGCTGCCTAGTTGCAGAGGAAGACGTGCAAGAATCTTTAAGAAAAGACCGGACCCCTTGACCCCAACGAATTGCACATTTCAGGGTTTAATCTGTAAAAATCTGTAGACTTGGCTATGTGTTTTGGTTTGACAGATTATGGGGAAGGAGTCGAAGCGCCCAGTGCTTGGAGCAGCATCAATGGCTTGTTTGCTCATTGCGGTTTCACTCTGTATCGCCCTTCTCGTATCGAAGGACTCGCAGTTTCTTTCATGTAATCTTGGTTCTCAGTTCGACTTCACTTATTCTTCTCTTTTCGCTGTTGTATATCATGTTCTGCAGTTGATCATTGAAGGATGACTCCTAATACACATTATAAATTTCAGGGAGGAATCAGATTCCAAATTGGAGGGGGAATAATGATGCCGGAGAGGTGGATCAAGTCACTGAAGAGAGAGACACTCTCAAGAATCTTCTCAGAAGACTAGTAAGAGGTTACATTTTCGGCTACTGCATTTCTTTGCTGATCTGATATGAAGTCAACATGTTAACACAAGTGTGCCTCAGTATTTTCACAAGAATCATGTGCACTCGAACAGTCGAACTTAATGGAGTTAATCAACAGTTTCCGAAGCAAAAGACTCCATCTTACAGTAAATTGGGCTCGTCTATTTGTACTTGTTTCACTTACAGTAAATTGCACTGACGTTTTTGTGCAGGAGAAGAGAGAAACCAGCTCGAGGTTGGAGGGTTCACATGCCACTTCGACGACCACACTGAAATGTGTCTCTCAGCTAAACCTGTTAGGATCTCCAACGGCGGGTTGACTGTTCACGTACTGTCCGATGGATCTCAGTTCGAGCGCTCAGTTCGACCCTACACGAGGAGAGAAGATGAAAGAGTGATGAAATTAGTCACTCCGGTGCAGGTACTTCACGGGGACGCGGCTAATTTACTGCCCTGCAATTTTATGCACAGCATCCCGGCGGTGATATTCTCGACAGCTGTTACAGGAAACGCCTTCCACGAGTTCAGCGAAATCATCATTCCCTTGTTCCTCACCTGCCGGCACTTCCGATCGCAGCTGAAGTTCGTCACCACCGATCGCAATGCCTTGTGGATTCAGAAATACTCAAGGATTTTGAACCGCTTGTCTGATTATGAGGCCCTCAATTTAGACGATGGGAGTGTTCACTGCTTTCCTGGGGCAGTTGTGGGACTTAGGTACCACGACAATTTAGCCCTGAACACCAGCGACGTCCCTGCAGGGCACTCCATGCGCGAATTCAGGCAATTCCTCAGAGAATCTTATGATGTGAAGATAAAGAACATGCACGAGATTGAAAAGCTACAGAAGCCGGTCCTCATCCTCATTTCCAGGAACCACACGAGAAAATTCCTGAACGAGGATGCCGTCGTGGAACTGGCTCAAGAGATGGGCTTTCAAGTAGTGAGGGCAGGGCCTAATACGGTGTCAAATCTAGAGCTGTTGGCAAAGATGGTCGGTTCGTGCGACGTTTTGGTTGGAGTCCACGGTGCGGGTCTTACTAATGAGATCTTTTTGCCAGACGGCGCAGTGGTATTTCAGGTGGTGCCGCTAGGACTAGACTGGCCTTCGACCAACTATTTCAAGATTCCGACGGCCGCAATGGACCTGCATTATCTGGAATATAAGATAGAGCCCAAGGAGAGCTCTCTGTCCGAAGTATACGGGCTGGATGATCCAGTGATTGTCGACCCTGCATCTATCTCTGCGAAGGGGTACGCAGCAGTGAGGGCTGTTTATGTCGATGGCCAGAATGTGAAGATCAACTTGGATAGATTTAAGGACACACTGGAGGAAGCTATGAGACTTGTTAGACATTCCAAGGCTTAGGGCTGAGTTCATTGTCCTTACATAACAGAAGGCAACAGAGTTGGCTTTCTGTCATCTGTTTTTGGATATACACCTCAACTTTTTATTGAAGCAAAATTCTATTGTTTTGTATTTTTCTATGCGCTTAAACTGCAAATAAGGTTGGTAGCAAGCAAACGTGATCGGTTTACTGTTTGTCCAGCAACTTGTCAAAAAGTTAGATACACTTATTTTCAATAACCAATATTTAGTTGATTGGTTCGAACTCAACCATTATTTTGATAAATGACCAATTTTTATTTTCATTGCTTGTCCACTTTTCAAAGTTACCGACTCTTATATGGAATTACCAATCTTCAGACAAGTGATTTAACAGAATTTTTTCCAATTAAAATGCCATTAGTAGAAGCTAACAGAAGATGTATTTGACAACTGCTATATTCCTCGTGAATGAAATGTCACAAGTCCAGCTAAAATTTCTAAACAAAATCGTAATGAGTGTCGTTCAAGTCCTTGATTGAATAGGTGTTTAGTGGGGCTATTCGTATCAACAGGGAACAAGACTCAAAATGTTCACACTCAGTTAAAGCTCGACCATTATTTTCTCGTCATAGTTGCAATCTATATTGTTAACACAAAGATATTTCGAGGAAGAAAACAACATTCCTCACTTTTCAGTATATCTTCTTTAGGTTAAAATAACCTAGAGGCGTATATATATACAAAGAAAAGAAAGACTCTTAAAAAATATATCCTCTAAACTAGCTAATTATAATCCTTGATTCTAGCTAATTACAATCATAAATATATTTTACAGCTCATTCTCACATATATTCCCTTTGCAACGCCATTTCTAGTCGTATTTGATGAGTATCTCCGAGATGAATACTATATTTCTATTAGACATGACTTTCATAATTTGAATTTCAACATTTGGAGGGACAAATGAAGTATCAAATTGGAGGCGCAGAACAAATGGCGGAAAGATTAATGGCATAGATTTGAAGAACCTTCCAACAAGACTACAAAAACTTTACGCCACTTTGACCTGAACTCTGAAATGTGTCTCCCCCTTAAACCGGTAAGGATCTCAGATGGCAGATTGAGGGGCTGACCTTTCTCATACCATCCAATGAATCTTGAATCACATGCTCAATCAAGCCTTACACAAGAAGGTACGATGAAGCCACCGTGAAACTTGTCGTGCCAATGCAGAAATTTCGTGGACAATTTAGTGACTTACCGACTGCAATGTTCGAGCAGTCATCATCAGATCAGGTGAATTCATGGGAGGTGCATTCCCTCAGCTCAATCAAATCACCATGCCCCTTTTCCTTATAAGTAGACGCTATCATTTATAGCACTGAGGACAACCGAGATAATCTCGCACTCCTTTTCGATTGGTTCATTAATCACAACACAAACTTCCGTTTGTAATCAAATTTCATCTTTGACAATACAGTTAAGCAGAAGGTAATAGACATACGCCATCAAATGGAGGAGCCAAGAAGAAGACGATGGATGTGCAGATCTTTGCTTGCCTCCTAACCCGTTTCAATCTGTGGCCTCCTGTCGGAGAGTTTTAGACAAACCATTCACGTTCTTCTGCAAGACACCAAACGTAGTAAGTGCTTTATATTCTGAAAGATCTACCCCGATACCACTGCGACTCATATTGATTCCATGTATTATGAGAGCCGAAACCTTTCACTACTCCAGGCTGCCCACGCCAGAAATAGTTTGATCTGTTTCTTTAAATGAGATCAGCAAACATTTCTAAGGTGAATAGACTAAAATTCTGCCTAATACCTCAAATTGGAATTAATTTCTCCGACACAGTATAATGCTCCAGCAACTAGCATTGCTTTGTGCAACTCAAAACGCCAAGAAATGTTGGAGTTGACATGCCAAGCGGTGCTCATCTCGTTCGCTTCCTTTGTTACAAAATTAGATATGCGTAATAGCACTTCCTTGTCCTTTCCAAACCTCCAAATGAACTCTCCTTGAGAAAGTTAAATCACATTCACATCATCAAGGTCCGTTTCAATTCGAACACCTACAGGAGGTCACATTTCGAGCTTCTAAATTTCTTTGTTTGTTTCTAACGAAGTTAAAATAATGGACTAAACAAACATTACCAGAAGACAGAATCTGACTTCTCTTTTTCCCCCTCTTCTAAAATTGAAGTTCCTACGTGTATGCAGGAGAAGAAAGAAACCAGCTTGAGACTAACGGGTTCACATGGCACTTTGACGTACACGCCGAGATGTGTCTCTCAACTAAACCCCTTAGGATCTCCAGTTTGGGCTTGAACATTCACTTTCTGTCCAATGAAATCCCGGGCTTACTTTTACCATGTCCTACAAAAGAAGACGAATTTGCCATGAAACAGGTCACTCCAGTGCAGATACTTCACGGGAAAACCATGATCCACCGACCTGCAATATCACCCACGATGTCCCGACTGTGTTCTCATCGGGATTCATAGGAAACATATTCCACAAGTTCAGTGAAATCATCATTTCCTTGTTCCTCACCGTGCTGACACTTCCGGTCGCAGCTTGAATTCGTGGTCACCAATTACAACTGATGGTAGATCACCAAATAAGGAGGATTTTGGACTGCATGTTCGACTACGAGGCTCTCAATTTAGCTGATGGAAGTGTTCACTGCTTTCCTGGAGCAGTTTTAGGACTTAGGAACCACAGCAGTCTAGCGATAAATTCCAGCGATGTCCCCAAAGGACACACTATGCGCGAACTCAGGCAGTTTCTGAGAGAAACCTACGGCCTGAAAACAAAAAGTCTGCAGGGGATAGAAATCAGTGAAATCCGATCCTGATACTTGTCACTCAACGTACGTAAAGGAAAATCTTGTACAGAGATGCCATTAAGGAACTGGTGCGCAAGTTAATATTCAAAGTAGCCAGGACATTGCCCAATACAATGTCGGACCTTGACAATATCACCAAGACAGTGAGTTCATGCAGCGTCATGATTGGAGTCCACGTGGCGGGGCTCACGAAAGAGATCGTTTTGCTGGATGGTGCGGTGGTGGTGGTGGTGGTGCTGGGACAGGACTGGGCATCAGTCACCTATTATGGAGTCCCCTAGACCGCCATGATATTCAATAAGTGAATGCATTTATAAGGTCATACACGAGAAATTACTGATGCAGAGTTGTTTATGGTTTCTCGGTTTGTCGAACGTCAAAGTTTTAACTTAAAATTGAGGTTGAACGGAAATTTATGGTACTTTGTCTAAGTGAATGCAAACTTGATTGAACTCAAGTAGATTATCAAACTGAGCTTGTCATGTTCTGTCGCTCCCTACACTGTAAGAGTTGATGTTTTGCAGGGTCGGATCTTATGGACGGAGTCATTTAGACAAAAAAGCTCAAGAAGAAAATCACGGCTAGTTAAGTCTCTTCCATGCAGTAGATCCAGTGATGCACATAAATGTAGAATGAGAAATATCAGCTAATGAACACGTTAAATCAAAGCAAAGATAACCTTACACATTCAATGACGAGATGATCATAGTATTCAACTAAATCTTGCACCAAGGAAAGAACTAAAAATTCATGAATACGCTCCTCCGGAGACATGCTGATGTTATGAGTTATTGTAGTCTAGCTAACAGAATTCATGACTCAATTAGAGCTGACAGCCGAGATGAAATGGAATACATACCAGAATTCTTAAGAAGAATAGGACACCTTAACCACAATCAAATGCTCATTTTAACAAAAATTGTCGCTATCAAACTCTTATATTTGGCCATGTCCTTCAAATTGAAAGACAATGGGGAAAGAGTTGAAGCGGTTGATGGTTGGCGCACCTTTCACCATTTGTTTGTTAACTGTGGTTTCGCTATGTATCGTCCTTTCAGTATTGAAAGATGCACTGGTTTCATGTAATTTGTGTTCCTAGTTTTGATGCCATGCATATGACTATCCCCGCCCAATTTGTCACGCGATAGACATTACTGTAGATGTGATTCAGTTAACCTGAATCGCAATTTCAGATGGTAATGAGCTACTGAATTGGAAGGGCAATTCCAATGCCAGCAAGGTAGATGAAGGCGATGAAGAGTGAGCCACTCTGCTGAATCTACTAAGAAGACTAGCAAAAGGTCACATTTTGAGCTTCTACATTACTTTGTTTGCTTCTAACGAAGTCAAATTAATGGACTAAACAAACGGTATCAGAAGAAGACAGAAATCTAACTTCTGTTTTTTACTCCTCTTCTGAAATCGAAGTTCCTATGTGTATGCAGGCGAAGAGAGAAACCAGCTTGAGATTACAGGGTTCACATGCCACTTTGACCGACCACCGAGATGTCTCTCTCAACTAAAACCGTTATCTCCGGTTCCAACTTGACCATTCACATACAGTCCAATGAATCTCACTTACCGGGTTCGGGTCGATATCCTAGAAGAGAAGCCGAATTTGCCGTGATAAGGTCACTCCAGTGCAGATACTTCATGGGAAGACCGATGATTCACCGACCTGCAATATCACCGACGATGTCCCAACCGCGATCTTCTTATCGGGATTCATAGGAAACGCATTCCATGAGTTCAGTGAAATCACCATCTCCTTGTTCCTCACGTGCCATCTCTTCCAGTCGCAACTCAAATTTGTCGTCAGTGAATACAACCAATGGAGGATCAACAAATACAAGAGAATTTCGAATTACTTGTCTGGCCACGAGGCTCTCGATTTAGCCGATGGAAGCGTTCGCTGCTTTCCAGGAGCAGTAGTGGGACTTCGGTGCCACAGCGATGTCCCCGAAGGATACACTATGCGCGAATTCAGGCAGTTTCTCAGAGAAACCTACGGCCTGCAAACAAAAAGTCTGCAGGAGATGGAAAAGGGGTGAACCCTGGTCCTGATACTAGTTGCGTGACTCATGACAAGGAAAATGCTGTTGCAGATGCTGTTGCAGAACTGGCACGGAAGTTGGGATTCAAAGTAGTCAGGACATTGCCCCATACAATGTCGGACCTTGACTGGTTCACCAAGACGGTCAGTTCATGCAGCGTCACGGTAGGAGTTCACGGGGCGGGGCTCACAAACGAGATCTTCTTGCCTCTGGGACAGGACTGGGTATCGGCTACCTATTATTGAGTCCCCTCGACCACCATAGATATCCAATATCTGGAGTACAAGATAGAGCCAGAGGAGAGCTCACTGTAGGAAATATACAGTATCAATCACCCGGTGATCGCCGATCCCGGGTCGATCTACAGAATGGGAGGATACAAGGCGGTCGGGGCGGTGTATGTGGATGGTCGGGATGTGTAGATCAACTTGGCTAGATTCAACGAGACACTTGTGAAAGCAATGAGACTCATTGGACACTCCACAACTTCAGGTATAAATTAATTGCCATTGCTGAACAGAAGGGCAACATAGTCGGATTTCTGTGGTTTTTTCTTGGGGTCAACCTGGGATTTGGGACTGAATCAATGTAAGAAAGATTACTACGTTTTGCAGATGTTCTATATGATATGAATCGAATAACACAAGTTCTTGTACGAAACAAACCAGCTTGGCACGTTATGCTAGAGACCGCAACATAAAAATAATCCATTATCTTGAAACAATATCATCTAAGATAATGTTTCAAAAAGGCACCTTGTGAAGCTAGGACTATGTATGTTGATGGGTAAAATGAGAAGATTGACTTATTTTTCCACACTTTTCATTCTTTTTTTTTTGTCAAAATTACCACAAGCTTTTCTTTTTGACCCAAAGTCAATATCAACGTGGATCTGGTCTCCGTTGTTCCTTTTTTTTTGGTAATTTGTTTTTTATCACGTTCTCCAAGGTTTGATCTATCTTGACAAAGTCATTTTTTAATTGCCATATCTATAAACAAACAGAGCCAATGTCACCCTTTGTTGCCATCTAGATCTCGTTGTAAGAGTAAATGTTTGTAGCACAATTTCACTTTACAAACATCGGATTCAAAATTGTTCCAGATCTTATATGATGCGGTTAAGACGAAAAAGATACATTTCACGACATGCGGGACGCAACACGAAACATCTCGAGCAAATTTGAATGCATCGCGATGTAGTATGTTCAACTCGTAGATTGATATAAATTAACAAAATTTTCTTTGTAAATTAATGATTTGACTGGTTATATTAAAGGTCTTGACGATTTGGTGCTAATGCCTGTCTACTCAAGCCACGAATCGTGCACAAGAAAGCAAACAAAAGCTTGCTCGGCACCGTTAATTAAGATTATTAAGTTAAATCTCCTCATTCCTGCTCGTGAGACTTGCTCGATGAATAAAGTAAGATACTCCAGCTAAGTTTCTCTATCATCCCCAGGAAGTCTTACAAAACTGCCTTGTTGCAGAGGAAGACGCGCAAGAATCTTTAGGAAAAGATGAGACCCCTTGACCCCAATGAACTGCTCATTTCAGGGTTTCATCTGTAAAAATCCGCAGACTTGGCTATGTGTTTTGGTTTGACAGATTATGGGGAAGGAGTCGAAGCGCCTGGTGCTCGGAGCAGCATCAATGGCTTGTTTGCTCATTGTGGTTTCGCTCTGTATTGCCCTTCTCGCATTGAAGGACTCGCCATTTCTTTCATGTAATCTCGGTTTCTCCAGTTCGGCTTCACTTGTACTTCTCTTTTCGCTGTCAGCTATCATGTTGTGCAATTGATCATCGAAAGATGACTCCTAACCAGGATTATGAATTTCAGGGAGGAGTCAGATTCCAAATTGGAGAGGCAATGATGATGCCAGAGAGGTAGATGAAGTCACTGAAGAGAGAGACGCTGTCAAGGATCTTCTCAGAAGACTAGTGACAGGTACGTACATTTTCAGCTTCTGCATTGCTTTGCTTATCCCAAATGAAGTCAACATGTTAAGATAAGTATGCCTCAATATTTCTACAAGAATCATGTGTACTCCAACTTAATGGAATTAAACAACAGTTTCCGAATCAAAAGACTCCAACTTTGACCTCTGCCCGCTTGTCTGTTCGTACTTGTTCCGCTTCCCGTAAATTGAGCTCACACCTGTGTGCAGGAGAAGAGAGAAACCTGCTTGAGGTTGGAGGGTTCGCATGCCACTTTGACCTCCACACCGAAATGTGTCTCTCAGCTAAACCCGTTAGGATCTCCAATGGCGGGTTGACTGTTCACGTACTGTCCAATGGATCTCAGTTCAAGCGCTCGGTTCGACCCTACGCAAGGAGAGATGACGAAAGAATGATGAAACCAGTCACTCCGGTGCAGATACTTCACGGGGACGTGGCTAATTTACCGCCCTGCAATTTCAGGCACAGCTTCCCAGTGGTGATCTTCTCGACGGCCGTTACAGGAAACACCTTCCACGAGTTCAGCGAAATCATCATTCCCTTGTTCCTCACATGCCGGCACTTCCGATCGCAGCTGAAGTTTGTCACCACCAATCGCAATTCCTCGTGGATTCAGAAATACTCAAGGATTTTGAATCGCTTGTCTGATTTCGAGGCTCTCAATTTAGACGATAGGAGTGTTCACTGCTTTCCGGCGGCAGTTGTGGGACTTAGGTACCACGACAATTTAGCCCTGAACACCAGCGACGTCCCTGCAGGATACTCCATGCGCGAATTCAGGCAATTTCTCAGAGAATCTTACAATGTGAAGATAAAGAATGTGAACGAGATCAAAAAGCTACGGAAGCCAGTCATGATCCTCATTTCCAGGAACCACACTAGAAAATTCCTGAACGAGAACGGCGTCACGGAACTGGCACGAGAGTTGGGCTTTCAAGTAGTAAGGGTGGGGCTAGATACGATGTCGAATCTAGAGCTGTTGGCAAAGATGGTTGGTTCATGCAACATTTTGGCCGGAGTCCACGGTGCGGGTCTTACTAACGAGATCTTTTTGCCAGACGGCGCAGTGGTATTTCAGGTGGTGCCGCTAGGACTACACTGGGCTTCGACCAACTACTTCGATATTCCGGCAACCGCAATGAATCTGCATTATCTGGAATATAAGATAGAGCCGAAGGAGAGCTCTCTGTCCGAAGTATACGGGCCAGATGATCCGGTGATTGTCGACCCTGCGTCCATATTTGCAAAGGGGTACTTAGCAGCGAAGGCTGTGTATGTGGATGGCCAGAATGTGAAGATCAACTTGGATAGATTTAAGGACACACTGGAGGAAGCAATGAGACTTGTTAGACATTTCATGACTTCGGGCTGAGTTCATTGTCAATAAATAACAGAAGGCAGCACGGTTGGCTTTCGGTCGATCTGTTTTTGGATATACACCTCAACTTTTTTATTGAAGCAAAATTCTATTGTTTTGTGTGCTACTAAACTTAACAATTTTCCATATTTGTAAACTGCAAACAAGAAATCTACTTAAATTAGGAGACCTAAGTTTCCTTTTTCGGGCTCAAATTCGAGACAAATTTTCAAAGGAATCAATGTAAAAAATATTAGTGCGTTTTGCGGATTTTATATATAGTATCGAACAACACTAGTTCCTGTGCAAAACAAAACCAGCTCTGCACGTTACGCTAGACAACGCATACTGCATTATCTTGAAACACGAGAATGTAGACAATATTTGAAAAGGGACCATGGTGAAGCTATCTGTGAAGATTTAACTTAGCTGAATGGAAGAAGACGCTTGTAGAATGATAACAGAAGGCCAACGTTGTTATCTGCGATTTTCTGGATTCACCTCAGCTCCCTTGACAATATGAATGCGCACAATTTGCAGGTTCCACGCGATCTTCTCTTTTTTCATTTTTCTTCTTATTTTTTTTCCACACTTCTCATATTGGTTTAATCAATGAGCGTGTCCCGTTTTGTTGTCATCTAGATGTTGTAAGAGCCAATGTTTGCAGCTTAATTTCACTGTACTAGGATCCGATGCAAGATCACTTCAGATCTTACATGATGTGGCGAAGACGGAAACGTTGGAGAAGAGGTAGCTAAGGATACGCATAGTAATCATTCTGTGTCCAAAAACAGATTCTGATCAGAAATGATTTTTTTTATTCTATGTTCGGAAACAATTTCTAAGTATTTGAAAGCGTTTGGTAACTGCCTAAAATTTCTATTTATAGAATAGAAAAAAAACAGTAATACGTTTGGTAACTACATAAAATTTTTTTATTAATAATATTTTGAATTTTTTAATATTTCTTTCTTTTTTTTTTTTCCTTTTTTTCTCTTTTTTTTCCTTGGCCATGGCTGGTCGCCAACGCCAGGCCAAGGCCGGCGAGGGCGTCGTGGCCCTCACCGCCGACCTTATCGTCATGGGGTCACGACGGCGAGGTCGGCCTCGCCATGGCCAGGCAAGGCTCGACCTTGCCTAGATCTGGCGAGGCCGACCTCGCCATCGTCACCCCCTGTGACAGCGAGGTCGGCCTCACCATGGCCAGGCGAGGCTCGATCTCGCCCAGATCTTGCGAGCCCGACCTTGCCATCGCCACCCCCGTAACGACAAGGTCGGCCTCACCTTGGCCGAGTGAGGCTTGACCTCGCTGTCGTCGGGGTGGCGACGGTGAGGGCCGACCTCGTCGTCGTCGGGGCAGCGACGGCCACCCTTGCCGGTCGCCGACGGTGGGCCGAGAAGAAGATGAAGAATAAATAAAAAAGAAAGAATAAAACCAAGAAGAATCAGTTCCGGAAAAATTGTTCCAGAATTAAGAAGCTATTTTTTTTTTCTTCTTCATTCTGTTCCAAAACTGAATCTGGGACTATTTTTTTGCAAAATTATGCCCGATCACAAAAATTTTAACAAACGGATTGTTGTTCCCAAACTGATTCTGAGAACAAAAGAACAGAAATTTTCATTATTTGACACGTTGCCAAACGGGTCCTAATCATCCCGGGCCGTCGACATTCAAGAAATTGATCCGTTTCATAACATGGGAAGGAGCACGAAACATCTAGAGCAAAATTTGAACGCGACACGATGTGCATCGGCGGCATGAATTAAAAAGGCTTTTTCTCTGTAAATTAGTGATTCGACCAATTATATCAAAAGTGAAAAGAGGTTTTTGGAGCTAATGTATATGACTCGAGCCTCTTCTACGAGATGGAGTAGACACTTGATTGTAGAGTGTGGGGTAAAATCCACACCGATTGACTAAGTAGCACGAACATGTAACATGACACGACACGACACGACACGACACGATACGACACACGATACATCATTTCTTAAAAAATAGAGAATTCCAACACACTGAGACACGTTGCATATTAAATATATATTTTTATATATACGTGATAAATTATTATTTTTAAATTTGATTCAAATAAGTAAATAAATAATAATAAAAATCCTAGAATGAATTTACCCTAAAAAATGATACACATAAATTTCAAAAAATAATTATGTACAAATAAATATATTAGTTAGGAAACTAAAAGTAAATAATCAAATTTAAAAAAAAGGAAAATACAAAATAAAAAAAAATCAAATTTGGACGCCCAGCCCACTTTCACTTTGTCAAAAAACCCTAATAACATCTTCTTATCCCTCCGCCTCCTCTCTCCAGCTTCCTCCTCCGCACGACCCGCGGGCTCCTTCCACCTCTTCCTTCTCCTCCGTCGCCGGCGAAGCGCGAGGCAAAGGAGATGACGGCGCGGAGGGCGTCGTCCTCGGCGCCGGAGAAGCGGGAGGCGAAGGAGGAGATGACGGCGTGGAGGGCGTCGCCGTCGGCGCCAGAGATCCGGCACCTTCTTTCTCATCTCTCTCGGCTGCACCTTCTTCCTCATCTCACTCGGCGACGAAGGGACACGCGTGTCGCCGGCGTGGTCGGCGCGTTGACCGCGTGTCGGACACGCGACACGTGTCCGACACCGACACGGTCGCTTTCCCTAACGTGTCGGTGCTTCGTCGCTGATTGAGCACGCGAAAGCAGACAAAAGCATTAAATTGCTCCGCGCCGTTGATTAAGATTATCGAGACTGTTCAGCTGAGATTGCGGTGAGCAAAGAGTCGTACAAAGCATTAAATTTAATCACTCCAGCTAAACGTTTCTCTATCATCCCCGGGAAGTCTTGCGGAATTAGATTTGCCAATTAGACCGAACAGCCTAGTTGCAGAGGAAGGTGTATGCAAGAGAATCTAAGAAAGAACGAGACCCTTCAACCACAGTGAATTGCTCATTTCAGGGTTTTAGTCTATGAAACTTTGCAGACTTGGCCATGTGTTTTAGCGTGACAGATTATGGGGAGGGAGTCGAAGCGCCCGGTGCTCGGAGCAGCATCGACAGGGCTTTTGCTTATCGTGGTTTCGCTCTGTATCGCCCTTCTCGTATTGAAGGACGCGCCATTTCTATCATGTAGCTTCGGTTCCCAGCTCGACCTACGCTTCTCTTTTCGCTGTCGTATGTCATGTCGTACGGTTGATCATTGAAAGATTAACTCCTAACCGGGAGTACAAATTGCAGGGAGGAATCAGATTCCAAATTGGAGGGGCAATAGTGACGCCGGAGAGGTGGGTGAAGTCGCCGAAGAGAGAGACGGTCTCAAGGATCTACTGAGAAGACTAGTAAGAGGTTACCTTTTCAGCTTCTGCATTTCTTTACTTACTTCAAACGTAGCCAACATGTTAACCTAAGTGTGCCTCAAACGGTAGTTTCGGGAGCAAAAGACTGCACATTCGACTTCTGCTTGCTTGTCTATTCGTCCTCGTTTCGCTTACAGTAAGTTGAGTTCATACCATTATGCAGGAGAAGAGAGAAACCAGCTGCAGGTTAGAGGGTTCACATGCCACTTTGACCTACACACCGAAATGTGTCTCTCAGCTAAACCCGTTTGGATCTCCAATGGCGGTTTGGCTGTTCACGTACGGTCTGATGGATCTAAGTTCAAGCGTTTGGTTCGACCCTACGCGAGAAGAGAAGATGAAGGGGCGATGAAACTAGTCACTCCGGTCCAGGTACTTCATGGGGACGCGGCTGATTTACCAGCCTGCAATTTCACGCACAGCATCCCAGCAGTGATCTTCTCGACGGGCGTTACAGGAAACGCCTTCCACGAGTTCAGTGAGATCATCATTCCCTTGTTCCTCACCTGCCGGCACTTCCAATCGCAGCTGAAGTTCATCACCACCGACCGCAATGCCTTGTGGATTCAGAAATACTCGAGGATTTTGAACCGCTTGTCTGATTACGAGGTTCTCAATTTAGCCGATGGGAGTGTTCACTGCTTTCCAGGGGCAGTTGTGGGACTTAGGTACCACGGCAATTTAGCCGTGAACACCAGTGACATCCCCGGAGGACACTCCATGCGCGAATTCAGGCAATTCCTCAGAGAATCTTACAATTTGAAGACCAAGAACGTGCACGAGATCGAAAAGCTACAGAAGCCGGTCCTGATCCTCATTTCCAGGACCAACTCGAGAAAAATTCTGAACGAGGATGCCATCGTGGAACTGGCGCGGAGGTTGGGTTTTCAAGTAGTGACGGCAGGGCCTAGTATGATGTCGAATCTAAAGCTGTTTGCGAAGACGGTCGGTTCGTGCAGTGTTTTCATCGGAGTCCACGGCGCGGGTCTTGCCAACGAGATCTTTTTGCCGGACGGTGCGGTGGTAGTTCAGGTGGTTCTGCTAGGACTGGAGTGGGGCTCGTCCAACTATTTTGAAATTCCGGCTACCGCAATGGATGTGCGATATCTGGAGTATAAGATAGAGCCCCAGGAGAGCTCTCTCGCCGAAGCATATGGGCTCGATCATCCGGTGGTTGTCGACCCTTTATCGGTCTTCGCCAAGGGGTACACAGCAGTTAGGGCTGTGTATGTTGATGGCCAGAACGTGACGATCAACTTGGATAGATTTAAGGGCACACTGGAGGAAGCAATGAGACTGGTTGGACATTCCACGACTTAGGGCTGAGTTCATTGTCATTACATGACACAGAAAAAAAAGGATCCATTTTCCGTATTGGTTTATTGCAAACGAGGTTGGTAAATTTCAAATATTGTTGGTAAGTCAAATGTGACTAGTTAACTGTTTGTCCGGTAATTTCTCAATAAGTTGGAATTACTTATTTTAAATTGTCATTGATTGGTTCGAAATCACCCCTCATTCTCATAAATTACCAACTTTCATATGCATTAGTTACCCACCGTTCTAAATTACCAACTTCATTCTCATAAATTACCAATATTTTGTTTATCTACCTTTTTTTTCCTACTTCAAATGCCATTAGTCTAACTAAAAAAAGATTTATTTTACAACTGTTAATGCTCCTTGTGAATAAACCTTCCCAACAAAACTCTAGTAAGTGTCGCCGAAGTCTTCAATTGAATAAGAAGAGAAAACAGGCATTGCTGGAAGTGAAGTGTTTAGCGTGGCTAATTGAATCAACAGGTCTGACCCAAAAAAAATGAAAAAAAATAGAATCAACAGGGAACAAGAACCAAATTGTTCTCGCTACGTGAAAGCTCGACCCTTGGTTTTCTCGTCATGGCTACATTTCTAGTCCTTGTCGTGCGAGTCCATTTCTAATCATATTTGACGAGCATCTCAAAGATGAATTTTATATTTCCATTATACATGACTCTGATATTTTGAATTTCTACATCTTAAGGGACAAATGAAGTACCAAATTGGAAGCACGTAACGAATGGCAGAAAGATTGATGGCATAGATTTGACAAATCTTCCAAGAAGACTACCCAATTTAACTGATATTCTCTCCCCCGTTACACCTGCAAGGATCTCAAATGGCAGATTGCGTGGCTGACCTTTCACATACCATCCAGCAAATCTTGAATCACATGCTCAATCAAGCCACACACAAGAAGAAATGATGAAGCCACCATGACACTAGTCGCTCCAGTGCAGAAATTTTGTGGACAAGTTAGTGAGTTACCGACTCCAGTGCTCAAGCGGCCATCATTAGATCAGGAGGATTCACAGGAGGTGCATCCCACCAGCTTAATCAAATCCCCGTGCCCCTGTTACTCACATATAGACGCAATCCCTTACAGCATTGAGGACAACCTAAAAGAATAATCATGCTCCTTTTGGATGGTTCGATAATTACAATACAAACTTCCTTTTGTATCAAATCTTATCTTTGAAAATACAGTTACGTAAAAGGCAATGGACAAACATCATCAAATGGAGGAGCGAAAAATAAGGCAATGGATGCGCATGATCTTTGCTTGCCACCTCACCCATTTCAAACTCGGCCTCCTGTCGGAGAGATTCAGACCAACCACATATGTTCCTCCGCAAGACACCAAAAGGAGTAAGTGCCTTAGATTCTGAAAGATCTGCCCTGATACCACTCCGACTCATATTGATTCCACGTGTTGTGAGAGCTGAAACTCTCACTACTCCAGGCTGCCCGTGCCATAAATAGTTCGATCCGTATACTTGAATGAGGACAGCAAAAATTTCTAAGGTGAATAGACTGAAATTCCACCGAATACCTCAATTGGAATTAATTTTTCTGTCACAATATCATGCTCCAGCAACTAGCATTGATTTATGCTGGTCAAAAGGGCAAGTAATCTTTTGGAGCTGACATGCCAAGCAGTGTTTATCTCGTTCGCTTCTTGCGTTTCAAAATTAGCTTTGCGAAATAGAATTTCCTTGTCCTTTCCAACCTCCAAATGCACTCTCCTTGAGAAAGTTAAATAACATTCACATCCTCAAGATCCGTTTCAATTTGTACACCTGCAGAAATGTGAGAAGCTTCTCAGTACATATCTTAAATGAAACGGTCAATTTTTCTTTGCTTGACAAAAGAAAATTCTGGTCATTCTGGCCTCCTGTATACTCAAGTGGATGAGCAGGGTAAAAGATGGAACATGGTCATCACTTCCGAACTTTCTCAGTATCAAATGAACCTTGCCAGTATGTATCATGCTTGTGAAAAAGGAAAACAACATTTTTAGATGAATCCTCAATGCTTGACTTTATTACTTGAAGACTTAGACACAGGAAAATCATACATTCTTATGAGAATGGTTGAGCCATATGCGGTACAGAGAGTTTACAATTCCAACGATGAGAAAACATGTAAAACTGGTTTTAGTGGACGTGCAATAGGAAAGAAATTTCATCTACTTAAAATCTATAACCATGAATTGAGCAAGTCAGATGCTGAAAAGTCAGCCTCTCTCAGGCGAGCGACATTTTTTGCCAACCAGTACCAAGCTCATTTTCTAGCATCAACTTATAGTTGTTTATCTGGTTCCAAAGAAAGATTGGCCCAAAAGTGTAATGTTGGTTGTAACAACATCTGAAAACATTCTATATCATTGCCACACACACAAGCACACATGTACGCGCACGGGCAGAGAGAGAGAGAGAGATGCCAATGACAGTCCAGTCCATTCACATACCTGGGCAGTCCTACTTGGTACAGGCACTTCCAAGCAATTCCGCAAGCCATCAGCTCTACAGAGTTAAGGATCATAAGTTGGAGGAGAAGGATGTCGCAGAACTCGATAAGTAGGCAATGCACTGGAAAAGAGAATATTACCGTCGGCTAATGGTTCTGTGGAGATACTGGCTTTCCTCTATAAGCCCCTGTCCTCCATAGTCCTTTTCATCTGTATTTAGTATTGCCTGGCCATCATGTGAACACCACTCAAAAAAGATGAGCTAACCCATTCAATACACTTACAAATTCAAAGATTACATTTGTGGGGTCTGCATGCAAGCCTCATATCCTCATGCTAAGCACTTCCAAGCTGTACTGAAACTACATGCTACGAAAGATCCCTATATCTAGATTTGTTCTGGATATGAAGCATTCACTTACTTGATACTCTCCAGCCTCTTCCACGCCTACCACATATCTTTCATAGGAAGCAGTTGGATGAAAGTTAAATATGAAGAGAAGAGGACCTCGTATAAAAGATATCACCTGCAAATCACAAACCATGCCTAAACAATAAGCGTATCGCATGGTTTCAGAGTTCTTTTAGAAGGGAGATCAATCTTGTTGCTTGTTGCACAAACTGTAATCATAATATCATATGATGCCTATGAGGTTCGGTGATAGCTCCTTGAAGATGGCTTTCAGAAGTGCATGTACTTAAGTCCTAATGGGAGCTTACATTCTCAGTCACGTGCCACTAGGAACCCACACAAATCTGTGTGCATGCCTGCACACTAGAGTGTGTGTGTGTGTGTGTGTGTGTGTGTGTGTGTGAGAGAGAGAGAGAGAGAGAGACAGAGACAGAGAGAGACGGAGAGAGAGGACCCTTCATAGTGGACCAATATAGACCTGTTCGTCCATTGACATCAAAGAAGATGAATTACTAGCATATTCAAAATTTATATAGTTTTCTGTATTCATCTGTTGACTTCTGTCAGACCAACCTTTTAGCGAACCTTCAGATCTTACTTGCTCAACCTTGAAGCTCAAGTGGTTATGCATGCTTGAAAATGCAAAGAATTCATACAAACCACAACCCACCCAAAGAAAAAACGCCGCTCATACATCCAGAAATCTGGAACTGGTTTCAACAAAGCATGCTGCGAATAGCACGCGCACACACAAAGGTACATAAGCCTGAAGATCCACAGACCCATTACCAAGCTCCCATCACAAAGAAACATATATGCTAACATAACAAATAACAACTAATAATCTTCATACCATGCTGGAGTCATTCACATGATGGATATTTGGAAAACCTCTAGAAAGCACCCTCTCATTCTCGTCCAACTTCATCATGTCCTAGGAAAAAGAATTAAATTGCAAAATTTCGCCCTTAGCATATTGCACGAAGTTTAATTGCAATTGTTTGCACATAAATGATAACCGCATGCAAATGATATTCTTCTATTTCAAGAGCAGAATAAATGCAGTAGCATCAAAGAACTGAAGGGTGCTTACCAAAACACCAAAATTATTTGCAACAGAGAGAGGTAAAAGGTCAAGTGGAACTTGCTCACAACATCAGACTTTTCAACAAAAGGCAGGAACAGTTCATGTATGCAGACGTAGGGCAGAAAGTTAAATCTTCCTATACTAGGGATGAAAAGTTATTGAAATCCTCTTAATCTCTAGTTCATAAGTAATTTATTGTCAGCACCTATACCTTGTCAAAGGAAAATAAATTTTGATACACTCCATTCCCCAACAGATCCCAACGCCGACTGGCTAGAGAATAGGAGAAGTTGTTCCTTGGCATCGGAAATTCGACTCTCTAACAGCATAAAAGATTTATTATTCATATGATATGAAGTCCTACAAACAGCTCGAGGGAAGCATCCTTACCTCTGGATGACCAAATTCATTACCCATGAAGTTGAGGAAAGCATGGCCACATATTGTGAATGTTATTAGTCGGATCATCTGACTCGAGAAAAGAGGATAGAATTCAGAATTAACTACACCAGTTTTGAAAACCGAAAGAGCGAGTTTAAAGTAATTACTGGTTAGCAACAACAATAAAGAAATTAAAATCTTTCATGGTGATGTCAACAACAATGACAATGATCAGTTGTATTAGTGATCTCATAGCCAAAATGTAATTGTTTCAACCTTTAAGGCTTAGAAAGTCTTCAATCCTACTCGAGGCATTAGAGATACAGTCCCTAAATCTAGTACCTATCTGGGGCACCATCTTGCACAGTAAACTTCAACATAAACGTGCCAAATATGAGGGCTAAAAGATAATTGCAGAAGCACCCACAATACTAACTTGATGCCGCGGCAAAGCACACGAAGTATTAGGAATAGAAACACTCGAGGTCATTAGATAACTTGCTGTGTACAGAAAATCCCGTCGCTAAACGTAGCAGATGTGATGTCTCAAGGAGCTTAGCAGTCAAAAATACAACAAAAGATTGAAGGTACCTATCTTAACTTTGTTTGTCAAACCAAAATCCTACCCTTTGTGAGGCATTGCAAATAGTATCTCAATATATTTACTACAAAATCATCACAATGTGGAACGAATTTCAATGCAGCACAGATAAAGAAAAGATATTGCAACTTCTTTGCAATCGCTACCTTAATGAGATATCAGAGAGAAAAATAACACAGGTGGTAAAAAGCAGAGTGAAACACTAACTAGATCTTCAAGGAGAACTTCACCTACCTTGTGCAATGAACAGCCTCGAAGCAGTAGATCTTTCGAGCCAGAAGACTGCTGCCCGATTTTACCAAAAAGTATCTCAGCAAATGACTGTCCTCCAGCTATGGACTGAAAGGTCACAATGATGGCATTAAACAAGCAAGAAACGAAATAATCAGTGAGGATAATGATGATGATGATCTAGAAATAAAACAGAAGCTTCCATGCAATAAAAAAAAAGTAATTACTTGATTGTGGTTTTCCGCGTAAATAAGCATCTTATCAGCGTAGTGTCGGTTACCAATTAATGTGCTGACAATCTGCAGTGATAATTCAAGTCAGCTTGAATACTGCAAAGGTGCGTTGAAGATTTCTAAGTATAATTAGGAAGAATATCATTCTATTGCTCAGTAATTATAATCTCAATTATCACAGAAGATGACCTTACTCATGTTCCACTCGTGATCTGGAGTATTTTCTAGTAAAGACAGCCACATCTCTGATACAGCTAAATTGACATGATAATCAAATCCCAATCCACCCTGAGAAGTTGGCTCACACAGGCCTGGATAAGATGTTGCCTGTACATAGGGTGTCTAAAGATATTAATTGATGATTGTAAAAATTACTAGATAACAATTCTGCCTGCAAGATGCTTCGAATCACTTGTGACTGCAAGGGCATCATGCTAAATAAACTGTCACGGGAAGAATTTTTTTCCCTTATCTATCACTTATGACTTATGAGTCACCAAATATTCTGTAATTTCCATTTAAAGGGAAAGAAACCGACTAATTGAGATTCAATTGAAACTCTAATCGTCCACTTGATGGGGAGAACTTTTGACTCGAAACTCACATCTTCAGCAATTGTTACTATATTTGGATGAAGAGCATGGAGTATTTCATTTGCCAAAATGAGGTACATCAATGCATCCCTGTCAACATATTGATTGCAGTACCTGCAACAGATGAATTGCCAACTAAGTTCCTAAGAAATCATGAGAGTAAACCAAACAGAAAATCCTTTCACAGGGATCTACACTGCATTCAAGACCAAATGGGTGGATGATGGAAAAACTTTAGCCAAGATGTCCTTACTCTTCAAAGTCTCCAGTAAAGGAGGCAAAACCATTGTGCGTGTACATCATTGATGAGAGAGAATGGAAGTGGAAACCATCAACATGATACTCAACAACCCACCTGCCAAAACATCATCTATGAGCAATGCAACATTATTAAATTGAGTACATGCCCAAAGAACACCATATAACAGGTCACCAAACATCGAACACCCAAAAAAGCACAGCTGCCCCTTTAGGTAGACGGGGGGAGTCCGCAGGTCATAAGTCCATTGATCCCACGGATTAGAACAAAAATTATCAGTTTTATTGTACATTTACCAATTTAGATTAGATAGAAGGAAATGCAGGACATCAGGGTCTCCATATCTGAACATTCGGGTACCCCAGTATTTGTGTTGTCCTCGCTTACCTACACAAGCAAGCAGTTTTTCATATATCAGATATAGCTAGTTGATCAGATTGGTAATTAACCATCTTCATGTAAGCATCAGATGATTGTCCACGTACCAGATGGAATACAAAAGCCACGACACAACAGCATAAAAGCCAATGGAAAAACTTAACTAAAACCCATATGCAGTTAAAGCTCCTGAATGCACCAAATTATTAAGTGCCAAGGTTAAGGACAGTTCGGGAAAGTTTATAAGGGAATATTTACATGTCAGCCATTACACTCAAATACAGCATAGGAAAATAATTTCAGCCAAGCCACAGCATTCAATAGAGAAAGGCGACTGGAATAAGACAAGAATAACAGAATGAAAGTGAAAATAAGTTAAAAAAGTTATCATGTTGAGCAATATGTGTGTGTGTGTGAACCAAGTCTAGAAGATCAATAGCTTGAGTATATCATGCCATTACATCTTCACAAAAACAAGGAGCATTATATTTTCAAGCAGAGGTTCATCATATATTCAGAGGCATCCCTCCGTCATCATTTCTAGTGTGAAAATGGTGGTCCAAAATAATCAAAAAGTGGAACTAGAGCATCACCAATCCCTAACAAATTTAATGGAGAAAACAAGGTCACGTAACATGATTAAAGAAAAACAAGGATATACATAAACAAATTCCTCTTGCAAATTGGTGACAAAAGCCTCCAACAAGCTTGTACCTGTATGAAAGTAACAGTCGTTTGATCCATCAAATAGTGAGAGACCAACCATCTCATCTGCAGCTGAATAGGAATGGACAATATCTAAAAAGACCAACAATCCAAGACCTGTAATGAGAAATAGAGAATAAGGAACATTAATTGACAAGCATAACCTCATTTAAGGATATAGGCATGGAACACGGAGAGGTGGCTTTAGGATGTAAATGGACTGTGATGCCCAACCAAACTGCTCAACAAGAAAATATCTTGAGCACACCATGAATTGCAATACAAGGTCTATTAACTATATACTTCCTTTCTTCATGAGCGGAAACAATTTAGTAGTAGACACTTGATACAATGTTCTAAGAATGTCTCCTGGAAAACTAGAATAAGAAAGATCTGTGTCCGACTATTTTTGACAATTACCTAATTCTTTACAAACCGATAAAAGCCTGGGTAATGAATGTACTTTGCTTTTTTTGCTCTCAGGCTCGCCATGTAACTGGAAAGGGTAGCACTAATTTCACCAAAGTACTGAGATCAGAGGGTCAGAACAGCTATTTTCTTTTTTGAGTAACATGCATTGGATTCTATAGTGCATTAGAAATTTACGAAATCAAGCCACATGTGTGAAAGTGATTAGCTCGTAGGGTCCAAACGTCACAAAATTTTTTACTAGCCTCTCCTAATTAAGAAATTAATTTGTTATAAGTCATTTGTAAGTCTTAGAGAAAATACCATGTGCTTCATCAACCAAGCACTTGAAGTCATCAGGAGTACCAAATCGGCTGCTCACGGCATAAAAATTTGTCACCTGCATTGCCAAATGATGCTTGAAAACATCACATATATCCCGCACCCAATGCAGCAATTGTACTTAAGCTATGAACCATCAACAGAATTTTTATCTACAAGGGATGTGAAGGGTCATACAAATTCAGCTGAGATACTAAAAAGCTCAGCCCTATCAAAAAGATGACGTTCTATTTTAGAAAGAGAGGGTTATTTTTTGTAACTCACTCTATAGCCGACAGTATAATAATCCTTGTGCTCAACTACCCCAATCAATTGAATTGCATTATAACCAGCATCCTTGATATGAGGCAGAACCTACAGTGTAGGCAAGTAATGGTTAGGATGTTACAACATCCCTGATACAGAATAGGAGGTACATTTAGGGCGCAACCTTCTCAGTGAATTCGTTAAAGGAAGATACTTTTGCCTCAGATCCACTAATTCCAACGTGGCATTCGTATATACGCAGAGACACTGGCACCTTTGGGCTAGGGTTTTTCCATTTGTAGGCACATTCGGGTGGTGGTTCCCAGTGAACAGCGAAAGCTTGCTTTCCTTCTGCATCTGTCATTGACTATTTAACATCATACAGAACCTATCTGATGCCATATCAATGTATCTATAATGAGCAAACAAGAGTTTCTTAGAACAATTTGCATACCCACGCAAATAGAATTAAACAAGAAATGATCAGAAGTACACCATTGTAATGAACCAGGCAAATATGCGCCGATAACAGTACTGGCTTAGGCATGAATAATGGGTTGGAAATAGAGGGGAGCTTCTATACTTGCAATAAACTATTCATTCCTATGGCATACTTCCAGTTAATTGGACTTTTAAACATCCGGATCCCACTAAAAATCAGTACAAGAGGTTATAGTAGTTCATTTGATTTGACAGGCAACCTCTCGAACAGATTGTTTTGACATTTTACTACTATAACCACTAAAGAGGATTCTCTTAAAGCAGCGGACACCCATTAGAATTGTAGATTAATCACGTGTAAAAAAATGGTGGATATTAACTATATGTGTATATAAGAAAAACTAGAGTGGCTCCAATTGAAGATAAGATTAGGAGAAACTTATTAAGGTGGTTCGGATATATGAAACGACAGATTTTAGATGCTTCAGTCAGAATATGTGCCTTATGGTGTAAAATGCAGGGTAAAAGGGGTAGGAGAAGGCCTAAAAAGATAAAGTTGGATACTTTTGAATAAAAATCGGACATTCAATATAACAAAGATTTAGTCCAGGATAGAGAACGATGTGTCAAAAGATCCATTTAGACGACTCCACTTAGTGAGAAAAGGCTTGGTAGTGGTGGTTGTTGAAACAAAACATTTGACATTCTAGTTCACACCAAAATAACAACACACAAAAACTATTGTTTGGAAGGAAGATGAAACGAGTTGATTAATGCAGAGAGTTGAATAGCAAGTATACCTGGCTGTACATAAGTAGCCCAAGCAGGAACCCGTTCCAACGGCCCGCTGGGAGTATTAAAGTAAACCCTATATTTGCTTCCGTGAGGAATACCAGGAGTATACTTTTTTAGCCATGCTTTCCTCCCTTTACGCGTCTCCAACCAATATGCTATCGGTGGCTTCTTAGCTTTAAAATTTTCATAGGAAACAGGATCGCCAGCTATGTTATAAATGTCATAAGTTTTACCATTGTCAATAACGTCAAATGGAGGTCGGCTGCCAGGCGGATCGTCCTTATGCTCCTCTTTGAAAGCTCTATATCTCGTCTCAGCATCCGGTATTTCTCCCAATTCCTGTATTGATTGAGGCCCATTTGGCCCAAATAACTGCTCATATAACTTTGCTGGTAATTCAAATCGATTTTTCACAAAACGATCCTCTCCAGGTTCCCAGTATTCATCATTTGCTTTCTTGAAGATCTCTTCTATGGTAAGACCACTGTCACCTTTGTCATAGTCGTCTACATAGTTGTACTGCTGAAAGTAAAGCTCATCAGGCTCTTCTCCTTCCCTTAGCTTATCTTCAAGAATGATAAACCAATAACCATAGTCGTCATGGCCAAAGTGACCCTCTCTAGCACAATTTTCAGTAGGTGACCAGCCATTGAAGTCACCAACAAGGGCACAATAGCGAGCACCTAGAGTTAATACAGCACAAGTGAAAGGCGACACAAAGATAAGATAATTCCTAGAGCAAGAGGGGGTAAAAAGAGATGGAAAAGTCTATGCCCAAAAAAGTTGGCAAAATGTCTGAGGGACTTGTAAAACTTTGAATAGGCAAATCGAGTTACAGAGGAGGTTGACAAATTTCTCAATATAACAAAGTCCAGTTCATCAAATAGATTGAGACTATAATCAGACTTGAGTGTTATGTCAAACCTGGAGCCCATTCCATATAATCTACCCGATGTTCCACATGACGATGCATACCCAATATCTCAAATCTGAAGGGAAAAAAAATTATTAAGATATAGAAAAATGAAATCTCACTCAAATTCAGCCACCAAATAAATAAATCAGCCAATCAAGAAGAGAAAAACGTTAAGCTGCCATATGAGAGTGAAAATACATAGGAAATGTTGTATTTTTCCAAATGTATACTCCAACAAACATGTGACTTGTTTTCCTTTGCTAAAAAACGAAAACGGAAAACCTCAATCAAATAAATGCACACTATTGCACCTATGTGGTTTGGTGAAACTGCATAATTTCATCGAAAGCCTCAAGAGAAAGGGTCTCGTGTCTCTAGTCGAACTGACGTGGTGCTAGAGACCATAAGAACAGGTGAAAGAACGTGATAACGGAAGCAGATTAACAACAGATGTGATAGCTAGTCGAAAAGATCTTTTCTTTATACATCAGAGGTACAGTTCAGCATAAGAAGCGAGAAAGTAAGCGAACTTAAATATCACAAGGTAACACTAACCCAGAGGCCATTTCCTTAAGATTGAGGTGACGATTGAATATCTCATCTTTGAGGTCCTTCAGCGCTTTATGCCTGAAAAAATATGGCGACAACAGACAAAATGAAGAACAATTTCGAGATGCACCGAGGAAAGGGCCGGCAATATATCCTCCGGAGAATCTATTCTCCACCTTCATTTCCACACTAACTAGCAGAGCCACAAAAAAAACGACGCACTAACTGCTTCAGTTAAAAGGCCGCAAAACCCCGAGCTAGTATCTCATGCAACAGTAAGATCGAATGTCATTGGCGACGTAATGTCCCAGGCCAAATTCACATGCGTTGGACTCGCGATATAGCTTCGATCCGTCACTAACTCGCCTTCGAGTTTTGAAGCTCCGCAAAAACATGATCGGTAGCCCAGCGACACCGCATTGCAGAACACATTTACATGGATACTACTTCCTCGGTAACGCAACGGACGAAATCGATCACGCTCCTGCCTGTAACTCGAACTCGCTTCGGATTCCAAACACACTCACCTCTCGCGGAGGAACTGAGCGAAGCCCTTGTGGGAGACGCCTAACTTGGTGAGGAATCCCGCCGGATCGATCCCTCGCCCCGCGTCGCTCCCGCCCCGCCTCTTCTTCGGCCGCTGCTGCGGTTGCTTCGAGGCCGAGGAGGAGGACGACGACGACGAAGCTCGGAGCTCGAGCTTGGTTCGGTTGCCGAAGTTGACGGGCTGGTGAGACGCGAGCGGAGATTGGGAGTGAAGGGAGGAGAGATTTGGGGAGAGGTGGAGGAATTTGAATTGGAGAGAGAGCGACGCCATGATTTTCCGTTGCGGCGAACGAAGGAATGGAAGTCCTCCGGCGCCGGAGGGTTTTAGATAAGAGGAAGGTCGCCGCTTGGGGGTTTATGAGTTGAAGTTGAATCGGGCGGGCACGTCCCCGCGCCCCGATTCACGAATGGGCCGGGCCGGGTCGAGGATGAGCGCGTCGGGCCCTTCCAACCCAGCGCGGGTTTGGTTTTTACTTTTAAGAAAAGCCGTACAAAAAAAACAACTTTTTTTTTTAAATTTCCCACCAAAATCCTATGTATTGCTCGATTTCAAAATTAAGAATGTGATTCTATGTGTCGACATTCATAGGTTGTGAAAGTTTTAGGAGTTTTGACTAAACAGAAGATCAAATGTGCTTTTTAAGTGAATATATAATAATAGATGTCGATTCGGACGTGTTCAAACATTTTTCTCAAACCCGTCTGTTGACACCGTTCTTTGTATATATTACAAGTTGAAGGTATCCAGGAATCATTGAATCTTGATAAAGGTGGATCCCCACAAGGTCGATGTCTCCGCTTTCTCCTCCTTCACTCTATCCATAGTTATATTTCCACAAATATATAATCATTTTGGTAGAAATAATGCGTAGATTAAATTACCGCGGGTTGATAATGTAATAGTATCATTGTGTAAGATAATTTAATTATTTTAGGTAGCCCACCAATTAATGATTTATCTCAATTCTGACTTTATGAGTTTACAATATGATTCAAATCATAAAATATTCCAATCAGTGCAAATCGAGTATATAAAATAGATTGCCCTAATCCATATAATAAAAATTTGTTATTAGATACATCGCAATTGAATGGCCTTAAATAAGTGAACCATGCTCAATTCTTAATAAACATACAAACTGAGAATTTCAAACATGCTAGCATTATTCAAATTTAAAATATAAAATTCAAGTAAAACCGTGAGAAGAAGGAAACTTTATTGGCAATGTTTCGAAATAAATCCATGGAAAATTCCGTTTTTCCGGTAAATAGAAATTCGCACTTTCTCGTCACCGTGGTCAAACCGGGGGTGAAGTCAAACTCAACCGCAAAAGAAGCCGGGCCTCCGCAAACTCAGACCCGAGTCTCGACTCCCTCGCAAAAGAGACGAGGGCAGCGAATACGAGAGCGGGAAGGAGATCGAGGAAGCTCGCTGCAACAGCAGCTCGCTCCAATGGAGTTCCGACCTCGAAACTACAAGCAAGAGAAGGAATCGCGCGCGCTCCCTCGCACGCGCGCCGGCGATCATCCCCTGTGCGCTCCGGCGACGTCGCACCCTCAGGTCTGTTGAACTCTCGACTGAATCATCACCAACCTCTTCCGATCACATCTTAGGGCTCTTCAGACGACGTCGATTGCTGATGGAAATCAGTTGATTGTGCTCTCGACTGGACTATCACAGATACTTCCTGGAGTTTTAGTTGTCGGAAATTGAGTTTAGGTTTGGGTTATTCTGCTATATGAGAGATCTGCATTGTGCCTAGGTTGTCGTGGAACATCACATCGAGGACTTTTTCGATCCTCTGAGAGGGCCGAACGCTAACGTTGAAGACGCTTTTCGAAATTCACCGGATAAGGAGTGTACTTCTGGAGGTTTCCGTACTGAAAGTGATAATCAGCATGCAAGGGACTGGAATTCGTTCAAGAGATTGTTGATGCAGAGGTTTCCTATCTCCAAAATGATATCTATATCATCAGTAAGTATGTCTTTCTGGGTCATCATTCATTGCTTAACCGTGGACTGTTGGAAAAAGATCGAAATCATGCGACGACTGGCGAAATTAAGGATATTAACTATGTAATCGCGTGTTTGGGCAATTTTCAACAAGAGCAGTTTGGATTCTGACCTCCTGTGCATATATTCACCAGACTGTTTTTGGATCTCTAAGATATCTAAGAAATAATGAATCTCCTGTTGAATATTGTTAGGTGAGACTTCAAACTTGTCTAGAGCTTAATATTACCTCTGTTAAGGGTCGGTGATGTTGGGTTCACTGACCTTTTAAGAAAATGTGCTTTAGAAGTTTTTTCTATGGTTGCTAAATACTTCTAGTTTGAATTTGTGAGGCATTGCATTACATTACAATTTACTAGCACTATTCAGAAACTTAGGAAGTGTTTGGTTTCCTTCTAAGAAGGTTCTACGTATGTCATTCATATTATCATAACTATACGGTGAGCACAATTCGGAAATTTAGGAAGTTTTCGGTTTCCTTCTAAGTATGTCATTCATATCTATATGGTGAAACTATATACTCGATATTCAATGGACCATTGACAGATTTTGATAGTCTGAAAATTGGGTCTCTACGTCCTGGTGTTTTTCTTTTACGTTGTTAAGGAACAATGGTCTAATGTTGACATTTGTTGAAAACATGATGATCAGTTTCTTTCTGATTATTGCATGCAAGTTGAAGCTGTCGATTCAATTGTATGACGTGTGTATCTTTGAAAACCCTTGTAATAATTTAAAAAAAGCTCCCATTGGAAGCGGCTCTTGTAAATCTTGCCATCTCATTTTTGAAATGGTATTCTTAATTACAAGAAACCACTTTTCTTGCTGTCTGTTGCCACTTCGTTGTAATCGAGCCCTTTGTTGCAGATATCAGATGGAATAATGAAAAGTAACAAGGGTATGTTAACCATTTTTATAATCCCTTTTCTTCCTTTTCCTTTCTTGAATAAATTGACGTTGTCATAACAACTTGTGGTTATTTTTTGTTTCTTATAAATAAACAAAGATAATTTCAGTTTACTAACTTTTGCCGACAAATTATAGTTGATGAGATATCTTCCACAAGTTCACGTCTGGAAGAACTGGATGATCCGCAAAAATTTGGGAAAGACACATCAATCACTCGCCAGGAGTATGTCTTCCGATTAAACGATTTTAAGGAAAAGATTGTCCAAGCTTGGCATTCAGAGGACCGGGTGACCGCTTTGAAGCTCACAATAAAGGTAGATGGTCTCGATTTAGATTCTCATCCTTGTTTTATGTATTTCTTTTCTATATCCATACTTCTGTATTTTGTACTTTAAGAAATAACTATATGCTACCATGATTATTATTCGATGGATTGTGTAATTTTTATAAGAAACATGGATTTTCTTTAGTTTGAAGTTTCAGCAAATATGATCCTTGGGCTTGTTTTTTCTTTCTCTCGGATTATAGGACTCCTGAGCAAACAAATAGCTTTGCAAGCAAAGACTCTTCATGGAAAAACTTACAGCTTATAAGGTTGCATCTCCATTCTTATGCAGGTTGCTAGGCTTCTGATGGATACATCAGTAAGACAATTTTATCCTACATTATTTGTTCTTGCAACAGATGTGATGGACATGCTTGGAGATATGGTATGGGAGCGCATAAAGCAAAAGGCTGAATTTACAGTAGATGGGAGCAAACTTTGCTCCTTGGCAGGTCCATTTTGCTTCTTTCCAAATCATTTTGAGATCTATGGAAACTTGTGTCCTTCTTTTGTGAAACTTTGTGGTATTATTTGCAGAAAATTTTGATGCGACTGGGGTGTGCGCAGATGCCAAAGAAACTTGCAATAACTGGTTTTACAAAGTCGGTTCTGTAATGGAGCTGCTTCCACGCATGTATAGTCCGGATTCCTTGGCTAATTAAATCATCCAGTAGCAAACTCGAAACTATCCTGCAGCAAGTGTTTCATCCTCCGTCATCCTCATTAAGCTTGACATTTGGCTACAATTCAATATATCTTGTACTGGCATTAATTGTTTGGAGTAGTTTTAAATAGATATGTCACTGCATTGGCTATTTTTATAGTAATGTTGACTCAGTAATAGTAGCATGGGAACTTATGTACGCTATTGATTCATGCAGCTGTGTTAGCGTTGGGATGATCATTTGCATCGTAGTACACATGTTTGTGCGTAATTTGGGTTGACCTGTCAATTGCATCCACAGAAGAGGATTTTGTTTTTCCAGCTTGGAGTTAGGCAACTCGAATTGCATCTCTGAAACTTTTAAGTGGGAACACGTGTCATTGTTGTCAGTGTTATTATGATTTTTGAACTAATCATGATGGTTTTTTAGTTATTTGGAGCTGGCAATCTTGCGTTGTTGGCGCTTTCTTCTCATTCAACCTGCTGACTGTCTTCACCGGCTAGTCAAGATGATAAGAGGGTTAGCAGATCCACTCTCATCTGCCTATTGTCGTCTCTACATGGTCCATTGTGCAAGAAAGCTGCTATCACGAGATACAGGCATGCATCATCTCTCTTGTGCTCATATAAATGGTAAAGTAAAGCATAAGGCATCGAATGACGAAGGAGGCTGGACGTGGGTTCTTCCTCTGGTTAAAGAATACTGTTAGGAAAAACTAGTAGATTAAAACAGAGATTAATTATTTAGAATGAGCCTTGGGAATTCTTATGATCACGTAGACTGTACTGCATATTCTTCTTTCTATTTTGAAGTGCTTAAAACTTTTTTCCTACTTTATACTTTTGTACCCAAGCAATATTTTGAGTGGAATTTTAAACTCAATTTTTATCTGCCTTGTAACATTTAAAGGTTGACAATTCTCAATTATAAAAATAATGTGCATCTGAGCAACGCCTTTGTAATGGTACGCCCTTTCCAGAAAACTTAAGCTTCAAACCATGGACTTTAATGCATTCAAATACACTCATTAACACTGCTCCATGTGGGTTAGCTGTGGGATACATGTTAAATAAAATGATCTAAGTGTAATTCTATTGAATGGCCCACCTGAAAACAAGGGAAATAGGAGTTGAATAACTGGAGAGAGAGTGCCAGGATTTGAAATTATGGGCTGAACTCCAATTTTAAGTTAGATTACCATCTTTTCAAAAGCCACGGTACACGCTCACAATATATCTCAAACATATTCCCTTACTTATATAAACTTGCAAGTTGTCTAATTGCTGCTTCCTTCTTACTAATATAGCAGTTGCTGTAACATTTCTGGTCTGAAGCTTAAGTTGTGGTTTTTTCAGCATATTTGATCACCTGCATGAATGACATGAATATTCTACTCATGGATGCCATGTCATTAAAGAGGGACGTTCCAAAAACCTATGAGAAGAAAAGATTGCTCATCAGTTTGATTGAGCCAACAATTGAATATATCGTGCACCACATTTTTGACGATACACCAAAGGTTAGCTGTGCCGTTGTTACGTCACTACTCTATCATAAACAACCTTCTATTTGGATGTCAACTTTTCAGCAAAGTCCCGAAATAGTGATGTTTATTCCAGGAACAGTATAAATTTTTTATTTCAGAAATGGTTGTGCTCAATCAGGACTTTATTAAAAAGCATCTGCTACTTAGTGAAAAAACAAAGGAGATTGGACTATCCAATTATCTATCGGGGTGCATTAGCTTTATATATTGATTCACTTGTAGTCTTTTGTTTTAACTGCTCCAGTAATCCTAGCAAATTAGCTCACACGAAATGCTTTTTTTATTTTTGTTAAGACTGTGGAGTAAGGCTAAGGTTTGCGTGAGGTTTTAGGCAACAAATTTCTCTGCAACTGAATGCATACCGCTTTCGATTTTGTCTGAAGGAGCAACTAGCTAATGCACTAGTGGATCTTGGAATTGGAGGGAAAGGGGATAATAAAGTCGTCTCCTGCGTGTCAATTGTTGCTCATTGTTACATTAAGGAGCTTCCAGCTGACATGGTGAGGTCTAAGTCAAAGGAGATCATCAGTCTTATTGAATGCTGCAATGATTGTAGCTTAGATAAGGTATTGCTTTGATAATACAAACAACCTACTTAGAAAGGAATTGTTGCTAGATGCTTTGATTGTTTAAACTTATTTCCTTTTCAACTCTGTACATGCAGTGCTTAAATTACAGGTTACTTGGATTCAGGCTGTCGGAGACCACATCTCCGCAGGACATGGTTGATGTGGTGGATCATGTCTTCCAGGTACTTGACTACTCATTTTCTGTTCTTATGATGCTTTAAATGTCAAGGACCCCATAACATGTCTGTTTTTAAGAAGGATATGGCTTTCTTCAGATGAGCTGAAAAATACGACCACATCTAGGAAATAGACAGTACTAGCCTGTTCTTCATCATGATGGAGGAGGCAGAGCCAAAAGATGTCTTTAATGTTGAATGTTATTGAAGATTCAAACCCAAAAGTTTTAAGCAATTTCGCAGAGGAAGCTTCATACATAGAACGTCAGGTTAAAACCCGTGAACATGCATTGTGGGATAACTTTAACCTTTCTCATGTGCGAAACAAGGTAAAACCCTATAAAGAAACACATATGGAGTTGAAGAATGGGGAATACTATGAAGAAGAATGCACAAGGGAAATGAAAAATGAAAGGGGCATGAATAATCAAAACATTGCTCTGTCACCAATACCATATTAAAGATTTCAAGCCAAAAGTTTGAGCTATGAAGTGGAGGAGGTTACATATACACAAACCCTGTGAATAAATAATGCTGAACTTAGACAAATATCATGTGATAGGAGGATAGAAATGAAAAATGCAGACTTAACATTCCTCATGGGGGTACATTAATGACTGTACCGTGTTGCGGGAAGAAAATAACCATAATCGATGATGCAATTGGATCTGCAAGATCCTATTCCATTTCTGCGAAAAGCTTTTTAGTTACACATATATGTAATACAATAGACTGATGGAAATTCCTATCTAGTTACACATATATGTAATACAATAGACTGATGGAAATTTTCTGATTTAGTAATTGTCCCAATCTCTTATCATTTGTTGGAAGTGGGATATTTCTTGGCTAGCACATGTAAGATCTAATCTGGAGCGATGCAATTCTCTGTTGAGCATGTTCTCTCTGCATGGGTAAAGACTGCAGCAGCTACCAATTGTGAACTAGATAGATAAGGGAAGCTCTCGTACTTCCAATAATTTGCAGAACACAGCATTGATATCTGTGGAAAGAGAAGATATCCACTGACAAGTCAATATCTTACAAACTCAATCCTTTTGATTCTTTGTTTAATGGGAATTGAAATAATGGATTCTCTGCATCACTGATTTTAATGTTCATATGATGGAACTATTTGTCACTGCTTATATACTTTTTGACATAATTTGTTACTATACAGCATTCCTGGTAGCTGCAATTTGGAACATTCTTAAGTCTAGTCTGAAACTAATGATGGCATCATTCTCGTTAAATCTATCTTCCTACTAGTGGATGTGTTCTTTGTACTTTGATTTGGAAGATTGGTTTAAGTCTTTGTTCTGCTCGTTGCACCAAACAAGTCAATACTATTGGGTGGGCTTGACTTCAAGGACTTATCAGTGGACTCATTTTCCATTTGGCTTGCATATTCTAATCGCCATTTCCATATCAGGTTGTTCTTCTGTGGGGTAAACTTGATGAATACCTGAAGGTCATAGATGCATTTCTGGATCTTGTCTTACAAAATCAAATGGTAAGTGTCAGTCAAGGGTGTTAAGCTTTATGGTAATGTGCCTTTTGTGGTGTGGACTTCACTCATACAACTCTTAATGCATTGACTTCTTGGAAGCTGATGAATGAATAGCATCAAATTTTTTTAGTTATGGCAATGCAATGTGAATGCAATTAAATACCGTGGGAGAGACTATGTTTGGTTTTGCATTGTATCTTGTTGTGTGGCCAGCAACATGTGTTGAAGTTGGTGATCCTTTCCAGAAGAGACTTAATATTGCTTCCTGTATTGTTCTTTGGTGCCTTAAATTTTAGGGTGAGATCTGTTTATTTATCTCAAGAATGCTTGATGTAAATCTGGGTGCTGAATTCCTGGAAAGGAGGTTGAGACAAGGAGCCTTCGCCGTAGTTGGTTCCTGTTTCTTCCAAACATGTTTTCTATGACTTTGTGTTGGGAATAATTAAATCTGTACCAAATGTTTAGTATCTTTGGTTTTGAGCTTGATGCAATCTGGTTGATCATAAAGTTGAAATGGACTCATTTAGCCCAATCTGAAATGACAATCACAAGGCACCGAATGGAACAAAAAGTTGCAATAGACTGGTTGGGTGCATGAGTTCGTTTTGTCATGTTTAGTTGACTCTGGTGCAATCTGGTTGATCATAGACTTGCAGTGGACTCATTAAGTCCAATGTGAATTGCAAATGACAGAAGGCTCTCATTGGAATGAAAAGTTGCAATGGACTAGTTGGGTGGATGACTTTGTTTTGTTATGTTGAGTTGAGTCTTTGCCCTATAAATCCTTCAGCTTTAGGCATGCTATTACTTATGTGCTATCTGCTACTCTCTCTCTCTCTCTCTCTCTCTCTCTCTCTATCGTCAACATCAGGACAACCATATCTTGAATGTTTTAGAAGGTATTGCAATGCATGCACGTGATAAAGCATTTACTGAGGAGGAACTTGGAAGTGTGCAATCCATCTTGGTGAAGCTTGTTTCTCATTTTGAGGATCTAGAAGATTTATTTGCCCTGGTATGCTCCTCATGAATTACCTGTAGCTATATTTGATTTCATTACTGTCCATTACATGTGTTCAACGAGAATTCACTATGCTACTGTGAAACTATTCCTTGGAATCTTTGTTTCTTGTGGTCTTATCTAAAACAACATATCCTGTAGGATCACTATCTCGAAATCCTAGATATGATGTATGGGAAACCTCGGAGCATTGTCAATATGCATATACTTGACAGAGCAATAAGGTACATTCTTATTCCTTGCTACTTTATATGCATGGGTCCGTCTAGGATCCGTCGTCCCATGATAGTAATTTCTTCAATGTGGTAGTAGTTTTCTATACATGCTTAGTAATGTCTTGATGATAATTGTCACTATCAATGTTGTAACCTTCCAAGAGGATAGAAAAGTGGCACAGGACCATAAAAACACTGTCTCTGTTCAGTTACAATTTTCGCTTTGTTTTCGTGTATCTTTTCTTTGCTGGAGAGTCCTTTCTTTTTCGGTAACCTTCCCCTGCCACCCACTTGATTGATAATTTATAGCCACCAGGAGTATATGGAATTAGGTATCTGGAGGTCTCCATTCTAGGAAACAAGCTGGCAGCACGACAATGGTTGGGATTCTGCTGGCTGAACCAGAAAGTCCACTTAACACTTTTACATTCTTTTTAAGCTCAACAGCTTTGGAATAAGAATTATTTGATCACATAAATGAACTTTACACTCATAGGTTTTGTGACATTGAGTTCATTAGATTGTTACATTCCTCTCCCAGTGGAACTCTATATTTTCCTTATTTCACTGTGCAGGAAAGGACTTTGGCATGATCCCCTTATCATACAGTTGCTTTTTGCGATTTCTAAGTCCCTGATAGATGAAATAGACCAAACAAGCATGATAGATTATGATTATCAACAGCCAGCACGCCTAATATCTCGATTTGTCAGCATGGTGAGGAATATGAATTCATATATGAATACTACAGCCAGTTCGAAGAATTTTTTCCATGGAAGTGACGTTCTGATTTATATGCTTCGAGGATGTTAGGTTGACTATGGTTCAGACGTGGAGCGGCATTTGGCATTCTTAGTTGAATGTCGTGGGGCTTTTGGCAGCATTAATGAACTTAAGGTCTCTTCAATTATAACTCATTGCACATGTTCAAGTAGATTCTTTAAGTATTTGCATTAAGTCACTGGTTAAGGATCATGGATCCGGGTTCTATTTGATTATTACTTGTGGAATGAAGTGACATATGATGTAGGATATTGGTTGGACGCTGGTTGCCCCAAACAAAACTTCTTTTTTGCAAGTTTATTTTCTTGGAATTTTCACTTTGCATAAATGCATATTGCTTGCATGCGTGTATGGAGAAAACCATGCAGATAGTACTCTGTTTGGCATCAGGGTAATGGGAAGGACAACCTTAGTAAACAGTAACTTAGTGAAATTATCAAAGATGTTTTTACTGCCTTCTAAACATCTTCACACACTTCTGTTTCACATGATGCTCTTGCAGGAAGCTCTTGTTCATTCAAGCAATTCATTGGCAATTCAGGGCTTGAAACATTCAAATAAGCAGTGTAGCTTCATCATGTCTTGCATAGCTTACAGTGAAGTTACAATACCTTCTATTTCATCTCCTATGAAGCAGTCAAACCTATATATCGAGACTGCAGAGGTCTGATCATCGTTTTCTTCTGTTGCTTTTCAATTTGTTTAACTCAATAAATGGTTATAGTGATTTTGAGGTTGAATTAAACAGGTTGCGTTGCTAGGTGGTTTAGTCTCACATGCAGAAGAACTTACAGAATCTGCAGTCAGCTGTTTGCAGAGCTTACTGGTGAATGGTTAGTTTTACCAAAGGATTATCTTTGACACATAATCATCATTTAGAGCAAATGTTGCTATAATGCAAAACATGATATGTCTCGGGAATGCATAAGTTCACAAACTTTGTCTAGAGATAAAATAATAGGCTAATATCAATTTTTGTGAAATTCAAGCGGCCTTGGATGCTTCTGAAGGGACTTGTCTTTGATGCTGCTACTAGATTTGACCGGCAGATCGTCTGCCCAGTAAGTTAAGATCACTGATGAAAAAAAAGTTTACTGTTCTTAAGATCATAACTGAATAATGGTTATTTATGACGAATGCTTCTGTGTTCATAGGTTTGCGCACTCATTCAGAAAGAGGGATAGCACATATGATCTTCTCCTTCCTCTAATCATTCGGATTTAGTGGATCTTTTGATGGTGTCGTTATACATCTATTTCTGTCAATATTACTGGGATGCTGTTGATAGAAGGAACTTTTGGTATAGGACAACCATATAATTAGTCAATGATCATGAAATTGCAAACCTATGTGGTTTCTGGGCTTAGTTTTTCACTCACCAATCAGCTTTTCTTTTGGCTAATGAGTAATCTCTTCCATACATTACCCGGCATTGTTGTCAGATTTTATGATGTACTAATCCTTGAAAGTTCAAGAATTTCCCATGATTTTAACATGGATGTTGCACATTTTCATTGTGAATTTGTGGTTGGTGCAGGCTCACCTGCAGTTGCTGATGTAGAAGGAATTCTCTCCTCTTTCCAGAAACTGTGCAGTCTACTAGTTATGTTACCAGGTAATAAATGTGAGTTTTTAGTTTTAAACAGTAGTTGCCTGGAGCATGGTGTGCTGAATTTCCCTCGACTTATTCAATGTATTAAGGTTCTAGTGGATAGATATTCTTTCCCCACATCTATTTGAAAATGCCACTTGATATATGTTCTTTTCTTTGTTGAAGCTAATACCGGTCCCAACCTTAACTTTGGTCCAAAAAGCTTGTTTGTGTTTGCAGATTCTCAATCAAAGTAAGTCTCCCATTTATCTATTTTGAGGAATCCCTTGTGCTTATATAGCTCTTTTGACCAATGTTCATCTACTCATATCACAGGATGATTCCACGAAAAACTACGACGCTATGCTCAGCAATTATTTTATTGTCGGCAGCGCTTTCCCAGGAGATTCTCCCATATCATGCTGATAATTTCGGGGTAATATCTGGCTGGTATTAAATTTTTCAATTGAGGTCTAGAGAACATCTTGATTGCACATAATTGATGGCTTGAAGAACTTAAAAGAGCACGCCCATGTCTTCCTTCACACGGAAATGTCATAGAGTTAAATACAGAAGTTAGTTTTTGTAACATTTTTCCTTGGGTCTCATCTCGTCTTTCAATTATTTAGTCATTTGAACCCTCAAATTAGCTCACTTTTGTTTCCAAAGAAGCAGACGACTAGAACAGTAACAGACAATCCTTTCAATGTTTATATCTCGTTGCTTTTTATGCATTCATTTCAAGTTTCGCTGATCCTTCCTGAGTCCATAGAGATTTGGCTGATCGACTATATGCTTTATGTTTTGTTCCAGATTCCTGGTAATGACCAATTATTTTATGGCGATTCATCCTATTCACAAGAACTTGTATCTATATCTAATCTAGCTGCTCAGAAGTTGGCTGATGCCATTCAACGGGAGCCTTCTTCAGTAAGTATGATTATCGATGGTTTTAGAGATTACTATAATGGCCTTATCAGTTGCACATAATTGCTGACTTGTGCTGCTACCCTAAGGTTGCTCGCGGAATCATGGCCCTTGAAGCTTGCAACTGCATTGCATCTTCCTTCAGAGTAAGTGGTGTGCATTTTATTCTACTGACTGTCCTGTCTCACAGATCCTTTGCCTTTTCTGCTTACATTATCTCTATAAGTCTGACGAAATAAATGCATCACTACATGCAGAAGCATGAACCTAACGATAACCAGGTTTATCTTATGTGTGACTAGCAGAAGGGTCCTGAAACATCCAACATTTGCTTCAAGCTTCTTGCGACAGCTGAGTTATGTTTAGGTGCCCATGACAAATACGTCAAGTCCACAACTAAGTTCTTGGAAACATGCTCCCTGACTTCTTCAGATGTGGCACGAGAAGGCATTTGATGAAAAGCTATGCGTCATTGAAAATTGTACCTTGGCAGGTAACTCCTGAATGTTCATATGAATCAATTTCTGCAATCTTCTCATGAAATGACATGTAAAATTGTGCTGGTCTGTCTTTTTTTTTTTTTCCTTTCAAAGCTTTGCGTTCATTCTTAGACAAACTATTAATGAATGATTTTTTTTTTTGGGTCAAAAATGACTGATGTTTTGAATTGTGAACTTTTCTTCATGCATTGTGGAATTATTAGAAAGTCCAACCCAAAAGCTTAAGTTATTAGATGGAGGAAGACTATATGAATATAAAGAGCATTTAGGACCGTTGTCAATATATTCCTTTTTGAATAGGAATATATTGAGAAGTGTATAAATATCCCGTTCTGTGACCTTTACCGTCTTGGAGACGTTGGCATGGAAGCATTACAACAAGACTTTGTACAGGACTGATTTCTGTTCGTCACTTGTTGTATGCCGACCATATCATCTGTATGTATTCCGGCAGCAGATTCTGTTATACTGGTCGATTTTGTTAAATTCCTGAATTAGCTTGTCTTTTTACTAATTTCGTACCGTAGTCTTGCTACTTGTTTGAACATTAATTTATGTAATGTACATGCCTTTATATACTTCATAACAATGTTGAATTGGGGCTCGAGTGTTCATAGGAAATCTTGCTTTTGGTCTGTTATGTATGTTTTGCAGAAAATGAATATTTGAAAAATATTTTCTTAAAAATAATTAATTGTATCATTTGAACTATAGACAATGAAAACGTTTTTATTATCGATAATAATTTATGTCTAAATATTTTCATGGATGATAAAAATATTTTTCGTTCATTCATTTTTATAAGTGATATAAGAAATCATTTTTTAGAAAGTATTTTTTAAATTATTTATTTTTCGCAAAATAAATGAATGTATATACTCTGTGCACCGAAAGTGATTGACGTGCCGAACTGCGTTGCTTTTCATCATGACATGGGCCATGGATACTATTATTCTCAAGCACTTCTCTACGGCATTGGAATTTGCACAAATGCCCAACCTCCAAGAGTGAGTGACAGATTGGACAAGCACCGAATGCATGTGCAACCATTGCCCGCTTCTTTGTTCCGTAAAAAAAGGGGTGAATGAAATAAGTTAGGATGGATGTCCAAAAGAAAGAGAAAAGAAAAGGAAGTAAAGTTAGGATTGGATCTGATCAAGCAAACTCAACACGTTGATCCGCATTTGGGGTCATTTATGACTTAAATTTTCTGTTTTCACTGCCTTTGTGAGCTGGAAACCGTACTGGCAAATGATGGGTTCCTTACTACATGAATTGATTGGATCTAGACTCGAGCATTCGGCCGAGTAAATTGAATCTAGACTTGTGTATTTATTTGAGTAATCTATCTATAGAGTATTTCATAGGCCGATCATGGGCAACGTGAAAGCTACGTTATCCTCTTCATCCGCAGTTTCCGACTCCCTTCCTTCTCGTGATATCTTTACTATCGGGGATCGGTAATTGATTGTTTAGAGATCCAAATCATTCGTGCTGTCCATGGTCAGCAGTTTTATACTCCGAAGGTAATAGAATAACGTTGCTCGGAATTTCAATGGAGTTCGCAAGAACTCACTTCCGCGATGATCAAGGTTGCCTTCACATCCCAAGTCGCTATTGACTCTTTTCTTTATCTTTCTGTCTACTTTAACGGCATAGTCAACTCTTGCAAATACCTGTACTCAATTGCGTTTCACTTGATCATGTTGCTTCGTCGATTCGTCGAAGTGGTTTCTCTTTTTTCTCCGTTGAAAAAACCAGGGAAAGATCCGATAAAGCAGGTAGAAGATGGATCTAAGCTTCGAAGTAGGTGAGGTCCTTGGAGCTTTTATCTATGGCACGATTAAGAGATGGGTGTCCTCAAGGAGAGGCATTTCTTCATGGATCGCACGGTTGGCTCGTATCAATTACGTGTTATGCAACCCAAAAGGTTTTCTGCAATCAAATTTCGAAACTCTATTCCTATAACGTGTTTCTTCACGTGTCGCTGTCACAAGATATGATCATTATACGAAATATTCTTCTTTTGCTAGAGACTCGCGTAGTTTTTGTTCTCCTAGTGTCATTTTAAAGAATGAGTAAGGATCTGTTCAGATGGGGAAAAAAGCCTATGGTGATTATCATCCGAGGATTTAATCTAGATATCATGCTTCACAAAAACATCTTTTATTAATGACTAAAGACTGGTTCTAGATAATGGTGTGAGTTAGAATTCCGCCCAAGAGAAATGATGCATGGTCCATCTTGACATTACGAGGCCGCCGAAACAAGAATTACAAGCATATCAGTTCGCGAGCGCATCACATTTCAACCACAATTACGTGCACGGTTCAATTCCTCTTTCTTTTGGCTAGCGAGGACCCAATCGAAACGGGCACCTCCAGAGTTCGAGAAAGTATGTCGCGCGATACGCACGCGGCGCGTCGCCGTTAATCGGGGGGGGGGGGGCGCAAGAAACGTCCCGCGTTGTCCACAAAATTGTTCGGAACAACCAGCGAGTCAAAATCAAGACAGGAGAACCCAAAATCGAAGGGACCCTCTTTCGACGGTGCGGAACGGGGGGGAAAGTCAAAAGTCTCTTTCCGCTCTGTTCAGATCAACACCAAAAGGCACGCGCCACTTCTCGATCCACACCCGCCAGCTAAGCAGCTCCTCAGATCTCGAACATGCACTGCATTTTTCGCACAGCTTTGTCCGCTGCCGCCGCGTATCTGCCGAGCTAATCATGGCTCTGGTTGGGGGGGGAGGCGAATCATTCCCCGTAACATCCCCCGCTCCCGCTCCCGCCCCCAGAAATCACGGCACGTGTTCACCCGTCCGCCCGTGACCCACCCCGTCGCCCCTCCTCCTCCGCTCGTCACGTGTCCCCCCCGGGCTACGCCCCGCACACCGAAAAGAAATCGTCAACTTCGTCCGGACGATGCATGGACGACGCGGAGGAAGCAAACGAAAAGAGAGGAGAGAGAGAGAGAGAGAGAGAGAGAGAGGAACAGTTGGCGTTGAACTTCGGAAGAATCTTCTTCGTCGTCGTCGTCGTCGACGTTGTTGTTGGGTTGCTCTGTTTTTGTTTTTTTTTGTACTTACTTTCACCGAACCCGCCAAAAAACATCCCTCCCAGTCTCCCGTATAAATACCCAACAGCTGACCACGCGCTCAGGCATCAAGAATCAGACCCGCCACCACCACCACCACCGCCACCGTCGCGTAAAGAAACTCCTCCTCCTGTACCCTCCCCAAAGTCTCTCGACCTTTTCTCAAAACGATGGAGTGGATCCGTGGACCGACCGTCGGCCGCGGCTCCTCCGCCGCCGTCTCCCTCGCCACCGCCGTCCCCTCCGGCGAGCTCTTCGCCGTCAAGTCGGCCGAGCTCTCCCGGTCGGCGCCCTTGCGGAGGGAGCGGCTTGTCCTGTCCGAGCTCGCTTCCCCTCACATCGTCAAGTACATGGGCCACGACGTCACTCGGGAAAGCGGCGAGGTTTACTACAATCTGTGGACGGAGTACTTGCCCGCGGGCACGCTGTCCGACGAGATCCGGCGCCGCGGGGGCCGCCTGGATGAGCCCGAGATTCGATCGCACGCGAGGAAGATCTTGCGGGGGTTGGCGTATCTTCACGAGAACGGGGTGGTTCACGGCGATGTCAAGAGCCAGAATCTGTTGATGGGTAGCGACGGACTGAAGATTGCGGACTTGGGTTGCGCTAGATTCGTCGAAACGCGACCGTCCGGCCGCATGCTCTCTGCATCTCACACGTTCTCCGGAGTGGACTCGCGAGAGGCTCGCAATGCGTGTGGAGAGAATGCCGTGCTGCCGGAGCACACGATGGTTTCCTCCGACGTCTTCTCGGGCACGCCGATGTTTATGGCGCCGGAAGTGGCTCGCAACGAAGAGCAGAGTTTCCCGTCGGACGTGTGGAGCGTCGGTTGTACCGTCGTCGAGATGGCCACTGGGAAAGGCCCGTGGGCCGAGTCGGACCCGGTGTCGGCTCTCTACCGGATCGGGTTCTCGAGCGACGCGCCGGAGATCCCGCGGCGGCTGTCGGACAGCGGGAGGGACTTTCTGGCCAAGTGCTTGATGAGAGACCCGAGAGAGAGGTGGACAGTGAAAGAGTTGCTCGAGCACCCATTCCTTGATATATCCGAGGAGGAGTTCACCAGGAATTCACCAAGTGGGGTGCTGGATTCGGGGTTCTGGGATTCGGCGGACGTGTGGGAGAGCCCGAGAAACCGAAATGGTTCCGGCGTTGTCGATCGGTGCTCGTGTTCTTCGACACCCGCGACGGAGAGGATGAAGAGGCTGATAGAGGACTGCGAATCGTCTTCAGCTAATTGGAGTTTACCTGACGGGGCATCGGACGAAGAAGAGTGGATCACAGTGAGAAGCGATGACCATCATAAGGAGGAAGCCGGAGAAATCTCGCGACCAGCCCACCATGCTCCTCCTCCTCCCTTCGCCGATTCGATCAGCGGCGAGGAAGAGTTGCAGAGCTCTCTGTGGGATGACATTTCTCATTATTCTCGTATTTCTCTTCGTGATCGCGCTATCGTCGGCGGTGTAATTTTTAAAGAAGATTCATTTGCGGACTTTGAAGATGATTTCAGGGACAACAACAATGTACCAAGCGACCTCGCTTATGAGGAAGAGAATGAAATTACTGATTCGGTTGAATTGCAAGTTCTTCATCTTAATTTGAAAGCTCCGCTTCCAGTCGATTTGCTTACTTCCCTGCGTGTTTTTATTTCCCTACAAAGAATATTTGTTCGAGAGTTTCTTTTTAGGAGTGTGCAGAACGGACCGCCCAAATCGGGAACCATCCGGATCGGACCAAATTGGCCAATTTGGTCCAGTTCTCGAAAGTGTCGATCTGGTTCCCAGTTCCTAAAAGAGGAACCGGTGTCCGAGCAGTCCGGTTCCTGGTTCTAAGAGGGAACCGGACCGAACCAGACTGATCGAACCGAATCAACTTTTTATTATTATTTTTTATTTATTCAAAAAAATTAATAAAATATAAACTAAACCCTAAGTGAACTTTATTGACATATATTCATTGACAAAAACCAATAAAATGTAAACTAAACCCTAAGTGATCAGTTCCATTGGATCGGAACAAGAACCGGACCGAACCGGGAACCGACCAAGCCTAATTTCTTTTGAGTTCCGCCACTTCCAGATTCAATCACCGAAGCTTGAAAAGTAGGTTGAGTTCCTGGTTGTTCCTATCGATACCGAAGCCATTTCGGCTTTCTTCCAAGTGAGCCTTAAGATTTGGTGAGATTCGTGCGAGGCTCGCTTTTGATTTCACGGTCCAGATACGTTTTTGTAAACACGACACACTCGCCGAAAACCACTTAATACCTTTTTTTGGTCTCGACGTTCAGCTTCAATTAAGCACCAACTCTCACAAAGTCAGCCCTTTTCTTTTCAAATTACATAAATAAATAAAAAGGGGAATGGACTTTTTGGGGTCAACATGGCGTGGAATCCAGACCAGTTGTGCCCATTTCGAACGCCCCAACAGGTAGAACAGAGTCAACTTCTTTGCGCTTTGGCTTTTGTGATATCGAATGGAGGAGAAAGAAGACAAGAACGAAGTGGTTATTAGATTTTTAATTTATCATCCCATATCCGTACACCGCTAATCATGTTCTTGTTCCGCTTCCTCGATGGATCTATTATTTTTGGACAAAAGAGTTGTACTTCAATGCCGTCGTCTTGTGTACATGCAAGTAAAAAGTCATATAAGTTAAATCTTCGAAATTTTAGTGATCCTAATGACCGGCTAGTGCGGGGACCGGTGACGGAGCGGAACATGCATCCGGTCGTATCGATGATTAGATCTACCTGCCAACGCCGAGAAAGTACCGATCGGGACTCGTGCATGGGGAATTCACCAAGTGGGGTCATGGATAAAGAGTGGATCACAGCGAGAAGCGACCATTGTGAAGAGGAAGGCACGTACATCTTGCGACCGACCAACAATGCTCCGATCACCGATCCGATGGCAATGAGGAAGAGTCGGAGCGCTCTCCGTGCGACGACAATTTTCGTTATTCTTATAACTCTCTTGATAGTAGTTGCACTATCACCGGTGGTGCAGTTTCCAAAGAAGGATTCATTTGTGGACGGTGAAGATGATTTCAGGGACAAATTACCTTGTACCTAGAGACCTCACTTTTGAGGAGGAGAATGAGATTACTGATTCGGTTCCGAATTTGAACGCCCCTTTTCCAATTGATTTGCTTACTTCTCCGCGTTGTCTTCCCTACAAAAAAGAACATCTGTGTCTGAAGAGTTCCTTCAAGTTCTCCCACTTCAGATCTTTCACCGAAGCCTGAAAGGGAGTTCCTGTTCCTGTTTGTCCAAGTCGATACCAACGCCATTGACTTCTTCTTCCGAGAGACATTTCTCTCTTTTGGGGGCAAAAGAACAAAACCCCGCTGCCTGTTCAAAGGATGGTTAGGAATCACTGAGAAGGGGAACTCGTTCGATCCGCTAGGACGATGCACCGAAGCCACATTTTGAACTGTCAGATTTTGGTGAGATCCACGTGAGGCTCGTCGGATGAAATGGTCCGTATGCATTTCCGTACATATAACACGCTCACCAAAAACCTCTCCGTACACTTTCTTCAATATGTATAATCGTTTACGCGTGCTTGTACTTTAAATTACATTTTGCGAGTACTTTTTCTTTTCTCTTTGTAAAGCTAGATAAAGAAACGGGATATATACGTTCGATCGGACAATCGATAGATCGACGTCTTATGTTGCTACCTATGTTCGCGGAGCTCGATCCGACATGGAAATCAAGTAGAAACGGGCGTGCCAAAAAACCATTCCTGAACAAAGGGGAAATATGAAGAGAGTGAGAGATGGTGCTTTCGGGATCGTGCTCGATTCGGCACGCACGGAATTGTTCCTCCTCCTCTGACCGTGTCGGAAGGGGCGCGGTGGCGTACGGGGCTTGGCTCCTCCGCCGCCGACCGTTGACTCCGCCGGACCACCGATGTCTCCGGTGCTCAATGATTTGACGGCGGGCGGTCTTTCGCGAGCGTCGGCCATCGCCGTCGCGTCGCGACTTGGGAGACCTTAGAAAACGGGCAGGAGATAAGGTCAACGCCTTTCTTCACAACCGAACATCTCGTCAAAAGTCAAGCAAGTCGTGGCCCTCCATTTAAGCACCAACTCTTTTACAAAGTCAGCCCGCCCTTTTATTTAAAAAAAAATAATTAAATAGATAAATAATTAAATAAATACATAAATAAAAAGAGGATAGGTCGCTGCTGGCCTAATTCCCTAAAAAACTCTCAATTTTAGGTCAAGTCCTAAATCTGCTCCGAACTTTTTTTTGTCTAAAAAAAAGCCGCAAACTTTAAGTTTAGTCCTAAATCTGTCCCAAGTTTTGTTTTGTGTAAAAAAAAAATCAAAACTCAATTTATTTTAAAAAATATACCCCGTGATCCAATTCCAACTTGATGCGGTACTTCCACATCGATAACAAATCCACATCAACAAAGTAATTTGATTTCTTTTTAAGACAAAAAAAAGTTCATAACAAATTTGGACTGAACCTAAAAATTAGATTTTTTTTAAATTAAAACAGTATTTTGGGGTGGATTTGTTATCTTCCATAACTTTAATATCCTAGAATGGTTTTATTTTGGATAATTTCACCAATTTTTATTTGGTTTGATTTGTTATCAAAGTGGAAGTGCGATGTCGATATGTACCTATCACCCCATTACTTTCCTGATGGGCACTAAGCATGAGGTTTTTGTGCCCCGAATAATGGCAACGTGCCATGTACTTTCTCTAACTCTGAATGACCATCATAAAGAGGAAGCTGGAGAAATCTCGCGACCAGTCGACGATGCTCCTCCCTTCGCCGATTCAATCGACGACGAGGAGGAGTTGCAGAGCTCTCTATGCGATAACAATTCATATTGTTCACATTATTCTCTTCGTGATCGCGCTTTTGTCGGCGGTGTAATTTTTAAAGAAGATTCATTTGTGGACTCTGAAGATGATTTCAGGGACAACAACAATGTACTAAGCGACCTCGCTTATGAGGAAGAGAATGAAATTACTGATTCGGTTGAATTGCAAGTTCTTCATCTTAATTCGAAAGCTTTGCTTACTTCCCAGCGTGTTTTTTTTCCCAACAAACAGTAATCGTCTGAAAGTTTCTTCTTTCAAGTGCCGCCACTTCCAGATTCATCACCGAAGCCCGAAAAGTAGTTTGAGTTCCTGGATGTTCCTATTGATTTCGTACCAATGCCATTGACTTCTTCCATTCCAAGTGATTAGGAGTATGCAAAACGGACCATCCAAACCGGGAACCGTCCGAACCAGCTGGTTGGATTCGGTTCCTGGGAGTGTCGGTCCGGTTCCCAGTTCCTAAAAATGGAACCCGGAGTGACTACAAATACTTTTTTTATTTCTTTGAAAAAATTAGTAAAATGTGAACAAAACTTTAAATGAACTTAATTGACAAAAATTAGTAAAATGTGAATTAAACCTTAAGTGAACTTCATTGACAAAAATTGATAAAATATAAACTAAATCCTAAGTGACAGGCTTCATTGGACGGAACCGAATTGGTCCGGTCCGGTTCGGTTTCCGATTCTAAGATCAACCGGTCCGGTTCCTAGTTTCACCATCGATCACCCCTAGAAGTGATCATTAAGATTTGGTGAGATCCATGCAAGGCTCGCTAGACTTAACGGTCTAGATGCATTTTCGTAAAAATAAGGCGCTCACCGAAAACCCCTTAAAACCTTTTTTTCTCGATCTTCATCTTCTGTTTAGTACCAACTCTTACGAAGTCCTTTTCTTTTCAAATTATATAAATAAACAAATAAGGGAAAAGGCACTTTTTGGGGTCAACGTGGTGTGGAATCCAGACCAAGTTGAGCTCATTTCGAACGTCCCTATTGGAAGAACAGAGTCTCAGCTTCTTTGCGCTTTGGCTTCTGTGGATAACGAATGGAGGAGGAGGAGGACAAGAACAAAGTGGGAATTAGATTTTTGGACACATCTATCATAATTTATCATCTCATATTTGTACACCGCTGATTGTGTTCTTATTCTGATTCCTCGTTGGATCTATTATTTTTGGACAAAAAAGTTGTACTATGATGCTGTAGTCTTGTGTTCACGCAAGTAAAAAGTTATATCCGTTAAATCTTCGAAATTTAGTGATCCTAATGACCGGCTAGTGTGTGGGCTGGTGGCGGAGCAGAATGTGCGTCCCATCAAATCAATACTCAGACCTACTTGCCAATGTCGAGACAGTACCAATCAGGACTCGTGTTCGAGGAATTCACCAAGAATTCACCAAGAGGGGTCTTGGATGAAGAGTGGATCGCAGTGAGAAGCAACCATCTTGAAGAGGAAGGCACATGCATTTTGCGACCGACTAGCAATGCTCCGATCACCGATCCGACCGGAGATGAAGAAGAGTAGGAGCGTTCTTTGTGCGATGACAATTCTCATTATTCTTATAATTCTCTTTATAGTTGCATTATCACCGGTGGTATAGTTTCAAAAGAAGATTCATCTGTGGACTTTGAAGCCGATTTCAGGGATAATTACCATATACCAAAAGACCTCGCTTTTGAGGAAAAGAATGAGATTTTACTAATTCGCCGAAAAACCTCTCAAATACATTCTCTTCTATGCACATCGTCGCTCACGTGTTGTACTTCAAATTACGTTTTGCGAGTGTTTTTTTCTTTCAAATGAAACGTTATTTTCTTCTTTATAAGCTAGATAGAGAAACGGGATACATATGTCCGGTCGGGCCTCCGATAGATACACGTCTTATGTTGCTATCCACGCCCGCGGAACTCGTTCCGACACCAAGATTTAAGTGGAAGTGGGTGTGCTAAAAACCTAATCTAAACAAGGGGAAATATGAAAGAGTGAGATGGTGCTTGGGAATCGTATGGAATGATTCCTCCGTAGACCGTGTCATGGCGGAGGGGGTTTCGCTCCTCCGCCACCGACCATTGACTCCGCCGGACCACGGATTTCTCCGGTGCTCAATGACTTGAGAACGGACGGTCTTTGGCAAGCGTCGGCCATCACCGTCGCGTCGCAACTTGGGAAACCTTATAAACAGGGACAGTAGAAAGGTCAACGCCTTTCTTCACAACCAACGTTCTCGTCAAAAGTCAAGCGAGTCGTAGCCCTTCATTTAAGCACCAACTCTTTTACAAAGTCAGCCCTTTTTATTTTATTTGATTTTAATTAAAATAAATAAATAAATAAATAAAAAGAGGAAAAGATAAAGCTAGGGGGGGGTGCTTCTGCTTGCCGATGTGAAGGGCTATCGATGACTTCCTGGGGTCAACGTGGCGTGCGGGGGATCAGACAGATTGCGCGCGTTTTGAACGTTTCCAATTGGAAGAATGTTGAATGGAGGAGAACAAAGAACAAAGTTGGGTATTTAGATTTGGACATTTTGGCAGGCTCTTTTGCCCCCGATCTTAATCTATTAAAAATTTAGCCTTCTTTTATTTGCGCCCCACCCCCGTCCCGTTCCCATTCCGATTCCTCATTCGGACAAGAAAAAGAAGCCTAGTTGTGCTCAAATTAAAAGTTCACGGACGACATTGCTTATTAAACCAAAGTTCAAATATCACATTGCACAAATTAAAAGTTTATGAATGATATTACACGTTAGATCAAAGTTTAAGAATCGCATTGAACAAATTAAAAGTCTAAGAGCGAAATTGTATATTGGATCAAAGTTCAGGGACCACATTGCTCAAATTAAAATTTAGGCACATCATGACACGTTGGATCAAAGTTTATGGACCATTGTACTATAATCCTCGAGTAAAACAGCTAAATTGGTTATATCTTCAAGATTCAGTGATCCTAATAACTTATTACGGAGCATGACACATATCCAATCGAACCGATAATTAGATCGACCTGCCAATGCCAAGAATGTGTCGATCGGAACTCGTGTTCGATCGAGGTTTTGGGAACCTCTTCTCTTTTTCTTTTCCTAGCAAACTTGATTCTCATCCGGTGATCTATTTTAATTCAACAAACATCATCCATTACGTGCTGTTCGCTCAACCTTCGACAGGTCGAAAAGGCGTGCTTCGATTTTTTGCAATTTTACTTTTAGCCTTCGTTTGGATTTAAGGCGGTCTTTGCCAGCATCGTCCTATAATAGAGCTCGCGAATGGTTAAAGAGGAGTTGGTTTTTGGATAGACAAGTCAACCTCGCATACGCATAATTTGTTCTGGGGATAAGAGAAGACTTTGACTTGGAGGAGGTCAACGGGTTTGTTACACAGATGTCAAATTCCTTTTCTTCATCAATTAGATAAGTCGAGTTAAATCGGTATCTAATCAATGAGAAAAGAAAGAAGGGGCTGAAAATTTCAATCTGAACTCTTGCCGGACGATATTAGCGATAGTCACAGCAGTAATTTTTTGTATGTACAACTGAGATGATGATAAATTCGGTCTTCGCAACCTCGTCGGAGCGATAATCGTCCTTGGATATCGAAGCGTTCACTAACGAATATACAGCGCGTCGAGATACGATTAATTAACACACGGGTCTCTCTTCAGCCGAATCGCGTGCTAGGTTTTCATCGGAGCTAGCTCGGTCCTCGTATGATGGAGGGTCTTCGACGGTCTAAAGCTATCCATCTCCACGTAATCTCTTTTCCATTTCTTGGTTGCTTCGAAGTTGTTTCCTCAACAGGTAGAGCTCCCTCACGTAGTAATGCAACCTGTCTATCAATATGCCAAGGAACAGAGAGAAGCCTGCACCGACACTTCGAACCGAGTTAGCTTCGAGCTCGACTTGCCATGCTCGGAAAAAAGCCGACCGACAACTAGATCAAATCAACGTGGGCATCGGACCAGACCAGAATCGCATCGAAGCGCACGGAAACAATGGCTTGATCCGGTCTAAAGAGGGAAAGAAAGTTCGTGACCGTCTCGGGCTTGATTCAAACTGTTTGAATAGGTAGGACGGAAGCCACTTGCACGAGCTTGACTAATGTCGAAAGCTGAAAACATTGGAATTTGAGGACGATGGGCCAGAAGGTTTTGTCCAGGCTTGTCATATTGCTGGCTGGGCCTATGAAGCCCATTGAGGCCTTGGCCCATACTATAGTCCACAAGAAAAATCAATTTTTCGACCAAAAAATGATTTTAATTTAAGAAAATAACCCCCAATTTTCCCTCCGTGACGTGCCCGCAATTTTCTTTGGGTTAATATTACGAAAACCCCAAACTGGTACCCCAGTGACAAATTTACCCCAAACTAAATTTTCAAATACCAAAAACCCCAAACTGGTACACCCATGACAATTTACCTCAAATTAATTTTTTAACAAAAAAAATCGCAAATTGATACATTTGTGACAAATTTACTCTCCGTTAGTTTCCGTTAAATTGGATTAATATCACGAAAAATCACAAATCGGTACACATATGACAAACGGAAGGTAAAATCCCAAACTAGTACATCTATCAACTGCCGTATGTCATCAAACTCAGCTACTTGATAGTAAAATTTAACGGAAACTAACAGAGGGTAAATGTCTCACAGGGATACCGGTTTTGGGTTTTTTATGGTCGAAAAATTAATTTGGCATAAATTTGTCATAATAGTATCGGTTTGTGGTCTTTCATTGTATTAACCCATTTTCTTTTGCTGGGGAAAACATCCCCGCTTAGCTACTAACAGAAACTGTATATTGTATATGAGAATATCCTTCGACAATAGACCACGCAATAGAGTTAGCAACTCGCAACTATCTTATATATCTCATGATGGTCGCGTCACAGGTATAAAAAAAATGCATGGTTTTGTGATTTACCCATGAGAGACGCTTCCAGAAGGCTATGCGCCATGAGAACCTCATCGGTCGGGTTGATTATGGCCGCATCGGTCAGGCGTCTCTGAACGCCCAAGACGTTGTAGACCGCCGAACTGAACACGACCACCATGGTCGTCGCCAAGGTCCCCGCGACGAGCCGCGCTCTCCCCCGCTTCATCCGGTCGAGCCCCAGCATCAGCAGCATCCTCAGCGGACTTCTAAAGAGGAGGACGACTATCAAAGCCACCTCCACGAACACGAGGCCAAATAATAGTTGAGTCATCTTCTCCAACGGAGAGGAAGAGAGAGAGAGAGAGTCAAAAGGATTTTGAGAAGTCATGTCTGAGGAGACTGCCCCTTAATATAGCGTGAGGGCTTTTTGCCGATGAGGTTCGGCTCAGGCTTTGAGTTAAAGAATATGTACTTTTCCGTTGAAATGGGAGCACGGGATACCTTCTCCCCTTAGGGAATTTAATGCATTCGATGTTTTGATATTTGATTGTTAAGCAAGCCTGTTGCGTTGAAGTGAGCATCTTAATAAAGAACCTTTTGGAGGCCAAGCAACCCATGATTCTCTGCTTGATCTACAAGAGTACAATACATATCCACGTTTTGTACTCAATGTAATCTGATATAAGTATCTGCACGACACGAGATTAATGTAATAGAGTGTTTGAGATGGGCATGGACGCCGTATTGGTTGTTTCGAGTAATTTCGATTTGAGCCATCGTATGTGAAGCTATATCGATCGGTATTCGGTATTATTGATCGGGATGGAACTTTTTTTTTTTTCATGATGATCAAATCAAGCAAGCATACAGGTGAACGATGAATCGGTGGAAACAATTATGCACGGAGTGCAACATTATTTAGCAGAGTGTGCACAGATTAGTAGTGCAGGTCTAGTTTCGGCAATTCTTCAAGGAAATCCACCTCCAAAGCCACCACCAGCAACCCTGCCGAATCCTCCTCCGGCTCCACCACCCCCGCCTGCCCCACCACCTCCTGCCCCTGCCCCTCATCCAAACCCTCCACCAGCTCCACCGCCGAACCCGCCACCCACTCCTCCTCCGCCTCCTCCACCGCCTCCACCAAGACCGCCACCGGTGCCAGCGCCTCCTCCCAAGCCAGCGCCGCCACCTAACCCGGCGCCACCCCCCAAACCACCTCGGCCTCCAAAACCGCCCCCGCCTCCCCTGCCGAGGCCGACGCCATAGCTAGGGCGTCGGAAGAATGTCTTCTCTTCCGCAAAAGGATCAGGCCTTGCGCTCGCAAGCTTCCTAGCGCCGGTGGAGCAAACAAGAGCACTCATGAGCACAACAGCAAGAACCAACTTGGAAACCATTATCAGTCACAATGCTCAGCACCCAACATCAGAGTGATGGTGTAGAATTGTTGGCGAGAATTGAAGGGTCGAGAGAGGGACTTATATAGAAGAAGTGAGGCTAAAGAGAACTAATGAAAGAAGAAGTACGGTTGAGATAGAGAGACAGCGGAGGCGGGAGGGAGGGAGAGGGTCCTTGAATGAATGCCGCTCATCTCCTCAGCTACAAACACGTGTTGTGACTTGTGATACAGTTTAACCCATACATTGATGTCAAAGTCAACAAAGTAGTTCCTCCTAGAAACGAAGTGAACTGCTTCAATGTCGCCCCCCACTTGCAATTCGATCTCGAGGAGAGAGGTTCCACCACCTTCTCTCTCTCTCTCTCTCTCTCTCTCTCTGTTCGTACAATCTGTGCATGCAGACTTTTGAGTCGTGAAGACTTTTTCGATCCAGCTTATGTGCATCGGTCCGTTTCCGCAACTGGGGTTGAAGCCGCTTCTTTGACGCGACAGTCCCATTCCATGATCTCTCTCTCCCTCTACAACAGTAGAAGTTTGGTCCCGTGAAGACTATAAACCCCAAAGGTCCAAAAGAATAAAGGGATGCAATACACAGCTTCCACGGAAACAAAGCCCGGGGGACCATATTCAGGCACCGTCAATATTAAATGTCACGAAAAATTCAGCATCCGTCATTAATTATCGATTTCAAAGGACGCGGCATTGCCCCGAGCCTCATTGGATGTTAAGATGTATGCGTGAGTTATGTTAGAATAGCCCTACATCTAAAAAAATTTGTGTGGTATTAAGCAGTTAATATATCCAAATTGACACATAATTTATTAGCTTAAGCTTTTGAAGAAAATTGAGTCCAACCGAATATATTCACAGGTTCGGACTTGAACTCTCTCTTAACAATTCTCAGGCAAAAGTACTGGGTTCTTGCTGTGCGCTCCCAATTAGGAGTGTGCAAAAGAACGGGAAACCGCCCGGACCGCCCCGGAACAGGATCGAAACCGGTGGTTCCCAAGGGAACCTATCTGGTTCCCGATTCCAATTTTTCGGAACCGGTGGGTACTAGTTTGATTCTTGGTTCTAGGTGTGGAACCACCCACCTGCCCACTCGGACCGGACCGGTAATATAATAACAATATATAATATTTTATTTATTTATTTTTTAATTAAAAAAAGAAAAAGAATCCTAAATCCCTAAGCTAAACCTAACTCGCTTGACGCTCATAGCCTCATACTGAGCCGAGAAACACCTTCTTTTGCTTTCGCCTTATGCTCACTCTCACTCTCTTACTCTTCTCGGTCGATACTCACCTTATCGTCTCCGTCTCCGTCCTTGGTTAGTGGGTCTATGAAACCAACGGGCGATTCCCGGTTCCAATTTTTCAGAACTGGTCCCTAGTGGGCGGTTCTCAGTTTTAGGATGGAAACCGCCCACCCAAATCATGCTCACCCCTATTCTCAATAAAAGGTGAATATCTCCCTGAGTAGGCTTCTGCTGAGCAATCCCAACACTAGCGCGGTCGTCCACCTAAAGTTTGATGGTCGAAATGGAATTCACCACGGGTGAAACTCGAAATGATTGACACGAGCATTCTTGTGCCCGACTTCAACTCTTTCTCGGTGCGATTTTAAAGATTGAAGGAGTTTTATAATTACCATGAAGAGCGACATGGACAGGCCTAGTTAGCGATTTTATCATTTGGCATGGCCCGCTCACATTGGCTGGCCCGTACCCAAAAAATATCTCCTTATCTCCAGATTTTGCTTCAGGTCTCGTCTCAGCTCGCTGTTGCTGGTGGTTCTTGTTCTACTGCAAACCGAGAAGGAAAATTCCCCAATGAGCTTCACGCCGTCATGCCATTGCCACTCAAAGCTTCTTCTCTCTCCTCCTGCCCACCTCCCTCGCAACGCCCGCTCCTCCATGAAGGCGAACCGCGACCTCCTCTCGCCCTCCGCGGACCGCCGTCCCAGCTTTCCCCTCCATAGGCAGTGGCGACGAGGGCTCCCTTTTGGAACCAGCGCAATTGCCGATCAATACGGCTCTGCTCTCACCACCGCTGCTCCGCTGAAGGGCGACATATCGGTGTTCCTCCAAACGGGGTAAGTCGGCTCGACACTCCTGCTCGAACAGAGCTCCTTGTGCGAAGTGTTGCGTATTATCTTGATGACCCGGCGTTGCTTGCAGCGCGGTGATGCTGTTAGCGTACTTCATAGCGAACTTCGTCGTCCCCAACTTGATATCCAAGTACTTGGGGTTCGACAAGATAAACGAAGGCGAGGATTCTGAGGACGATGATAAAAGCAGATCCTCGGAGGGAGGAGAAGAAGAGAGAGATAGAGGAACTCAAGCGAACTCGAAGATGACGAAGAAACGGGGCTTCAACAGCACCCGACGCTGACATTTACATTTGGTCGGTTTCGTGTTCGCATTTTCATCGTCCATTTCCGTTCTCCAGATGCCACCATCTTCAAAATGAAGATATTCAGTCGGGCTCGACTCTCTGTAACTTCAACAATAATAAGGAAAGAAAATTGACCATCCTATATTGCGTGCGATTAGTGTTCCGGGGACCGTGCACGAACTTTACCAAGATTATGTTGGAATTCGACTAATTCCTACAAATCAACAGAGTTCTAGCGAACGAAATCCGCGAGTGGAAAAGAGGACTGGATTGGCATAAAAAGGGGAAACGATAATACAAGAACAGAAGTGAAATTACTGTCTGTTATATGTATTGTCTACCTGCTCGGGTTTTTATTTATTTTTTATTTTTCTTGCATTTATGCAGCTAAGGTAAATGTGCTTCGTGTTCCCGTACGCTCCGACTTCCGGGTTTGGATTTTTCTCTGGTTCCTTTGTTGAAGAAGCACTTCTTCCTGCAACCCCTGTAAATCATTTTAACTTCATGGGGAGGTGATTCTTCAACCTGAATATCAAACAGATATTTAGGATGAAAGAAGGATCCGAAAGCCTGGCGCTGTCCTTAAGTACCAAAGCTCAAGAAATGAGAATAATAAAGTTTTGACACACGAGAGAGATTGCAGATGCCAAGTAGCAGATGGCAATACCTTATCTGTTAGAATAATAGATCGAGACGGACTTGGGTGAAAGGATCTGGGAACAGGAAGATCGATGGTTGATGGTCTTTTTGCATAGGCTGAGGATGTTCAGACTCGATCATGTGAATTAGCAGTATTGCTCCTCCAGATTACTGGAAACCTAAAGGCAGGCAGGTGGACACATACAATTGCCATATTACATGGCACCAGCTTTAAGTGTAGGGTACACCTGATAATTTTACTTGCAGTAGTTCCTCCAATAAATTCTTGAAGCAAATTCCACTGCATCCTTTGTGAGGTATAAACTGCAACTTAGCAGAGAGCGCCCAAGATTTGTAAGGACTTAGATGCTTCAAAATCTCTGGATCTCGATCATAATCCTGGTAGGTATTGCGAGAATGCAACATTAGAAGTACATTCCCAATAATGATACAGGCTGTTTTGACAGCCAGAGAAAATTGAGTTTCTTGTAGCTGCCTGGTTTTTTACTCAGAAAGACTGTTGGAATGGTGGAAAACTCAAGGCACCGCAATTGAGAATAACTTGATAATTTGTGGGAAAATTTTTATTTCAGGAGCATGCCCCCACAGTGCACTTTAAAATGCATAGTATCTAGGATTTAAATTTAGCAATTAGATATGCATATTATAAGAGGTACCCATATGATACATTATTCAGAAACCCAACCCATCTAGGTTCGTAAGAACTGCATAAATGGGACTCCTGGCAATACGATCACCTCACCTTTTCTGTAACAATGATGGTTGGCCTGGAACTGAATTTGCTCTCCAGGTCCTTAAGCTGCTTCTTAATCATGTCAATTTCCTACAAACCTAAGGTAAATCAATAACATATCGAGATAGCAAAAGGTAAAAGTTCTGAACCAGTTGACTGGTAGTTAGCAGTTGAAACATCGAGTAACTCGCTTGAAAGGGAGCTTATACTAATCAGGGAATGCGCCTAGTGACATAGCCATCGTTATCATAAGATCAGCACATCACAGGTCTCACTCATGACATAATTATGGGACTAACAAAGGGTAAAAATGCAACAGACATCCAACTTCTGTGTGATGCGCGAAAACAGAAAAGATAAAAAGGAGATGATTCTACCATAGTCTGAAATAAGTGATGGTCACTGAAGTCCAAGCGTTCAACATGAATGGCTCCAAGCTGCAGAGATTTTTTACGTCAAAATCAAACTAAGCATGAATTAAGAAGCCTTTCACCCAGTACCAAGAAGCACTGCCTTATAAAATTTAATAAATGGGATACCTTTTCAACACTCTTGACAAAAGCATCTGCAGAACCAATTGCAGAGACACATAGTACAACATTGTTGGACACCGCCTCTAGAGGTATAACGGAATCCATGTTTGCCACTTCAAAGAAGTATGCTGGAGCCATTCTAGTGAAGAAAACTTTTATAGATTTGTTGACTTCTCGAATAGCAGACTCAATGCTTGCGAGAGTTTGCTCAGGCACCTGTGAAGCACCAAGACATGAAATTCTAGCTCGCCATATCTCTCTACTAATGCAAACTCAAGAGCATCAGAACTGCATGAGTATGAAATGGAAACATGCATCGTACTCCACAATGCTACATAGTAAACAAAACTGAACAAAAATGAGAATCAGAGGACACTTACCAGATCTGCGTTATGTATAACAGCAATATTTGCTCTCCCAAGTGCTGTTAAAGGTTCTCGCAGAGGTCCGAGTGGAAGTAACTGATGATTTCCCCATGGGCATAACCCATTAACCATCACTATATCCAGATCACGTGACAATTGCCAGTGCTGCCGTGGAGAAAATCAAAGTACAAACTGAGCTAAGACCACAAGTAGCCAGGAGAAAGCTTTCCATACATGATGACTGCTGTATCATAACAACTGAAAGACACGATATTTAATGCTATACCTGCATTCCATCATCTAAAATTGCAGCACCAATTTCCTCACAGCAGTGATCGAAACGAATTTGACCATTGCTCCCTGCTTTTACCCCCATTTTCTGGTCAGTGGAGTCTCCTTTGAGACGTTCACAGGTATGAGGGTCACGGTAACCATACTTTTCGATGAAAGCAGCAGCAGTTGCTGCTCGATTAGCGCCGACACCAACATTTGCTGACTTCCCAAGGAGATGCCTTTGAAGCATTCTAGCTTCATCCCCACCAGCATAACCCTGTCCAGGAGAACATGCCAAACAAAGATCACTCCCTGAGAGCATAAACCATTTGCCATTGGAGTTGCAGGCCCTATCTGGTTTATTACTCTACTTGATAAATCTCATAATCAGCTAAAATGAAAGGGCCACCTAAAGAACACTGTAGAACTCCCATGTTTAGCCCTTCATATGAGACAAAGCAGTATCTTCTTAGCTTCTCTTTATGGTTCATACTGAAACCGTAACTTTCTAAGAAATTTCAAGCATTCAAAGACCGAGTCGTTACGAACTCCAAGTAGAGCCAGCAGAGAGAAGGAAAAAACTTACCCTGGTGAGAATAAGAGGCGAAATGCCGGAATCAGCAAGCAAAGCTGCAATGAACTCGACCATCGGCGTCTTCCCATTGCCTCCCCAAGACAAATTCCCCACGCTTATCACCGGCACCGGCAATCTCCACAAGCGAAGCGCCACGAGAGAATCATTACAACAAACAACATTACCACATCGTTGGCCAAAACGAAAAAAAAGAAAAAGAAAAACAACATTGCCACATCGATCCATGTCACAAGCTCGTCTGCTAAAACAAAAAAAAAAACTTAAAATGCTGAAGAAAATTCGCCACTCCACAACTATCCGGTCAGAGCCACAAATTCCCGCCGTTCACAGGCACGCGACTCAATTGATCGAGACGCTGTCGCTTCACTGACATGAACTTCATGCGAGCTGGCGAAATTCTCGAGTTCAACTTCGATTCGAGCACTGAAACTCGCGAGAGAGAGAGAGAGAGGTGTTACCGGTGCTTGGAAAAGAGGCGATTGCGGTAGAGGTGGCGGCGGAGGGAGAGGGCGACGCCGTACACGGAGGAAGCGATTGACAGGAGAGGCAAGAGAGAGCGGTGCCGCGAGGAGAGCTGCGAGCGATCTCGCGAGTACGCGATCTCGCGAACTGCTCTCCTCAGTTTCTCCATTTCGATGTCAAAGCGCTCTGATCAGCTCGTGTGAAGAAGGAGAAGCGAGTCGTGAGGAAGAAGCACCGTGCGGTGTCGTTTTCTCTATCCACATGGTCCTGACGATTTATTTCCAAGAAAATGCCCTGCTTCGTGTGGTTATCTTTTTTGAATTGCAAGAATGATTTCCTACGCAAAAATTTCATTCTCAATTATGAAATTACGTTTAATTAGAAATTTATTTTTTTACTTTCTCGACCAATTTTAAAACGGCATTCAAATTTTTATAAAAATTTAAAATATTATTCGGATTTTAAAAATTATGATAATGGGATATGTGAATTTATATTTCGATATCTGTATATTGCAAAATTACCGGTGTTTAGGATGAAATAAAATCAAAGTGCATTCGCGAGTAAGATTTAAATCAAATAAAAGGTAAAAGGTAAAAGAAAAATTCCACACATGCTCTTAATTGTTAGGATTTATTTAATTGTGGAATGGTGGATCGAATTGCGATATATAACCGAATTATTGATGAAACCTGCCTTAAATTACAATGGAACCAAATTATGTGATTCGAATTTTGGGAAGGCCTGGTATAGGGGTGTGCAAAGGAACCGAGAACTGCTTAAAATCATACTGGACAGGCCCAGAACTAGCGGTTCCCGATTCCAATTTACTAAAATCGGTGAGTATCGATCCGGTTCTAGGCATAGAATCGCCCACCACCCACGTGGACCAATGATATATATAATTTTAAGAAAATTTTCCAACCAAAAAAGAAATAAATTTAAGAAAAATGAAAACATTAAAATACTAGTCCGAAGCTCGCCCATCAACCGAGTTCTTAGCTCGTCTCGCTTCTGCCTTATCTAAATCATCTCTCTATCTCTCACTTGTGGTATCAACTTTTAAGCTCAACATTCATCGACTTATGGTCTCGACTCTCGACTCTCATTAACTCACAGCCGTGCCTTCGACCTTTCATTGCCTTTCTCTCTCGCTCTGAGTCATCTCTATTTGAGTAAACCTTTGTGGGATCAGTTTTATAGACCCATCTAGGAACCGGACCGATCTGGTTATCGGGTGGGTGGATCCTAGGTGGGTCCATAGGACCAACATGCGATTTCCGATTCCAATTTTCTGAACCGATCTTTAGTTCCAGACCATGCTCACCCTCAGTCTGTTTTTTTATCAATTTGGAATGGTGCTTCCTTTTGCATAGGCATGATGGCATGTTTGTAATATTCTGTGCAGTCGTGACACAATCATGGCCCAGCTAGCGCAATTATCTTCCAATTCATATTCTTGTCGATGATCATGTGTTTTTGACTTTTCATCATTAAGGAGGGGGGGGGGGGGATAAACATGATTGGCCTCCCAAAAAAAAACTCATATTACTTTAATCTGATGTGGAATAAAGGCCACGAGTTCGAAATGTAGATGAAATCAGAAATTGAAAATAGAGAAAATCCAATTTAAAAAAAGAAAGCAGAAAAAAGCTCAACAAGGAAAAGACACTCACATGAAGGTTTATAAAGATCACCTTTTTTTTTGTCGATTATGAAGATCAATTTGAAGTGCATCAAATTTATAAAAACTGTCGATGTCAGTGGCACCGTACTATATAGGACAATTCGTGTCCACATAAGCAAATTATGGCCAAAATTGATCGAAAGAATTACAGTGGCAAATTGTCAAAATGTCTATAACTAAATTAATCAAATTTAAAAGTTTAAGACTGAATTAGTATACGTGCAATAAGTTTTATGAATTTTTTGACAAATATCCCGCCTTTATAAAAACATAGTATTGATGCACTTCAAAGTGATCTTCAACCACGAACCGAAATCCGTACATTCAAGAGAAATGTAATATAGTGGAGGAGAAGAAAGTCACGAACATGAATTTGTCATTATATTTTTTCAGTCTTCCTCGTGTGTATTTGCGGACCCAACGGAGCGAAAGCGCGAGTTAATTTTGAAGAGACGCGACTCTTCAAATATAACTTTAAATATCGCGAAAAAGGTCACGAGCAAAATCTCTTTTGGTGCATTATACCTTTCGGAACAAAATTTTTCCCGTTCGGTACGACCTTAGCATGACTTATGTTAATCCTAACAGCTCAATCTTATCTGTATCGGGACTTGACTTATTAACCAATCTAATTGGCTTGACTAATATTCACGAGTGAAGCGTCGACTCGACGTTTGTTAATGCATGCCAATTGGCCTCTAGCTAAACAATCCAAGCGTCGCGATTAGAAGGAAAAGGTCCGAGCTTTCACTATATTTAATCTTTAGTGACATAAAAAATAATGATATTTTACAAAAAATTATAATGACAAGATATCCCATATCCGGACATCAGGTGTCATTGTTCGAAGAACCAGAACTGTTCCCCCCCCCCCCGGCTAGCGCGTGTCGGTAACGTCCGCGGCCAACGATCTACACTTCGGAAAGGACGCATTGAATGATATATCCTCCCGATCTCCACTTTCATCTCGTGGCTCAATCAAAACGTTTCGTCGCGGGTACGAAACTCTTGTGATAAAGCTATATGCTACTGGGGCGAGATGCTCGTCGTACCTTTTCAACATTTTCGCTGATTAAGAAAAAAGGCGCGGGGTCAATTTTGGTTTATCAAAAATCGATCATAAATTCTCGTAGATTATCCTCTGTTAGAAATTAAACTCCATTTAAAAAACGCAATAGATTAATTTTGATTATTTTAGCCATTCCAGCGCCACGCGAATTGGAGAAAATGATTGAAAAAAAAAATCACGTCTGCATTTTCTGTCAATCAAGTTGGGCAGAAGGGAAAATTACAAAAAAAAAAAATTCTAAATCTATTGCATTTTTACCAATGCGGTCCTAAAATTTTCGACTGTATCAATTGAATCCTAGATATTTTCGCACTTTGCTTTCTTTTTTGTCAAAACGTTTTGCCAATTAAGTCATAAAACTTTTCACCTTTTAATAATCGAGTTCATTCGATCAATTTTGACCTGAAATCGTTGACGTAGATGCGAGCCATGTTACATTTTACGGCCGGTGCTAATGCGGAGAATTTTTACTAATATTTTAATATTTTTATCAATTTTTTAATGATATTTTTTCTTTTTCCTTTTTTTTTCTTTTCTTCTATTTTCCTTCTTTACTTTTTTTTTTTACCGTGGCCAGCAAGGATTGCCGGGCCCTCACTGGCCGAGGGCAAGGCAGCTTGCCCATATCTAGGTGAGGCTGGGTGAGTGCATTGGAGCCGGTGAGGGCTCGGTGAACCTTGTACCATTTAGAAGAAAAAAAGAAAAAAATTAATAAAAAAATCTATAAAATATTATTAAAAATTATCTAGGTTAGCATCGGTCGTGCGATGTAAGATGGCTAGCATCTATGTCAGCGATTTCTGGACAAAATTGGTTGGACGAACTCAATTGGAAAAAAAGTGAAAAGGCTTAGGACTTAATTGACACAATTAAAATGATTAGAACTTATAGGCTTAGGACTTTTTTAGTAATTTTTTCAGGTGACGAAAGGACTTGATTGTAACTTGCACTAATACGATAAGTTCTAAGACTTAGTGCATTTGGTTTAGCATTTGCCAAGGACTTTGGGGCTTAAAAGTCCTTTGGGCAAATGCAAATCGGGCTTGACAAATTTTTTAGATGGCTTCGGGAAAATGAAATTACATTTCTAAAAGACTTTTAACCCAAAGTAGGTCCGGAAGTGCTTTGGAAAGTAGTATTCTTGGAATGCTAGTCTTGGTACTATTCACTATTCATTGGCAACGTTCATCTTCCTGGCGATTTGCACAGAGGAGTTGGACGAAGGCCAACGACCTTTGCTCGAGGCGTCGTGCGACCCAAGCGACGTTGCCTAAGATGAGGCATCCTCATGCGAGACTGGTTAGCGTCTAGATCTGGTCGGCGGCGGCTCAGTTTTGCTGGCAAATAGTTTAAGAGTGTGTTTTTTTTTAAATTAGGAAAAGTTCTTTATAAAATGTAGTTTTAAATAAATGGCACTTAAGTTAAAGTTACTTCTCAATATGTTTTTAAAATATGCTTTACCAAATAATATTTACATCTCGAAAAGTTCCTTTAGCTTAAAGGCCCTTTTAAAACCAAATTAAGCGCATCTCTAATTGCGTATTTTGAAAATTTGAAAATTTAATTATTTTTTCGCGGTAAGTTGTATGACTCGTGATTTATTCGCAAAAAACAAGAAGTGTAGCAAAGTCAACTTTGTTGTGCTCTACTTGTAAAGACGACCGAATAACTTACTACATCGCACCTTTTGGACTCGAGTGTGAGGCCGTGGGCCCAAAAACTCCGAAGGAGGAGAGGAGGACGAAGTGCGCGCGTACACGCGCCTTACACCGCGCGTAGTCCGTACAACCCATCGCCCACGCCATCGAAAGCTGTAGAAAATCGCAAAACGACAGGAGGCAACGGGCAAGGGGCCCGGGCAGCGGGCAGCGCCAAAATCGCCCCCGTTCCTCCCATGTCCCCCATTGACGCCGTTTTCTTTACCCTCTCCCACCCAATCAATCATTTCCCCGACCCGGGGCCCACGCACCCCCCGAACCTCAGCTTCGGCGGACTCAAATTCCAGGCTCGGCCTCAGGTTCGGCCCAATGAAGTCCTCTCTCTCCTCGCAGGAAAGGGGAAATGCCGAAGGCAACACCGAAAAATTTAATGGAAGCGAGCGAGGAGAGAGAAAGACAGTGCGAGAGTTTCTAGAGAGAGAAAGCGTGCGTGTGTGTGCGTCCGCGCGCGCGCCCACTGTGCTTCCGGGGGGGGGGCGCGATGATGGGCCAGATCGTGAAGAGGAAGAAGAAAGGGCGGCCGCCGAAGTCGGATCTGGCCAAGCGCTCGCCGAAGCCCCCGGCGCCGGCGCCGGAGCCGGACCTCCGCCGGAGCCTCCGCCGGCGGAGCGTCAGGTACAACTTCATCGACTACGACGACTACGTCGACGAGGAGTACGAGCTCGACGACGAGGAGGAGGAGGACGAGGGGGACGAGAGGAGGAGGGCGAAGAAGCTGAAGCTGGTGGTGAAGCTCGACCAGGGAGCGCGTGGCGAGCACGCGCAGGACAGCGGCGCGTCCAGCTCGGACGAGGGGGAGCGCGGGGAGAGGAAGCCGGCGCTGCGGGGCGGCGGGGGCGGGGACGAGGACGCGGAGGAGGAGATCGGTGGCGATGACGACGACGAGGAGGTACTGAAATCTGAACGGGGGAGAGGGGACTGCGCAGCGATAGGGTTTAAGCCGAGACGGTGCGCAAAATTGGAGATTTGTGTGGATGGAGATGGAAACTGCGCTGAGATTGCGATCGTGTCCAGCTCAGACGATAACACTTGAGCGATTTTTCTAGTTGGTCCAGACTTGTAAATTCGCGCACTCGCCAACTTTCTCTCTTGGTCGTTCCTCAGAGAGAGAGAGAGAGAGAGAGAGAGAGAGAGAGAGACAGATAACGGTCAACTGTCGATAACTAACGCAAACAGAATCTAATCACGCTCGCCAGTCCCACCTTTCTCTCTCTACCTCTGTATTTAAAACCTCACCTTGCTTGTACTTGCGTGTTGTCTGTTCCTTGTCTCTGCCGCTGTCTCTGCCGCTGTCCCTGTCGAGGGCTCTCGTTTTCATACAATGATCAGTCTTTTGCCTGTTCTATTAGTAAGAATATTGTGTCGGGTTATGAGTTTGTGTGTGCGGGTGCTGAGATTTTGTGGTCTAATGGACTTTTCCAGGAAAGAGGTCTCGGAGAAAAATCGGCAGGGCTCAACTCTCCCCTAGGTCTGGTCTCGTTCCCCGGGTTTCCGGGTTTCTGGTTTGAGCTTTTGAATTTAGAGTGCTTATGTTCCGATTTAACTCGAATGCATTCGAAACTTTTGATTTGGTTTGGTTAGCGATGTCGAGGTCTCCAGCTCCTTCATCAGGGATCCCGCTACCGGATAAGAGGAAGCTCGAGTTGATACTCGACAAACTCCAGAAGTGCGGTTTGCATATATATATATTTTGTTTCCTTTTCAAATGGGTATCTATTAAACCTTTTTCCCCTGTAAATGTCTCAATGTGTTGTGATTGTGGCAGGAAAGATATATACGGTGTTTATGCCGAGCCTGTTGATCCTGAGGAGGTATTTGCAATATCTTCCTTTTCAGCGTACCGAGTGGATACCATACTATTTGATGTGATTTTAATGAGTGAATTACTTTGTGGTTTTGTAGCTTCCAGATTACCATGATATTATCGAGCATCCAATGGATTTTTCCACTGTGAGGAAGAAGCTTGCCAACGGATCGTACTCTACTTTGCAACAGTTCGAGGTGGGCAACCTTTGCTTGTTTGTGCATATATATTTTATTGAAGGCTGAGACTCCTGTGTGTCTAGTTGATGATGACTTTTTCTGGGTTTGAGCGTTTACTGGATCCTGAATTTTAAACCGTGATTTACCCTCTTTCCCACTTCTTTTCATTGACGAGTGTTTTGGAGGACTTTTTCATGTTATTGACCAGTTACAAACACTGAAGAAACAAAAATAAGAAAAATGAAAAATAGAGGCCGGGTACTGTGGTGATTGGCAAGCAATAGCTTTACTTCATTTTCAGGCAAACCCAAAGTATAGGCTCTTTCGTCCTTGGAGCCTAATCTTCATGCAATGGCTCTGATGTCTATTGGACTGATTTTATCATTGAGAAACTGTATTCCTGCATGAAGGCACAAAGTGGAATGCAAGTAGATTTTCTCGAATGAGATTGTGCTCCTATAGCTAATTACCACATAGCATTTTGATTTTCAAATTCTAATTATAAGACTGCTGGATATTGTTACTGTGTTTAATAAAGTCTGAAAGGATGCCAGAACATTCTAAATTAATTTTGTTCATTCCCCGGTTAGCTTGTGTAGTTCAGCTCCTTTATTTAGAGTTCGTATTCATAGGAGTCCTAATTGGAAGGTTTTGATTCGGTTTCTGTGTTCTTGTGCATCGGCCAATATCTCTTTCTTGGCATATTTAATCATCATGGGTGTGAAATATACAAGCTTAAAAATATTCTTGGTTTTCATCTGATGACTTTCGATAAATGACATAGCCACTTACTATTTGTTTCTTACCATTCCTATCATCTCCATAGGGGAAGGTGCAAGTTAAAAATGTGATTCACTGCCTTATTTCTAAATTTTGATGGGTTTTTGATTGGTTGGATTAGATTATTCCTTTTGGTGGACCTTCCAGCTGTGAAAGATTGTGATTGTGCTTTGTATTTTCCCGTTATTCATGCTTTGAAATCTGCAACTTTACTTTCATAATCTCTGATCCTGTGGTCTTTGTTCAATGCAGAGTGATGTCTTCCTTATTTGCTCTAATGCTATGCAATATAATGCGCCAGATACTGTATACCACAAACAGGTATAAATTCTGTCTTCATCCCTTTCCCTTTTTAAATTTTTTTTTAATCTTGGATTTTAGGTTTAGTTTGAACTCTAGAATGTCCTAAAGTTGTCTTTCTGTTTCTTTTAAAAGGCTCGTTGTATTCAAGAGTTGGGGAGGAAGAAATTTTTGAAGTTGAGGATTGACTTTGAACGCTCTGAGAAAGACAAAGTAAAGATTGACTTGGAACAGTCAGAAAAGGAACTTAAATCTGACCAGAGAACGAAGTCCAATTTTTTGGCAAAGAAACAAATGAAAAAGCACTTCTCGCAACCTGTACAGGAATCTGATTCTGCCAGCATCACTTGTGCAGACGTCCCGGATGTTCTAAATAGTGCCACCGCAAACCAAGCTTCTGGTTATGATAGGCTGAGCAATTTCGACGGTCTCGTGGAGGGTAATGCTATGCAGGTGGAGAATAACATAGAGAAAGCAGAAGACCTATCGTTAGGTATGATAAAAATGTGCTTTCATTGTCAACTAGCATTGGTAGGAAGTTAAATCATGTATTTTTTGATAATTAGTATGCATTAATGTGTGAAGAGAAGGTTCAAGAGAAGCTTCAACTCATTGTTGGGTTCCGATGATCTGACTATTCTTTGGGAGACATGTGACTTGAAAAGTTATCATATACTTTGCTGGAGAGTAGCAAGTTCCTTTTTAACTGTTGAATTTCAATGAAATATTCTAATTGATTGGGAGAATACTGTTTTGGCAATTTCAGGTAAAGGTCATCCATTGAAATTTGCACGGAAGCCGTATTTGCATGATGAGAATCGTCGTGCAACTTATAACGTAACAGAAGAACCTGTGGTTCAACCTGACACCATATTCAGTACATTTGAGGGTGAAGCTAGGCAGTTGGTTGCTGTATGTAACCACGACTCTCTAAGCCTTTTCTGGAGTTTGGCTCATGTAGATGTATGACTTTTCTGTTTTGAATCAGGTGGGGCTTCCTGTGGAGTATTCTTATGCCAGAAGCCTGGCTCGTTTTGCTGCAACTCTTGGTCCTGCTGCTTGGAGACTTGCCTCCCAGAGGATTGAGCGAGCTTTGCCAGCTGGATGTAAATTTGGCCGAGGATGGGTTGGAGAGTATGAGCCCCATCCTACCCCAGTTCTACTAGTTGAGAACCGAATGATGAAAGATTTTCCTCTAGGAACAAGATTGCATAACCGAGACGAATTGACAATGAATGAAATAATAATCTCTAAAATCCAAGAACCTGCCATGGAGCATTCAGTCGGTCAGCTTGCCTCGGAAGGGAAGCCACCTCTTCTTGTTGCAAGAAGATCCAGTACTACAAGCAATGCCAATTTTCAAATGCAGAGCCCATTTCAGAAAAATTTGAGCGCGCCTAAGATAAAAGTTACAGAACAGTTTGAATTAAACTCTTTGCCTTCAGGAGATCACCACAATGCTGAGCATGTTGCAGAGAAGAAATTTTCCAAGAATTCAGAAGCAGGGGCTTCCCGGTCTCGAGACTCTGTTTCACGAAATTTAGTTCATCAAAATTCAGGGATCTCACGGGCAGCTCCTTCCGCAGCTAGGGAGCAAGTTCTGAAAAACACAAGTCCACTGCAGTGTATGCCATCTAAACAGCCAGATGCTAATGGAGTGGTTACTAGGGGTTTGCCCAATGGGACAATTGCAAGTAATAGTTTTGAGAATAGCAGAATCACTCCTACGTCTTCTGTTGGTATTCCTAATCAAATGCCTAGAATGATATCATTTCCCCACGGACAGGACCAGGGTCTCAGTGACCCTGTTGAGTTGATGAGAATGATGGCTGAAAAGGCTCAAAAGCAACATAACTCTTCTAATCATGCTGCAACTGATGCTTCATCAGTAACGACGCCTTCTTCTTCCATAAGAAGAGAAGATGAAAGCAATGCCGCAGCAACTGCTGCTAGGGTCTGGATGTCCGTTGGTGCTGGAGGGCCAAAACAGGTTATAGAAAATCCCTGCAACCAGAGAAGTCAAGTACCTCCAGCTTTTCCACACAATTTATCTCATGAATATCTGTTGCATGTGGCTCGAGTTCGTGGTGAATCAGCTTCTGGGATGATGCAATTTCAACCTGCGAAGAACACTTTTCCAGTCCAGACATTTGGACGTCCTCCCATTCACTTGGGCACCGAAGCCCCATACCAAAATAGGCCAATGGTTTTCCCTCAATTCATAGCAGCTGACTTGCCTAGGTCTCAAGCACAGTCTCCTTGGAGAGGTGTTAGTCTGCATGCACAGCAGAGGCAGAAGCAGGAAATGCGTCCGCCAGATCTGAACGTTGGTTTCCAGTCACCAGGTTCCCCTGCGCCGCAGTCTTCTGGTGTTCTGGTTGATTCACAGCAGCCAGATTTGGCCTTGCAACTTTGAGGCTGATGGCTTACTGTCGATATGGATGATGGAGGAAGGAACAGGAATTCATGGCTTCTGTCCTTGGGAATGTGAAAGTGAAAATATGCTCTTGGTCGACGGGAACCCTTGGAATGCCACTTTGTTAACATGCCCAGATAGTCCAGAAGACCAAATGACGCAAAGTCCCTGTTGAATTGAGATGGTTTTGGTCTGATTGAGGACGAGCATTGGCTTCAAAGTCGGAGAACTCCCAACAATTGTCGTGCCAAGAGGTTGCGACGGGATCGTTGCTGTGGTCTGTGTAAAGGTAGCAGAGCATTCTGTCTTATTTTTTCCCTGACGATGACGACTAACTTATGGCGGCATATATCTAAGTTACTGTTTATGGAGATACGAAGTTAGGATAGTCTTGGAGAAGGTGTTGTGCATGGAATCTGTATTTGCGCCTTTAACTCGCAAAGAAAATGTAGAGATGGACGGTACATTTTTGCAGGGCGGTGATAGATTCAGATGTAGCAGTTCGTCAGTGCCTCTCTTTAACTCCAATCCTTGTTTTGGCCTTCATTTATCTTCTGCTGCTTGCATCTCAGCAGCACTGAAACTAGGCTTTCACAGGAGAGTCCGTATCACTTCCAGTGCATCTTCAGATCTTTTAAATGCTTGTTTCTGCTTCTTACGTTATGAGCGAGAGACCGGCTATTTCTCAATCATTGACACAGCGATTGGCATTGCTTTCCGTTATCAGTTCATCATTTGAGATACTAATGAAATGGTGCCGTTGCTTGCTTTATGTGGTTTGCTGAGGATTTGTTCTTTTTGGAGATTTTAAAAACTTTGCCGATTATTCGTCTGAAAGAAGGCTGTCTTAGACAATAGGTGATTAGCACAGTTTCATCGTAGCGTCGCATAAATGGAAATTCAAGCAGTTTCGCATAAATGGAAATTCAATAGAACTGATTGTATTCGACTTCTTTTGATGCTCTCGATCAGTTGCAAAACTCTCGATTTCTGCAGCCTGACCGATTGCTTTTGCTTGTAAGGCAGCAAATATAGCAATGCATTTGCAGAAAAGAAAGACCTAAAACTCAAGAGTAGGCTATCTTGACGAATCTCGAGTCCGAAAATTTCGACTCTTCCCATACAATCGGAATCCTCTCTTTAACTCCGTCAATTTTCCAAAGTGTAAGTCCCAAAAGCTGGGAAAGCTGAATTGCCATTAGAAATGGAAAACCTCAATTTGACCAGACGCGAGGAGGAGAAAAAGTGGATCGCGGACACACTTCTCATCCTCAATAACAGGGATTTTTCAGGACCCAATGAACTTAACTAGAGATTTGCCTCTTCCTATCTCTACTTTTGTTTTTCAATTTCACTGAACACAACAGATCTTTGCAACTCTTACATGACATTGATTTCACAAGGAAAAAAGAAAAACATTATGATACATAGAGAGCACCAATCCTCAGCTCATCACCTCAACAACTTCTGGATTTGGTTCTTCCTCATCGAGAGGCGGGCGAACGAAATCGAAATCCCGAGGCCTTGCCTCTTCTCCTTCTTCGAGCTCTTCCCATCTGTCAGGACACAAACGTCTCCATTGCACACATGTCTTCTCGGCTCGGGCGATTCCGAGAAACAGCCGAGGATGTTGGAGAGCCGAGCCATCGTGGGACTTGGAGATGGGAGATATGTGATCGTGAGATCCCAGAAAGGCCTCTGTAGCATTTGTGTTCTCTGGAGTTGGTATAAGTAGAGGCAAAGAAGAAGACGTCCTGGTGCACGATTTCAATGCCGTTCTTTTCTTCTCTTCTTCTCGTCTGATTCATCTGTCGAAAGTCTACCAAAGGCCGAGGACGGTCCGTGTTGGTCGGCTCTGACTTTACTGTAAACATTGCCGTGCACACGCTTCTACATCGGAGGCCATTCAACTACCAACCACAAACTGACCAAAAAAAAAAAAAAACCAACCAACCGCAGATCTTGGAATTAATGGACACAAAAAGAAACAAACGAAAAGTGGCTCCGGGAATCAATCTAGTCTTGACAGAGGCCGATCAAGTGGCGTGTCTTTTAGGACCTGAGTAGGTCCTTAAAAGGCTCCATCTCGATTCTCGTTCGGATCTCGAGATCACCGGCGTGTAAAATTTCCAGAGAGTGTTCCCACTCTCTAGAAAAGAAAAAGATACGGAAGAAAATGGGGAGTGTGAGGCATGTGGGCATCGATACGTTAAAATAAAGAACATATTCGTGGATCCCGCCTAATAAGATTGGGACAGGCTGCAAAGGCTCTCGTAGCAGCTTAGGCTCCCTAGTAAACCCTTAACCAAACATCATGGATCCAAGGATCTTCACGTTTGGTTTAATTTGATCAAAGAAGAAATCTGTGAGGCTACATTTGATAGCCAAAAAAGTCACGACATGATAAAATTTAACATGTCCGGTGTTTGGTTCTTGTTTAAGACATGATAAAGTCGAATACATCCCATAGGGAGGTGGGATAAAGGTGAATATAATTTTTTATATTCATGGTATAAAAGTTATTTTTCTAAAATAAAAAACTTTTTAAATAATAAATTAAACTAATAATTAAATATAAATAATATGTGAATTATAATATTAAAAATAAAATTTAAAATAACAAAAAAACAATAATTTTCGTTTTTATTTATATTTGAATTTTTTTACTCTACAAGATATATTTTGTATATATATATATAGTATCTATATTATTACATATTTTAGGTATAATAATATCATTTATTATTTGATAAAAATTTTAATAAGGAATGGTGGAACGGAATAAAAAAAATTAAAACAAAGATGAAAAAAAAAAGGTAAATTACAATGAAGTAAAAAAATTCCGATTTTAAATGAATAAATTCAAACTTAAAAAGGATTTTCCCAATTCTCGAAGAATAAGGGGCAATGCAATTTCGAAAAAAATATAGCATATCCGTCTTCTTGTCCTCTATATGGTTCATGTCAAAGCTTCGAGACTCTTCCATAATTTTTTAGTTCGCGTCAAAGTTTCACAAAAAGGGTGAGAGAGTTGAAGCTTCTTCTCTTCATAGCTCTTTAGTTCGCATCAAAAGTCCCCGAAAGCAGCAAGACAGTCGAAACCCGTTCTCTTTCGTAGATTCGCGGTTCCTGTTGAAGTTTCGCGAAAATAACGAGAGAATTGAAGCACTATACTTTTCGTAATCGCAGGAGTAAATAATCATATTTTCTCTCTCTTATGTAAGAGATTTTCACAATCCCCATTTGCATATTTTCATGTCATCTACATTGATATGTAGTAAATACCAAATAATAGACACGATATGATATGAAAAAATCCAGCTTTATTATTGCGATTCACCAAACAGTAGATAGAATATAAGAAAATCCACGAATTTCATGTCCTATCATATTTAATCCTATTTTGCTTTGAAATTCATACGAGCAAATGCAACCCGATGGAATAAGACAACCCCGGACCGTCAAATATTACAAACTTGAATAAGCTACTTTCGTCTTAAATATTCTTCAGTTCGGTCTCCTGAAAAGTATCGACTGCCTGTTGACAGAATGCTTTTGGCTCGATGTGCTTCAATTGTGGTCAATGATGTCCTTATTACAATAAGCGTATGTAAACATGGGATTAAAAAGCTGATTCCAGGCCTTTTCTTGAACTTTGTTTTTTATTAATCTGCTTTGTCCCCACCAAATGAAGATCGGATCCTGGAGAAAATCAAGATAAGCGGATACTCATTGCTCATTTTTCTTTCTTCGTGTAAAAGCGTATTGGAGCGGAAAATTATCTGAAAAGTCATAAAATTATTACACTTTTGTTAATTGAGTTTATCCAACTAATTTCAACTGAAAATTATTGGCATGGACACCAGCAGCCTTACAAGGCACAGCCTGTGATGATGTGGGCAGTTTTTAATAATATTTATTTTTTTATTAATTTTTTTCCTTTTCTCTTCTCTTATCTTCTTTTTTCTTTTCTCTTTTTCCCTTTACCGATCTCAGGCGAGGGAAGCCCTTCGCCTAATCAGGTGAGGGTTTGCCCTCACCATCCTAGGCGAGGCTGGTGAGGGCGGCCCTTGCCCGAGGTCGGCAGAGGGAAAAAGAAAAAAGAAAAGAAAAAAAAGGAAAAAAAAATCAGAGAAAATTACAATATGATTAAAAATTGTCCATATCATAGCTTGCCGTGCCACGTAGGACGGCTAGCGTCCATGTCAGGGATTTCCGATGGACTCTATTGACAAAACGTGAAAATATTTGGATCTCAATTGGCGCAATTAAAATGCTTAGGAGTAAATTGATAAAATTCAATGGGTTTATGACTTTTTGGACAATTTTCCCCGTATTTGAGGGTCTTGACCCTACCATAAATCTGGTTTCTTTGCAGATACCAAATTGGTTTTAAAGGCATGTGAAAAAAGGCAAAAGATCATTGAAAAAATGAAGACATAACGATTTGGGGGAAGATAATTTAGCATATATTGCTTGATTTGTTTTGTTTTTTCTTCTTTTTTTTTGTTGCGTTTATATTAAAGGGAGTGAAATGTAAAATATGTGGATGAAATCGAAGTTCACAGCTAGAAGATGAGCTATATGACTCTGTTTCTTGCTTGTTATATCTTATGGTAAGTGCCAGAATCTCCTAGCACCAAGACAACACTAAAGGCATATAATGTGAGGATATTGTTGAGGTCAAATTTACACCGGAGCTCATGATTGGCAAAATCAAAAACCTTCATTATTTTTTATCTGGCCAAAATTAGGAAACCAAACGCCTCTATTAGTTCCTTATTTTGGAAGTACAGCCAAGCTTAGTTGGCAAACCCAATAGGTGAAACTCTTGCAATGACCATGAGTGAGAATAAATGCAAAAACATGAAGGAAACATTGAAGCTGTAAAACTGAACTGTCAAAGATACGCTAAGCAATTCATGGTGTATCCTACCTAAATTCTGACAATTAAAAATGTAACTTTGTCAATGGTAAAGAAGTGCAGACAAGTCAATGTGAGCCAAATGATAGGTCCCGTGCACAATACATAAATTTTTACGGTTGGGATCACTCGATCTACAATGGATCAACACCAGCCATGTGAAGCCCTCGTAAGTGTTTGTGCATGCACCTAGAGTTCATTTGTACCATCAAATTAGATGGGTTCCACTAGCCTCTACATGGAATTTTATCAAAATGGACGGTTCCGCCTTTACTAATTTTTACTTCCTTTGGCCCCCAAAGAAGCCTTTCACAAGAAAACATGGGACTCTTCTTTTGCTAATCTTCGTCAGAAAACATAAGCTTGGTACAGCCAATAAAGCCCAATATAAAGGGATATTCGTGAATCATCGAGGAGCCAATTCCCCATTGGGAAGAGCGTTGTGCCCAAAATTGATGTAAATTTCATCAAAAGAGCCGCATATGGAAATTTTCCATGAATAGTTATGTATGTGGGAGGACACTACATGCAAAAATTGCAGTGAAACTAGATTGGATATGATAAATTAAGATGATCCCTCAAGAGGGAAGTGCTCCTAATTTAGACCTTGTCTCCACATGTGCGAGCATCTGCCACATCGTTACCAGCACTACTAATTATTGGTTTTTCACTTGCAGACTGTCAGAAAAGATCCCGTGCCTTGCTACACGCATGCTTTGCATCCTTAAAGGGGACAACCACACCACAGTAGCTGGTGCACCGTCTCACAATCGCCAGCCTGTCCTGTGCTCTCCCTTTACAGTGTACAAATCAAAGAATCAAGCCTGTATCTGCACATATCAATCAGAGGAGGAAAACTACGGGGGGAAAAAAAGAAGCCCTGTTTACAAAAAAGAATCATGTGCCTAATAAATGGGTCAGCCAATGAAACCTGAAACGACATGCTAGCTCCTCTCCTATGGCTCTCTCTCTCCCTCTCTTTCTCCTTCTCTGTGAAAACCAAGGTCCAAGAATCAGCAGCATACGGTTTCCCAATCGAATTTCCAGTTGATTGTTCTCCGCTCACAAGAAAACATTGACTTTGTCTCGGGAGCAGCAATCTCCAATTAGGGGCCTTCTTTTGGGATGGCCCTGGTGAGATTTTCTGTTCATTTTAGCATGGGAGCTGCTCAGACAAAAAAATATTTCTTGATTTTCTGTTGATTGTTCCCATCAGCAAAAATGTCCCCTTATTGACTCCAACCATCAAATTCTGCGCCTTCCTTTTTCTTTTTTCTTTTTTTGCGGATAGTGAGTTTTTCCATTCTGAATGTTCTTTTGATGGGCTTGACAAGAAAAAGTTTCCAACCATTACTGGCACCGGTAAGCATCTAACCTGAAATTCTGGGCAACTTTCTTTTGTCCTGTTTTAACTCCCATTTCATGCAAAAAGAAGAGACAAAAGAAAGGACATAATCTCACTAACCCCTACACCACTACAACCACCTACATTCCACAGAGGATGAACAAGAACATCTTCCCTTGAAATCACAGAAAAGTTCACAAACCCAGAACCAAAAAATCCTAGAATTCTTGAAAAAATTCCAAAGTTAACCCATCAAAGCTCGGAAAAGAAAGCCCAGGACAATTCCATTTTAACACACACAAACACATAGGAATGAGCTTTCTGTGCACGTGCAACTGATCCCACCCTCCAGTTGGGTTTCATGACAAAAGGAATTGCATCAACACAACAACAAGAACAGCAGCAGCAACAGAGCGATGGACAATCAATCGGGTCGAGTAGTAGTGGTTCTAGCAGTGCTGGCAGCGTTGGAGGTGGGCTGGTGCTGAAGAAGGGGCCATGGACGGCGGCAGAAGATGCAGTGTTGATCGAGCATGTGAAGAAGAATGGAGAGGGGAATTGGAATTCGGTGCAGAAGAACACGGGTCTGGCGCGGTGCGGCAAGAGTTGTCGGCTCCGGTGGACCAACCACCTCCGACCCAACTTGAAGAAAGGCGCTTTCACTCCTGAGGAAGAGAGGTTGATCCTCAAGCTGCATTCTCAGCTTGGCAACAAATGGGCCCGCATGGCTACCCAGGTAATGTCTCTGTGTTGTTTTACTCTGCCTTTTCTGGCTCTTCTTCTGTTTTCCTCTGCTTGATTTGGTTATAAATTGAGTATTTTTGTGGCTTTGTATGGATGGTTGTTGTTGCACTGATTGAGCCTCATTTAAAGGTTTAAGGCATGTGGTTGTTTAGTAAAGTTCTCTAGTATGACCGATTCTCGGAGAGTTTGATCCGATAGGCGCCGTGCTTTTTCATCTTTTCGTGCTCTTTTGTTGATTTCGTAATGATATATTGTGTGATGCTTGATGGCGGATCAAGTTTTATTCCTTTCCCAGAAAACTTGGGTAGTGGTGGTACTTCAGCATTGGAGCAATTTTGTGTTATGATTTTGGTTGCTTTGAGTAAAATCTGTTCACCACATGTTCCTCCTGGGCTGAAAAAAAATTTCTCGTTTTTCTCAAGACGAGAGCCAAATACCAATTACCATGTACAGTTGGTCTGCTTTTCTCCAAGACCCGAGTCTTAGCTCTTATTTTGTGTTCAATTTAATATGGTTGCCATTTTATGCCTGGTTTTATGCCCATAGACAATCTGCACATTTGTATTTTCTCAAGCAATTTGTAAATCTTCCTCAACACTGTCTAGCTACCTGGGCGAACAGACAACGAAATAAAGAACTATTGGAATACGAGAATCAAGCACCGGATCCGCCAAGGCCTCCCTCTATATCCTCACGACATCACTCCTGAACATCTGCCATCTTCATCAGTACCGCGGGCGACAGAACCCCGATCGAATACAACCACCCAGCTTCACACACAGACCCCAATCCAAATCCTAACCCAACCAAGACCCATCAGCCAAGACCTGCCACAAACTCCTAGCAGCATGCTTCTCTCACCACAGTATTCTCAGCATTATCTCAAATCAAGCTTCAACAATTGTCTCTTTTACCCTTCCCCCTCTCTTGCTTGTCCCGCAAGCACATTCACCAACACTCACACCACTCCAGTTCTTGCATCCTCTCCTCTCAGGCTGAAGGGCAGTTACGAGGACACCACCGGGTTTTCACTCTCTTTTCTGCCCATCTCACTCGGTTCTTCTCCGCTTCCATCTGTTCCTACACCAAGCCAGTTGCCTAACACGGGTTCTTTTCAATTTAGTCCACTGAGTTGCAATGTGAGTTCACCTCAGTATGTGCAGACTCAGCTGGATTCGGACAGATACTCGTCATCCGTTTCAGTTTTTCCCTCAAAATCAGAACTCCCTTCAAGCCAATTGTACCTATCCCAAATCGGAAAACCAGAGACAGACATGAAGCGGAGACGGGGTATGTATTGCAGTGGTAGTGAGTTATTGGAGGATTTGCTGGAGGAGGCTCAAGCACTATCTAATGAAAACCCGCAGATGCAAAGCTTCGTGAACTTGCAAGTGGAGAAGCTCGACGTCTCCTTGAGGTCTGGTTGTGATTGGGATGCTAGAAGCTCTGTGAATCCCTCTGCAGGTTTGTTCTTTTATTTATATTAAGAAACATCAGTTCTGACTGGTTGCAACGATTGCTCGAGGATGATCAGTTAAGAAGATAATAGGTATCAATACAGAGAAAACGCTGCAGCTTTTAGTAGTCTGCCGCAGCTTCTGGCATCTCATGATTTAGTCTATATCTGCATACTGCACGCCTTGCACGTATTTTCTTCTTTTTCCTGATTTTCGCCTTCAAAGCTTCAACTCAAGTGGTGGGACTCTATGTTGCCTTCTATTGATTCGCTACTACTGTGGCTCGCAACATGGATATTCGCTGATTTAATTAGACCATTTGCTTTGAAGACTGCTGTTGCTTGTGATTGCTCTGATTTCACAGTCGTTACATCCATAGAGCTATGTAGCCTATATGAATGCTATGGCGGTTAATGCTATCTTGGCAAATGTTCATCAGATGCTCTTGCTCCTTTCTTACCCCATCTGTTCTTGCACTCTCATTTATAGGCCAAACAGAGTGACTTTATCTCTCCCACTTTACAGTGAACTTGGGCCATTCCCATTCTGAGATCGACACTTGCAAAGGTTTTGGTTTGCCTTTGGTACAAGAAGGAATTAAAGTCGAAAAAGATACTGCACAGCAGAACTTCACCATGCAACAAGAAGAAGATTTGTCGAAGCTACTTAATGTCTTCCCTTCAACCCTTCAGAGAGGTTAAACATACTTTAGCAATTGCAAAAACACTTAATTAATGAACATTTGAACTGTTTTTTCATCAGCACTGTATCTTACATGACTCTAACTGTCTATGTTCCTTTTCAAATGTTTTCTTTAAAGGGAATCTGGGGCATTCCACCCCTGACATCGACACTCACAGCAATATTTGTTTGCCTTTGGTACAAGAGGCACGGCTGGAAAAGGAGAAATTGGACCCGATCCCTTTCGTGCAAGCAGATGTGTCGAAGCTTCTGAATGTCATCCCTCCGGCAAATCAGTTTTCTTCAGGATACGACAGCAACAGTGAATTCTGCAACAGGCAATCATCAAGTTATGCTTCTGCCGGGGCAGATGTTACCATGGGAGGGCTCGAGATGCAGCAACAGATAGCACCGTCACTTCCAGTCACTACTGCCGTGGACAAGGAAAGAACTCCCGTCCCCAGCTCCTGGGACAACGTATCCAGAATTTGGTGAGGCACATGCGGGAATGATAGGAAGCTGTTCGACAATTCACCTTTATTATAAGATCGTCTAAATTAGTCCTTGGAGGGGCTTATTAAGTATCATATCAATGGTACATTGACCTGATGAAACTGACATTGGCCATATCTAGAAAAACTGCTTCCTTTTGGATTGTATTATCATAATTTGTATGTCTTCTACTTTCTAAAAACCATATGATATCTATGATTCTATCTAATGTATTACTTTAATATGCTTAGGAGCCTGCTTTGCATTTGTAGAAGTTAGGTGTAATTTCAATGAGTCAAGAGAGGTGTTTCGTGGAACCTTAACACAGGAGTGTGGCCATATGGGTGAAATGCTCGAGAGGAAGTTCCGCGAGGAAGATCAAGCTTTTCCCAATTTGGCCATAACCGTTCTATTTTGAAACCAATGTCCATTCGTAATATGTTCAAACATGAAACAAGATTTGGATTCTTTGCCACTAAAGGATACATTTGCATTAGTTAACTCCCCAGATTATATATTTGGCAAGCAATTTTATTTCAATTAGAGTGACTTCCAGTCCACGGCAAGGCCAACGTGTTCTGTTTCAGCGATTTGCATCTTGATGTTCACGAAGGAAATTGCAACCTACAAGTTTGATCGCAGATTCATGGGAAGAAATTGCAACCCTACAAGTAAGATGGCTTCTGCGTCCTAACGATCTTCTCACCAATGCAGAGAGCTCCACGCGTCGCACGGAATTGTTCCGGGTATAACATTTCTCCAACTCTTTTCTGCGTTTATATAACCACCACCTTCCCTGACTATCTCCTAAGCACCTGCACTTTCCAGAAGCTATCAGTTCTATGCATTCAATGCCATAAAGGAGCGCAGAGACCTTTGCTGTGATTTTCGCCCATCGCTCGACAGGGAGATAAACTCGCCATGGAAAAAATACTAGGGGGCCCATGGAGCAAATACTAAGGGGTGACTCGACAGGGAGATAATCTCGCCATGGAGAAAATACTAAGGGGGCCCATGGAGCAAATACTAAGGGGCGACGGAACCTCCTCGGAGGCACCAAGAGATGTGCAAGTAGATGAATGCTACGCATTGCATGTGCTAGGCCAGCCCAGATGATACATAAACTATGAGAGAGAGAGAGAGAGAGAGAGAGAGAGAGAGAGAGAGAGAGAGAGAGAGAGAGAATCCACTCATGAAAAGCCATAAATTCTACTGCTTCCAGTTCAGAAGATACCGCCAAATTTTTTTTATCAATAAAGAAACGGATGCGTTTGTGAGGGTGCAACTCACTTAAGGACTGGGTAACCAAACAATTTACATTTACTAAATTTTTGTGCTCTTAGAATCTTATATACATAGGATAAAGGATAAAGTTGCACTTGAATTCGACTCAAAATCCAAATGTGTTCTCGCCGCTATAAGTCATGTAAAGGAAACCATCTTCATCTTTGTGCTCCTCGTAGATTGCGGACATCATAGCAGCTACAACGATAGAAAAACGAATAATTCAAGCAAACTAACAGATACATGCTGGCCAAGAACATGAAAGCAGTGTAATCGTAAGCTAAGCTTCCTCACCAGTAGGTGGCAAGATATTCTTGACAAAGATGAATATGGCCTTTTCAGCACTAAGCTTGATCCTCTTTCGGACAACGTAAACAAATTGCCCAACAGTAAGATCAGCAGGAACCAGATACCTGCATCCATGACATGGATGAATGGATATAACCATTTTGGAGGGCGGAAATTACCCTACTGAGAGGAAGTACATGGGCTAAGATACAGAGTCAACTAATAGAAGAAAAAAGGGAATTCACTTCTTTTTGTCGATATCTGGAATGTCACTCCTTTCAGCTTTCTCCACAATGACCTGTAGGTTTTGAACAGAACTTTTGAAACCATGCCCACAGTCACAGTAAAGCAATTTAACATACACATTGATTCCTTATAATAACAAGATGAAAATTACATACTGGTATTCTATCAGGATATTTCTCCCTGATTCGAGCAGCTTCTGCCTGCCTCCTCTCTGGAGACAAAGATTGAATAAATGTAATTAAAACGTAAATAACCGTGCCAACAGAATTTTACTCGCTAAGGTATATGAGTAAACAACATTCCACACAAGTGAAGGCAAACAAAAGGTAAAGAAGCATGATGGTCGAGTGCCACCAAAACGAATTTCCAGAGCAAGACTGAAACTAATGGAGGGAACAATTACTACTCAGAGATAGAGTAGACTCCATTAGTTTTAACTGAACCGAAAATCAAGAGCAATGCTAGCTATACTAAGACCGATTCATAATTTCGAATTGCAAATTAATACTATAGCAAACTGGAAATGGGTATTTAAACAAATGGGCCATATTCAATATTCACTAAAAGCCTACAATATAAATTCGTAATACGATTTTGTACACAACGAGCAAGGATTCCATCATTAAGAAATCCATCACTTTGACAGACCCAACAAACAATTATGGCGCTCAGAATACCCAAAAGCTCCTGATCCATTACCACAGAAAGAAACAAGCAATCATTCAAGACTATTTCACTCTGCTATACCCAGATCCTAACAAGAAATCACAGATAAAGGCCTCCCTAATTCATTAACCCTAAGTATCAGTCTTACCACCAGCTTAAGGAACAAGGAATCCCAAAGGATCAGGCGCGCAGGAACAACAAAGAAAGTAAAGAATTGACACAAAGGAGTCAAACAAGCAAAACCCAGTAACCCACGAAAGCTCAACTCTCTATCAGCCCTCTCAGTCATTCACACAAGGACGATTTCATGCCAAAAAAGGAAAGAAAAAACAAAGCCTAATGTGCCAAGCAAACTCAAAAAGGCTCAATTCCTCATGATATCAATGCATTCGACCATCGCATCAACACAAGCAGAGAGAGAGAGAGAGAGAGAGAGAGAGAGAGAGAGAACCGAGAGGGTGTTCCAGCTTGAAGGAGCTCTTGGACATGGCCGGATTCTCCAGAATTCAACGTCCACAAACAAAGGGGGGGGAAAGCAACAAAATTAGGGTTTCGCAGGAGTGGGTGGGAGAAAAGAAGCACACGCAGAGAGCAGATCGACAAAGAGAAACCGTATCACCTGAGATGACGTGCGAAACAGAGAAGCAACAAATGCTTGAACTTGAAGAAGAAGACGTCGCCACCAATTCAAGCAAGGAGATCCCAATAGTCCACGACACAGTTCGCACGCACCGCGATCGTCCTCCTCCTCCAAAGAAATTATAAAGCACGGAGGAGTGATTCACGCATAATTCGCATTCAGCTTCGAAATAGCCCGAGCGGCCCAAAGGTGATCTGGTGTACGCGGGGCCGGGCTCAGAACGAGCCTTATGAACAGCTTTCGCACATACTTCGATCTTGACCCTACGACCCAATTTCATGCTGAAAGCTCGAGCTTGAGCGTAAAACTCAAAATCATGTGGCACGCCAATGTTTGTCATGCTTTGCGAATGCATATGATTATGATTCGTCATGCACCAACCTTCGGCGGCGAAGACAGGGCCGACCTAAAGATCAACAGATTGGATAGAAGGGCAAGCGCCCCTCGGATCGAAAGTGGTATTTTTCTGACTCGGCATGCGGAAAAGCTCTAGCTCGACCTGCGACGGACCAAAGGGCTGTGAAGGACCAATGCCGGATGCATTAGGCCCAAGTGAACCTATTTGCCTTTGCCAAGGTTCATTTTTTAGGCTTCTCCACCATTTCTGGTTCCATGCAATGCAACGTAATACCCGGAAACAGATGATAAGCTCAGGCCCACCATTGCTCACAGAAACCCCACAAACGTGGGAACTTGAATTCATCTTAACCTTCACAAGAACCTAAGTAAAGCGTGTCAAAAAAGGCAGCCGAAGTCCCAAGCACAGAGAGAGTAAAATGGGGATGAATCAGAGCTGAGCCTTAGCTGAAGAAAAGCAGCAACTAGAGAGTCTCCACCAGAATTCTCAAAACTCAGACATCCAAATTTACATTTACAGAGCAGAAAAGTGCTAAGCCTAACATTTTCACTTATTGTGGAGTTTCACTACCCATGGCATCACATGCAAAACAACACCACAGTTTAATGAAAGAATGCTTGGTTACAGTGTCTTGCCTCGCATTCATTAATGGGTCTCCCTCCCTTCCGTTGGAGCAGAATCCCCCGTGGCAAGACCAATATCACCAGCCGAAGATCCGCCTTCATCCTCGTCAACATGGAAAATAATATGCTGACTCCCAGTTTTTGCATTTACATTTTACATACTTATAAATTCCTCTATATCCAAATTTCATGGAAAAAGCACCAGTTTTCCTCCTGAGATGGGAGGGAACGTCATCGTGTCTTTAGAAAGCTGTGCTCCACAACACATTCTCGCCTTCCCCACATCTCCGATGAACTTCTTTCATTCTCTCGACTGACTTGCATACGCCGCTGCAGCTCCAATCGAACGATGCGACGCAGATGTTACCGGCCTGAGCCTTCCATTCGCAATCTGTGACACCATTTGAGAATTTAAATACTTTTGCACAAAATGATCTGACATTCTAGACGTCACTGGTGGCACCAAACTCATGTCTCTTCCTTCACCGTACAGGAACTATGCCACTCTTAAGTCATTCGTGCATACTTACAACATTGAGGTGTTATTAGCATCAATTCATATGACATAAGTCACTGAGTAAACACCACTGGTAAGACATTAGTTTTCTTTTATCAGCTCCAATAAGACGACAATTAAAAAGATTTGCAAAATTTGACAACACTACATGAATGAGATTTATTCATCAATGCCAAGCAATAACTCCTCTAGCATATATGTAAAAGGAGTCCGAGAGATGAATGCTTAAGAATTTACCAGGTGGAGTACCGCAACAAAGTCGGCGGTCATCAATATGCTCCACATCCAATCCGATAAACCATGATCCAAGTGACACATCTTCATTAGCGTACTTGTGCAACACATGCCTAGAGCATTACCATTAGAAAAGCAACGAGTTAACGTTGATGAACTTGTTAGCACTAAAAAAAAACGTTAATGAACTTGGCGAAAAAAAAATATCCTCCCAAATGCAAGGGAAACAGCATACTGATTTATTGATATGTAGGTGGCGAGATCTTTTGAAATAGCATATAGTTGGCCCGTAGCATGACGGAAGTATCTGTTTCCCTCTTCACCAAATTTCCAATGCTCTGGTTCGTGGTACCTCACACCCCTAATCATCAAAATGCAGGGTGAAATGGCCATTTTTTACTTCTAAAATGTTTAACAGGGTGACGAAAGGGTACTTTGCTTACTTCTGAGCAAGGACTGGACCAGATTTCATGCAGCCAATATACACCCTAGACTTTGATCTGTGCCTCGCCAAAGTTGTTCCAAGTGTGGCTGCAGAGTGACGATTTAATCAAATGAAATTTAACTGTGCCTAGATAATATAACTATATACCATGACAGAATTGATCTCTAAATAGTAGCAGATTCTAACAATATACCAGAAAAATTTTTCTCTTTCAAAAGCATTGTGTTTATTTCTTGGTGGAATATATTTAGCAGGGCATTTTACAATTTCAAACTCAAAAGCACTTCAAAAGAAAGGAGCGACTCTCTTCAGCAACTTCCATGTAGTACGCAGAAGTATATATGGAAATATAAATCCCTAAAAGGACTGAAGGAATTGAAAGCCTGACATTGAGCATAATTTTTTTTCATTTAAGGTACGTTTGTTTCGCGGAAAATCAACGAATTTTTTTGAAAACAAGTTTCTTCAAAATGGTCGCTTGTATCGCTTTTCATTATCAATGAAAATGATTTAGGCATAGACTGTTGTTGATGATTAAAAATATTTTGGTTGACTAATTTTGTAAGTGATACCATCATTAAGGAATATGTTTTCCAAATCATTTATCTTCTGCAAAACAAACATACCCTAACATTTAGTATTCTTCTCTTACGAACCTTCTTCCAATAAAAAAAAAGTAAAGTCTCCAAGATATGATTAAACTGATAAAGAATCTGATCTCTACCTATATTTACATGCACATCATCATCCACTTTGACATAAAAATCTGCATCCCACAATGCAACTGCGGTTGCAAAGTATGTCTTTGTTTTGGCAGACAGTTCAAGGTAACCCTCGACATGTTCCTGTTTCAAGAGTATCAACAAGTGCAAGAAAAAACAAGTTATTGAGTCTTCTGTTTGAATAATGATGTGTTGACAGCTAGTATCATATTTTTTGCATCGCACAGTAAACAGAAGGGGCCAACAAACGACATTACCAGCCTCAAAAAGTCACCATGCCTTTTATCTTCCGCTTCAATCGCTCTATCGAGAATACCGCCAGATGTAGCACTAGCAGCAGAAGGGCCAGGCAAAGCGAAAAGAATTAGATGACTGTCATCAAAACTCTCTTATGATTTGGGAAATTAATAAACATCACAGAATTTGCAACAAAAAAATTAGTTTGCTCATTAGAGAGGGGAAAAAAAGAGTTTGAAAAACTGGGTGCTTTGGATTTTACATTAGTGTTCATTAAGAGAGATTGATTCTACCCCAGAAAGATGGATTAGCTTAATATTTCAAGAATTCAAGCAGGCAGCACATTATTTTTGTTTTTTGGCTCACATAATTGACGTATACTTCAGTTAATTAACAGTTCTCATCTTTTCTTTTGCCGGAAAAATGCTTAAAACATCTGCCTTCAATGGACATCCATCTCCTTAATGCGATAGGTTTTGCTTCTAAGGATGCAATCACACTACAATGCTGGATATAGTTATTTGCTTGTTCTAGACCAGAAAGATTTTCCCTGAGAATTGACTGATGAACTCTTATAACTTTCATGTGATGATTGCCTGATGAATACCAGTAACTCTCATGTGACGATGCGACAATTTGTTTCAAAGTAATCCGTGAAAAAATGTGTTTATATTATGTCCCCTACATAAAATTCAGAGAAGATATTGAGGGTATTAGTAAGCTACACCTACATGACATTTAAGATACTACTATGACAGAAAAACTGGATTATCTTCTTAATGCAGAGATTCCATGGTTGATGAATATCTAGGAATAAAAAATTTTCAGAAGAATAACACCAAACCAGATTACTACTGCGGGTAATCACCTGTGTCCTATCACAAAGCGCATTATGATGCCCTTCTCTTCTTCAAGCTTCTTCCTCTTGTCACCTGACGAAATAAACGTAAAAAATCGTCAATGCATAATCTTATGTCAAATGCATAGGTTAATGAAACTGTGGATAGCCAGTGAACAAACCTTGAGGCATCCAGGTACTACGAACAGAGTCTCTTCTCTTTCGGCTACTAAAAGCAGTATTAATGCCCACAACCATTAGATATTTTCTTTTCGTAATTGGTTCTCTGATTTTTAGGTCATCCGAGATAGGAGAACCATTAAGTATTGATTCCTGTGCAGCTCTTGCAGCTGCCAATTCCATTTCCAAGTTTGAGATTGTTTTATCGAGAGTTCTGCATCCGACAAGAAATGGAGAAGTTAAGAATTAGATAGCTTTGCTAAACCCAGATAAAGATCGCCGGTAATATAGCTTACTGGATAGCATGATGCGTCCTTGACACTTCGCCCAGAATGTCCGTCGATTCATGCTTTCCGTCCTTCTAAACAAAATGGATACAGATCAACTGGTAAATTCTTTGACTAGATTTGAACCACGACCAATAAGCAGCTATTCCAGGATTGAAGAAGCCGCAATCTAGAGCTTTCGAAGAATAATTGCAAGCTTTAAGAGAGATGAGGAACTCACTAGTTTTGGAGTACAGCCTTCGGAAACAATCTTTAGATTTCCATCTTCATTCATTGTTCTTAGAATATCTTTAGCTTCCGGTTCTGTCTCCATCCTTCAGTAGATATCACAATAAAGCAATGAGTTAACATATTTATAGCAAAAATACAGATGGAAAATGTAAGGCTATAGCAATTGAAACAATAAGTCGGCAAAGCTAGATCATGCAAATGGGCATCCATGAGCAAAAGATACTGCAAGATTGGGAATATGCTTTGTTAATTTCACCGTGTATTGAGGATATCGGAAAAAAAAATGGACAAGTGAAGATGAAGAAGAGATAGACAAAATGCAGCTAATTTCCGCATGATAATTCACCATTCCGGAAGCATTAAGAAAATCAAATAACGGTGATGAACTCAAAACCCAGTAACAATTTCAAGCATCATGTCGATTCCTCATGCACTGAACAACCCCCGAAGTGCTCTTCAAGTTTCGTATTGAAATCACAAATCACAACCCACAATTAGAAGCTCCGAAGAGTTTCTTCAGAACTGCAGGTTACGTAAGAAACTTCCCATCAAAACGGATTACTTCAATTACGAATTTTCCAGGAAAAGAAAATTACCTGTCGGAGAAGAGCATCCCACCACAAAAGCAACCGATACAGAGCAAAAGAGTCCATTTCTTAGAGACCCAGCTCTTTGAAGACTCTGTTCCTCTGCTCTTCCAAGGCATTGCCGCCCCTCACTCTCCCTCCCTCTCTCTCCCTCTCTCTGTCTCTCTCCTCGTCCCTCCCTCCTTCACGCCGAATCAACCGCTAACAACACGGGCGATAACCCTTTCGATCCCCGAGTCAACCCGCCGTGTTGACCCAGATTCAGATCCCAGAAGACCCCAAAGATGAAAAATTCTCCACGACGCAAAAATGGGCACAAGCCAAGACCCCTTCTTTTCAAGGTGTGGGCGTTGAGCTTTCCTTGTCTTTCCACCTCTCTCCTCTCTCTCTCTCTCTCTCTCTCTCTCAATTGCAGGTGAAAGGTAGGAGACGATGATTTGGAAAAAAAAAAAAACAAATGGAGCCTTGACTACTAGAACAACAACTTCCACTGACACTGTTCATTAAATAGCTGAAGTCTCCTATATTCTAATCTCTAACCGACATCAACAAACCATGCCAGTCCTCATCATAACATCACAAAAATAAACAAGCGAATGAAACGCGGAAGAGGGCAGAAAAACCACTGCTCATCGTACGTCTTCCAGTTCAAAAAAAACGACAGCAATTATGAACCGACCCCGCACAACCACTGCTTCCCAGTTGCAACTTACAAGAACTTTGTCTCCTTCGTTCTCTGCTCGCGACGAGTTCGTTCCCGTGCGGTAAATTTGAAGGAGGAGGAAAGCCTCACTAGGGCGCATTAATGTGTTGTCGGTGAGTCTCGTTTCTCGTTTCTTTCACGAGGTAGAAAAAGAATGGAACTTTGTGGTCTTTGGAGCTTCTTGAAGTGTGACGGGTAGTGCGACCGATTGTGTATTCAGAATTCAGTAATTACGCTACAGTGTCTCGCTTCTTCGAGCTGGGTTTGTCTTCAGCTTTTGAGCTTGATTACTTTTTTTTTTTTTGAGCTTGATTACTTGAATTTGAAGGGAAAACACTTGATAGCCTAAAGTTAGTATATTGCAAAGAAGAAATCAAAGTATAAACTCGATTGATGATTTCTATTCTTGTCACAAATTCTAACGTTAAATTGGCTAGCCTTTTCGAGCTATTTGCAGGCAACATTTCAACTGATGACACATCGCTCAAAAAATTGGGTAGATACCGAATCAAGCTGATGTCAAAATACCTCGCTAGATTAAGTCGCAATCATCTGGAAAACATACTGTTTTCGAATCTAAATCAAATAGAGAGAAAATTACTTTTTTGGAGTCTCCTCATTCTTGCGTATAGAACATATTTGTCTTTTAAAATATTCCGTGCCACTTGACTATGAATTTGACTATAGGGTTTATATGCTCTTTATTTATAAATTTAAATTTTTAGATTGGAAATTTCAACATAGAGAACTCGAACGATGAATTCTTTGCTCAACGTCCGAAATTATAAGACAGAACATTGCAATCGGGGCAACTTTTGTACAAGAGCGAGAGCGATGCGACGTCGTTTAGTGGGTTCCAAAGAAGAGGACATGAACCATCGTTCCGACTGGCCGATGCCGACCACGTGCGCTCCCCCGCATCCACGAGTGACGGGCGCCCACACGTGGAGCACGTGCGTGGTAACATGTCTCTCGAATCATGAGGACGCTCTCCTCCGCTACCCTCCCTCCAAGTACAACCTAATGCAATGGCCACCGTTGCTCCTAATTCATTCGGGTTTGCTCTTCTTGTCTGTTTTTTAAAAGGCCTAATTCCGTAAAAAACCTTAATTTTAAGTTCAATTTCAAATCTGTTTCGAATTTTTTTATCTTAAAAAAATCCCAAATTTTAGGGTCGGTCCTAAATTTGTCCCGAAATTTTTTTTTATCTTAGAAAAAACTCCAAACTTTAAGTCTAGTCCCAAATTTGCTCCGAGTTTTGTTTTGTGTAAAAAAAATCATCACAATTCAATTTATTTTCAACAATATACCTCATGATACAATCCCAACTTGACATGACACTTCCACGTCGATAACAAATCCACGTCAACAAAGTAATGGGTTTTTTTTTAAATAAAGAAAAGTTCGGAGCAAATTTAGACTGAACCTAAAAATTAGGTTTTTTTTAGATTATTTTTTTTTGGGAATGGATTTGTTATTGTCCCTAACTTTCATATCCTATAATGGTTTTATTTTGGAGAATTTCAACAATTTTAATGTGTTGGATTTGTTATCGAAGTGGAAATACGACGTTGGTATGTACCTATTGCCTTGTTACTTTGTTGATGTGGATTTTTTTGTCTACATGGAAGTGCCATGTCAAGTTGGGATTCGATCGCGAGGGTATATTTTTGAAAATAAATTGAATTTTGGTGATTTTTTTTACGCAAAACAAAATTCGAGGCAAATTTGGGACTGGACTTAAAGTTTGAGATTTAGTCTAAGACAAAAAAAAGTTCGGGGCAGATTTGAGACTAGACCTAAAGTTCGGGGTTTTTTTTTAAGATTGGAATTTTTTGTTAGACAAAAAAAAATTCGGAGCAGATTTGGTACTTAACCTAAAGTTGGGGATTTTTTACGGAATTCATCCTTTTTTTAAATCTAATTTTACAAGCCAGCTAAACTTCTCTTGGATCTGTTCGGGGCTCTCGAGACGGGTCCTAACCAGCATCATTTGCTGGTAAATCATCGCAGAACAACAAGATTTGCCCACCTTGCAGGGACTCGAATCTCTCGTGCGCGCTCGCTCACTAATTCAATACCTGGTTCATCCATAAACCTGTCTTTTAGGAACCTAAATGTCTGCCATTAGCTGCCGAGGCCGTGACGTTACGCAGTTTCGCCAGAAATCTTAATGGAACTTTAGATGAGAGGGTATTATTTTGACACAAAAAAAGTCGGATAGTGCCATTTGTTACTGATGGAAAAACATAGGTAGGAGGATTTGCAACCCAAAAAGTTGCTTCCTAAAGATGATTGATTCATCACCAAACGTCTTATTATCACAAAGTACATCATATCCAGGTCAAGCAAAAAAAAGTTCACCTTAAAGCTGGAAAGAAAGACTCCACTAGAAGGGTAGGCTTATCATGCTTCCCATGATTACACATCTGATCTCAATTGCATGTGTCTTGTCTGGGGAGAGAGATGTCAAAAGTGTCGTCTCGGGCAGAGACGCCGACTTGGCTTCACATGGAGTGGCGGGGGCTTTAGTTCTTGCATGTTAATGGCAGTTGGCAAAAGGCAAGCCATCATGCTCTCCGTATGGTATGGATAAGTTTAATATATGCAATTGAGAGTGAGGAAATTGCATGTTTGTGTGGATTCTTCCACCTCACCATGGCACACGAAGATCTTATTTCCTACTTTTGGTACCAACTTATTAGCTTTCGGTAGATATAGGAAAAAAGTATCAAAAAAGTCCTAAATTTATTATATTAGTATTAATTTAATCATAAACTTTTCAATCGAACCAAATTAATCATGAGTAATTTCACATTAGTACTGATTCACTTATTTTCGATCAACTTATTATTATTTTTCTTTCTTTTGTATTCCCTCATTTTGGCAAGCGAGGGCCAGCAAGCTCTTGCCCACGTTCCTGCTAGCTCTAAGCAAGGTAGCTTTCGCTAGCCGGCCTGAAGGGAAAAAAATGAATAAAGAAAAAATAATTAAAAAGGAAAAAAATTTAAAAAAATTCGATAAGTTATTAATTATCATTAAAAATATCCATATCATCACTGGTTGTGCCATGTGGAACGGCAAACGTCCACATCAGTAATTTCCATTCTAAATTGGCTGGATGAACTAAATTGATACTGATGCGAAAAGATTTAGGACTAAATTGATATAATTGAAATGTTTGTAACATTTTTGGTACTTTTCCCTATATGTCTACACAATGATCTCCATTGACAATTCCATTTCCCCCTTAATTAACCTTGATTAGATCAAAGAATGATTGAGGCTTGAGATTATTTGCAACCGGTGATAGAGAGAAACACTTGGCATAAGTGAAGCTGGAAAAATTGTTCAAAAATTCCTAAATATATTGCACTTTGATCAATTAAGTCCTGCACTTTTCAATTTTGCCAATGGAGTCCTAAACCTCTTCGTGATTTGTTAATTGAGTCCATCCGACCAATTTTAATCGAAAATTGCCAATGTAGAGTAGGATGGCCAGCACTAACATGTACAATTTTTATAATTTAAAAAAAAAACTCTGAATTTTTTTTCTCCTTTTTTTCTTTGAAGCTCGGAAGCCTGGCAAGGGCTTGGGCTTTGCTGCCCTCGCCCACGACCAAAGAGGGCTTTGTGGCCCTTGCCTATGACTGGCAAGGGTTGGCCAGCAACCCTCATCGGATTTAGTAGAAAAAAAGGAAAAGAAAGAAAGAAAAAGAAACAAATAATAATAATAATTTAAAAATCCGTCTATATCGGCATCGGCAATACCGTGTGGCATTACTAGTGTCCACATCAACGATTTCCCATTAAAATTGGGATGGATGGACTCAATTGGCAAAATTGAAAAGTTTATAACTGAATTGGTCAAAGTGTAATAGGTTTAAAATTTTTTGTGACAATTTTCTTAGGCGAAACCCATATATAAGGTGTTTCCCGACATTTCGACCCAAGAGATCTCAAATTACCAGCACGAGGATTGTCGTCGAGCAGCACTTGCAACGAAATGATGAAACGAAGGGTTCGTTCGAATTGAGAAATTACACAGAAGTGTAACTCCAGTGTGCAGAGTAGAGAGCAAGATCGTGATCAGCATGGTTTCGCCACTTCCTTGGTGGGTGAATCCATACCATTCTCGCCCATGAATTCAGTAGGGGCCCAATCCATGTTGTCTCACTAGCAAGATTCTTGACAGCCCAATCCATTTTACCCGTGCGTGACCCTGAAAATATGGATTTCTTTTTGCACCAAAACTGAAACGAGCGAATTATATGAAAATAAGAGTGTCGAAATCGAAAATTCAAATGATTGAGTATGGAACTTTCAAGAACAATCATATAATCATATTGGATATTCGGACCAAAATTTCTCATGTTGTCGACGGAATAGATGTAACAGTCCCCAATCGATACTTTCTATTTTGTATGTTAATTGAATTTATTACCAACCGGTGACCAGTTTGATTTTATGTGCGTATTATTTATACCCTTTTTAATGAAAAACTTTCATGATAATATCTAATGATTTGAGGCATGCTGATATAAAAATTTTGAGAATATTAAGCAGAAATTTGCTGTTTTTTTGGGTTGGCCAGTGAGGCAAAATCTGAATATGCATGGATTTTGTGTATGTATCTGGTATTATGGCATAAAGTCTAATTCAAATTTGATTTGACTTTCTAATTTTGTGAGTTGCAATGTAATGCCGGCTCATCTAAATTTTCCTTTTGTTTTTCTTACCCTCTTTTCACTGTCTTCAACTTTTGTAGCTTGTGTTGATAACGGTGACGAGATTAGTTACCTATTAAGTCGAGAAGAGGACCATAATATATAGTTTTGGTCATGTTGTAATTATTTTTCCTCTCATTAAGTGTGTCCTCGTCTAGGGGCGAGCATGGTTCCATGTTAGAATTTGAAACCTAATAACCTAACCGGTTACCTGAGAATCTGACCGATGGGAACATGTAGGTTCCAAGTTCCACAAATTGTGATGTAGGATTCAATTTCCAAAAATCAGAGAACCTATTTTGAAGGGTGTGTTCCAGGTTCCAAGTAGTTGGAACCTAGAACCTGACTGGAGCTTGAAACCTTAAACAAGTTTTTTTTTGTTTTTTCTTGGTCTACGTCTTCGTGTGATCCTACAGTGTTCCATGTCATTAGATGAATAGTGTATAATCTGAAACCACTAGTATAATGTTTCATTTTATGACTTGCTAATGCTTCATATTTTTTATGCGTCTAAATATAAGTTGTGGTTAGTAGATTGTAGCAGCAAGCGAGGGTCATTAAAGACGATGATTCACTGCAATTATTTAATTAATAATACAGACGAAACCTGGGTAGACCCTAGAACTTGTGACAGGATAGGTTTCAGGTTCCAAGATATATAGAGTAGATTCCAAATTCCAAAAAATGAGGAACATGTTCCTATTGGTAGGTTCTAGGTTCCAAACCGCTTAGCCCCATCCTCGTCAATGCTTCATATCGTGGAAGGACTACTCCCACATTTCCGGAGAAGAATAAGAAAGATAAATCATTCATCACATGTCTGACCATTTTGAATGCTTTGACAAATACAATAAACCATTCAACTATTCTTGCGCTCACAAATTCAAAAAAGTACATTATTAGAAAGTCCAACTTCAATACTTAAGCTCATAAGTAGAAAGGCACCGCATATATATAAAGAGCATATAAGCCTCTACACAAGCGATACGAATTATTTTAACACACGTTTTACACGTTTTTACGAGAGAGATTGCCGAAAGCACCTAGGAAGATAAGATCGCCATGAGGCAAAAGAGTAGGTAATGAAAGAAACAAGAGGAAGGTCTTCTTTTATGGGCAAACACAAAAACATCCCGTTTGCCATCTTTGGAACAGAGTCAAGTTCTCTAGTAGAAGCTCTTTTTCAAAAAATGGATGCATGATGCACTCCACAACAAAAGGCATGTTATCAAGAAACCTTGTTCTTCTCATCTTTCATGTGTGGCTTTGTAGGAAATGGAATCAGGCCGACATAGAGTTTCGTGAATTTTGACCATTTTCATTTTGTTATTTTGAAAAAAAAATGAAGCAAGCGATTTCGGCAATAAAAATTTAAACAAAAACTCAATGGAAATCGATCGTCTAATGTGTTATTTTATGGAAAATGGATGCCGATCTTGCATTAACAATGTCATCATATCATTCTACGCATTTCCTAAAGGTCTGTAACCGGTCGTGCAAACTTATTATGACCACGATTGTAAGGTCCCACGAGCATGATTTTATTGAAAAATATCGAATTTTTTCAAAATTTTTAATGCCTTTATGTAGTCGAAAATTGACTTTAATCTAGTTTTCGAGAAAGGCTTATCATGGTAACATAAGTATTAATTAAATCATACCATGAATATGTTTAAGGCAAAGTTTGTAATCTCTTGAATCGTTTTTATCCTATTTTCACCGGAATCACCACCTTGTTTTTATGTTCATCTTATAAAATCATGTAAAACAAAAAGGACTTCCTAAGGATCACCTTTTTTTTTTTTCAAAATATCCCCCGTTAGTTTATTCTTAAACAAATGTTTAAATCAATATTTTAATTTTAATTTTTCTCAATTTTAAAATTCGAAATTAAATTTCAAAAAAAGTTCACATTTTTTTGCCATATATACGTGTACAATTTCTTTTTACTCTGTCAATAATTTCCTTTCTATAAATTAGTAATTTATATTACCGTCACGACCCTCCAATTAAATCCCAATTCTCTAAAACATGATCTGAATTCATAATCATCTCTTCCCAAGCCAAAAGCATGGGAATTGCCCTGTCACCAGGTCAATCATAGGGCGTGTTTGTTTTGTGAAAAATGAATGATTTGGAAAACGCATTCCTAAAACATGATCGATGCGTATCGCTTACAAAAATGAAAGGACGAAAAATATTTTACTGTTCGCGAAGGTAATTAGACTGTGGTCTCGACTTAGTCGATATGGGTAGATGATTAAAGCGAATTACGTAACGGATGCATTCCGTAAAAAATTGCAAACTCTGGATTAGGCTCTAGGACACATCAATGCATATCAAGCCTCAAATCGGGAAAATGCAATTTTCATCGTTATGCATGTGACGTGTCCTCCAAGTGCACATGCTCTTGTATGTCCAGCAAAAGAAACGAATGAATATTTTACGACCAGGAATCAAGTCGAGTTCCGTACATGACCGATCACAAGGAAAGAGACCAGCTCCATGATGATGTATCACAATTGTATGAGGCCTATGAAATTAAGTCAAGTTGATCGAGCGATTAAATAGTCGGGACAATGCATCTCGAGAAGCGCGAAGTCTCGGATTCGAATTTTGCTCGACGGGATCTCTTAGGACCTAGCTAGGAGGAACAAATTTCTTCGACTCGACTCGGGGCTAGGGAGGTGATTTAAGTCCGGATGGCACGGAAATCGGCTCGAAATACCACTTAAACCTTTTGCTAAGAAAACGGTCATAAAGTTCGAATGGTGCGACGGAAAGAGAGAAGAAAAAAAGTTACGGGTTGCGTGTTTATTTAATGTCCCACTTCTTTAAATAATTATCTCAGGATATTCATTCGTCATCTTGCCAACCAGTCTTTCGCTCACTTGCATTGATCGGCATAAAAAAAAACACTCAGGTTATAGAGAAAAGCTGCGGAAAAGCTGCACGAAAATGACGTTTTGTCGTCGAGGAACACGAAGGGGAATCTCGAGTTGATACCGAAAAATATGAAGAGGGCAGTTGGCATTTCTCTTTCGGTTCCTGGTGCTAGTTGACGGCTCTCCTTTAGTCAATTACTGGGCCGTGGTTTAGGGACCACCGCGGGCAACTCAAATCTGAGGAAAAAGTTGGAACTCTCACGCCCCTTGAAAGGATGAGAGAGAGTCCGTTCAATCCTATAGGTCAATTCGGAACCCTCAGGCCAGATTAGCAGGGTGCTTGCGCGCCTCAGACGTTCGTCATTTCTGCATTTTCCGTTTGCTGTTCTCGGGGTTGCCCCACAAGTTTGTGTGGCCGCATTGATCTTTGTTTAAGATATTTGTACGGCTTCAGTGCAGAATGGGAACTACTCGCATTGCGAATTCATCGATCCGCCCCTTGCATTGGTCGCGACAGTATGTGTGCCCGACTGATCAATGAGTTAAAGGTTTCTAATGTCGAAGAGATGTGATGTGCAATGAAACATGTAGCGTCGCCTCGGCACAAGAAGCTCGGACAAAGTCTAACCTTTTGAGAGTAACATGGATTCTGAAGCATTTAATAGACTGACAGAGAAACCTGTCCGACATGCTAATATGTTTTAAACTTTTTGGAAGTATCTGATGGCGAGTTCGTCCACGCTTTCCACGGGTCGGCCGAGTCATTGGCATTCATCCACACGAGCAAAAGAAACAGAAATTAGATGGAATGAGGGATAGCAAGTTAGTCCCGTATATCCATACCAGATATCCAAAGGCAAAGATTAAAATTATTGCTGGTACCGTGCATCTTACGACACGTGCAGGATAAATTAGTCTTCATGACTAAATCTCTACCATGGTCAAAGCTGAGTAGACAGATACACAATGACCCTTTAAGTCTTAAGAGAGGCTCCCAGAAACAGAGAACTGAGATATATGACCTCAGAACAGTCGTGTATAAAACACACCCTGCGTGTTGGTAAAATTGATCGCCGTGACCGATTCATGATGGTGAGTGTTCTTGAAGTGAGCTTGACTATTAGATTTTTCAGCATGTAGATGAAACTGATTAGAACTATGCAGAAATTCAGCAATTGATTCCTGTGATGGGGTCGCTTCCTCTCCTCCAAATGAAGATGTGGCGTAGGAGATAAATGAAAAGTTCACAATCCCTTCACAGGATTATTAGTCCAAACTCTACATAAATGGAGATTATATTACATGGAAATTGAAGCTCTTATACGTTCACTCTAAAATGACTACAATCTTCAACTCAGAAGGCTATACCACAACCTGAGAATATGACTTTAAGAACAATCAATGACATGGCGTTTCAACTCGCTAAAATTTCCGTAGTCTTATCAAAGTGATTCGAGAAACCCAGTTTTGGTCAGAACGGCATTCCTCACTTTGCTGAGATCCCTCCCCTTAAGAGTCCTCCCAACACCTTCGCAAACCGAGAACGAGGATATACGACTCCTTGCAAGCCTGGAAGCTATAAATTCATGTGGTGGCATCTTATAATCATTCTCATCCTCATCTCCATCACTCTCTCCTGCATAGTGCACGTCCTCGTCGCCAGCTTCATCGTCACCATTACCATCATTTCCTCTCCAGGAAGCTTTCATGGATTTGGCATTTCGCCTCTTAATGTGTGACCAGTTTGGGACATTGACGGGTGCCGATTGCTGAATGATTTTGGGTTCAGGGGTCGAACCGCTGCTACTGCCACTGCCACTGCCACTGCTTGCTCTCGGGATCATTTTTGCCACGGAATGTATTGGGTTTTGGCTTGAGTAAGACCCGGAGGGTTCGGAGGTGCAGTGCGATTTTGGGCCGTGATCTTTTTTGTTGTCAAGAACATCCCACATGTCCGATTCTTCAAAGTCGCCATCTCGTAAGGATCTCCACAGACCACTGCCCTGGAAATAGTAACCATTCTTGTCCTCCATCAATCACTGCACACACCCACCAAAAAAAAAACAAGGAAAATTGATTGTACTGAAGGTGATTCAATAATTGCACGTAGTATCGAGGTCAAAATCCAATCTTGCCGAAAGATGAAACTCGGGTCGAGAGGACAGGATTGAGTTGAAAGAAACTTGGAAGAAGGAATTTTACCAACCCCTGAATCAAGAATCTTGCGGAGTCACAGCTTAGCACCGATGAATAGAAATCTCTGCAAAAAATGATCAATAAAGAAGATGTCATTGAAAAGGAGAAAACTGGAGTATCTGTGGAATCTCTTCAATCAATTTGAAAATGACCCACGAAATCTACTGGCTCTGTCAGAACCAGAGTTCAACCAGCTCGCCCGAAGAATACTGAAGCGGGTAATATCAGCGATGGGGGCGGCCTTTTATCGAAGCTCAAGATTCACACGGAGAGAGGGAGAGGGAGAGAGAGAGCGATCGAGTGAGACAGGCCTGACATCTTTTTGTCCTTCTTAATCACACGGTCTTCAAGTGTGATTCAGAGGCCGACGTTGTACGTTCTGTTCACGCAGAGAGAGAGAGAGAGAGAGAGAGAGAGAGAGAGAGGGAGAACACAAGACAGGGATGTGAGAAAAATCTACTGGGGCAAAATACAGGAAAGGAGCTATTGTATATGGAATAATATCCTACCCCAAAAGAAAAACAATATGGAATGTCAACAGGTAATAAACAGGATGTGCACATCCTTATCAAATAACCTTATCTTGGCTAACTCAATCAATGGATCCAGCCAGCTTTAGGAACCCAATTAATTAATGCACAGTAACACCTCATCACAGGGTCTGTCCAGTATATCTCCCTGCATTATTAACCTGCTCTGCATCTTCCTAGTTGCCGAACCAGCAATCGATCGCGAGATGAACACCAAAAACATGTCGGGCAGGCTCGTCCCGCGGGCTGGTTTGTAAAACAGACACGGCCACCGAGCCGCGATGGGCCAAGCGTCTCGTGATGCCGTCCTGGAGCTGAACAGATGGGTCATTTCATCGTGCAGTCCTTCTGGAGCACCCAGAGGGGTCCATGAAAGAGCTTGAGAACAGAATTTGTTGAAAGAGAGATCCTCTTTTTTTTCTTATGGCCAGATCCTGCTGTCCGGCAACGATGTGACCCGCATGCGAATGGTGAGCCGTCATTCAATCCACTTGGGCTTCGTGCGCGATGAAGAAGCTGCGGTTTTGGCGCATGATTATAGCACGATTTATTGAAAGCGTTTTGTTCGTTTCTGGACCCTCGACAAGTTTTTTCCAAAGGGAAGGAGAGAGCGGTGGAAAATGGAGGAGGGAATCTTGGGAGAGCGTCCGTAGATGTTCCATCGCTGGTGATTCATGCGATGACTCTGTTCTCCGAAACTCTGCTCTCCTCCACGTACGCAGAGGCCGCCGAAAAGCAACGAGCTTTGTATTTCTTCTTTCTCACTCTAAATTTTTGTATTCTTCTTCTATTTTAAGGAAAATTTTTAAACAACTTATCAGAAATAAATGTACCGAAAGTCTTAAAATTTATCACGAAAATATAATTAAATCCCATAACTTTCATAAAGTTCAATGAAATCCTAAAATTCCAAAAATCTCCTGAAGTGCGTCTGATTTTGCCAAATCGTCCTCCCCTCATATAGAGTTTGTTTCCAAAAGACCCCTGAAAATTGGCGACATTCTTTCAAATGAGCCCCCGGCACGGACGGCCAGCAATTTTGGCGGATGATGGCTACAGGGTCCAACTTCAGGTGCTTTTTCTAGAAAGAAAACCCGCTTTCGAAAGAATTTTGAGAAATTAGACCCACTTCCGGGAGATTTTTTTTTTGTTTTCCTTCATTTTATTAAGAACGGTCTTTTTCATGCAAAAACGACGAATGGAATCGAGAGTAAAAAGATAAGATAATTACGTGATTCGATCGATGGCATGCGTTCATGGGCCAAAAGAGCGAAAACACACTAATCAATACTTACAAAGATAAAGAGCTCTGAAAACAGTAAGCACAAATACACCCGAACATATCTCTCTCTCGAAAGTTCAAACATTACAAAGTGGCGTACCAAGAGAAAATACTTAACAACGGAATTTTTAGGCCGTACTCTGGCGTGGTTGGTGTTAAGCTAAGATGTCGAGCCTTCAACTCAGGTCCTCCGCTTCCATGGCAAGTCTCCTCGAAAATTATAAATCAGTCGCCTACAAAATCTATTGTATTCAATAGAGAATTAAGCTTTTCCAAATAGGATCTCAATGTAATTCTCACTACCCAAGTTTGACTCATCTTTTCTAATATGTAATCATCCATCTTTTCAAGCATAGGACTCGTCTTTAAAATTACGTTAAAAGGATAAATAAGTGACCAATTTGAGTCGGGCAAATCTTGAATTTGCCAGCTTTGACTAAGAGAGAAATGATAGGCCTAAGAAGCTTTTACGGATTGTAACTCAATTTGTGAGCACCCTTTGGTTCTCCCACTCGTGTCCGGTCCGGTCCGGTCCGGTGCGGACCGGTTTATTCGAATCTTCGACGGATCGACGCGAACCGAGTCCCAGACAAAGTTGGACCGGCCTTTCACCTCTCTGCAGTCTCTCTCTTCCAAAAACCAGATTTTTGTCAGCATCTTCTTCTTCTTCTTCTTCTTCGTGGCCTGCTTGCTACAGTGTGCTGTGCTTGAGCCACGCCTGATTTCGATCACCACAACGTTCGTTTCACTTTTGGGTGTCGTCTTGGTCGCTGCCTAGCGCCTCGCCCACCAGTCTATACTCATAAAGAGAATCAAGATTCTCTGAATTTGCAGAGAGAGAGAGAGAGAGAGAGAGAGAAGGGGGTAATGTCGAAGATCTTTTCGAGGATTGCTGGATATTTCAGCAGCCGGACTCTCGTCGGCATGGATAAATCTGGGAATCGCTATTTCGCCCGAAAAGAAGAGATCGATGGAATCAGTCAGTGCCCCGCGCTTTCATCTTCTCTTCCCTTTTTTTTTCCCTCTTTGTAATGTACATGTCTTATGGGTTTCTCATAGCAGCGAAGAAATGTTCGAATTTCATGCATAAGTTATTTCCAGTTGTAGTGGGCGACTCTGTTTCAGCTGCTTCTGTATGGGGGGGTTTTGATGGCTCAAAAGGAATGAGCTGTATGCCTAATGAAGTTACACAAGTACTGAAAGATAGTGATTCTGTTGTTATCAGTCCAATTGGTTATGTGTAACCTTGTATGCCACTTGGGTTGTGTGCAATGTTGGATTTGAAATGTCTTGGTTGCTCCTGAAGGACTCCAACATTGCTACCACAGAGTGGCTGGGCACACATTTGAGCTAATGCTCGTAAAGTGTTTAATTAATCAGCTGAGATAATCATGTAAAACAAAATGTGAACGATAGCTGTGCTTAGATTTGGACTTGTCATCTACGGGAACTTGTGCTTGCTGTAGTATGAGATTGATTGAAAAAGAAAAGAGATGTCCGCATATGTAATTTGTTTGTGCACGAGAATGAATTGCACTGCTAAATAATTCAGCGCATTGTTTGCTTACAATGTACTTTATGGATGTATTTACTAGTGAAGGAGAAAAGGTGGGTGGTATTCAAGAGTGAGCAGGATCCTACATCCATTCCTGGTAAGCATTTTCCAACAGACATGACTTTTTGGTTCTGGTCCCTCGTAAGTTCATAGTGTGGGTTCTATGAATTTTTACGAGTAGTATGTTAATTGCAACGTAATGGCCGATGACAGTTTTCTTTTTAATTTTCTTCTCTGGTAGTTGAATGGATTTGTTGGCTGAATGGACAGCGTAAGATAGCTCCGACTCCAGAGGTAAAGTTAGCTCTATTTCTATATACACAACTGTTAGCCGTGCACCTAGAGGGAAGGAAAAGGGGAAACTTTGAACATGAAAGGGGTAGGTCTGGAGAAAAAGAGAACTGAAGAAGATAGGGTGAAGTTCTAGGAAAAACAAAGTTGTACTTTAACCTTTCTACAGTTAAGAAAATCAATATGCACCGCAGATGTAGACTTGCTAGATTTTGTGTTAATACATAAAGAGAGTAGTCTGTGCAGTAATGGCGAACTTTGGATTTGTTCAAATGCTTCCTTTTCTGTTAGTTTTAGTTCTGCAACAAATTTGTGAGGAAAACCTCCTGCTTTTGAATAAATTTATGACCAGTGAGAACTCAATACGACTAGCTTAGTTCTCTGCACAGGAGCTTTTGATGTTTCTTTTGGTGTCATTTTGAGCGCACACAAAGTCACACTTCTTTCTTATCTCGCCTTCCCCTTGAAATGCACTCGCACCACTTCCATAAAGTATGGATTCTTCTGAACTCCAGTGAACTCCGGCTAACTCCTCTTGACATATACTCCATTTCTCTTTTGCTGGAAGTTGGATACAATATCTGTTTTGTGGTGTAGTCCTCACCTGTTTTGCATTGTGAGATGGGTTGGTGAAGTCATGTCTGACAAAGACGCTTAGTGTATTTTGCAGTGTATTAAACTTGCTGCCAATAATATCTTGGGGGAGTGATTTTATGTTCTTTCACTATTAGATAACGATACAACTCTCTTCAGGAAATGGTGGAGCTTGAAGCTAGGCGTGAGCGGATTAAACTTAATGTTGCCAGTATGTGTCTCTAACTTATCTTTAGATATTTATTGTCTCCCCTCCTTTGTTTTTTGCTAAAACTATTGTCTCCCCTCCTTTTGTTTCCCATTATGTGGTACTCCTAGTCCCTGGCTTCTTATTGACCTTTCCACTGACAATTGATTGATATGATAGAGAGTATGGTTCTTACGGAACAGATTCAAAATGACTTGTTGGCATGTTAGGTGCTTTTGACTTGACTGTCACCTTCACATGAAGTCTCTATTTATTGTTTATCCTCCAGCCAAATGTTTGGTGAAATTTACCTCTCTGTCTCTGTATCTGTAGAATGGGTCAAGTTGTAGGCCTCCATGTCATTCATACTAAGCTGTAAAATGTTTGCTAATACATGAAATCTTCTGAAGTTTCCTGAAACAGAAATATTTGAACACCTTCATATTAAATTCAATGGTGTGTGATCAGATGCTGTAACTGTGGTGGCCAGCTATAATCTGCAAAAACTAGACCCAATTTGTGGTTGGGTAGATATATAGTGGAACTGAACTGAATGGTCATCAAAGCTTGAATTTTGTTGAATTTTGGACCACAACAGCTAAGTCTTGGAATATGCCTGGATTGATCTTAATCGATGATCATCTATGTTTTCTGACTTCTGCCTTTTCAAGTCAATTCTAATGTGTACAATCGCTGCATTGGCATTTTCAGATTTTTTTCTATCTAAACTCCCTGCTTTTTTATGAGTTTTTCATTTCATTCACTGCTTTCATTTCCACAGGGTTAAAAGAGGAAGAAGAAAAGAAATTGAAAGATGGCAGTATCCGCAAAAGAATGAGCTCTGGTCTGCTCTTTGCTCTATTTCTCTGTGATTGCCTATCAACCTTTCTAAACCCCTGGTTATACAACCCCTTTTTGTAGGTAAAGTTGGAGGTCCAGACTTGCGAAGTTTTGTTCGGCAGTTTCCATCCTCTGCAGATGGTATGATGATTTGTGTATTTATATTTTTATTGCATGTTAAAAGATAAAGCTATTATATATAATGAGCTTTATATGATAAATTGAATTACCAATTGCAATTATGGAGGCAGTTTATTTATAGTAGGAGGATTACATGAATCATCCAACAATCTCAGAAAACATGCATGTAGTCACCCGACTGTTGAGAGCTGAAGGAAACATTACTGTCGGTTACTGTTTTTGTTTTCCGGTTATAGTTGTTTAGTGTTAAATGATGGACAGAGATATGAGTACAGATACACTGTCAAACATCATCCTCGTGAACATAACTTCAAATCTAGCCTTCCACCTCTAAAGCTGTATAGGGAGAGAGAAGATTCAAAGGCTACAGCTTTTCTGAATGACTTGATGAAAGAGTTCATAAGATGGCTCTACTTATAGAGAACGAGAGACACCCAAAAACCCTAATTACCTTAATTAAGACTCACCCACTAGCTACTGACTAACACCACTAAATATACTTCAACAAATGGAATAAGTATTAGATCATTTCTGATGCTTTTATTGACTTGAGCATACCAATTTATCATCACTTCCCCCGTCAGTGCACTTAAACAGTTAACATTCCGCATCATACTTATGGTTTCGAATGCTCCCCCACATGACACTCCCCACCTTCCAGAAGCAGATATATAAGTAACTAAAAGGCTCCGAATTTACCCTAGGGACAGAACTACAGTTTTTACTTCTTTTTATGCTTCCACTGTAGGACATACGCTAACACTGAATAATTTAGTTGCTAATTATGTTGACACTGTGATATTGTCTTGTAAAGGTGACAAGGTTGAGGAGACATTGGATAAAACAGACAGCATGAGGTGAGTAGCTTATATTTCTCTCTTTAGTCTTTACAGGAAAGTGAAGAATAAGAGCCAACTTTTCTACTTTGATTATTGAAGACACCACTGCTACTCCTTTCCTATTTCCTTTATGTGCTGTGCTGCAAAACTTGTTCATTGCCAACTCGATTTCCTATGTAAGTAATTCAAGTCAAGCTAGGATACTATCATTAAGCATTTTGTTAGAGCTTGTCTTTAGGAAATAATAACGCTCCTTTGTTCTTGCTTTGTATTGAACCATAGAAATACCTCCTTTTCTGTTTTTCTTTTCACATTATGTAGCTTGTGACAATCATCAACATCTTCTTCATCATCTTGCATTGTTTCGAGATATTGTGGTCAAGGGAATTGCAGGCACATTGCTTCCCGACAAATTAGAAAGGATAAGGAAAGAAACAAAGAATAAAGTAGGGAAAAACCAAAGAATATGTTTTCAGACGCACTTACAATGGAGAGAGACAGTTCAAATGTGATTGATGCGTACTTTGGCTGGACTTCTATCTTGTGCAGACAAACTAAAGAAAGAACGAAAGAAGAAGAAGAGAAGCCAGTCCCAGAGTAAGTTTCTTTGGAATTGAATTAGTGATTCAGTGCACAAAAATTTTGTTTCCAAAATGTTATGGCGGTTTCTATGCTGTGCGTTAGAATGTTGACGAGTTTTGCTAGTGGAGGCCTGTCTCATAACAGACTTTTGAGCTTTCACTCGTGTTGGGTGAAAAAAGAACATTGGAGACAGGGATGCTTTATGTTATGGGGCTTGTCCTGTATGAGACCATAACCAAATCAGATCACCTTTCAGGTCAACGGAGCCCACAGGGTCCGGTGCATCATTCAAGCCGGGGACATGGCAACCGCCGACTTGAAGCTATTCTTCCTGGTGTTCAAAAGGTTCAATACTGCAATGCTCCGGGTCCTGTTCCTGCTTCTTTGCGAGATTCACTGATGAGAATAGTGGGTATGGCTCAAGATGGGCTGACTAGGCAGTTCCTATTCGAGAGAGAACCTTCAAGACTCCAATGTTGAGTCTTGATTTCAGGTTTTTTCTTTTTATGCCAAAATTTACATTTTGTAGGTTGTTCTCACAATTTTGGGCATCTTTGGGATCATTGAGATTGTCGCACATTGTGTCACACAACTGCATTACAAGTACACCGAAAAATAAAGAGGCCAAGTGAAGGCGTCAAGAGATGTTTTGGGGAAATATTTTGTCTTTCTTCTGGAGCGGATGTTTGCTTGACAATGTGCGAAGATTGAGTTAAAAGCTCAATTAGACTCGGAGTTGAATCATATGTGAGCTTCAGCTTGTGCGGTTTCATTCGAATTCAAGGTTTGTACAATGATTTGTGAAGGCATGTACCTTTCTAATCTTGCCGCCTGGCTCCATATGATCAAAGTGCAGCACATCTTCTAGATTGCTTTGCTTGTCTTTTATTTGAGAATGAGGAAATTTCGAAATGATCAGAGTCTTCGACTCGCAAAAGATGTAACATACAATTATTCATGTTCAGCTTTTGTATGAGAAGTATACTTTCATCTGATTCAAAATTTGCCAATGTCTTGCGTATAATCCTTTTTTTTTTTTGGTAAATAAAGGTACAAAACTGAATAATTTAACGTCTAAAGTCTACTATTCCAACTTTATCGTTGCACAAAATATCCTCTTGCTAATATTGGAATCGAGAAGTGATTAGATACTACATTCTACTTACAACCATTTTACTTACGGCCTCCTAATGTATAATCCTTTTGAGTTGTAGTATCACGCAAAAAAAAGCAAAGTTAATTTCCCTACTCACTCTGGAATACCTTAAGGGCCCGTTTGGTTCGACTTTGGGGGAATGCATTTGGGGAAATGCAAATACCTTTAGGTTAAAGGGGTTTTTCGAAATGCAAGTAGTGTTTGGTAAGTATTTTTTAAAATCAACTTGGGCTAAAGAATTTTTGCTAATTTAAAAAAAAAAAAAAGCTCTGGTGGATCTAAACCAGCAGTCACCGCCACTGGCCAAATCTAGTCGCCGGCCAACCGCCGACAGCCAGATCTGGTCGTCGGCCACCACCGCCTGGGGTCGCCGGACCTCGAGCGTTGCCTGGGTCACGCGACCGCCGCCTGGAGGTCACGCGACCCCCAGGCGGTGGTCGCCGGGGTTGGGCTAGCCCTCAGGCGGCGGTCGTAGGGCGTCGAACCTCGGTTTGGGGAAGATCAACAGTGTCCATGAATAGTGCAAGTTGCATTCCGAAAATACAACTTCCCAAAGCACCTCCGGTGGAGCATTGGTCGAAGGTCCCTTGGAGAGCATTCTAAATGCAATCGCATCTCCCCAAAATGAGTAAAAAAAATTGCCAAACACCATTTACATTTGGCCAAAGGACTTTAGAGTCCAAATGAGCATTCTAAATGCTGAACCAAACGGGGCCTAAGTATGGCCCTGTTTGATTCAATTTTGGGAAGAGGCTTTCGGCCTCGAAAGCCCCTTCCCAAAATGCTAAATTGTTTAGTTCAGCTTTCCGAGTTCGGAAAGCCGACATTTGGAATGCTGAAAGCCCAAAGCTGATCCGGACCAGTTTTGGGCTTTTGACATTTCACAAATGCTAACTGTTTCCAAAAAAAAAAAAATTTCTTCAGCAAAGCATGGCTAGCTAGAGTGACTGGCGAGGTTGCTCGACCTAGGCGACGATCGCCTGGGGTCGCTCAACCTAGGCCGTCGCCGCCTGGGTTGTGCGACCACCTAGGCAGCTGTCGCCTGAGGTCGTGCAACCCAGGCAACGACGGCCTGAGGTTGTGCGACCTCAGGCCTCCTCGGGCGATGGCTGCCGACGCCAGATCTGGCTCACCGGCAGCTGTAGCCCTTCGCCGGAGCCGGCGAAGGGTGTTAAAAAAAAAAAAACCTCCCAAAGCCCATTTGTAAAAAGGAATTTACCAAACATAATTGCATTTCCCTAAGTGGCTTTCAAATGATTTTTTATCAAACACTACTTGCATTTCTCCAAATGACTTTCACTTAAAGATATTTGTATTCCCCTAAGTAGTATTTGAAAAGCCGAACTAAACGGGCCCTATATGGCGGTAGACCCAGTGAAGCATGGAACGAACTTTTTGAAATTTTATTTTGTAACCCTCGGGAAATCTTTTAAATTGCCATTGCTTGAAATCTTTCGAATTGCCATTGTTTCGTTTTCAATTCACTTCTGATCATCAAATGAAACCATCCATCGCGGAAACTGGTTAAATGATATCTTGAGCAGTTTTCACATCTAGGATCTTGATGGATATAGATGCCTCGTGAGCTTCATAGAGATTACTTCACAATAACTTGTTGCGACTTTTCTTCAGTCACTACCCTTGGCATTGCCCCTCTTTGTGATTAAAGTCGTGAATTTGGGCATTGGCCCTCGTGGGGATTGTCATCCTTCCAATTAATTTATTCATTTTCGATTGTCAATCCCATTAATCATTGCGAGTCGAGTTTTACCGATAATATTTATAAAAAGAAGTTCACGGTCGACGACGGTAGAGGAGATTTCTGTTGTTTGTATGTGGCCATTCAAGTAGGGCGCCTCATCCGGCCCTGATCGAGTCGAAAGTTACATTTATATTTAACATATGGCGTTTCTCAGGCACAATTACCTTTTTTTGTTTTATTTTTCCTTCATGTTACCAAGAAAATAAATTAATCTCGTGTGACCATATGTTTCAAAATTCCGACAAAAAAAAAGTATATGTTTCAATTTTCTCTTTGGAGGGGGAATTGAAATAGAGTTGAAAGAATTTGAAATGCCGTTGTTTTTTTTTCTCAAGTAAATACAAAATTATTTAATTAACGAATATTTGGATATAAATTCCTTGGAGGTTGCGATTTCTCCCACCTTCCTCTTTGCAAAATCATTTGAACTCCAAAAATCCAACAGCGGAACCGCCGGAGAACCCACCAGTGTTGGTGGCGGTGGCCTTTCAAAGGCGGCGGACCGCCTAGCGATCAGCCATTTTCCTGCGAGACCGCCATTGCCGCCGCTGAGATCCACCGGCGGGGCGCTTCCTCTTTCAATGGCGAAGGGGCTGCAGGGCGGCGGCGGCGGAGGAGGCGGCGCCCAGAGTTTGCCGGCCGACGTCTCCCAGGTCGTCGATCAGCTGGAGCGCCACTGCTTGGCTCCCGACGGCTCTCTCGTCTCCAAATCCGCCTACTACGACCTCCAGCTCGTAACTCTCTCTCTCTACCCCCCCCTCCGCCTTCTCTTTCTCCCCTCGAGTAATTTCGCTCTTTCGTGTTTTGTCGCGGAGAAAACGACGGCGAGGAGAGCGGCGGAAACGAGTTTGCGATCGCTTAGATCGCAGGATCGTACGTTAACGGCTGATTGGAATTAGGCTTGGTTGATCTGTTTCGATCTCGAAATGTGTCGTTGCATTGAGAGAGGTTGCAGTCCTATTCGGTCGAAGTGCTTGCTGATTCGTGCATTGATGTGTCAGGCGAGAGAGGAGATGTCCAGAGAGAGGCTGCGTTATCTGGAAGCCATGGTGAGATTGCTGTTCTACAGGACATTACTAATGTGACGGTTTCGGAGCTTTTTCCTTCTGTACATTGTTTAGGTCTGACTTTGAAGCGGTTCGTGTTCTCTGTATCTTGTGGTGGAATTGATTTAGGCGATCTATTGCGAGGCAATTGCTATGGTTGAAGAGTATCAGCAGGCTGTTTTGGTGGGTAATCTCGGCGGGATTCGTGATCTTCAGGGTTTGTATCCCCAGCTCGGATTGAAGAGCTCCCCGCAGGTCTTTTGATATTCTGTCATAATAGTCTATGTTGTGTGACTAGAATAGTTATTTGATTCTTGTGTCCTTGAGCAGATGAACTGACCTACTGACTTCTGGTGCTTCTCGTTTACTTTCCTTCATGAGTTGTGGTGCCATGCTCTAGAATAGCTGTATGGAACACTCTTTTCAGCTATAACAATGCATGAAAATGCCATGGAAATGTGTCAGAAGTGGTGCTCTTGGCATTGCTATTTGTGTCCAAGTTTGCTTCTAAACTGTTGAAAAATTCCTCCACGTGGAACATACCTATTTGATGCTTAGCCAATGAAATGATGCCCGGTTCTGTTGCTCTATATTGAGACTTTTCGTTTGGCATTGCATCTGTTGTAACATGCTGCATCTTTTTCCTGATTATAGGTATATGAGACTCTAGAGCACCGTCTGGTTGTTGCAGAAGCAGCTCAAAGACTGAGGCTTCCTTTAATATCGAAAGATGGAGAGATCCACGAGGATGAAATTGAGAAGTGGAGTATAATGTCAAGAAGCTCCATTGATAGCACTAGTACTAGCTTTACCATCAGTTCAAGCACTAATTCCATAAATTATACAAACATCTCTACAAATAGCAGTCTAGGCACTGCCAATAATTCTCCATCAATTAGCAATGCTGATGCGGTGGAACCTGGAGTTGGTGGTGTTGCTAACCGTTTTCTTGGAATTACACCTGCGTATTTATGGCAAACTCAGCTTCAACGGACACCACTATCTGTGGTACTGATTCATGAAATGATTCATATATGTATTGCTCCGATAGGTTACTGATCATGTGTTATTTTGTTATATCCCTGGTACTGTCTATTTCATTGCTTTTCATTTTCATGCTCTAATGAAACCTGTTGCCACAAATTGAAAGAGTTGAAGGGAGAATATTCATTCCTGCTTTGGTATGTAGGATATGACAGAGTACCAGATGTCTCTGTCCCATGAGATTGAGGCTCGTCTGAAAGTCAAATGTGATAAACTGGCTGATGCGTTCGTTGATGACATTGGTAGTTTTCAACTCTCAAATCTTTTTCTTTTCGATCTGCTCTCTATTTCTAGCTAATGCATGTTGTGTCCTTTTTTGACTACATTTTATCTCCACTAATGTCTGTGAATGTCAACTTCTCAATGGAAAATGTCCAAGATATTATTTGGAGGAATACCTTCATCACAAAGCATGACATCTTTTTGGGAAAAAGGCAGTTTGATATGCAGTATGTATCATGATGTTCTTGTATGCATGAAAATTTGATACTTTCTTTTTCATGCAGATTCATCATCAGGAAATCAAAATTTGAGTGCCCGTCTGCCACAAAGGTTTGTGTCTTGAATTGGTTTCTTTTTCGAATATATAATTAACTGATGAGTTATGTGTCCATCATATCTCCCTTTAATATGTGCCATTTGTTGTTTGTGCTGATGCTACAATTTTATCTGAATTTGCTCTACTATGCCCTTCTAAATAATAGATCTGATTCCTAGTCAAATTATTTGGAGATGTTAATGGACATATCTCCACCCCGAGAATCGATACAGAACATGCTACTCTAATCTAATCTTTTTCCACTTGAATTTTCTGAATTTACATCCACTACCATACACCCACGCTCTTCACCTGAGAAATATCTGCAGTCCAGTTTTAATATCTCTGCATAAAGCACGACTGCATGAGTAGTTTATTCACGTCCAGTTAAAATTATCTAATGTCATCTTCCTTTTTCCTGAGATGCTACCTGCTGTTGAAATCCTATCTAAAAGAGGATATACGTGCGAAAAATTGGGCGCGTGATCAATGGTTGATCAAGCAGCTTTTCATTTTAAGGGTTTGGATTCTATTAGAGTATCTTCCGGAAGGACTCGACACCACTACGATAAAAACTAAATATTTTCCTTAAAGTAGGATTCGTTGCAATGTATGTTTTATAGTAATTTTAGATTTTAAAGGAAGCATTAGTGATTAATTATTTGAGGAGTCTTAGAGAATAAACTATACTTTGTTAACTTGGATGGTTTGTTATGCAAGAACTCCATGAGGAATTAAGATTTTCTGTAGTTGATTTGAAGTCCTGTGGCTTGATTGGGAGGATTTTATGCTGGAACAAAGTAGGAGAAAACATGAAATATGGACAAGAGAGCTTGACGAGAAAGCACATATTCCTATAAATTCATCTTGCAGGGCCAAGAATATGTTATTTCCTGGAAACCCCATTTGACCCCATGGAGGAACATGAACTTCTTTGAACTGTGAAAAGTGATCTTGGTTGATCCTTGAAGGCTAATGTTAAATAGAACTTGCACCCTAGGAACGTGTTGTCCTCAGTCGGTTAACGTTTAGTGGCAAAGTCATCTGTCTATTGTATGCTTCTTCAGTAGTAGAACTCGAGCAATTGGGTTGTGTAGATATTCAGTATATGGTACTCTGAAGTGTATGGGACAGCCTCTTAATAAGATATATCCCATATGCTTGGATAAATAACCTGCTCATGATAGTGAATGGTATAATTATTTTCTCTACATCAGGGTGAAATCTATCATTGAGGAGATTGAAAGGGAAGAATCAGCTCTTCGGGAAGACCTTTACTCTGCAGATAGGAAATTTGCGGAATACTATAATGTATGGGCATAAGCATAAACTTCTTGGTCTTTTCTGGCTTGAAATATTTTTTATAAGGTTGACTCAATGTAATGCATCTCTGAGCTCAGAGTTTATCTGTGGTTTTGGATCCATTTTGCCCAACTAGGTCTTAGAGCAAATACTTGGAGTGCTCATCAAGCTGGTCAAGGATTTGAAATTGCAACATCAGCATAAATATGTACAGATTTCTGAACTTCTTGCAATCTTTTAAACCACCTTTGTATTTTCTTGCATACTTCCTTTGGTAAAACCTCTGAATCGACCTTCTGTCTCATCATAGGATGAACTACAAAAGACGTGGCTATGCAAAAGGTGTGAAACCATGAGTGCTAAACTGAGGTTGGTTGCATACTCTTGCTTATTTAATTCATTCTTTATTTTGTTGGCTTTTGCTTTGGCGGATTTTTAAGCTTGATACGTTGGAAATTTCCTCCTGAATTTTGCTTCTGAAGGAGCAATTCCAACTTGTGACTATTCAAGCATTTGTTAATGGAACTCTCCTCTGTATTTGAAGTATGTTCATTAAATATGCTGACATTAATAGATAATTGAAAAAGATGGCATTATAGGGGTGAGCATGGTCCGGGTGGACGGTTCCCACCCTAGAACTGGGAACCACTCACTAAAGACCGATTCCGAAAAATTGGAACCGAGAACCGCCCGTTGGTTCCATGGACCCACCTAGGAACCGGACCGGACCGGGCCTGGCTGGACCGCCGGTCCAGTTCCCGGGTGGGTCCATAGAACCGGTCCCACTAGCCAAGGACAGAGACGGAAAGACGAAGACAGAGACGGAGATGGAGAGTCGGAGACAATAAGGTGACCATTGACCGAAAAGAGAGAGAGAGAGTGAGAGTGAGCGTGAGGCGAAAGCCAAAGAAGGTGTTTTTCGGCTCAATGTGAGGCTGTGAGCGTCAAGCATGTTGGTTTAGTTTAGGAATTTATGATTTTTATTTTTAAAAAAATTAAAATTAAATAAATATATTATATTTATTATTATATTACCGGTCTGGTCCAGACGGGTGGGCGGTTCCACACCTAGAACCGGGAACCGGACCGGTACCCACCGGTTCTGGGCAATCCGGGCGGTTCCTGGTGTTTTTGCACACCCCTAGATGGCAAGGATACTTTGCTAGTTTGAAAATGGATGCAGATTTTGCATAGTGTTCTTTCAGATCTTTATATTTTTTTCCCCATAAGTGAACGTTATAGGAAGGACAAAGGTGTGAGGCCAGTTATTAGCAGAAGCCCAGACGAAATGACAGAATGCACTAAGTATTTATAGAGCTCAACACTCCTGTTCCCAAAAGGCCTTCTTTAGAATTGAGGAATCTGAGTAATGAGCAACTCAACTTAGTGCTGTGCACTTCATGTGGAACTTCATTCATCTCAACCCTACATACAGTTGTGCACGCTAACAAAACAGAATAGGCCAAGAACTTAAGAGCCCAACATGCCAATTCCAAAAGAGGCCACCTTTAGAAATAAATATGGGGTAATAAGCTACTCAAACTTATTCATGTGAGCTCGATATGGGACTTTATTCACCTCAACACACATACACTTGTGCACATCCTATCTGGTCGAACTTTATATCTCTTAGAATAATCATTAAATATATTTGTAGCTGACAGCCTGACAGATCTTGTACTTCTCAGTGCCTTCATGTATGGCCGTTAGTCTTGTTCGATGTGCTTTGACGAAAGCAATCTCTTTGCAGAGTTTTAAAGCATATACTTTTATACGAAACTTATACTCAGGAGTCAATTCCAGCTCTCCACAAAATAAGGTGACTTTTAGTGGCAACACAGATGATTTAACTGTGTGTTTACTGGTAAGGATTAACAAACTCTGGTATTTCATGCAGGAAGTATCTTGTTGAGGCCACGGAAGAAGCTTCAATAGCTTACAACAAAGCGGTTAGCTCCATCGTTTGCTAAAACTATATTGCTCAAATGCTGGATCTCTTTCAATCTTCTGTGAAAAAAAATATCCATATTTTCATCTTTGGCTGTTTTTGCCCAAAATATATTTACTCCGAGATAATGCTGTGAATTTCGTCCTTTTCTTTTGCTAGTCCAGTTTTGACAATAAAGAAATTTTTCCTTGTAATTTTCTAATCCCTCGGAATAGCCTTTTTCATATCATGATCATATTCTAATGGTTCTTGAAGGTAACAAGACTTAGGGAGTATCAAGGCGTCGATCCTCACTTCGATACAATTGCAAGGCAGTATCATGATATAGTGAAGGTAATTTAAGTCCACGCTTTTACTGTTCTGCTATGACTCCTGAGTGAACTTAATGGTTGATTCTCCTGCGACAGAAATTGGAAAATATGCAATGGACAATTCACCAAGTGGAAATGGACCTGAAACGCATGCCCGACCATCCAAACGCATGAGTGTGGAGCCCCCTCAAGTATGGCATCGTGGCTTATTATTCTGTTGCATTTACGCACCAAGGATTGGATGAAGCTAAGTGATAGCTGTTTACTGTGTATCTGTGCTATAGCAAATGTTAAGTTGAAAATCATATTCGTCTCAATCCTGAGCTGATTTTTAACAACCTAAGAGAAAAGAAAATCGACCAAAATAAAGAGTGGAAAAGGGAAAAAAAAATTAAGGATCAAATTCTTAGGTGCTTTTCGACCAAAAAAAAAATTCTTAGGTGCAGCTTCATGTTAGTCATCACAGCAAGTTAAAGTCAGATTGATACTAATTTCTCAAAGAACCAAATCATAAACTGATTTTATTTCATTTTTAGTGTTAATAGATTTTTCATAATTAGTAATTTAGTTATCTATCTGTATATTGCATTACAAGATTACAAACTTGAAGGACGTCCATTTTGCATAAATCTAGCACGTGCTGTGTCTCGAGTGTTTCTGTGAAGGGTCGATGCGATTTCTTGCTGAACTGGAGACCAGCTTTACCTTCTTCTTATGTATTATTTTCTGTTGATATTCTTATGCTTTATTCAAATGGTCAATTAGCCGAATAAAATGAAAGTGCCATCTTTTGGTTGGCGATAAATGAGCAGCCATTTGATTATTCCACACCAAGCAAGAAGAAACTTCCTTCTTTTGTTAGACTAAGTAGTACCAGGGGCTGTGTGCCATCCAATCATCACCAGATGATTTTGAGAATGAGGTCCTAGGACATGGTCCCACGTACTTGTTTTGCCCGGATTATATGTGGCTTCGCTTTTTTAGGCACAACGCACAATTCGATGTCCTAGTCTTATTACTTAATTCTCAGCAAAATCTAAGGTTAACTTTCTGAACCAATATAGCTAGACATGACCCGCCCGATTCTTTGGAATTGTGTGCATTGAGCTGTTCGAGTCTTGGGGAGATTTGAAACAAAAGAATAACAGAGCATACCTTTATTCCCCGGTCATTTTGAATTTGATGGACATCCATTACCATCCAATCCTTTCAAGGGATTCTTAGCGTTGGGAGCAACATGAGAATTGACACCTCCCCCATTTCTTCCGTTATAAGATGCCGTTGTTGGTGCTCAAAGTGGCGGAACTTGTCCGTCTACCTATAATAATCTGCCCTGTGCAGTTTAGGACAGCCCATCAACGATTCTTTGAAAGAATTCAATCGCGAAAGGCATCTCGTCCCCATTTTGTAAGTGTTTGGCCATATGAAAACAGCTACTCTTGCCCACTACGATTGTCATATATTCCATTCACCACGCCGCATTACTTAAAAGGTTAATGGAACATGAGGAATAGTACAGTGCTTGGCTGTTTCGCATATCAAAGATGTGGGAAAATCTTGTTATATACGTGCCTTCCAGAGATCTTTTGTGGCCGAAAAGAGGCATCTAGAGATCTCGAGACCAAGTTAATTCCGCTTTGTCACTGCACAGACTTGATTGCATCTACCCTTCATTCCGAACTACTTAGTTTTACTCCTCTTGATGTGCCTGAAGAGGCCAGAGGAGCTGACTTGTAAGCATAGAACACCACCCCGATCGGAATGCATCCCTGCTGTGCGGCGATGAAAACCGATTCAATAGTAGCCGGAAGGAGTTATCGCGAACCCAAACTATGGCCTCGGGTCTTTATTTGGTAATTTCTTCGAGGGTTCTGCTGCCCTAGATGCTGCTGATGAGTGATGACGGTGATGATCTTGCCACCCTCCATGACATGGAAAATGTAGGGAAACAGAAGTTGGGGAAACGAAGACAAAATGGTTCGCCGTATTAAAAGATTTCTTAATTTATCTGCCAAAGCGAAAATATGCGAGCTCCAGAACAAAGGGTGAAATCACGTGATTCCCAGAATTTTTGCTGCACTGTTCTTTTCATCGATTCGAGCTCTTCGAGAGTGACGCAAGACCCGTGACGCGAGACCAGTCGCTCATCTCCATGTGCCTCTCATATTCTCTTGTCCTAACAAGGACTTGATCTAGACGCCAACCAACCTAGCTCTTCGGGTTAACGAATATAACTGGCCCTTCCCGCCTAATTTTTTCACCTCGAAGGAGACCCCACAGCCTTCTCAACCGGCATCCTCGCTGACAGGCTCGGGCTATTAACTGGTAAGCAAGCACCAGCTTCTTACATAGCTCTCTCATCGGAAATTTCAGAACTTCTACACGTAAGTTGTTCTTTCTCGGGTCGGATTTGGTTAGTGTTCGTTGCCGATACGTGTTCTGGTGCTGGCGGTTTTCGGTTATATTCTGTCTAACTTCCTTTTAGACTCTGGTAATTCTGCTGCTGATGATCCTTTTGTAAAGGCACGACCCCACGTGAGTGGTTACTAGTTCATTAGTGAATTTCTATCCAAAGTCGAAGACTTTTGGTACGTGATTTGCTTCCCCTTTAGTTCGATTTCCTGGTCGGCTTTTTCTGCAACTCCATTTCTTCCCCCCCCCCCCCCTCCCTCTTTTGTTTCTCCATTTGAATTCGAATCGTCGGTGCATACTTCGGTAAAATTGCACATCGAAAGCATTTTCTCGCGAATTTGATTTTCAGTTCTCACGGCCTCCAGGAACAGCGAAATCGCGTCTGGTTAGCGCCGGCTCAGCACATGACTAAGCAGGCCGACCAAGTGGCAGCTCCTAGTCAAAAAGGAGCCGTGCACATTCGAACTCAAAGGTGCTTCAACGGGGGCGAAGTCCAAATGACCAGCCGCGGGTGTTTCCTCAGGGACCACTACCAAGAAACCCGCTGTTGCAATTGCTTTGCCGTTCGGGTCAAGGAGATCAAACCGAACAACTGCGTGACAACAGTGGAAGGACTCAACGAGAAGCTGAAGCACGACATCATCCTCGCGGATCTCAAGAAGATGCTGCGCTGCGACGGGGACATCAGCAAGACGAAGGAGGCCGGCGTGGTCATCCGGCTCTACACCGGACGCTATGGTGCGGTGAAGGAATTCCTGTGGAAATCTGGCCTGGCAGCGAGAGAGAAGATCTGCTGTGTAGTGCGAGACAAGGTCTGCTGTGCAGAATGCGTCTAGTGCTCTTGCCTCCCGTCCGAGCGGAAACGCCTATGATTCGAGCGTTGGTGCAAAAGTGTGCAACTCGTACTTCTTAATTGTCCAAGTAGAGCAAAAATTGAAGTGGGCATATTCTCGCTTTGTAATAAAAATTAACAAGCCGGCACCTCGCGACGGGCTCACAATTGTAGACAAGATTGGAAAAAATCTTGGGTTGACTTTTCCGGCAATCATCGCTTAGAATATTCAGACATCCCAAAAGTGCCCTGTTAACGATTCCGGCAGGTGAACCAAGTGACGAGATTTTTAAAACAAGTGACCAACGACTTTTTTCTCCTCCCACGTTCCTGCCAATAACAACGTCGTCGCACGTTACTGTCATCACTCTCTCTCTCCTGTTTCCTTCTCCCTTTTAATCAAAGAGAGGTCGTCTTTGGCACTATGATCCTGAGACAAAAGCGTCGAGTTGACATTTGCAACAGAAAGTCGAGGGGCTGCGTTGACATTTTTATGTGGAATGGTGTCGAAAATTGTTTGTGTTCTTAGGCGTTCTCTCGAGAAGTCTCCTCCTACAAAGATAGGGTCCATTCCATTTTAAGTTCTGATATTTGCGGCGATGATGACGATGATATCGTACTTATTTTCGAATTGATTTGATCTTATTTTTCCCATTAGTTTAGCTCGTGTTATACCTCCTAGAAGAGATCGATGCCGATTTAATCATAAACTTATTGTATGGGTATCAATTCGGTCTTAAATATTTTCACTTTTATTGTCAATGCGGTCTTAAACCTTTGAGCGGGGTTCCAATATAGTCCCTCTGGCCAATTGCCGCCCGAAATTACCGAGGCGGCGTTCAGTCATTGGCGGCCTACTCATATGGCATGATGACGTCGACAGCTTTGCTTAAAATAACATCCTACGGGGACCACCACGTTAGCGATTTTCTGTGATATTTGATCAGAAGTACTATGTTGGAAGTATTTCACGCAAAGGTGTAAGACCGCATTGGCGAAATTCAAAAATTTATGATCGAATCGGCATCCATACCATAGATTTATGATTAAATCGGTAATTTTTCCCTTCCTAGAATGACGAAACATTTGTGACTTTAATATACTAAGCTTCCTTTAGGATGAGATTTCGTTTGCGTACTATGACGACCATTCTTAAATCTTAATTTTAAGGAAGGAATGAGATCGTCTCCTTCGAAGTAACACTGTCAAAGTTCCCACAACAACGGCAGCGTAGACTATAATTTTATGGACAAGATAAGACGTGAATAAAAAACTAGATAAATGGACCGATTATAAAATTACTTAATGGCCGTGAAAATTCAACCTATATGCTTCATTTACCTACTAAATCGAGTTCAAGGGTTCATCCAATTCATATTATTTACATGTTAATGCAAATTATGTCCGGTCGGACTATTCTTTTCCTTACAATCGCATTCGAAGTTAGTGAATGCATTCGACATGATCTAAAGATCTGGGAAAAATATCAAAAAAGTCCTAAACCTATTGTATTTATGCTAATTCAGCCATAAACCTTTCAATTGTACCAAACTGAGTCATACACTTTCTTTACATTTTGCCTTTTGAGTCTATTCGACCAATATTGGCCAGAAATCACTTACGTGGGCGCACGGCCGGTGCTGACGTGAACAAGTTTTGCAATTTTTTAAAAAATAAATTGAATATTTTAATTTTTTTTTGTTTTCTTTTTTCTTCTTTCTCTACAGGTCATCATGGCCGGCGACTAGCTAGAGGCAAGGGCCAACAAGGGTCGCCCTTGCCGGATCTAGCATGGGACAACCTTGCCCGGGAGCTCGAGCCTCACTAGATCCAGTGAGGTCGAGCCTCGCTCGAGGCTGGTGAGGCTCGAGCTTGTTGGAATTTGGTGAGACTCACCCTCGCCAGGCGAGGCTCGAGCTCGCCAGGTGAGCCTCGCCCGAAGCCAACAAGCTCGGCCCTTGCCAGATTCGGCAAAAGCAACCCTCATTGGCCATGGTGACCGGCGGAGGAAGAAGGAAAAAGAAAAAGGAAAAGAAAGAATAAATAATAAATAATTATTAAAAAATTGATTTTTTTAAGAAATTGCAAAAATTATCCACGTCATCGCCAGTCATACCACGTAGACACAGCCGGCATTCACATCAGCGATTTCCGGCTAAAATTGGCCGGATTGACTCAATTGGCAAAACACGAACGTATTAAGGACTCAATTGATACAATTAAAATATTTATGATTCAATCGACACAAATATATTAGATTTACGACTTTTTCGGTATTCTTCTCGGGAAGATCTAGTAACCATCATCTCATAAAAAGAATTCCTAGGCCAGATTAGGGTCCCGGAAGGGGGCTGCTTGGGTTAAACTCAGTGCGACGTGTGAATGAGGTCACCCTGCCGAATGACCAGAGAGACCCGTTTGGAGCTTGGAACATCACATTGCTTCCCGATTCGACACCGAAAGCCAAATCCTATTTTATTTCCTGTAGCTTAGAAGTGGGATGAACATACGGACATATAGAATTCCAAAAAAAAAAATGCTAAACAAACGGCTCAAAAAGTTATGCAATATTCTAAAAAATTTATGAGTTTCCTTACCATTACTTTATGACCCAACGCCTAATCATTCAATGATTGAGCGCAGATTTACCATTAATCAAATGCAACTAAGCTGACATGACTCTAGCATAAGAAATCGAGGCAATGATGATCGACCACATTCACTTGCACCGCGAGACTCTCCAATTATTTAGTCGGGACCCTCCAGGATTAACTTTTCAATTAGACAAGTCCGTTTGGCACCACATCTTGACTGCCCGCCCACGTTAGACCCTTTTTTTAACTCCAGGGTAGACTTAAGACTATCCCACGTAACAAGCCTTTGATGTGTCCCGTCCTATGCGCGAAAAATTATGGCGCCGACATGTCCAAGCCCGACGGATGACGACTACCAGAACGCGAGCGTTGCGATCCGATGCGTCGATGGTCGTCATGAGAGAGAGTGTCGGAATTCCGAAAGAGGAGCTTTTCGAACGTGGCCGTGTCCACATATTGTTTGCGATTGCCGCGTTACATGTGATGGAAGCGATGGGTGAGAGATGTGATGATACGTATGCCTTCTCTCTGGCACCAAAAAGGGTCGGTGAATTGGACAGTGGAGACTCACCGACTTTTTTCCAAAGAGAATAGGCACTTCCAACATTATCATGTAGTGATGCTACTTTAGTGTCGCTATGACACCTACCTCGCTGTTTTTTGTTTTTTGTTTTTTTGGTATCTCTTCATTTATCGATCAGGAGGCATCAGAGACTAGTGTTTTCGGAATATCGTATCAAGCCCGCCTCTTGAATATGGTCGAAGATAGATCATCCGCGCTAGAATCGAAAAATCGATAAGGAATTACTTCTCGAGTTTTATGATAAGAGCTCGAGTGGTTGCGTCGAGTGAAAATTAGATCTTTCGGATCCGGCGTTCCATACGGTCACATCTCGATTGATGTCTCTACTTGGGGTTTATTTCTAAGTAATGGGGGGCACATGTATTGTCATTCTAGCAAATTATAAGTTAATGGTGTCATGCGCAAGAACTCTCTCGGTCTTAACTTCGAGGGGAAGAAAAACGCCGTGAATTAGTTCTTCGGGACAGGTTGACATTACGAAGCCCTTCTGTCTGATTTGAGTATTTAGCGATGGTGTGCTGTGCTATAGAATGCCTTGATGGAGAAACCACGTTACATTAGATGGAGAAAGTAGTTCAGATTTTAGCGTGAAAGATTCTTGAATCTCGAAATCATCTCGCGCGATGTCCAGAGGGCTCGTGCCGCCGGCGAGGCCAGATCTGGCAGTGCCACCTGAGCTCGCTCTATCCCAAGTGACGCTGCTCGTGGTCACCCGACCCCCAAGGCAAGGGCTATGCCGAAGCCAAATCTGGCTCGCCAGCTGATGAGCCCTTCGCCGGTCTCGACATTTCTTTTAAGAAAAAATCGAGCAAAAATCCTTTACGAAAACATAAATTTTTTTTCGAACATCATTTAAATCGAAATTGCTCCGCAGTACATTTTCAAATTGCAATTTATCGAAAACAATTTGCATTTAGAATGGCTCGTTTAACGTAAAAATCCTTTGCATATTTCCAAAGAGCATCAAATACAATCTCACCGTTCGAAGCAGCTCGTGGAAAAAGAAAGATAATGAATAAAGATGGCAATGATTACGGCCGCAGCGATACTAAAGTAGGCAATTAACGACCCCGGATAAGATAAGGTTTGATGAGGGTTGTTATCGACAATTAATGACGTCATCGTGATGGGGGCCGCGGTGTGAAAGGAATAACTGCGGAGGATGGGAAGATGCCGCTTGCCCATTTGCGTTCACACACGGCAGATCCTCTTCCCCTGCCCTTTTCACACCTGCCCATCGGAGCCGTGGCTCGCCCCCAAGCCAGACAGGTTTCGGCTTCGCGCCGAGCCCATCGTCCCCTTGGCTCATAAGCCGAGCCCCTTCTTTATTTCCCGGGGGGGTATCAGCTTGGCTCGATTCAAGGGGATGAAAAAGTGCGAGAGAAACGAAAGGAAAATGACACGAACGGCGACTGAATTTTAGTCTAATATATAACGTGGTTATTGAACTTTTCATTTACTCAATTCAGTTTCTAATTTTTAACTCAATGTGTAATGTAATTATTTAATATCGTCTATGAATTTTTAGTACATATACAATTTAGTGGTTGAATGATATGAAAATTTTTAGTGTGGCATTTTCATTAATACAAGTTCGGGGACTACATTGAATAAGTATCAAAAGCCCGTGGACCACATTGAATAAATTAAAAGTTTAAGGACCACATTGAACATTAAACTAAAGTTCGGAAACAATATCGAACAGATTAAAAGTTCATGAACTATTTGTGTCATTTTTCTATATTGAAAAATGCGAGGGCTCGCTTGTTTAAAATGTCTTCCCGCCCATCACCGTTGGATGAAGTGAGATTCATGTGAGATCTAAACGTAGATGTGCACCTAAAGCATGTGAAGTATGCCTATCCCGGGGGCATGTTTTCTTTTGATTTAAAAAGTTAAAAGGAAGATCCTTTTTACTTTTCCGTCAAAATTTGAAAATGCGGTGAAAATGGTTATGCAAATTGGCATGTCGATGTAAGCACCTTTTTAAAGTTCCGAGCAAAATTTTCACCGCGAAGAAGGATTTGATGCATGCGCCACAGAATTTAGAAAATAAACAGGAGAAAAAAAAAGGGAAAAACCAATCCGAATGTATCTGTAATCATACCGTCCGTGTGGGCCCCACGGCGCGCTGGCCAAGCCGACTGAGACAGCAGGACCAAACAACGACGACAACCGAAGCGGCTCGAGCCGAGCTAACCACCTACACCGACGGCTCCCCACCCCCCCGAGCACCAACGTTGTCCGTCACATGCAAAAGTAGAAGCGCCCTGCCCCACCCCAGAATTAGTTGGTGGTGGATATGAGGTCAACCCCCAACCCCCCTTCACCTGCCACGTCGGACAGCGTGGTCCGACGTGGCAACAGATTAGGTTTGACCCCACTGTCACCGTCATGCTCATCGACCCCCGAGACCACCTCCTCCTCCAGCTCTCTCTCTCTCTCCCTTTCTCTCTCCTCTCCTCTCCTCTTATTTAACACCCGCTCCTCCTCCATTCCCAAGATCCCGATCTCTTCCTCGCGTCGCAGCGAAACATCGAGCGTTTTGAACAAGAAAGAGAAGGGAGAATAACCATCTCGAATGGGGAACTGCATCCGGCACGAGTGTCCGATGCAATGGGGCGGCGACGACTGGGAGGACGGGCTGTTCTCGGCGTCGTCGGAGGGGAGCGGCGGCGGTGACGACGCCGCCGCGGCTGCCGCTGCGGCCGGTGCGGACGCGGACGCGGACGAGACGGAGGAGCTCCTCGAGAAGAGGAGCGGGCGGCGGCACCGGTCGAGCAATGCGGCGACCCCCGCGGCGGCGGCGGCGGTGGGGAAGGAGGTGAAGATCAGGATAACGAAGCGGCAGCTGGAGGAGCTGCTGGGGAAGCCGGACGCGAACGAGGAGAAGGCCGTGGAGCAGCTGGTGTCGCAGCTGATGGCGATGAGCGCGAGCGACCGGTTCGAGGCGGGCCAGAGGTCGTGGAGGCCCGCGCTGAAGAGCATCCCGGAGGTCAACTAGCCTACGGTATCATCACGTGGAACCGGTAGAGATGCCGAGAGAGATTTTTGTCCCCTTTCTTTTTTTCTTTCTGTTTTTTTTTTGTGTCAGGAGATGCACATAGGGGTGAACCAAATTCTTCATCAGATCTTGATTTTTGGGGGGGGGGGGGGGGGGGAAATTCATATTCTTTTGATGGGTTTTGCAGTTTGGTGTACAGAACATGTGCCAAAAAAAAACAAAACGGAGTACTGTAAAGTGATGGTGATATACTACTGCTGCACATTTTCCTTCCTACTCTGTCTATCTCTCTCCCCTTGCATTATGTCGGGAAACAATTTGAGGCTGATAAGGAAACAAAATCGAAAGTGGAAGGGAAAAAAAAATTTGCGGGGAGATGAATTCGTTGATAAAACGAAACGAAGGTGACGAAGATAATAGGAAAAGAAAGAAAGCATAAGTTGTTGGGAAAGAGAGGAAAAGTAACGGGGGGTGGGGGGACTGGGGAAGTTCTTTGTGGCGCAATTACGCTTTCGCCCCTCGAATTTTCTACCGCCAAGATAAGATCGAAGTAAGAGGAGAAGGGGGAATGGGGGCCATTTTTGGGAAATTTTATATTGCTATCCAATGCAAGATGGGAGGCGCGACAAATGGCCGGGTGGGGGGCCCATGGATTTGAGATCGTCGTCGCTTCTCTGCCTAATCTTTCCGTACGCTTCCCGAACGAAGGAATTTTGCATAGTCGCTCCCCATTTCCTTCTCCTCCGGTTAACATTCCGTCGTCGCTTTTGGTGCCTGGCTCGTCGTCGGAATTTAACGGGACGATAGATCTCGAGTTCAGATTATCACGAGACGGTTACGGATTAGAACCTTTCCCGTTGAACCGGTTTCATCCACCGTACCTCTTGGTGAGGCGAGATGTTGACATGTTACTTAATCACGGGCATGCCACGGGAGCCTTGTTGAGGAGGTGAAGAGGGCGTTTGACAGGTTGCCAAATAATAAAAATTTCTGTTTTTTTATTTCCAAAATCAGTTTAGGAACATAAATCCGTTTGTTAAAAGTTTTGTGCTTGGGCACAAAATTGCAAAAAATTGTTCCCAGAATCAGTTTTGAAACAGAATTAAGAAGCAAAAAAAAAGTAACTTCTTGATTCTGGAACAAATTTTCCATTTCTGATTCTTCTTGATTTTCTTCTCCTTTTTTGGTTTGTTCTTTTTCTTCTTCCCGGTTTGCTGCCGTCCACTGGCCACCGGCCAGGGTCAGCGAGGGCGGCTCGCAGCCGGGACGGCGAGGCCTCGCCCAGCCATGGCAAGGCCCACCTCACCATCGCCACCGTCGAGGCCGGCGGCGAGGGCCGAGACACCCTCGCCAGCCATGGCCAAGGAAAGGAAGGAAAAAGAAAGAAAGAAATATTAAAAAATTTAAAAAATTATTAATAAAAAGAAATTTTGTGTAGTTACCAAACGCATTTATGTTCTTTTTTCTATTCTAAGAATATAAATTTTGGGCAGTTACCAAACGCCTTCAAATGCTTAGAAATTATTCCCGGACACAGAATAAAAAATAATCTTCTCTGTGCAGAATCAGTTTCCGGATATTGAATCGTTGCCATGCGCATTTTAAATATAAAGAAAGAGTATGATGGGAAAGGATGACCGAATTGTTCATAACTCTTTTGGTATCGATTTTGAAAATGGGCAGGGTTTTGATGACGGTGACAAGAGAGGATCAACATCTTTGGGTGCTTCCTCTCTCTCTTCTTGGATCGATCTTAGCATGATAAAACTCTATGCACATCAAATTAAGGTCAAAGGAGCTGCTCCCGAGGAGAGGAAAGTTTTCACTTGCGCGCTTAATTGGGAGACGAGTTTTAGAGGAGCAGTGCACAAAAAATTACCAAGGAGAGAAGTTAAATAAAATACATTTTTGAAATTTACAATACGTATTCCGAACTATACTTTCAGGAACAATTTTAATAACTCGACATATAGTTTGAAGTTCAAGGCCCCATCGGCAAACGTCCGAAAATGTCGTCAGATGATGCACCCGGATTGGCCCAAATGGAGAAGCTAGTCAATGGGCCCAAACCGAGCTAAAAGCCCAGAGATATTTGAACGGCTAAAGGCCCAAAACCATCATCGAATCAGCATGTTGAAGTATTGGCGTTTTGAATGATAAATTTATGCGTAAATTATTTTGGGGAGCACGGTCTTTTCCTACCGGCAATTCGTATCTATACGGGAGACACACGACTAAAGTCGCGGCATGGCATCCGAAGTCGAAACGCGACCAACGGAAGACGGGTCGTCCCAAATGCTTAACTTCCCACGTAGCTTTAACGCGAATTCGGAATGATCTTGTGATAGGGATTGCGGTTGAAAGATCACTGATTAGTTTGGATCGCCATTAGAATCTATGGGTGCAAAACTCATGATTTTGAGCATCATATCCGTCTCGATTTGGAGACGGGGACTCAAGACCGATGCTTTTGCTTTCGATGAAAATCGAAAACAAAGTGGCTAAGCTAGGACTAATCACACTTGAGAAGCGCCTCCACGAAACGTCGCCATGGCAATTCCATGTCCGCCGGTTTGTTGAGCTGAACATTTGATTGTGTGGCTACTCGACGCCGCCGACAAATTTGAAGAGGTTGAATCCACGGTGGCATCCCCGGCGACATGCCCACGCGAAGGACACTTTTCCTCCAAGATAGCTTGCCTTGGGAGCGCTTGCTAAGTTTCTGCCTCGAGCTCATGAAAGATAACCTGACCATTGATCCCTCTGGTTGATGTCATTTTGACGTAGAGTCGTAAACTATACATCTTTGTTTCCCCGAAAATGGCGAAGAAATATTCTTTGAGAATATGGATGGACCAACGAGTGAATCGATAAAAGTTGTGAAGGGTTCTTTGTTGATTTTCAATGGGAAAGTAAATGACAAGAAAATTGAAGGTGCTGAGGCCGAGGCAATCGTGTCCAGTCAAGTAAATTGCAATAAAGTAATTGATTGGAGGAGGTATACAAAGAATACACTTGGGGTATTCATAGTCCTCTACGGACCGTTAAATAGGGTGGATACATACAATGATTACTGAATTCGAAAGAACAAAAAACTCCCTAATCCTATCCACGGTCAGAAGAAATTACTCCACAATCTCCTACTATTTAGCAATACTTATATATTGAAAGTTACATATCCGAAACTATTTCTACTTGGTAGTTACATGTTGATGTTGATGCCTTCATTGACAAGTGCAGGTTCTTATCGATAATCGATATTTTTATTGATGACATCATTGTAGAGTTGTAGATTGTTTTATTCATCAGTAACTTCATTTTCATCAAATTTTGCTCTTATCGGCTACGGCCATACTTGTCGATAATATATAAAAGTTTGTCATTTTTGGGTGTCAACAAATGTCCCCTTTTAAAAGAATGAAATAACTCATCAAACATTCTATTCTTTTAAATTAGATCAGTCATCACACGCCCCCTTATTATCGGCAAATTTGATTTTTACATGTTGAATTGCTCCTTGAATTATTTTCTTGAAAACAATAAAGTTAATTTTGATTTTGCTGCTCTTCAAACATTCTTCTCATGGTCCACACCACGTTGGGATTTGGTGCAACTTCCCTCTATTCGTGTGATGCAACCGAAGATTGACTTCCTCATGCCAATCATCTTCTGCCGCTCTCCCAGTGGCTAAAGTATCGGAATGCGTGGTCGTTTCATTACCGATTTGTGATAATGGGTTGTTGTTATTGTAATATCCTGAATTTCGACCCATTTTTCAGGATCAATGATAATGATATTATTCCTCAATTAATTTTAGTGAGTCTCGCCCGGAACGGATCCTTCACGGGATACTGACCAGTAGGGAATGACTAACTAGGAAAATAGTACGTGGACCAGGGATTCGATCGCGAATCGAGTACCGATTTCGAGAAATGACGAGGAAATATTTTGAGTCAATGTGGGCCGATCCTAGGAAGGTAACGAATCTAGTTTGGCCAATGACGTACGATCGGATCGCGGGTGATTCCGCACGACCGAAAGTACGTGTGGCGAACAAATCCTGAATTAAATCCGAACGATCGTGACCTCCGGAACTAGTAATAATTCCTCGCGTTCTTTCGGTAGTCGAGATCGTCACGACTCGGGCAACCCTAGGTCGATACGCGTAACCCCCTAAACAGCCGCCCGTTAGTGAGAGACCCTAAAATTGTAATTGAGCGATTTTGATCGCGAAATTGGATCCAGATCTGGACGTCGGATTTCGAGGGTGTACGCAACTATTTTTGCGAGGAAGACGTCATTTTTTAGTGGCCAATCATATTTGGGGTTGGTACGGTCGAAAAATGGAAATTTGGCCCGAAATCGGAAATTGACGATTTTGTCCCTAGGCCTACTTTTAGTGTTTCGAATTTTGGGATAATTATTGAAAATTATTTTGGAAAAAATAAGTGGATAGTATCAGCCCAAAAACCTTGGACCAAAGTGCCCCTAGACATTTTAGCTTGGGTTTATCTTGACCAAGTGAATGAGGGGCAATATGGAGATTAGGGAAAGTTTGATCAAATCCCCTTTAAGACCAATAATTCACTCTCTCTCCTCTCATTTCTCCTCACCCTCTCCTCCGGCCAGCCTCCTCCCCCAAGCCAATCTCCCCCTCTCCCTCTCTCGGCCGTGCGTGTGACATCCCCGATTTTGGGCCTAGGAAGCCGAGGGCTGGTAATAAGTGGATTAACGGGTAAGTCGAGTCGAGGGTCAGTATTGGAATGGACAGCATGATCGGAACGAGTGTACTGAGGGTTGGTCGTGGTTCGATCGAAAGATTGTTGATGAGTTGGCCTAGGGATCGACAGTGGAATGACCCCTGACTACGCAAATGATTAGAGTGATATGACCATAGGATGATCCTTCGACCATAAGGGCCGTTAGTGGAGCGATCCGGGATAACTGTGGATCAGTCTGGTGTCGGCATGTGTCGGTTGCGGGTGATACCGTACGGCCATGCATTAGTCCCGGGTGATCACGAGTTAATTCCGGGGTACCGGATTTTCACTAGGTTACATGACAACCGAGGGTCAACCATGGATCGTTGATACTCGAACGTGGCCAGTCACGAATTGGCTACGGATCGTTGTGCCAAGTCGGGAAGGCCATGGACGAGACGTGTACCAAGCCATGTGCCTAACGGCTTAGTCGTGGCCCGGGCAAAATTGCCGGTCGCGGCGGCCAAGGCCATATGCCCGGTCATGACCGGCCATTGTGCTCGTCAGCCAGGCCACGGACCGGCTACGTGCCCGGTCGTGCGCCGGCCATTGTGCCCGACCCTCGTGCCACAAGTCGTGCCCATAAGATTCGGTCCCGATCTTGTCCCGTGTCCAAGAAATGTGGCCATGAGTCGTGTGTCGTGCCATTCCCGGGCCGATGTGCGTGTTTGGCCATGAATCGGCCTCTCGCCCGTATGACTCGGCACGTCGCTTGTGCGGACCGGCGAGCCGCTCGACATGTCGCCCGTGCGGCCCAGCGAGCCGCTCGGCACGTCGCCCGTGCAGCCCGGCGCGGCACCCGTTCGGCCCGACCACGCACCCGGCCATCCGCCTGTACGGTCAGCCACTTGCCCGGTCAAGCCGGCCAACTTGCCCGATGGCCTGGCCGTGTGCCCAATCCACCCGAGAAGGCCAATTTGAGTGATTTTGGCTTGGATTGTTGTAGGGCCAAGTTTGGGCAATTATAAAGGCCTTTTTACACTAAATTCCATTTTAAAGGGTATTATTGGAATTATTTTATGAGAAAACTCTCGGGAAAAGTTTGGGAATTATTATGATGTGGAGTTCGTTTTGGACGTTACGTGCGTATTTTCGCAAAACCCGTTTGATCCGAGCAAATTGGGATGGAAACCAGCCAAATTGAGAAAATCCTAAAAAGTTTGACCAAGTCAAACCTTATCCATATCATCATTACCCTCATTTATTCCTTGGCATAGTTTTCAAACTAGCCATTATGAAGCCATTTGTGAAGTCTTGGCCATTAAGTATTGACCAAGAGGAAGCAAGGAAGCCACGGCAAGGAGGGGGGAGAGAGAGAGGGTCACGGCCAAGCTTGAGGAGAGAGAGGAAGAAATAATTGGCCATCTTCATCATGATTTTTGACTTAGGCTATTAATGCTTGGATGACGCGCGCGCTTACCTCACCTCCCAAGTGACACGCGCGCTTACCTCGTCCAAACCCTAGCCTTACTCCTATATAAATAGAAGCCATTAGGGAGAAATTGGCACACTTTTCTCACATATACAAACCGACCAAGAGAGAGAGAGAGAGAGAGAGAGAGAGAGAGAGAGAGTGCCGAGACAGAGAGAGAATACCCGAGAGAGAGAAAAGAAAAGCCGATACCGTGAGTTGTCCGAGACCCGGGACCGTTGCCTTTCCCGCCCATTCTCTACCCTTTAGTTCATGTTTTATTAGAGTAAGTGAGATTTTACTACCGGGAAGTGACGTTGAAATACGTTGTATCACGAGCTTTCCCCGTTCTCGATTCTTGGTGTTCCGATGTTGTGTTCTCTATAACAAGTTTGCCTTGTTTCGTGTTTTTGCATGTTATCTAACACGAATTAGAAATCGAGGCGCGACACATGAGATAAACCGTGACTTAGCCATGCCTGGAATCCTTGTTTTATGCTTACTATGCACGTCGTTGTTTGATCGGCCACGGAGGCCGGTATGGTGAGAACGTTTCGTGTAATGACGATTGATATGTCCTTGCCTATTAGTAAAATTTTACTTGCTGAGTCTCCTCGACTCACTCCCCGTTGTTTCCTCTTTTTCAGGTTCGTACCACGGCCCTATTTGGCAATCCGGTTGAAATGAGAGCCGAGCTCTTGACGGTGATCGATGCACGTGAGAACCATGCCTACCGCAAGATTACAACCTACGTGATGGTTGACGAAGGTCGAGTAAACCTTGTCCCGCACCCGTACGTGGCTTGGTATTGCCTAGCCGACAGGGACTGGGTCGGGCCCCTTCATGGATTTAGCGGTCCTTTTGATGGCATGGGCGGGTCGGCTCCGGGATTTGCCATAGGCGGGGTGTGAGGACGGCCGTGCGGACGAGGGCGGGGAGGAGCGAGCGAGGATGAGGAAATAGTAGCCGTAGAGAAGCTAAGGACCCAAGCCAAAATTTTATTGTGTATATGGCTTGTTTTTCGGAAGTGCATTTGAAATAGGCATGTGAAAATTATCATTTAAGACTTGTTTGCCCGAGGTAGGGCATGTAAATAAGCACGAGTCTATCATGTAAATACAACGTGCACCGTTTGCCTTTATTGCTTGGTTTTGTTTCGTTGAATTGCTTCCACATGCTTTTCATATTTAAAATCAACAAGACGTTCTAATAATGGTTTACGCTTCACCGGTGTTGACACCTAAATTTTAGTAACCATTTAGTGTAATTTGCATAGAAAATTAGGGATTAAATTTCTAACCCCTAAACAAAAAATATTTAATTTGCATAACATATAGTTTAAATTCATTTTAGATTCATTGCATTTTTTGCATCGGACCGGCGGTGAATGAACGAGCTTAAATTTCATCGAATGGGACTCGGCTCGCTTGAAATGCAAAGGCCGGGAATCATAAGTCAAACGGGCTCGGTTGTTTTAATTTGACTTAATTCAGCCCATTCTCATTAATTAATTCAGCCCATTATCATTAATCAATTCGGCCCATTAATTCAGCCCATTAATTCAGCCCATTTAAATTAAAGCCCAAGCCTAAGCCCATTAGGACTAAAAGCCCATCTAATTGACCTAGGTTAATACTATATATTCAGAATTAGGTCAGATTTTTAGCGGAGAACACACAATTTCAGATCAGAATTTTCAGAGAGTGAGAGTGAGGAAGGGAGAGAGTGAAGGAGACCGGCCGGAGCACCCCCCACACGGCCGGAATCGCGCGACGCCGCTGCTGCCTCCCGCGCGCCTGTCGCCGCCCCTTGCCGCGCGCCGCCCCTCGCCGTGCGCTCGCCTGCTGCCTGACGCTGCAGCTCCCTGCCGCGTGCTCACCGCCGCGCGCTCGCCAGCTGCCGTGCGCCGTCCCTGCCGCCGCGCGCCGTCCCTGTCGCTGCAGCACCGCCTCCTGCTGTGCGCCTGCTGCCGCCGCTTCCTGCTACCGTGTGCTGCCGTCTTTCCCGCCAACGCCGCGCCTCACGCCGGCGCTGCTGCTGCCGTCGCTTCCTGCCGTGCGCCGCTTCTCACGCCGACGCTGCCGCTGCCGCTGCCCTCAGGCCGACGCCGACGCCGCTGCTGCCTGCTGCTGCCGCTGCCTTCTCGCCGCGCGCCGCCACGTGCTGCCGCTGATTCTCGCCGTGCACTGCTGCTGCTGCTGCCGTCGCCTGCTGCTGCTCCTCCCATCACGCGCCGCCTGCTGCCGCTGCTCCTCCCGTCGCACGTCGCCGCCTGTTGCTGCTGCCCCCTGCCGCGCGCAACCGCGTGCTGCCGCGGCTTCTTGACGTGCGCCACTGTCGCCGCCGTTCCCGACACCGCACCGCCGGTCCGCCGTTTGCCGCTCATCGCAATCCGCAATCCCGATCCGCGAGTCCAAATTTGGAAAGTAATCCAGAACTCAGGTAAAGATATCTATCCAGAATATTTTCAAAATATTTAGATTCCTGGTTTGAATATTTGAATATTCTGTGAATATTGTGTGGATTGCTAGATATCTTAGGATAATGTTTGCCTTGTTCGCAATATTTGAAAATATTCAAAATTAGGAATCTTTCCTAATTCAGCAACGTATCTGGACAACTATCCGACCTTATCCCTAAGGTATGATACGTGGCGATACGGAAAATCATTATCCTATCCATAATCCCTTGGATACGATAATGATTTTTATCTGCTTTCCAAATTTGAACGATCGACTTTCCATTAATATCTATAACCCTGTAGATATGACCGGTAATTCGATTTCTGTGCCTAATCCGAATTTGAAACGAATCTTGTGGATTGCATGGTTGCTTTAAATGTGGATGCTATCTCTGTTTAGATTATTTTCCTTTTCAAATAAAAAGAAAATTCAAAAAATATCAGTTAGGATTTGAATTTGAATTTTGCATGTTTAGGAATCTTAAATATATCTACACGATAGAGTAATTATTCAATTTAAATTAGGATTTGAGATAATCTATTTCCTAGTTTAAATTAAATAATTTTCTAGTCTTGATAGATTATTTAGGTTATTTTTTATTCCGAATTTTCAAGAAAACCTTAAAAAATGAATTGTTTTATGGTAGATTATGATAGATTGCATTCTTAATTTAAGTAATTTATTATTCCGAATTTTAACAAAAATCCCAAAAATAAGTCGTGTTAGGATATGTTAAGTCATTATGGGTTGCATGTTAATTTAGACATATTTTTATTCCGAATTTCATTAGAAAACACCAAAAATAAATCGTTTGCCCGTCATCAGAATTAGGTCACGTCGTCGCATGACATATAGTTTGCATGCTAGGTTGCATTATTCGCGTGTCAATTGTTGCACGTCATTGCATGTAGATTAGCTTTCATTTAAATAAGCGAAAATCCAAAAATTGAGTGAATTCCTTGTTAATTAGAAATCATATTAGGTTGTTGATGTGATTTTCTAGCTAACAATGCAGATGCTTACGTTGCTTCGAGGTAAGTAATTCTTCCAACTTGCAATTTATTTAATGCTTTCTTGGGTGTTAAATTGGTGGTTTGCGCACCCGCATGAACACCTCACATGTTAGTGACTAAGTTAAAATGAATCCAAATTGTCTGCCAAAATATTTTTGAAAAGAAAAGGTACCGAAAGGGCGTTAGACTAGATCTAGCGTAATCAAGTCCCCGGGCTTAGAATCTCTGGTTCGTAGGAATAAAACATATCTCCCTATGTTTTATTTAGGTTTCTAATCGACCTACCACAAATTGATTAGTGGCGACTCCAAGCATGAAAACATTTGCATGTTAAAAACTTAAACCCAAAGTTGCGAATTGGTAGGGCTTGGGAGGGCTCGAGTTAGGTTTAGTCCTAATAATCCATTAGCCTGAGAAGGGAAATTTTTTAGGTCGCGACAGCTTGGCGACTCCACTGGGGACGTGAGTTAAAACTCTTAGTGGACTTAGGCCAGTTTTTCTTTTCAAAAAAATACTTTTTGCTTGGCAGCGAGGATCCCAGGTACGTCCCTAACATTTTAGGTGTTAAATGTTTTTGCAGTATGGGAGGTATAAGGGGAGGCGTGATTGTTAACCCTTGTTTTGCAGGGAGGTGTTTGAATGAATGGTTTATTTTATGCACGAAGCGCTGTTTGATATAACATGTTGTGCATGCCTTACATTTACACTACACCGCACACACTACCCGCTGCCGGACCTGGGCGGCACAGGTTTAGGATGGTACTGAGAAAACGGACACCCCGACCACACTCGCGTGGTACGGGTCGCCTTTCTTGGTCCCGAAAGTTCTTTCATGGTGTCATTGAATACCTACCACGGTTGCACCCTTTGCAACCCGGGTCGGCTCTTTGACTAAGCCGGAGTCAGGGGAATCCCAGCCTAACCACCACCATGACTGGTTTAGCTCGGTAATCCTCATGTCTCCATTTTGCAAGCCAGAGTCTAGATAGAAATCGAACCTCACATTTCATGCGCATGTCTATGTGATTGCCATCATTCTACCCGGTGAAGTAAGATTTCTGAACCTTTATCTCGCAATTTATTTATGTTTCGTCTTTTTCTTTGGTCGGTCCATGACATTAGGTCGGTCGTGAGTCTTGGTCTATACACTATGGGAGGGGCAGACATCCGGATTCTTGATGCTCCTAAGGACGAGCTCCGTGCCTGGTGGGATCTACTCAGTCCGACCAACCGCAAGCTAGTTGAGGGCCACATCGGGAGGTTGCTCCCCCTACTGGAGGTCAAAGTCCGTACCGGCCTCGTCCGAGCATTAGCGCACTTCTGGTCTCCCGCGACCTCTACCTTTATATTCGGTAAGCACGAGCTCACCCCGACATTGGAAGAATATAGCGTGCTCATTGGAAAATCATTGGAGTCGGATTTAGTCACACCACCTTTGGGAATTGATTCTACTTTAATGTTGGCCGAATTTCTGAATGTCGGAAAAGATGAATTGAGAAAAGTGTTAAAAGCAAATCGTGGCACATGTCCATTTTCATTCCTGAGTCAGTGTTTTGAAAAAGCCACATCTTTTCAAAAAGGCAGAATCTTTTTGCTAGCGTTTTTCGGGTTCGTGATTTTTCCTTACTGTAAGAATGCATGTAATCCGTCAATCGCATGGTTGGTCCAACAAGTCTGTCTTGAAAAGAATTTTATCAACATCATTTTAGCCGAAACTTTCATTTCCCTCACTAAATTTAAGCAACATGTTGACAAAACTTTTCATGCCTCCCTCGAGCTTTTGCAAATCTGGTTTTTGTCTCACATAAAAGGGTGTGGCGATTTACTCATAATATCTGAGCTTAGTGATTCTAGCCATCCCGTCTTGAGGTATAAAGAAAAACAAGGGGGTGCACCCGATTATCATTACTCTGAATGGATCATTTTCATGAAAAACGCTAGACCCCAAGGTTTCCAATGGCATGCTAATTGGTTCAAAGTTGAGGAAGCTCGGCTTACGTGTAACGGTATTGGGCCGGTTCCACTATTGGGTTTCACCGGCGCAATCGAATACTACCCCGCCAGAGTGTCTCGTCAGTATCAGATTCTCCAAGGGCTCCCTCCAGCGCTACAACCGGAACTCCTCCAAGTTGACTTCGCCGATGACGATAAAGATCACGAAGCGACCGTAGCTCAGCTCAATAGGATGTGGAGGAAGTGTCGTGTGTTAAAGATAGCCCGACCCGAAGGAGAACTAAAGGGAGAGCAGAAGTCCTATTTCGCGACAACCCAGTACATTCGTCGGCACAAAATCCCGCGAGATTTGCTCCCGAAGATACCCAAGGTGCCTCTCAAGTCCGCCAATCGCTCAGAGAACAATCGCCTCAAAAGGAAGGCCGAAGAAGCTGAAGAAAAGGCATCCAAGATAGCTCGAGCTTATGAGCAATTGAAGAAGGAAGTCGCCTCCCATATGTCTATAGATCAAGCTAAATAAAAAGCTCGAAATTCTTTTCTCATTTCAGTTTCAGTTTTTAAAATTTGTTTAGGAATTGAGTCATTTGTCTTTATATTCAGTTCAATTTCAAGTTATTAATTGGTGTAAAATTTTTTGCCATTTCAATAAAGGGGTCCTTTCAATTCAAAGCGGTTAGACCAATGTCATGGATTGGCGTACGATTTTGCTTAACACTCATGTATGCCTGTTTCATTTTGAAATCAGGTAGCTACGGACCGATCACGGTCGCCCATTCGTACACGGTCGAGAGCCAGAATGGCCGATCAAACCGACTTGCAAGAACGTGTTATTGGTGTGGAAGACCACATCAAGCAGCTTGTCATCGCGATGCAACAAATGTCCGCTGAGATCAAAGCTCTCCGGTCGGTTCCTGTTTCGACACCTCCCGAAGCGTCTGTCCCAAAGCAGAAAATCAGGAAAAGTGTCGATGTTGACGGAGATGACGATATTCCTGATTTAGAAGATGACCCTGTCCAGATCATCGTCAACAAGGACAAACCTGATGAGCGGGTCAATAAACTTGAAGAAAGAGTGAAGCAGCTGGAAGGTTCGCAGGATTCACCTTCGATTGATCTGTCCCTTTACTCACAGATCAAAATCCCAAAGAAGTTCAAAATGCCGGATTTCGACAAGTACAATGGCACCACATGTCCAAAAGCCCACCTACAGCTCTATCACGTGCAAATGACTTCGTACGTTGATAACGAACTCCTGATGATTCATGCCTTTCAAGCAAGTTTGACGGGTCCTGCTTTGAGCTGGTATCTCATGAAGAAGATAAATGGCCTCAAAACTTGGAAAGAAGCCAGTGAAGCATTCTTGAAGCAGTACAGATTCATAACAGACATCATTCCTACCCGTGATGATCTCGAACGCGCCCAGATGAAAAAGACTGAGTCCTTCAAAGACTATGCTATCAGATGGAGAAATTTAGCTGCTCAGGTTGTCCCAGAACCCATAGATAGTGAGTTAAAGAGGATGTTCATGAAAACTCTCCCGTTCGAATACCGTAATCGGATGGTTGCCATTCCGACTGACAACTTCAACCAACTCATCCCCATGGGCGAACAAATTGAAATAGGGTTGAAGGATGGATGGTTTGTCGAGCCGCCCTCCTCGACCAGAAGATTTGGTGCGAGAAAAGAGAAAGAACCGGCAGCTGAAGTGAATGTGGCTTATAACCAACCGAGCCGGCGGAATGCTAACTCCGCCCCAGCAATCCAAGTAGTAGAAGCTCAGCAACAAAACTCGAGTCGTCAACCTTTTCAGAGGAGGAACAACAAGAGGCAATTCACTCCCCTCCCCGGGTCGTTGTCTCAAGTGTTGACGGTGCTCCAGAAGAAAGGTTTGCTCACTACTGAGCCAAAGCGGCCCAATCCTGAGCGGTTCTATAACTTCGACCCGTCAAAAAAATGTGATTATCACATGGGTGAGCCGGGACACTCAACCGATGATTGCTATGCCCTCAGGCACCAAATCCAAAACCTCCTAGACACGAAGGCGTTCTCATTTCAACCTGCTAAGCCGAATGTTCAGAACAACCCACTCCCTGATCACGCAGGCAATGTGAATGCCATATTTAGCTTCAATGCTGGTCGAATCAAGAACGTTAAGGTGTGTACTACCGACGTCTACGATGAGTTAGTGAAAGCCGGTTGTTATCCAAGTAATGAAGACCTGCCCCTGGCTCTCATGAGAGAAAGAGTCTCAAGAATGGTAAAAGCTGGGATGATTGTTTATGCTGACCACACTGGCATCGTCTCCACTATCTCCGAAGTGGTTATTAATTGGGAGGAGGAGTTTGCTACATTGAACATCAGGAGCGACAAGGGCGACCCTCTGCCTGAAGACATGCCTCCGCTTGAAGACGCGTCCGATAATGAGGAGATCACTGTAAGCACACCTACAACTGATGAAGGAATAGTGATCGAGATACCTCAACCGTATGAGTACAGTGACAATAAGGCGGTTCCCTGGTCCTACAGTCTCGATGTCGACTTAGTTACCAGATCTGGGCGTTCCTACGGCCAAGCTAATGCCCAACCTGTAAAACCCGTTACTGATGAAGAAGCCAAGGAATTTCTAGCTGTGATTAAGGCTAGCGAGTACAACATAGTTGAACAATTGCGCAAGCTGCCCGCGCAAATCTCCCTGCTTGAGCTGCTCCAGACATCTGTCATGCATCAGAAGGCCTTAATGAAGGTGTTAAGTGAAGTCCACGTGCCAGAAACGATCGATCATGACAAATTAGAGGAATTTGTGGGCTCTATACTCCTCAAGGACCTCATAGCCTTTTCAGATGAAGAGTTCCCTCTAGAAGGGAGGGGGCATACCAGGGCACTCTATATTTCCGTCAAATACAAGGCCTCGCATGTAGCCCGGGTACTCATTGACAATGGATCAGCCTTGAATATCTGTCCTCTGGCAACTTTACACCGCCTGAAGGTAGATCCTTCTAAGATAAATTCTGCAAGAACATCCGTACGAGCCTTTGACGGAACGAAGAAAGAAGTGATGGGAGAAATACACCTTGACATACAGATAGGACCAACGATTTTCAATGTCCTATTTCAAGTTATGGACATTCCCACTGCATTCAATTTTCTGTTGGGTCGTCCATGGATTCATACTGCTGGAGCTGTGCCATCCAGTCTACATCAGATGGTAAAGTTCGTCGTGGAGAGAAAGTTAGTCACGGTCCACGGTGAAGAAGAGCACCCAATCTACCATGCAACGGCTATCCCCTATGTTGAGCCTGATTGCAAAATAGAATCGAGCTATCAGTCGCTGGAGCTCGTATCAACCATACATGCGTCAAGAGGATCATCACCGCCTATTCCTGAGGTGTCAAATGCTGCGGTCATGATTGGGAGGGTAATGATCTCTCACGGCTTTACTCCAGGTGAAGGCCTTGGTAGAAATAGTCAAGGCATCCGCCAACCGGTGGAAGTTTCTCAGAGGCCCCGCATTACTGGGTTGGGATACCTGGGGTCGAGTGAACCGAACAATGTGGCACGTGGACGTGGACGTGGACGTGGTCGAAGAAATGGTCAAAATAGATTGCGATCCGAAGAAGAGCCAAATGGCGAAGAACGTGGGCGTGGTATGTCGCCTCCACACCTCCGCACCACATTCCCAGGCCCTGCAAGAATGATGCATGAAGAGAAAGAGGTGATCGACACTCTAGGGCAGCCGAGCGGCAAGTTCGACTATTATGTCAAATACTCAGCACCCCCGAGCTTTTATGTTGACCCCCGTGACATTGTCCCGGATGGATGGGGAGGTATGGATGATTCAACACCTCTAGTGACAGAAGATTCTGATGATGCAATGGAGGGAATCACCGCCCTGTTCGATAATTTCTTAATTGGAGCCATCGAGGAAGGACCGTTGAAGGGAATGGGCATTGGCCCGCAAGAGTAACACATTTACCTTTTTCGCACATTCCCCTACGCGGGAATTTTTACTGCTTTTTAGGACTTGCCCTGTCTCGGGAGCTACTTTTTAGTACTTTTCATTTCTAGGATTTGATTGTTGCAATTTCCATTCCAATAAATGTAATTCATTTGGTGATAATCAATAAAATTACAAGTTATTTTCGTTTTGAGGGCATGTTGAGGTACATCAAACCAGCCCGGTGATGATATCCAACCGATAAAAGAAAATATAGTCCAAGGAGAATTCTGAGGCCTGGGCTTCTTCATGCTTCCTCGTGTTAAAACCTTTTGAAAAGAATTTCAAAATAAAAAAATCAATAGAAATACACTGTTTAGCCCTGTTTGTCCTACTGAACCCCCTACTTTATGTTTCAGGGGCAATCTTGTGACACGTAAGGGTATGGGAACGGTCCAATCTGATGAATTATGTGCTACTGAACCTGATCTCGATGACCCCAATGAACTCGAAGATTCCTCGGACCTCCAGCGTGATCTAGAGCATCATGAAAGACCTAAAGTCCTAACAGTAGACCAAACTATCACCGTCAACTTGAGTGATTCCGGAGAACTCAAAGAGGTGAAGATAGGGGCAACCCTTCCCGAAGGTGAAGCTAAACGCCTGGTCCAATTGCTGAAGGATTACCAGGATATCTTTGCCTGGTCGTACGTCGATATGCCGGGTCTAGATCCTTCTATCGTGGAGCATAGTCTACCCACTAATCCAGACATGCCGCCCAAGAAACAGAGGCTGCGAAGGACCAAGCCTGAACTTTCCAAGAAAATAGAGGAGGAGGTCATAAAGCTTTTGAAAGTGGGATTCATCGAAGTCACCCAATACCCCAGCTGGGTGGCTAATATTGTGCCAGTCATGAAGAAGGATGGTCGAGTTCGGGTTTGCATCGACTATCGCGATCTAAACAAGGCCAGCCCTAAAGACGATTTCCCATTGCCACATATAGACGTTTTGGTGGACAGTACTGCAGGGTTTGAGCTGTTTTCCTTCATGGATGGTTTTTCGGGTTATAATCAGATAAAAATGAAGGACGATGATAAGGAGAAAACGGCGTTCATCACTCCTTGGGGGACATTCCACTATAAGGTTATGCCCTTCGGCCTTAAAAATGCCGGGGCAACATATCAACGGGCAATGGTGACGCTCTTCCATGATATGATGCATAAGGAGATTGAGGTTTATGTCGATGACATGATCGCCAAGTCTCGACCTGGGAAGAGTCACGTTGATACCTTGAGGAAATTATTCGAGAGGCTCCGTGAGTTTAAACTCCGTCTCAATCCAGCAAAGTGCGTATTCGGAGCAACCTCGGGTAAATTACTTGGGTTCATAGTAAGCAGTAAAGGCATTGAAATTGACCCCTCCAAAGTAAAGGCTATATGTGAGTTACAACCCCCGTCGACCGTAAAAGAAGTGCGGAGCCTCCTGGGTAGATTGAACTACATAGCCCGTTTTATTTCTCAGCTCTCAGCAACTGCTAAGCCATTCTTCAAACTTCTAAGGAAGAATGCTCAAGTGAAATGGGACGAGGATTGTCGGGAAGCGTTTAACGAACTAAAGCAATACCTGATGAAACCACCAGTGCTAGTCCCACCAATGCCGGGCCAGCCTTTGATCCTTTACCTCACGATTCATAGTGAGTCTTTAGGTGCGATGCTAGCCCAGAAAAGTCCTGAAGATGGGAAAGAGCGAGCCATTTATTACCTAAGCAAGAAGTTCACCGTCTCGGAGTTGAATTATTCTGAAGCCGAGAAGACTTGCGCTGCGCTAGTATGGGTGCTCCATAGGCTGCGACAATATACACTGCATCACCAGACTTTGCTTGTGACTGAGAACGATCCCATCAAGTATTTACTTGATCAACCAGCTTTGGTAGGGAAGTTAGCCAAGTGGCAGATTTTAATTTCAGAGTTTGATGTCCAGATGAAGCCACAGAAGTCAGTTAAGGGTCGAGTAATCGCTGATGTGTTAGCTGAAAATCCTGGAGTCCCTGATGATGATAGATATTCTCCAGAAGATCGTATTTTGGTAATAAAGGAAGACACATGGACCATGTTTTTCGATGGAGCTGTAAACTTGGCCGGTTCCGGCACCGGGGCAGTTTTAATATCCCCAGATGGGCAACATTATCCAGTAGCAGCAAAGTTGGTGTTCCCCTGTACCAATAACATAGCCGAGTACGAAGCTTGCATCCTCGGACTCCAAGTCGCAGTGGAAATGAGGATAACCAAGTTAAAAGTGTTTGGTGATTCTGCTTTGATTATTCTCCAAACCGTGGGAGAGTGGAAGACAAGAGACACCAAGCTAGTGCCGTACCATGAATACCTCGAAGAAATCATAAAGGAATTCGAAGATGTCTCTTTTGAGTACTTATCGAGGTCTCATAATCAGTTTGCTGATGCGCTAGCTACGCTATCATCCATGTTGCAAGTGATTGATGGGTTAGAGGTAGAACCCCTGAAGATTGGAGTCCTGACAAAGCCAGCCTACTGTATAGTTGTGACTGGGGAGCCTGACGAAAAGCCATGGTATTACGATATCATGAGTTACATCCAGAGACAAGAATTTCCTGAGGGAAGCACCCCGGCTGACAGGAAGTACATAATGAAAATGGCTTCAAAATTCTTTGTTAGTGGTGAAAAGCTGTACAAAAGATCATATGATTCGGTCCTATTAAGATGTGTGGATGCAGCTGAAGCTACCAGAATCATGCAAGAAGTACACGAAGGGATATGTGGTCCACACATGAATGGCCACATGTTAGCTAAGAAGATTATGAGGTTGGGTTATTATTGGCTCAGTCTTGAGAATGACTGCATCCAACATGTTCGAAGATGTCATCGTTGTCAGGTTCATGGGGATAAGATAAATGTTCCCCCGACAGAATTACATCAGCAGTCAGAGCCATGGCCCTTTTCAATGTGGGGCATCGATGTGATTGGCCCGATTAATCCCAAGGCATCAAATGGACATCGATTTATCTTGGTCGCGATTGACTATTTCTCTAAGTGGATTGAAGCGTCATCTTATGCAAACGTCACCGCAAAGAATGTTGTAAAATTCATCAGGCGGGACATAGTCGCTCGCTATGGTGTCCCTGAGGCTATTGTCACTGACAATGGGACAAATTTGAACAACAAGTTCATTGATCAGTTGTTCAACGAGTTCAAAATCCGGCACCTGAATTCATCTCCCTATCGTCCACAGATGAATGGAGCAGTTGAAGCCGCTAACAAGAACATCAAGAAGATCTTGGCCAAAACGGCTGAAAACTATCGTGACTGGCATGAAAGGTTGCCATTTGCGCTAATGGCATATCGGACTTCGATCCGAACCTCTGTCGGAGCAACCCCTTTTTCCTTGGTATATGGCATGGAAGCAGTTCTACCCGTCGAAGTAGAGATCCCTTCCTTGCGAGTATTATCTCAAGTGGAGTTGTCCGAGGCAGAATGGATGCGACAAAGGCATGAGCAGTTAAACCTAATTGATGAGAAGCGATTGAGAGCCATTTGCCACGGTCAAGCCTATCAGCAGAGGGTAGCTAGATCTTTCAATCAAAAGGTGCGTCCAAGACACTTCGAGGTAAATGATCTAGTCCTAAGAAAGGTACTGCCAGTCTTTCCTGTTCCTGGAGGAAAATTTGCCCCAAACTACATTGGTCCATATGTGGTTAAAAAGGTGCTTCCCGGAGGTGCCCTGATCCTCGCAGAAATGGATGGTCGTGAGTTCTCCACTCCTGTTAATTCTGATGCTGTGAAGATCTATTATCCCTGATAAGATCTAACATTTTTGCGGCGAAAGTTTTTAAATGTTCGGTTTTATATTCTGAATTGCAAACATCTCATTTATGAATAAATGGTTTCAATCAATTGAAAAATGGAATGTGTGCCTTGGCTTTAAATTATGTTTGATCATTTTGTCAGTCTGCATTATCGATTTCAAAAGGGGAATCTATTTAGACGATATGATAACTCACGTGGAATGAATTGAATGTGTTGAATGAGGTACATCGGGGTGATGAAAGGCAAGCCATATCCTATACACAGTCCCGTTCACTAATCCCCAGTGAGTTAAGTGGAAAAATTCCATGTCGGCAAGGCGAAGGGTTATCTCGCAAAAGGTACGGCAACCGAAATGACAAGAGGCGGTTCATTTCTCTATCCCAAACACTACAGGTTATCCATTGTTTCGCCACTTTGAGCCTAAACACTTGGAGAAATTCATTCAAATTACCCCTGTCAAGAACCACCCCACATCGGGGCAAACTGGAGGTAAGTCAACGTCATAAGGTGAAAAATGAGTAGAAATTTTCATGCTCTCACTTGCATCAATCTTCGAGTGTTGCTTTTTCAGATGAATTCACGTGAAGTTCAAGTGCCTTAGGATGACGAAGAGCATTTCTTTCTCTACCCTATACACACTTCATCCTTTGCTAAGCCCAATTGAGCCTGCAAATTCATTTCTTAAACCCAGTTGGTGATCATCCCCCACACTAGGGCAAGGCAAAAATCATCATCGTTCAGGCAGCATATCCAGAGCGCCGACAAAAGACAAGACCCCGAGAGTCCAAATGTTAGTCATTCGGTCAAAACAAGCCAAAGTGTGGCTAGCCAATGTATGCATTGTAGACAGTGTGAGTCAAAAAAAAAAAAAAAAAAACTAGAGGGCATGAAAAAGCAGTGTGCCTGGTAAAAGCAAGGCCAATGCCCGTGAAAAATGGAGAAAAGTGACGACTTTAGAAAATGTTGAGATGTGTCAAAGTCACAAAAATATCCAGAGTCTTGAGGAGTCAAGTGATAAGCTCTCAAAGCCAATGGAACATCTGCCGAAGAGACAACCCCTGGTGAAGAAGAAGACTGGTGACAATGCCGAGATGATCACCAACTCTCACCCCAATTATACACATTTTGAGCCTTATGATCCATTCATTTCTCAACCCATGAGCCCAGCCTGCGTTACGTCCCTTGCAAAGTCTCTTCAGATTAGGGCACTTGAACTAACGTAGAGTTTCTGATGTTTATAAGCTTAGCTCGAAGAAGTGCGAGCAAGTCCATTTCTATCTCATTTTGCAGGTTCTTGACTTGTAAACCCGGAGACAATTGCAGAGTATTTTCTTTCAATAGCCTCGACTCGAAGAGTCTCTTTTGCTAAGCCATTGACCAAGCCCTATGTTACAGTCCTAACAAAGACCTCTCAGATTGGTAAAGTCGTACTGCTTGCGAGAATACTCGGACCCTTGTCAACATGATGACGGTAAGATGGAACGACTCTCCATAAATCAGCCTTTCGATGAGAATGAGAGAAAGCCCTTTTGGACCGGAAATCCCTCATTCGACATTTTCAAGATATCCGCTTGAGTTCGGGTTGTCTTGTCATGATTTTTCCCCAGCGAAGTTTGTAATGCCGATTTGACAAAACCATCGTGCATGAAAATCAGTTGAAATCATAGTGCATGTGTATATGTGTTCTTGACAGTGTGCGGATGCATATTACATGTTACTTAAAATCGTGTCTAACAGGAGACACACCATCAGAGTTGGAGATGTCACCAGGTAAGTATGTCTCTATCCCTAGGATATCTATGACTATCTAGGTATCCCTAACCTGTTCAAGCAATTGTCAGGTCCCACGTCTGATCATTTTGGCGATCTCTAGATGCCTTTGATTTTGTTCAGGTGTCTATTGATCAAACCTTTTCAGGTACTTCTGATGATATCCAGGTACTTTGTCAAGGAACTCTTGAACACTTGGGCTAGCCCCTTTGTTCATCAAATCACAGATTTTCATACAATCTCGAGAAGATTCCCCCGTTACATGACTATGAGCAGATATAGGCATGACGGCCAAATCTTTGCATATGAGCAGGTATATGTAAAGATCGGAATATTCTCCCAAATTTCAGGTATTCCCCCGCTACTCACCTATGAACAGGTATAGGTGAAGCGGCCAAATCTTTGCATATGAGCAGGTATATGTAAAGATCGGAATATTCTCCCAAATTTCAGGTATTCCCCCGCTACTCACCTATGAACAGGTATAGGTGAAGCGGCCAAATCTTTACATATGAGCAGGTATATGTAAAGATCGGAATATTCTCCCAAATTTCAGATGTTCCCCCGCTACTCATCTATGAACAGGTATAGGTGAAGCGGCCAAATCTTTGCATATGAACAGGTATATGTAAAGGTCGGAATATTCTCTCAACCCCAGGTGTTCCCCCGCAGTTCACTTATGAACAGGTATAAGTGCGGCGGCCAAACCTTTGCATATGAGCAGGTATATGTAAAGGTCGGAATATCCTCTTGATTTCAAAAGTTTCCCCCGCAATTCACTTATGAGCAGATATAAGTGAAGCGGCCAAATCTTTGCAAACACCTATGGAAATATATAGGTAGTTCGTAAAGATCGGAACTGTTCTCGCGAATCCAGATGATGATTGGATACGTCGAGTTTTCTTCGTGTGTTTTGACTTGACTGCAGATCACCGAAGTTCATCAACATATATCAGGCAATACCGATGGGAACTGAGCCCATACATTTGCCAAAACAACATACAAGTTAAGGTTGTGCCTCGAATTGCGCTATCGTCAGGTAAGTAATTCCAGGTACGTTTTCTACTCATGTCAGCATGCATCATTTCTTAATGCATTGTAAAATGGGACTCATAATCCCGACAAAAACAACATTCATTGCATTTGCATAAGTGAAATTTAGGTATCATTTAGTCTTTGAATGCAACCTCTGCGAGCTCACCTTCAAAGAGGGGCAGCTGTTGACACCTAAATTTTAGTAACCATTTAGTGTAATTTGCATAGAAAATTAGGGATTAAATTTCTAACCCCTAAACAAAAAATATTTAATTTGCATAACATATAGTTTAAATTCATTTTAGATTCATTGCATTTTTTGCATCGGACCGGCGGTGAATGAACGAGCTTAAATTTCATCGAATGGGACTCGGCTCGCTTGAAATGCAAAGGCCGGGAATCATAAGTCAAACGGGCTCGGTTGTTTTAATTTGACTTAATTCAGCCCATTCTCATTAATTAATTCAGCCCATTATCATTAATCAATTCGGCCCATTAATTCAGCCCATTAATTCAGCCCATTTAAATTAAAGCCCAAGCCTAAGCCCATTAGGACTAAAAGCCCATCTAATTGACCTAGGTTAATACTATATATTCAGAATTAGGTCAGATTTTTAGCGGAGAACACACAATTTCAGATCAGAATTTTCAGAGAGTGAGAGTGAGGAAGGGAGAGAGTGAAGGAGACCGGCCGGAGCACCCCCCACACGGCCGGAATCGCGCGACGCCGCTGCTGCCTCCCGCGCGCCTGTCGCCGCCCCTTGCCGCGCGCCGCCCCTCGCCGTGCGCTCGCCTGCTGCCTGACGCTGCAGCTCCCTGCCGCGTGCTCACCGCCGCGCGCTCGCCAGCTGCCGTGCGCCGTCCCTGCCGCCGCGCGCCGTCCCTGTCGCTGCAGCACCGCCTCCTGCTGTGCGCCTGCTGCCGCCGCTTCCTGCTACCGTGTGCTGCCGTCTTTCCCGCCAACGCCGCGCCTCACGCCGGCGCTGCTGCTGCCGTCGCTTCCTGCCGTGCGCCGCTTCTCACGCCGACGCTGCCGCTGCCGCTGCCCTCAGGCCGACGCCGACGCCGCTGCTGCCTGCTGCTGCCGCTGCCTTCTCGCCGCGCGCCGCCACGTGCTGCCGCTGATTCTCGCCGTGCACTGCTGCTGCTGCTGCCGTCGCCTGCTGCTGCTCCTCCCATCACGCGCCGCCTGCTGCCGCTGCTCCTCCCGTCGCACGTCGCCGCCTGTTGCTGCTGCCCCCTGCCGCGCGCAACCGCGTGCTGCCGCGGCTTCTTGACGTGCGCCACTGTCGCCGCCGTTCCCGACACCGCACCGCCGGTCCGCCGTTTGCCGCTCATCGCAATCCGCAATCCCGATCCGCGAGTCCAAATTTGGAAAGTAATCCAGAACTCAGGTAAAGATATCTATCCAGAATATTTTCAAAATATTTAGATTCCTGGTTTGAATATTTGAATATTCTGTGAATATTGTGTGGATTGCTAGATATCTTAGGATAATGTTTGCCTTGTTCGCAATATTTGAAAATATTCAAAATTAGGAATCTTTCCTAATTCAGCAACGTATCTGGACAACTATCCGACCTTATCCCTAAGGTATGATACGTGGCGATACGGAAAATCATTATCCTATCCATAATCCCTTGGATACGATAATGATTTTTATCTGCTTTCCAAATTTGAACGATCGACTTTCCATTAATATCTATAACCCTGTAGATATGACCGGTAATTCGATTTCTGTGCCTAATCCGAATTTGAAACGAATCTTGTGGATTGCATGGTTGCTTTAAATGTGGATGCTATCTCTGTTTAGATTATTTTCCTTTTCAAATAAAAAGAAAATTCAAAAAATATCAGTTAGGATTTGAATTTGAATTTTGCATGTTTAGGAATCTTAAATATATCTACACGATAGAGTAATTATTCAATTTAAATTAGGATTTGAGATAATCTATTTCCTAGTTTAAATTAAATAATTTTCTAGTCTTGATAGATTATTTAGGTTATTTTTTATTCCGAATTTTCAAGAAAACCTTAAAAAATGAATTGTTTTATGGTAGATTATGATAGATTGCATTCTTAATTTAAGTAATTTATTATTCCGAATTTTAACAAAAATCCCAAAAATAAGTCGTGTTAGGATATGTTAAGTCATTATGGGTTGCATGTTAATTTAGACATATTTTTATTCCGAATTTCATTAGAAAACACCAAAAATAAATCGTTTGCCCGTCATCAGAATTAGGTCACGTCGTCGCATGACATATAGTTTGCATGCTAGGTTGCATTATTCGCGTGTCAATTGTTGCACGTCATTGCATGTAGATTAGCTTTCATTTAAATAAGCGAAAATCCAAAAATTGAGTGAATTCCTTGTTAATTAGAAATCATATTAGGTTGTTGATGTGATTTTCTAGCTAACAATGCAGATGCTTACGTTGCTTCGAGGTAAGTAATTCTTCCAACTTGCAATTTATTTAATGCTTTCTTGGGTGTTAAATTGGTGGTTTGCGCACCCGCATGAACACCTCACATGTTAGTGACTAAGTTAAAATGAATCCAAATTGTCTGCCAAAATATTTTTGAAAAGAAAAGGTACCGAAAGGGCGTTAGACTAGATCTAGCGTAATCAAGTCCCCGGGCTTAGAATCTCTGGTTCGTAGGAATAAAACATATCTCCCTATGTTTTATTTAGGTTTCTAATCGACCTACCACAAATTGATTAGTGGCGACTCCAAGCATGAAAACATTTGCATGTTAAAAACTTAAACCCAAAGTTGCGAATTGGTAGGGCTTGGGAGGGCTCGAGTTAGGTTTAGTCCTAATAATCCATTAGCCTGAGAAGGGAAATTTTTTAGGTCGCGACAACCGGCTCGTTCCGATCATGGTCGGTCAACAAGTATCGACCGTGAGTGGTTCGGGACGTGACAGCGGTGTTGGTTTTGGTATCAGAGCAGGTTTTCCCTTCAGTAGGTGCAGTTCGCGATGACTTGCAAATTGGATGATCCGATGAGGGCGGGGAGTAACGCTGGGGCCATAAGACTTGATCATTGAGCGACCTCTTAGGAGGTAGCGCTAGGGTCACGAATACCTGATCATTGTGCGGCTTCTGACCGAGGTGGCGCCGGGGCGGGTAGCCTGATCATTGTGCTGCCTCTGGAAAGAAGTGGCGCTGGGGTACAAAAATATACCACCTGATCATTGAGCAGCTTCTGAAAGGAAGTGGCGCCGGGGTAAAGGGCTTGACCTTTGAGCGACTCCTGGCAGGCTTCTAGGACGGCTAAAGAACGAGAATTTTCGAACTGTGCACCGAAAAGTGGAAAACGGTTCTGAAAACCAAGCGGTAATAAAGGCCTGGAGTGATAAGGTGCGCTGAAGTGGGGTAGTTAGCCAGGAAACACCCCGTGCATGTGAATATGTGTTTGTGCACCTGATTGATCGGTAAGTATGCTTTGATTGCTGAGTTTTGATTGCTGATATGTTCTTGCACCGTAGAAAAGCCTTAGTCGTTTACCAAAGGCAGTATGAGTGCTCCGGACCCGACCTTGACCTCAAAAGGTAAGTCTAAGCAAGATCCCTGAGTAGACAGAATTCTGCAGGCTCTTACGACCATAGGAGAATTGCTGGGGCAGCAAGTACAACAAGCACAACAACGACTGCCTATTGCTGAGAATGCAGCGGCGGCAAATGGAAATGGGAATGGTGACCAAACAATGCATGGATTGGTCAAGCAATTCTTGAAGCTGCGACCCCCGAAGTTTGCTGGAACTGAAGATCCTGAAGAGGTAGAATCCTGGATCGATGAGTTACAAAAAGCGTTTAAACTGCTGCGATGTTCTGAGGAAGATAAAGTCGCCTTAGCGGCCTATCAATTGCAAGGGAATGCCAACTACTGGTGGAAGGCGACTAAAGAAACTGTATTTCCATAAAATGTTGCGGTGAACTGGAATGCTTTCGTTGAGGTATTCAATGGAAAGTATTTTTCCGAATGTGCTCGTGATCGTAAAATGAAAGAATTTCTGCAACTCCAACAGGGAAATATGACGGTAAACCAGTATGAAGCAAGGTTCGCCCAGTTGTCAAGGTACGCTCCTCGACTTATTGAAAACCCTGTCGACAAGGCAAAACGATTCCGTGATGGTCTCAAACCTGACATCCGGAGTCAATTAGTGCCACTAAATTTGAAGGATTATAATGAATTATATGAACGAGCTCAAATGATCGAGAAAGATGTGCTGGAAAGGACAACTGCAACAAAACCTTATTATTCTGCTTCCCGAATGGATCAACGTTCGGGCAAGAGACCAGTGATGAGGGGAAAACGTCCATTTGTTTCCAATAAGAAGAGGAATTTTCAGCAGCCAATTAATGTTCTTGGTAATACTTGTTCTGTTTGTGGAAGACAGCATGGCAATGCCCCGTGTCCCGTTCATACGGGAGCGTGTTTTGGGTGTGGCCAACAAGGTCACATGGTCAGGGATTGTCCACAACGGCGACAGAATATACCTATGCTGCAAAGACAAGCGATAGCATTAACTAGGTTCCAACCTCGTGCTAACAACATTGATCGTCCTCCGGCTCAAGGACGAATATATGCACTTACTCAAGAGGATGCTGAGAACTCCGACGCAGTCATCACAGGTACGATTTTCCTCAATAACCGTGCTGCATATGCGTTAATTGCTACTGGAGCTATACATTCATTCGTATCTAGCCAATTTGTATGTTTGGCCAAACTTGAGATGAAACCGTTAGAGAATGCCCTTAGTGTTTCTACTCCAATGAAAAATGAAGTACATGTTACTCTAGAATGTCAAGGGTGCAAAATGATTATAGGTGGACTTGTGGATGTTATAAATCTAGCGGTATTGGCCATGTATGACTTTGATGTTATCATCGGTATGGATTGGCTTAGTCAACAGCGAGCTAAGATAGACTGTTATAGCAAAGTGATTCAGTTTTATCCCCCTGATCGCCCTTGCTATACATTCGTGGGAAATAGAGGAGGACCTTCTACTCCTTTGATTTCTGCTGTAGAAGCAACACGACTATTGCAGAAAGGTTGTCAAGGATTTCTGGCGACAGTAGAGAATACAGTAAAGGAAGGCGAATTAAAGTTGGAAGATATCCTGGTGGTACAAGAATTTTCGGATCTTTTTCCAAAAGAATTGCCAGGTTTACCTCTAGAACGTGAGATTGAGTTTACTATCGAAGTAGCCTCTGGAACAGAGCCTATCTCAAAAGCTCCATATAGGATGTCCTTAACCAAGTTGAAAGAATTGAAGGTGCAAATGCAAGAATTACTAGACAAGAGATTTATCCGTCCAAGTGCATCACCTTGGGGTGCGCCAATATTGTTCGTGAAAAAGAAAGACGGTTCGTTACGACTATGCATCGACTATCGACAATTAAATAGGGTTACTATCAAGAATAAATACCCACTGTCGAGAATCGATGATTTATTTGATCAACTCCAAGGAGCATCAGTGTTTTTCAAGATCGACCTAAGATCGGGATATCATCAGCTAAGAATCAAGAATGAGGATATTCCAAAGACGGCATTCCGAACCCGATATGGCCATTATGAATTCACCGTTATGCCCTTCGGTTTGACGAATGCTCCAGCAGCCTTTATGGATCTGATGAATCGAGTGTTCAAGCCATACCTGGATCGTTTCGTCATAATTTTTATCGACGACATCATGATATACTCGAAGAATTCGACTGAACATGAGCAACATCTGCAACTTGTACTTCAGACGCTCAGGGAACACTCACTCTATGCAAAATTCAGCAAATGCAAGTTCTGGTTATTTCGCGTGGTATTTCTTGGCCACGTGATTTCGAGAGATGGTATATTAGTGGATCCATCCAAAATTGAAGCGGTAGTTAATTGGCCAAGACCAACGACTGTCACCGAAGTTCGAAGTTTCTTGGGTTTGGCAGGATACTATAGAAGGTTCGTGGAACGATTCTCTAGCATCGCTATTCCCTTAACGCGATTGCTAAAGAAAGAAATGAAATTCGAATGGAACGACAAATGCGAGCGAAGCTTTTAAGAATTGAAGCAAAGGCTGACGACTGCTCCTGTTTTAACTATACCTAAAGGATCAGGAGGATTTGAAATATACAGCGATGCCTCTCACAAGGGGCTGGGCTGTGTATTGATGCAGGACGGCAAAGTGGTGGCTTATGCCTCGAGACAATTGAGGCCGTATGAATTGAATTATCCAACTCATGATCTGAAATTTGCTGCAATCGTGTTTGCCTTAAAAATTTGGCGACATTACTTATATGAGGAGCAATTTTTTATATGGATCATCAGAGTTTGAAATATTTATTTTCTCAAAGGGAGCTGAATATGAGGCAACGACGCTGGATGAAACTGCTCAAGGACGACGACTGCGAGATACTATACCATCCTGACAAAGCAAATAAAGTGGCCGACGCTCTTAGTCGAAAGTCAGCCATCGCTCATTTGATGATCAAAGAATAGACCTTACTTGAGGAAGCTCGAGACTTAGACTTCAAACTAGAAGTTGGACGTCATCAGAATTTACTAGCTACCCTCAGAATCGAGTCAGACATCATTGTGAAAATCAAGGCGCGACAACAGACCGACCCAGAAATTCAGAAGGTCCGAAAGGAAGTAACAGAAAAGAAGAAAATCAATTTCCATGATACTGATGACAGAATCTTGAAGTTTAACGGACGTTTATGCGTGCCAAAGGATGAACAACTCAAGGAAGAAATCTTGACAGAATCTCACAAGTGCAATTACAGTATTTATCCAGGTAGTACCAAAATATACCAGAATTTGCGACAACATTTCTGGTGGAACGGCATGAAGACGGACATAGCTAAATGCTTGACGTGTCAACAAATCAAGGCTCAACATTGCAAGCCTTGCGGATTATTGCAACCATTAGAAATTCCTGAATGGAAATGGGAGCACATTACGATGGACTTCGTAATGGGATTACCGAGAAGTCAGCGAGGAAATGATTCAATATGGGTGATCATTGATCGACTGACAAAATCGGCTCATTTTCTTCCCGTGAGAAAGGATCTTCCATTGGAAGATCATGCCGAGTTATATGTTCGACATATTGTGCGATTACACGGAGTCCCGGTAACAATCACATCGGATCGAGATCCAAAGTTTACTACAAGTTTTTGGCGAAGTCTCCAAACTGTACAGTACAGCTTATCATCTGCAAATGGATGGCCAAACAGAAAGAACGATCCAGACCCTTGAGGATATGTTGTGAGCATGCGTCGTGGATTTCAAGGGAAGCTGGGATGAACATTTGCATCTCATTGAATTTGCATACAATAACAGTTACCAGCAAAGTATCGGGATGGCACCATTCGAGGCATTATATGGTCGAGCTTGCATAACTCCAGTATATTGGGATGAGGTCGAGGAAAAGAAGGTCACGGGTCTAGAGCTAGTACAACTCATCAATGAGGTCGTGCAAGTGGTTAGAGACAAACTAAGAACTGCCCAAAACCGACAGAAAAGTTATGCTGACAAGCGTAGGAAGCCCTTAGAGTTTCAGGTAGGCGACCACGTATTTCTCAAAGTTTCACCCATGAGGGGTGTGTCGCGTTTTGAGAAGAAAGGTAAGTTGAGCCCCAGGTACGTGGGACCTTTTGACATTCTAGAGAGAATAGGGAATTTGGCTTATCGGTTGGCGCTGCCACTGAAACTTGCTCAGGTGCATGACGTGTTCCATGTATCCATGTTGAGAAAGTATGAACCCGATCCAGCACATGTGCTGAATTTCGACGAGGTCAAATTGGACAGCAGAGTATCCTATGTTGAGGAGCCGGTGCGGATCGTGGATCGTAAAGAGCAAGTGTTGAGGAATAAAACTGTTCCCATAGTAAAGGTCCTATGGCGACACCAGGGCATAGAGGAAGCTACCTGGGAAGGCGAGGAAATCATGAAGCGGCAGTATCCGCACTTATTCGAGGAACCAGATATGTGTTTAAATTTCGATGACGAAATTTTTATTAGAGGGGAAGAATTATGACATCCTCGATTTCGGACCTAGGAAGCCGAGGGCTGATAATAAGTGGATTAGCGGGTAAGTCGAGTCGAGGGTCGATATTGGAATGGACAGTATGATCGGAAAGAGTGTACTAAGGGTTGATTGTGGTTCGATCGAAAGATTGTCCATGAGTTGGTCTAGGGATCGACAGCGGAATGACCCCTGACTCCGCAAATGATTAGAGTGATATTACCATAGGATGATCCTTCGACCATAAGGGCCGTTAGTGGAACGGTCCGGGATAACTGTGGATCAGTCCGGTGTCGGCATGTATCGGTCGCAGGTGATACCGTACGGCCATGCATTAGTCTCGGGTGACCGTGAGTTAATTCCGGGGTACCGAATTTCCACGAGATTACATGACAATCGAGGGTCGACCATAGATCGTTGATACTTGAACATGGCTAGGTCACGAATCGACCACGGATCGTTGTGCCAAGTCGGGAAGGCCATGGACGAGACGTGTACCAAGCCATGTGCCTAACGGCTTAGTCGTGGCCTGGGCAAAATTGCCGGTCACGGCGGCCAAGGCCATATGCCCGATCATGACCGGCCATTGTGCTCGTCAGCCAGGCCACGGACCGGCTACGTGCCCGGTCGTGCGCCGGCCATTGTGCCCGACCCTCGTGCCACAAGTCGTGCCGGTAAGATCCGGTCCCGATCTTGTCCCGTGTCCAAGAAATGTGGCCATGAGTCGTGCATCGTGCCATTCCAGGGCCGATGTGCATGTTTGGCTGTGAACCGACCTCTCGCCCGCATGACCCGGCACGTCGCTCATGCGGCCCGGCGAGCCGCTCGGCACGTCGCCCGTGCAGCCCGGCGCGGCGCCCGTTCGGCCCGGCCACGCGCCCGGCCATGCGCCTGTACGGTCGGCCACTCGCCCGGCCACTGGCTCGGTCAGGCCGGCCAATTTGCCCGATGGCCTAGCTGTGTGCCCAGTCCACCCGAGAAGGCCAATTTGGGTGATTTTGACTTGGATTGTTGTAGGGCCAAGTTTGGCCAATTGTAAAAGCCTTTTTACACTAAATTCCATTTTAAAGGGTATTATTGGAATTATTTTATGAGAAAACCCTCGGGAAAAGTTTGGGAATTATTATGATGCGGAGTTCGTTTTGGACGTTACGTGCGTATTTTCGCAAGACTTGTTTGATCCGAGCAAATTGGGATGGAAATCAGCCAAATTGAGAAGACCCTAGAAAGTTTGACCAAGTCAAACCTTATCCATATCATCATTACCCTCATTTATTCCTTGGCATAGTTTTCAAACTAGCCATTATGAAACCATTTGTGAAGTCTTGGCCATTAAGTATTGACCAAGAGGAAGCAAGGAAGCCACGGCAAGGAGGGGGGAGAGAGAGAGGGTCACGGCCAAGCTTGAGGAGAGAGAGGAAGAAATAATTGGCCATCTTCATCATGATTTTTGATTTAGGCTATTAATGCTTGGATGACACGCGCGCTTACCTTATCTCCCAAGTGACACGCGCGCTTACCTCATTCAAACCCTAGCCTTAATCATCTATAAATAGAAGCCATTAGGGAGAAATTGGCACACTTTTCCCACATACACAAACCGGCCAAGAGAGAGAGAGAGAGAGTGTCGAGATAGAGAGAGAATACCCGAGAGAGAAAAAAGAAAAGCCGACACCGTGAGTTGTCCGAGACCCGAGACCGTTGCCTTTCCTGCCTATTCTCTACCCTTTAGTTCCTGTTTTATTAGAGTAAGTGAGATTTTACTACCGGAAAGTGACGTTGAAATACGTTGTATCGCGAGCTTTCCCCGTTCTCGGTTCTTGGTGTTCCGATGTTGTGTTCTCTATAACAAGTTTGCCTTGTTTCGTGTTTTTGCATGTTATCTAACACGAATTAGAAACCGAGGCGCGACACATGAGGTAAACCGTGACTTAGCCATGCCTGGAATCCTTATTTTATGCTTACTATGCACGTCGTTGTTTGATCGGCCACGGAGGCCGGTACAGTAAGAATGTTTCGTGTAATGACGATTGATATGTCCTCGCCTATTAGTAAAATTTTACTTGCTGAGTCTCCTCGACTCACTCCCCGTTGTTTCCTCTTTTTCAGGTCCGTAGGAATGGCGTCACCCCCAACCCTATTTGGCAATCTGGTCGAAATAAGAGCCGAGCTCTTGATGGTGATCGATGCCCGTGAGAACCGTGCCTACCGCAGGATTACAACCTACGTGATGGTTGATGAAGGTCGGGTAGACCTTGTCCCGCACCCGTACGTGGCTTGGTATCGCCTAGCCGACGGGGACTGGGTCGGGCCCCTTCGTGGATTTAGCGGTCCTTTTGATGGCATGGGTGGGTCGGCTCCGGGATTTGCCGTGGGTGGGACGTGAGGACGGCCGTGTGGACGAGGGCGGGGAGGAGCGAGCGAGAACGAGGAAATAGTAGCCGTAGAGAAGTTAAGGACCCAAGCCAAAATTTTATTGTGTATACGGCTTGTTTTTCGGAAGTGCCTTTGAAATAGGCTTATGAAAATTATCGTTTAAGGCTTGTTTGCCCGAGGTAGGGCATGTAAATAAGCACGAGTCCATCATGTAAATACAACGTGCACCGTTTGCCTTTATTGCTTGGTTTTGTCTCGTTGAATTGCTTCCGCATGCTTTTCATATTTAAAATCAACGGGACGTTCTAATAATAGTTTACGCTTCACGGGCTCGTTCCGATCATGGTCGGTCAACAAGTATCGGCCTTGAGTGGTTCGGGACGTGATAGCGCATGAGCCGTCGCCCGCCGGAACCGTGCCGTCCGTCCGCCTAGGCCGAATCGTCCATTCTCTCTCTTTCCTCCCTAGGCCGCCGGACCAGCCCCTCTCGGCCGCGTGAGGACCGCCGGTTGCCGCCGCCGTTCATCGCCGCCGAGGAGGCCACTGTCCGCCGCCGTGAGCCGCCGTTTGGACCGCCATTCCCCACCAGTTTAGCCTCCTCTTGGAGCCTAGAATTAGGTGAGTAAATATCCCTAAACCTTAATTAGGCTTTTAAGCATTTCTAGATAGGTTAGGGTTGGATTAGAGAGTAATTAAGGTGAAGTTTAGGCTTAATTAGTGGCTGTTTGGTGGAAGCTGGTTATGGGACGATTATGGGAGCCTAGTGCGATGATTTGGAAGTGGAAAAATGGCCGAGGACATGCTGAATCGTGGCTGTTCCTATTGGGGATCAATTGGGATCAAAATTGGTCAATTTCAGGTTTAATCGTAACTTTCCGAGTATGTCTTGGATTGTCCATTTTGGTGGCTAGTTTGGTGATGATTTGAGAAGTCTAATAGAGTGTTTTGAGGATAATTATTGGCCTAGACTGACCTGATTGGTGGCTGCCTTATCGGGATTGATGGGGACCAAGTTCGGCTAATTTAGGAGTAATTATGGTGCCGATCATAGCGGCTCGTGTTGGATTGATTTTGGCGGACTATTATGCTGATTTGGGAGTGAAATTAATGACTTAGAATGATCGGATAGGTGGCTGTCCATGGTGGATCGAATTGGACTAAGTTTGGTCAATTTTGGGATTAAATTGTGTAAATACCAAAGATGCCTATATTGTGCGATTAATGGCTGATTCGTGCTGGATTAGGTGACAATTTGGTGATGCTATGTCGTGTACACATAGTGGCCGAGTATGTGGTGATATGGCGGGTCACGAATGTGCAAGCTCGTGTTGTGCTAATTGCACGATTTATGTGCCAATTGAACGCAAGGTTCGAGTTAAACTAAATTGATGCATTGGGATGCCTAAAGGGGACATTTTGAGGTTGATTTACTGCCGAGAATGACCGGAATTGGTGGTTGCCCAAGTGATGATTAATCGGCCTAAGTTCGGAAGTTTGGAGTTTAATTGTGAAATTCCAAATATGCCGTGTAATTGTTCATCGAGTAGTTGATTCGTGCTTGATTGGGCGTTAATTTGTGGTTTCCATGTCGATTGTCTTATGTGGTCGAGAAGTGATGAGCATGTCAGGCCTAAAGAGTGCAAGGTCATATTGTTCTAATCGCACGATTTGTGTGCGTTGATTTTTGTGCCATGCAATATTTAACCGAATTGTTTTTATGGACATGCTAGTATGTTGATTGGGTGTATTATGACTGATATGAGCATGTCAAATTATTAATGAAGCACGTCGTGGTATTTATTGAGTATGTTTTGGCATTGGATGCTCATTGTGCATCTTGTGATTGCCTGAGTGTTGGATTGCATGGCCACGCATTTCGCTTGTTGAGCATTGGCTCAAAATGAGAATTGTGCGAGTATGTGTACCTGACATGAGCATGTGATCACCGATAATACCCTGATGCGTTTTACGTGAGGTTCAGATAAAAATTGGTTGTGTGCATGTGTGATCACTAAGAGCCCTGATGCGTTTTACCCGGGTCCAGGTGCCCGATAAATTCAAGATGCCAGCCTTCGAGAAGTATGACGGCACCTCAAACCCGATTCAGCACATCGACATGTACCAGGGGCTCATGAATAGATATGTTTCTAATGGACCTCTAATGATCCAAACCTTCCAAGCAAGCTTGAAGGATGCTGCAATGAGGTGGTATACTAACCACCAGATCAACCGGAAAGACTCATGGGAAGAGGTGGCAAACCTTTTCGTCAAACACTTCAAGTTCAATCTTGACGTCATCATTACAAGGGAGGATCTGGAAAGAGCTGAGCAGAAAAAGGGTGAGACACTAAAGGAGTATGCCACTCGCTGGAGGAACATGGCGGGACAAATCATGCCTGAACCCTCAGAACGTGACTTAATGAAGTTGTTCGTGTCCACCCTACCACAACCGGTTCGTTCACGAATGTTAGTGACGGCCGCCCAATCTTTTGGCCAACTGATAGCCATGGGTGAGGAGATTGAGACCGGACTCAAGAAAGGATGGTACAGTGAGTCAGGTTCATCAGGCAATAAATTTACTAATAAGAAGGACAAAGAGCATGTCCCCGAAGTCAACATGACCTATGTACAGAAGACGCCAGCTCAGGTCCCGAAGCTACAATTTAGCACCCAGCAAACAACCTCTTATGGGCGGCAAAGCCAGCAGGATTCACGCCAGCAGCGCAAAACTCGTCAGTTTACTCCACTTCTTGGGACATTATCTCAGGTACTGGCAGTGTTAAGGAAGAAGAACCTGCTAAATTCATAGCCACAAAGATCTAATGTTGCTGGTTATGCAAGGTATGATCCGTCGAAGAAATGCGATTACCATAGAGGTGAAGTTGGGCATTCGACAGATGATTGCCAAGTACTCAAACATCGAGTGCAGGATCTACTCGAGACAGGAGCGTTTGCGCTACAGCCAGCCGGTAACCCCAATGTGCAGAACAATCCACTCCCTGATCATTCGAGCAGTGCAAATGTTATCCTTGGTCCGGGAGTCAAGCAGGTTCAGGGCTTCAGGGTCCCTCTCGAAGATATGTTCGATGCTTTAGTCCGAGCTGGTTATGTTTCGACTGGTGAGGTGGTGTCACTCGGTGAGATAGAAAAGAAAGTGGATGAGTTGGTGAGAAAAGGAATGATTGGGACAACGGATGAATTCGGGGTAGTGGCCACTATATCTCAAGTCATCATTGACTGGAATGAAGAACTCGCAAGGATGACCGATGAACAAGTTAAGTTGGATCCTGACATGCCCCCTCTCGAGGACGCCTCTGACAATGACCACGGGATCATTATACCCGATGCTTCGAAAATATTGGTCCTGGCATCACCTCAGCCCTACGCTTATGAAAGTAACAAGACGGTTCCATGGTCGTACGACGTTGATCTAAAGCACAAGGTTCAGGACCTCTTAGATACTGGGGCATCAACATTTCGTGCTTCATATCTCTACCAAGGCCGAGATGATCTTCTCATAGTTTCAAACATCCAGACCACATCCCCGAGTCCTGCAAGAATGATACATGAAGAGAAGGAGGTAATCAACACCCTGGGGCAACCGAGCGGCAAGTTCGACTACTACGTGAAATATTCGGCTCCCCCGAGCTTCTATATTGACCCGCGTGATATCGTGCCCGATGGATGGGGAGGTATGGATGATTTAACACCTCCAGTGACAGAAGATCCTGATGATGCGATGGAGGGAATCACTGCTATGTTCAATAACATGCTCATTGAAGCTATCGAGGAAGGACCATTGGTTGAAATGGGCACTGGCCCGCGAGAGTAACACCTTTATTTTTTTCGCACACTTCCCTTGCGTGGGAATTTCTATTGCTTTCTAGGACTTGCCCCGTCTTGGGAGCTGCTTTTTAGGATTTTTTCCTATGACTTTATTGTCCCAGTTTCCATTCCAATAAATGTAATTTATTTGGTGATAATCAATGAAATTACAAATTATTTTCATTTTTTTAGGGCATGTTGAAGTACATCAAACCAGCTCGGTGATGATATCCAACCGATAAAAGAAAAATATAGTCCAAGGAGAATTCTGAGGCCTGGGCTTCTTCATGCTTCCTCGTGTTAAAACCTTTTTGAAATGAATTTCAAAATAAATAAATCAATCAATCAATAAAAAATGCAATGCTTAACCCTGTTTGTCCTTCTGAATCCTCTACTTTATGTTTCAGGGGCAACTCCATATTCTCTTGTGTATGGTATGGAAGCAGTGCTACCTGTTGAGGTTGAAATTCCTTCGTTACGTTTTCTTTCACAGGTACAATTGGAAGAAGCAGATTGGATCCAACAGAGATTGGAACAGTTGAACATGATTGACGAGAGAAGGCTTAGAGTTCTATGTCATGGCTAGTGTTACCAACAACGAGTTGCTAAATTTTTCAACAAGAAAGTCAAGCCTCGACATTTTCAGGTAGGTGACCTTGTCCTGCGGAAGTTATTGCCGATAGTTCCTCTTGCAGAAGGAAAATTTGCCCCAAACTATGGCGGCCCGTACATTGTGAAGAAAGTCCTTCCAGGAGGTGCTTTGATTTTGGCCGAGATAGATGGTCGTGTTTTTTTCAGTCCAGTTAATTCTGATTCTGTGAAGAAATATTACACTTGATTTGTACTCATTCTAACTTTGTTTCTATCGAGTGTCAAGTTGAATTTTATGAATCAATTGATGTTACTAAGCTTTGTTTGAGGAAGGCTTTTAATTTGGCAATTTATTTCTGTCCTAATGAAGCGATCATATTGCATGAGAGACTTCAAGACGACGAAAGGCAAGACATTTCTATACACGTCCTGAATAATAATCCCTAGTACGAGTTGAGCAAAAATTCCGTGCTGACAAGGTAAAGGATTATCTCACGAAAAGTATGACGACCAAAATGATGAGAGGCATTCATTTCCTCTATCTAAACACTACAGGTTATCATTTGCTTAACCCCTTTGAACGGAGTTTCATTTCTTACCCCTGTCAGGAACAATCCCATACTGGGGCAATTTCTTATAAAGTTCAAAATGGTTAGAATTTTCTTGCTTTCACTTGCATCAATCTTCAAGTATATTTATTGCATGCAAGTTCTGTGTTAGCTCGAGTGCCTTAGATATGACGAAGAGCATTTTTTTCTATATCCCTACACATTATACCCTTTGCATACCCAATTTGAACGGTGAATTCATTTCAACCCCATTGGTGATCGTTCTTGTGATAAACAAATGAAATCATCTCAAGACAAGTTCAATGTGACTTAGGGAAAATGGCAGCTCGAAAGAAAATTCATTAGAAAGGATGCAAAAGGACTCCATCAAATTGAAGTTCTCTCTCTCGAAAAAAATCTCTCTCTCGAAAAAAAAAGAAAATCTCTCTCAAAAAAAAAGGAAAAAGAGAGAGAGAAAAGCTTCAACAAGAACCGAGTCGATATGTAAGATCATTCTTCAAGGAAAAGACCATTTGAAGGTTCATTTGTGGAGCAATTGCTAGATGGGAAGATCACCAATCTCCATATTCATAATACCCCTTTTGATGAAAATAGGTCATTCCTTTCAAGCCTACCCGAACCTACGTTACAACCATTACCGAAGTCTCTTCAGAATAGGGCACTTGAGTTAACGTAGAATTTCAAATGCTTATAAATGTTGCTCGAAGAAGTGCGAGCAAGATTTTTCTATCTCATTTTTGCAGCATTCCTGACTTGTAAACTCGGAACAGCTGGTGATATCAATTCTTTCAATAGCCTCGACTTGAAGAGTCCCTTTTGCTAAGCCATTGACCAAGCTCACATTTTAGTCCTTATAAAGACCTCTCGGATTGGCCAAGTCATACTGATTTTGAGAATATCCAAACCCTTGTCAAGCACGATGAAGAGAGTTCGAGTGATTCTTATACCCGCATCAAAGGTCGGGTCAAAAGCCTTTCATTGAGAGTGAGTGGAAAGTCCTTTCTGATTAAAGGTCTCTCATTTAATATGATCAAAATGTCAAAAGGACGAAATGGTTGTTCTTATTAATAAATTCCCTAGTAAAGCTTGGTAATGCAAGCAGATTCATGAATTATGTTTTCTCTGCTTCTGCGCATGTGTTATTTTAACCTTTTCTCAGGTAAAAACAGGAGCGATGCCATTGACTCCGTCATAAGAAGAATTCAGGTACGTCTGCTAATTATTCTTCATTGTTTCTCTCTCCAGAATAGGAAAAATTATCTCTCTCATATGTTCACCAAGTGGAATAGGTGACATTTGGTGTTGCTAAGTGGAGTACGAAGCACACCTCATCTCATGTTCGCCCAGTAGGATAGGCGACATAATTTCACATTTGGTGTTGCTAAGTGGAGTACGAAGCACACCCCATTTTATGTTCGCCCAGTAGGATAGGCGACATAATTCCTCTTTCGGTGTTGCTAAGTGGAGTACGAAGTACACCACATTTTATGTTCGGCCAGTAGGATAGGCGACATAATTCCTCTTTCGGTGTTGCTAAGTGGAGTACGCGGCGCACCCCATTTTATGTTCGCCAAGTAGGATAGGCGACATAATTTTTCTTTTGGTATTGCTAAGTGGAGTACGCGGCACACCGTATTCTTATGTTCGCCCAGTAGGACAGGCGACATAATTTCACATTTGGTGTTGTTAAGTGGAGTACGAAGCACACCCCATTTCATGTTCGCCCAGTAGGACAGGCGACATAATTTCTCTCTTGGTGTTGCTAAGTGGAGTACGAAGCACACCATTTCATGCTTACCCGAATGAAAGAGGTGACATGACCCTTTTCGTGATTATCCAGTGGTATGGACAACACATCCCATTTTTTTTCTTCATATCACGCGCTATTTCGCATCTGTAGGAAACTACAGGTAACAGATAGGCAATCATGTACCTTGAGAACCTTACTTCCAGTGGACTAGAAGTTTGGAGATCGAGGGAACTCAAAGCATTATAAAGCTTTCCCCCACTTGGACGCTTTTTGTGCGATCCGTATGTAAGACTCTTTCACCGCTCCGCATGAAGTGAGAAGCCTTAGCATACGTTCCTTATTGTTTGCATATCATGCATCATTACATTTTTTTTTTAAAAAAAAATCATCATTCATTATTTTTCATAGTTTAAATTTAGGTCTCAGTCTTTGAGCGAAACCTCTGCGAGCCTCCACTCAAAGAGGGGCAGCTGTTGACACCTAAATTTTGGCGCATCATTTAGTGTTAATTGCATAGAAAATTAGGGATTAAATTTTTTAACCCCTAAACAAAAATATTAAAATTGCATAGCATATAGTTTAGGTTCATATAGATTAATTGCATTCCGCATCGGATCGGCGGTGGCAAGTGAGCTTAAAATTCATCACGTAAATCGAGCTCGGGCACCGAACGAAACTCGACTCACTCGGAAGACGGAGGCCGAAAATCACACGTGAAAAGGGCTCGGTTGTCTTAATTTGAGCTTAAATTAGCCCATCAAGTTAATTGAATAAAAGCCCGAATTAATTCAACAAATTTGGAATTAAAATGAAAATTAAAGCCTAAGCCCAAGCCTAAGCCCATTAGGACTAGAAAGCCCATCTAATTGACCTAGGTTAGTGTTATATATACATCATTAGGTCAGGATTTTAAGGGGGGCTCTCATAATTTTCGGTAGAGAATTTACAGAGGAAACACAGACATCCACGGCTACCATTGAAGAAAAAAAAGAAAATCCTGAAGAGAGGGACACATTCGGAGGAGCACGGCTACATAGAAGAAGACGTGGGGCACATTCAAAGAGAGTCTCCTTTGACTGCCATATGTTGACTCCACCTCATGAGCAATTATGGCTTTATTTTCCTGCGGATGAGATCACGTTCCACTGGACGCCTTTGCACCTCCAACGTCCGGAGTTGTTCCTTCTTCAGCCCCTTCACGTCTGAGACGCTGCTCCACCAATCAGCGAGCGCCCACGGATAGCAACCAGTGATCCCGAGCAGTTTCCAGTAATTCTAGACGATTTCCTGCAGATTCTCGGTGAGCTCATCCTCTCCGACGTTGAGCATAGCGATCCAGCGGAAGTAGTGCTCGTTGCCAGCCAACCACGACCGTGAGTGAGCCCACCATCACCGCTTCGTCCGCGGGCCCGCAGTCGCTACCCACCGCTGCGCTAACTACTGCTGCGACACGTCCGTCGCTGTCCCGCTGTTGCTGCTCCCAACGCCGTACCGCCGTTCCCTGCCGCTGCACCGCCGCTGCACCGTAGCTGCTGCCGCTGCACCACCGCTGTCCCCGCCGTGTCCCGTCGTTGCCGCTCCCGACGTCGTACCGCCGTTCCCGACGTCGCGCCGCCGTTCTCGACGTCGCGCCGCCATTCCCGACGCATCCCGATCCGCAATCCCGATCCGCTGCAAGTTCAAATTTGGAAATAAATCCGCAAATCAGGTAATTATCCTATCTTGATCTTATTTGAATATTTTGTTGCCTGATTTATACTTATTGATATCTAATCTTGTATATTTGAATAATAAACATTATCTCAATTAGGATTTGTTTCTTTTTTTAAAATCTTGGATATCTATTACTCGTTAAATTTGGATAGAATTTAGAGTTTTCAAAATCCTTTAAATATATCCAAAATATTTGAGATATCTAATTTTTTTCAAGATGTGATCGATTAGGAAATTTTCCTAATCCGCAACCGCACACGTGGAAATAAATCTATCTATCAGGCTTTAGATAGAATTATTTCCATAACGGGTATTTCGAATTTTAGGGTCGATCTGTCAGGCTTCAGATCGAAACTTAATTTGAAAGATTTCGCGGTTATATTTTTTACTTGATTTTAATTTCGAATTTCATAAAAAAATACAAAAATTAAATTGCTTTAGAATAGGTTAATTTGTTTAGTTTAAAATTGCATGCTTAGATAATTGGCATTTTTAATTTCGAATTTCATTAAAAAAATATAAAAAATAATTTGCCCGTCATTAGAAATAGGTCACGTCGTCGTATGACATATAGTTTGCATGTTAGGTTGCATTAATCGCATGTCAATTTTTGCACGTCATTACATATAGGTTAGCTTTCATTTAAATAAGTAAAAATTAAAAAGAAATTTCTGCACCTTTGAACTCTAAGTCAAGATTTATCAAAATTGTCAAATTGAGTATTTTTCTCGAAATTGGTACCGAAAGGGCGTTAGGGAATCTAACGTAACCAAGTCCCCGAACTTATGATTTCTGGTTCGTAGAAATAAAATAGTACTTCCGCTATTTTATTTAGGTTTCTAATCAACCTATCCTAAATGATTAGTGGCGACTCCCGTTGAAAATATTTGCATGCTCACAATTGGACCTAAGTTGCGATTTGGTAGAGTTTGGGAGAACTCGAGCTAGGTTAGTTAATTTAATTGATCTAGTAATCCATTAGCCTAAGATCGAAATACTCGATTTTTTTTAGGTCGCGACATGTGTGACTTGGTGAATTTTGTGTGGCACAGGCACTAATGAATATGAGCACGCGTATGGCGCACGTATGATCAAGTGTGATCGTGTATATGCCGTGAGAATTATATGAACTGCCTAACCTGTAGGGTTAGTTGTGTGATTGACCTGGGTCCGAGGGCCTAGGTCTCTTGTTGTGGCTGTGGTTGTTGTGTTTTGTTTGCCTGTCAGGAGGTGCATGTTCGTCTAGTTTAGGTTTAGGAGGTTTTACTCACTAAGATTCGTCTCATTGTTGTTTAAACCCCATTTTTTAGACCCCCAGCCTTAAGGATGGCAGGTGTGCCGATTCATTTTGGGATCCTGGACCGGATAGGCTGTTCGGTGACCAAGTACCTCAGTTGGAGTGGAGAAATTTATATTTATAGTGGCCGCTGAACCATTTTGATTTTATGCTTATGCTGTAAATGAATATTGTATATCTTCGTTATTAATGCAAGTTGTAATTATTGTTTGTGTCGCTATCCTTGGTCATGATATTTTTGTTATGTACGGGTGTATGTTACTTCCGCATGTGCTTTGTTCTCTGTGTTGGGTGTTCGGTCGGCGACGCGTTCTGGGACGTCGCACTCAAATTCGACTTACGTTGGGATGCTCGTGCGCCGTGGGGTTTGGGGCGTGACAGTTATCAACTGCATCGTCGAACTCTTGTTGATTTCTAGTTCTTGTAATTGCAGTCTCCTTAAATCAACAAAACATGTCCCCTTAGGAGTGCCAAAAAGATGTTTCATTGAAAACATGATGAAATATCTTTCAAGAACATGGATGGATCGATGAGTGAATCAATAAATGTTGTGGAGGATCCTTTGTTGATTTTTGACAAGAGGTTAACGACAAGAAAATTAAAAGTACTGAGATTGGAGATAATTGCGGCCAGCCATGTAAATTACGATAAAGTACAGATAAAGATAAATTTACGAGAATATTAAGTTCTTTGATTGATTGGTGGGAGGATTACAAAGAATACGCTTAGGATATTTATAACCCTCTACTGATGGCTAACTTTTTAATCCTATATGTGATTACAAGAAGATACTCCCATATCTAAAATTATCACTACTTTGTAGTTACATGCTGATGTCGAGATTCTTGTTGATAATCGATGTTTACTTGTCGATGACTACAATGTAGAGTTGTCGATTCCCATTGAATTGCGATTGTTTTGTTCATCAATAACTTTTATTTTCATAAAATCCTGTTCCTATCGACTAAGTCCGATACATGTCGATAACAGTTAAAAGCGAATCGTTTTTGGATGCCGATAATCTTAAAAAAAACAAAAAATTGAAGGTTGGTCGGAGAACAGAAGTCATATTTAATAATTTGGACGACCAGGGTCATTGCGAGATGATTTTTGACTTTGGATGCTCCATCTCGATCCGCGGGAACGGACCAGAAGCGCCCACGAGCTTGGTGGGTGTTTCATTTTTATTAATTTTTGGAATCAATTGGTCAAATTTACACGGGCCACGGATTCCAGCGTCCTTTACACTTTGGATTGGCAAATTGAAATGTCCTGCGTCTAGTGATTGATTGTCAAATGCCCGATCAATCATCGCCAGCCACGGAAGAGACCCTCTCTCTCTCTCTCTCTCTCTCTCTCTCTATCTCTCTCTTAAATTCAATGAAAGCTTTTGTGGCTAGCTTAGTCCTCTCCCGTGGCCCGCGCCCTCAATCCGTTCTTGACCTTTACGATGCAATTTTCTGAAGGTCGACGATTCGCTTTCTGTCCCGAGTCTCCCGACCCCTTTCGAGAAATTTACCGAGGCAGATGATCATTGCTCGCCTTTGTCAGCCATGTTTTTCACGTGGTAGCGAATGTGTCGTGCGTTTCCCTTCCACGTAGTAACGATCGTGCGTTCTTCAGCCAAATGGAAAGACAAGCGAGAGGCTGGGAGTTTTACTCCATAACTCGAAATTAGTTAGCGTGAAAGAAAACTTCGTCATGTGCTTCTTTTTATCATATGCACTGCGCATCTATATCGCGCCGTCAATTTTTCACGTCGAAAATAATGAAATCTCGCAAGACTTTATCGCATCAACATATTCTTGCTCCTTATGGGCGCGATTACCCCAAAAGAGGGATGGGCGATTCCTTAGTTGTTCCCGTTTTTGCTGTTCTTCCCGAAGTAATTATTTTAGCGATGAGCATATCCGACCCTTTGGCCTACAGCCCAATGAGAAAACTTTCGAACATTCTAGTGAGTTGTATGTTCAAACGCACTGAAAATTCTATCAATACTTCTTTATTTCAAAACACCCATTTACAGGTCAAAGTAAATCGCCGTCTCGGGGTCATTTTACGGATCAACCTCACCGCGTTGTATGCCCCCGAAAACAAGAAAAAGCTAGAGCCGGCGCAACTTTGAATCCCCCCCAAAAAGCGCACGGTCTTCTTTGATCTCATTTCGAGTTATCCATGACTTTTAAAGATGGAACAAAAAGCCATCCTCGCACTCTCTTTTTCTTGGAAGATGCAGATGCGCTCGACACACGAGCACGCACACTTCCCTTTTCCTCCCCACACGATCTGGGGTCTCATCCGATGATCCGAGGGAAGAAACATGCGCCACATGTTCTTGAAACGAAACCCCCCCCATCGAACGTCCAGGGGCACGGGACGACTCGCCAAATTCCACGACACGCGGACCAGAAAGATTCATGATTGGTCACGAGGGGGAGAATTTCTTCCTCAGACGCTCTAAATAAATCGAGAGGCTGTCTCCCTCCCTCCCTCTGTATGGTCTCATCATCATCTCAGCGGGTCGCAGTGGCCACCACGCTCTGTAATTTTACTTCGTCCTTTCTCTTTTCGCTCTGCTCCCCAAAATCATCCTCCCACTCCCTCTTTCGTCTCTTTGAGAAATCTTTGTCGGGGCTCTCAAATCTGCTTCAGTTATCCGTTTTCCGCCTCCACTCTCCTGGGGGGACTCTTTAGCTGGCCACCTTCTCCACGGTTCTTGGCGAGACAGCGACGTGCCCGGTAAGAATGCTGGCGTCCCTCTTCGTCTCGGAGCATCAAGTCTTGGTTTTGATGCGTGGCTTTGTTTTGATTTCGGAGGAGACGAGCTGAATAGCCACATTCGTCTAGTCAAGACGTCGTTCGCTACTACTTCATTGGGTGTTCAGTTTCTTGTCGCTGCCGTTTTTTTTTTCTTTATTAAATAATCCGCGAGGAATGAAATTGATCTTTACTTCAAAATCCGGTCCTCAAGTAGGTTACTGAGCAGGTTGTTGAGTGGCTTCGACCGTTGATTGGGCTTTGACGCTCTTTAAGCTCTCTATATATCCTGTTGGGTCTGCGACGATTGAGGAAGAATGAGTCGCGGGACCGTTGATTTGAAGTTTGACTGTGTGTGCAGTTGAAACGGTCCGCTGGTTCCGTGTAGAACTGATGAATGAACCTTTTTTCGCTGTTCTTCCAATTCTCTGTAACCGAATGGAAGGCACAGAAATTGTGCTTAGTTCATTTCTTGATTGATTAACTAACCCTGCTTTCATCATAATTCATTTATTGTGATTTGCGGGTTTTCTGTTTTTAATTCTACTATATTTTACGATACAGTTACAGCTTGCACCTGTCCTCATTATTTTAGAACACCTCGAAAGAACCTTTGCACTCTGGCCATGGAAAGTAGTGGCGTCAGCTCTTTCCTGAGGAACAGAAAGCTGGAGAGCATTTTGAATGCGAGCTCCATAGAAACTTTTGGAGTTTCGGCGAAACCCTTGGTGAAAGAAGGGGTGGGATATCAGCCGAGGACTGATGGGTATGTTGATGACGATGGGTGGTTTTCCGAGTTGATATCTTGGATAAGAATAGTGACGTGCTTCTTGTCGATGATGGTGACGACCTTCATATGGGCATTGATCATGGTTATTCTGATCCCGTGGCCATATGAAAGAATAAGGCAAGGAAATATTTATGGGCATGTAACTGGGAGACTGCTGGTAAGCTACTATGGTTTCATAAGTTACTTCAACATTACAGGTGATAACACTTTATTTATGCTGCTATTTGGTTGAAGTCTCTTAATTACTATGAAAATGCTGGCCTTGTACTTGTAGTGAATAGTCAGCTCCAAAAACCATCAGTGATTAGAAAGCTTTGTGCCAACTTTTCTCTTGATTGAGCATTAAAAGACCAATCTTGCTTTCGCCTACCATGCGTGGACACTTCATGTGGGCTACGATTTGGAATTTTTCTTCCTTTAACCTCATAGTACTCTGGCGAAGCAGTATTAGGACTATCAACTCATATAGTTAGTTACTGATCTATCAATTCATTGTATCGTTCGTTAAATTCAGAATTTACAGTTAGTTATATGAATCTTATCAGAATGGTTTTATATAATTAACATGTGGCGGTACTTGGATTGACATCTGAGGAGAAAATGTGATCCTTAATTCCTTATCATTATTTGTTGACTTCACAAGTCACAGTATCCAGTCATGCTGAAACTGTTATTCTCCCTGGGGCCATTGACAGTCAATATAGTTATTTTCTTCAGTAATTTAAGATGAAGAAATGGAGAATACTGCATGTGAATTTTATTACTTCGTTGATAGCTAGTTACTATTGTACAGTACTGCCAAGTTATGTGGCTTTTTGAAGTCTCTTATTTTTTGCGATAATGGTTTAGATTATGCATATGAACTGGAGTTTATGTATCTGTTGCAGATGTGGATCTTGGGAAATCCTATAAAGTTTGAAGGGTTGGAATATGCTGACGAGAAGGCCATCTATATTTGTAATCATGCATCCCCAATTGATATTTTCCTTATAATGTGGTTGACTCCGACAGGCACTGTTGGTATTGCAAAAAAGGAGGTAAAATCCCTGCTTTTGAAAAGTGTAATTTGTTGGTTATTCATGTCAGGGATAAGAAGCATCATGCTGACTGCAATGCAAGGAGCAATGATACACGAGTTTTCCTACAAAGCATATAAAAAAAAAAGTTCAGGATCCCATAACTGTGGTCCTGAATCTTACTCTCCTTCATTGGCTCTTGGGATTTATATGTCTATCAATAGGCGAGGCACTCTTTTCCATTTTGATAGATTAAAATGATTCATACTTGGCTCAACAGCATTCATCAAGTGTCCAACATTGAGATATGATAGTTATGTGGACCTATTTTATTGACGGATTCCAAAGTCTTAACTTCAAGTGAAAAATCATCTATGCAGATTATCTGGTACCCTCTTTTTGGACAGCTTTATGTATTGGGCAACCATCTCCGCATAGATCGCTCAAACCCCACTTCAGCCATTGAGTCGATGAGGGAGGTAAGTGTCTCCTCTGCATTGTTTGCCCAGGGTTTTGTATGTGTTTCTAACAAGTCAATGGTGCAATTGCACAGGCAGCTCGTGCCGTGGTTAAAAACAATCTGTCTCTGATCATATTCCCTGAGGGCACCCGGTCAAAGGATGGACGACTGCTTCCTTTCAAGAAGGCAAGTCACTTACTTCATCGTCTAAGATTTAACGCTCTTACTGAACTTTGTGACGAAATTGAGGAATAAGAAGTTGCAGTGTAGTTGGACTGTTCGATACAGTCATAGCACATTGCTTTTAGCCCATTTTCTTTGATTACAGATTCATTCCTAAGCTGCAGTCGTAAGTTGCATTGTGGTTCATCATTGCTCTTGTTCATGGGCATGCATCATGTTTGTTCAGGGTTTTGTACACTTGACCTTGCAATCACGACACCCGATAGTGCCTATAGTCTTGACCGGGACCCATCTAGCGTGGAGAAAGGGCAGTTTACATGTTCGGCCTGCACCTCTTACTGTAAAGTTCCTTCCCCCAATCAAAACTGATGAGTGGACTGCCGATCATATTGATGAGTATGTGGAAAAGGTCCATGACATGTATGTGAAACACCTTCCCGAGTCGCAGAGGCCTCGTGCATCGAATGCTGCTACTAGGAATAATTCAGCTTCCTAGGTGAATTTCTTATATATTCAACTTTGTATCATTTTAGATTAGGAAGCATGTACTATTAACTCCTGGAATAAAGCACTGCGAATATGTAGTGTTGCTGTAACCCTTTAAAAAGGTTAAAAAATAGAAAACGCAAATGCAGTTTTGAGGTTCACTCAAATATGAGTTTACTTGCATCGATCTCCTAATTTTTGAATCAAAAGATTACTGGTGCCATCGGAATGATGTGGAAGTGGGACGGGAACCGAAAAACAACGGTGAAGAATATGCAATATGTGTGCTTCGAGTTTTCAAAGAATGTCATATGTGGATGTTGGTTTGGGAGCATAGGCAAGTCTCTCAGGCAGTTTCTGTCGCAGAAAGATGGAGTTTTTAGACGTTGAGCGAAGGATGGGAATTTTTTTCCTTGGCTTTGACGTTTGGACTGTGCGAAAACAAAATGTTTTGGTGGTTCATTGTCATTGCCCATATGGTTTTAGTTTGTTTCTTTTTCATTTCTTTGTGCACATATATAGTATATTTCATTATTGGTTAGTTGAAGGCCCCTGTATATTTTATTCTGGGTCTCCAGACGAATGGCACTATAGCTAAAGGAGACATTGTAGTACAGGTCAAATGAATGATCAAGCAAAGGGTCGTTTTCTACCTATTTTAAAAGCAGGATTTGTCCCGTGATGAATTGCCAGAAGGATATGCATTGTATATGAGGAAAAGACAAACGTGCAAATCGTGGGTTTCGGAGATGAAACAAATTTGAGTCTGGCCAAGAACAAAAGGAAGGGGATATAGTAATAATTTGCAGCTGAAGTGTATCAGTATGTTGGGTGGAAAATGTTCCTTTTTCAGGCCGAGAAAGAGGATCATGTCCTTTGGGACCACAGATGAGAAGTTGCCCTGACGCCTACTGTGGGCCAAGAAATCTTTCGATCTGGCCCGAGTCAACGTCAGTGCATTGATGGCCCTTCGTCGCTCCTGTGTTGTGTCCGTCTGTTCATCTGATCTGCAGTTGTCCTGTTCTTTTATTATTATCCTTCGCTTGATCATGGAAATTTCCAGAGGCTTGTATGGTGGCTGGTGAGACACGGCAAAAAATCTGCCACCATATAGCAAATGTAAGTAATCTCGAGCGATGCGATGTGGGGATATGCTGGGACTCGGTCTGTCGGATCGATTCGTGGTGTCGTTTTGGCGTTCTATGTCATTTCCGAAGTCTATGCATCCGATAGAAATTCGTTGCATCGCTAAATCATAAGCAGACTTAATAGATGAGCTCTAGTATACTTGGTATTAGGGAAAATAGTTCGAGAAGCTCTAAATTTATTGCACATTTGCCAATTAAGTTTTGAACTTTTCAATTTTACCAATTGAGTGCTAAATATTTTTGCATTTTGGCAATTGAATCTATCGGCCAATTTTGGCTGGAATTCCCTAACGTGAACACTGGCCGTTCTACGTGACACAACTGGCACTGACGTGGACAATATATAATAATATCTTAATATTTTAGCGCCAGCCGTGCCATGTAAGACGGCCAACGTCCACATCATCGTATTCTGACCAAAATTGGCCAGATAGACTCAATTGGAAAAACGTGAAAATATTTAGGACTCATTTGGCAAAATTGAAAGGTTTATAACTCAATTGACAAAAATGCAATAGGTTTATGACTTTTTTGACAGATTTTCCTTTGGCAATAGTTACATAGTTAACGAGTTCATGATGTTCGGGGCCTTTACGACTCACCAAACAAGACGAGATTTCCATCTCGAATAATTTATATTAGGAATTGTATTTACCCATTAGTTTAAGAACTAATCACGATGAAATTCTTAACTCTAATCGGTTTAGCAATTTGCTTCTCCAAGTATTTGGAATTACATGGCGACAAAGTATGAAAGGAGTATAAAATGGCTTGGTTGAGCTTATGAGAAAAATTAGATGGCGAGGGAGTCTTATTTGTGATCTTGAGTTTAGGCACGATTGAGGGTGCTCTAAGAGTAAAATCTTGAATGTATTGTATCGACACGAATAAGTGCGCCCTCAAGATCGCCCGAGAAAGGTAAATTTCCAAAGGTACATGAAAATTAATGTGAACACCACTCGATCACTAAATACAAGATCATTTAATAACGTATTTGATTATTGAAGAACGAGGAGGATTCTCATCTATCATAGAACAGTTGAAAAAGTCAAAAAGTGAGAAAATTTGGGTAAAATTTGAATGTTTTTATTTAAAAATTTGGTAATTTGCATACTTATTACTCAGATTAACGTAATTAAAGATAAATTATGGATGGAATTTTGGAAAGGAGGAAGGTATTAAAATCCCTTGGGTACAGAATCATCTCTTGTCTATTTTAGTAATCACCTTACTTTCAAATTTTTCTGGGTATATAAAGAATATCCAGGTAAATAATGTAACGTCGCACGTTTTTTTTTCATTCCTTTGTAGATCAATATAAAAAAAAAATTTACCACCCGCCTGGATGGCGCTGCTGGAAAGGGCACTCTTCCTCTCGCAAAAGGTTGAGTGTTCGAATCCCGGGCGCCGCAGGGTGACTTAACCGGTGCACGTGTGTGGTGGCTAGCACGTGTCGCCCCCAGGGTTTACCTCCCGGCTATCGGCCATGCGGGGTTCCCTGGGTTATCAAAAAAAAAAAAAAATATATATATATATATATATATATATATATATATAAAATCATACCGAAAAGAAATAACAGATATTGATTTTCCCACGTTGCACAATATTCCAAATCCGGTATTTGCGACAGTTTCTAAAAAAGGAAATGCTAATAATGATCCTTAGAAAAAGAAAAAAAGAAAAACCCTGCCTTTTGTTTTCTTTAATTTTCTTTTTGGGTATAATATTTCATTAAAATAAGAGAAGCAGCAAATTTGCTTTAAAAATCCTTCTTAAAACAACGCCAAAACAAGAGGCCAAACACGGGGAGATAGTCTTCCTCTTCCTTCCGCTAGGGTTTCGATTCGAATCGGTTCCTTCCTCCTCCTCCTCCTCTTCCTCCTCCTCCTCCTCCTCCTCTTGGGCTTGACGGCAGAGCGCCACGTCCGGCGATCCAGATCGCCGCCGGCTATCCTCGATGCGGCGCGCGCGTCCGAGATCGCAATTCGCGGGCCGGTGATGTGCGCTTCTTCTGCCAAAAACCCGGACCGGACGAGATATCGGCGGGAGCTGTCGAGGTAACAGCAAAGGTGGGTCGCCGGTCATTTTGATGGCTGCCGCTGCGTAAATTTTGGCCGGAATATGTATTGAATCGTGGGACGAGGTCGCACTGTTCACGTGTGCATGTGCGGGAGGACGGCGCACGTGATTGTTGGTCCGTCGGTTTAACTTGCGGATGCTTTATGCTGTGCGGGTTGTATCTGCGGTTCATTTTGCTCTCTGTTTTAGATTTTGCTGCATTTTTACTTTGGGCAATTTGACAGTTTTAGGTCTTAGATTTGGGCATTGGTTGATTTTGGGAATAAAAGAGAAAAATTGGGGATTCCTCGGGCTCGGTCGATGTTGCCGTCTCTTCGACTGCCAGTTTTTTGGATGTCGTGACTCTAAATTCTTTTGTACAGACCTCTGTGTCGATAGTGCTCATTGCATTCCTTTTGTGTCCAGCAATTTTTGTTATAGACATAATTCTTTGGGAGCACATAGCCTGGTGTTGCCTATTGATCTGTTGTGTTGATATAAAGAGGGTTTTGGAAGTCATACTACCCTTCAATTTGATAATTTAAAGCATTAACTTCACTTGCACACCCATTTTTGTATTTGCGGTCTTGTAAGATCTCCTGTTGTTGCAACTTTGGGGTAGCTCACTTGTTGGAAATACGTTATCAGTATGAGTTTGTGCTATTTCTTTTTGACGAAATTCAGCTGCTTGCTTATGTTGGGTTGGTAGAAGGTAGTAGCAAGTGGTTCCAATGTCTTGTGAATTTGAGTTTCCTTATCTTAGGGAAGGTGGAATATAGGTATTTGTTTTATGTCTGTTGTTTAAGTTCAGTTGTAATCACGAAGAAGGCTGCTGTGTGCTAAAGTAAATTGACTTTGCATTGTCTGATAAAACTTCAAAGTCAACTTTTTTCCCATCCGAAGAGAAATTGACGTTGCTTGATAGTTTTTTCTGTGATCAGGCTAGAACTTTCCCTTATTTTTGTTTGAATATGCTAGCAGCTGGTGAGGAGCTAATAGTGAACTGCTTGTTTGTCATGACCAGTTACGAGAGTTTTACTTGATAAACTGTAACTGAGATGTCTTAGAGGGAGTTCTTCACTCTCTGTCTTCTAGTTATCGTGTGACTTAGATGTAAGATACATGCTAAAGTTTAAGTTTGCATTGGAGTTTGCAGTTTCCCCATAAAAAGACTGAGCTTGAATATATATCGGCGGCTTTTTGGCAATCTTTGTTGAGTCACTAAGATGTCAACATTTTCTAGAATAATGTGCCACAATAATTGATTGTTAATGACATCCGGTGTTTATTTCCCCATAAATTGATTAGAGGTTGAAAGTCGAGGCAGCACACTCATTAGTTTCTATGAACTGTTTGTTTGGGGAGAATTACTTGTCTTATCGTTGGTGTGGCTTTGTCATAATATCTCAAAACAGCATCTCTTCTGTTGGCAGAAGTAAAAAAGAATCTTTTTGTTGGTGTAAGAATATATGCTGGAAATTGACAAGATGAACCAAGCCAGTCAAGGAATCAACTCCGATGCTTCAGCCAGTGCCCCTTTGAAACGCAAACGTGGTCGTCCACGAAAGTATCCGATGCCAGATGAAAGCCCAATTTTTGCAGAGCATGCCCGTGCTCTGAGGGATCAAAACATTAGTCGTGGACCAAATATACATGTCCCTCCTGCATATAAATTTGTGAACGGAAATCAACCCCGGCAAGTACATGCAACCAACAGTTCAAACAACATCTCAATAGGACAGTTGGTTTCTGGTGTCATCGAAGCAGCATTTGATGGTGGTTATCTGCTTGCAGTTAGGGTTGGCGACTCTGATACTACTTTAAGGGGTGTTGTGTTCAAGCCGGGGCGATACGTGCCTGTTTCTGCAGAAAACGATGTGGTACCAAACATCCAAATGATAAAAAGAAATGAGATTCCTCTTCAGAGTGAGAGTTATATACAGATGCAGGTCTCTGGCCCTCGTTCGAGAGAGAGGAATGGAACCACTAGTCTAGTGGCATCGCCTTCTGGCTCAGCTGTCTTGAAAGGTAGACAGGTAGCTCCAGGTACAGCTCAGCCCATTCGACCGGTGACATCGAGAGGCAATGTGGTGCCTGTGGTACTTCATCCTCTTGGTACTTCTGCAAATGGTTTGCCTGTTCCCAACCAAGCTTCTTTGGCTTCAATTCAAGATCATATGTCTTCGATAGGTAAGCACATGGTGCCGGCTTCTGTCCAAACCTTTTCTCCTTTAAATGGATCTTCATCCAACAAAGAAGTACCGGGAAGTGTGGCACATGTACAAAGTGAAACTGGTATCGATACTCAACACCCAGATGAGGCATCGCGTGAGGTAGAAACCAAGTCAACAGGGACTCCTGGTATGCCTTTTGAGAATCTAGCGACAGAGGTCACCAAGAGAATTCATGAACCTTCACAAGTGGAGGCCGATCAAAACGAGAGCAGCAAGTCAGGTGACAAATCTGGCAGTACTCAAGAAGACGAAGATAGTGACGATGATCAGCCTCTTTTCATTGAGCCTTTACAAGCCGTGCAACCCAATATCAACCCTCATTTAAGCACCATGCCTCCGCATCTGGATAGCAGCAGAACTGGCAAAATGACCGAGCTGTTGCAGGTAAGATTATTTTCTAAAGAGCAAATAGCAATCTTTTCTTTGACTTAAACTTTCACGGCAGCCCAAATTGAGAAGTTACTATTTTGCAAGGCTTTGCAGGAGAATGCAATGAAGGGCGAGATGCCCGGAGATCGATCTTTCAAGAACAATTGAAATTGAGCCGACAGGAGATGAGGGAGATTTGGTGGTAACCAGTGGTCTAGTTAAAATAACAAGCTTTAGTAATCGTGTACTTCTAACTTTCTTTAGGTCTAGATTTAGGTATTGAAGCTCTTTAGACTTTATTCACTTAATTCTGCAATATATCAAGCGCTGGTCAAAGATGTAGAGAATTCAACCTGGTTAAAATTGGAGACAGCTTCTTCTAGCACTTGACTTTCTCGAACTCGTAAGTCCTAGTTGAAGCTCTGTCCTTTTGCCTGTTGAGTTTCGCAGTTCTTTTTTGGTTGGATGTCCAACTATCTCGAAGCAAATTTTTATGTTCAATAATTGTTCTTTTTTCCTCGAGAGCCGGAACTGTCCTACTAACTTTCCTGCCTTTGCTGATGCGTATAACAATCAGCATGCAGAATGGTTTAATGGGGTTTGATCATTTAGCTTTCGAAGTGGAATTCAGATTGACTGCCAAACGGCCAATTTCATATGAATCACTTCTTGCCTTGGTCGCATCCACATATCAATTGATCATCCTCGCTGCTGCCAAATATGTGGACAGCCGCTAAGCAGGTTGAATGTCACTGGTTGAATGTCAAAAGTCGCGTTTCACAGGTAATACTTTTTCACGGATACCATAGCTTGCCCTCACGTTACCATGGAGAAACCAAGGTGCGCCAAAAGACAAGACCGAAAGACAAGACCGAGGGACAGTTTAGATTGAATTGTCAGTTTGAAAAATTTCATTCCTAGGCTACAAGACTTTTGATGAACGATCTACATAGCGATGGATATAAATACCGACAAACCATTGCAAGGGAAATAGGCTGAAATATGTGTCTGGAGGGACAAACAGAAAGCTAACGTGTGGTATTGTACAGTATAAATATTGGCCGAATTTCTCCATTCAAAAATACCATACACAATAACCAAGTATGGAATCTTCCTGACCAAGTGCATCAAGACTGAGTAACCTCTTTTTAGGACACACGTCACATCCCGAGATTCAGTATGTATATGGTCAAAACCAACCCTAGAAAAGAAAGAATCGCCATACCACGAACCATATACAAGATAAGAATTGCCATACCACGAACCATATACAAGATAATTTCGGCCACCATGTTGCTGCATGTAACATCTTAGTCTAATTTGTCAAACCCAAAGATGCACTACTTTGCGACCCAAGAAAGAATAAGGAATAATGACACAGACAGTCCCTGAACTTTGGCCCAATGTGCAATTTGATCGTTAAATTTTTAATTTGTTTAATATAATCCCTAAACTTTAGCCGAATGTTCAATTTGATCTCTAAACCTTTAATCTGTTCAATATGGTCCCTGGACTTTTGATATATGTTCAATTTAGTCCATGAACTATATGAAATTATTCAATGTACTAAAGTTCAGGGACTGCATTGAACAAATTAAAAATTTAGAGACCAAATTACACATTGAGCCAAAATTTAGGTAAGGACTGTTTGTGTCATTATCCTAAAGAACAACTACGCTTCCATCACATAAAATATGAAAGAAAGCCAATACTAGGCAAAGAAATTGCACAATAATCGGTAAACATTAAACATTACCACCAGGAATATGTCAACAGTAAACTGCCTTATCTTAGCACACTTATCCATAGAAAAAAAGGGTCATGAACTCCGAGATACAAAGCACAAAACAAATGCATAGTAACTTATAGCAGAAAACCATCTCCATAGGTCAACCACCATCATAAATCCCTGGCAACCTCAGTCCAAAATGCAGCAGGGTGGTACATCGCCGTCTCATAATTCCATCATGTGAGGAGCATCACTGCACGAATGCAAACACAACATGATGAAAAGGGTGGATGTTATAGAAAATAACTTCTGCACTATTTACTTTCTCAAGAGAAGGTAATTCCTATTACATACAAGAATAATTCCAAAGAACAATAAACTTATTTTGATGATTTTTGTCAACTTGTCAAGTACCCCCATCAGCATAACCTTACCCATGACTTTTATCAAAGAAGCATTAGAAAAAAAGCCACAAAGGTAGTCAATGCAGTTACCTGCTGTGGCTGCTGGTAGGTTACGGGCTGCTGATAATTATACCCAGCATAGCCTCCATAAAACATGTTAGGGTCCTGGGTAGGAGGGGCATATCCATACGCTTCATATCCCTGTGGATATCCATAATATCCACCACCATTCCACTGTGCCTGCTCCGGCTGAGCCTGAATTACAAACCCAATGTCATTTCCATATCCATTATAGCCATCAACCTGCTTCTTCGAAGAAATCAAAAAGCTCAGTTACCTGCTTGTTCGAAGGACTCCGCCCCCATGAGAGTCGAATGCTTTGTCCTCCCAACTGGGTTCCATTCAACATCAACAAGGCTTGCTCAGCACAAGCTCTGAAATGAGTTAGTACACATGTTAATTCACGTGAAACATGCAGAGGGCAAAAGAGGGAAAAGAAACCAAGTAATCACCTGCTTGTAAATTGAACAAAACCGCAACGTTTGCCAGGTGGAATTTTCACATGATGCAATTCCCCATATTGACTGAATACTTGCCTCAAAAGGTCATCTGATACACTTGGATCCAGACCCCCAACAAATATCTAAGCTCCAAAAGAACATCGGTCAAGAACAGAAAGCAGCATGTCAAAAATCTTACAGTAAAAATAGACTACCCACAGTTGTATTATTTGGATCATTCTCCCCTTGGTTTCCTTGACTGTTCTGGTAAGATGCTGCAACGTACATGTAAATGTGATCATACACACTATAACACATTAAATGCTATCTAGCTAAGCAACACAGAAGTTTCAAAGTCTTGGGGCAATGAAATTATCTTTCAGGAGAGAATAGTCAGAACTCCAGACCTTGGGAAGCAAGCATTCAAAACAGAGAAAGATTAATGCACTCAACTTAAGCCAAATATTGCCATCACAGCAATGATCTTGCAATTCTATGATCAGTACAAGCATGTATGGCCAGTTTGCTACTCACAAAGACTCGGATGGATCATGCAAGACTTCAGACAACAAGCAACTCATATATACATGGAAGAATATGCACACACAGGCAAATGTTATAAAGAAGTAATTTGTTAGGGGCTCCCATATATAAAGATCTCATATTTAAGCACATAAAAATCCACAAACTTAAAAAGGGACATAGGGATCATCCCACTTCAAAACAGCAAATTGATGGGAAAATTAGTCCACACCCATAACATCTTCGGCAAGTCCTTTCATGTTACCAATTCGATGTCCTAGTAACAAATGACTCAAAAGAAAAGTACAAACAAGTAACAAAAGACAAACTGGTCCAGAAAATTCCTAGTGACACGAATAGTCAAAGACAACATTATGTTAAAGAAACAAAAGAAGGCTACCGCATTATAGAATACCATAATCTAAAGGGAGTACTCCATTGTATTAACTTCATAAAAGCGGTAAAAATTTAAACTGACCGATAACCTAGTGAGCAATTGCGTGAAGTAAATCCAACTGTAGCATTGAAAATGCTACTAGGTAATTGATAGAACTCGGGACATAAACAAAATAACTGACCTAAAATGAGGCCACGCATTAAAGTGGAATCATTTCAGCTGAAATCAGTTCCAGGCTCCAAAATGAGAGCCTCTTGGTCTCCTGCTTTAAGAGAACATGAGTTTTATATAAGCTTTTGTATGTTTTCTAGAATTAAATGCGCCCAATTTTAGAAAGGTAAGTACTGGGGAAATTGTAAATTCCTCTCATCTTCAAAGTTGACTATTCCTTTCACACAATTCACCTCTAATAGACGCATCGAGCATATTCAGCTTAGAATTTCAACAAAGTGAAACTCTGACGTAAAATTGCAAATCATCATAAAACATGTCAAACTGCTATCATCATAACCAATAAGCCACATAAGGTAACTAAAAGCGAGCAACATCAGCAACTATACAGGCCACAATACATACCACTCTGATATTGCTGTGTAGCAACAGGCTTCTTGTTAGCAGCAGGCCCAATCCTCATGGGGCGTGAAGAACAATACATGCCATTCATTTCAGTCATGGCCCGCGACTGTTCGGTTTCATCACCAAACCTAACAAACCCATAGCCCTTAGAACGGCCAGTTGTCCTGTCGATAACTATTTTGGCACCTTTCACAGATTGGTAGTGAGCTCTAAATGTCTCCTGTAGTGTGTGATCTGTTACATCAGCAGCCAGATCTCCAACAAATATTGTATAGTCAGGACCTTCATCTTGACGCCTCTCACCAGGACCAAGCGTAGCCCAGTTTAATCGGAAATTCTGTTCAGAGTTTGGCATCAATGTGCCATTGTACGTCTGCAAAATCCTCTCTGCTGCAGCGCGGGTCATAAATTCAATGAAACCATAACCCTCCGGCAGACCAGTCTGCTTATTTCTAATCACCTTAGCTGAAAGAACCTGAGAGAGCCAATTAAGTAAACAGCTATCAGATAGCTGTAGTAGCTAGAAGAGAATGGTGGAGACCATAACAAAAAATGTCCACAAATTTAAGCTGCTGAATAAAGGATAGAGAGGTCCAAGATTCATCGGTCACCAAACCATCAGTCTGAAGCAACATTCCCACGTCCATTTAAAAATTGTAAGGAGGGCAGATACGAGTACAGAGTCTACTAATATATGATAATATGCAGAAAATGAGTACCAAAATAAAGGCTAACGATAAGTTTAGAAAGGGAAAAAAAAATATGCCATCAAAAATGAAAACGGGCAGATTTCAATTTGTTTTTAAGTACAATACATTTGGAAATTTCTGATTAGGTACGGGATTTCACAGATAAAACGATGAAAGTAGATTGAGTTAATCGTGTCAATAGAGAATTAACATCTCTCATACTAGGAAACGTGGCCTAGCTCTCCAAAATCTTAAAATCCAACACATGACCTGCAATTTTTCAGCTCAAGACGTATGGCAATAGTTCGAAGACGACCCTAACGACCAAAAAATAAGATAAGCCTCTAGCACAAAAGCACATAAAGGGTAAAAAAGAGGAATTACCTCTCCAGAGTGGGCGAAGCAGTTGAGGAGATAGCCCTCGTCCATGTGCGGCTGCAGGTCGCCGATCCAGAGCGACTTGATCTCGGCGGCGGATCCGCCGGCCAGCGACTGGGCCGGCATGGGCGGCGGGACCGGCTGCGGGGTCCAGCCCACCGGCGGGGGGACCGGCTGGGCGGCCTGCTGCATCATCATCCACTGCTGCTGCTGCTGCTGGTACTGCTGCTGATCGGGGGCGGCTCCCGGGACTGGTTGCTGCATCATGGCGGCGGAGGGAGGGAGGTAGGGAGGGGGCGGAGGAGATTGGAGGAGCCGAGGGGGGTTCGAAACCCTAGGAGCGCGAGGCTAGGGCTCGGAGGTGGTGGTGGTGGTGGTGGTGGTTGACGAGGGGAGAGGAGAGAAGGGAGGGGATGCGAGAGGAAACCCTAGAAAGGCACGAAGGATTTGAGAGATCCCAATCTCACAGAGAAGGGTCCAGAGAGAGATCTGGATGTGGTGGCGAGGGTTTATATAGTTAAGATTTTCTGCGTATATACGAGACCTGCGGGATATTTACGTAAATATGCTTTCCATTAATTGAGATAAAAATTGCGATGGCCATTTAAATATCTGTAAAATGAAAAAAAAAACTAATTTGGTGAATTCTCTTGTCATATTATTTACCGAATTAGATTCCAACGGGAAATAAATTTTTTGGTGGTTTTTTCTGCTGGATTTTAGAGTTTTCAATTTTTTTTCTAGTGTTTTTTACTCTTTGCGATGGAGTTTGAAAGGAACGTGAGTTAGGGTGCGTTTGGCAAGTTGCCAAACAGTAACGATTTCTTTTTTTTTTTTGTTTCCAGAATAAGTTTTGGAACAAAAATCTATTTAGTAAATTTTTTGTTCCCGGGCACAAATTTGTCAAAATTTGTTCCTAAAATCAGTTTTGAAATAAAATCAAGAAGCAAAAAAAAGTAGATTCTTATTCCCATAATCAATTTTGGAACAAAATTAAGAATCAAGAAATTTTTTTTTCTTGGAATATGGCCGGCGAGGGCGAGGATGACCCTTGCCAGCCTCGCTAGATGTAGCGAGGGTGGCCCTTGCCCAGGCGACGAGGGTCCGACCCTTGCCAGCCCTGGCCTGTGGGCAGTCGCCGATGCCGACAACCGGCCATGGCCAATGAAGGGGAAGGGAAAAAAAAGAAAGAACTATTAAAATATTCAAAATATTATTAATAAAAAGAAATTTTGTGCAGTTACCAAATACATTTTTATTTTTTATCTATTTCAAGAATAGAAATTTTGGACAGTTATCAAAATGCCTTCAAATGTTTAGAAATTATTTCTGGATACGGAATAAAAAAAAATTATTTTTTAGCAGAATCAGCTTTCGGGAACAGAATGATTGCCAAACGCGCTCTTAATTTACTTTTTCTTTTCCAAAAAAAGGAATGTGCACTTCCATGGATTAGATATTCAATTATGACGTCATCTTTGGGCCTTTTTCTTTAGCTCAATATTTCCGTCTCCCGACCAAAATATAAAAAACAGGGAGCTCAATATTTCCGAGACCAAATATATGCAAGCTCAAGTTCTCCAACCCTTGGAAAAAAAGAAAAAAAAAAAGGTTCTCCGACCCTTCTCATGCGGAATTTACACATTTGCCCTCCACCTTGTTCCCCCGCCACATTCCTCTTTTTCTCTTCCACCTCCTGCAGCAGCTATTCTCCTCCTCCTCCTCCTTCCCCGCTCCGCTGCGCCACCCCCAGCTCTCTCTCTCTCTCTCTCTCTCTCTCTCTCTCTCTCTCTATCTCTACAGCCCGAAACCCAGCAGCACTTGAAGCTCAGAGAGTTGATCAGGGTAGCGAAGCCGAGCCTCCTCCCTTCGTTTAGCCACTCCAATGGCATGCTCCACGCGCTTCAGCTGAAACGTGGCCGCCGAGCTTTTCTCAGGTTAAACTTCCGGTCTCTGGCCGTGCTCTTCTTGGGTTTTCTTTGGGACGCCTCGGGTGTCACGCGCATGCCCATTCTACAAGCATCCTGTGTTTCTTCTGATTATTTTTTTCCTTCTCCTTTTTGATTTGGTCTTGTTGTGCAATACGTTGTCATCACTCAGACATTGGCGTGAAGGAAAACGGGTTGTGTTGACTGATTTGTTTTGTGGGTGCCTTTTGCTGATTGCAGTTATGATGGATGAAGACCAATTTGAAGTTAGTGGAGAAAAGATTGCTGAAGATGTTCCTAAGGCATCTTATGATGCAAAACTACAGGAACTTCTTCATTATGTTACCTCGATGGAAATCAAGTTGTGTGCCGATGCCACGAAAGAATTCATCAAGTTGCTTAAGAGTGGTCATGGAGGTCATTTGCTTCATAAGTATGTGCAGACTTCTCCCAAGTTTACGGAACTTCTGGAAGCTTGGAAGCTTCGTCGAGGGAAACCGGGAATTTCCTACATATTTAAGTTAATTTCTGCTATTCTGAGTCATCCCGATGGAAAGTATCGACAGTTTGATGCCAGTAGTACCATTGTTCATAGGGCTCTTGACAAGTTTTCGAGGTTGGTTGTTGATGAAAAGTTGGAAGATATTTATAAGGAACTGGACAGCAAAGAAGCTAAGCGCCAAAATGCTGCACTTCAGCTTATGGCTTCAATCGTAAGGCGGGGTTCCGACTTAGCCTCTGAGGTTGCGAAGAAGTTTGATTTTAAAAGCCAGGGCTTTCACAAGCTTTGCGTGTATAAGAAGAAGCAGATTGATGTTAAAAGGAAGTATTCCACCAGAAATTCACTTGTTGGGTTTGCAATGTCGTTTTTGGAGGTAGGGAAACCCGGATTGTTGAGGTGGATCCTGCAACAGAAGGACATGTACTCCAGTGTCCTTCGTGGTCTTGGCAATGATGATGATGAGATTGTAGTTCATGTCCTATCCACATTGTGTGATAGGATTCTCACTAAAGAATCCTTAGTTCCCCCTGGCCTGCGTAGTGTTCTTTTTGGAAGTGTTACCTTGGAGAAGCTCATCAGCATTTCTGGAAGGGAGAATGGAGGGCTCGCTGCAGAGTTGGCTCATGGGATCCTACTTATGGTTTGTACGGATCCATCCAATGGCTTGATGCCTGATATAAAGAGAGGCACAAACATGTTGAAAGGTAATGCCGCGCGACTGGTGGGCCTCATCAAGAAACTTAGAGCAGCAGAACTCAAGAATCACAGAGACCTTCTTTTGGCTATTGTTCACGGAAGACCATTGTTTGGGTCTGCATACATGGAAGAGTTCCCTTACAATGTGGAAGATCATGCATCACCATTATGGTAGGTCTCTGTGGAGCTGTGTATTTGCTAAATTATGCTTTCCCACTTCCTTTTTTCCTCTTTCATTTGTTACTGAATAATGGACCAATTCCATATTTTAAATGGCAACTGTTGCAGGTTTTCTGTTGCTTCTTTGGCAGCTGATGTGGTTTCTTCGGTGGGTTCTGGCTTTCCTTTTGGTTTCCTTGATTCTGCATCTCGTGATTCACCTTCTTTGAATAGTGTAGACGTGCAGAATGTCATGAGATCTGTATGTCCTCATTCATACTGTCGATCAGGTATGAACAAGGGCTTGCTTCACTCCGATTTTCTTGTCAAGAATGGCACTTTGAGGCTTCTTCTGGAGGCACTTAAGCTCTTAGATTCCTTTGTCGGTGCTTTGAGCCATTGTTCTTGTGCTAGTGATAGGGACATGCAAACTTGGGAAACTCTCAAGCAAGAAATACGGAATGGAATCCGAACCTTGCTCCCTGATCCCCAAGTATTGGTGACTCTGCTTTCTACTCTGAGCAGTAACTCTGGAAAAAGTAGCCAGAATAAGAGAATGCCAGATTCGGAATTACATGGCAGCAACAGCATAAAGAAATTGAAAACGGACAAAGTTCATGATGATGGAGATATCATTGTGAGCGGGATTTCACTTAGTCCAAAAGCTGGTTTGTCTGGAAAAAGTGAAAAAAATGTGGAAACAGGGGACGAGTTGGGTGATGAAAATAGTTTTGCAAATATTTTTGCTGAAATATGGGGCCTTGACCAATCCCAGGTGCCTGTTTCTACCATGCAGGAGGCAGAGATATATTTTTATTCCAGGCTTGTTGATGCTCTCCAGATATATCTAGTAAGTTGATACACGTTTTTTCTTTGGAAGCATAGATCTACTTTGGAAGATTTGTACATAGGCTAAGAGCACAAGACTTAATTGATCACCATAATAAAAGGAAAACAGGTGGGGTCGACTGCTAATGAATAAATGTCACATATTTTCTGCACAATAATTGCTTAGTACCATCTCAGTGGTAGAAGAAGTAATCTCATTGCCTTCCATGCATTTTCATATAGTGCAATTATTGGGTTTTTCAGTTTATCATCAGTGAAATAGACATCATCACTTAAATGTGTGGATGAGATGGAGGTAAATGACAAATGTCCGTCATGAAAGGCTGCAATGCACCACTTTCTTGCTGGTGGTTTTTACATTTGTTCGTATTTTGGATATTTTTCCTAAGACCGGCTAACGTCACTTAATATCTCCCAATTGATGATCACATGATGCATTTTAGAAAATTCATTAATGGACTAGGGTTGACAGCTTGCACAGGAGACTGTATGATTTTTTTACTGCTTTTAATTGACCGTGACTATTTAGGCTCCGCCTAATTTTCTTAGGCAATACACCATGTATAGCGGTTTAGCTTTTGTTATATAGAGTATAGCACCTTAGAAGTATTGACTAGTATCGATTTCAAGTAGTTTTCTATCCTTTTGTGCTTTGCTCTTTACCCTTGATTCATAATCGTACTGCTTCGTCTTACTTTTTCTTGTATGTGTCTGACGTATTGCTTGTTGCCTCTTATATAAGTCTTCCTCCTTAGTTATGCTGCGACAACTAGATTTTTTCCTGATTAATTCTCATAGTCAGTTCTTTGATTGCACGCCATCATCACGGTTAAGGGGTGTATTGCTTGGGACATGTTTGCTATCTCAGCTTCAGATAAACCTTCAGTTTGGTATCATCATTTATACTGTTATCATACCTGTAACTGCTTATGCAACTGATGCAATTTCTTTCTTGCAGCATATGATGCCTACGGTGTTGGAGGGGTCCTTTGAGTTCTTTGTCAGTCTTCTTTGCGATGCTTTGGAACTGCCAACTAACTTGCTGAACTCGTTGCTGACTCTGCTGAAGGAGTATATCAGATTGGCCCCTGGAAGTGGATTGCCGCGGAAAATTCCAGTTCTGATGTACAAGCATCTACAGACCTTTATGTACTTAGTACTCTTTTCACCAATTCGTAGCATCCGGGATCAATCATATGATCTGTCAGTGGCAGCTATGTTGAGCACTGGTGCATTTGATAGGAATCCGCGTGAGGTTAATGCATGGTTCTTGTTTCTACCTGGTTTTTATGACAATAAGTGTTCACTTGTCCTCCAACAAACCAAAGTTCTACCAACTTTATCTCAAGCTGTCATATCTTTTCTTGCTGATGCTATTTCTACTGTTGGAAATAATTTATTCAAGTATTGGGATAGCATCTGGAATCTTGTCAACAATTCAAATGACCTCAAAGATTATTCAGGTAATTCTTTTTCGCATGTATGTCCACTTTTTGCTATCATGGGTTGCTAGTTACGCTATGTTTGAAAGTTTTGTGTTTGCATAAGTAGTGTCTCACTGGAATGTGTTGATGAAGGTTGTTGAACATATGCTTTGTTCACTGTGATAATATACCATTTGCCCGTGCCGACTGTATCAGTATTGTGCTTTCCCCAAGTATGGTTAGTGCTTGATGGCTTAGCTTCTCTTGTTAAACCACCGTGAGGAAGTCAGGAGGTTTAATGTACAATATAAATTGAAAAGTCGGATTATATTTATACACGATAAGGAAAATGTTTTTGGAGATCACATTGATCCTCATCATTTTGAGGATGTGAAGTTGTTCATTCAAAAGCAGGTGCACTTCTACTTTTACTTTCTCTGTGAATTGGGTTTACTCAAAGCTGGTTGGCTTATTTGTTATACTTAATTCGACTATATGGATCAAGCCACTATTTCTTAATGCTTATCCTATTTTCTAGCAGATGTTTCGCCTTCTTTCAGCCCTCTTGCTGTATGTATCCTTCAAAAGTGTTTGAGGGTGCTAAAGTCTGAGTCAGGTTCATTTTCATCGTGTGAGAAGACAATGCTTTCATTGTACGTTTGTAGTACATTGAAGTATGTATTGCAAACACAGGTACTCATTTGTGTTTTGCTTTGATGTTGTGAAACCTCTTGTTCTAGTCTGCTCAGAGCTCTGAATTTGAACAGGTAGATGCAGGATGCCTGTCTGCTGTACTTGTGTCACTGTTGTCTGGGAGCATTGACAATTGCTCAAACATGGTAGATGGTTCTGGTGATATTCCAGCCGAATGGGGACCACACAGGAGTTTGCTGCTCTTTGCAAAGAGCATACTGCAGGGTCAAACTTGTTGTTCTTTTGCGAGTTATGAGAAGGCCACACCCGCTGATGGTTCCTTTTTAGGTACACTTGATAAAATTAAGATATCTCTGAGGAGTTGCCAGACCGTTGAAAGAGTTGGAATTACTGAAAAGTTTCTTTCCTCAATTATGTGCGCTTCACCGAAGCTGATCATAGAACATTTTCCGGCTGTTGTAACCATTGCACAGGATATCAGTGGAGTTTCTTTGTCATTTTTCACATCCTTATTCTTTCTTGAACACAATCTGCTCGCAGATGTTTTTAGACTATGGCCTGAAATGGTTATTAGAGCTGTGAAAATGGTTCTAATCAATGTTGGTTCTGAAGGCAGAAAAGATGATGCTGGTGGGGTTTGCAGTCAATCTTTTCATTCTGAAGAACTGAATTCTGGTGGTGGCACTGGTGCAAGTGAATCTTCTTCTGTTGCTTTTAGTTTCTTGTTGGGGCAGATACCTTTCCATGTGCTATTTCCTGCAATTTTGTGCTTTGATAACCCTTCTTTAGCAGATTCTTTGGAAATGAAAAAGTTGCTCCTGCAAAAAGCCTCTGAAGTGAACCTTGAGGGCCTCCTTTCCTATATACACTATGTACTATTCTGGATACATCAGCTACAACTTTCTACAGGAAGTATGCCACCAGTTCAACTCAGAAAATCTTTTGAACTCTGCATTAGTCTACTAAATCACATTTTGTCTCAACTATTGAATTTGAAGCTTAATAGTGGTTTTCCCAATAAGGATGAGCTTATCCTGTTACCAGACTATCTCCAAGAAGCAGTTGGATACATCTTCTCTCATCCTGCATTGATGGCATCCTTGACCTGTCCGTTGGGCTGCAATGAGATGTTAGCCAGGGAAGATGTTCTGGAAAATTTCGTCGAAACCTTTGATTTATCCAGTAAAAAATCTCTTGAGATAGACTTCTGTGGCTTTGGTTTACTGGGAATGGTTTCTGCTTTTTTCTTGTCTTTAGTTGAGAATCACTCCTCCTTTATCAATGTGGAAACAGGTGCGACTAGACAACTTTTGAAGGGTTTTGAATCTCTGGTACATAGGCTTCTAATTGGGTTCAAGAATGTGCTTAATCTGTGCATTCAGACACATAACTTCAGAACCCTTCTGCCAACATATCATGCTCTGAATACTTTGAATCGTCTTATATCCCCATTTGAGGTGTTCAAGTTTGTCTGGTCTGTGTTCAATACAATTGACATGAAAGACACAACAATCTCTGAATCTTGCCGGAAATCTATTGTTTATATTGGATGTCATTTTGCTGCCAATGCTTTTGAATCTCTCGGTATATATTTGCAGCAGCAAACCAATAAAAGATCACAATATGATTCGTTATGGAGGACTAAAGATCAACATTTTGATGCTGATGTTATTGAAGATATTTATTTGAAAGTATTTGAACTTTCCAGTCTTTATGAAACAGATATTACTGATATTTGTTTGCTGAAAGCTATTACTGCCGCCTGCCGACTGAAATCTGTGCAGCATCTTAATGTACATCCGCTGAGTTCTGTACTTTTGAGGGTCATAGTGAGCACTCCGGCACAGATGGTTTCTTATTGCATTAGTGGGATGAGTATGATGAGAGCCAAAGTTTTGTTTCTGCTTACTCAGTTGAGTCCTCTGCATCTGTCAATCTTTGGGTGCATGCTTTCAGGTATTCTGACTCCTGAGGGCAATCTGAAGTCTACGAACCATTGCAGAGGTCTTTCAAATGAGGACTTTTTGATGCTCCTGCCAACTGCTTTGTCATTCATGGATTCAATTTTTTTGAGATATGGGAAGCAGTGCTACTGGAATTTCAGATATATACCTCTATTTTACTCCAGTATTCTCTTAAATGGTTTCCGTGAATGGAAAAGTTTTGTGTCCAAGTTTGTATTTCAGGAAGGATATGGTGAGTTCACAATATCTTCCGTGGACGAACTCCTCAATTTTGTGAAAAACAGTTCTCTTGGGAAAGCAATTCATATGTTACATTATCACTTTGTCTTGGACACCGATTCCGTGAACATTAAGAAGCAAATGGAGTTATTTGATTCAGTTTTACCCGATGGTGAGAGTCATAATGACTTGCTAGATTGTGATTGGAGGGATTTAAATTCTCATTCAGTTAAAGAGATTTTGAATCTTACAAGTGGAGTTTTGGCAAAGATACTGTTATGTAGGATGTTGTTATTTCCCAGCGACAATCGTACACAGTCTTTGACAAATAAAGCACCAGAACACTCAAACAAGAACTCTGAGGTGATAAAAGCAGGTTTGGAGTCATCAAGGATGCGATTTTTGTGCATTTTGGTGAGTTCTTGGGAACAGATTGTTAAAAGATTCCGTTTAGATTCTACTTCCGAAAAAGAGAAAAACGGAGAATGTGAATCTTTGTACAAATATTTGGAAGAGTTGATGTTGAGAAGCATTTTTGAGCTGATAAAGGAGATGCACGATTATCTTGTTCAGTTGAAGTTTATTCCCTTCATGAGACAGCTGATAAGAACCTCTCTTCTCTATAGGTTTGAGGATCCCGTAACTTTGAACTTACTTAGGAATATTTTAACTCCACTGTGCAAGGGACAATTTTCATGTTTGCCATATCTGCAGCTGCTACTTGCGCACTCTCAGTTTCCCTCTATATTGCACTCTATCCCCGAGTTATCACATTCTTTACAGCTTGGAGCATTTTCGAGACCCATGTCCAGTATTCTTAGGTCAGTTGCTGTTCCTCGCATCAGCAAAAGAGATCAAGAATCAAACAAGCATAGCGTAAAGAGGCTGGAAGTTCTCCAGTTGCTCAGAACTCTGATTCATTTCAGTTTCAATGGCTGTGGCAGCGAAATTGATTCAGGAAATGAGGATGGCATAAATTTTCAACAGCTGCATTCATTAATTCTGTATTCTTATGGTGGGACCCTTAGTGAAAGTGATCTTGAGTTATTCAACTTGTTACAAGAGATAGACTGTAAAGATGGATCAGAGTTGGTAAAGCTCACTGATACAAATTACCTGTGGGGAAGTGCTGCCTTGAAAGTAATGAAAGTATGGGATTTGGAGCTGAACTTGTCATCTGATGTCATGATTGATACTGAAACAGATGAATACCGGAGACTGCAATTTAGGGAAAATCTTCCTATTGATCCCAAGTTATGTGCATTGACTGTATTAGATTTTCCATATGATAGAGCTGCACATGAAGAGCCTTCTTTCTTGAACAAGGTCCAGATTAATAACTCTAAAGATGTGGTATGTCTGCAATTACATTTTTCATCTGATCCTTTTCCCTTCCATGACATGGTTCCTCCTTTTGCGAACTATTTGATAGCTAGTTATGAACCTATCTTGGTCCTAACTTTCTTTGGTTAACTCGCATGCAGATCCACATACCTGCTATTGAGAGGAAGCAAAGATATGATCCTGTTTTCATTCTGCAATTTTCGCTTCATATTCTACCCATAGGCTTCATTGATCCTGTGGAGTTTGCTGGTCTAGGATTGCTAGCTGTTGCTTTTTCCTGCTTATCTTCACTTGATGATGGGATAAGGAAATTAGCTTATCAAACTCTCGCCAGTTTTAAGATTGCTTTAGAGGTAACAGTATCTCGTCTGCAGCTGCGATCTCTGAATTTGTACTAGTAATTTCCACTTGTGTGAGTTATGTCTTTCATTATAGTCATTATCCTTAAAATTCAACTTGCTATTGTGATAGTATGACAGTGAAGTAGATATCTTCTGTTTTGTTACAAAAATATTAAATGTTGCTATGCAAAAACTTAAGCGATGACTTGGTTCAATCTGAAAATCTAGCTGAAATGGCCAGGTACCAAACTGAAATAAGTTAATTACCTTACCCTGCTTAAACCATTAAGGAGATGCTGAGATATTGAGATATTAATTAGCTAGGCATATATATAGATTGGTTCTTCTGTCGTGTCACTATTGTATTGATATGAAATTATGTTTTTTTGGGGATATATAGATTGAAGGATTTTCTGAACAATTGCTCATATAATCTTTCAGAAGTGTCGAAAGAAGAAGGACATCGTTCACCTTCGTCTCTTGTTGAACTATGTGCAAAATGGGATTGAAGAACCCTGGCAAAGAATTCCTTCGGTTGTTGCCGTCTTTGCAGCAGAGGCATCTCTAATATTATTGGATCCATCAAATGATCATTATCCTACACTCAGTAAGCTCTTGATGCGCTCTTCCAGGGTAAATATGAAGGTAAATGATGAATTTCTTGCTCTATTCTTATTAGGCTTCACAGGCAGGTTGTTTTTCTTTGTGCATGTTGCTTTTATGTTTTGATAAGGCGTTGTAACCATCTGCTTCATTTAATTGTCTATAGTCTGTACCATTGTTCCATGAGTTTTTGTGGAGTAGCTCTGTCAATTTCCGGGCCAAAAGAATTTGGATATTGCGACTTGTATATGTGGGTCTTGGCAATGATGATGATGCCCCGGTTTTCATGAGGAACTCCATTTTCGAGAATCTGCTGAGCCTTTATACTACTCCATTTTCAGATAACGAGTCCAAAGAACTCATTCTTCAGGTAACGTGAACGAGTCATCTGTTATTGGATAAGTCTATTTTCTATTGGTGATCCATTGAAAATTAATATTGGGTTATTAATATGGCAGTAACAAATCTTCATCTCATGCAGATAGTTCGGAAGTCAGTTAGATTGCGAAAGATGGCTTGTCATCTGGTAGAGCACTGCAGTTTGTTTTCATGGTTATCATCTGCCCTTTCTCATATCAATGAGATGCTGTCTGGAGACGAAAAGGGTTTCTACTTTGATCAATTGGTGGTGATATTAGAGGTAGTCACTCCTAACATCTATTCCTTCAGATAGTAATTTTCATGGTTCCCTTTATAGTCTATGGGAAACACAAAACTGTTTCCTTCAGGGCAAAAAATTTCTTCTCTGCCTATTTGTGCATCGTGTGAGAGACAAAATCTTACCCTTTTGATCCTCTCTCCTTCTCTTGTCAACCTCCCCCACTGCCTCTCTCCATTCTCAGTTCTTGCTGTCTTTTTTTTTCTTTTTAAGCTGGGTATGGCCTGGAATTATTTTTGAAAATGTAAAACTAAAGCAACCTCAAATGGTTATTGGATTCCCCCCCTCTCTCATGGTCTTCCATTTATTTTTAAGCTGTGTATGGCTGGAATTATCCATGAAATAAAATTGATTCGACCTAAAATGTTTACGGAATTCCCTTCTCTCTCTCTCTCTTCTTTTCTTTTATTATCTTTTTTTTTTTGAGGTTTTGGGCACATAAACTTTTCTTAGATGCATGTCATTTGCGAGGACATCTGGAAAGAATAAATACCTGGACGACTAGAAAGTTATCTATGTGAATGCTTCTACATTGTTTTATACAATTGGGATCTTTATTGTGATGCTGACTTAAGTAAAGTTAAGCGTGTGATAAGGACTTGCTTCTCAAACTTTTAAATTTTTTGGCTACAGGTCATCAGTAATATCATCTCGTCGAGAAATATTACAGAGTGGTTGCAGAAACATGCTCTCGAGCAGCTCTCAGAAGTTTCTTCTCATCTGTTCAAGTTTCTGTCACACAAAGCAAAATTGTTAAGAGAGAATACTTTGGTTATTCATTTGATCCTCCAGATATTGGTGACGACCCTGAAGATATCTCAGAAAAGGAAGATATTCCAGCCACATTTTACCCTTGCCATCGAGGGTCTGTTTCACATATATGAAGCCATTAAGTTGTGTGATGGCACCCAAGCATTCCCAAGTTCTGAATTTGGCCTCAGGTCTATTCTAATGAATGCACCTCCTCCATCAATTATTGACATGGTCTCTCTCTCTCTCTCTCTCTCTCTCTCTCTCTCTCTCTGCAGTCAATTGTCATAGGACAGTTATGAATATTTTCATTACTCTTTGAATTTCTTGGATAAAGATATTTGAGGTGCGACCGAAAGGATGCACAAGCATCTCAAGTATGCAGTTACGAATTTCTTGGGTGTTTTTCCACATCCTGTAGCTTACTGATGTCTTTTATATCTAGTTAGCTCGACTTAATGTGGGTTTGTCATTGATAGTCTGTGCGATGACATCTCATTTTGATTTGATTTACAGGATGAAGAAAAGCTTTTGAATTTTGTCCTTTGGGCAATCTCTGTTGCCTTGAAAGCAGACTCCACAGAAATTCCTCATCCTGGAGGATCTCATGTCAGTTTAACAATCTCCTCAGAGGAAGAAATATGTGAAGATTCTTTGGCATCGAAACTTCTTCGTTGGTTGGTGGCATCTGTAATTCATGGGAAACTCTCTACTAGATCCACATATACGGATGCAAAATATTCAGAAAGATCTGATCTGAAAATGCTGAATTCGTTGTTACAATTTGTCAAAGAAACAAGTAGAGGAAGAAGCCGAAAAGCATCTGGAACTGGAAAGGTGTTAGCTGCTGCGATTTTGTACCTTCAACAGCTTCTTTGCACAGATTGCAGAGTGCTTCCATCTGTTGTGTCTGCACTCTGCCTTCTACTATATGATTTTTGCGACATTGCGGGTAGGTTAACCTACTATGTTTAATTGCGCAGGAAATACTGTTTATCAAAATGAATTCCTTATTCTTAGACCAAGCAAGTCTAGCTAAAAGACTTGAATGCAATTTATGCAGTTACTGAATCAGATCTCTTGTTCGATGGTACTCCTGTGGCCTCACAACTGTGGAAGATAAGCTGCCCTCTTGAAGCTAATCCTGCTTGGAGATGGTAATTCTTATTTTACCTGACGTCTTGTGGTTTCTGTTCCTCCTTATACATGTCAATCCGGATGGTGATCATACAGTCAATATTCCATGTTTTTGAACGAATAGATGTAAAACTGACTGGCGATTAATTCAAGAGTCACGATTACTCAGCAACTTCGGTTTCACCTAAATAAATGTCACTTATTCTTCCATGTCATGATCGGTCCTATTTTGTGTACAGGTCGTTTTATCAGCCATGGAAGGACTTGTCGTCGGAGTGGACAGATTCGGAGGGACTGGATGAATACCACGCATGTCAGACCCTGCTGCTCGTCATCTCAAAAACGCTCCGGGCGGGCCCTTCGAATTCACTCGCTCTATCACCTCGGGATGTCGAGAGGTGCGGTGTATATGAATGGGAAACGAGTATCATCCAGAATGTCTTGTGTACAGAATGAATAGCATGTAACCCCATAAGCCAATTTTGCCAAATCTTTCATTCAGTGTCAGCACATCATCCTCATGAAATCCACAAAGGAAGTCCCTAGAGATGCCTTGATAAGCCTGGTTATGTTCTCGACGCCATGCAATTTGCATAACAACCCCCTACGCTTTGACTTTTTGCAGCCATATCGCTGGCCTATAGGCTTGAATTTCGGGTTCCGATGATGAAAGCTTCGTTTATTTAGCGAAAAATAAACAATTTGAAAACATTTTCTTAAAAAATGATTGCTTGTATCGCTTGAAATAATTAGTCAATGAAAAATGCTTTCACTATCGATGGCGATTTATGTCTAAAACATCTTCGTACACAATGAAAATTCTTTTCATTCGATCATTTCCACAAACAATACAAGCAATCCATTTTTAAAAAATGTTTTTCAAATTATTTATTTTTTGGCAAAATAAACGGATCTTTAATGTCATATATTTTTAAATATAGAAAAAATTTGCAACTCTAAAGCGAAATTCAAATGTCCAATGATGAATATAAGAAAAAATAAATTTAGGGATATCAATAATTAATTAGGAATTAGTTTAATAAGTTAGGGAAAATGACACAAATGGCTCTTGAATTTTTGACAAACTGTGTAACGTGGTCCATCAAATGTGACTCTTGAATTTTACCTCAATGTGTAATATAGTTTCTGAATTTTTAATTTGTTTAATATGTTTCCTGGACTTTTAGTACAAGTTCAATTTAATCCATGAACTATATGCAAATGTTCGATGTTATCTCTAGATCACATTGAATAAATAAGTTCATGGACCACATTGCAAATTAAAGTAAAATTCGGGAATCACATTGCACGTTAGATCAAAATTAATGGACCATTTATGACATTATCCCGTTAAGTCAATGCGAAGAAACTGTGAAATATTCAAAACCCGGACTGAAAAAGGAAAAAGAAAATCAGGAGCGGGGGTTGACCACGCGACATCGCATGTCGGCACACGCCTGCTCCCCTTTCAACCGCTCATAACAACCCAAAAAAAATCATTAAAACGAAAATTAAAAGAAAAGAAAAGAAAAATAAATTATATAACTATATTAACACTCACTTCAAAGATCTGTTCGTGTTCGTGAATCTGCTGTTCGCTCTCTCTTCCTGATCTGTTGAAAAGAATCACGGGCGAGGAAGGAAAGAGATAAAGAGGGGGGAAGAAGATGCACGATTTCTGCTTCACGTTCCCGTACGGCCTCCTCCTGGTGATCGGAGGGCTCATCGGCTTCCTGAGGAAGAAGAGCGTCGCCTCCCTCGCCGGCGGCGCCGGCGCCGGCCTCCTCCTCGTCCTCGCCGGCTTCTTGAGCCTCAAGGCCTTCGAGAAGAGGAAGAACTCCTACGCCGCGCTCGTTCTCGAGACCGGTGAGCTCTCGTCCTCCTCGGCGCGCCTGCGGCGGTTTTGTTGACGTGTGGAATTCGGATCGTTTTGGAAGCCGTAACCACGTGAAATCTTTTGCTTCCCCTTCGGTTTTGGCGGTTGACAAGTAGGTTGACATGTTCGCTTTTGATTTGATCTGTTTTGGCTTCTGTGATGTGATGCCGCGTTTCGTCGGCGTGTTATTGGAAGGCCGGTCGAAATCGTCGCGTGAAGGTTGAGTCGTAGGATCTGAATTGATGAAATGAAGCTACTGAAGTTTTCGATCGATTGGTTTTTAGGTGGTTAAGAACTCGACAGTGAGATTTGCAAGGTGGAGAAGCTGATATCCAATCTAACTGCCGTGCCGCATCTGTTTGTTGGATCGGCGGTTTAGCTGTTGCACTAGTCACTGCTGTTATTAAATTATCTGCATCCATCATTTGATGCCGCCTTGAGTCCGTAAGGATGATCCGTGTATTTTTGGTTTTCTAGGGTTGCCATTTCTATTTCTCATTCTCTATTTTGTTGCTTATCGACAACGGCAACCCTACTTTTAAGTGGAACACGCTGCATTCTCTAAGTGCTCCTTTTTCTGTGAATTTGGTGATTTCTGGTTTTCTGCAAGCAGTCTCGTGTGATAGGGGTACGAAAAGGATGCCTGATGTGTCCTGATCAGGAATGTTCCTGATGAAGCCGCATTTACTATATCACCAGAGTCGGTTATCCAAAGGGACAAGTAGTTTTCAGGAACTCTGGAAATTCCGTCTGTGAATAGCTTAATGTTGGTGTCAAATGCTTGTGTGTTAAGCTGGCAGTATCCACGGATAGCATTTAGCAAATGGCAAATGTTATTGTAACAACTAGCTAGCTTTCCAGGGATCCTGCTGAAGAAGAGATCATATCTAGTTCTGAACATCGAACTTTTAGTATGTCTAACGAGACAAAGCTAGTCAATTACGTGTTTCGAATATTTCCCAACTTCTTACTATACATGCATGTAAAAGGGTTTAGTCTGAGAGGATGTGTCGAGAATGTCTACAATATGATTGTCGTCTCTCTCTTTTTTTGTTTGTGTATAAGTTTTTCATCCGAATAAAGTCATTTAAAATCACGCACTCGTGCACATGCACACTCATGAAAGCAGTGTGTGGATTAAGCTTTTTGTATAGATGTTATAGCAGACTTACTATTGTGTCTTTGACAGTTTGTGCTGCCGTGCTTACCTTTGTCATGGGACAGCGCTACGTCCAGACATCTAAGATCATGCCGGCGGGTATTCTTGCTGGGATAAGGTAGCTAGAATTATTTCCTCCGTTGCTAACCGTACATGGTTTTACAGAACTCGTGTATCATCTGAATAAGCATGTTGTGTTTTCTCTGTCACACCATGTAGTTGCAACACCAGTTGCTCACAAATTTTCTGATCTAATGTCGGTAAAAGGGTTGTTAGGACATAAGAGTGACTTTCATCTAAATATTATTGCCTCCACTGCTAATTGCTAGTGCTAGTTTACAACTAATGGCTATTCTTAAAGGAGGGTTTTTTTATCGAAAAGATCAATTGTGGAGATCTGCTCTGCCTATAATATAACTTAATATGACTAATTACTGATCTTCAGATGCATAGGACCAAGAATATCCATTCTGCTGATCATTTTAAACAAGAAGAAGAATTCTCCTCTATTTTTTTCTTCATTTGTATGGTTCTCCATAGAGAAAATGAAATACTCGGATTAATCTGTTCTGATTCACGTGGTCTTGACCTTCAGAGAACATCCTTTGCTTCTCCTATTAAATCTTGATTCATAGTCGTAGTTGTCTGCCTTATCGAGGAAGTTCATACATTCGGTTGGTAGTCTCATCATCAGACTAATGGGTGGACAGTTATTGCGGCAGTCAGTAATTTTTAAACATCAAACATATAGTCTTTAAGAAGTGAAAACAGAAAAACAAATTATGATGAAAAATATGTCTAGTATCTATCTCTGGTTGTGTGTACGTGCGTGCCCAAATGGTAATGATAGAGTGAGAGTTGTTAAACTAATGAACCATGCATCCATCCTACCAATTTAAGCTTGTAGAGAGGTTGATAGAAGTTGAAAATAACTACCCTGAAGGAATTGGTAATTCATTTGAAGTTTGAAAGGCGTATCTTATTTTGAACATTGCTTATGAGGAGTGGGCAAAAATAGATAAGATATTACGTTTTTGTTTAACCAAAAGAACAATAGTTACTCTGTAACTTGTTTAAAGCTTAATCCTCTTATGGTTTTGTACTTCTATACAGAGATGCAAGTGTTTCTTAGATGTCGAGGATACAATTAGGAAGGCTATCATTGTCATTTTAGGGGAAAAAGGAGTTCCATATTGGAGTCAATCATGGCTTAATAGTAATATACAGTATGAAGTGGAGTCCATGGGTGGACCGGACAAGGTGTTTGCTGCAATTTTCTGTAATTATATACTATAATCTAGGAAATTTCATGTGAAACTTGTTTTCTTGAATTATGTACTATATTCTATGTACTTTTATATAAAATTTTTGAATCTCACCTCCCAGAGTTAAGATTTTACAGACTCTTTTAGCTCATTTTGCATTCACCATTGACGGAGTTAACGACTGAATTGATTCATGCAATTTTTACTTGGTGTATATTACCTAGCGTTTAAGAACTGGCCGGCCAGTTCATTCAGTTGAATCAGAAATTGGATACCTGTTCCGTATTTTTTTAAGTTGCAATCATGCTGCTCTAAACCAAGGATTCAGTCTGTCCGTTTTATATTTTATGTAGCTTTATATCTAGCTAAAACCTACATTCCTCTACTTCATGTATTCTCATTTGCCTCGTAATCACTCTGAGCTAATGCACTTTCCAATTCTTCTCTATTCAGTGCTCTGATGACCGGGTTTTATATCTACAAAATTGCGACCGGAGGCAACCATTTCGCAGCCAAGGCTGAATGATGGCATCTTGGAAAATCGAAGATATTGACTAAAAAATTACCAGGTGTAACTACTGTTGTTTTGTGTAGGTGCAAAAGAGGTCTTTCCTTTCTGATGAACCCTGGTTTACATCCACGGCATTAGCCGTTAGTGTTTCTCACTCAATTTTAAGGACTCATTTTAGCCCTCTATTGTACACGGAATGAAAGTGCGAAAAACATGTTTGGCTTGAAGTGTGATTATTTCAAGATATAAATCCAGAAGAGAGTCCGCTTTTTGCAATGTGCATTTGAATGGAAATCTCCGTGCTCTAGCTTCGAATGTGATGTCAATGCTAGTTTAGGATTAGAGTTGGATACCCCCATTTGTTACCTGCCTGGAAAAAGAAAAATACGAGGGAGAAACACGTAAGCGATTTTGCAGCACATAATAGAACCCAATTCTATGAATAGCCTGCTAACTTCGTCCGTTGTAAACTTTTTCAGTGTCAAATGTATCTTTACATGTCAGAATCAGAATAAATAAGCACATTATTCTTAAGAAAAGCTACAATCGACGTCCAATATACAGCATGTCGTACAAGACTTCCATCCACTGACCAACAATTTTCACTCCAAGACTGTCTAATCACATATTTACAAATATCACAGTACCTATCCACTGGCACATGAACGATTCCTGTGAGGAAACAAAGAATACATCTGGCAGAATCAATCTGAAAAATACAGGATATAACATGCCGTGCGAAATCCGAACTTACGTTAGCAATCTTTTGGCCTGAGGTATTTTGGAGGCAGAGAAGGACACCTCTCGTTCATTTGGGGGTACGGGTCCATAGTATTGTATCCCGGTAGTTCCATCCGATACTTCCCTCGGATCTGACAAAACGGGAGCTTGACATTATCGGCATCGTTGCACCATTTTGGCAAACGACTCGAATTATTCTCGAAGAACCGCAGCATATATGCATCTTTTATCTGCAGGTGGGGAAAGATGAAATGAGGACCTTGAACTACAAAAACAGATGACTGGAAGAATCTAAAAGAGATTTCTCTAATCAAATGCATAATTCATAGGGCTGATGACAATTAATTAGTTTCTCATTTATCCCAACGTAAAATGACTCGATTCACTATTCTTCTCCTCAGGAAAGAAATGGAATCCACATCATGAAAGAACCCAACCCGGTACTCGATATGAAATGACAATCCACTCAAACAAGATGATGCACATCGTGCATGGTGGCCTCACCGTGAATTCCGTCACTTGAATAGAGTCAGCAATTGAACCGAACAATCCTGCCTCCTTGTACATTTCAAGAACAAAGGCAATGCAAGAGGTTGACTTTCCATCACTGTACAGCCAATCATCCCGCTCTGGGATGGTAAGCAGTTCATCGAAGGATGAGCCACGCTTTTCAGTCTCCGCTAAAATATCTGGAAGATCCAGCCCCTGCATGAAGTCAACAATTATTTCTGGAAAAGGAAAAGGATATGCTGAATTTAACATAACCATTTTATCCACCTATCAGTTGTCAAGGTATGTCTATGAAAGATAGACATATCCTCAACCTGCCTTTTTTCTGCGATTGATCTGGCACATCTCATCAAACATACAGAGAAGTACCAGAAATTGTTGCCTTCAATGATCTGACATGTACATTAGAGTCGTTATTCTTCTAAAAGTTTAAACCATCAAAAAATGAGTTCTTACCCATTCACACCTACAAGTTCCCTCCAGTCCCTAATTTTCACTACTTATTCTAGGACACAAAACTCGACATTATTCTTGATGAAGAAAATTAAAATCAAGGCAAATCAGTTACTTGAAGAAAAATTGGACACTGGAGTATTTTCGCTAAGCTGAATTGTGTATAAATATTTACTGGTGCAACACACCATTTCATTGCAAAGAAAAACAAAAAAAAAGAAAAAGAAATAAACGAAGCACATCGGAATCCCTAAATGATCCACTCTCTCTAGGATCTCAATCTAAGCTAACCCATTGGGTCATTAGAGTCCCAATAAACCAGATGGCAAAGTCCCAAGAAAGGAAAAGGATTTTAGAAAGAAGGGGCATACTGTTAACCTGACAGCGAGAAGATGGATGGCGCTGTTTACAACCAGATAAATGATGCATGGTCTCCACTCCAGTATTAAGGCAAATCAAACTATCATGGACATAGAGAAAAAAAACCATGGTTGGCTTCCTACTAAATGACACCATAAGATAAGTCCTTAATAGAGGACATTCTAGGCGGATTGCGGACCCTAGGCGTACAAGTTAAAAAATTTAACAATGTAGCCATTTCACTCTAATTAAATGAATACTCAAGATTACTCATATCTTCTGACCAAAAAAAAAAAAGATTACTCAAACTCATCCATGAGGTATATCCTAGTGAACTGTTCAAGTCTACATAAAGATCCTAAAGAGTGATAATATTAAACACTATCTTTCTAAACCAATGATCCTCAGCAGAGAAACTGTTAATGACACCTCAGTTCCAAGTCGCATGTTCAAGGCTTCATTCCACAAATTGGTAGCATAAGAAGGTCTTAACTGATTCCACACTGTCATAACAGATGCAACCTGCACAGTCATTGCACTAGTTAAACCAGTGGAAAAGGAGACCCTTTTAAAACGCATAACATGTCACAATATGTAAATCTGAACTTCTAGTTAGATCCCTTAAAGGAAAAAGAATCTGCATTTTCAACTGAGCATAGACCTAAAGGTAACCTATAGATAACCCTATCAGCGATTATTAATTTATTCGGATAAACCATGGATACGGAAATAAAGTTAAATAAAGATACCAGATGAGCATCCAAGGGAGGTGGATAGTTCCCGTCAATTGTGTCTATCCAGCTAAATATCATGTTGTGATAACCATACGGTTTTCCTTCCATACTCCGAGCATATTCCCATGCAGCAGATTCATTGAACTTGGCCCGCATGTCAGGATGCAAGGGAAGTAATGCAATATGGGGATTGGAGTTATCCTTATTCAGCTCAAACTCCCACCATTCATCCCAAGGTAACATCGCAATAATATCTTCGCCCTAGAAGGAGAAAAAACAGAGGAAAAGCACTTCAAAGTCGTCATAATTGGCGAAACTTTAAAATACCATGAGCTTTATGAATCATGTCTCAGACAACTATAAATGGTAAACTGAAAAGCTACCGTTCATCGATGCACAAGTTTTTTCCGAAGTCTATCTTCAACGGATGCACTCTCATGAGGAGCAGCATATCCACTCAGATTCACTCCTCATCAGCATAGCATCTTATATTGACACCAAATTGCAGCCAATTATGAGGAAAACGGGAATCATTTCTAGCTCTGTTATATTTTAGCATGGAACAACATTCATTTAAGGCAGGAAGCAGAAAAGACAAATGGATGTCTGTCCAGATAACTCAAAAAAAGTCTCTCGTGCTTAAAAACTGAGCCTCCATTGAACAGGCTAAGAAGAAAAGACCAGCACAGCAAGACGGGAAGGTAGAAACACAAAGTAAATTAATGGATGCAGCAATGCAAAATATATCTGCAAATTAGGCTAAGATTCTGCAACCACTTTTCCTCCTTTGTATTACAATGATCACTCAGGTCAAGTAGGTGCTGCTTATGACTTTTCTCATCCCCTGAATAACTGGGTAAGGCAGCTGATGAGGGATTTGGTATGAACTATGAAATTCTCTAAGCCGAATAAAAAATCTATTGCATCATACTAAGGAAGGCATGTTCCCATTAGGATGGGTAAAGGACGGATCAGAAACAGTACTTAATCTATAGAAGCACCTTAGATACCAGGCCGGCCAATTTTATATCCTACCTGTTCATTCTCATGTCCCGATTCGCCAACCCACAGCTTTCCTTCAGAGTCCCTCAAGCAAACTGCAGAATGACCAGCATAAGAACCACTGACCCACTTCTCCAATGTCTCAAAACCACCCCACCGCCCACGGATTTTTGATATTGCAAGGAAATCACCAGAATGAATATCATCTGTACTTATGTTTGTTACCCAGGGTTTGGGGCGTTCCTCAAAGGAAGCACCCATGTGCTTCTCGAGAAAGGCAATGTTAGAGTTTTCACCCCAGCCAGTATTTGTAAACAAAGGGAAGACATCCCACAGAGCTTGAAGTGTTCCAAGCATCCCAGCTTCCATGAGGAAGATAGAAACTCCTTTGCTTTTTACCTGATTTCAGATGAAAAGAGGACCATGTTTACATCCAGATAACAATGACTACAAAACATGACAAGAAAGATGTTAAGTCCCTTATTAAAGAGAGTACACACGTACGTATTCATACTCTGCTTTTCCTTCCCAAGCCTTAAACTCAAGGGTATGCTCCCGAGACAGGAAATAGAAATCCCATGTGACACGGTATGGAGTTGCAAAGACATAAAGATCCATGCAAGTCCAACTGTGAGCCTTGTTGACCTGAATTAGTGCCCATCAAATTCATAGTTAGTTCACCACTTAAAAGCATGACACAGATAATAACAGGTTACATGCGGCACCATTTAAAATCATGGATGGAGCAACAACCATATATCCCGAGGAACTTGACATAATTTGCCTTCCCATAATTAACAAAATTGAACAATTTGTATGGATAATGATACTAGGAAAAGAATCAAATCAACCATCAAGTAACAAAACGTTCAGAGGCTCGTAAGGATACATCAAAAGGGAAGAAAATAAGCAAGCAGCAAACGCCCACAAGAGAAAAGCCTCACTCTCCAATAGCTCCTTGAACTGAGAAAACAGGCAAATGGAAAAATTACATGCTTCTCCCCAACCCACTATATTGAAATGGACAGCCGATTGCAACGACGCTACTCCATATCAGAGGTATAGTCGAGCTGAGTTGAGTCGATACGGTTATTCAGCCAAACTCGTTTCGACGACCAAAAGTCGAGGTTGGATACAGGACTCAACTGATAAAGTAGTCTCTATACTGCTATGCTAGAGCTTGGATGGCTATACAAAAGCAATTCATGAACACAAAGACCTCAATCTGTGGAAGACATAGTTATCTACAGAAATTTTCTACCGTCCGAGCACAGAGCGAACCAATCAAGTAAAGCATCACGAAATCGAATACAACTCCATACTGGTTCGATACTTATCAAGAAGTCGAGTCGAAACTAATAAATCAACCGGAGCTCGAGTGTCTCGCGATAACTTCGATTCATTCGCAACCTAACTCGGTAATCATCGCTAACAATCCCCACGCTCCAAAATCTTAACAACAACCAAACACACGCTCGCGGAATCAACAGCATGAAACCAATCAGACCTTGATGTGAAGCGTGCCCCCGCCGAACTCGCTCTCGCTCTTGTTGTGGAACTCCATCCAAGCCGCGGAATCGTAGAAGCAAGCGCCCTTCCAGTTCAGGCTGGCGTTGGAGGACGGCGAGGCCGAGCCGACGAAGGTCGGCAGGAGATCCAGGGGCCCGCGGAGGCGGTTGAGGATCGGCCACGAGAGCTGCCGCGGCAGCAGAGGGAGTGCGTCCTCGGGGTGAAACGGCAATCTCGCGGACTGAGAGAGGGGCGCGACGGCGGAGACGGCGACGAAGAAGGCGAGCAGCAACAGCGCGATCGGTCGCGAAGAAGGCGAAGAAGCCATTGCCATCAGAGAGAGAGGGAGAGAGTCTGTATGCGGGCGTGTGTGTCAATGCATTGGATGAGAAGAAATGGGGAGGAGCGTGGTTAATGGAGAGGACGACGATTCCTGAGATTTGGCGGCTTCGGGAGCGAGCGCTGATGATTATCGCTTGAACGCATGGAATCGAGCTTCCGTTGGGGAAAAGGCGGAAAGAGTGGCCGAGATGTTTCGCGCACACACACAAGACGGACTCTTCCCGAACCGAACCGGTTCGTTCTTAGTTGTAACCCGGCGTGATCCATGAACCGATAAGATGATACTTTACTTTGCCCCCTGGAGTTTCCTTTTCCATCCCCTCCTACGTCACTCCGAAAAAAGAATTTATCTCAATTTTCACCCCTCATGGAAGGGAAAAATTGCGCAATGCCCCAACTCGGTCGGGCGAGTTATGAAAGTTTCCATGAAATTCCACAAATTATGTTATATATTGATTAGAAATATGTGAAATAGAATATAGTACGCATGCGACTAATGGAGATGATGTATTGATAGGATTCAATTTGCGCGCGGAAGATCCAACACCTTTAAAGGCACGCAAATGGGACGATGTTGGAGTAGAACTAGGATCTCTTCCTTGTCCTTTGAGTTGGAACTTGTGGTTGAGAGAGGAACCGGTAGGCCCGGGGACGGACAGATTCACAAAAATTTAATCATACAAGGACAAACCGATTACGCTAAAAATCGACGTGAGATATAACGACCGCGTTCAGGAGTAGAATTGCTGATTGCAAAAATGTCGGAAGAATAACTAGTTACTCCAAACCTCGGAGGCACGCACTGTCCGAGTGATTGTAATAGAATCAGTACTCAACTTTATCTCCAGATGGAAACCAAATTGTATGTATCTAAACTGACATGTGAAGTTACAGACAAAGCTATAAGAGCTGCAGCTGAAAACAGAATCTATTTTGTCCCGCACACTGGACTTATTTGAACACTCTTTTCTCATCGCTTTGAATCTCGAAAGCAACATATTCTCGACCACCATCTTAAATTAAAGCTGACAGAGGGGAAAAGGGATCCGCTCGTTTTAGGCGTCATTTCCTCCCAACGAGGAGATGGATGATACGCAAGGGAACCAGTACCTACGTCTGCCGTCTCTGTGTCCGTCATCAATCATGGCAAAACCTTCCTGCGCCCAGCAAGATGATGGTTTATAAATCACCAAAAACCTCTCGCAGTAAAAAAGGACAGAAACCTGCTCAAATGGCCACATAAACTTACTTTTAACAAAGTTTCGAGTGCATCAATGGCGCGGCCAGAGGTCCAGGACAGCCGTCTCTCTAGCTCATCAACGGTCACGAAACCTTGAGCCTAACATCATAGCCAATTGAGAGTTTTTCATCAAGATTCCTCAAATGAAGGTACTGGTAAAGAGAGCTAGAACAGAAAGGACCGATGCAACTATTTTTTAAGAGATATTGGACAACCGCATCTGAGATCAAATAAAAGGGAATAAAAGAGTTCCAATTTTGAGGTGAGAGATCCACAAGAGAAAGTACCTGGGCGAGTTCAATGATTTCATTATGATCTTTGTTCAACTCAGTTGGAACTGATCGAACAAGCTTTTTCTTCCCAACAGATATTACCTCAAAACCACTACCCAAAACCTGGAAACGAAAAATGCCATTTATGCAACTAAGTTTACGGTGTAAACTAGTTATAAAAAGATGTTAACACAAGAGCAAACATGCGGGGACACATATGGAGAAGTAAGTCACTTCACTCAAACCATTATGCAACAAAGGGAGCTCATAGATGAACCCCAATCCGGATTGATCAAACACTCAACAAACCAGACTTTCACAACAGACGATAGGCACAAAATGCAGTATTTCCACCAGGTACTGTGTGATGTGTGGAAACACTTGATCTTATTGCATCTTATAGGAAGACGCATACACATCATAGATCAGTAGGCAATCATTGGTAGCCATCCCAATAAAGAATATACAATAGATTTAATAGAGATGGACAGAATGTCAAAAAGCCTCAGCGAGGTAAAAATTTCCATCCTTATAGTTTCCTGTATCAAATATTTAAATCTAACACTACCAAGAGACACACGACTGCTGTGTCTTCCTAAAATTACTTGAATGGTGAAACACAATATCAGATGACGATGTTAGTCTTAAGGTAGAGAATGAAAAGATAGGACCAGACGTTGCAGAGGAAAGTTATTACGCAATACCTTCAGCTTACTTATGGCACGTAAGCAATCATCCTCAGAAACAGCTTCCCTCGAGCCTTTTCTTTTCTGACGAAGAAGACTGCAGAGCTCCTGCAGATTGATCAAACCTCCATTTTGGGCTCTCGTTGCCAAGCAAATCTCAACAATTTGCACCCCTGACTAATTGAATAGCCTATTCAGCATAAGAAAATCTTTGACAAGCTGACACATATGCTTCAACCAACTAGTATTATAAGGAGAAAGATGACTATTTGAATCAAATGGGAAATTTGCTCTTATCCTTCAAAGAAGAAAAAACAGAGCCTAATTGCAGGTATATTTAGATGTGCCCGCTGCCCTACTCTAAACCTGAAATGTTTCATCCAACTTTAACATAGAAAAGTTTGCCCTAACCAAATCAAACCTCTATATTACTGATGTATATTATTTGAAAACCTACGGAGACAGATCACCATCCACCACCTATCATTGAAAAACATTTGATATATATTATGGCCATCCATTTTTTTCCCCAAAGCAAGAGAATTAACATTAACATAGGCAGAGGACGAGAGGATATCCCTTTTACTTTTTTTCTTTCTTCTTAAGTTTTTGATGTCCATCAATGTGCACTTCAACCTATATTTGGCATGTTTCAGAACCTACGGCGACAAAAGCTACAACTGAAGCACTAAGATGAAGAAAATACCAACCAATTTCATAATAGAAGTCACCGATCCCCAACAGCTCAGCCCAAAAACCTTTATTCGATGCTAAAGGATCAACCCCGACTTTCGCGCACATCTCGTGGAACTGCGACCTGAACGCGGGATTCTTGCGAATGTCATTCTGCACATCATTAGCAAAGCTTGATCATGATTCCCCCATAATCTATTCAATTGCTAGAAAGCAATGAACAGAAATATCTAAACATGAAGCGAAACCATCGTTCGAAAGCACGCCTCGCCGAGCACTCGCGTCTCTATCGACGCAGCACAAGACTTGTGCCCAGAAACACCAATCACCGGCTTCTAATACGAAAAAAAGGAGCCGCGAACTACATTTGTAGACAGAGAAAACAAAAGGTGTGGTGTCTATTATCGCTAGTACGGAAGCAATGGCGATTAATTACATATGATTCAAGATGGCCATTACAAGCTGCAAGCGCTAAACATGTGCACATCAGGGCAAACTCAGTTAGGCAATAGGCCTGCCTTCAACTGCACAGCGTTCCGAACACAAAATTCTCAAACGCCATCGCCGCATTGGCAGCCTATTCCGTCCGAACAAAGTATTCAACCGACTAGCATAATCTCACGCCGCCAAGATTTCTACATTCCCAGTCAACTGTAAAATCCCACCGCCTCGAAATTCAACAACGAAGATCGGAAAAAATCGGGGATACGAGCTCTTGCTCGAGCGCGGATGACGCAGGTAAGGAAGCGGACCTTGTGCTTGCGAGCGAAGTCTTCGAGCTGGGAGCGGAAGGTAGCGAGCTGCTCCTTCATGAGATCGGTCCGGATCTTGGCCACATTCTCTCCGAGCAATCGGTATTGATCCTACTAGCACGTCGCAAAGAAGACGATGAGGGGTCAATCTTGATCGAGAAAGGAACGGTTCGAGGCGATAGATTCAGCTACGGAGAGCGACGAAAACACGTGAGGATGGAAAGCGAAACGAACCCTAGCAGCTGCCGCCGTCTGCAGGCCTCCGATTCCGGGTCGTCTTCTCATCCTCTCTCTTTCTCCCTGTGTGTTCGAAGTTCGGACGAAAGTCTTTGGAGTGATCAAAAGGGGAGAGATGAATGTTGCGGATGAGCGGCCGGAAGATAAGATTTATAAATTAATAGAAACGATGAAGGTCAACAAAAATCAGAGTGGCGCAGCGGAAGCGTGGTGGGCCCATAACCCACAGGTCCCAGGATCGAAACCTGGCTCTGATAGAGCAGAGATTGGCTTCTATCCACTCTTTTTTTTTTAAAATTTCTTTTTTCTGTATGATCTTTTGTTTCCCTTTTTTATTTTTATATTATATATTTTTAACAAAAAAAATTGACTTCGTTATCCAACGTGAAGATTCTGAGTTTAGGCTAGATCGCGATTTCAAATTTCTAATGTATGCTTCATTTAGGGATTGCAAAAGCATTAGAAAAAGCGTTCTAAACTATAACAATTACGAGACAACGGTATAGCACGAGGAAAATTGGGATTTGGTGAAAAATGAAAAGTCGAAAAGCCATCATTTGCATGGCCAAAACAAAAGAAGGAAAAAAAATGCCACAATTTGATGTTTAAGGCATTCAGCATCCCCATCACTGTGAGTGATTTCTTAGCAAAAGGCTAATAAAAAGAAATTCCCGCATGGCTCCGAGGGGGCCACCTCCAATGGCTTGCCGCCACCGCGAGATTGGCCTCGAGCATCGTTTGCAAGCTCAGCGCCTCCCGCGAGGGAGCACGCCACAACAGAGACAGGGCGCAGGGAGAGAGGCAGCAACGTTAGGGTCGGGCTGCCGCGGTGAGCTGCATGTGAAGAGGGAGAAAAGAGGGGTTCGCAGTGGCAGTGGCTGCTGCTTGAGAAGCAGCTAATTTAACTCCATCACGTAAATTGGGGATACTGGGGATGCAATTTCCGCATATACTCACACAAACTCACTGAATTTCGAAAGCATGTGTTCAAGGGAAGCCCAAGGAAATTTTCCATTCCATAGAAAAAAAAGTACAAGAATATCCACTTCTATGATGTATCTACCGCAGTGGACTTGTATATTAAAAAATCTACCTGTAAACTGCTATACAGGAGCGAGAAGTAAAGGAAAAAATGTTTTCTCCTGATGTATCCTAAACTCTTCTCTGCAACTCTGTTGAAAGTATAATCTACTTCTAAGCTGATGTCCCTGTGGCATCTTTCGGTATCAAGAATAGCAAAGCAACCGGAACGAATATGCAGACGACTTGCATAGCAATTCCTAGAAGGAGGTTGTCAAAAGAACCAGACTGGATGTTTAAGAATGAAGCCAAGCCGGCACCTACAAATGAACCCAGCGTGTTTCCAAAATTGTCGATTGACATGAAGAGTGCAAATAGAGTCCCTTCGATTCCAGGCGGGCACAACTGTCCAGATAGAATCAAGAACGGCATGAACCTGCATTCACAAGGAAAAGCAATGCCCGCAAATTGTGAGAGAAGATGGTCTAGAGAGTTGTCGATGCTGGTAAATTCAATTAGGAACAGTATTGAACAGCAAAGCAGCAGTTCTTAGTAAAGTGCAGATGAAGACACACTGCACATACTTGAGTTGATTAATTGCATCGGCAAGAGCAGATCCACCCAAAACCATAACCTTATCTGATATTCCAAATGAAACATTCATTCGAGATACTAAAATCATATCCAGTGTGGTCAGTAAGGCTAAACCAACTTGAGCAAACCTGCATTGTGTTCATAGATAAAAAACGAAGCACCATCAGCAAACTGAACTACGGAAGAACATATTTACCAAAGAGAAAACTATATCATAAAGCAGCCAAAACTCACAAGAGGATCTTTCGTAAGTTCACGGTCTTGAAGAAACGGTTGTATATGAAGGTTCCAATCATGAGGCCTACCCATCCAACAACACGTGAAGTCCCCAAAAACGATGCTTCCAGTTTTAAAAACTCCGTCTGGTAGTAGAACATGACCGTCGAGAGGTTTGGAACGGTGACGTGAGCTAGAAAAAACCAAGCCATGGGTCTGGTCTTACAAGGATCAAGAAAAAAAAATAGAAAAGCACCTGATTAGAAATTTGGCTAATGCATCATAAAATCAATCAGGAATTCGACAGAGAAAAGGGCATTCCTTTTTACGACTTAGACACGTTTAACTCTATAAAAAGGACAAGGCTAATAGACGTACGTATGTGCATAGCCACTACGTAACATATACGAAGCATAAGGCAGATCATCTGATGGCATAACCACCAGTAACAAGGAATTTTGTCCTTGGACAAAGTATAAAACAGAGTCATTGACTGATCGTTGATACTTATAGCCAACTTCACTTCCATAAATTTATTCGTGAGTGCCAAAGACCATAAAATCTGGCAAGAGGACAAGTGACCTTAAAATGCTAAAGAATCATTGCTTCAATAGGTTAAGCTTTCTGTCCACTTACCTCCATATGACTGGCTGTCGAAAAGCTCGGTATAGACCGTAAATAGCACTTTTCAGAGAGCGAAGCCATTTCAAGAATAGTTGATCATCTTCGCGGAAAGGTCTGGACTTATCAGAGGCAACATCCATCTTTTTTCTACTCTTGCGGCTCTTCTTTCTTCTCGAAGTACTCGTACTTTGCTTCTTCACTATGAAGCTATCCTCATCTATTAAGCTACTATTGCCATTCATCAGATGTTTGTCTTTAGGAGGATCTTTTTCATCGTTTTTGCATGGGGGATTCTCCTTTACTAAACCGCATGAAAGTAATTGCACAGCTGGCAGCACGGTAAATAGAAGAAAAATAGTTGCTATCTCCACATTGGTCAATGCATATCTGCCTAATAAACTCCCGCATATACCACCAAAAGCAATTGCAGACCAAGACATTGACTGAAGATCTCCAGCAAACGAAGCCCTGAACAAGAGCAATAAGAGCTCAGGTTATGCTCAGGTCACAAATTAAATGTACATAATTCCCTCAATTATAAGCACATATGATTCATTGAAAATGTAGTCTGATTAGAAATATTAAAAGAATCCTGTTAATGAATGCCTTTGGGGCACTTATTAAGCATACTTAATAAGTAATTGTTGGATTTTCAAGACATTGATTGCACATACAACAAGGTAGGTCACTACTTTGGATACCATAAATTTTCCTTGTTTTGTTGCTCAGCAAGTGCACTAAGGGCTCTCTCTAATAATACTCTTTCATGGGCAGCAAGAACAAGGGCGAATGTTTACAAATCCGAGAATTATGTCCGCAATGTTTACGTTATGCTTTAGCCCGATGCCCTAAAATAGGGTAACAAGAGAAAAAAGTCATTGAGCAGTATGATAATCGCAAGCAAGGTGGAAGCTATAACTATAATTTTTTCCGAAAAGATTCAAAAAGTAGAAGAGTGCAGGGACATACTTCTCAAATCTCAAAGCTTCGGCGATCATCGCATCAATGACAACATCGGCCATTGCCAAGCCCAGATTTTGGACAGTTAAGAAGATCGTGAGGTGCCATGTAGAATTCCTCAAATAAGCATTTAGGCCCAAAATAAGCCACGGCACAAGAGACAGTATTGTCGCAAGAATCAGGTATGGAACCCGCTTTCTTCCTCCAATCGGAATGCAGTCTGACACAATTCTGCACGCAACAACATAGCGAAGTCAAAGGAAGAAATTTGAAAGAAAGAACGCTGACAAAGGAATATACATCGCTCCAGACAAGAGAATGACTGCACCAGCAAAATCAAGGGGGAGGAAATCAAGGACCAGTCTTGTAATAAACATGGCCCAAAAAAATAAACCCATATTAGCATAGGGGTGTAAATGGTTCGGTTCGGTTCTATTTTTTTGAAAAATCGAACCGAACCAAACCATTAAGGGTGTCCCCTTGAACCGAACCGAATTTGAACCGAACCGAATTGGAACCGAACTGAAAAATCGATTTGGTTCAGTTTGGTTCGGATCAGTTTTCGATTTCAAGTTCATTAAGCATAGAGAGAGAGGAGAGAGGAGAGAGAAGGGGAGAGAGAGAGGACAAAATAGCCCTAAACCGAAGTGTTTATTTTAGTTCGGTTCGATCCGATCCGATCCGAACCGAACCAAACCGAAAAGAAAAAGTGGTTTATTTTGATGATCCGAACCGAAACCGAAACCGAACCTAATTGCGGGAAATTTTCGGTTCGGTTCGGTTGGTATCTCGGTTTGGTTTTTCGGTTCGGTTCTGACACCCCTATATTAGCAGATATAAATATGGTCAATGCTGTAGGGCATATTCAATGCATTACCCATATAAAGGTTTCATGCTCCATGGGAAAAATGCAACTGAAAACACAAATTGAGAGGCCGAGGGCGACAATTTGAGTATGTCTTTGAGCTGGTACGAAACCGCAGCCCACGCAAACGACCTGAAACCCTGCGTTCAAATAGAGAAACCATCACGAATTGGACCTGAAGCAGCGACAGCAACAACAAAAACCAAGCACACGTATGGTTTCCCAGCTAGAGGGCACAGGTACCCATCCGCATCAACCATCAAAGCACCAACAACGAACGCGAGATTCGCGTCCACAATCAGAACCGCACAATTCAGAGCCCCAACCAGCTCGCAGCGGAAAAAAAAAACATCAATGAAAGAAAATCTTCCGATACCGAAACGAATGCGAAGCGCCAAACATCAACGCGCATCATTTCTCACCCGACAATCCACACGAAACAAGAACCACGCGCCGGAAAACCACTGAACCCCACGAAACGACGCGACCCTCGATCCTCCTTCCTACGATCGCGAGCACGAAAAGCGGCAAAAGAAAAAGCGAACGAACCGCGTTGTCCGAACGCGAACGAGCACGAAGCGTGGGATTCGAATCGAAACCTGAGTGAAGTGGATCAAGCAGACGAGCCACAGGAACGGCGCTCCGAATGCCGCGCTCAGCTGCTTCAAGCCTCTGATCATCTTCTCTCCCTCTTCCCTCTTGTGCACTTCGAAAATGGAGGGATCTCCCGCTACCATCTCATCCCTGAATTTCCGTTTCCATGGTCTTTGGCAAACTTCATGCTTTCGATCGACCGTTTGTTTCTCGGGTTTATATAGGTCGACGGCTTTGCCCTTGCGAATAAATTCGGGGGTGACATCGTCAATTCGAGATGAGATTCGGAGGACAGGGGCACGTCCTCTGGTCCAAACAAAAGAAGGAAAAAAAATGCCAGAACATGATGCTCAAGGCATTCAGCATCCGCATCACTCGGAGTGACTTCTTAGCAAAAAGCTAATAAAAAGAAATTCTCGCATGGCTCCGAGGGGGCCACCTCCAATGGCTTGCCGCCAACGCGAGCTTGGCCTCGAGCATCGTTTGCAAGCTCAGCGCCTCCCGCGAGGGAGCACGCCACAAACAGAGACGGGGGCGCAGGGAGAGAGGCAGCAACGTTAGGGTCGGGCTGACGCGGTGAGCTGCATGTGAAGAGGGAGAAAAGAGGGGTTCGCAGTGGCAGTGGCTGCTGCTTGAGAAGCAGCTAATTCAACTCCATCACGTAAATTGGGGATACTGGGGATGCAATTTCCGCATATAATCACATAAACTCACGGAATTTCGAAAGCATGTGTTTAAGTGAAGCCCAAGGAAATTTTCCATTCCATAGAGAAAAAAGTACAAGAATATCCACTTCTATGGCGTATCTACCGCAGTGGACTTGTATGTTAAAAAATCTACCTGTAAACTGCTATACAGGAGAGAGACGTGAAGGAAAAATGTTTTTCTCCTGATGTATCCTAAACTCTTCCCTGCAACTCTGTTGAAAGTATAATCTCCTTCTAAGCTGATGTCCCTGTGGCGTCTTTCGGTATCAAGAATAGCAAAGCAACCGGAAAGAATATGCAGACGACTTGTATAGCAATTCCTAGAAGGAGGTTGTCAAAAGAACCAGAGTTGATGTTTAAGAATGAAGCCAAGCCGGCACCTACAAATGAACCCAGCGTGTTTCCAAAATTGTTGATTGACATGAAGAGTGCAAACAGAGTCCCTTCGATTCCAGGCGGGCACAACTGTCCAGATAGAATCAAGAATGGCATGAACCTGCATTCACAAGGAAAAATAATGCCCGCAAATTATGAGAAAGGATGGTCTGGAGAGTTGGCGATGCTGGCAAATTCAATTAAGAACAGTATTGAACAGCAAGAGCAGATCTTAGTCAAGTGCAGATGAAGACACACTGCACATACTTGAGTTGATTAATTGCATCGGCAAGAGCAGATCCACCCAAAACCATAACCTTATCAGATATTCCAAACGAAACATTTATTCGAGATACTAGAATCATATCCAGTTTGGTCAGTAAGGCCAAACCAACATGAGCAAACCTGCATTGTGTTCATAGATAGAAAACGAAGCACCATCAGCAAACTGAACTACAGAAGAACATATTTACCAAAGAGAAAACTATATCATAAAGCAGCCAATACTCACAAGAGGATTTTTCGTAATTTCATGGTCTTGAAGAAACGGTTGTATATGAAGGTCCCAATCATGAGGCCTACCCATCCAACGACACGTGAAGTCCCCAAAAACGATGCTTCCAGTTTTAAAAACTCCGTCTGGTAGTAGAACATGACTGTTGAGAGGTTTGGAACGGTGACATGAGCTAGAAAAAACCAAGCCATAGGTCTGGTCTTACAAGGATCAGGGAAAAGAAATGGAAAAGCACCTGATTAGAAATTTAACTAATGCATCATAAAATCAATCAGGACAAAGAATTCGACAAAGAAAAGGGCATTCCTTTTTACTACTTAGACACGTTTAACTCTATAAAAAGGACAAGGCTAATAGACGTACTTATGTGCATAGCCACTAGGTAACATATACGAAGCATAAGGCAGATCATCTGATGGCATAACCACCAGTAACAAGGAATTTTGTCCTTGGACAAAGTATAAAACAGAGTCATTGACTAATCGTTGATACTTATAGCCAACTTCACTTCCATAAATTTATTCGTGAGTGCCAAAGACCATAAAATCTGGCAAGAGGACAAGTGACCTTAAAATGCTAAAGAATCATTGCTTCAATAGGTTAAGCTTTCTGTCCACTTACCTCCATATGACTGGCTGTCGAAAAGCTCGGTATAGACCGTAAATAGCATTTTTCAGAGAGCGAAGCCATTTCAAGAATAGTTGATCACCTTCCCGGAAAGGTATGGACTTATCAGAGGCAACATCCATCTTTTTTCTACTCCTGCGGTTCTTCTTTCTTCTCGAAGTACTCTTACTTTGCTTCTTCACTGTAAAGCTATCCTCATCTATTAAACTACTATTGCCATTCATCAGATGTTCGCCTTTAGGATGATCTTTTTCATCGTTTTTGCGTGGGGGATTCTCCTTTACTAAACCGCATGACAGTAATTGCACAGCTGGCAGCACGGTAAATAGAAGAAAAATAGTTGCTATCTCCACATTGGTTAACGCATATCCGCCTAATAAACTCCCACATATACCACCAAAAGCCATTGCAAACCAAGACATTGACTGAAGATCTCCAGCAAACGAAGCCCTGAACAAGAGCAATAAGAGCTCAGGTTATGCTCAGGTCACAAATTAAATGTACATAATTCCCTCAATTATAAGCACATATGATCCATTGAAAATGTAGTCTGATTAGAAATATTAAAAGAATGCTGTTAATGAATGCCTTTGGGACACTTATTAAGCATACTTAATAAGTAATTGTTGGATTTCCAAGACATTGATTGCACATACAAAAAGAAAGTCGCCGTTTTGGATACCACAAATTTTCCTTGTTTTGTTGCTCAGCAAGTGCACTAAGGATTCTCTCTAATAACACTCATATAAAAGTAAGCATCTTTCATTGGCAGTAAGAACAAGGGAGAATGTTTACAAATCTAAGAATTATGTCTCCAATGTAAACGTTTTGCTCTAGCCCAATGCCCTAAAATAGGGTAACAAGAGAAAAATTGTCATTGAGAAGTATGATAATCGCAAGCAAGGTGGAAGCTATAACTATAATTTTTTCCGAAAAGATTCAAAAAGTAGAAAAGTGCAGGGGCTTACTTCTCGAATCTCACAGCTTCAGCGATCATCGCATCAATGACAACATCAGCCATCGCTGAGCCCAGATTTTGGACAGTTAAGAAGATCGTGAGGTGCCATGTAGATTTCCTCAAATAAGCATTTAGGCCCAAAATAAGCCACGGCACAAGAGACAGTATTGTCGCAAGAATCAGGTACGGAACCCGTTTTCTTCCTCCAATCGGAATGCAGTCTGACACAATTCTGCACGCAACAACATAGCAAAGTCAAAGGAAGAAAATTGAAAGAAAGAACACTGACAAAGGAATGTACATCGCTCCAGACAAGAGAATGACTACACCAGCAAAATCAGGGGATGAGGAAATCGAGGACCAGTCTTGTAATAAACATGCCCCAAAAAAATAAACCCATGTTAGCAGATATAACTATGATCAATGCTGTAGGGCATATTCAATGCATTACCCATATAAAGGTTTTATGCTCCATGGGAAAAATGCAACTGAAAACACAAATTGAGAGGCCGAGGGCGACAATTTGAGTATGTCTTTGAGCTGGTACGAAACCGCAGTCCACGCAAACGACCTGAAACCCTGCGTTCAAATAGAGAAACCATCACGAATTGGACCTGAAGCAGCGATAGCAACAACAAAACCAAGCACTCGTATGGTTTCCGAGCTAGAAGGCACAGGTACCCATCCGCATCAACCATCAAAGCACCAAACACAAACGCCAGATTCGCGTCCACAGTCAGAACCGCACAATTCAGAGCGCCAACCAGCTCGCAGCGAAAAAAAAAACATCAAAGAAAGAAAATCTTCCGATCCCGAAACGAATGCGCAGCGCCAAACATCAACGCGCATCATTTCTCACCCGACAATCCACACGAAACAAGAACCACACACCGGAAAACCACTGAACCCCACGAAACGACGCGACCCTCGATCCTTCCTACGATCGCAAGCACGAAAAGCGGCAAAAGTAAAAGCGAACGAACCGCGTTGTCCGAACGCGAGCGAGCACGAAGCGTGGGATTCGAATCGAACCTGAGTGAAGTAGATCAAGCAGACGAGCCACAGGAACGACGCTCCGAATGCCGCGCTCAGCTGCTTCAAGCCTCTGATCATCTTCTCTTCCTCTTCCCTCTTGTGCACTTCGAAAATGGAGGGATCTCCCGCTACCATCTCATCCCTGAATTTCCGTTTCCATGGTCTTTGGCGAAATTCATGCTTTCGATCGACCGTTTGTTTCTGGGGTTTATATAGATCGACGGATTTGCCCTTTGGTCGAGGGATTCAACTGAAGAGAGCACGCGAATAAAGTCGGGGGTGATATCGTCAATTCGAGATGAGATTCGGGCGACAGGGACACGTCCTCTGGTCCTATAGGATGTCGCCACGACAGCATGGGCTCCCCGAGGAAGTAATGTCTGGTGGCTGATTATTATACATTGGTAGAAAAAGCACATCTTCTCGTGATTTTGCTAATTAATTTGCTCGGAAAATGGTACAAATAATTTCTGAACTCTAACTTAATGTATAATGTGAATTATAAATTTATAATGTGCTCAATGTAATTCTTAAACTTTAACCTTATATTGTCCCTAAACTTTTAATTTATTCGATATCGTTCTTGAATTTTTATACAAGTTCAATTTAGTTCATGAACTGTATTAGGGATTATATTGCATATAGCTCAGGGACTACACTGAACTTATACCAAAATTCCACAAACGACATTGAATAAATTAAAAATTTGAAGACCACATTGTATATTGGGTCAAAGTTCAAGACTATTTATGTTATTATCCCTCAATTTGCTAGTCTCCACTGCCTGCATACATATAATAGTTTATCCAAGTACTACATTTAGCAAGTGTATGACCGTGATTTGTTCCCTTAAATTTTTTACAATAATTTTTATCACAAATAGAAAGGGCAAAGAAGAAAATAAAAAAATACATTGGCTCAGTTTATTTCGTAAAAAATAAATGATTTGAAAAATATTTTCTAAAAAGCGATGACTTGTATCGCTTATAAAAATAAACGAACAAAAAATATTTTCATCGTCCATAAAAATATCTAAGGGAAGATTAAATATTTCTCAATCTCGCTGTACTAAAAAATTGTGATTGTGATTGATTTCTCGGTCTCGCTGTACTTGTATTGAATCTTTTCTGTTGTGAAAATATAGAAGAATGATATCCTTTTCAATAATTCTGAGAGATGCACAAACATGGCCCCACTAGAAACATACCATCTCAGCACAACGTTACAAGACAGTTTTACAAAATCACATTCAGTTTCCCGTCAGACATACACTAAAACGACAAGTTATCTCTTTACATTCTTCGTAGGCACATGATAGCAGCAGAGACCCTGTTAAATTGCTATTGAATGTTCATTGTCTGTAGATGTAGAATGTTTTATCTGTAAGACTGCAATACAAGTTGCCCTTGCATGTGCAACCAAAAGAGGGGATGATTTCTAAGAATAAATACACTCTGCAAAGAAGTTTAAACTTATGATTACGAAAGCGCCTTTACTCGTTTGCTCAGAGGACCAAGGTATTAAGACAAACAGACAAACCAAGACCCTGCAAATTAGTTTAGTTTAGCAAAAAAAAAGAAAAACCCCCAACATTGTGATTATCCTTGCAAGTAGCCTCTTGCTTTGAAGCTCTCGACCGCATCTCTGATGGCATCTTCAAGAGGTGTAAAGGACAACCCCAGATCGATCAATCTCTTCGCTGCATCTTCGCACGCTGCCATACCCGGGTGGGTTTCTCCCGTAAACCTGTGCAACAAGAGATGTGACTGGTAATGCTGCCTTACATACAAGAAGAGAAAGCTACATCTAGATGACTTGATTGAGGGAAGAAGGATTCAATATAAAAGTAAATAGACATTATCCAACAACAGGACAAAGGCATTAGTTGCACTCTGAAGAAATTAAAAAAGGAATAAAGATTTACTTTATGTTGCCATTTGAACAGCAGAGCTATCATTACATCCCATTTGGTTCCCAAGTGCATCAAGGATGGTGAAATACATATATTCTGTTTTCTTCCATTTGGTACAAAAACTCAAAAATGAAGGATCAGCTTTGTGGAATGCAAAATGCACAGGACTTCGTTAAATTACATAACCATCAGCTAGCTGTTGATTCTACAATCATGCTAACCTGTTTTATTTAAAACTAACGTCTGCAATTAAGTAAAAACCTCTATCTGCCATAGCACAACCTCTGAAAGATGAATAATACTTTCTCAAACCCAATCAGGGGCAATGAGGACTTCAAGAAGTTGGAAGTGTGTATAAGAAGCTAGAACAAGACTTAATCAAGAATATGAACTGTACAGTGATGATGCTAAAGGAAAGAATCTACAGAAAAAAAAGTGAGCACGCATGTGATAGACAATGTCCACTTTAGGCTCTTGCCAATAAAACCATCATATACCAAAGTAGTGAGGAACTAATTAGAAGAAAGGAGCAGATAGTGAGCACAAAGACTATCTTCCAGGATAATAGATCCTTGGGAAAATAACAAAAGAGTACTAACGGAAACGTCGAATAACGTTAGCAAATGACAGTCGAGGCCGAAGTATCATAGGAGATGTGACGTGAACACAGACACGGTCATGTGTTAAAAGACACTTCACCATCAAGCATGCCATGTTTTGATATTCTGGTATAGGGCTACTATTGCACGAAACCGCCGTGCAAGAAGTTCAAAGACGAAGCATCATAAATTTTGAAAAGAAGACAAAACCGTCCTAAAAAGCTGTAGACTTTCGCAAACTCTAATTCCTGAGAATTGGACTTTTCGATTATGTCAGGGCATGTTTGGTTCAGCTTAACTAAAAGTAACAACAACTTGCCAAGATTAAAAATATTATTCAAATTTCAAAAAATTATATGTGGATTTACATGTCAACTTTTGCACTTTGTGAAAGTCTCTAGTGTTTCAGTTTTAAAAATAAAAAATAAAAGGGCGTGAGCCACAATATTTTGATAAAGGAAAAGTAAAAAGATAAAAGTTAATCCAGACTAGCCATTATATATATATATTTTTTTCATATAAAATGTGCTAATATCCAAAATTGGATTATTTAGGCTGTGTTCGTTTGATGGAAAATGTTTTCCAGGAAAACATTTTCCAGATTTTTCGGTGTTCGGGGGCGAAAAACATTTTCCCCCGGAAAATATTTTCCCCTCAATGAGGGAAAACATGACCAAATTGGCGGAAAATGATTTCCGCTTTTCAGAAGCGGAAATCATTTTTCGCCAAACTCCTCCTTCCCCCCCCCGGTTGCCGCTGTTGCCCCCTGGATGTCGGTTACCGCCGCCGCCCGCCGGCCGCTGCCGATCGCCGGCCCCCGCCGCCGCCGCCGCCGCCGGTCGCCCGCCGCCGCCGCCGCCGGTCGCCCCCGCCGCCGCCCCCGCCGGTCGCCCCCGCCGCCGCCCCCGCCGGTCGCCCGCCGCCGCCCGCCGCCGCCGCCGCCGGTCGCCGGCCCCCCCGGCAAAAATATTTTCCGAAACTTTTTCATATCGATCGCCGAACACCGGAAAATTATGTTCCGGGAAAAGATTTTCCAAAAACACAATATTTTCCGCCAAACGAATAGAGCCTTAACGCTGAGTACACATGTCCCATGTTCAGTTACTTGCAAAAATCAGACACCAGGATACATGTGTGTCACCAAATCCCAATCCGTCATTGCTTCCACAGCCTATCAAGATGCAAGATGTTCAATTGGTAGGAATGATGGTAATTTCTAATGAGTCCAACCGCGGAGGCACTGGAACTGGATAATTGATATAGGTTCCCGACATATATCGAAAAGCAAACCACCAGACGTTCCATCATCTTCCTCCACCAGGCTATTTCTACAAAACTCATCAGCACTCTGAGCAACTAAAGTGAGGCGCATTATGCTGTATAGAAAGTGTGAAAGCAAAGAATTACTAAAGAAAAATCTTAGGGAGAACAAATGGGCTTTCAGTATGCAGGATACTGGATGCCGTACTCCACTGCAATAGAATAATATGTTTCCTAATATATTCAAACACTACTAATCATTTGTGTCGGTGGTTCACTAGAAGCATAGGCAAAGAGCTATAAGAAGAGTTCTTTAAAGACCAATCGAGTAACATTTAGGAGCTTTGAAGATGCAAACCTGTGGACAGGAAACTCAGGGAAGAGCTTCATGACCCTTTGAGCAAAATCACCGAACTGATAGATACCATTTGCGCAGAGATATCTACCGGACGCAGCCGGTGTCTCATACAGCAAGACTTGTGCCTTGACCACATCTCTAACGTCAACAGCCCCGAGCCAGTGATACTCCTGCGTATCTGTCGATCCCTGAAGCAGCTGCAGCAGCACGGCACTGCTCGCGTTGAGACCCGGCTGCAATAGAGGGCCAAGGCATGTGGCCGGGTTTATCGCGACCACATCTAGTCCGCGCTTCTCCGCGAATTCCCACGCCGCCTTCTCCGCCAGAGTTTTCGACACCGGATACCATTTCTGCATGATAAAGTAAGGAAACCCAAAATTTTTATGCGTGTCATGGCAACGGACGCATTGAACTATGCAAACAGAGGTGGACCCATAATTCTTCCACTGGAAGCTCATGACACCGTACCCTGGAGCTCTAACAAATTCTACGCAAGTGTTCTGAATGCAATAGCTACTACAACGACCGAATTCATTCAGACTATATATGACCATGAAATGCCGCACGATTGTTCCATTAACGCATTCTTGCGCACGCCGAGACTAAACAAGACCGAAAGAAAAAAGTTGACATTTTTAGTAAAGGGGATCGTTCAATTTCCAAACTGCGATTTTAAAAAAAAAGAGAAGGACAAAACTTTATGACCTGGCGAGACTTGCAGTAGTCAAGGTCGGTCCAGGAAGACTCGTCGACGGGCTTGTGAGGAGGCCAGCTGGGGTTGGGGACCAAGGCGCAGACGGAGGACGTGAGGACCACGCGCCTCACGCCGGACCGCTTGGCGGCCTCGAGGACGTTCAGGGTGCCCTGGACGGCGGGGAGGAGGAGGTCGCGCTCGGGGTCCTCGGGGGCCTCGAGGATGCAGGGGGACGCCACGTGGAAGACGCCCTCGCAGCCGTCGACGGCCCGGGCGACGGCGGGGGCGTCGAGGACGTCGGCTTCGAAGAGGAGGAGGCGGGAAGGGGAGGCCCCCGGGAGGGAGAAGAGGTGGGAGGCGTCGGTGCCCGGGAACACGGAGGCGCGCACGGTGGCGTAGCCGGAGTCCAAGAGGGCGCGGACCAACCAGGAGCCCATGAAGCCGTTGGCGCCGCTGACGAGCACGGCTCCCGATTTGGTCGGCTCCGTCTCCATCTCCTCCGCCGGCGGGGTTGATCGGGGATGGATCATGGGATAATGATGGTACTTGGAGAGAGGGAGAGAGAGAGAGAGTGTGTCTGAGGAGTTAAAAAGTTGGATGGATGAAGTTTGGATTGGTTTTGATATGAGTTTTATAAGAATTGAAAATTGATTGCTTTTGATTTGGATTTTAGTCCCTCAACTTTGACTCAATATACAATTTGATCCCTGAACTTTTAATTTATTCAATGTAGTCCCTAAACTTTAACCTAATATTCAATTTGATCCCTGAACTTTTGATTTGTTCAATGTGGTCCCTGAACTTTTAATATGTGTTCAATTTAGTTTTTGAACTATTTAAAAATGTTCAATGCAGTCCTTCCATTAATTCAAGTGCATAGACTATATTGAACATTTTTATATAGTTCAGGGACTAAATTGAACACATATTAAAAATTTAGGAACAACATTAAACAAATTAAAAGTTCAAGAACTAAATTGAACATTATTTTAAAGTTCAGGGACTACATTGAACAATTTAAAAGTTTAGGGACCAAATTACATATTGAGTCAAAGTTTAGGGATTACTTGTGTCATTATCCCTTGGATTTTAATCAGCAATGATTGGGGATGTCTATGAGAGAGAGAGAGATGGTACTAACGCATCGCGGATGCAAATGGCCTGTCAATGTGAGACACCTAATGGGGACGAACTCAATCCCATCAAAACAACCATTCAACCAAATGGTCATGAAATTCATGTGAAATCCATCAACACACCTCGTGTCTACAAATACCCTGCGATTTCAAAGCAACCTGTATCTTTAATATCATATGCTATTCAAACGACGTGCAATTTCTCGCATTTTGCTTGTTTATATGTGCGCATCACAAGTAATTTTACTATTGACGTGCATAATCATGGCATGCTTGATTTGAATGTGACATTTCATTCGCAATACGTCGATGAGCTATATTGTCTTTCTAGGATTCTATCCCATTCCATTCCCGCGATGCCAAGCAAAAGTATTGAAATCATTGTTGTGATTCATCGCATTCCACTACGTCGTACTAAATGCAAACAATACAGTGATGACGATGCCAATATTATAATGTAGTTGGATTCTTTCCATTGCCATGATACCGATCCGAGTTGACCTCACAATATTGAAATTTCTTTATAATAAATCGAATAATTAGGGTACATTTGTTTGGCTAAAAATGAACGATTTAAAAAATATTTTCCTAAAAACATCTGTTATATAACTTATAAAAATACATAAACGAAAAATATTTTTATCGTTTCATGAAAATATTCAAACATAAATTATTATCGATAATGAATTTATTTTATTAACGTTTTTAACTTTTTTTAAATTATTTTTTTTTTGCGAAATAAATGACCCTCTCTAGTAAAAAATTCGGAGTCTTTTTTATTTTTTTAGTTTTTCTTGGCCTCCATCTGTTTTTTCGTGGAGGGCGGGCACGAAGAAAGAGAGACTTTTTAACGACAGCCACTCATTCTCATTCTCCTTCCCACTCCGACACGGAGGTAGTGGTAGTGGCAGTCATTGCTGTGAATCATGAATTTTTAATTTGATTAATGTAATCCCTAAATTTTAACCTTATGAAGTCCCTAAACTTTTAATTTGCTCGATGTCGTTTTTGAATTTTTGTACAAGTTCAATTTAGTCCATGAATTATTTCAGGGATTATATTGCATATAACTCAGGGACTATGTTGAATTTGTATCAAAAGTGCACAAATGACATTGAACAAATTAAAATTTTGAGGATTATATTACACATTTGGCGAAAGTTCAAGACTGTTTGTGTTATTATCCCTCAATTTGCTAGTCTCCACTGTCTGCATACGTAGAATAATTTATCCAAGTACTACATTTAACAAGTCTATGACCGTGATTTGTTCCCATAAATTTTTAGCAATAATTTTTTTATCACAAATAGAAAGGGCAAAGAAGAAAATAAAAAAAATATTTAGGCTCCGTTTGTTTTGTAGAAAATAAATAATTTGAAAATTATTTTCTAAAAAACGATGACTTGTATCGCTTATAAAAATGAACAAACAAAAAACATTTTTATCCTCCATAAAAATATTTAGACATAAATTGATGTGGATAATGAAAATATTTATCATTAGCTAGTTATTTCAAGTAATGTAAGCAATCATTTTTAGGAAAATGTCTATCAAATCATTTTTGTTTTTGCTAAACAAACGAAATAAAAAACTGAATGAACACCCAGAGTTCCTATCACTCTTTTGTTGCCATTGATGCACTTTTAATCCATTCCATTCCATTTCATTTGTTGTTCACGTCACTTTTTCATTTTATGAGGATTGAAGTTTTTCGGCATTAATTAGCTGAATGTGAAATTTATGACATCTTTTTGAGGTTTAGGCATTGGACTCTAACTTGGTATTTGATAGGAGTGATTGGTTCCAAACTCGGTCAGTTTCCACCATGGAGCCAGGAATCGAACCAATGGATTGTGGTCCAGTTTCCGAGTTGGACGAAACCAGCCGTATTTTCTTTTTTCAATATCAAGACATCATACATGCAGATGAGATCCACAGTTCCCTTGCCACGAAAGTGATGGCCTGAGGCGCGGCCACAATTGCGAGGGAGGGGCGGAGGCAACTAATAAGGCCATGAGCGATTGCAAGGGAGGGGTGAAGGAAGAGCAGAGCTTGAGGCGACTAAGAGGGCGGCGATTGCAATGTCGCGATGGAGGGCTGGAGCCGAGGCTACGACTATGAGGGAAGGCCTGAGGCAAGACTGCACCCGGCAAGGCCACGAGCGATTGCAATGAGGCAACTAAGAGAGAGAGAGCAGAGATCGAGCGGAGGAGGATCGTGCAAGGAGGAGGAGGCTACGGTTTTTGAGTTTTCAAGTTACTTAGAAAGAAGAGCAGAAAATAAAAAAGTTCGGGATACCGCCCTGGGCAGTCCAATTCCGAGCTAAAAACTGGTTCTTTCAAAAACCGTCTAGAACCAGCTGATTCGGTCCGGTCCGGTCCGGTCAAGTGCCACCTTATTAAGGATTGTGGCAAAGATCTTGTTGAATGGAAAAGATCTTGTTAGACCGAGACCATGCTCATCCCTAGTATTTGAATGGAAAAGATCTTGGTGGCTTCGCACATTATTAAGGATTGTGGCATGCTATTTGGCCACCTTTGTGCCTTAAAAACTGCAGGAATACAACTTCCCTCCTGTCAAGTGCTATTTTCGCCAAATGGCATTACCTGTCGTTTGCTTACCGCGCCTCAAAGATTAAACAGAACAGCGATCACCATGACCACGTATCATGCAACCTGTATATCTGGGTGACTATCACCAAGCATCTTATATTTTCGGCGGTATAGTATGAGACAGTGCATACAGATCTGCACTCCTATAGCAGTTGCAGTACCAGCAACCTTTACATCAACGGTTTGTTCTTTTTTCCCCCTTTAAAAACCAAGCACAATCAACAATATGTTGGAACATCAACGCGGCGATACACGAAGGGCCTAACGGTATGGAAGTAACCTGATGGATGGTTGTAGCTAAATTTCACGCCAGCAGTGCCACCCCCGAGATGAGTGCAATGCTCATGGAAACTGCTGATCGGACGCGCAAGACAAGCGTCCCAGCGATCACTCTCGGGCATCGTCTCAGCAACTTTGTATACACCCCTGGAGTTTGTAAATGCTTGGTAGTTGACAACTTCGCCAGATTTTGTGATGCAAAGAACAGCAACTTCAGCGCCTGCAACAGATAGAAGAGAAAAAACTCAATGAATGTGTACTGCCTACCACCTTTCAATTCATGAAATGTTCAAAAACAAAATTTGCAGCATCGAAACAAAAAGGTTCTGACTCCTTTTTGAACTTCAATCCTGGCTTTATAAAGATGAAACAATCTACATTGGATGGTCATGCTCAACTATTCTCTAAACCTACCTAAGTGAGAAAAACTATAACAAGAATGATCGGAAAGTCAATAGCCATGCTTCCTCTGAACTAAACGATTGCGTATCAAATGCAACCGCCAAAGTCACTGTATTTTCAATAATCAACAAAGTAGTCATGGTCATACAAATGAAATTTCACTGCATAATGGTCTCTAGTGCCTCTCACAACTTAAGACAAGAATGGACGTTACATGATTAACTAGAGTATACCCCTAAGTAATTAGCACAAAAATTGTCAGACGGCCAAAATATCGAATCTCGTAATTTTAACAGATATCCATGTAACGAATTGCAATTTATCAGAAATGACCAAATATTTGTTAATGAAGTCCATCTCATTTGATTGTGCTACATAAAAAGAAGAATAAGCCCCATTCCCACCATGTAACAACCTAGAATCTAGAAACCTTTGCGGCAGTGGAGGACACGTCAGTCACTGCCGTTATTGAGTGTCTCATAGCAAAAACTTGACCGACGGGCTTTCACCCCAGCCAGTGGGTCACCCATCTTATGCCCTATAATGTTGTCATGGTAGGCACTCTCACCGATGTCTTGCAAAATCCCTGAGATGTGAATGTCCTCACACGCATCTCGCTTCCATCAAATTTAGTTCTTCCCATAACCTCTAATTTCTTTCTTCAATGCCAAACAACTGACGCTCCTCCATCATAAAGGGCAAAAAGCATATGGTAAGGTCTTCTCTTCTATCCAACAAATTTCATCAAAATATTGGAAAAGAAGAAGAAAAGGCCTTGACCCTCCGAATGCCAGGCCTTTTCCGCACTCACATCTCACTGATTGAAGCAAACATGAGCAACTGGTCCGCGAATACCTCGACCTTCAGCACCGGCCAATCAGGTTCTTACATTTTCAACATCTCAAAGTGTGCATACACTAAATCATCATCTCTACGAACAAGTAAACCTCATTTTGAGCTCTTGCTTGTATGATCATCATGAACATCACGAACTCCAATTGGAAGATGAGCTATGCTGGAGCACAATGACCACAGATAAAGCAACCTCCACTACTCGTCAAATTGCATTAACCTATCCTTCCAGTCATAAGCAATCTAACAAGAAGCCTTATGCTCCAAACTAAAAAGCAGATTAAGGGTGATATAAAATAATTTCAAAAAAGAACTTGTAGCTCGATAACCTTCAGGATAATCAAGCCTCCTGCAAGCTCAACATTGTCCTGTCTTGTGTTTTAGTAAGGATGAAAATTGAGAATGACACAGATAAATGATGCTAATTGTGACTGACTCAAAATATATAACGATAGTATAACACTAACCATGACAACAACTGTGCTATATTACCGCATAATAGCTGCAAATAGGTGTGGAAGCGCTATACCTAGTATTCTCTACGCACTAACCATGACAACAACTGTGCTATATCACCGCATAATAGCTGCAAATGGGTGTGGAAGCGCTAGACCTAGTATTCTCTACGCCAAATGGTGCCACCGTTGCCTTTATTCTATCCGCCCGAGGACAAATTACAAGATGCTTCTTCTCCACTTGGCGTGGGCCCGTAATCGATACCCCTCCAGTCATTGTTCTTCGAGATAGCAAAAACCATCCGGGCAAATTCTGATCGATTCCGTGAGAATACGGCAATCCCGCCAGCAGATTCGCCATGGTCGAGCACTATGAACTGCAGTGGCTCGCGCCATCCATAAGCGCGCAGCTCAAAACTAGTCTATCGAAACAATCGCACGGGCCATCATCAGACACGAAATCCCACCCATCGCGCAGAGAGGATAGGCAACACACGTTGTCCATGATCAACCAGGCACGCAGGGTGCAAAGACCATACGGATTCAATTTCACGATACACAGCAGCAATTCGCTTATCAACGGGGGCGCGCGCGCGCGCGCGCGCGAGAGAGAGAGAGAGAGAGAGAGAGAGAGAGAGAGAGAGAGACCTTGGAGGACGTGATCTTCGGGTCCGATGGAAGAGTCGCCGCAGACGTCGCAGACGACCCGGCCGCGGATTTCGCCGGTCCAGCCTCTGGCTCCGGGGACGAGAAGGAACGACGGCAGGAGAGAAAGGGAGAGCAACAGCTTCCACGTCTGCGATTCCATGGCTCCGCTGCTGCTGCTGCTGTGGAGCTGAATTAGGTGAAGCTCGGAACAACGATGAAGAAGAAGGGAGGAGATATGTCGAGAGGCTGTTTTCACGGCCGAGAGCTCCGAGGTTAGCTTCGCCGGGCCCCACTTTCTCTTCCTTCGGTGGGTGGGTAGTTCGATCGTGGGCCACAAGGCAAGGGTCCAGATGAACGGGCCCACATGGGGCCCGTTCATTTTAGCTTATTTTTAAAATGTTAACTCGAATTTTTAAGAATTTTAAAGAAAGTGTATTTGGTCCAACATGTAAAATCGATTATTTGTCCGACCAGAAGAATCGATTAATTGGAAAATTTACTTCTCGAACATTTCTTCGATACATCTCATGTACCATGGGGGTGCGTTTGGTGGGCCGAATAAAATTTTGGATAGGATAACTTTTATTCTAGTCGGTGTTTAGAGTGATACGAAATTTGGATATAATTGGACATAGATTGGATATGATTCCATGAAAAATATCCCACCTCGGGAGTGGGATATACCCGAATAAGATATGGGAAATTTGGAAAACTTAAAAATAAGGGGGCACGCGTTTCTTCCCTACTTTTGCGTTTGCTGATCGCTATTCCACTTTACCATAAAAAATATCACTTATATAATTAGTTAATAGAAAATATTTTTTATTGATGATGGCATTTTATGTTTAAACATTTTCGCGGATGAAAAGAATAATTTTCATTTATCTATTTTTATAAACGATACAAACGATCATTTTTTGGAAATATATTTTTTAAATAATTCGTTTTCCTGAAAATATTGTTTGAAATAATGGATGAGTAAAAAAAAACGCTTTCATCGTCGATAACAATTTATATCTAAATATTTTTACGAGCGATAAAAATATTTTTTATTCATTTACGTTTGCGATCATTTAAAGAAATAATTTTTAATCAATTATTTTTTCCGAAATAAAATAAATTAATCGAGAAAAATTACGTAAAAAGCTACTGCTACGCGGTTCATCTCGGACCCAATAAAAACGGCGCTTTACGCACCATATCTCGGATCCGAGACCGAGAGAACGCACGAAGGCGTCGTCTTCTTCCTCACCCTAGCGTCTGAGCAGCCTGAGCTCGCCGCTTCTGCCGAAAGCCAGCAATGGCGCTTCTCGTCATGCCGTGACGATGAAGTAGCGAAGTTCTTCCACGAGGGCGAAGCGCTCGTGCGAATCTCTCTCTTTTATTTTTTTGTTGGTCTTTCCATCCTTCTTCTTCTTCTTCTTTCTTCACTTCCTCGATCGTCCTCAAATACGAGCGAGCAAGTATGAGATCGCGATGCAGATCTCTCTGCCATGGTCCCTCTTTTTTGGGGCCTGATAAGCTCGGGTCCTGCTCCGATGGCGATTGCGCGGAGCGTATTTCGTTCCTTCCCTTCTTTCTCTCGCAATCGCAATCGGGTTTCGCCCAGTCTATCATCCCCATGACGATTCGGTTTTTTCGTCATAAAAGTAGTGGGCTGACTTTTATCTGATGAATCTAAGCTTCCGAGGGATGGCATTTTTGTTGCTTGGTTGCACCGATTTGGAATGCACTCGAAGGGGTTTTCAGATCGCAAAGGCTTTATCTTGATATCTGTGGATCATTGCATCCCCTGTGAGGAGCGTTGAAATTAAAGTAGTGGGCTGACCCCCTCTTGATGATCAAATTCCTTTACTTTCCTGAGGAGGTTTTGCTTTTGATATCACGGTCCTTATTAATGTTTTTGTTCTCGCCCTTTCGGGTCATCGCATTCGATTTTTCCTTCGTAACGAAAGAATTGCTTGAAATTCATTTTACATGTCCGAGGTCGCAAGGTTTTTCGCATCCCCATGATGGGTGTTGATAGGACTGATGTTTCCCTGACGAATCTTTTGGTCTGAGGGATGTGCTTTGGCTGATACATTCGGGGGTTCATTTGTCTGGGAGAGAGGGTAGAGAGGTATACTTGCTCCTGGTTACGGATCCTATTTACACCTCATTTGTCCTTCTCTGTTGCCACGTGAGATGGACTCGGTTTTTTTTCACTTCAAGCTCTTGCGAGGGGTACTTTCATTTGTTAGAGCCTGCTTATTTAGGCGGATCTTTCTGCGCTTTCTTTTGTTAAATTAAGTTCCAATTTGAACTGTGCATTTCCCGTATGCATAATCGAGCCGTATTTTATGCTTTCTATGTTTTTGTTTAGAGGGTGAAATCAGCTGGATATTGGTGAGTTTTGGCTTCAACCATGATTCGTGTTCTTTTTTCTGAGGTGAGGTTTGGTGTTGCTATTAGGTATTGGGTACATTTGCTAGATTTTATATGAATCAATTATTGTTGTCAAATTGTGGAGCATGTTAGATAGCGCGGGGAGCGCACGATGCTTCCTCTCCGAGTGATGTGCTGCGTCCGACTATCACAGGCTGTTCAACAAGTATTGTGCTAAAATAGATGCCGATTGCATTTCTTGTTCCTTCCATGACTTCATGGCTTGATCTCACCTGACTTGTGCAGATTGGCATCTTTGTCTCTTGTTGAACATGAAGAATGTGATGATGTTGTCCTTTGTTTCCTTTTCTCGATAGATGTTGACACCAGCTCAATGCTAGTCATGTTATTGTGATTCTGGTGATGTTATATGGCAACAGCATTTCGGCTCACTCGAAGTTTCCTTCCATTGTTCATTGGCCATGCTCATCGGATGCATTGTTATGAGGTGATTATCAGTCCGCACATAGCATTCTGCAGGAATTGTTAATCCAACCTGAAGGAAGCCTAATGTATTTCCAGCTGCCATCCACTTTACAAGCAAGAAGTTTCAGTTTGATTAACTAGAAAATTTACGATATCGCATTTTGCAACGTCTTCCTTTGATGTCGTGAGCAAAAATTTTCTTCCTTTGATTGAAGAGTCTTGTGAATGATATATACGATGCATTCAATTTGATTGACCCAGGGGATAAAAAATGTAAACAGTAGTCCAATACTTATGTATAATCACAAGTAGAGTTCTAATAGCTAAATCTGAACGTAAAAGAACATAAACAAATCTCATTATCTAGTCTTTACCCCAGAAATTTAGCCAGTTTCTAAGGTTTCCTTCCCTAGTTGCGGTGGCCTCCTTGTAGTGATCAGCGCTTGGTGATTTGCTGACAAAAGTCTTGAACTTTTCTCTTCATGCTATCTCTTCCTGCATCTCCACCCAATCTTCAGCTTCCTGTCTCGGTTCCGTGCCTCACTTCATCTAATTGCGCCATCGCTCCTTCCCTCGGGACGCAGAAATTGAACCGTTTGAAGGCCCATTGTTTTACTCGTTATCCAAACTGAAAGGAAATGTAACTCGTGGTTCAGATATCGGTTCATGTTGATGGCGCATGGTTGAGGTAATAAATCATCAGGAACCAAAGATCAGATCACACAGATTATGAGTCTGAGCATAGAGACAACTGGCTTTTGTTCCTTCACTACGGATTCTCTTCAAACCTTCCTACCCCAAATTGGTTGAGCTCCACACTATCTGCATGCCCGCTGAGTGCGATGTCTGCCAATCTCGTCCTTACCACCGGAGCCATCTTGAGCCTGTGATGCAAAAACCCACCACCCATCGTCACGTCCTCCCTGAACTCCCCACCCAAGAAATCCGTAACATAACCTTCGTCACAGCCACAGAAATCTCCCTTCAATCCACTCTTTCAGGAATCCAAGTCCACCTCGGGCCTCCACTGCCTTTTATCCGGATTGCACGGACATCCTCCGGCCAGTACAATTTTGATCCGCCTCGGGAACTCCAAGAACGGCGTCCTGTATATGCCCACATCTCCAGAGCTCAGGAACGCTGGGAAATCGCCCCCACTGGCAGGTATCTCTTCGTGACCCTCCTTGATCCTTCAACAACACACTGTGATGTCAAGGGGTTGAATTGGCAATTTGAGCCCCGCAACTGACTGAACCAGCTTCCAGGTCCAATCCCCAACACTGACCAACACATTTCCTGCACCAGAAATTGTCACCCTTGGTGGTGCAGACCACTAATGCCTCCTCTCACTTCCATCTCTCCTAAAATCCTTCAGTTCCATGTTGTCCCTTAACACCGCTTCCTTTTGAAATGCTAGTGCTTAAAACATGGACGCTGCCTTAGTTGGCTTAATGACACCGCCAAGCTCGGTATACACCGCAATCCAGTTGTCCGGTATGCTAAGCCTGCGGGAGAATTAGTCGGCGGATTGGACGTGATCGAGTACTCAATAAGGGAAGGAGTTCTTTTCATAGCTTGTTTTGGCTAGCACTCCCCACCGGCACCATGTTAAGATGGTCGCTGCCGGTATGGCCTCTCTAGCCAGCCTCCGGCTCAGCCTCTCCATAGTTCTGAACAAGAGATTGTTGGAAAACAGGAGGAATTTTAATTGGTTTTTCAGTTGATCAATATAAAATGAGATTAAGTATATATATTTAGTGCGATTATTCAAGGACACGTCAATTCCTCATCTCTGCATAAAGCTACAACCTTTCTTTATATATCTTAGTTTTACCATTGGATAATGATAGTTCCTCATCTATGTGTCGAGATTGAACTTCTAAATCCTGTCATAAGGACCATTAATAATAGTGATGTTAAAGTTATCCCAAATTTGCTTGCTTATGGGACTTATCATGGCTTTATGTGTAAGTCTACTTCCTACACCTAGTAATTTGTAAGCTTCTCAATCGAATCCTATAATGCACCTATTGTACATCTAATTTTTGTTAAGAGTCGTTTTCGTATCGCTTCAACGGCAGACCGGGCTTAATGTAGCAGACCCGGTGAGCCGAGTCTCAGAAGGAAATTACTTGTTCGCACCTCTGTTTTGCTCTTCAGACCAATTGAGCTTAATCAGGTCTAATAGGCCACCAGGTCCATCAAAACTGATTTGAATCCTGATCCAGATGCTATTACCAAGACCGATACATCTTCTCTTGGAGAGCAATCATGCCATAATGTTAATTTGACTTTCCCCTGTCGTATAGTTGCTGGCCTTCTGTGGAAGTCATGTGGTGCGATTGCTGCAATATCACGGAAACACAATGCTCTAAACTTGTCGGCTTCACTACGTCTTTTGGGGGATCAACCACTAAATTCTGTCTAGGCTTGTAATGTGACGTACGAAACCGTGGTCATCAATTGGATTACCTGAACATGACAGTGCCCGACTTCAGCTTCTTCCATAATTCCCCATGAATCTGATTCGGTGAAAAATGAAGTGAAACTCTCATCTCTGCATCCAAATGTTATCCAGCCTGTGGTTCGATCTAAACCAGTTGACAAACGTTGTTTTGTTGAACCCACGTTGCAATTGTCATGGTTGTCGTTGCAGAATCCCATCTTTCATTTTTATCTGCTTTTAAGCAACGACTTGAGCTCATGGGTTAGCATGTTCCATGCATGGAAACTTGGACGCTTTGGAAGCTTTGTGATGCAGAGGGATATGGCAGGGCATATGCGGCGTGTGAAACCCTCAAGGCCTGCTTGCATGGCCGTCTGTCATTGATATTTGCAACTTTGTACATGATTTTACAATGTGATAGTGACCGAATTTCTGTGAAACTAGGTGACCTGCTGACTTATAAATAAGACCCCTTCTCGTATCAATTCACATCAGCACTGAAAATAAGCAAACATACCTTTAACATCACGCGGTGCTCTATTAACACCGACAGAGACAATGGCACCGGAAGCTACCCACATTTTACGCGTCATGACATGTTTATGGTTCACGTCGATGTTCTTCACCACCACAGCTCAGAGTAACGGGATCGGTACCTTCTACACTCCACCGTACCAGCGTAAGCATTCGCTTCTCTATATTTGTTCGCTTCTAAATCTTGTCGTGAGCATACCAAGTGATGTGAGTCTGTCTCTGCATCTCGTGTCTGGTTCAATTCGTACACTGCAGCCTCTGCTTGCTATGGATCGGAAGACCAAGGGGTGATGATAGCGGTGGCTAGCAAAGCACTTTGGAACAACGGTGCAGCTTGCGGCTAATACTACCAAGTCAGGTGTGCTGGCGCCGGGAACCAAGGCGTTCTGATGCCATGCCGCGGAAGCGAGACCGTGGTGGTGAAGATTGTGGACCTCTGCCCGCCCAATTCTTGTCAGGGAACTATGGATTTGTCGCAAGAAGCATTTGCATCAATAGCAGATCCTAACGCTGGCGATATCAACTGTATGTAATCTTTTTTAACCCTTTGTGGTTCGCTTTGACATCCTAAAAATTTTATCGTACTAATCATTGATCACGGTCTGGACCGTGGTTATGGAGGGCCTAAATTCAACGGTCGCAATCGCTCCACGGCTCATTGAGGAACTAATATTTGGAACCATCTTCATAATAGTAGTAGTAATGATGGAGTCTCCAAAGTCTCGAGTTCTGGCATCTCTTCATCCGGTTCAGTCTTGCTTCTACTTAATTGTACTCGTTAGCTGTTAGAGTTGGAAAGTTCAAGATGCATTATGTTGATGCAGCATGTCCTCGTCCCAGATAGCCCCTTTGCTCCTCCAGGGACAGCTATTAGTAATGAACTCCTTTTCGTCCCAGTATCTATTGTGTGCACACTACCGATTGAAGCATTAGCTCCGCATGCTCGGGCTCGAAGCATGCAACGATTCTCCTCGTGCTAGAATCTTCAATCTTCGACGTTTGCAGCCAAGCAAGCAGCTATAGCTAGACCATTTGACGATTTGCCGGTTAATGAGTTTGAGACAGAAAATTAACATCCATATCTACATACTTTAAGTGCTTATTCCAAATGAGACTTGTGAAAATTACTCTCTCTCTTTTTGTGTCCATGTCCATCGAAGAGTCCATCATCAAGATGGGGACAGAGGACTTCAAATGGAAGTGCAGAATACTTTGGAGATCTTTCTTCATTTTAGCTTTGTTCCCTTTTTTGTTTCCAACGTGTTTCCACCGTCATGAAGATGGGGACAGTGGACTTCAAATGGAAGTGTAGAATACTTTAGAGATCTTTCTTCATTTTAGCTTTGTTCCCTTTTTCGTTTCCAACGCGTTTCCAACATTAATTGACGACGGGACACATCTCGGGCCTTTCGATGAGGACCTCTAAGGGTGCGTTTGGTTCAGTATTTGGAATGCTACTTTGGGGACGCAAATACTTTTAGGTGAAAGCCTCTTGGGAAAATGCAAATGGCGTTTGGTAAAAACTCATTTGCAAAGCTACTTTGACCTAAATAGTGTTTGGTTAATTTTTTTTTACAAATGGGCTTTGGGGGGTTTTTTTTATTAAAAAGGAAAAGGTACCCTTTACTGACTCCGGCGATGGGCTACGGCTCTGGCGAAGGGCTACGGCCGCTGGCGAGCCAAATCTGGCGCCAGCGGCCGTCGCCCGTCGCCGAGCGACCCCCGGCAAGGGACGCCAACCTCGGGCGACGAGGCCTGAGGTCGTGCAACCTCAGGCGACGGTCACCTGGGTCGCGACCCAGGCCGACGTCGCCTGGGGTCGCGCAACCTAGGTGACCGTCGCCTGGGGTCGCGAGACCCAGGCGGCCGTCGCCTGGGGTCGCGGGACCCAGGCAACCGCGCCTAGGCGGTCGCCCGACCCTAGTCGGAGTCACTTTGGTGAAGAAGATGAACAGTACCAAGAGGTCAAAGCTGGAATATTGAAGTTTGAGTGAGGGTAGTTTAGGAAGTACAAAAATGATTTTGGCATTTAGTTCATTGCTGAAAGCCCAAATCTGGTCCGGTCAGCATTGGGCTTTCAACATTGAAAATGCTAGTTTTGTGGTTCAGCATTTTGGGAAGACCGAAAGCCCCTTTCCAATGCTGAACCAAGCGCAGCCTAAATCAACTCTTATGTAAAGTTACTCGAAAAGATACCGAGCGGATGCATATCACTCTCCCTTAAAACTCAAATATAATGACTCTATAGACAGATGATATTTCATCTTTCAACAAAAATTTATTTTTTCTTTGGGTATTTTCGACATTCTTTTAAATAGCAAGCGAAGTTGGCTAAATTATCGTTTATTTCGGCTGACACAATGCTGCGATGTCATTCTAAGTTCTCGTTAAATTGCGATCAATGATGGATTAGAAGAGAATCATCATCATCATCACAACATTGGATGATAACATGGAAGTGGAGACCTTTTCTTTTAAAACAAGGGCAAAACCAATCGAAAACTCTAAATTATGTATACCGCGATACTTTATTATAAATTTTTTTTTGTGTCACAAAATATACCAAATATGTAATTGCGTGACATATCCTTCGTCAAAATTCCGTCAATGAAAACCATTAAAAATTTACTTATAAAGACGTCGGAAAGTAAATAGTATTAACATGGTGTTCACGTATATCAAGTGAAATAAAAATGATCTTGTTTTTATCATAATAGATATAATTTGAAATTTTTAATATAATAAAAATAAAATTTGGAATAAAATGTGTCGGGCATAGTTAGAGATTTTTTTGCGATTTTTTTTCTTAAAAGGAGGCATCGTAGGATTGGAAGAGAAGAGTCGTAGAAGAGTCACTGTCCCGTCCGAGTTACAACACTTTCAGCTCACCTGCGAATTCCTCCTTCTCACCTGCGTCTCTCCTTCTTCTTCTTCTGACCATTCTGAGCTTTCTCTGCCATCTTGGTCCTCCATTGCCACTTTCGAAACCATGGAGAACAAGCCCATCTTCATAGTCGAAGAGAGGAAAGAGCACATGCTCTCTCCCAACAGAGACTCCCGCCCGGCCCTAAGAACGGGCCACTTTCTCAAACCCACCGCGACGGAGCCCGACCCGCCTCCGCTCGTTTCCACCTTGTCGCCGCCGGAGAACTTGCCGATCAACATCAGGTTCAACAACTGGCGTCGCCCGACCAAGAGCTGGACCGCATGGGTCGATCGCATGGAATCCATGTACGAGCTCATATGGAAAAGAGCTGCCATTTACGATGCCATCAAGTGTTCGACGTTCTTGATCCATAAGCACACTTGTTTAGTCCTCGGGCTCGCTCAGAATTGGTGTCCCGGCACAAACACCTTCGTTTTCCCCTGGGGCGAGGCCACCATCACGCTCGAGGACGTGATGGTCTTAGGGGGTTACTCTGTTTGGGGATCGTCCCCTGTTTTGAGCCATCTCAGGGACCAGTCACTGGAGGTTGAGATGAAGCTGAAGAAGCTGAAGCGAGCGATATCCGAGATATCAAAGACCACAGCGAAGAAGGCGGACAGCTGCAAGTGGATGGAGAAGTTTAGGGACACTGGGAGCGATACTGAGCACGAGGCCTTCCTCGCGTTTTGGCTGTCGAGGTTTGTGTTCCCGCACCCTGGCAATGTGATCTCTAAGAGGGTACTGCCGATGGCCATAGGTCTGGCTAGAGGTGTGAGGATCGCTCTTGCGCCCGCTGTTTTAGCTCGTATTTATAGAGAGTTAAGGAGGCTGAAGAATATTTTAGATGGACTAGTGCCCAGGTTGAAGGATGGAAATGAATCGGATTCGATTGATCTGAAATTGTGGGCGCAGTTTGCTTTGGTTCAAGTATGGGCTTGGGAGAGGTTTGCAACCCCCATCAGGCCAAATCCTAGAGAGGTTCAGCCAGGGGAGCCTAGGTTGGGTCGATGGCACAAATCACCAAAATTGAACCTTCACAGTGTGCATTCCGTGATGGGCAAAGCCGGATTGCAGTTTAAATGGCGTCCCTACAGCTTGGTCGTGAATAACTCAGCATCCTATGCATTTTATGGTGAGAAAGAGAACTGGGTGTCGCTGGAGGAGGACGCTGATGGGAAACTGAGGTCTTTCGCTCGCTGCTTGATGGCTCGTGAGTTGCCTGGGCTGAATTTTGTTGAGAAGTACTCGCCTCATCGAGTGGCCTTGCAATTTGGGATGGATCAAGATATGCCTGGTCGTATTGCTCCCTGCAACCGGGACCCCGAGATTGCTTGGGACAACTACAGCAAGTCACTCCAAGCTGTGCAGTTGTACATTCCAGCCAGGCTTTACGAACCGTGCATAACAGCTCGCTATGCTGAGTGGTGGGCTTCAAGGAGTTCAAATAGATCGATGCAGGGTTTAAAAGGAAGGTCGGGAGTTAATGATGACCTGGTTCCTCCTGGTTTTCAGCCGAAAAGTTTAAGCGTTGACACGGGTGACTCCAGAGAAAATGATGACAGGCTAACTCTGGGGGAACTGTTGAGGTCCAAAAGGCGAAGAAGTGCTGCCAAAAACTGCTCAGTTGGCGACTGCGGTGATTGCTCAGGGATTGATCAAACACAAAATTCCTACGTAAGGAATGCGGAGAAAACTGACATTGAAATGGGAGGGTCACCAATGGAACCTGTGGAGTTAAATAGGCCCCACGCTACTGCTGCTGGAGGAGCTCAAAGAGACAATGAGGAAGACACAAATGAAGTAGGGCAGAGATTTACCGAAGGAGGTTTAGCTGACGAAAATACGGGAGAAAGCAGTGAGTGTTTAACGCATGAAATGCTAGTGGCAGATCTCGAAGCTCGGATTAGCAAGCTGGAGAGAGCAGTTGCTGAGCGAAAAGCTCGTATTACCAAATGAAAAGTTACTCCACAGAATTAGAACTGTGATGCTTTCATGTCCACTGTCTACTGTCCTTCCATGTCTGTAATACTTGAACTGGATCTCTTTTAAGTTAAAGCTTTTGGATATCATTTCCTTTTCTTCTCCTTCTCATTCAATTACATTTCATTTGTCTTGCTTGGGGTTCGCAGAGGATTGATCTCAGTGCTTTCTGCATGTTTGGATTGCTTGTTGTTGATCATTTGGCTTGAGTAAGAAATGGCAATGCTCTGTGGCTGAGCTGGGTGTCATGTACCTGATGCAGTGGACAAGACTTCATATTTTGCGAACGTATGAATATGAACTTTAAGGCTCCATTCGTTTCATGGAAAATGTAACGTTTCTGAAAAATATTTTTCACGAAGCCATTTTATAGGAAAATGACACAATTTTCCGATATTTGGCTGGAATCTGAAAAAGGCTCGGAAAATAGTTTATGCCGTTTGGTATGGAAATTAAATCAGGTTTTCCTCCATACACTACTTTTAATAATTTTTTATTTTTTAAAAATTGATTTTTAATTTTTTTAATGATCTATTTTCTTTTTTTCTTTTTTTTTTACCTTCTTCTCAAGTTGGTTGCTGGCCACGGCGAATGCTGGCAATTAGCCACAGGCGAGCTCGAGCGTCGCCAAAGGGCAGCGAGGCTCAGGCCTTAATCTACTAATATTTTTTGTTGGTTGTAATTAATGTACTAATTTGTTAAGTGATAAATGAATACTTTGCATGTCAGATATTTATTTACTAATACTCTTAACAAGTGTCCCTTGGCACCATCTCATAGACACTCCTTGACATAACTTAGTAAAAATTGTAATTGATCCTAGTAATTGATCTGCATGCCTTCTATAGTATTGGTATAGGATGGCTTCTACAGCTTCTTATCTCTGCATCCAAATGTTATCTAGCCCATAGTTCTATCCAACCAGTTGATTTGTCGAACCCAAATTGGTAATCATTTCAAAATCCCATTTTTCATTCTTCTTTGCTATAAGCAACGAGTTAAGCTCCTTAGAACTCGGAAGCCTTGGAAGCTTTATGATGCAGAGGGAAATGTCAGGGCATATGGAGCATTGTGAAACCCTCGAGGCCTGCTTGCAAGGCCGTCTGTCATTGGAAAACACTCGATTCTCTATTATTAATATTTGCAACTTTGTAAATGAACTTACAATTTGATGCGACCGAATCACTGTGAAACTAGGTGAGAATGCTGACTTATAAATACGACCCCTTGTCAAATGAATTCACATCAGCACTGAAAATAAGCATTCATACCATTAATATTAACACCTGCAGAGACAATGGCACTGCGAGCTACCAACGTTTTGCGCATCGTGTTATGGTTCACCTCCATGTTCTTCACTGCCACCGCTCAGAGTAACGGGATCGGTACCTTCTACACCCCACCGTACCAGCGTAAGCTTTCGCTTCTCTATATTTGTTTGCTTCTAAATCTTGTCGTGAGCATACCAAGCGATGGGAGTCTCTGTGTATCTCTTCTGTATGGTTCAATTCAAATTCTGCAGCCTCCGCTTGTTATGGATTCGAAGACCAAGGGGTGATGATTGCTGCAGTGAGCAAAGCACTTTGCAACGACAGTGCAGCCTCTGGCCAATACTATCAAGTCAAGTGCGTCGGCGCCAGGAACCAAGGCGTTCCGATGCCATACCGTGGAAGCGGGACTGTGGTGGTGAAGATTGTGGACCGCTGCCCGCCCAACTCATGTTGAGGAACGATTGATTTATCGCAAGAAGCAGTTGCATTGATAGCAGATCCTAATGCTGGCGATATCAACATACAATACCAACGGTATGTGACCCTTTTTTAATCCTTCATGGTTCATTTCGCCATCACAAAAGCTTTATCAAACAAATCATTAATCGGGGTCTACATCGTGGTTATGCAGGGCCTAAATTCAGCCGGCGGAAGCTCCGTGGCTCGTCGAGGAACCAATTTTTGGAACCATTTCCTCAAGAAATAGTAATAATGGAAACTCTAAAGTCTCAACTTCTGACATCTACTCATTTGATTCAGTCTTGCTTCTACTTAATTGTACTCTTCAGCTGTTAAGAGTCGGAAAGTTCAAGATGCATTATGTTCATGCAGCATGTCCTGGTCCTAGAGAGCTCTTTTGCTCCTCCGCGGACAGCTATCAGTAATGAACTCCTTTTCCTCCCAGTATCTACTGATGTATACACTATCGAGTATCGATCAAAACTTAAGCTCCGTGCGCTCAGACTCGAAGCATGTGATGATTCTCTTCGTGCTACAATCTTTGAAGTTTGCAGCGGCGAAGCGGACAGCTATACCTAGACAATTTGCCTGTTAATGAGTATTGAGACTGCAATAAAATCCAAGCAAAATACATGGCAAACCATCAATAGAGATCTTGTGGAAATCTCTCACTCTCCCTCTGTCATGTCCATGTCCATCGAAGAGACCATTGTCAAGATAGGGATATTGGACTTCAATGGAAGTACAGAATACTTTAGAGATTGCATTACTCACTTGAGAAGGAATACTAGAAAATAATGCTACTTTTGTTTTGCTTAAAATGAATGATCTAATATTATTACTTGTATCGCTTGAAATAATCAGCCAAGATAGGGATATTGGGCTTCAATGGAAGTAGAGAATAATACTTTTAGAGGTCAGACGCTCTTGCAGCTGAGAATGTGGATACGTGTTGTACCAGAACCAGGTGAAAGAAAGGTTGGGCTACGCATACAGATGACTGCTCATGAAGTCCTCTTCAGCAATTTTTTCATTGCCTTTGGAAAGATGTGTTGCATTGCAGTGTAGCTTCAGAGCAATACAATCAAGGACACTCAATGACATAGGAATTTGGCACGGTTCATCTTCTTTTCTGGCGAGGATGAACAGCACTTCGCATAGCTCTCAAATCTCCGGGTAACCTCTCGTGCCGCCATGGCCACTTGAGCTTGAAGCTTGGCTCGAGGGTCCGACCTCCACCTTCGAAGCTCGTGGGTGGGTCGCAAGCTACCATGGCCAAGCTTCGAAGCAGCTTGAAGGTCTAGCTTCGAAGCTCACAGCCGCCATGGCCACTCGAGCTCAAAGCTTGGCTTGAGGGTCTGACCTCAACCTTCGACGCTTGCCGGGTTGTCGGGCAAGTGCCGATGAGCGCCGCCAGATGTCTAGGTAGCAGCAGCGGGCAATGAAGCAAGAGCGCTGGTGGAGTTTGACCAAGCGATGGGAGAAGATGCACGGTCCAAGTCATCTTTTTTAGGGAAAATTCTAATTAAGGACCTCAAGTGGGGTTAAATTCTCAAAAAAATGTCCAAAGTGAAATATTGTGTCAAATAAAGGCGTGAAGTATCCAATCGGTTTCAAATAAGGACCTGAGTGCCCAAAAAGTCTCAAATAAGGACTTGGATCCCCGGTCGGCCAAAATGCGTGCAGGCCGGCGAGAGAAGTTACTGTTCCGACACCGGAATAGTAACTTTTTAATTTTTTTTGTATTTTCTTTCTGGTTTTCCTTTTTCTGTTTTTTTTTATTTTCCTTTTCCTTTTCTTTTTTTTTCTTCTCTTCCTCCGCTGGCCATAGCCCAGGGCCAGCAGAGGTCGCCGGCCTCAGGGGAGGCCGCCCTCGCCGGCATCGGGCGAGGGCCGCCCTCGCCAGCATCGAGGTCAAGCCTCGCCTGCAACTGGCGAGGCCGGCCTCGCCTGCAACTGGCGAGGCCGGCCTCGCTCGACGCCGGCGAGGCTCGACCTCGCCGGCAACAGGCGAGGCCGACCTCGCCCGACGCCGGCGAGGCCGACCTCGCCCAGCCCAGGCGAGGGCGGCCTCGCCCGACGCCGGCGACCTCCGCCGGCCCCGGCTATGGCCGGTGGAGGAAGAGAAGAAAAAAAAAGAAAAGGAAAAGGAAAAAAATAGAAAGAAAATAATTAAAAAATTAAAAAGTTATTGTTCCGGTGCCGGAATAATAACTTCTCGCCGGCCGGTAGGTATTTTGGCCGGCCGGGGACCTAGGTCCTTATTTGAGACTTTTTGGGCACTTCGAGTTCTTATTTGAGACTGATTAGACACTTCATGCCCTTATTTGACACAATATTCACTTTAGACCCTTTTTTGAAAATTTGACCCCGCTTGAGGTCCTTAATTGGAATTTTTCCTCTTTTTTAAAGTGATTTTGGAAGGGAGGGTAAATATGTTATAATGGTTATAGTTTGTGATTTTTGTGAAGGTTTTTTCCCTCTCTAGAAAGCGGACGAAGCTAGCCAAATTCGTTAAAGCTAACAATATAAGAAAATGAACTATGTGATGTAAAATTCTAAGTTCCCATTAAATTGTGATCAATGATAGATTACAAATAAAAAATTATTATCACAACATTTATTAATAACATCAGAGTAAAGGCCTTTTTTGTTCTAAGGTTCAACAACTTAATTATTCTTAAAATTGATTATAAGTAAATTTTTAAGTATTTAATTGAAAATAAATTAAAAAAAAGAAAGAAACTTCGGGTCAGCCATGCTTTGCTCCACTCATTTATTGCCACGTATTGGAGTGGGGCTCACTTTTCAAATATACCCTTTCTCCTCAGTTTCTCTCTCCCCTCAGCCTTTGATGATATTCTTCCCTCCTTTGATGATATTCTTCTTCTACATGTTTGGATCTCAATTGCACGAAAAAACCAGAGCTCGTCCATGGCCATCGCAATTTGCTAACATCTGTTTTAGTTATTCCCGGATTAAAAAACGCACCAACAACAAACTCCGTCATTATAACTTACTCTCTATGCCATAACGGAAACACCGAAAATCCCATTCGAGTCTCCAAACGCCGATCAAATCTGGTTGAACGACGTCGACGGCGATGCTCGCGAGCCGTTCATCCAAAATTTGGCCAGCTCACTCTCCAAAAGCTCACCAGCTCTGGTCGAATGTGCTAACGGCGACCACAATGCTGATGGCCGGTAACGCTAGCTATGCATGGCTAGCCTCGAGCCCATGTCGTCCGTGGCCTTAAACGACAAAAAGTAAGCCAAAGAAAAGAGTGAGAGAAAAAAGAGGTGGGGGCGGGGGGGGGGGGGCGGCGGCGGTAAGGAGGAGGTGGAGGAGAGAGAATAAATCTAAAAAGTGGGTGCCACTTGAACACGTGCCAATAAATGATTGGAGAGGAGCGGAGTTGAGCGAAGTGTGGCTGACGTGGAGCTCCAGGAGCATGCAATATTTTCTCGAGAAATGATTAAGTGACAAACCTTAATTTAATGTGAGAATAATAACATATTCTGGATCACAAAAAAAAATAACAAATAATTATAAATTATTATAAGGTCCACTCTACCAAGAATTTGTGGCTTATGACATACTTTTATTCTTACATTGGCCCAAAAACGGTTATGTTAGCAAAGCCTCCCCCATTATTTGACAAAAAAAAAGGGTTCATAACACTAAAAACTTCAAATTGGATTTATCTCAAACTAATTTTTTTACCACAAAAAACCTCAAACTGGTACACATTTGATAAATTTATCAAAATTAATTTTTTTACCACAAAAGATATCAAAACTTGTATATTTGTAACAAATTTATCTTCAGTTAAATTATATTAATATCACAAAAAATCACAAACCGGTACACCTATGAAAAACGGAGGGTAAAACCCAAGCTAATAAATTCGTCAACTGTCATGTGTTATCCAACTCAGAAATTTGACGGTAAAATTTAACGGAAACTTAAGTTAATCACCGGTGTACTAGTTTGGGGTTTTTGATGGTCAAAAAATAAATTTGAGATAAATTTATCACAGATATACCTGTTTGGAGTTTTTAATAATATTAATCTAAAATTTAAAAAGGATTGCACTCTTTCCACTCTCTTAGCTCTCACACTCCCTTTTATAGTGTATTGACCATATTACCCTCGCTAAGAGTCAAAAGTGGGGCTCGTTTAGGAATTTTTTATTTGTTTCTTTTTTTTCTTCCACATTCCTTTTTCTTCTCTGTGTTTTCCTTTATTAGGGACCAATGGATATGAAGATGACGCCGTCTCCAACAATGGCTCCTTGATGGGAGTGTTGATCTCTTTATCCTCCCGAATGGCCAGCTACTAAAAAGAGGGACTAAGATGCAAATTAGGGAAGACGAAGATAAGGCTTATGGCGGGTATGCTATTCCACACACAAATGGCTCTCTGGGCCTTTATAAAAGAGACTGCTTTTTAGCTACTAAGCCCCTCTTCGAATTTTGATTCGCACCTTAGAACTACTTTATAGTAGCAGAATTTTGATGCATAGATTCCATACCATGACAAGTGCAGAGCATGCTACCAGGACTAATCAGCGCACGTACGTTTGTTTAGAGAATCATACCAGGCAGAAAGATAGAAACAGAGATTTAGGGATTCATAACACAATTTTTATTTCTCGAGGCTTCTTTCTGAGAGCATATCATGCCTCTAAATATTACAGGCATGACCTTTTATAGGCACGAATATAGAAAATTTTACAAACGACTACACAAATGATCAATTATTGGCGAAGTTCTGGAAATTACCAATAATTTGACACTCCCTGACCGATCATAAAGGCTTTTACAACTAACAGATGACAAGAAAAAATTTGACTAGTGACAATAAAGACTGACAAGCGTCACAAACGGCTTTTACAGACGACTAAAACACCTTTGGACGGCGGTTTTTCTTCCTTTTTGCACGTTTTTCTTCTTGATACAGTGATACTATAGTACCAAACAGGATGAACAGTACATGCACAGTGCCGAACAGTCCATGAACAGTGATTTTTTGAAAATTGAGCTGGTTTTTTCAACATGCTTGGTAAGGCTTCAGAGATCATATTTTTGGATGGGTTCTTCAGTGTTGTCATCATCAGAGCTATTCGAACTATCTCTATCTTTTTGTTTTATGTAATTTCTAAAGATTCGTTCAATTTCCGCAAACTCTTGGTCCACATCTTCATGAAGTTCCGAAGACTTTTGCTTTTTTCGTGAAGACTCTAGAAAGTCTGCAGAACTTGAGACAATATTAGCGGAACTTGACGGTATACGTGGCTGAGGAAAATTCTCTAATTGCAGTGACAGATTATCTTTGTCATCGCCTAGACTGAGTGCTAGTTGTAGCTCACTGTAATCATATGGGTTTTGCGATAATGGTCCTTCTCATGAATTCTGTGACTGAGAGGCTTGGGATGAGGACAGGGCCTCTTGAGATGAGGAAGAACTAGCTTTATCCGAAGCAGCAGTAGCATACATATCTGCTTGCATATCTATGCCATAATATTGTCCCAGTGCTATATCAATTATTGCCTGATAGCTGTGATCAGCTGGATGATCCCAAGACACATTGCTAGAACTGGCTGGCCATACTTTTGGTAGTATCACATGGTTGTATTGACATAGAAATTTCTGGAGTTCTTTACATTCCTGGGAAAGTGGAGAGATTTTGCATGGAAGGGTTTTGTAAAACTTTTCTAAAACTAGTTGAAGTTTGTAGGTAGTTACTCCTACATCAGATGGAGTTTTGCTTATGTCTCCATTTCGACGAATAAAAACCCATGGTCTGCTAAACAGAACTGTTGTATGCAACTTTGGATTGGGTCTACAGGCTCTAAGCTGCTCCTGAAATATGCATTTCCAACCTCCCAATGATTTGAACCAATTAAGTATGTCACCCAAATGCTTAAACTTCTTTTCTCCCAAGAGAATTCTACCAATAATAAAAATAATTCTGATTGTTGGAAATTCAATGGCTATGGTATAAAGATTGAATAAATACCAACAAAACCACTTGAATTCCTCTGGGAATTCGTCTTCAAGATTAAGGGAGATAGGATGAATGAAAGGATATTATGGATACAGTTCGCTTGATTTGAGACTTAATCCTCCGAACTTGCTGAAAATTAGCAGTTAATATTTCCACATTAATGATGGCAGATTTTCATAAAGGGTATTGTTCTGGATGTATCTAGGAACTTCTGGCAGATACTGCCTGCTTGGCCAAGAAAATTTCATCTTGATAGGTTTGTATCCACCGAACGGATTTCGAGATACATACATATTTATAGATGAAACTGGTGCAGCAAATTCTTTTGGCCTGGATAAGAAATCAGCAAACACATTCATTTTTCCTACTATATGCTTGGTTTCAAAGGAATATTTTGAAAACTATTTCGCCCATCCGAGGAGTTGAAGATGAGGAATTTGCTTTTGTTTGAACTTTAGCATATGGGAAAATGAGGACATATCTAGTTCCACTAGAAAATGATGTCAAATAAGATAAAATTCAAACTTTTTGATACAATATTTTACCGTCAAGATTTCCTTGAAAGTTGAGTGATAATGCATTTCACTTGACGTAAATTTTCCACTTTTGTGTCCACAGATCTGACACTTGTCATCAATTTCTTTGAATAAAACGTTAGCCCAATATTCATCGCTTGCATTTGTTTGCGGGACTCTTTTCCCAGTAGAAGGGATTTGCAGAGGAGGGAGATGCTACAAAATTTATTTAAGGCATTCGATTGATTTAGTCTGCTAAGGTCCCTATGGAGGGGCATTCTTTTTTAGCATCTATTATAGCGAACTCATGAAGTTGGTGATTTTGAGAACGAATCTCTGAGATAATTTACTATCCCAAGAAATTGTTGGACCTGTTTGAGAGAGAAATTCTCATCAGGAAATTTCTGCAATTCTTTGATAATATGGGGACCAGGATAGTAAGTCCCGTCCTTAGGATGCATTCCGAGGAATTCGATTTCCCAGTGGGCAATAATCATCTTTGTTGACACCTAAATTTTGCCTAGTCATTTAGGGTTTAATTGCACAAAAACTAGGGATTAACTTTTAACCCCTAAATAAAAATATTTTCATTATATTACATGGCACATAGATATTATGCGCATTTGCATTAATAGAATTTAGTAAAACGTATTTTCTTTTTATTTTATTTTAAAAAATCATTATAAAAATTTAAAAAGAAAAAAGAAAAGAGAGAGAGAAGACAAAAGAGCGGTCTCCCTCTTAGCACACTTACAGAAAAGAAGAAAAGGGGAAGGGACACAGAAGAAAGTAGTCTGCATATTTCCTTAAAGCAAAAGGTCACAAGAAGAGACAAAAGTGGGCAGAGCTATCTTCATTGATCTCGGTCAATGCACGTCCGGAACAGGGGAAGAAAGGGAAGAGAACAGAGAGCAAAAAAAGAAGAGAGAACGAGAGGAGAGACGGAAAGAGAGTTTCGGAGAGCGACAGAGTGACCAAGTAAAAAGGGGCCGAGAGCTAGAGTGTTCCTCCGACAACCACGGCGCCCGAGCCTTCGTCGACGAGTAGCTCGTCCGACGTTTTCCCTCTCCTGAGCCAAAGCCGCGGTAGGTTTTGGTTTGTTTTTTTGGGGTTTTAGGTTGATTCCCCGAGGATCCAGGCTTGGAGGCGTGCGAGGCGACTGGACTAAGTCCGATATATCTCAAGTTCGCCCTCTATTCGCCGTCGCCGAGCTGGGTAGGGCCACTTCCGGGGACTGAGCTCTGGTTCTTCTTCACCCTGATTGTAGCTCAGTTTCGCCCAGTCTCCGTTCAACCGAGATCAGGATTTAGTGTTTTTCGTTTGTGCTTGCGTTCGATGTGAAAGAACCATTTCCGAGTTGATGTTGAGCATGGCTTGTTCACTACATTTTGAGTTTGGGTTGATTTCACGAGCGGTTTGAGCAGGGGGTTTCCTTTCCATTATTGCACACCACGTGTTTGCTGAAATGCATCAACTAGATCCGTGAACTTTTTTCTTGAGTCCGGTTTGTTGGAATGTCAGGATGTACGTTGGTTTGTGATGCCTGGAGATGGGGTTGGGTTATATGATTCCCCGAACCGCACTGTTCACGACAAATGCTTTCATTGTTCCATGTTTGTGCTTTTTCGTTCTTCCGTCTTCTGTGTTCTCTGCTGATGTAGGTTCGTATGTGATGTGTTTGGCCGGGCATTGCGAGGGACGATGGTAAGACTTGTTAACTTTGATGGTTGGTTTGGTAGCGCGAGATAGTGCCATTATTGTTGAGCATAGGACGCTGTTGTTATTGTTGAAGTTCCGGTGTTTTAAAACAAATGCGAAGCGTTAAAAATTTCTGGGTAGCAAGAACGAAGCAAAAGTTGGTGTTCTACTGTTCTGGGCTTCATGTATTGGTTCCTGGGCAATGGGAAGAAGACGTCCAGAAGGGAAGGAAAAAATAAGAAAAGAAAAAGAAACAAAAAGAAAGGAAAAGGAAAAGGGAGGAAAAGAAAAAAAATTAGAATAGAAATTGCTAAACGGGGGTCCCGGTTGGTCGGAGAGCTGGGTCAGGCGGTCGGGCGGATTAGGTCAGGAGACCCGGTCCGGAATTCTTATTTTATTAATAAAAATATTACAATATTAAAAAATATATAAAAATATTAAAAATTCCAAAATAAAAATTCGAAAATGTTTAAAAATCCAAAATATTAAAAAGTCTAAAAAAAATTAAAAATCTTAATTAATTACAAAAATCAGAAAAATTCCAAAAATCTGGAAAATCAAAAATATTGTTTGGGCTTTGAAATTGGCTTTTCTCGCCCTTTTGGGTGATTAGTGCCACTTTTGATTGCATGTTTCTTGATTTACATATTTTGAATTGTGTGTTTAATTTAACCTTGCATGCGGTTAATAAAGCACATTAGGTTCGCGTATTGATTGTTGCTTCCCTTACCTCGATTAGGGATGGAATTTCGAGACTCCCAATTGCTGCATGAATACGTTTGATGGTGTTTGAACAAGGTTAGGTATCAAAAGGGAACTAGTTGATTAATTAATGTAATCAAGTCTCTGAACCCTTATAATCTTTGATTCGTAGAAGTGAATCAAGTCTCCCATACTTTTACTTGAGTGTCTAATCGATCCACCAAAAACTGATTAGTGGTGGCTCCTAAATGAAATTGATTTGCATATTAATAACGTAAACCTAAGTTGCAAATTGGTATGAGCTTGGGAGAGCTCGAGTTAGGTTTAAACTTAATAATTTATTAGCCAAACCCCTTAGGCGGCAAGGCCGGTTCGGGAAGATCGTGACAATCTTTTTCTAGGACAACATGATGTCATATTTTTAGATCAATTCAGCAAATTGGCTTATAAATTACAATGAGAATCCTCATCTGGGCTATAGATAAGGATATCATCAATGTAAATTTGAGCGTTGGTCAAAATAGGCTAGAAGATTCTGCACATAGATTTCTGAAATAATGAAGGATCTGTTTTAACTTCTCAGGGTGTGTGTTTGATGAGTTGTTTGATGGAATGAAGAGAAAAAAAAGAAGATGGTTTGGTGAAAGCAGAGTAGGGATTAATAAGGGAGAGATGAGTTTTCGAAATCTCATTAAGGTATAAAACCTCATAAAGATAGTCAATTTTAAGAACATTTGAAGTACGAACATCTAAAGGAGCATTTACATTGACTGGTGGAGTAGAATCGGTAGAATCACTCATGATGGAACAAATCTACCTTTTTCACCTGGTATTTCATCTAAAAACAAACAAGTAGACTGAATAGAACGCTGGCTCTGATACCAAAAAGTGGGATTAAGATACAAATCAGGGAAGACGAAGACGAAGACAAGACTTGTGACAGGTATGCTAAGGATTATCCTTTTCACGTTCAGGTCTTGCTCTCGTTGCCTATGGGCTCACGCACCGCGATCATTTTGTTTCGATGCCGTGAGAATCAAAGGATCGCCGGAGAGAATTACAAGCCCTCTCTGCACTAGTAAAGCTTGGAGTGATCGTGATTAGCGTGGCTAATCCTCATCCCGCTATGGAGGTTCAACACCAAGGCCAAGCTCTACAAAGAAGTCTCGCTCTCCTACCTATTCCTCACTAGTGATACGAAATGGTGGAAAAGGCGAGATTGATGAACCTCAAGTATGTGAGGCACATGAGAAAGGTGAGGCAATATGCATCAAGCTATGTGGCCGCAACGTAGAGTAAGCTCCTCTCGTTGCTGCTGGAGGCGGCGTTCAAAAAGACGATCACGAGAGGTGGCAAGGGCGTGTCTCCGGAGTTCAACACAGCGTTTGAGGAGGAGCACCGGAAACAGATGTCATGGACCATGCCGGACAAGAAGCCAAGGGAGGTGATCAAGCTGTCCCTTGTGTTGGCATAGGGGTGGTTCTACCAGACGTGCCAAGAATTTTGTCATGGGCGATGGCGAGGTAGAGAGAAAGCTTGTGAGGTTCTATAAGACCGTGCAGCTGTTGGTGTGCGCGGAGGTCTCGGAGCAGGAAGATGAGGACGCACCGGTGATACGCATCAACACAAGCGACAACAGGACGAAGTAAAGTGAAACGAAAAACAAAGGAAACAAATGAAAGAGAAAGACCTCAAATGGGCCTCACATTTGACTACGTGAGATAAAGCATTCTAAGATGGAAAAAGTGAGGGGTAATATAGTTACCATACTGCGAAAGGCCCTAAAAAAGAAAAAAAAAATTCCGCGTCAATCGAATGGTGGTGCAGTACTGTATGGCCGGAAACGGTTATTCACAGATAAAAGCGCCGGTACCATTTGAAGCAACGAGTCGCAGTCACGCCCTCCGTGCAGTGCTGCGACCCAATTACTCCCAGGCGCTTTCTCGCTCGTATGCACATCCTCCTCACTCACCTTCTTGTTCTTACCATTCTGAGCTTCCTCTGCCATCTCGATCCTCCGTTCCCGCTTTCCAAACCATGGAGAACAAGCCCATCTTCGTGGTGGAAGAGAGGAAAGAGCTCATGCTCTCCCCGAACGGAGACGCCGACCCGGCCCCGAGAACGGGCCACTTCCTCAAACCCTCCGCGGCGGAGCCCGAGACCGACCCGCCTCCGCCCGTCCCGACCCCGCCGCCGCCGGAGAGCTTGCCGATCAGCGTCAAGTTGGACAACTGGCGCCGCCCGACCAAGAGGTGGACCGCGTGGGTCGATCGCATGGAGTCCGCGCACGAGCCCGCGTGGAGAAGAGCCGGCATTTACGACGCCATCAAGTGTTCGACGTTCTCGATCCGGAAGCACCCTGGCTTGGTCCTCGGGCTCGCTCAACGTTGGTGTCCCGACACGAACACCTTCGTTTTCCCCTGGGGCGAGGCCACCATCACGCTGGAGGACGTGAAGGTCCTAGGGGGTTACTCGGTCTGGGGATCCTCCCCTGTTTCGAGCCATCTCGGGAGCCACTCGGGGGAGGTCCAGGCGAAGCTCGAGCAAGCGAGGTCCGAGATGACAAAGACCCCGGCAAACGTGGTGGACAGCTGCAAGTGGATGGAGAAGTTTAGGGACACCGGGAGCGACATTGAGCACGAGGTCTTCCTTGCGTTCTGGCTGTCGAGGTTTGTATTCGCGGGCTCTTCCGACGTGATCACCGCGAGTGTACGGCACATGGCGATAGGTCTGGCTAGAGGCGTGAGGATTGCACTTGCGCCCGCTGTTTTAGCTAGTATTTATAGAGATTTAAGTTGGCTGAAGATTGTTTTAGATGGGCTAGTTCCAGGGATGAAGGATGGAAATGAAGGGAAAGAGATTTATGTAAAAGTGAGGGCGCCGTTTGCTTTGGTTCAGGTATGGGCCTGGGAGAGATTTGTGACCACTGTCAGGCCAAATCGTAGAGAGGTTCAGCCAGGGGAGCCTAGGTTGGGTCGATGGCACAAATTGAAAAAATTGAACCTTCAAAATGTGCATTCCATGATGGGCGAAGCCGGAGTGCATTTTAAATGGCGTCCCTACAGCTTGGCCGTGAATGACTTGGCGTCCTATGCATTTTATGGTGAGAAAGAGAACTGGGTATCGCTGGAGGAGGACGCCAATGCGGAACTGAGGTCATTCGCTCACTGCTTGATGGCTTGTGAGTTGCCCGGGCTGGATATTGTCGAGAAGTATTCGCCTCATCGAGTGGCCATGCAATTCGGGATGGATCAAGATATGCCAGGTCGGGTTGCCCCCTGCAACCAGGACCCTGAGATTGCTTGGGACAACTACAATAAGTCAATCCAAGGTGTGCAGTTGTACATTCCAACGAGGCTTTACAAACCGTGCGTAACAGCTCGCTATGCTGAGTGGTGGGCTTCAAGGAGTTCAGATAGATCAATGCAGGGATTAAAAGGAAGGTCAGTAGTTAATGATGACCCAGTTCCTCCCGGTTTTCGGCTGAAAATCGTTAGTGTGGACACAGCCGACTCCAGTGAAGATGATGATGGGCTAACTTTGGGAGAATTTTTTAGGTCCGTTAAGCGAAGAAGAGCTACCGGGAGCTGCTCGGTTGGTCTCGGCAACAAATGCTTGCAGAATGATCAAATGCAAAGTTCCTTCTTACAGAATGTGGGTAGAGGAGACACTGACCTCGAAACGAGAGCGTCACCAATGGAACCTGTCGTGAGGAATAGGCCCCACGATACTGCTCCTGGAGGAGCTCAAAGAGACAATGAGGAAGGCACTAATGGAATAGGGCAGAGATTTACTGACGGAGGTTTAGCCGACGAAAATGCGGGAGAAAGCAGTGAGCGTTTAACGCATGAAATGCTAGTGGCTGATCTCGAAGTTCGGATTAGCAAGTTGGAGAGAGCAGTTGCTGAGCGAAAAGCTCGGACTACCAAATGAAAGTCACTCTGAAGAATTCGAACTGTGATGCTTTCTATAAATTTTCTACAGTCCTTCCATGTCTATAGTATTCAACTAGATCTCTTTTTTGTTAACGCTCTAGACTATCATTTCTTTTCCTACCCTTCTTATTCTATTTCATTTCATTTTTGCTTTTTGGAGGTTCGCAGAGATTGATCTCAATGCTTTGTGAATGTTTAGATTCCTTGTTCGGTTGATTATTTGGCTTGTGTGAGAAGTGGCAATGCTTTGTGGCTGATTTTAGTGCCATGTATCTGATGCAGTGGACAAGACTTAATTTTTTGTGAATGTGTGAAAATGAATTTAAAAGTTCCAGAGAAATCCGAATGAATAGCCGTCGGCTTTTTAACAACCATCATCTATCAAAAACTGGCACGAGCATTGCCTGCTGAGGATATCCCCTGCACAACGATATTAAAGTATTTTCCAGGGTCAAAAGGTTATTTTTCCCGGGAATATGTCCTAGATCTTGTATCATTCTGCTTTCCATTATGTCGAAGACTAGAATCACAGCCTGTGATTATTGTATCTGGTTCTGGAAGATGCCGTTTTTTGACAAAGATCATCCTGATACGGAAATGTCTTGAGAATGAAAATTTCTTGATTCTTCCCACTTCAAATGATACAGAGTCGACTTGTGCAGCAGTTTTTGTTTCAATTGAGCTAGCTCACCTGTTAAGTCTCGCCAAATTACAAAAAGAAAAAACAGAGCTATACCGTTAATAGTTGATTCCCTTGCAATTTTGAGGGGAATTCTCATATTGAAGAACTTTCACTCAAAAGGAATGGTACAAGTGCTTTTGCTCCTCATGCAATATCAAGTCAAAAAGGGTGCTGTTGCTCATTTGGGTTGATCAGATTGCAGAACGTCATATTGCAGATCACTGATTTGGAGAAAAGGGTAATTGGAAAACTCAATTGCACCATTCGTTCTACGTCCTAGCTGAGGATTTGTTCCACAAGAAATGAGATTATTTAAAAGTGGAACAACAAAGCCAATTAACCTTTTCGAGCTCTCTCTGGCTCGTTCAAATGGAATGGCCTGAGAGAGTAGGCTTGTGTTGTGCCCTGAGATCTGATGTACAATTTAAAATTGCATGAGCTTATTATTAGGAGGGAAGAGGTCCAGAAAAGAAACATGCTAAATTTGATAAACAAAAGATCAGGCACAGAGAGGGAGGCAGCTAAGCAAACGTGTGTACCTGTCTCTCTTTTCTTAATTTTAGCAAATTGCAGTTATAATAGGGTCTCTCTCATTCTGTGCGAACTCCCTGGGTGGAGAGAGTATTGCAGGGAAAGATGATCTAAGTAAACATTTTTCTGCATTCTTGTGTTTTCTCAGAGATCTTTAAAAAAAAAAAAAGAGTCTGGTTCCTTCTAGGGGTAAAAGAGAATGCTTCTTTTGTCCTTGTTTCTCACTGAAATAGTACTGTTCTCGGTTTATGAGCAGTTGTAGGATAGGATCTTTTTTTTTTTTTTGGGGTGGGGTTTGAGATCTATTATGATTACAAATTCGGTGTGATCGGTCCATCGTCAAAAGATATTGTTTCTGGCTTTTTGATGGTGGCTGTATCCGAGTACTTGGGGATTGAAAGCGCTACGAGGAGGAGAAAATGAGCTGTTTTCAATGTTGCATGTCCGAAAGAAGACTCGCCCGAAAATCATTGAAGAAGAGCATTCAAGAATACCACGACACAAAGACTTTAGCCTCATTCGCCAACATCTCCTTCAAATCAGGTAACAATCTCACATCAACTGTCGCTGAATGATCCTTCGGTCCAGGTCTGTCTTTGTTCGAATATGATATAACAAATACTTGTCATTGATGATTCTGCATATTCTCTTCGTGAAATATGTCCATGAATCGACAGAATAAAACGTGCCTGTAAAGATACTTTCAACATAATCCAACTACAATTGAACATCAGATTAAGCTCTTCTCGAAGGCCAATTGCGAAATTCTGGAGGCTCTACTCATGTTGCATTATATCTTCGTGCCTTCAAATTTAAGCGTTTTTTCAGTTCCTACCATGTTTGTTGGCACATATACAGTGATATCTCCTTGAATGGCTTGAAGAATCTTGGTAGTCACGTCATAGTCCCTGAATCAGATCACGATTCTGAGTTCTTCATTTATAAATTCTTTGGATCATGAAAAGCTAGTGTTAACCTAGCAGAGAGAGAGAGAGAGATGTAGGATTAAGGAAGTCAATCAGCATCTTTGACCATGTCTTACAATTTTGGATTGTCCTGAAAGTTTTTGTCACGAGCACAAGTGATGCGAATGCTTGATGATATTAGGTAACATAAACTTCAGGCTTCTAAACTAAAGGCAATACTTCGCAAAACTGATCAAGAAAAAATTTTCCTTAATGCAGATAGCAGCAGGCGCAGATACATCACCGAAGAAATAAAAAAAATCGGAAAAGGGAATATCGCAGCTCAGATATTTACATTCAGGGAGCTGTGCGTTGCAACAAAGAATTTCAACCCCGATTCTCTAATCGGTGAAGGCGGTTTCGGGAGAGTGTACAAAGGACATATAGAGAGCAAAAATCAAGTAATGACGTGAAATATCTCCCTCCCTTTTGTGTCTTATCTTGTTGCTAAAAAAACTGAATTAACAGTTAATACGCACCACCGTGTGTCGAGCATTACTTATCAGGTGGTTGCCGTTAAGCAACTCGACCGGAATGGGTTTCAAGGGAATAGGGAGTTCCTTGTGGAGGTCTTGATGTTGAGTCTGCTACACCATCCTAACCTTGTCAATTTGGTTGGATATTGTGCTGACGGAGATCAGAGGGTTCTTGTATATGAGTACATGCCTAATGGTTCTCTAGAGGACCACCTTCTCGGTGAGTTTGGCATCTGAGTATAGATCTCTGAAACAAACTAACCGAAATCGTCCAAAAGTTGATCTCGAATTTTGAAAACAAAAGCATGTAGGTTGATTCCTGAATGCTTTTTTCTTGGACTTTTTCAGAACTGCCTCCGGGGAAGGCACCCATGGATTGGAACACCAGGATGAAAATCGCTTCAGGAGCTGCAAAAGGGCTCGAGTACTTGCATGAGCAGGCCAATCCCCCCGTGATATACCGTGATTTCAAGGCATCCAACATACTACTGGACGAGGAATTCAACCCAAAGCTCTCCGATTTCGGGCTCGCGAAGCTAGGTCCCACAGGGGACAAGAGCCATGTGTCGACACGGGTCATGGGCACTTACGGTTACTGCGCACCTGAATATGCGCTGACAGGCCAATTGACAACAAAGTCCGATGTGTACAGCTTTGGGGTTGTTTTCCTGGAGATCATCACAGGAAGGAGAGTAATTGACAATACAAGGCCAACTGAAGAGCAGAACTTAGTTGCTTGGGTAGGTCTGAAAGGTTTTCAACCTTCTACTGAATAATTAGCCTCTCATACAACTCAAGCCTTTTCAAATTGATGGTAGCAATGCCTGATAAATTTTTTATAATCCGACTCTCATTTATTCATCGGGTTATAATTTTTGTCAGTCTATTAGAGGCCTATCAGGATCAAAAAACATTTTCAAGCCTTGAACTGATGGAAATTACTTGATCTTGCTCTTAGGCACAACCTCTATTCAAGGACAGAAGGAAGTTCACATTAATGGCTGACCCGTTGCTTGAAGGGGCCTATCCGATAAAGGGTCTTTACCAGGCTCTCGCAGTCGCGGCTATGTGCCTTCAGGAGGAGGCGAGCACTCGGCCTCTGATCAGCGACGTCGTGACGGCTCTCGAGTATTTGGCAAACAGGAACAAGCAAGAGGAAAATGTTGCCGAAGAGAACGGTGCCAAATGTGGTTTTCCTGGTGCTGGGACAGATGGAGCAGAAATTGAGACCGTTAGTTAGAGGTGGTGATGAGAGAAAATGCCTCTGGGGAGTCTGAAAAGAGAAGAAAGGAAATCGAATGGTTCGACTCAAACTTGTGTAAAACCTTCCATAGCCATGCGAATGTCATCTCCTCTGATATCTTGTTCTGTTTTCTTGTCTCAAAGTTGTGTGTTTCTGGTCAGATAAACTGACGTTTTCGATTATCTATGTGGATTCGAGTGGGAAAATCAAAAGTTGGAGAAGGAAGGATTGACTGAAATCCACTGGAAAATTACAGAAGGCATGGGATTAAACTTGTCAACAGCCTGATTATCCATCCATAATCAATCACTTGCAGTTGATTTGGAAAAAAAATTGGGAGATATATAACCCAAAATTTAGGCAGTCATCATCACATCCTTCTTTTTGTCCAAAACTACAGTTTGAAAAACGTTGGAAGAGTGAGTACAAACGACAGCTTCCTTTTCTGGTGGGGCAACAAGGTACATCTTGTATTTAGGCATTGTTTTTGATTTTGTGCCGGTTGTTGGTACGACGTTCTCGTTCTTGATAGCTTAGTTTGACTGTTGCCATGCTGTCACGCTATGGTGTGATGCACTATTCGTGCAAGACTACGAAGGAAATTCGCAATTTACAATGGTAACACTTCTCGGCCCTTTGCATATCGAAAAGCTTTTCCAAAAAACTATCTTTTCGAATAAAAGAGTTTACATTTTCAAAGCGTTAGCTTTCCATGAATTTTCTGAATTTCAAAACTTGCACTTTTTTGTGATGTGTGCGGTACTTGAAAAAATCAATGAGACACTTAAATACTTCTTTGTTAAAATTGAAATCGTCATAAATTTTGGGTATTAGATTTATTTTCAAGAGGCTTAGCGTCAGGGTGTTTTGCATGAACTCCAGCCAATTCAATCATAACGTGTTTAAATTAGTCCACTCACCGAACTTTTAATTTATTCAGTATAGTCATAAACCTTAACTCGATATGCAAAGGATTCCGAATTTTTAATTTATTCAACGTGGTCTTTGATATTCAATTTAGTGCGAGGACTATATAGGAATATTCAATGGTATTTCTAGACTTGAATTGATCGAAGGACATTATATATTTTCATATAATTTAGAGATTAAATTTAATATGCATCAAAATTTTATGGATTATATTAAATAAATTAAAAATTCAAAAACGACGTTACACATTAAATTAAAATTCACCAATCACATTAAATAAATTAAAAATATATAAATTATATTAAGTCAAAATTTAAGGATAATTTATGTCATTATCCTCCCTATCCTAACCTTCAAGTCTTCGCAAAACATGAGACAACCGACCAACCGGTCGACAGGCAATAATTGGAGTGCGTCGTTTCGAAGTTGGCCGGGCTCTTCAGAATCGCAAATAAGGACACGGAGATCGTCAGCGGCTGTTCGCGATTCGATGCGAAGCTATCGTGTTGGTTTCTGCAAGGTGATGATGATGGCGACACTATCGCTCGTGTGAAGATCTATCTCGGTGGAGCTTTTCCCTCGGGTATCTCTGTCCCTTTCGAAGGTTGCCGCGACGAGGAAAGAATGGGTCTTTGATTCGATTGTTTCGGCGTTATCTTGGTTGGATCTGCTCGGATTTGCTCGCTGTCGAACGCTCCTAGTCCTAGGTATTTGCTTAGTCCCAATGCGAATCATCTGCTCCGTGGCTACGGGGTTTGTTCGCACTGCGATTCTCTCGAGTTGAGGTTTTGACCTTTGGGCGAATCGGTTCCATGGACGGCTTGTTTGGTTTTTGCGAGTTGTCGATGTGCTCGGAGTTGCTCGGTTGTTGCTTCTTCGGACTGATTTCTCTCGTGGAATGCTTTGCTCTATATTCCAGTTTTGCTTTTATGGGAAAGCGTTGTTTTTTGAGTGGAAATGGATTTGAGCTGAAATGGGTTGATTGCTTGCAGTTGGAGGTATCTTCACTGCAACTCGCGCACTTTGTCTTGTGATTTCGTAATTAAAAGTTACTATCTTTCGTGAGAAGTTTGAAACTTTCTTCTACCCATTTTGCCGAATCTCTGTGGAAACATAGGATTTGAACTTCAAACTCGATGCACGTTCGCTCTGTTTAATGTTTACCAGCTTTGTCGACGGCTTTAGTTGCTTTTGCAATTTGCTTATGATAAACCTTGGTCGAGCCGTGCTTAATTTCGTTCCTGAACTGTCGGTCTTTGTCATTCACCTGTCTGGAATTTCGATACCATTGTGACCTTATTGTGGACATGAATTTTCTTGCCGAGACTTAACATCAACAGGAGGTTTTGGTGCGTGTGCCGAGATTAAGATGTCGTTTGAACTCGTTCGTGCAGTTTTAAGATCTTTATGTAAACTTAAAATTATTCTTATCTTAGACATGTACATCCGAGAATTTACATACTCCAAACTAGTGATACTACAGGAAATGTTTGCAACTGCTATTCTGATCAGTGATCTCTTCACTCCGTTGTCTTCAGAAACTCTTCTGCCGGAAGAATTACCTTAGACTGCGGATTGGACTGTTCAGCAACATGGTTCAGACGCTGGAAGCTATCAAAGGTGGTGGAGGATCCATCAGGATTGGAGCCACTGGTACAATCAGTTCGCTAATGACGAGAGAATTGGAATCCATCAAGTCTGCTCCTAAGACGCCAATCTCTCCTAGAAATCGACCTCGGCCGCAAGTGGTTTCCATTTCCTGCAGGGCCACTACTCCTAAAAGACCACAACAGAGGAAGTCAATGGACGGAGCAAGCAGCAGCAACTGTGCTGATGAAAGAAGCCCGGAGGTTCCTCGGAAAACAAAAGGTCATGGCAGAACTAACACTGAACTCCCAATGCTCGCAGGCGATGATGTTGCTCTTGATGGAACTCCAGAGAGGAGGAAAACTGACAAAAAGGTAACTAACATTGTTGAGGTTGTGGATATAAGATGTGGCAATGCTGATAGAGCTTGGGCTGGCCCTATAACTAACCGGCTTAAGAAGCTGAGCTTCTCAAAGCTCTCTGAGAGTATTGTCTAGGCTTGGAGATTCATGTCCACTTTGAGGTTTCTGTAGTTGAAACTGGAAGTGCCAACAGGCCTTCTGTTGTCTGAAACCTCAATCATAGAACATATGCTTGGCACGAGCCTATTGCTGCTCCCTTTCCTTTTCTTTTTATGGGTCAAGAGTGAACCAAATGTAGGTTTGGCAGGATTGCTAGAGGAAGCCATGTCTGTGACCTGAGGTCGAGGCTTCTCTGAATTCTCTCTACAGCTCAACTCGACCCTTCTGAAATACTCGATTTCCTGCATTATAAGGGATCCAACGGTGCCCTTTGTCCCTATTTCGACAGGAGCAGCCATTTCTTGAGGGATTTCTGTGTCGCTTGGTCTGGATTTATACATGTTCTCTATGCCAGGAGCTATGGAAGCTTGATAATGAAGAGAGGTGGTTTTGGGTCTTGTCTGGGTGGGAAGATTGCTTTCGATCTGGGGCACTGGGTGTTTTGGTCTTATAGCTAGTGTATTCACATGAATTCTGAACCTTAAGTTTTCTATCTGAGAGGGAACCCCTGTAGATTTTTCCTACTTGGTGGATGGGATAGTGACATAAGGTCACTTTATACATGTGCTTGCAGTTAAAACCTTTTAAGGTGCTAACTGACTGTCGTATTTCTCTACCTGCTAAATGGTGCTCTTATTGTTTGCTTAAATTTGATAATGCTACCACTAGCATCAGGTCATTACGGGAAATGGAAGATAGTTTTTCTGATTTGTTTCAAACGTACGTAGTTTTATGTTAATATGGTAAATGGAAGGAACTTCTGTCGAAATCTGGTAACTTGCTCTCCGCTAAACATTCCTAATTTTTTTGTTGTAAATTGCGATTTTCAGCTCGATTAACCATGGTAGTGCCTGGATTTACAGTACAGGTCGAAAATGACGCTAGATGATGATTCGCGTGGCACTATATGCAGTGACTCTAGAATAGGCAGACCACCACATGCTAGATAATTAAGATGAAGGCGACTCTTTCCTGTCATTTTCAAATAAGCTGTGGTGTGCTTTTTCCACGCCTTCAGTGCCAAGTGAAAACAACAGGACTTGAGTGGTTGATTTGGTGGAGCAACTTGAGTGCTTCACAGGGCATGGATGATGGGTGTGGTTGTGGTTGCATTTGCTGGTTCTTTTCTCTATGTTCATGAGGAAACCATGACTGAAATTCCCTTTATGGATGCGGTGAAGGAGATGGGTTTCTCCCAGTTATTTTCACCTTCCCAGACCCTTTGTGAGCAAATGACCTTCAATGGCATTGAAGGGACCGATCCCGAATTTGGTGCTCGTGTCCTTCGTAACTTCTCGGGTCATTTGGGTGAATCTGTATTGCCACAGCTAGGAAGAAAGATGAAATACGTGGCATTGACATTTGATCGCATCAAGACAACGTGTCTGTAGGCACTGAGTGTTGTGGGTCGTCACGTTTATGGCGACAGCTGTAGTCTTTTGTTGTCTTGTCGAGGCACACCGAAAGTCCCAGCAAAACATTGTGGTTGTAAAAGGACTCTTCGTCTCAGCTATAAAATAATTCAGAGCCCCGTCGGGGTAGCTTCTGGTGTTAGGCTTTGGCTATTGGTCTTTGAGCTTCAATTATTGTTCTCGACTCTGAGCAACCTTTCGTTTCCCAATTCCAAACTTTTTAAAATAGGGTTGCTTTTGTTCGATCAACTTTAAATTTTCACTTTTAAGGAAAAAGAAATGTCTTGTTTAAATTTAAAAACTCGCCTTGGCCAGTTTTGACAATGCTTTTGCTTAGGCTTCGGAGTTTTAATCGAAATCTGTGGTTTTCTATAAGCTGGTGTTTATGAGTTACTAGCTATGTAGTAGAATAGTTTTGGTCGTTAGCTTAGTAGATTGGTTATTTTAATAATAATAAACATGCTTGGTAAAAAAAAAACTACAAGGAAAAAATGAAAACATAAGAAATGCTGCTTAGTATATGGATCAGCTGAAAATTCCACCCGGGCAGTGGATCGTACCGCTTAACCCACCTCATTGGTTCACCAATGTCTTCGCTCTTCGCAGTTAGCCCATAGGATCACATGCAAGTGCTAAAGTTTATCTCGAAAGTACAATCGGATTTTAAAACTTTTAAAAAGTGCAATTAAGTTCTTAATATTATCAAATTGGTGAAATAGTGACATGACTTTTTATATTAGTTTCTCGTGACACGTGGCGCTGACGTGGCATTTTTAAATTATTTTTTGGAGAGAGAGGTGCTGATATGGCATCTTCTTCTTCAGTCCAACGTCCTCCTCCTCCTTCATGCACCAACCCAACGCCATAAGTCACCCTCGTCCATCGCTGAAAGCTTCATCAAATGGGATCACAAGAGCCTTGGGCAATTGAAATTAAAGTGTATTTGTGAGAGGTGTGGTGGGTTGCTGGGAGTTTTACCTTCCACATTTAGTAGCGAAAAAAAAAACAAAGGACGAACGGCAAAAAGAACCCGCTGCAACGGGTAAATTGTGAGTTGCCTGGCGATATTATAACTTTAAAGCTAAATTTACACCTCAAGAGAAAGTCATCGTCTCCAAGCTAAGTTTACCCCTGGCTCGCTCTCTCTCACGCACAATCAAAATCATGGCGGGTTGTCATTGATCGCGGTGGTCGGTAGCAACCGTGGTCCGTGGCGACCGCCACGAGGCAGTCGCACCTCCCAATCGACAGCTCAGTCCGAGGTCACAATGGCGGTCCGGTTTGCTCAAATCTAAGCTCTTGTTCAATTCACTTACCAACAATTATCTGTTTGTGAGAAAATTAGCCACTTTTGCAATTTAGAGCATCCACATTTTCGCCCCTTCTTCTTTCATAACCCATTCCACAAACCTCTTTCTTGTTTCTTTCTTTTAAGATCCTGCCATTTTAGTTTGCCCGTCATGTCGTCATATCAAGAGATTGCATTCTAAAATGGACCGTCTTAAATATCGTGGGGACAGTTGTCAACAAATGTCTCTAAGGTACTTGCTGATCATACCAAATATATAATCGATTTCATTTTCAATGCATGGACACTCCAACAGAAAAAACGTGCATTGAAAATGACATACATTCTTCACATAAGTGTTTCACAAGTTTCTTAAGGCACTCGTTAACGAAAATCATATTATTTATTCCGGTCTATTTCGCTAAAAGAAATAGCAACCTAATCATGATCGTTGCTCGCCTAATAGTTAATTAGCTCTCAGGCATACCCATAGAACTGTTGTTTTATTTTATTTATTTAGTGATATCGTTCTATGGTTAAAATGATAACCATCATATGTAAGAGTATATGCTATACACCATAATGATGATAGTCTTCCTAAATCATAGACACTTATGATAAATCAAATGAAAGGGTGGTTCTATATGCATAGAAAGAAAGTAAATAGTTGTGTGACAAATGAGTCTTATATATAATAAGGGTAATTTTGAAGAGCAAAGAGTGAGATAAATTGTGGTTTTGGCTTTAATATGCTGCATCATTAAGCGGACCAGGTTGGCTTTGGGCGAGACTGTTTGCGATGGAACATTGGGAAAATTGCACTAAGGTTGTGCATGGCAATCATTCTGTGCCCCGAGAACAGATTCTGATAAAAAATGACTCTTTTTTATTTTGTGCCCGGGAACAATTTATAAGCATTTGAAGGTATTTGATAACTGCCCAAAATTTCTATTCTTAGAATAGAAAAAAAAATAGAAATGTGTTTGGTAACTACACAAAATTTATTTTTATTAATAATATTTTAATAATATTTTGAATTTTTTAATATTTCTTTCTCTTTTTTTTTTCTTCCTTGACCATGGCCAGTTGCTAGCGCCAGCACCGGCGACTGGCAACAAGCTAGGGCCGGCGAGGGCGTCACAAGCCTCGTCGCCGCCCTCGCCAGATTTGGGCGAGGTCGAGCCTCGCTCGGCCAAGGCGAGGCCGACCTCGTCGTCGCCACTCCCCGCGATGGCGAGGTTGGCCTCGCCAGATCACGGCGAGGTCGAGCCTCGTTCGGCCAAGGCGAGGCCGACCTCACCATCGCCACCCCACGCGACGGCGAGGTCGGCCTCGCCATGGCCAGGCGAGGCTCGACCTCGCCCAAATCTGGCGAGGCCGACCTTGCCGTCGCAGGGGGTGGCGATGGTGAGGTCAGCCTTGCCAGATCACGATGAGGTCGAACCTCACCCAGCCAAGGCGAGGCCGACCTCGCCGTCGCCGGCCCTGGCCAATGCCGGTGGCCGATGGACAGTGGTTGGTCATCGACATCGGGCTGGCAGTGGGCCGAGAAGAAGATGAAGAACAAATAAAAAAGAAAGAAGAAAACCAAGAAGAATTAGTTCCGGAAAAATTATTCTAGAATCAAGAATCTACTTTTTTTTGCTTATTGATTCTGTTCCAAAACTGATTCTGGAATCAATTTTTTGTAAAATTGTGCCCGGGCACAAAAATTTTAACAAACGGATTTTTGTTCCCTGATTCTGGGAACAAAAGAATAACAATATTCACTATTTGGCATGTTGTCAAACGGGCCCTAAAAGTCCCAAACATTTTGCTCAATATGCAGTCAAGTCCTAAATATTTGAAAAAATGTAATATAAGTTTTAAAATTTTTTTGAGAGAGCAGCAATTTTAATAATTGCTTAGCCAATTTTGCTAATGTGGCTTACTAGAAACCCAACGTGTTTATGTTAGTAGTTTTTGGCATATGTGACACTGACGCAATATTGATGTGTCCGTCTCATAAGAAAACTCAAAATCTGAAAACAACAAAAAATAAAATAAAAAAACCAGAAAGCCAAAAAAAATAAAAAAAAATTTGAGAAAAAACCAAAAAAGGAAAAATAGAACTGAAAGTTAGAGAGAGAAAGACGCATCGTGAGCTTTAAGACGCCGCCCCTACATTGCCAACACCTCGCCGAGGGGGTGCTTGTGGCGAGGGCCCTCGACCGTGACCAGTGACGTTGGGGTAGCGATGCCGACTCCCAATCAACAATAGATCCCCCATCCATGGTCCGCCTTTCCCCCCCCCCTCTCTTCATTTGATTTTTCTTGTCCTCTTTAGGTTTTACCCTTTTTATTTTCTTTTACAACAAAAAAATCCATCTTTTTTAATGCGACTCCACGTCAATGCTACTTCAGCGCTTCATATGCTAAAAAATATTTAAAAAAACGCCACAACAAATTTCTACATGCCGCATTAGCAAAGTTTGGTTGAAACCGGTGTCCAGATTGACTCAATTGCATCAATTTAACACCCTTTAAATTTCGACTGCCCGTCTTCAAAATGTCTTAGATTTCGATTGCAAATGAACCAAACGTTATCAAGACCGTTGTTGCCATCTCCTCGGGAGCACGTACATTTCGGGCTGGGCGGGCCTGGATTTGGGCTTGATTGGGCCGACCCGGCTCCATTACCAAATCACACATGGGGACCCGCCCGAATAGAGTCGGGTTCATACGGTCGTCAAGATGCGAGTGGATAAAACTTGCAGGTGACACAGGGAGCTCAGCTTCCTATCACACTTCATAGCAATGGGTTCAGCATCATGCACTGTCCATCACCTGCCCTTCACCACAAAACCTCCTCCTCCTCCTCCTCCTTCTCCGCCTTCTTGTTTGATCTTGAATTCACGGTTTCTGGGTGCAAGAAGCAAGCTGGGTTGGGCACGACCCGTTAGGATTGGACCGTGCAACGGGTCGAGAGCCAGGTGCTGGTTCAAGTTCGGGAAGAATGGGGTTGATGCTGAAGGTGCCGGCATTTATGGCAGCCAGTCCCGTGATGATTTTGACAGAGATGACGTTGAGCAGGTAGGATCATCGGTTTTTTTTACGCAAATTCTCTCTCTGTTTTCCGTGGAGTCGTGATGTAATTTGAGGAGGATGAATTGTGGGATTCAATGACGATGTGAAGACGGTGGAGAGTTTTGGTACTTTGGACTGCTTGGGTCATCGCATACTTTGTGCACACACATCAAAGATTGGACGGTTTTTGAGGATGCAAGTAGCTTTAAGAGCGAAAAGGCAAGCACATGTAAGTAGCAAATGTAATGTTGTGAGTTATTTGGAAGTCCAGGAAATGGGGTGGAGTGAGCTTCAAGTGGTAAACGACAGCCTTATCTATTCCTACTGTTCGTGTATATTTGTCATGTTTCATTAGCAGTGGGAGTTTTTCTTCTAACCATGGACAGAGGGATAGGCTTTTTGCTCTGATTAGTGTTATGATTGTCAGCCTGTCGGATACAAATGAAACAAGGTTGAAGGAAAGTAGGAGTAGAGTAAATGATGTGTGATGCCATTGCTCTCAAGCTGTTTTACTTCATGCTTTTGCTACCATCTGTATGAAAATCTTTCGGTCTTCGGTGCTTATTTTTTGATTGGGTGTTATAGTGTGGAAACCAAGATGAATTCATAGGATTCCTAATCCTTGGACAGTTGAAATTCCGTTATTGCGGCTTAAGCTTAAGTAGTGAACGAAATGAGAAGGTAGAAATTATGTGGACGCCCGGCAGCATTTGGGGAGGAGTCATTTGTGGCTGCGAACGATTTCCATTTCTGAGCAGAATTATGTTTGTGCAAATGAATGAAAGAGGCATTTGTAATGGTATTTGCAGTACTTCAACTACATGGGGATGCTTGCCGTCGAGGGAACATACGACAAGATGGAGGCTCTTTTAAGCCAAAACATCCACCCTGTAGATATCTTACTGCTGTTGGCAGCATCGGAAGGTGACAAGCCAAAGATTGAGGAGCTACTAAGGGCCGGGGCTGATTACAATGTCAAGGATGCCGACGGTCGGACTGCACTTGACAGGGCAGACGAAGAAATCAGGGACTTCATCCTTGGGTTTTCAGTTCAGAAGTCGTGATCGGACTAATTTCAGTGCGATTTTGCATGATTTGTCATATACATGTTGTGCATCATATTTCTACTGGCCATGTTTTTGGTGCAGATCTTCTCTTCTGGTTACCGTAGTAACTAGTACTGTTTTGATCACTAGATCATCAGTCTTGTTACTCTTGTTATTCCCATAGTAGAAGATTACAGGGTCTTTGAGGAGGATTGTGGAAAGTGGTCACTCTGAACATCACCAAGTTGAAAAAGAGTTTGGCAAAGCATTCCTTGTGTTTCAAGAAAAAAACAGAGATTTCTTTTCACACCGTGTATGTTCACTCTCAGAGCTTGCTTAATTATACTTGATTACTTCTTGAATAATTAAAGATAATTAGATCAGGTGGTCAGATGGGAACCCCCTTTTGCTCATTTTGTTGCACTTATGCGCAACATCCTTAAGATTATAGGCATCCAGCAAATTCAGTGCTTGTGTTCATTTCAAAGCACTACACTGTCGACGATAGTGTCGGAAGAGAAGAGTCCACGGCAAAACTTTGCATTCGATTGGACGATATATGCCGGAATTGCTTCAGATATATCAAAAAAATCCGGATGACTATCATATGAATATGTTCCACGAGGGAAATCCAGGCGCGGTGTATTAAAGGCACGCCTACTTGAAATAGAGTTGGATAAGCTTCTTCAAAGTATCGAATATGCTCGTGAAAGGGTTGAGTTGGATAGGGGACTGTAGCTCTAACTCTGGAAACTGGTTGGTCAAAGCTTGTTGCATCCCGGACATCGACATCATTGCGGCGAGCCGGCTATCTGACATGACTTCACAGTCTTGTGGTGTATCCTTGATCTTATTTGGATCATAACCGAAGTTTGCTAAGTAACTCTTGTACTTCTCGATGAATTCAGGTCCAGGGTTGGGTGTCCTGGAATAGATCTGTAGAATCACAAAAATCATGAGATGTTCTCGCGTCCCTTTCTATCAAAAATTCCAGCCATTGGTCATTGCTCTCCATGTAAAATTTGCTATCCTAGATACGAAAGTTATCTTTCACTATCTTGACGAAAATGAGTCAGTTACCTGGATGAAGCTTCGGTCTTTCGCGCCAGAGACAAGAGAGAAAGTCTTATAATCAGTAGCTATGACATCGTAAGGCTCCTTCGGGATGAATGGCAGTGTAGGAAAACGGAGATAACACTTCTCTTTGATCATTTCTTGCTTTTCTAAATCAGTTTGCTTTTGCTCCAATTCTTCCTCCGGAATGCATTGGACGTTTCCCCTTATGCCGGTTATGTATCCATCAGGTCCTCCGTGTACACAAAAGGTGTCGACCCGGATTGATGGTGCTGCCATGTCAAATGTGTATACTCCCTGTAATGTATCACAAAAATGTATTGTAGTGGCCACCATTGTCATCGCAACAACAATTTAAAGCAGACAAAAGATCCTTACGTATTTTTTTCAAAAAAAATGGGTTCCTTCATAAGTCCATGTATACCAGTATGCCGCACATTTGATATTTGAACTCTAAACCCACATTACTAATCCACTCAAAGCTGAGCTGATATTAATGCAGCAATAAAAGAAGTAAGAACCACCAGAATTCTTTTTGATTTCATTTTCATCAAGCACAATAAGATTTTAGACATTACTCAGTCTAAGCTGTTCAAATAGGAACATGAATATTTTTTGGTCCGTCTGGTTCGATAAAAAGTTTTCAGTTTTCGTAGTTAGTGAAAATGAAAATCGTGTTCGGTTCATGAAATAGACAATATTTCTTAGGAATGAGAATTGTAAAAATATATATGGTTATGTCAGTTTCGTAATCAAAAGAAGTATAAAAATTGTGATATTCTTTTCTCATAAGGAGCATTCTTGTTAGGAGTTGACCTTATTTTCAGGGAGTATTCTTATTGTGAATGTTGACCAATGGCATCAGTTGTAAAGGTGAGAAAATCATAGGAGAAGGGAAGATTACTAGAAAATGTTTACTTATAATGGATATTGTAGTTCACGAGTCTCCATCTTCAAGTAAGACATCGAGTTTTTGGGCAAAGATATATGTAACCAATTCTACAGTCAAACATTATAGTTTTAGATAAGCAGTAACTAATTTAAAGGACGTAAATCCTACTTTGCAGACAAGGAGTAGATTTTGTGGATAAAGATTTCAAAAATTGTTCCTTCATTAATATTTCATAAAACAAGGAAAAATGAACACAAAATCTGAAAACATGTTTGGTGAAAACATGATTACCAAACATGTTTTCACAATATCTACCGTAACACAACCAAACATGTCTTCACAATTCTATTGTAAACTTCATTGCCATATGTTTTCGCAAACCAAGGACCCTGCAATTTCCTACAGCGAAACAGGCCCTTTATTCTTCGTTATATACAAACATGCATGCATTGAACAAGATTACTGTAGCACTTACTTGAGTGCAGTGGCAGTCTTCTTGGCCTTGTCCGGCAAATCCTCGTTTGAGAGATGCCACTTCAAACCATCTTCCTGAATATCTGATAGGGTCAAAATTATCAGCTGTCATACCTCGCATGACCATAAACTTCTGGCTTTCTTCACCAGACCCCTTATCAAATGGCAATGTCATCGCAGTCTCTGCAGCACTTGCAAGCTGGCATACATTGTGGTGATGCGAGAAATCATGTGCACAAACCTGCCTCACAAATGCAAGTAGATATGAAACGGGAGATTTCCAATTGAAAGTTTTTCTAACTAAACACAAACTGTGTAGTTCATTTCAAAAGCAGACTATTAAAAATTGAAAAGGAGATACAACTCAGACAACTTTTTCCTTTAATATGGTAAAAAAATGAAGAGACCACTGGGGAATCATCTAATCCTCTGAAATTTGCGTCCAAAATCTGATGTCTAAATAAATAGCCCATAATTTGATCTGTCAATCACTCAATCCAATAAGTGTGAACATTATGACTGCGACACGCAACTTATGCTGAACAGAAAAATTATGGCTGTTCAGCAATAGTTTTACAGTGTCCCCATCAAGCAATGGCAATATTCGACAGATTCACTTGTCAGCTACACTAAGTGGAACACCTGATCAGTGGGGAGGAGAAATATCAGCGAAGCAGCAATCCCAGTCATTATACTTCCAGTCGCCAGTTTACTTGTAAAAGATTGGTCACTAGAGCATTTCAGGCTTTGTTTCCCCAGCATCACCCTGCATGGACAGGAGAATTGCGGATAATTCTAAATCAGCCAACCGGAGAGCGGAGACTGCATGACATATGAAACAGGGGCGACTTCCTAAAAACCTTACTCAGCCTCCATTATGAACTCCAACAGTTCTACGACTACAAAAGCTTATGTTAATACAAGCTGAAGCAAAACTCAAGCATCCAAAATGACCATCCAAAAACTGGGTCTCTCTCAAAACCAAACAACAGATTGCTAGAACCTTTGGCTTCAGTGCGAAGGGCTGTTTACTTATGGCTTCAAAGACAGATGAGATTAGAGCAAATATTGTGTGTGGACATATCGGAATATCTCGAAAAAGAACAATTTGAACAATGACTCGAGCCCCAAGAGACATGTTCATCAGATATACTAAGAAGAGAATAGCCTACAAATGGATATACAAGGTTGCGTGGAGGACTCGATTCGGGTGTTGATTGTAGCCCAATTGTTCAAATTTCCACTCACAGACCGATACATTACTCTCAATATACCAATTTAGCACGCCAGCCTAAGTATATACCTAGCATAACTCAACCAACACATCATGCTCAATCATCAACCAAATCCTAGTTTAACAAAGTTTGAGTGCCCACTGCAAATGATACCATGTTGGAGAAGACAATACATGAAAACAAACCCAGGAATTCCTCCGGCGCAAACTAATAAGAGACCCAATTCGCAGAGCAATCATTGCATTGGATAGAAGATCGCCAACATCAAACATGAGCAAGCCTCTAACAAAATGGATACAATTGAAAGCAGAAGATAGCATTTTGGAGAGTGTTGGGACCTGGGTATTGGCGGAGGAGCCCGTAGCTGAAGAAGAAATTGAGATGCCTGCACATGCGCCATCTCTCTCTCTCTCTCTGAGCGAGCGTGAGCAATGAGCATATACTGTACAAGTCCCTGCACAAGCCGTTGAGCTGCTTCTCAGACAGGGTCGTTGGAAATATCTGGCAGGAGACGACGTCGTTTGCATGGTGAGATGTGGTGAGATATGTGTCTGGCTCTTCAATGGTTGCGTCTCTCCTTGTAAAGATTCGGGTTTACTTGCATGCCATTTGGTGAGACTGGATGTATATGCATCAGCGTCTGAAATCATTTTCACTCATTAATTAGTCTCTTCATGTTCTGATCTAACCTTTGGTGTCCGGTTTTATAAATAAGCTATTAACTCTTCTCGAGGTATGAGATTTCTTATCCCATCACAATTGAATAATTATCCGAAATCAAGATGGAAGAATCTTAAAATGCGATTTCAAAATTTCAAAGCTAGTGTTTCAACTCAAGCACAAGATCACTCTTTCCAATCTTGTACTACCTCCGCTTTCATGCGAAATTATTGCAAAAAGTGGAAAGTGCATGGTTAATATGTTCTTTTTTCTTTTCCATCTATCTCTTCACCTCACAATGCTTTCGTTCTAAGCGCGATATTAGTGCGCCAAGCAGAATCTTCTTGAAAATGATTTGCTCACCTACTTTATTTCACTATTTAAAAAAAGAAAAGAAAAATTTCAAGCGTTGTAAGATAAGACTTGTTCGGATTCATTCGATCATATTCTCGACCAAGCCTCCCAAACCGAGTTTCGTAATTGGGCCAACCTGCAGCAAGGTCGAATCATGTTATATTATCGACTATTGACGCGGGTTTGATTGCATTCCGCCACTTGGGTTAAGTGAAATTTATGCAAAAAGCTAGCCCAAGATCATATAATGTTCAACAAGAGGCCTCAGTATGTTCCCCAAATTCCTATTTTGCCCCTTGTTTTTAAAAATTCTCTTTTTTTCCGGCTTGATTAGCTTGGAAATTAGCGAAGGAGACACGGAAAGGGGGGCAGGGCCAAAAGGAAAGAAGGGAAGCAAGAAACAAGAGGAGGAGGGTGAAAGGAGGAACCACTGTGGATGAACGCGTTATGTGAGCTCATTCTTATCTTCTTCCATAAAGCCTAGTTGGGTTCGTATCCTCTCTAAACTGTTATTAAAGCACCAATGTTTTTGTATACATGTCTCCTAGCTAAAACCAACTGAGGCAGCACATTGAATTTATATCAAAGGTTGCTCCAACACGGTAAGCATAGCAAGAACATGGGCGCGTTTATTTCGAAGAAAATTTTCATGATAAAAGAAGATGCTTTCCTAGGAAAATGTTTTTCTTATTTCAGGTTAAGGAATTCATTTTCCCAACTTTAAGCATAAAATAGTCTTCCGTTGATTGATCATTTTCAGCAAATCGAACGCGTGAAAGTGCCCAAAACTTATTCGCGATAACATTTTTTTTTGTTACTCAAACAAACATACCCTATATTAATTGATTTATTTATTTGGGTGGAGGCCCAAGTCATCAAAAGATTCGATCATGTTAATGTCATCCTAGTAATCACACTTATCATGGTCCAACCTCTCACCATCCATCCGAGACAATTACTTGCTTCATGGGGCGCTCTCCCCTCTCATTCATCCCTTTCCATGCCTCTCCATCCTAGGATTTTTCCTCCAAGTTGCACCTACATTTACGTCGAGGGCGCTTGTGCCAAAACAAAAAAGTACCCTTCAAAATTAAATTTAGAAAATTTAAGGATTCCGTTTGATTCGCTAAAAATGAATGATTTGAAAAATATTTCCCCGAAAACGATTGCTTGTATCATCCGAAATAGTCAGTCGACGAAAAATGTTTTATTATCGATAATAATTCGTGTCCAAATATCTTCGTGGACGATGAAAAGCTTTTTTCGTTCGTTCATTTCTAGAAGGGATGTAAATTATTCAGTTTTCGCAAAACAGGCGCACCTTGAAGGCGTCAATGATTCGGACGGCAGACTAAAGCATGCAAATTGGTGTCATTTTTCAGCATGATTAACCGGATAGACATTAAACGATCGACCCACTTGGCCTGGCAACTTGGAAAGTTCCAAAATCGCATTTGTCTGGGCAAGCAAAAGACCAAGAGGCACTTCCCCCCCTTGCGTGTGTGAATTGGACGCCACCATCATTGAAATGGGAGAGAGCTTTCTGCTTCGCCTTTTGATGTGCCGAGTATGATTCGACCGGAAGCAACCGCACCTAACCACGTCATTTTCATTGTCCTGGCGTCGGCACGTAGGGAAAATTCTGATCAGAAGGCCGTCTATTGATGATTCCCCTAATGTTAAAATAATAGAAAGTTATGCTCATATGACATGACTAGCAGATGGGATTGTGCTGAATTCTCGATTTTTTGCAGTTTGGTGTCAAAGAAAATCTCACGTATGTATCCTACCCGACCCCATTATTTATATACATAACAAATTTTTTTTTTGGTAACAGAGATCAGCTTACGCACACTTCGACTATTTCTCGGAGGAGACTAGTACAACAACTCACCATCATGACCCCCCACTTAAATCACAAGTGTTCAACTGGGGAATCGAACTTGGGACCAGTGCGCCTAACCACACAATTCCAAATACGCCCTAACCAACTGAGTTACATATGGATAAGTTTATATACATAACAATTCGCGGCATGAGTATTTAAAAGAAGTTAGATGTGGGCATAGATTTTAGGTGTACGTTCTAATCTTGGACTGCCCTAGAGAAGCCTCCCCACCCAATTGTTAGAGGTTCTTTCTCTCTCTCTCTCTCTCTCCCCCTATGCGATACTTTTTAATTCCTTTTTGCAGGTGAAGGAATTGAATATGGAGATGCTAATTTCACGAGTTATATTATATTAAACATTAAATCGTGGCGGCCCTGGTCAACGTTCGAGTTCGATGTGTCATCATGTTTGGCACTAGTAACGACGCGCTCGATGATTTTATATGCGATTGTAGGTGAAACTTACGTGTCCGGCCTAAATTTATCGTATTTTCCCACCTCTCTCCATCAATTTATCGATTATTGTAATGTGGCCGTTTAAGTTTTGGAAATCGAGAAATCAAAAAATATTATATGGACCAGAGGAAACATTATGTCAGGCATGCAAATGGCTGCGTTTTTTTTTTTTTTGAGATTTGAGATTTAGCAGGCTCTGCTTTTGACTTGGTGTGGGAACCTTCAATGGCATTCGGAAGGACATTGATTAAGAGTTTCTTAGGGACTATTTTAATCATGGACGGTGCATTTGCTTTGGAGAAAAAAGGGCAAGGAGCTTTTTTAATTTACGGGAATGACTTATTTACGGTTTGCCCCCTGGCGTTTGGAGTTTATCAGTAATTTGTGACCTGCAATTCTTTTTAACCCGAAATTTAATCGAATTCATCTCACGGCAATCACTCCGTTCCACCTAGCATTTGTACTTTCGCTGAAAAGTCGGCTTGCAACTCTCTTTCGATTTTCTGATCAGTCCACGAGATTCAATATTTTTCTACGGAAGTATCGTCGAAATCAACATCGCAATCAACACGTAGCTTGATTGAGTAAACCAGATGTTCTGAACGCATATTTTTCAACTCTTAGAATAAGTAGTCGCGAATCCAGCCTCGAGCGAAGAAATGGAATGTGCCCGATATGTTTGTGGATTTTCTCGGGACAATCCTCAAGAGTATAGCATGATCGATCGGTGAGTTGCATACAATCACATAACAAAAGACCCTATTTTTCGACTGGGAACATATGAAAATCTAGGTACTTAATTGCTAAAAGTATGGCATAGGATACTTAGAGAGATATCTCTATATTTGAGGGTAGAGTGTAATGAACTAGAATCTTTCTCCTGAGCTTGACATCACAAGGAACTGTTCAGCCTGCCCTTATCCCTGCCATCCCATGCTGAGCGTAAGTGATGCAAACCCTGGAGCCTCTCAAGTAACCTATGAAACTACAGTTGATTGAAAGGGAAGATTGAGCGCCACCTACCAGAGACGAAACCCTGTGCTTGATCATGTGTGAAGTTTTGTACTATTCTGGTATATACTTTTCTTGTGGTAAAAGAAATGGGGTTTTTCTGACAATACCCTCTCTTTTTTTCTACCTTTTTTTTACCCTTTCGTGCATAAAATGGAGCTTGATCTGGATCCGCCAATCAAAAAAACACCATCTCGTTGCCTGACACTTTTTCGGTGTCAGATGATTCAGGAGTAATCGACCTTAAACTTTTGTCTTGGCAAAGAACACATCGGCCTGCATTTTATATATGTATCCACATACGTATATCTAAAGAACATGAGCACCTGGTTACTTTAATGGCTCATAAAACATTCTACAAATCCTGCATATAGATTGATCCAAACCTATGATCTGAGCAGATGGCCCTAATTCAAAATGGTGTACGGTTTACGCGTATTCGATAGAATTCAAATGGGCGACTTTTAATTATTGACTAAGAATCCTTTATCTCCCAATCAATTGCACCAACCCTCGAAATTAGCCTCCTTGCATTTTATAGGCAAGAAGAATACCATTCTGAAAAATTCAGCATTGTCGGTTGAACTCTGTTCTATATTCCAAAATAGATATATATATATATATATATATATATATATAGATTTTCACGTTGAAGTCTTTGTTCTCTATATGTTCAGCAAACTATACAACAGTCGAAGTTCATCATAGATAAAAAACCCCAAAAATACGAAAAAAATTTCCAAAAACGACTCCCTCGAGTCTGCTACCAATTAAACTTGATAGATGCACGAAAATCCCTCAATTTGCATGCATCGAGATCAGACTTTTAAAGCTACTTTAAGTTAAAAACGATAAGATTCCAACTCAATTATTTCATAATTTCTAATTACTATTGATAGCCTAATTTTTTGTTTATCGAGAATAGCTTCTGATCTGCAGCTTTTCTTGGGGGGCGACCCATCTCAGGGCTCTTGCTCATTAAAGAAACTCACCTTCTCCAATCCCTTCCATTTAAAACGCATCACAAGATGCTCGTGCTCTGTGTTCTGTCGACAAGGTTCCATCTCTTTAAGAAAAGGAGGTACAGAAAAAGAAACGAAAGCAGCAAAACAAAGAACATAAAGAAAATGACCAAATTTGATTTGGCATCTGCCCCTTTTACGAAAAGCTTTGCTAGACCCAATTGTCCATCGAGAGTGACCCAAATGCCCCCCCAATGCTTCGTCGAACCCAAGAAGCCGGCAAGCTGGACTATTCTGTCCTCCCAATGAACATACCGGTCAACCGTCTCTGTGACTTATCTATGGCACAGTATACGTGACCCTTCGCTTTCTCTAGCCCAACACAAATACCAAAAGTCATCAACACGCAAGGAGAACGAAGACTTATGAGAAAGCTTGTGGCCACCTCCCTCCATCTCCATGGCCGAGCTTATTCATGAAGCCACCGGGAAGATGACGCAGCTCTGCCGGAGGATCGTGCGCGTCAACCTGCCGTGGAGGGTCGTCGAGCGGGTCTCGATATTCCGGGACTTCTTCCGGTTCATCTGGGAGAGGATCCTCGTTTGCTCCACGCGGCGGACGGGGGCGGCCCGGTACCGGCGCCTGCCCCGCCGGGGCAATTCCCTGTCGGGCATGGAGGCCCTGGAAGGGCCGGCGACGGCATGCGGCGAGCACGAGACGGATTCGGATTTGGTATCCCTGAAGATCAGTTTGCTGGGTGATTGCCAGATTGGGAAAACTAGCTTCGTGGTAAGTAAGATGGCGTTCTTGATATTCACCTAAAGTGATCCTTTCCTTATCTGCTTCAAAGAAGAGTACAAAAATTTGTTTCTCTTTTCTTTTCTTGATTTTTCATCAGAAAGTAGACTTCTTGTTATCTTCTTGAATTTTTCTAGTACTTTCCTTTTTCTTGTATTTAGCTGTTAGTCCTCTATTGGATGATACTGCTTTTCTGTTATCCTTGCTCATAATATGCGATGAATACTGATGCAAAGTCCTGCAACTTCTTCTTGGCAGATTAAATACGTAGGAGACGAGCAGGAAAAGTGCAGCCTGCAAATGACAGGGTTAAATTTGATGGACAAAACGATGTTTGTTCAAGGAGCCAGAATTTCATGTAGTATTTGGGATGTGGCAGGTAAGTGAAGCAATTTCTTCTTTTCTTGGGGGATAAGTTCAGAGAAATAATTCCTGATTTTCAGTGATTCTTTTGGGGTTAAGTACCTAATCCTCTATTTTCTGCTTGAAATGGGATCTCTGTTTTTTAATTGCAGGCGACAGCAGCTCCGTTGATCATCTGCCCATAGCTTGTAAAGATGCAGTGGCAATTTTGTTCATGTTTGACCTTACTAGTAGGTGTACCTTAAACAGGTCTGCACATAATCATCATCCCTAATCTTCTTCCCGAAGAATCTTACAAATTACTTCCATTTCGCTGTTAATGATTTCTCGGAAAGGTTTCTTAAGTATTGTGTGTCTTGCGGTGCGGATTTTTTGCAGTGTTGTTGGGTGGTATACTCAAGCGAGAAAGTGGAATCAGGTACCAAGTGCAGTTTTCTGCTTGGCACTATTACCTCTCTTTGTCATCAGATTAACCAATTTGCCATCAAATGAGTGGTTCATATCAACAATAAAGTTTTGAGGGGATGCAAATTATTGGTGATGGGATTAACCATTGGTCACCACTGATCAATCCTAATGTTGGAGAATCGAGTGAAATGATGATGCAGATGTTACTTGTGTTTGGAACTTTGCTACTGGAAATGCTCAGTGATGTGAGGTTGGAAAAGTTGGGAGTGTCATGAATCATAGTGTCAAGTTTCTCCATGTGTAAAAGTATGCACTGCTCTGAAATGCCACTCATCAAAATGGAGGAGCTTTCTTTGACGTCATGACAAAATTACCCCTGAATTGATGATGAAATTGATAATAGCAGCACCCTTTTTGCTCCTTGTTTTCCGCCATCTGTTTATGGACACCGAGTCTTGAAACATTGAAAGTTCGAAGTGTATAGTTTTGTGAAGAACAAAGGCATCTAATTTGTCCACCTTACTTGTATGCAGACAGCTATTCCCGTATTAATCGGGACCAAGTTCGATGATTTCGTCAAGCTTCCTCCAGATTTACAATGGACAATCGTAACTCAGGTAATTACAGACAGCTATCTGAACAAGAATGTCTGAGATGATAGCGGAGAAAGACTTTGACTTGGGAAGTCTTCCCTCTGTCAAACATTTCCAAAGCTTTGGACGTTTGTGTGACCTCTCTACGCGTAAAGCACAAGCACAGGGATGCACCCTTTATTACTTCATGAAAAAGCTTCTCTTTTTTTTTCGCTTTTATTTTTGAAACTTTTACTTTAAATTGAACAATTTTCCATATGTGGGTGCAATTGGAGAGATTTGAATTTGCATTTAAACGCAGGCAAGGGCATATGCAAAGGCGATGAAGGCGACCCTTTTCTTCTCGAGTGCGACCCACAACATCAATGTCAACAAGATATTCAAGTTCATAATGGCCAAGCTCTTTAACTTGCCATGGAGCCTTGAGAGGAACCTGACCATCGGTGAACCCATCATCGACTTCTAAACGTCTGTTATCCCCTGACAAAACCCTTTTTGTACATAGTTCAGCAGTTAGGAGAAAAACACGAGAGAGAGAAGAAAACGAGGAGAGAGAATGAATAAGTTTCTGTTTTCTTACCTAATTCCCTTTTTTTTCTTTTTTGTTGTTGCATTCTTGAGTTTCAGAAATCAGAATTCAAGAAAAGGGTTGGGATTGTTTGATCCCCTTATGGCTTCTTTCGAAACTCGCTAATTTGTTAAGATATAAGATTGAGCTTATGCAACACCCCATAGAAGATTGAGCTTTGCATAATCAAAAACCTGAGGAATCCAGTATTTGACACTTCCAAATTCCCCTTTTCTGTGATATAATCCTTTATCAAGAGAATTTGGTTTCGCACGTTTCATGCTTTGGCATTCCTAACCACGATTGCATAAGAGGGATGATAAGACACAGCAAATTTGGCGCCGTTCTCTTCTCCGATAACCTTGGAGTAATCAATTGGTTATGAAAAGAACAAAGAAAGAAAGAGGCCGTGCACACGATTAGATGGAAAAGGGAACAACAGATGTGTCACTCGTTTTGCCGAGCGAATGGCCATGGCAATAGATGAGAAAAAGAGAAGATGGACATGGTATTCATGGATACAGGTATTCACAGATCGCTCATCATTCCCGCAAGCCAACCGTAGCAATCTGGTCCTTTGTAAGGAAGGATCATTAAATTGAATGCCAATTGAAAACAGAACTATATTCAGATCTGATGTCATATAATACAAGAAACAAAAAGCACATCAAAATCTGTTCTTTAAAGCAGTTGAAAGCAATTTAAGAATCCGATGTAAAACCCCCCACTGAATCTGAAACAGAAGATGGCACAAAGATGAGATGCCATCACAAAACTAAACTTGCAAGTATTTAATGGCCGTTTGAACGTCCTTGTCCCCTCTGCCACTGCAGTTTAGGATGACCTTAGCTCCATCGGGGAGAGTTGGGCACAGCTTCTCCAAAAAAGCCAGCGCATGGGATGTTTCCAGGGCAGGGATAATGCCCTCGAGCCGTGATAATCTTTTAAAAGCTGCCTCATACAAAGAAACAAGAGAAGAAAATATCAAAACTAGTCAGATCACACTGTACCCAAAAACCAGGGACTTTCTCACCTCACAGTACAGAAGTACTCTTCCATAAGCACGCAAAAAATCAAAGCCACAAATGTGTGCATGTGTGTGAAAGAGAGAGAGAGATCCCTGACCTTCCAATGCCTCTTCATCAGTAGAGCTATAGTATTCAGCACGTCCAATATCTTTCAGAAAACTATGCTCAGGTCCAACTCCAGGGTAGTCCAAGCTTTATAGGATGTCAAAGAAAGAGTGTCATCGGAGGGACACTGTAGACAGTTCAAAGGGAAAGTAAGGATGTTACTTACCCTGCACTAATCGAGTGGGGTTCAACTATTTGCCCATCGTCATCTTGTAACAAGTAGCTCATGGCCCCATGCAACACGCCAACCTCCCCTTTAGTTAAAGTGGCAGCATGTTTACCACTATCCAAGCCGAATCCTGCAGCCTCCACGCCAATCAACCGAACATCCTTATCATCAACAAATTCATGGAAGAGTCCCATGGCATTTGATCCTCCCCCGATACAGGCAACAAGCACATCTGGTTTTCCGCCCCATTTTTCAACAGCTTGTCTCCGGGTTTCCTTACCAATCACTGCATGGAACTCCCTGACCATCATCGGGTATGGATGAGGCCCAGCAACAGAACCCAAAATATAATGGGTTGTTTCCACATTTGTCACCCAGTCCCTTATAGCCTCGGATGTAGCATCCTTCAATGTTGCTGTTCCAGAGTGCACTGGTCTAACCTGAATATGATAATATATACGTTATGATTTCAACAACTGCAATGAAAGAGGAAATGAATGTTGATTGAAGGGAGCATCACGGAGTGGACATTATTTCAAATCTTGCTCATATAAAGAGTTGTTAAACACTGGCAGACAGAGCTAAGCTTTCACCAACTCCTAATAATGCAGTAGCCACCAAATATATTGTACAGTGCACGAAGCCTAAATTCAAGTACTGTCCAAGGCTCCAAGTCCAAACCCAATTAGCAAGAAAAAGTATCTTCAAGTAGTAGAATAATAATAAAGTCTCAAAAAAAAAAGTAGAATAAGATCTGACCAAAAAAAAAAAAGTAGTAGAATAAGAAAAGCGGAATCTTCAGGGGCAGAACTGATAATGGCAGCAGCTAGAAGGAAGCCTGCAGCCAGACATAGGGCGGATACAGAAAATAGCTGATTTTGCAGCATCCAGCAAATCCTTTCACATTTGATTTGTTAATAGCTGCCTCTAATCGCCGGCTCTGATAATGAAATAAGAATTTTCATGACATCTGAATTATTACATCCAGGCTCCTTCCATCGCAGTGTTTATCTCAATATGAATTGGATTAACAGACTAACTGCTCACCATATATGTGTTGGATCTTGGATTCCAAAGAACAATTCAAAGATCGATCATTACGTCGAATGCTCATTTACAGGAGTATTAAAATCAAAACTAACAGCTTTCGGACAAAGGTAAATGGCCACAGGCCTGCAAGATTTTCCAACTTCATGCAACATGACAATTTGAAGCAAACTAAGATTTCAATAATCACAGAGTCAGACCACCATCACCACATACGATAAATCATGGGGGTACAATATAGCACAAGGGCTAATACACAGAGCACACCTCAGCTCCAAGAAGACGCATTCTGAAAACATTGAGTGCCTGCCTCTCCATATCTTGGGCACCCATATATATAATGCACTGCAACCCGAAGCGGGCGCAAACTGTAGCAGTTGCAACTCCATGTTGACCAGCTCCAGTTTCAGCAATTATCCGATTTTTGCCCAGTCGCTTTGCAAGCAAAGCCTGAGCAACAGCGTTGTTGATTTTGTGAGCTCCGGTATGGTTGAGATCTTCCCTCTTGAGGTATATGAGCGGCCCTTCACCATTTGGGCGCTTGTAATGCTCCGTGAGCCTTTCTGCAAAGTAAAGAGGACTCTCCCTACCAACATAATCTTTCAAAATCCCATCCAACTCTTTCTGCGACAAACACATATTCATCTCAGGAAGGACTCCAAAATGCCAAAACAACAACACTCACAAACTCACGAGAGATGTATGACAGAAAGCTGGAAACCCAAGAAAGCAAATGAGCTAAAGATGTCAATGAACCGAGCTAAAGATGTCAATGAACCGGGCTAAAGTGCTGTCAAATGACCGACAGAGCAATCGATACCTATGGGGAAAAAAAGGATGGATTCAAAGACATCCATGATATATGATCACAACCAATCTTCTCTATATATGCAAAAACTCATGCATTTTTCCGAGTAGACTGCTCAAGCAAAACAGAAAAAACAATGTCAAAGAAAAGCCTCCACCAATCATTTCAAGAGCTTAAAACATCTCCATCATCCAGTAAAAAACACAACTTCCAATATATTTTACTTTACAGTAAAATTCCTTAGTCCATACATCAATCAGCGGCTAGCCCATTGCCTCAATTCAAATCGAATAACCAATATAGCGACAAGCCAAAAACACGAACAAGAACGCTAAAAACAGCGCCAACAAATTCATTTACAAGCAGCAAAACAAGCCCGTTTCGCGGAAAAAAAGAGAACTTTTTTGAAAAGAAAAGTCGACAGAACCTGAAAATCAACATCCCCGGCGAGCGCATGGAACGCGGACTCGAGCTCGGACAGCGCCTGCATCAGGGTCTCGGGGACGTACTTCCCGCCGAACTTCCCGAACCGGCCGAACGAGTCGGGCCTCAGCAGCCGGGCGGGCTCCGCCATCCGAACGGCGGCGTCTCGGGCGAGGGTGCAGCAGATGGTGGATCGGAGCAGGCGGGCCGGAGACGGGCGGGCTGCAAAATTCGCCGGCTTGAACGGCAATAATGGCTGGGACCGGCGGCGCAGGGTCGGGAGTCCGTGGGCGGAGGAGGATGAGGGAGGAGCTTTAATGGAGGCGGCCATCGGCGTCGAGAGAGAGAGAGAGAGAGAGGGAAGAGAGAGAAAGAGAGGGAAGAGGTTGATGTCGTCTGTGGATTCCGAGGAGGCTTTTGTCTTGTTTTTCTCCACGAGGCATGAGATTCCATGGAATTAATATATGGACAAATATTTATTATTTCATTTAGTGCTGGATTTTTTTATTATTCCATGGAATTAATATATGGACAAATATTTATTATTCCATGGAATTAATATATGGACAAATATTTATTATTTCATTTAGTGCTGGATTTTTTTTTTGTGGTCCTTTTTAGGTAATTTTTTTGCTTCTGGCGTGACTCACCCACCGCTTGGCAATTTTGGGCTTGCTATGTATGTACGGGGGAGAAAAGGTTCATCTAGAAATAATCAGAGGTCCCAAAATGTTGTAAATATAGCTTTTTTAGATTAACATGGCTTAATCTCTCTCTCTCTCTCTGAAAAAATGATCTTACATTTTGTGTAAAATAATTATGGTTACCGCGGCTCCGATATCATAAATTATTACGAAGCTCACATGCAAATTTCTATTTATGGAAAGAAATTAGAAAAAGGAAGAAAAAAGGAAAAAAATCAGAAAAGCAAATATGAAAATGACAGGTCCTTCTTGAGAATGACATAGCCACTTTAGATCCTTATTTGAAATAAGTTCCACTTCAAATCCTTATTCGAGAGAATGATGACATTTTAGGTTCTCATTTGAAATAAGGTCTATTTTAAGGAATTATGTAAGAAAATGAGGCGGGCCTTACTTGAAAATTTCCCTTATTTTAGGAAGCATTTTTGTGCTAGGGGTGTTTATCATGGATTTTACTTTTAACTCCCTTTTTTTTTAATTCTATGATATTTAAACTTTCACCTTTGTTAGGAAGAAATACATAAAACCATTTGAAATCTTTTAGTTCAAACAATCAAAGTATAATTTATTAGAATTTTTTTGAATAGTTATAATTAGAATTTATAAGAAAAGGTAGTACCCTAATTTCAAATAATAAGTCGAGAGATAAAAACTACTTCGTATTTTAATTTGGCATCGTGCGATGCCCTCTACTTAAATTTCATTATTTTAATCTATTTACTATCTCAACTTCCTGTCGCATATTTTTTCTCTAACATAACACAAGTCCAAACAAATAATCTCAAATCTTAAATATAGTAAAGAAACGGTTTAGTAATTTTTGTGTTGAGATGGTTTTGCTTGGAGGTGTAATTGAGAAGCAAGCGCAAAATTAGACTATTATAAAAGTGACATGAGGAAAACCAGATATAATTGCCTCATAAAAAAGTTCCATAATGGAAAAATAAAGACAAAAATATTTGAAAATGAATATATTCCATTTTTCGTAAAGCTTAATTTAGTCCCAAACTAAATACAAGGAAATTGGAAAAGAGTTTTACCTAAAAAAGGGTGGGTTGAAACTATAACCATCACATAAAATTGATCATTCTACCAAAACTCATGAAATTTGAATTGGAATCTAAATCTAGGAATTGAAATGATAATACCGAATCTTTATGATAATACTTTAACTAAATGAATAAGCTAGAAACAAACATTTAACTCAAATAGAAACGGTGAATCTCTATTTATTTTCGTTAGCTTTTTTTATGAATTGAGTTCGAAACTGATTAAAAAAATTGATATCACGTAAATACATCGAATTACCATCCATATTAATCACAAAACAATCATGATCAAGTATGCTCTTTTAAAATTATTCTTTTTTTTTTGTTTAGCCAATTGTCAGGAATATTCTTTTATTCAATTTCTTGGAACTTTCTTTCTTGCATTTTACTCTTCGAATGACTTTTTTTTTCCTGGAAACTCTCTTTTATTAAATTTTAATCGATCATATTCAACAAAAGACGAAAAAAGAAAAAAAAAAAGACAAGGGTAAAAACAATTTCACCGTTGCCTCGCGCCCTCTTCATCAATCGTCATCACCACCGCGAGCGCAATTCCGCAAACAGTTGGTGGGATTCGCCCATCAGCACGCTTTCCTGCGACAGCGCCGAGCTCGAATGGCGGACCGAAACGGAGACTGGGATTTCCACCTCCGGACCTTGTCGAGCAGCGCCAGGGACTCCAACTTCGCCGGCGATCCCGCCTCCGATCCGTCCCTTCTTCACTCGGTGAGCTTCTCCTTCTCATTCCCTCTGCCTATCCTATTCTTTTCGTGTTCGGTTGCTCCGTGGCGAAGGGAGGCGGCGGAGGGAGGAGGTGAACCGCGAGCGGTGCTCGTGCCCGCGCTCGCTTCATCATGCGGCGATGTCGAAGAATCGGCCCGAACGAAGCTTGAATGAACCGTAGTTTTGCGTTTTCTACGGTAGGGAATTCGGATGAGCTCGTCGAGCAATCGTTACGGTTTCGATGCATGTGCTCTGTCACTCTTTTCTGTCGTCCGCCAATTGATTATACTTATGAAGCGGTTCTATTTTCTTCTGTTCTTGTTCTATTGTTTGGACAGGTGAAGAGGTTGTATGAACTGTGCAAGACTGAAAGCTCGGAAGATCTCATTGCGAGGGTGTGTCCTCAGATCAGTAAGCTTTTTCAACGGGCAGTGGCTTCCTTGTCTCAATCCAGCACGTCTTACGGCCTTCTCTTGCTGGTTCGATATCGTTCCCCGCAACCTCTCTTGTGCATTGTACTTCTCATGTTGCTTTAAATGCCATGGATTTATATGATCACGAATTTCGGCAATGCTCACTGCTCAATATGTCCTTGTATTTAGAGAGAAAATCGGATTGCCTAAAAGCATCTTGCATTTGCATCATCTTTCATCCTCGTTCTAATGTGGGGATGTAGAGTGTGGTTTTGGAGATACTAATAGAGCAGTTTTTAGGAAGGATATGTGTCATAGTTTGTTCATAATGCAGCGAGGTATACCGTCTAAATATCCATATGGTTATTTCACCAGCATGAATGGTCAATTATTGTATGGCATTCATTGTCCTACTATATGCAGGCGATTCTTCAATTCTTTCTCGACTTTGGGGAAGTAGTCCTTCACGATGCTGATACAAGCCTACGGACTTTCTTCAGATCATGCTTGAGCCGGTAATGACCTATCTATCCATGTCATTTGCACATCTTGATGTGGCTTCACTTTTTCAAGGATATTGACAAATAACATACACTAATAGCATTCTTTTCCTTACCAAAAAAAAAAAACATACACTAATAGCCACATGGTCTGGAAGCAGAGCAGAGAGGCACTCAGCAGAAAACCACCAATTGGAAATATCTTATCCAAAAAGACCAAGAAATTTGATTTTGTGATCTTGTTCTTCTCAATAATATTACCATCAGCCAGGTTTTTTGACGTCTGATTAATATGCCATATGGCATCAGTTATCTGAGATGCATTGATCCTCCGGTCTCCTATAAAATGACCCTACTTAATTTTCCCTAAACCTGCGAATCCCGTGAAATGGCGAATGAACACCCAATGACCACTATAGCCTCTTGAAGGCCTGGAATAAGGTTTCCATGGTACCATGGGCCGTGGCTGTCTGGATGGTGTGAATTACTAAAGAGTAAAGCTGTTGTCATTTATTTTTTACATGCGATGGATAAGCTTTCTTGTATCCATGAAAAAATGATCCCAACCACTGCCGATTAGCTTTCATAGATCAATCATTTACAAACTCTTCCATTCTAAAGGCTTGTTCTTGAATATTTATGAGTCAGTGCAGATTAGTTCCTGGGGATGTGAATCTTAGTTCTTATCCTGATGCTTCTGCAGTGAATTTGCTGATCCGGTGGTTGCAGAAGCCACACTTGATTTTCTTAATACATATAAGAAGAAACTTCTGCATACTTTTCCTTCATTGCTCCCACAGGTATAACACTAATTGTTGTTCTTGATGGTTGCAGCATATTGGAATTTGTCACTCGATCCCTTATAGCCTTCTAGCTAGCATCTTTTGTATGATGCAGTACTTCTGATTTGGCCAGCTTCATGTGAGAAATTAATCAAAAGCAGAAACTGAAAGAAGGGGCATTTACCTAAAAATGTACACCGTGCTCTTCTCATTTAAAAATGATTAGTTTTATGGTAACTATGCCTACAATAAATCTGGAAATCAATCGACAACTTCCTGATGACACAATAATGTGTTTGCAGTTTTTCCCACTGTTGCTGAAGTTGATTGCCTGGAATGGAGAGAAGTAAGTTTTCCACCCCTGTTTAATTGCTGGTCAGTCCAACCAATATCTCGAGTCTTGCCAGCTTAGCTAGCCATACTGTTTGTGGGTCTCATACTCAGGACACTAGTTATTTTTCATTTTGGTACGTTGCGCATGTTAAACTTTAATTAGTTAGGAAAGTTTAAGATTGGAGGGAAGAAATCATGTGTAGAAAGTGAGTAGGAGCACTCAGAATTTAGGTTGGAAAATTTAGGTTTTGGAGATGGAAATTGGAAGCAACCTTTGGTACTTTAGGCTTATTTTCTGGTGTATGCAAACAAGATCTTGCTTGTTCATCCCCACACAAGACTTATTTTCAGATGGTATTGAGGGGAGAAGAAATTGCTTATATGTGTATTCTAAGAGCAATTTATTGTTGAGATTATTTTACAAGGGAATGAGTCAGGATGACAATGGAAGCATGATAAGGTAGGTTATAAACTGGATGAGTCATGTCGAGACTTTTAAAAGAAGTAGGACTTCCTTTTAATGTCAACCTCCAATAGATTATATGCGGAGAAATGTACGGTATAGTTCGAATTACATAAGGGGTTGGGAGCTTTGCTGTATCCTTTAAACTTTCTTCCGTTGAACTGTTTGGACAATGAATTGCTAGGCTTTTACTATCTGATGGAAGATCAACTAATCAGGATTGACATGTCTAAAACTGCAGGTTGGAGAAATCATTCATAAAAATCTTTCCTGGGTTGATAGCCACTGGATCTTTTCTTCCTCTATTTCCATCTTTAATGGACCTACCAGGTGGATTTGCATTCTCTACATTATACCACGTGCATTGTTTTGATGGCCCGAACTCCTTACTGCTTTATGGTTCAACTAGTAGTCCACACTGACCCTTATGATCTGATAAATTTGTCAGCCATATAGATGTTGATTTTAGGATGCTATCATGGCATGCATGGACTTAATCATGATGGGGAGCTGATGTAACGTCCGAACTTTCTTAAAAGTAAAGTAAGAAAAACTTAGTGGGGGTTTCCAAGTTTTCATTTGGAGACAACAGTATCATAATAGAATGTATGGAGGAAGTATAGAGTTTGACCTGTAGATGTTTGGGTTAGTTTGACGATGGTGCTGCTTGCTGGTTCTGTTCTGTAGTTCAGTGGGTCAGGGACTACAGTTATACCTGCAAGTTTATTCCATGCTTGAGGTAAAGCTTGTCAAATTCTTTTTCAACTCTTGTCTACACTTGTGACAGATGAATATGAATTCTCTCTCTCTCTCTCTCTCGCCCCCCCCCCTTTCCTGAACACACACACACACACACTGTAAAAACACCTGTGCACACATTGGTGTAGATATTTGGTGCAGGAATGTGCAGTTGTGTAATTCTCTGGGTAGATTGACCTGTTGGCATACAAAGAAAACCATTCAAATGCTTGTATAGCATCTGCTGTAATTGTTGGTTGCACGAACACTTTGTCTTTCTTTTCTTAAGCTCATACTCGTATGAATTTACCATTTTCCTTTTTGTCCACTCTAGTTTTGGTTGTGGCATTAGAGAAGGTAGAACGAAGCTCCGGATCTCTTATTGGAAGCAGCATAGCTTCAATTCAGAAGAGTACGGCTCCTGAGGTTATCTCTGGCACTTAAAAAGCTGGAAGAAGTCAGGTTGTTCTATTGCTGCATTGTTCAATTAAGGGCACACAGATTTTTATGATTGCAGATGTTACTTGCTCTCATGGATGAAGCATATACTGGATCAACCATTGGTGATGGAGGAGTAGACTCTGAATCTGAGGATAACAACACGATTGATGTTGCTGACCATCTTTTTCTCGAACTTCTGAAGGATGAAAACGATGGCCTTGCTGTAAGGCTTTTCTTTCTCAAATCTTGTTCTGTTTCCAGATCATCTTCACTCTTAATATGGAGCTAGTGTTCGGTAGAGAGAGAGTATGGATGAGCTATTAACCATAAAAAGTTATGTTGTAGGAACGTCATTGGAATTCTCCAGGGATGACAGCTGCACTACAGGCTGCAATAAATAACCCTCAGTCTGAGCGGCTGAAACAAGCATTGCATATAGCTCCCAGGCTCCTTGATGTTTATTTTGCTATAGCTCTACGAGAAGTGAATGACTGTACGTCTTGAATCCTAACATTAGCTGAGAGTCAGTACACGCTATTTGTCTTCTTGTGATTCGTTTGTAGAAGAGCTTAACTGTGTCTCACCATTTTTCCTTGAACTTTCTCGCATTCGCAGCTTTGATCTGTGCATTGATTCCCCTGCTAATGTCCAGAATTTCCAAAATATTTCCAGACAAGACCTTCTCCTATGAGGTACTCCCTTAATATAATGTGTTTAATAAACTTCATTTGCATTTTCCTTGCTGTTGCACAAGTATTAAGTAGTGAAGTATAAGGTGAGAGTAATTGTTATAACTAGAGATTAGTAGGATCTAGTGGCCCTAAACTAGCATATCCTATGCAGTTTGAGAAGAACTTAAAACACCTGATAGGCAAGACATAAACTTTGTTTATTTCTGATTACACTGAACTGCCTTTACAGAGCATATTGGTAAGAGTTAAGAAAAGAAAATGTAACTATAATTTCTTAGGAAGTTTCTCATATTATTTTAATGGAGCTTTTTTAATGAATGACTCAGTGAATTAGCTCTAATTATACAAGTCACCAGCTCCTTTCAGACCATAATTTTCAGGAATTTTCTCGTTTTATGGTAATGGATCTTTCCAATGGATGACCCTGTGAAATAGGTCCATTTATACAATTCAATAGCTCCTTTGGATGCAAATGTGATATACTTTGTAACTGTTTTAATGTGATGTTCTATTGTTTGGTAGAGCATGATCAATTACATCTTTCTATCTAAACAACAGTATATTTCACATCCTATAGAACATCCTTTCTTGCTTGGATGTTTTGAATTTTCATGCATACAAATACTACACTGTTATTTGAAGTGTTTGGGTCTTTTCCATTTCCACTGTAGGTTCAAAAGAGGCTCTTGGAATTCATGCTTGCAGCATTTCAGCGTTCTCCAAACTTTGTCGCTCTTCTGAAGGTAATATTCTGTCGGAAGAATTGTTCCAATATTCTTGCTGCTTGGTAGTTTAGTTCAGCCAGTCCTAGCAGTGATCAGGCAGCATTAACAGTAATGTCATGTCAATGAAGAGCAAGCTCATAATTCCGTTTTTGGGAGTGGTTTCTTCTGCCCAAACGTTTGGTAGGCTCAATACAGTTCTATACGACTTGACTATAGAAAGAGGAAGGAGCTATGTGTACTTAGGTAAATTGATTTGTTCAGCTACCATTTTGATGGTCTACCTTTCATGTGTGGACTGTGGTATGGAATGACAATAACAGAACATTTTCATCCTATCACCACATTCCTTATGGTTTCAGAGGGCACAATCTTTGTTTTACTCGAATGACAGTTTTCTGACTGGAAGTTATTGGTTATCTTCAGTATACACCTTATTTAAGCCTTATCTAAGGACATATCCAAATTCTTTGCAGAAACCTATCATGGATAGGCTTGGAGAAGCTTATGATAGTCCTGCAAAGGTCAGAGAATTTCCTCCATATTTCTGCTTCCAGTTAAATTATGCAAATGGCAAAATTAGTTGCTATTCTCTTCTCTAGACAGAGTTGGCGCTACAACTGTGTTGGGCCATTGGGGAACATGGAGGAGGAGGTGGATCTCACAAAGATGCTGCTCGTGAGCTTTTTGAGAGCTTAGAGCTACTCTTATATGAAAATCTTTCATCAAGGTAAGCTGAGCCATTACCTTTGGGCCCTTACCGTGGACACTTTGAAATGCTTCATCCATTACTAGCTGGTGTCACCTTTAGCACTACCAGACTACTCATTAAGTTTATTTCTCAATTATTTGTGAAGTCGTCTTGGGCTAAGGCAGGATTTGGCTGTTGGATCCAATGGTGACGCGTCTAGAAAGTCATCACAGGCAAGGCTTCTGTGTTTTGTGATAACAGCAATTGCAAAGCTTGCTACATACCATCGTGAGCTGCTTCCAAGGGCACGTGTGTCCTTAGGCAAGGTAGGTTGTCAATCTGAATCAAAATGTTTGATGACCGCGGTAAGAGAAAATGCTTTTGTGTATGTATTCATGTGATATCTTGTCCTTGTTTAGTATTTTCCCAGGTCTGTGGTGTAATTTGTTAAACATCAATGCCAGATTGTCAACCATTAAAATTCCCTAAGTCGCTCCTGCCTGACCAGGTAGCACGATCTCGAATATCAGATGACCGGGTTTGGAGGCGTGCACGAGATTATTTAGGTCTTATGAGTGAGCCTGCAATTTGTATATCTGTCTTGGGGCCCTCACAGCCTTCAGATGAACATATGCAGAGCCCTGGTGTGGTTAACTGGAGTGAAGGTTGCACAAAGATGAATACACATGTTCCATTTTACATTTTAGGAGAACAAGAAGGTTAGTTTTTTCCTCTTCCTTGTTTTGTTTGGCTGAGAGGTGACAAAAGATTCAGAAATCAAGTTAAAAATCTCAAAATAGAGAAGGAAATTTGGGCGGTTTTAGTGGCTGTTTTCAAGGGCACTCCGTTCTCAGAAGTGCATTAAGTGTTCAAAGAGTAAATTAGCTAATTATGCCATGACACCACTTATCAAGGTTTGCACACTATTTGCATGTGCTTTTTCCTTCCATACAATGCTTTTAGTTTTCTTTTCAGTTGCTTCCTGGGAGGCACACAGGTTAGTAGAGATTGGTTTTATAACCACTTCTAAGCAAGAAAAAGAAATCAAGGAAGATTCTTATTTGGATTCAATTGGCACATTATAAGGCCCTAAAATTGCTAGATATATCATTCCGTTGGATGGGTGAAGTGTACTTGAGAACTAAATAATGTAATTGAATTTTTACACATTACCCATTTAAAGTTGTGTACTTTTCCTTGCCTACTCAGAATCTGCTGAAAACCCTTAAGTTCCAAGGCATCTTCAGACAATGAAAGGCTATGATCCTAGGCTCTTCTCCCAAAAGCTACATCTCCTAGGGATCTTAGCCTACATTTATGCATGGTCATAGCATCTGCATCCTTTCCAACGTTTGGACCTTGTTATGGTTTCCGCATAGCATTTGGTCCGTGCATTCTATGTTGACTTAATCGAACAAGCAATGGAGTGAATGGTTAAGGAACTGCAGTTTACATTCAGCATTCGCTATTTTTGCACATCGCAGGTCCACCTTTCCATGATTTTTCATTTACCGACATCCTCCCCAGTAGATGAAGGCTGCGAGGTTTTTCCAGAAAGGCTTGCAATTCTGAAGCTCTTAATTGAAATCAACAGTTCAGTTCAGTGATCTTGTGTTCTCTTCCAGAGTATTTCGCTGCTAAACTGCTTTTTTTTTTTTGTGGGAAAAGAAATGGTGTTGAATAGCTCCCTGTATATCCTTTCCATTAAGTATAGGTTGTCAATAGGTTGTCTCTTGATGCAGCAAAACCTGTACTTCAGGGTCAGGTTTCATTTTCATGTCATTTCCTGCTTCGAAGAAAAAGAGGAAAACCTATGTTTCCGGTATGCCGGCGAAGCGCAGCCTCCTTCAAGAGCGAAAGGCTTGCCACATATCCAACCCGAGAGAGAGATCAAGTAGTTGAAGATTTGTGTGTAGTTCGCAATTTCAGTCATGATGTTACTGAACTCGGAAAAAATTGGAGTTGTTATTGCATACGATGTACCTAGAAAAGTGCAATTATATCTGTGAGCCAAGGCTAGCATCGGAGCATGGAAAGAGTTATGTCCAATTATATCTGTGATATATAACATCATGAAATCGTACTTATGAAAGTGCAAGCTTCGCGAATTGGGCAATAAGGGCCGCGACCCAACTCAAGTGCCCACTTTAGACGATCTTTAGATTTGACGCTACGTCAAACTCGGTCAAAGTTTCGTATGTGTATCGTTTTATGTGAGCGCATACAAGGACTGTGAATTGAACCATCCTACTCATGGGCAAAATCTACTAACAATAATAATTAAGGGATAGAATAGAAAAGTAGATATAAAAGTATTGCTTTCTTTTTTTCTTTCTCGTTGCCGAATTGAATTCAAGATTCATAGCAAATTTATTATTTCTCCACCAATTCAACGAGGAAATATGCTAGTTCTCAGACAATGGAGGTGTTGGAAAGTCACCAGCAAGATAAAATTGTTTTCAAGGATATAGTAATCGATCTACGTATCCAGCATGTAAGACTGCTAGGGAAGAAAAGCCTCTCTATTGCATTCATAAGAAATGTTTCTTTTTTCTTCTTTAATGAAGAGAACAAGAAATTCCATTCCAGACGGATAGATTTCCAACTTAAGTTATCTTATCAACATCATTGATAAGTCAAAATGCGATGACAAACCCGCGTGGCTAAGCTAACCACGGCCCCGAGTTTGTATTTGTCTTAGTCATGTCGGGATTATTCGACAAGTTTCATTAAATCTTTCCAACACTTTGGGATGAAAAGGATATTAAATTCATATCGACCCACACAGACAGGGAAAATACTCCCATAAGCAATCGCGATAATCTGTGGGATAATATATAGTCAGGCCATCCAATGTTTATAAGTGGTCCAAACTGCACTGAGATAGTCAACGAAACAGTGACCCTCATGCATGCTTTCGGAGCCATAAAGCTTACTGTTCTAAACGTCGATGTACTGAAAGTGAATGAATGAAACAAGCTTGGACTTTGCCGGCAAACAGGTCAATAATAGTGAAAAGAGAAGGCCCTTTTCAATGATCTTCTGCATGCAACCGAGCCATGCACGTGAATGCATCCACGCACATTGTGAAATAACAAAACCAGCCTCGTTAAGCTATACATGAGACTGCCACCAGATTTGGATCACCAGCTTGAGTTAGAAGATCCAACGTCAGAAGAGCTAGATCTTGCGCGTATAGCAATATGTTCCTTGCTAAACACACAACATATGATCGCGACATAAAGATAAAAAAGCATAAGCGAACCACTTGTCCAAATGATGCATGACAACATCAGCGTTCAACTTAAAACCCAGGTCAAAGCAGATAGCTTATATAGCCTCCGACGCGTTATGAGAAGATGCTTCACGACACACAACAGACGAGAGTCTCGCAGACAGACACATCACATATACAACAGACACAACATACGACAACGATACATTACAAGAGTTTAAGTCACGCTTTATTTTATTCTATAGCAGATGACTTGGCAGTAGTTTTGTTTACAACAGACAGATCATATGGCATACTTCGGATCCGCACAGCCCAACTCTCTTGCCCTTTCTCCCCCCAGAACAACTGCACTAACGACAAACTCAGCTGGAATCTTCAATGCACTGAAAATGAAGGGGTAAAGGACATTATTAACAATAAAATCTAAAAGAAGATGGATCATGCAACTCTACCTAAAGTTAGGAAATCACCTAATGATAATTATGTTTTTAAGATATATCTATGCAAAATATTTCTCCCACATATCATGGGTTAGTTTCTCAACGCAAGTGATGACTAGGTTAATTAGCATTACTATTATTGAGGAAGATATTTTGCTTGCATTTTATTCAATATGGTTGCATAAAAAAATGAAAAATCCCCTAAAAGTCACGCAAGGTTGAACCATGCACATGTGAGAGGGTTCCATTACATGACTGTGTAAATCTCAACGATGAGTATTATGAAATGTATAATAAGTGATGACCCCTATGTTTGAAAATCTTGTATAGGTATCCATTGTGACAAAGTATTTTGTCGTATTTCATAAATAAAAAGACATTACAGATTAGTAAAAAAAATTATATATCTTGATAACACATGCTTTACAAATAAATTTAATAAAAATGTACTAAATGTGTGCTAAATAATATCCTCGCTGAGAGTAAAAAAAATGTAGAAATATTTATTATAATATGGGGAAAATTGTCAAAAAAGTCATAAACATTTTGCATTAATGCCAATTTAGTCCTAAACCTTTTTTTTGTGCCAATTCAGTCCTAAACGTGTCAATTCAGTCATAAACTTTTTATATTGATGCCAATTCAGTCCTGAACCTTTTGTATTGATGCCAATTGAGTCCTAAACCGTTTTTTTGTTCCAATTCAGTCCTAAACCTTTTGCATTGGTGTCAATTCAGTCATAAACCTTTTGTATTGGTGCCAATTCAGTTCTTCTGGTTAATTTAGCTAAAAAAGGTTAAGAACTGAATTTGTACAAGTGCAAAAGGTTTAGGACTAAATTGGCACCAATACAAAAGGTTTAGGATTCAAGTGGCACCAAAAAAATGTTTAGGACTCAATTGACATAAATGTAAAATGTTTAGGACTGAATTTGTACCAAAAAAAGGTTTAGGACTAAATTGACACAAATGTAAAAGGTTTAGGATTGAATTGACACCAAAAAAAGGTTTAGGACTAAATTGGCACAAATGCAAAAGGTTTAGGACTTTTTTGACACTTTTGCCTTATAATCTGGTAGCCAATATTTGACAAATAAAATACACATACACGTATAATTATGCAACAAATCTATGCTACATTTTGCTTTGTCTATATATATATATATATAAGTCATGCTTGTTTTCAAGACCAACTTAGCGTATAACTCCAAAGAATCTAAAATTGACAAAAAAAATAATGAAACTTATCTAGAACGAACCATTTAAAAAAGAACCGGACTCTCGAAGCAAGATTAGAGAAAAAACATGCTTACCGGTGTAAATGTTCGGTCTCATTCTCCAAACTCTTGTTTCGCGAAAGATGTCGGCTTCAATGTAAACCTCCATGGCAGCTTGGATTGCATCGACAGTTTTTGTGATGATCTTGTAGACTTCATCAGCTGTATCACGAGGGAGTATATTACCTTGCATTCTTCCGGACACGTCCATGATGTGAAACGCAATAGTCAAGAGACTTCTGCGGCTATCTCCTCCGAGCACAGTAGGCTTCTCGGGCAGAATTGCGAAACCCGAAGGCAAAATCACCACCGTATCTGGGTTTGCGCCATCTAAGAGCGAGGCCATCGCTCCATGGTCGACAGGAGCATAAACAACATAAGAGCCTGTAGGGTCCGAGTAAGCGTTTTGCAAGTAAAGGACAGAGGCACAGTTCAGAGCCGGCTGCCAAGAAAAAAAAGGCAAAGCTATCAAACTAAATGTGGTTTTTCTAATGAGTATGCTATCTGATGAAGCGAGGAAGAAAAGAGATATAGAACTTACCTCCACTTGCATAATGGACACGCGAGTCCCCGGATTTGCTCCCGTGGAGATGTATGTGGCTTCCCGAATGATTCGCTTAGAAGAAAGAGCATCCCACTATAAAAGGGTTGGAGAAAAGTACCAAAATCAGCCAATATAAGACTATGATTCAGCGTCACTTAACCAGAGTGCTGAAATAATTCCGGTATCGACATTCACCGCGAGCAGAAAAATGCACCCCGCATAACTTTGTCAACCCAATGAAAACATTATCTTTCACCAAAACAACCGTTTAGTTGTATAGAAACTTGACATACAGATACATGCATCAGATCACGAGCATTCAAGCAAAAGCAAGAAGCTATTCAAGAAAAACTTCTGCATGATGTGTCTTAATTGATAAAGATCATTATGAGATCGCACGCTTACACAATTAAAGTCAAAATCTCCGCACTATAAGACTACTGAATGGTTCTATCACCATAAGTTAAGGTCCATTTTTGTACGAGGACTGATGAGACAGGCAAATATGTATGCCTGAATTTGAAAAACAAAATCGCACATGAGAGTTTCTAAAGATTACGTCCAAAAAAAAAAGAAGTTTCTAAAGACAAATATTTCATCTCTATCAGCATCATTAGCGAAAATAAATCTTTCCATCAGCAATGCCCAAAGCAAAGATCACCCGAACTTATTCATTTCAACGCATAGGCAGTTCTATATGTTTTAAATAGTTAACTCAGTGAAGCATATCTCAATAAAACAACTCATTAGCATATGATAATGCACCAAATTTTGCACTCCATCATTCATTCATTCACTAATATATTTTTTTTAAGTATTGATGTATACTGCACAGTACCTTATCTCGGAGGGTCCCGTCAGAGAGGAAATTGAACACTTTTTTGACCGGAAACGGGAGGCAAACCGAGGTGGTGAAAGCAATTGAAGATCCACGAGGCTTCCCAATATCTCCGCCATAGTTGGTCCTGGTGGTCACCATCATGTCTTTCCCTCCAATTGCTGCTAACAATGGAGACCACATATTTGATACACAGCCATTCACTTCCTTCAGGTAAGTTCTCATCATTCTCTCGGCCAACTTTAACAGATTCTCCCTCCCACTTTGTGATATCAACGCTGCACATAATACGCCGAAAATCATAAAGATGGTGTTAGCTAGGAATTACAACAATCATCATGAAACCATTTTACTAATATAAGAATAACAAGAAAAAAGTTTTATTTATTTTTTCTTTTTGGTGTGTGTGTGAAGTAGTTTTACCATTGTTGTATGTGGCATTCTGATTAGGCACCATTAGAGCTTGCAGCCATTCAGCTTGCCTGGTGATGGCAGAAATCCAGCGCTTTGCACCAAATGCAAATCCAGAGGAAACAATTGGCGCGTAGATGCTATGGATTGAGGCATAGTCCACTCCTCCATTCTCAAGCCAAGTGACCTAAAATGCACATAAAAGTAAAACACAGTTGGCAACATAACTATAATTATGTCATTCCCCGTTTTTTAATTTTGGTCGAATGTCATTCCCCGTTTAATCGCATGTATTTTCTGTTAAGCACCAGTATGTATCATAAGTAGCTATCCATAGATGGATATATCAATTAAACCGAACATAATAAGTGTGGAGTATTCATTAAACTTAAGAGTCAAACCTTAGAGGAACCATTTGGTAATTGTTGTATCAGACAACCTGATGGCCTCCTTTGGTACTTGATGAATGAACAAGGGAACATGCACTCTAGTGAATAGTCGACTACTCCCCACAGGTCCCAGTCGAGCTGTTTGCAGTACCTAGCAAAGTAAACAGATCTCGCGGGAACAAGGGCAGTAGGAATATGAAATTCTGCAGACATCTAGGAGACAGATTAAAGAAAAAAGAATTAGCTAGTGTTGGAAATGACTATTTAAATCTATTTAACTTCTAGTTTGCACACATGGGTGCATTGTCTAACTAGCTTTGTAACTACATCTAGGAATTAAAGATGAGAAAAGGACACTTCAATCATTGACCGAGGTTAGGAAGTATAAATGACAGACTTTAGAGACATAGCACACTCGTATTCTATTTTGAGAATGAAAAAAAATAAGGTAGTCTTCACATGTCAAATATTTTGATAGTTCTCACTAGAAGTGAGCACCTTGTCCCCAACCACAAGCTCAAAGACATGTATTCATGCAATTTTCGTTCCGTATATAATTTAAATGCTAAAGTTTGAACAAGGACATGTAAAAAATCAATTGTCATCGGGAAATGGTGAGAAGCTTTGAACATATTCTCGACATTCTCAGACAATTAGTCACAATGGTGAGGGAGATATGGAAAGGCTCAGCCAACATATGTTGGTTTTTCATGAACTTATTGATGCAATACTAATGCATCGTTACTCATATATAGGCTGATATGATACGTGAAAAGATATAGGGAAAACAGTCGGCTAATTACATTTCGTCAACTCCAATGATCGACAATATGGGGTGATGAACAAACAATTTTGTAGCCATGTACCCTCATAATACGGTTAAAATACAAGAAATTTCATACATACCACTTGTAAAGTCCCATCATAAGTCCCCGGTGTGCCGGGATACAAGACTCCTAATACAGTGGGCTTAGACACGATGTTGGAGAAGTTAGCCGACCATTGATCCTGAGAATGATCCAAAAAAATAGAACATTAGTGTGTTGAAAACAAATCATTCTATGTATGTTGACTAGTTAATAAGGAAACCAGTCCCACCACATCCATAAGCATTGCAACAATACAAAACCGAGACATATTGATGACAGCAGTTTCTCGGGAAGCTTCAGTCTTAAGCCTTCCTATTGTAGGAACTCTCGGCACATGCTCGGGGGATGAGTTCAGAAATTCAGTGGTGTTGGATGGATTTGGCCTATTTGGCAGCTTCCCCCATTCGTTATCGGCCACTTCCTCTGGGAAGAGATCCTGCACAGCTGGATCTTGCTTTTGAAACGTACATCTGTACTCAAAATCAAGTAATAGTTCCGTCACGCCATCGTCTTGGAGTTGCCATAAGGGTTCTCTCATCTGGGCCACCGTCATTAACTCCTCCATGGCATCCAGGGATCTTCCAAATATTAATCGCCTTGTGGGCTCGGTAGTTATCGAGACTTTCATTAATAGATCAGTTGCCCTAGCAACTCCCCCTCCTATACCTGAGCTTGATGCACAATCAGAGACACCACTTGCCTGTGGTGAATGCTGAGCTCCAAAAGGCTCAGGAGATTGGTTAGCATGAGCATTGGTTTGAAAAAAGTCGATCGTATGTGGTTAATTGGAGAGAGATTTAGTAGGTGATTAGAAAACTTCGAATTTTAACATGAACAAAACAGTCGATTGAAAAAATAGGGTTTTAGGGTTTGGCTAAAATATCGTGATGAAATTAATCTGCACATCCATGTCTATTTTACTCTTTTCATGGATCCGATCATCATCCTTCTTAAAAGTGTGAAAAACAATCATCAGGGTTCATTTGATGCACTTTGCATGCTGAGATTAGACAAGTAATCACCTTGGCATCAATAACAAGTTGTAAACCTAGGTCCATCCCTTCATGGGGAATGGAATCTGATTGAGCAGACCTGTAAAAGGGGGCCAAAAAAAAAATCAAAGATACAAGTCATAGCACTTTCTCAACAGAAACATAGTGACAAGATAAGAGTAATTGCAGATCAAAAACAAAACTAAGGACAAGATGCAGGTGAGATATATATTTTCAAATGTGAGGAGAAAATTCTGCAATTAAAAATATCAAACAGAAGAAAGAAAAACCCTACTGCTCCACTGGATGTAGCTGAGGATCGGCCAATGCATGATCACGTTCGGGATCAGCCATAGGAAAGAGCGGGAGGACTTCGATCTCCCTCTTCAGTGCCTCATCAATGTTAACTTCGCCACCACCCATTTTATTCATCTCTACAGGAAAAAAAAGACGAGATTTTTTGGGTTTAGCTCACCTTATCTTTAGACCCTTCAGATCGCGGAAGAAAATTCAACAGAATGCCCCATAAAAGATCAACCGAAGCTGCAAAAAAGATAAGATCAAGATAACCAAATCGCTATCAAAGACTCAGATATTGCAAAAAGATCACACCATATTCCTTCTGGGTTAGCTCAATATATTCGTGTATCAAAATTCATCAGAAAACCCATCCTTTTTTTTGTTTCTTCTGGAGAAATGACATGATCAGCACAACCAGATTGTTTGTAGAACAGATTTGAACAAATCTTTAGCAGATTAAAACGATCGGGAAAAAGTGAAGGAAAAAAGTCCTTCTCTTGAGACACTCATATCTACAAGATCCACACTCATGCAAGCTAAGAAAAGATTTACCTGAAACCACTGGCAATGGAGAAACCAGCTCTCTCTCTCTCTCTCTCTCTCTCTCTCTCTCTCTAGGTCTTGATGTGATTGTAGTGTCTGAGAATGAGTACTAGAGATGATGAAGACATGCACATATATAGGGGGCGAAATTAATTGAGGGAGAAGAGCACAAGCCAAAAGAGAAGCGCGATGGTGTGACGTTCAGGTGATTTTTGATTGGTCCGTTTTGGTCTATGAGAGTGCGGACTTCCAGTGAATTTTTTTTTTGGGGATAAAATCTAGGAATGGTGATGGTCTCGCCTGACACATCAGCATTGTTTCATCCTACTCCAGACTTGGAGTAGACCTATCTAAACCTAATCCAATCTCGACAAGCTCATGATTTTCTTTTTCCTTTCCTTTTTATTTTTTTAACATTTTTCTAAGTGAATTCAATTTTTTTAGGTACATGTCTTTCTTTTTCTTCTTGGGATTTTTTTTAAATTGATAACGCAGAAAGCTGCAAAATAGGAAGCCGCGTTATCTTATGTTTTCGTAATAAGAAAAAAAATATGTAAATGACTGACAAAGGTAAGAGGGAGAATACATATTGATGACCTTCATTAATGTGAAATTCGATAAGTGGGTAAATTCATTTATATAAATTATATTTGTTCAGTAATTTGTATTCTAATGATTCTTTTTTTTTTGTAAATTAATATATCGTGATGATATTTCTTCTAGTAGGAATAAAAAAATGAGGAGGTTATATAGACTCCGTTTATTTCATAGAAAATGAATTATTTGAAAAATTTTTCCTAAAAACGAATACTTATATCGCTTGAAATAATTAGTCAATGGAAAATATTTTTCATTATAGACAACAATTTATGTCTAAATATTTTCTTGTACAATGAAAATATTTTTGTTTATTCATTTTTGTAAGCGATAGAGATGATCATTTTTAGGTAAACGTTTTCCAAATTATTCATTTTTTGCAAAACAAATGGAGCCATAGTATCGTTTTCTTTGTTGGAAGTTCAAGATATTTTGTGTTTAAATTTTTGAGAACCAAATCCAATGAAAGTGTTCATGATGAAATGAACGAAAGGTAGAGCTTTACTTCGTGATACAAACCCAAGCTTGAATAGTAGAAATATGGTAATTTGAAACGAAAACAAAATACCCTCATTTTCCAATTGACAGATAGAAACATATTGGATTGCTTATTAAATTTCTCGAAAATTATTCTTAAAGGTCATGACATTTCCAACAATTTTTTAATTATTTGATGTCTCCTTTATCAAATTGTCAACGATATTAATTTAACTTCTACTTCTTTTGCACTGAGAACGACGCTTTTTCTGTCATTTAAATGGTGCAAATTAGATTATAAAGTTGACTTTAAATAAAGTGCAGATATAAGATATGCCAATGGATAGTTAGATGTCCACTCTTACGTAACTAGTATCTTTTTATCTTAAAATAATGATCTTCTTTTGAAAATCAAACTTGACTAATCTGATTTTGTTTTTCGAAAATAGGAGACCAGATAAATTTATACAATGCATACATATACGGATGCTTGTTCATTTGAGGGACATGTTGTGATGTACATTACACATTTGATTACTAATCTATGGGTGAATTTCGGTTATGTGAACGAAAATCAATTAATTGCACTATATACTATCACATTTTTCAAATCTGAAATACATATAGTTCATCTAAGCCTTGTGTATTGATAGTACACAGTACGACGAGTTTAGCAAATTGATCGACTAGACAAAGCCTTGTGTATTTATAATAGCTATAGCTTTAGTTTTATCATCGTCTGTTTTTTATATTTTTCTATCCTATTCATCTCTTCATTCATAAAGTACGTGAGTTCGTACGTGTGAAATTGCATGTAATTGCTTACTCGTACGTAAATTTATCGTATCGTTCCATGCAAAATTTAAGACCTCATCCAATTGTTTTCATTTCCCCATTCGATTTAATATTTTCATCCATAACGTACGTCAATTTCACAGGTGTGTAATTGCATGCCTGTCTATAATCTTAACATATTGTCTTCAAAGTTAAGGCATAATCTATCTGTCGTGCTGTCAGCGATTAAGTTCATTCGTGGAAACGGATGCTGCATAATTGGAAAGCATTGGAAACAAGAAAGTGACTCAGTATGCAAAAAAAGAATGTATTCTACTAAAGAAAACACTATGGCGGCTATCTTATGCGGTGTTCTTAACGAGGGTTAATGCACACCACAGCCTCATGACGCACTTAATGGTTCCGCCAGTACTAAACTTTCCAATGTTGTCAACCGGTAATTTCTTGCATCACATTAGCTTGTTATCAACATTGACATTGAAAAACATGATGAGCCGACTGGACTCAGATCCATGGGTTTTTTTAATGGGTTTTTTTAATAGGTTGTAGCATGCCATTAAGATTACTGGTTTCAATATGCCTTTTCGTTTTCTTTTGTTAGTTCCATCACATCAAGTAAGCTGTTCGACTTCTGAGAGAATCACTAACATTGAGAAAAAAGAATCAGCATGCAAGATCTGCGAGAACGTTGGAGATGCATAGCTATACAACTTGCAATGGCACTCCCGTCGTTTTGCCTCTGCCCTTCTTAACTTTATTGAACAAGCATGGACGCGTACTTGTTCTTTATATGCAGAAATGACGATGCTTTACCATTTCCGCTACTGTGTTCTGTCGGGTCACTCCATGGTTTTGTTCTTGTGCTTTTCTGACTAAGAAATTGCTCGTTGCAGCTAAAAAGAAAAGAAAGAAAGGTGTGGAGCCGAACAAATAGAGCACTTCACACGGGTTCATCGATCGAGAAATCGAGCGCTGATTGACGGAAAGTTGGGCGCACAGATGTTACCATTCAGTAAGCTCGAGCAACATAAGATACTTTACTAAGTTGCCAACAGTCAAGGACTTAATGAAGAAGCTGATATACTTCTGAGATTGCATACTTTCGTCCAGAGTTAAGAGTTCCGTGTCGGTCCTATGTAGGTATAACTGGATTTCATAGGAATCAGATCTTGCTTTACCGGCATGAGACCAGGCGTTTTGACGGGGTCAATGTAAATCCTAGAAAATTGTCCCAACGTCTTCTAGACAGTCACTTTTCATTATTTTGTCTTTGCTTCAATTACTGTATAAGACAGCATGAGTAGTTATGGCTATGAATGCGCATCGTGATTCCCTGGTGGTCAAATGAAATCTTCAAACAAACTCGACAAGATGGAGAAGACCCGGGTCAAGCTACAGATGGCAAGATTCCCACGAGAATCATTTTGACCTGAGCTTGATTGATCATGTTGCTTAATTGCTTATTTCTTACTATTCTTTGTATAACTTTTCTTGTGAAAATATGCGATTTAATAATAATAAAAACAGAACGACTATATCAATTCGATACCAAATTTATATTGCTCGGTCAATGTAACCCAATTCAGGGAAAGAACAACATAAGATTTCACTGTAGATCAAACACTACAACGGAAATTGCAATGACGGGTCACTTAAATATTCTCAGTGATTCTCAGTCCCCAATTACACACAACAACTTGTTTAATTCTTACAAATTCTCGTGAACTGGTATCTTTATTTCACAAAGTAATTACACAAATTTTTCTCAGCAAGATTTTTGCTATCCGACACCTCTTAATCTGGATGCAATTCATGAAAGGTTTCTCCAACGATTTGCACGAGAACTCCATCAATTGGACGAGATCCTAACTCTGCACAATCACGGCGTCACTTGCGGTACACACGCAAGCTAGGCTAGAAGATGGAACCTTGAAACAAAACGCATATATGACCGTGGAGTAAAAAAATTGAGCCAACTTAGAATTTCTTCCTAAGAATCTGAACTTCCCCGCTACCCTTACGGCCCCTTAAGAGCTTTTCAATTGCCGCGGACATCTTCCAAATCCAAGCAGTGCTTGGATTCTGCTGTAGCCACGGACTTTAGAAGAAGGCCAACTCTAATTGCCTCATTAGTCACTCCACAAGATTTCTCAGACACAAGTTTCTCTTAAGGAAAAACCACCATAGCATCCAAATTTGTTAGGTGATCGCACATGCACCTTGTTTAACTTAGCAACTACAAAAATTGTCATTTATACATACTCCACCGTGCTAGCACCCACTACCTTAGGTGTTTATGGTTGCAATTTTACCTTGAGCTAAGTACTGTCCATATCTGTGTAATCATTTCCGCAATCACTCTTCCCAAAAATATTGCAGACCTCCTCAAAAGTAACTTTCCACTAACTTGTAAACTTAGTATGGAATACCATAACCGACAGGCCTCGATCTTGTGCATGGTCTAGGAATAATTATTTTGCAAGTGGATATACTCGGCAAGTGGATATAAGAGGTAATTGGTCACACCCAGCAAGTAGATATACTCGCTAAGTGGTTATATTTGACAAGTAGAGATAAGCGGCAGGTGAGTATAAGCGGTAGGTGAGTATAAGCGACAAGCGAGTATAAGCGGTAGGTGAATCAAAATTATGAAAATAGCACTTTCAAGCCCAGTTCATATTTTCACGTTTTTGACAACCAACATGCTACCACACGTCTTGGAATCAATCAAACACATTTAGGCATGTAATAAACAAGTCAAATCATCACAATGACTCAACATGCCAATAATGATGCTTGCTCATACTTTTCATCAAATTCAAGCAAAATTATCAAATATCCACCAACAAAGTCAAAAGTACTAAGTAGATTAACATATCTTAGTCCCTAGAGTTTCACTTAGTTTAAATAAAGATTTGAGCATCTCAAAGTTTTAGTCACCTTCAATTAAAATAAACTAAATAGAAAGTTAACAATTCTTGTCTTTAAAACAACAATACCCATTGGTAAATAGTAGCGGAATCCACTAATTCACCTTGGCAACACTTGAAAGATTGTAATAGAAGTTTTAAATAACATGAGTGTGGGATCTTCGTTTTTACTCACAAGATTTGAAATCGAAAGTCGAAAAAGAAAACTAGAAATTTGAAGTTAATGAAGTAGGGGCTCCCACTTTGAAACTTGAAGACTTTTGAAGATCCAATTATACGGCCAAGTAAATGGAAATGTATGTAGTAAAATACACAAGAGTTACCTAGTAAATAAGATTGATTAACAAAAGTTCAAATAATGATGACCTTGAGTTAAAAAAATAAAAACACATGGTGAAAATCAGAGGGGATGTGATCATATTATTACATAAGGCCACATTTGGTTTGCTTACAAGAGATGAGAACAAATAAACCAAGCTTAAAGTAAAAAATGACCTTGGGTTAAAAACATTAGATGTAAAGGAAGAGAGATAGGCGTACCAACACAAAAACTACAAGTGTCCTTAAATGAATAGCTAAAATGAGATATTTTGATTGGAAGAGAGAGTCTTTGGCCAAGTAAAATGAATGGATGAGAGTTAACCTTATCAAAGGTATTATAGGGTTAAAGTTGAAATAGGTGATGTAATACATGGTATCATTGCTAGGCAGAAGTCAATATCACTAAGAGCATGTGGGTTAAAATAATTGGTGGAGAATGAAAATAGTTGGTACAAATTAAAGAGTGACAAATGGCTCAACTTTATATGGTTTCCAAAGTAAATATTTTGTGAAGTTATCAAAATATAAAATAATTTAGTACATAAACAAGGAAATAATATTATGACAAAAAAAAACAATAGAAATTGAATCCACTCCAAATATTGATAAAATTGAAAAATATTTTCAACTCACTAAAATGTTTCACGAAAATTACTAAATACCAGGAGAATCACAACTCAACAATTTTAAAACTTAAAAATTATTAAATATGCAATTCGGAGGATATCTCTCCGTTTCTATAACTATTATGGCAGTAAATTAATTACAATCGTTTTACACCGTCAACATACACGTTAACATCTACCAATTTGTCTACAACAGACAAATTCAGGCGGCATCCTCCGGATCCACGCAGCCCAACTCCCTAGCCCTTTCCTCCCCCAGAACAACTGTAGTAACGAGAAAGTCGGTTGGAATCTTCGATGCACTCAAACTGAAGGAGTAAAGCATATTATAAACAATAAAATCTAAAAAAAAGATGGATCATGCAGCTTTACATAGAGTTAGGAAATCACCTAATGGTAATTATGTTAATAAGATATATCTATGCAAAATACTTTTCGAATATATCATGGGTTAGTTTCTCTAAACGCAAGTGATGACTTGGTTAACTAGCTATTATTATTATTTTTAACTAGCTATTATAGAGGAAGATATTTTGCATGCATTTTATTCATTATGGTTGCATAAGAAAATGACAAATCACCTAAAACTCACGCAAGATTAAACCACGTACATGTGAAGGGTTCCATTACATGACCGTGTGAATCTCAAGAATGAGTATTAGGAAATGTATAATAAGTGATGACCCCTATGATTGAAAATTTTGTATGGATATCATTGTGACAAAGTATTTTGCCGTATTTCATAGATACAAAGACAGTACAAACCAATAAATAATTCTATATATAATGATAACAAATACTTTACAAATAAATTTAATATCATGTACTAAATATGTGCTAAATAATATGCTCGAGAAGAGTTAAAAAATGTAGAAATATTTATTATAATCTGGTAGCTTATATTTGAGAACTAGAATACACACACACACACAAATAATTATGCCACAAATTTGTGCTACATTTTGTTTTGTCAATATATACAAGTCATGCATGAGTAAAATTAATCCATCATTAATACTCTAAGTACCTAAAAAAACAAAGTAAATAACAATTAGCTTGTTTTCAAGACCAACTTAGCGTATAACTCCAAAGAATCTAAAATTGACAAAAAATTGAAACTTATCTAGAACGAACCATTTAAAAACATGCTTACTGGTGTAAATGTTCGGTCTCATTCTCCAAACTCTTGTTTCGCGAAAGACGTCGGCTTCAATGTAAGCCTCCATAGCAGCTTGGATTGCATCGACAGTTTTTGTGATGATCTTGTAGACTCCATCAGCTGTATCACGAGGAAGCATATTACCCTGCATTCTTCCGGGCACGTCTATGATGTGAAACGCAATAGTCAAGAGACTTCTGCGGCTATCTCCTCCGAGCACAGTTGGCTTCTCGGGCAGAATTGCAAAACCCGAAGGAAAAATCACCACCGTATCTGGGTTTCCACCGTTTAAGAGCGAGGCCATCGCTCCATGGTCGACAGGAGCATAAACAACGTAAGAGCCTGTTGGGTCCGAGTAAGCGTTTTGCAAGTAAAGGACAGAGGCACAGTTTGGAGCCAGCTGCGAAGAAAAAAAAGGCAAAGCCATCAAACTAAATGTGGTTTTTCTAATGACTATGGGATCTGATGAAGCGAGGATGAAAAGAGATTTAGAACTTACCTCCACTTGCATAATGGACACGCGAGTCGCCGGATTTTCTCCTGTGGAGATGTATGTAGCTTCCCGAATGACACTCTTATAAGCAAGGGCATCCCACTAAAAAAGGGGAGGAGAAAAGTACCGAAATCAACTAATATAAGACTATGATTAAGCTGTTTTACATGTTTCGGTTTCTATTTATGGTGATCCTGGGTGTGCCATTTTCGTGGCCAACATAAGCGAGCCACTCAACCCCAGTGCTGAAATAATTCCGGTATCGACATTCACCATGAGCAGAAAAATGCACCTCGCTTAACTTTGTTGACGCAATGAAAACATTTTCTTTCACCATAACAAACGCTCAGTTGAATAGAAACTTAATTGACATACAGATACATGCATCAGATCACGAGCATTCAAGACAAAGCAAGAAGCATTTCAAGAAACACTTCTGCATGATGTGTCTTAATTGATAAAGATCATTATGAGATCGCACGCTTACATAATTAAAGTCAAAATCTCTGCGCTATAAGACTACTGAATGGTTCTATCACCAAAAGTTAAGGTCAATTTTTGTATGAGGACTGATGAGATAGGCATGTATGTATGCCTGAATTTGAAAACAAAAATCGCACATGTGAATTTCCAAAGACAAATATTTCATCTTTATCAGCATCACCTGCACAAATTAATCTTTCCACCAGCGATACCCAAAGCAAAGATCCCCTGAACTTATTTATTTTAATGCATGGGCAGTTATATATGTTTTAAATAGTTAACTTGGTGAAGCATATCTCAATGAACAAATCATTAGCATATGATATATTACTTTGGCAAAAAAAAAAGCATACGATAATACTCAATTTTGCACTCCATCGTTCATTCATTCACTCACTAATTTATTTTTTTAAGCATTGATGTATACTGCAGAGTACCTTATCTCGGAGGGTCCCGTCCGAGAGGAAATTGAGCACTTTTTTGACTGGAAACGGGAGGCAAACCGAGGTGGTGAAAGCAATTGAAGATCCATTAGGCTTCCCAACATCTCCGCCATAGTTGGTCCTGGCGGTCACCATGATATCTTTCCCTCCAATTGCTGCTAACAATGGAGACCACATATTTGATGAACAGCCATTCACTTTCTTCAAGTAAGTTCTCATCATTCTCTCGGCCAATTTCAATAGATTCTCCCTGCCACTTTTTGATATCACCACTGCACATAATACGCCAAAAATCATAAAGACGGTGTTAGCTAGAAATTACATCAGTCATCATGAAACTATTTTACTTATATAAGATTAACAAGAAAAATTATTTATTTATTTTTTCTTTTTGGTGTGTGTGTGTGAAGTAGTTTTACCATTGTTGTATGTGGCATTCTGATTTGGCACCATTAGAGCTTGCAGCCATTCAGCTTGCCTGGTGATGGCAGAAATCCAGCGCTTTGCACCAAATGCAAATCCAGAGGAAACAATTGGCGCGTAGATGCTATGGATTGAGGCATAGTCCACTCCTCCATTCTCAAGCCAAGTGACCTAAAATGCACATAAAACACAGTTGGCAACATAACTATAATTATGTCATTCCCCGTTTAATCGCATGTATTTTCTGTTAAGAACCTGTATGTATCATAAGTAGCTATCCATAGATGGATATATCAATTAAACTCAACAAAATAGGTGTTGAGTATTGATAAAACTTAAGAGTCAAACCTTAGAGGAACCATCTGGTAATTGTTGTATCAGACAACCTGATGGCCTCCTTTGGTACTTGATGAATGAACAAGGGAACATGCACTCTAGTGAATAGTCGACTACTCCCCACAGGTCCCAGTCGAGCTGTTTGCAGTACCTAGCAAAGTAGACGGATCTCGCGGGAACAAGGGCGGTAGGAATATGAAATTCTGCAGACATCTAGGAGAGATTAATGAAAAAAGAATTAGCTAGTGTTGGAAATGACTATTTAAACCTATATAACTTCTTGTTTGCACACATGGGTGCATTGTCTAACTAGCTTTGAAACTACATCTACGAATTAAAGATGAGAAAAGGACACTTCAATCACTGACTGAGGTTTAGGCAGTATAAATGACAGACTTTTAGACTCATAGCACACTCGTATTCTATATTGAGAGTGAAAAAAAGTTAGTCTTCACATGTCAAATATTTTGATTGTTCTCGCTAGAAGTGAGCACCTTGTCCCCAACCACAAGCTCAAAGACAGGTATTCATGCAATTTTCGTTCTGTATATAATGTAAATGCTAATGTTCGAACAAGGTCATGTAAAACATCTATTGTCATTCAAGAAACGGTGAGAAGCTTAGAACATACTCTCGACATTCTCAGACAATTATTCCACAACAATGGTGAGGGAGATATGGAAAGGCTCAGCCAATATATGTTGGTTTTTTATGAACTTATTGATGCAATACTAATGCATCAATATGGGATGAAAAGATATAGGGAAATCAAGTTGGCTAATTACATTTCGTCAACCCCAATGGTCGACAATATGTGGTGATCAACAAACAATTTTCTAGCTACACACTCTCATAATACAGTAAAAATTCAAGAAATATCAAACATACCACTTGTAAAGTCCCATCATAAGTCCCTGGTGTGCCAGGATACAAGACTCCCAATACAGTGGGCCTCGACACGATGTTGGAGAAGTTATCCGACCATTGATCCTGAGAATGATTCAAAAAAAAAAAACATTAGCGTGTTGAAAACAAAGCATTCCATGTATGTTGACTAGTTAATAAGGAAACCAGTCCCACCACATCCATGAGCATTGCAACAATACGAAACCGATCCATATTGATAACAGCAGTTTCTCGAGAAGCTTCAGTCTTAAGCCCTCCTGTTGTAGGAACTCTCGGCACATGCTCAGGGGATAAGTTCAGAAATTCAATGGTGTTGGGTGGATTTGGTCTATTTGGCAGCTTCCCCCATTTGTTATTGGCCACTTCCTCTGGGAAGAGATCCTGCACAGCTGGATCTTGCTTTTGAAACGCACATCTGTACTCAAAATCATGTAATAGTTCTGTCACGCCATCGTCTTGGAGTTGCCATAAGGGTTCTCTCATCTGGGCCACCATCATTAACTCCTCCATTGCATCCAGGGATCTTCCAAATATTAATCGCCTTGTGGGCTCGGTAGTTATTGAGACCTTCATTAATACATCAGTAGCCCTAGCAACTCCCCCTCCTATACCTGAGCTTGATGCACAATCAGAGACACCACTTGCCTGTGCTGAATGCTGAGCTCCAAAAGACTCAGGAGATTGGTTAGCATGAGCATTGGTTTGAAAAAGGTCGGTCGTATATGGTTAATTAGAGAGAGATTTAGTAGGTGATTAGAGAACTTTGAATTTTAACATGAATAGAACAGTCGATCGAAAAAAACAGGATTTTAGGGTTTTGCTAAAATATCATGATGAAACCAATCTCCACACCCATGTCTATATTACTCTTTTCATGGATCTGATCATTATCCTTCTTACAAGTGTGAAAAACAATCGTCAGGGTTTATTTGATGCACTTTGCATACTGAGATGAGACAAGCAATCACCTCGGCATCAATAACAAGTTGTAAACCTAGGTTCATCCCTTCGTCGGGAGTGGAATCTGATTGCACAGACCTGTAAAAGGGGGCCAAAAAAAAAAGATACAAGTCATAGCACTTTCTCAACAGAAACATAGTGACAAGTTAAGAATAATTGCAGATCAAAAAATAAAATTAACGACAAGATGCTGGTGAAATATATATTTTCAAATATGAGGAGAAAATTCTGCAATTAAAAAATTTATATGAAACAGAAAAAAGAAAAACCATACTGGTCCACTGGATTTGGCTGAGGATCGGTCAACGCATGATCACGTCCGGGATCAGCCATAGGAAAGAGCGGGAGGACTTCGATCTCCCTCTTCAGTGCTTCATCGCTGTTAACTTCGCCACCACCCATTTCGTTCATCTGTACAGGAAAAAAAGACGAGAATTTTTCAGGTTTAGCTCACATTCCTTTAGACCCTTCACTTCGCAGAAGAAAATTCAACAAAAAGCCCCGCAAAAGATAAACCAAAGCTGAAAAAAGATAAGATCAAGATAACCAAATCGTTATCAGAGACTCAGATATCACAAAAAGATCACACCTTTGTCCTTCTGGGTGAGCTCAACATGTTTCATGTATCAAAATTCAACAGAAAACCCATCCTTTGTTTTTTTTCTTTTGGAGAAATGACATGATCAGCCCAACCAGATTGTTTGTAGAACAGATTTCAACAAATCTTTAGCAGATTAAAACGATCGGGAAAAAAATCAAGGAAAAAAAGACACTCATATCTACAAGATCTAGACACATGCAAGCCAAGAAAAACATCACCTGAAACCACAGAAAATGAAGAAATCAGCTCTCTCTCTCTCTCTCTCTCTAGGTCTTGATGTGATTGTAGTACCTGAGAATGAAACCTACAGATGGTGGAGACACCCGCATATATAGGGGGCGAAATTAATTGAAGGAGAAGAGTTCAAGCGAAGAGAGTAGCGTGAATAGTGTGTCTTGCTCAAAACCTTGCAAAAAAACAGACGTTCAGGTGATTTTTGATTGGTCCATTTTGGTCTGTGAGAGTGCGGACTTCAAGTGAAATTTTTTTTTGATAAAATCTAGGAAGGGTGATGGTGTCACCGACACGTCAACATTGTTTCATCCTACTCAAGACTTGAAGTAGACTTATCTAGATCTAATCCAATTTCGAAAAATTCATGATTTTTTTTTCTCTTTCCTTTCGTTTTTTTAACATTTTTTTAATGAATTCAATTGTTTTAGGAACATGCCTTTGTTTTTCGTCTTGGGTGTTTTTTTTAAATTGATAATGCAACCAAGCTGAAAAATGGGAAGTCACGTTCTCTCGTGTTTTTTGTGGTAAGAAAAAAAAATGTAAATGACTGGAAAAGGTAAGAGGGAGAATATGACATTCGCATATCGATGACCATCATTAAGGTGAAATTCGAGAAGTGGGTAAATTCATTTATATAAATTATATTTGCTGAGTAATTTGTATTCTAATAATTCTTTTTTTTTTGTAAATTAATATAAGGTGATGATATTTCTTTTAATAAGAATAAAAAATGAGGAGGTTATATAGTATTGTTTTCTTTGTAGGAAGTTCGAGACATTTTATGTTTTAGATTTTGTGAATAAAATCCAATGAAAATGTTCATGATGAAATGAATGAAAGGTGGAACTTTACTTCGTGATACAAAGCCAAGCTCCAATAAATACGGTAATTTTTTTTGGTCAGAGAATACGGTAATTTAAAATGCAACCAACATATCCTAATTTTCCAATTTATAGATAGAAACATGTCGGTTTGATTTTGAATTTCTCAAAAATTATTCTCAAGGATCATGAAATTTCCAACAATTTTTTTAATTATTTCATGTCTAGTTTATAGATATATCGAATTGTCAACGACATTAATTTATCTTCTACTGCTTTTACATTGAGAACAATGCTATTTCGGTCATTTAAATGGTGGAAATTAGATAATAAAGTTGACTTTATATATAGTATAGATATAACATTTGCCAATAGATAGTTAGATGTCCACTTTTTTTAATTATTTGATCTTCTTTTGAAAATCAAACTTGACTTATCTGATTTTGTTCTTCGAAAATAGGGGAACAGATAAATTTATGCAAGGCTTACATATACGGATGCTTGTTCATTTGAGGGACATTTTGAAATGTACATTACACATTTTATTACTAAACTATGAGTGAATTGCCGCTTATGTGACCAAAAATCAAATAATTGCACTATGTACTATCACATTTTAAATCCCAAATTCATACAGTTCATCTAAGCCTTGTGTATTTATAGGACATAGTACGCGAGTTAAGCAAGTTGATCGACTAGACAAAGCATTCTGTATTTATAATAGCTTTAGCTTTAATTTTATCATTGCATTTTTTTCCTATCCTATTCATCTCTTCATTAATAAAGTACGTGAGTTCGCACGTGTGAAATTGCATGTATTGCATACTTATACGTAAATTTGTTATATCGTTCCATGCAAATTTCAGACCTAGTCTAATTGTTTTCATTTCCCCATGTAGTTTCACATTTTCATCCTAAAGTACGTTACTTTCACAGATGTGTAACTACGTGCCCATCTATAAACTTATCATAAAGTTCCATGAAAAGATAAGGCATAATCTATCTATAACGCCCTTAGCGATCAAGTTAATTTGTGGAAACGGACGCGGCATAATTAGAAAGCGTACGAAACATAAAGTGACTCGGTATGCCAAAAAAGAAAGTATTCTACTAAAGAAAGCACCATGGCGGCTATCTTATGCGGTGTTCTTAATGACGGTTAATGCGCACAACAACATGATGCACTTAATCGTTCCACCAGTACTAAACTTTCCAATGGTGTCGACCAGTAATTTCTCACATCACATTAGCTTGTTATCAACATTGACATTGAAAAACATGAACCGACTGGACTCAAATCCATGGGCTTTTTCATAGGTTGTAGCACGCCATTAACATTGCCGGCTTCAATATGCCATTTCGTTTTCTTTTGTTAGTTCCATCACATCAAGTAAGCTGCTCGATTTCTGAGAGAATCACTAACATTGAGAAAAAAGAATCAGCATGCAAGATCTGCGAGAACGTTTGAACTAAGTCCTCTTGGAAATGCATAGCTATACAAATTGCAATGGCACTCCCGTCGTTTTGCCTCTGCCCTTCTTTACTTTACTGAACAAGCATGGACGCGTACTTGTTCTTTATATGCAGAAATGACAATGCTTTACCATTTCCGCTACTGTGTTCTGTCGGGTCATTCCGTGGTTTTGTTCTTGTGCTTTTCTGATTGAGAAATTGCTTGTTGCAGCAAAAAAAGAAAGGAAAGAAAGGTGTGGAGCCGAACAAATGGAGCACTTCATGCTGCTTCATTTGATTTGCTCGATCGAGACAATCGATCACACTGATCAACGGAAAGTTGGGCACAGATGTTACCATTCAATAAGCTTGAGCAACATAAGATACTTTAATAAGTTGCCAAAAGTCAAGGAATTAATGAAGAAGCTGATATACTTCGTGCAGTATTAGAGTTCCGTGTCGGTCCTATGTAGGTATAACTGGATTTCATGGGAATCAGATCTTGCTTTACCTGTACGAGTCCAAGCGTTTTGACGGGGTCAAAGTAAATCCAAGAAAATTATCCCAACGTCTTCTGGACAGTCACTTTTCACTATTTTGTCTTTTCTTCAATTACTATATAAGACAGCATAAGTAGTTATGGCTACGAATCAAGCTACAGATGGTCATTTTGATCTGAGCTTGACTTAATTGCTTATGTCTTGCTATTCTTTGTATAACTTTTCTAGAGAAAATATGCAATCTAATAATATTAAAAACAGATGAGCACATAAATCGGGTACCAAATTTACATTGTTTGGTCGATGTGACTCACTTCGGAGAAAAAGCGAAATTAAATTCCACTGTAAATCAAGCATTACAACAGAAATTACAATAACAATCGGATTGCTTAAACACTCTTGATGATTCTTGGTCCCCAATTACATGCTACAAATTGTTTAACTCTTACAATTTCTCATGAAACGAGATCTCAATTTCACCAATGAATTATACAAATTTTATCGCAAGATTTTTTATATCCAAAACCTCTTAATTAGGATGCAATTCTGACGCAGAGAGAAAGCGTAAATTTGGAACAACTCCAAAGAACTCAAAATTTTTATTCAATAATACTGTGATTTTGATTACAAGACGGACATCTTATATATAGAGATAGGACTCTTAATACTAATGGAAACTGCCTGAATGATAATATAGGAAACTGTCTGACTGGTAATATAGGAAACTACCTCAATGATAATATAGGAAACTGCCTAAATGATAATATAGGAAACTTCCTAAATAATAATATAGGAAACTGTCTAAATGGTTATTTTCCCCAAAATCAGAAAAACTGCTGAGATTTTCGGTGATTACGGCGATCACATTGTTCAAGATAATCACAGGCTAACTGTTCTACATCATTCCCTCCCTCTTCGGAAAAACTTGCCCTCGAGTTAAGATCAGGATAGAGGGGTGTATCGGAAGCATGATACTCAAATAAGTCTGCCACATTAAATATAGGGGAAATGTTGAGTTCACCAGGAAGGTCAACTACATAGGCATTGTCGTTGATCTTCTTCAGGATGCGGCAAGGACCAATCTTCTTGTGCTTCAGTTTATTATAGGTACCTACAGGAAAACGCTCCTTTCGCAGGAAAACCATTACCTCATCGCCTACCTCAAAAATTTTCGAATGTCGCCGTTTGTCAGCATCCTCCTTATACTTTAAATTAGAAGCAGCCAATTGACTAGCCACAGCAGCTTGGACTTCATTAATTCTGGTCGCCAAATTCTCTACCGCGACACTATAGCCTGGAATCTTGGGCAAGGGAACCAAATCCAGAGTATGCTGTGGTGTATTGGTAGATGTACCAGTAGAGCGGTTAACCGAGTTGTTAAAGGCGAACTCAGCAGGAACAAGATACCGGTCCCACTACTTAGACATATCACTGCAGAGGCAGCGAATAATATCCGCCATAGTACGATTCACAACTTCCGTCTGACCATCCGTTTGGGGATGAAAAGAACTATTATACTGTAAATCAGTCCCAAATAAACGCCATAAAGTACTAGGTGCATTAGTGAGTCTAAACGGCATGACAAACCATTCGTACAAACTCGCACTTATCTTGAAGGCCGTTTTCCATTCGTCGCCAGGGCAGATGCGAACTTGGTGGTATCCGCTTCGAAGGTAGATCTTCGTAAAAATCCGTGATCTAGCAAGTCTGTCTAGCATATCATCAAGTCGTGGAATCGTAAACCTATACTTGACAGTAATCTGGTTAATGGCACGACTATCTACACACATACGCATGGTGCCGTCTTTCTTTGGCGTGAGAAGCGCAGGAACTGCACATGGACTTTTGCTTTCACGCAAGAAGCCCTTTCGAAGGAGATCTCTCACCTGCTCCTGTATAATCTGATTCTCCTTCGGATTCATCCGATAATGCGGCAAATTAGGAAGACTAGCTCCTGGAAGAAAATCAATCTCATGCTGGATATCCCTCAAAGGAGGTAATCCGTCAGGTAAATCCTCAGGCATAACATCACTGAATACCTTTAATAAGGGCTTAAGAATGTCGGGAACACGAACCACAATTTGCTAGTCGCCCTTGACCACAATCATATACACCCTTCACGCTTTCGGATGTTCATCATAACCCCTGTATTCTGCTTCTTCACAATCTGAGGGGAATTACTTTTTGGTTTCAAAGTAATTTTAGTCCTTTTCCATACAAAAGAATACGTATTCCCCCTAGTTCGGTGTGTAGCATCAACATCATATTGCCATGGTCGACCCAGTAAAACATGACACGCATCCATCTCTACAACATTACAGACAATAGTATCTTGATATGATTTCCCGATCGAAATAGGTAAACGGCATAATTGGTTTACCTTAAGTTCTGCTCCCTTGCGTATCCACCCGATCGTGTAGGGCGCGGGATGCGGCTCCGTCTTTAGTTGCAAGTGATCCACCAAGGCCTTTGACACTATATTCTCGCAACTTCCGCTGTCAATAATGATATCGCATACTTTGCCGTTGACAGTACAGCGAGCGCGGAAAAGCTGATTCCGCTGGGTATCTTCTATCCGCGGAGCAAACAATAGACGACGCACAACACAATTAACTTGCTCGCCCACTTCATCTTCCACTCCCACTTCTTCTTCCTTTTCCCAATCTTCCTCGTACACATCTTCGTCATGTTCAATGATATTGGCCATTTTACGACAAGGACAATCGCTGGAACGATGGCCCAACTCATTACACTTGTAGCACTTAATCGGTTGGGGTTTGGCATATGGATTCTGGGTATTCTGATTGGGAGTGCGATTGCTTGCTGCGGCTGCTTCCTTAGGCGTCCCTGTAGTACTTCCTGGAACTCGGCTTGAATCAGGGGTTTATTGACTAGAAGAACTCGTAACATCAAGCTGTCTTCCTTTCGCGAATGACCCACGATCCAAATAATTTCTACCACGAGTACTAGGGCTAGTCCTCTCCAATTGCATCTCAATTTTTCGTGCCATATCCTGGGCGTCTTCGACAGAGAATAGTCGATGCAAAGAAACCCGATCCTGGATATTAAGTCGCAAACCATTAATGTACATAGCAGTTTGTTGTGCCTCGGAATCATCCAGGTTATTGCGAGCGGAAAGTCGAAGAAACTCTTCCGTATAAGCTTGGACCGATCTATTTGATTGTCGGCAATTTTGGAATTGCTGAAATAACAGTTGCTCATAGTCCGTTGGGAGGAACCTCTTCTTCAACTTCTGTTTCATCTGACCCCAAGATCGAATAGAAGCCTTGCCTTGTCGACGTCGCGTCAATTGAGTTTGTTCCCACCAAGCTGAAGCGCCACCCTTCAACTTGTACGCCACAAGTTTCACTTGGCGATCCTCGTCAATATCCATGGCGTCGAAGAATTTTTCAACCTCCCAAAGCCAATCAAGGAAATCTTCAATATCTAAATTCCCATTGAAAGTAGGGAGATCTACCTTTAGTTGATACTGTTCAGGATCTCGTCGATATCCTCCCTGACGTCGATTCCCACGAACATGCTCCTCTTGGAATCCCCTGTATCGGCGACCACCACGAATCTGCATCTCCTGGAGATCATCGTCTTCGTCTTCCGTATCCTCGACATAGTTTTGACGCCTTTGTCGGGGAATTCCTCCACGCCCCATAGCATCTTCCGGATCACAAGCGATAGGATTTCGCTCGGCTGGAAGAATGTCAGGCGCATGGTTTGTGGACAAACGCTGGATGGCATCAAGGATCTCTTGAAACCTCCGATCGGTTTGACCCACGAATTGATTGAACTCAGCCCGCGTAATAGGCTCGTTCTCACGGCCCTTAGCAGCGGGGAGATTGACATTCACGTTATTCACCATCGTCACAGGATAATCCTGCTCTGATACCAAATGACGCAGAGAGAAAGCGTAAATTTGAAATAACTCCAAAGAACTCAAAATTTTTATTCAATAATACTGCGATTTTGATTACAAGACGGACATCTTATATATAGAGATAGGACTCTTAATACTAATGGAAACTGCCTGAATGATAATATAGAAAACTGCCTGACTGGTAATATAGGAAACTACCTCAATGATAATATGGGAAACTGCCTAAATGATAATATAGGAAACTTCCTAAATAATAATATAAGAAACTGCCTAAATGGTTGTTTTCCCCAAAATCAGAAAAACTACCGAGATTTTCGGTGATTACGGCGATCACATTGTTCAAGATAATCACAGGCTAACTGTTCTACATCATTACCAAATGACGCAGAGAGAAAGCGTAAATTTGGAACAACTCCAAAGAACTCGAAATTTTATTTCAATAATACTGTGATTTTGATTACAAGACGGACATCTTATATATAGAGATATGACTCTTAATACTAATGGAAACTGCCTGAATGATAATATAGGAAACTGCCTGACTGGTAATATAGGAAACTGCCTCAATGATAATATAGGAAACTGCCTAAATGATAATATAGGAAACTTCCTAAATAATAATATAGGAAACTGCCTAAATGGTTGTTTTCCCCAAAATCAGAAAAACTGCCGAGATTTTCGGTGATTACGGCGATCACATTGTTCAAGATAATCACAGGCTAATTGTTCTATATCAAATTCATGAAAAGTTTCTCCAATGATTTGCAGGAGAACTCCATCAATTGGACGAGATCCTAACTTTGTAAGAGTTTTTCTAATGTGGGCTACATTAATTGATATTGTAATTTACCAATCTACGGGATTGGCCTAACAAAGTAAGATATAAAGATTCTTAAATTGTCTAATACATGACTGACTAGTGTGGGCCGAATAAGGCCCGGCCCGTGATGAGAGGACATGGCTTAAAACTCTATAACTAGCGCTCAAGTCCCTCTTCTAACCCTAATATACAAATTATCTCACTTAAGGAGTAAACGCTAACTGTGAGAGGCAGTCTCATTGAGCTAGTGATACAGAGGATAATAGAGGAGAAGAACTTGCGCTCAGGGTCGTCTCTATTCCTCATCAAGAACAATGGATTCAAAATCAAGTGCACAAATCCCTTTTACTCGATTATATGTGTTCTAGATTCTAGCTATGGAGATCTTGGATGTCATTTATCGCAGCCAACAAACTCTGCACAATCATAGCATCACTTGTAGTACACATGCAAGCTAAGCACAGAAGGCGAACCCTTGAAAAAAACACATATATGACCGCGGAGTCAAAAAAATTGGCCAAATCAAATTCTGATATATGACTTTCCAATTTAGGCCGAAGACTCTAAAAATTCAGAATGTCAAATTATTTTTTTATTTTGCTTTGGAGATCGGGCATCCGAACTTTCATAATCAAGCTCTCACAAAAACTAAATTCAAGTTGTGTTTTGTGTATATGCTCAAACTCGAGACATATTTAAACAAATCGCCATATTGACTCGACCTTTGAGCCAAGTTAGAATTTCTTCCTAAGAATCTAAACTTCGCTGCTACATTTCACAGCCATTTAAGAGCTTTTCAATCGCCGAAACATCTTCCAAATCTAGGCAGTGCTTGAATTTTGTCGTACCCATGGACTTTATAAGAAGGCCAACTCTAATTGCATCATTAGTCACTCCACAAGAATTCTCAAACATAGGCTTCTCTTAAGGAAAAGCCACCACAACGTCCAAACATGTTAGAAGATCACACACGCACCTTGTTTAACATAGCAACTTCAAAAATTGTTAATTATACATGCTTTACTGTGCTAGCAACCGCTACCTTAAGTGTTTCCAGTTGCAACTCCACCTTGAACTGAATATTATCCATATACGTGTAAATATTTATAGAACCACTCTTCCTAAAAATATGGGAGACCTCCTCTAAAGTAACTTCCTACTAATATGTGAATTTAGTATTTGATACCACAACTGACAGCCCCCCACCTACTGCTTTGTCTAGGAATAATTACTATAAATTTTCTTATCCTCCCATTGAGTTTATCACACAAACATTATACGAGCAACCAAATATTCTAGGAACAGAAAAATCAGCAACTTACTTGACCTGGTAGCTCATCATACTAAGCGCACCATCTAATAATTTTCTAACCATACAAGCACTTGAGAGCATTTTATGGGCAATCACTAATAAGGTTTTGCTCATCAACTCTAGAACCTGTTAGGGACACTTTATCTAAGGAAGTGTCGGCAATGTGGTTGGTATTGTCACGGCAAAACACATTAGGCAGGAACTTAAGGAAGAATTTGCTCGTAGCTTTCAGGATAGAGTACAGAATTTGAGCCAAGAATTGATAAAGCTGCAGAATGCTAATGATACTCCAAATGAATGTTAAGAAAATTTAAGGCCATATGTGACAACCTTGGTGCCGTATATAAACATCACTACAAAAAAACATGGATTTTGCCACGAAAATTTGCGACGGAAATTTTTCGTCGCTAATTTGCGACAAAATTTGCGACGGATTTTTTTTCCCGTCGCAAATTAGCGATGAAAATTATTCGTCGCTAATTTGCGACGGAATTTGCCACGAAATAAAAGTTCGTCGCAAATTTGCGACGGAAAATAAATCCGTCGCAAATTTGCGACGGAAAATAAATCTGTCGCAAAATCCGTCGCAAATTAGCGACGAAAAATTTCCGTCGCAAATTAGCGATGAAAAATAGTAAATTTGCGACGGAATAGTAAATCAGTCGCAAAATAAATTTGCGACGGAAAAAAAAGCCGTCGCAAATATGCCATGGAAAAAAAAAATCCATCGCAAATTTGCGACGGAAAAAAAAATTCCGTCGCAAATTTGCAACGGAAAAAAAATTCCGTCACAAATTTGCACTTGAAATAAAATCAGACGCAAATTTGCGACGGAAAAAAAAATCCATCGCAAATTTGCAACGGCAAAAAAAATCCGTCGCTAATTTGCGACAAATTTTATTCCGTCGCAAATTTGCGACGGATTTATTTTTCCGTCGCAAATTTGCGACGGATTTATTTTCCGTCACAAAATCCGTCGCAAATTAGCGACGGAAAATAAATTCGTCGCAAATTTGCGAAGGAAAATAAATCCGTCGCAAAATAAATTTGCGACGGAAAAAATATCCATCGCAAATTTGCGACGGATTTATTTTTCCGTCGCAAATTTGCGACGGAATAAAATTCGTCGCAAATTAGCGACGAATTTAGCGACGGAAAAAAATTCCGTCGCTAATTTGCTACGAAAAACAGTCAAAAAAAGGATTTAGCCATGGAAAATTAGCCACGGATTTAGATTTAGCCACGGAAATAAAATATGTCGCTAATTAGCGACAGATTTAGCGGCGAAAAAATCAAATAAATGTTAGGAATTAAGTAAAATAACAGTTAGTAATAGAAAATTAATTGGTAGTAAATCGTAAAATGGGATTAGTAAGTCATGCAAAAAGAAGCATGACTCAATATAAAAATTGGTAAGCTAAAAAACCAAATGGGTAAGCAACTCAAATTAGAGTTGACAATCCAAAACTAATTGGTAACTTAATTGAGCAAAAGTTAATGAGGCACACAAAAAAGTTGATAATTTCATGTAATAGAAGGTAAATTCAAAGCTGGTAGAAAATTAGAAATGTTTTTTTGTTAGAGATAAGAAAAATCGGTCATTTCAAAATAGAAAACCAAATAAACATAGATAAGTAACTCAAATAAAAGAAGGTAACATAAAACTAGTAAGTAACTTGATCGAAAGAAGTTGGTAATCACTCTAATAAAAGTTAGTAATTTCTAAAAGAGCCAATAAATTTAAAAAGTTGGAAACCAATGCAAATAAAAGTAGCAACTTAATAAAAACTAGTAAATTTGAGAAAATAACAAATAAATGTTAATAACTCAAATGAGATTTGGTAATCCAAAACTAATTGATTTGATTGGAGAAAATTTACCCAAATCACGCAAAGAAAGCTAGGCTGATAGTTTCATATAATACTCGATAAATTTAAATTATTGATAAGAAATATAAATAAAAGTTCGTAAACAATGACAGAAGTTTTGTTTGGTTAGAGATTAGAGAAGTTCGTGTAGAAAAAAAATGAAAATAAACATTGGTAAGTAACTCAATTAGGAGTTGGTAATGTAATATGGTAAACTTGATAGAGGAGAAGTTGGTAATCACTCTAAGGGTGCATTTGTTTTGCGAAAAACTTAATGATAAAGGAAAGTGTTTTTTGGAAAATCATTTTTCGTGAATACACTTAGTTTTCATTTGTATAGTGATATACGATGGAAATTGTTTTCTGATGTTTAGATTTCGTTAGAAAATGATTTCAATCTCATAACTTTATTTTAGATAAAAAAATAAAAAAATTTTAAAATATTTTTATTTTAAAAAATCGAATTTCTTGATTATTTTTTATTTCTCTTTTTTTTTTGTAAAAATTTGAATTTTTTAATTTTTTTTTAAAAGGTCGTCGCTAATTAGCGACGGAAAACAAATCCGTCGTAAAAATTTACGACGGAAATAAAATTCGTCGCAAATTTACGACAATTTGCCCGCCCTGACCCCCATTTTCTCTCTCTGTCTCTCTCTGCTGTTCCTCAGATCCCCTCACCCCCTGCTTCCGCTTCTCGCTTCTGCTTCTTCCCTCTCCCCCACACCCCTAAACCTCTCGCGCTCGCTAAGGGTTTTCGGTACCCCTTCCCCCCCTGCGCTTCCTCCGGCGACTCCTCGCCATGGCCTCCGGAGCCCTAGAGGCCGCAGAGCCCGAAGGGGCGGCGGCTCCTCCCCCCGTTGAGGGCAAGGAGGAGCTCCCCGAGAAATTAGAGGCGGAGGAGGCGGAGCAAGAGGACCGAGAGATCGCCGCTCCGGAGGAGGAGGCCAAGGCTTCCGACGAGGAGGCTCTGCTGGTCGCCGTCGACGCGGAAGAGCGGCAATCGACGGCGATGGCGACGGCCTTGATCGCAGCGCTTGACGATGACACGGTCCGCAGCATGTCGATCGGAGCTGTTTTCTCCGACTTCGTGAGTCTCGATACTTTCTCCTCGATTCCTTCCGCCGAATGCGAATTTGAAAATGGCTCGAACGTCTGATTTTGTCCTCAGGAGAGTGTGTGTGTATGTGCGCGCGCGCGTGTGGGTGCGTGGCGAGTGCCTAATATGGGTTTGGAAATGATTCGACGGTTTTAGGATCTAGATTACAGCGAATTGCAGTCGAAGCGTGGTTTGTAGTTGCAAGCGCCTTTTGTGTTGGTGGTTTATCCTCTTTTTGTCGTGTGTCAGCGGTGCAGAGTTAGTCGGTTGTCCGGAGGAAAAGTCGACTGCTGGATATGCTTTGATGTTGTGAAGGGTCATGTGAATGATTCTTTCTTTTTTCCATGAGCTCATTTGGATTGACGCCTCGATTTGTTCGCCAATATATGTGTTCTGAAGCTCTTTAAATCGGTCTTTTTGGTGTTTCCTTCACGTACGATGCGTTGGTAGCGAAAAAAAAAGACTTCTTTAACGCGGCCTAAGTGAGGAACTTTCCATCGCCAAAATGACGTGCAATGTGGCCACAATGAACTAACTTCTGAAGACATGTGGTGGTTTCTGAAGAGAGTTGACGAGTGATGCGCGAATTTTTCCTTGTAAAGGTTTGGTAATTCCTTGGTGTGGTGTGAGCTTGATCCGATTGTTGGGAAAATAAATTCACTTGATTTTCACCGTAAGGATGATCTTTTGGTCACAGCCAACGAGGATGATTCAGTGAGATTGTATGATATTGCAAATGCCAGGTGAGTTTGCTCTTTAAAGCCAGTGGCTCCTTTTCTTTCCAAATGTCAGAATTGCATTTTGATGCCTAAAAGCTTATTTGGAAGATATCCTTATGGTTAACGTCCTTTGCTAGCTTCCTTGAGATGTACTGCTCTATTCAACGGTGAAACTCGAGGTGTTCTCTTTGTAAGGTTTCTTCAGTAAAACAGCTTGTTCGTTGATGAGGTGCAGGTTGCTCAAGACAACCTATCACAAGAAACATGGCACTGATCGCGTGTGCTTTACACATCATCAAAATTCCATCATATGCTCTTCGATGCACAACTTAGAAACTGGAGGTCTGTTTTTTTCCATGAAATGGGCAGTATGCTATCTGATTCAAGCAGTAATTTTCAGGAAGGATAGTAACTATTTCTTTTTCTTTGAATGTTCAGATTCCTTAAGATATCTATCAATGTATGATAACCGATGCCTCCGCTACTTTAAGGGACACAAACAGAGGTTTGAGTTCTATAACTTAATTATTAGCAGGAAGAAGGAGCTAATCTAGTGCTGTGATGGCTACTGGCCTGCTATTGTATTCCATGTTCCTATTTCGGGTAGTTAAGCATGAGGCTGTTTTAGCTATCTAGTGTTGTTGATACTTTTAATTTTTTCCCGATGTCATCTATCTCGAGCTTTTTCTTCAGATCTTGTTATAATGATTCATCTTTCGTTTCTGCTGTAGAGTTGTTTCCCTGTGCATGTCTCCAATCAATGATAGCTTCATGTCAGGCTCTCTTGACCACAGCTTGAGAATGTGGGATCTCCGTGTGAATGCTTGCCAGGTTGGTTGCTAGTTTCAGAAGGAAAAAAATTCAATGGCTAAAGTAGAGTTGTTCACATAAGTAGAGCTAGTGGAATCAAGTTTGGTGAGTAGCATCGACCAGAAAGAGTCATTACTGGAACATGTTAGCTTTAATGCACATCCTTTGGATTATAAGAATATGTCAGGAGTCCTGACTAGCTTATGAAAATTTATCAATGTTTGCTTTTACCTGTTATTTAAATGTTTCCACTTTCCAGATGTCTTTCCATGCAAATGAGTCTTTCAAATCTTGAATTTAGACATAGAGATTAAGGTATTTTTATTTTTAAAACCAAATGGCTTGACATCTTTCTGTTAAATGTATTGAGCTTGGGGATCATAAGTCTGTATTTTTTGACATGTGTTATTCAAATGAAACTGTGATCACGAATGGTTTTAAGATGCAATTATATCCATACTGATTTGTATCCTTTCCTAATCCTCTTTCTGCATATGTCTAGATAACCACATAACAACCAATAATTTATTACTTACCCCCTTTTTTTTCGCTTTCTTAGTCTACCTCAATTCATTGTGCTTAAATGTTACGCTTGTTAGATATTTCAAAATTTAGGAATCAAATAAGATCTTTAAATTGTTGGTTGTAAATGCACAATTCTTCGTGTGCAGGAATTCTAGTACATATTTTTTTTTGGGCAAATCATATGGAATGTTTTCATTTGAACTTTGATGTGGAGTATTTATTCTATCTAGTATATAGCGAATCCTATACAAGCACATGGAAATGCCGTTGGCAGAAGGCGAGCAATGATATTACTAAAACACAATTTTGAAAAACATTTTGCTGAGACGCACAAAAAAGGGAAGAGCTGCTGATCTTGCACTTCCACCTAGAATTGTGAGTTCTCTTGCATATGTGTACAATTGTAATTCGGCATGTCGAAGATTTTTAACTTAAATCCACCGCTTCCTGCTCTCTTCACTTTCCCTGCAGGTTACTTTGAAGTGGGATACACTGGACATTAGAGAAGAGGATTATTACACATCATTGTACAATGAGAGCCAATCTAACCTTGTGCGGTGTGCATATTGATTGGTAGGTCCGTTAATCTAGGCTTCTTAATTTGCTTTTTTAGAGAATCAATTAGACTGAAAATGTGTCACCAGAAATTTCTAGCAATTGCTTTCATGGCCTAAAGATATATAAATGTTCTAAGTGCAATCCTTTTAATTTTGGATGCGAAATTTTGGCAATTGTAGGTATTTCACTTTCTTCTCTGGGCTTGTGGGACTTTGAGTATCGCATTGTATGTCAACAAGTGAATGTCACTTCTTTGGAGGAGGTGATGAAGCACTTCATGCAAACCTTATAGGAGAAAGCAAAGTGGGCGCACGATTGGAAGTATCTTTTCATACATATCGGGGATAAGCTTTGCTTCAGCATCATATGTTCCTGCCCTGGAAAGAATTGCCACCCTGAGGTTGCTTAAGCAAGTGCTTTAAAGTGCTCAAGATTATTTATTCTCTCATTATGTGTACTATAAAGAAAAATATATATGTCATTCTTGTGGAAAATGCTGATGAATGTATTTCATTTTCATATTATTATAATATTTTGATGTTATTAAGTGCTTAATCAATGTTAAATATAAATTGTAGGAATTAATTTTGCTGTTAATTAGATTTAAAATCGAAGTCATCCCTAAACAATATTCGTCGTAGAGTTCGTCACTAAAGAATTAATAAAAATTCGTTGCTAAATAATTAATAAAAATTCGTTGCTATTATTGACCCAAAAAAAATTACGGACCCAAAAAAAATGGCAAATTAGCGATGAATTTTTTTTTTGGTTGAAACTAGCGACGAATTTTGCCATGAATAATTAGCGATAAATAATTAGCGATGAATTTTGCGACGAATAATTAGCGACGAATAATTAGTGACGAATTTTGCGACGAATAATTAGCGACGACTTTTGCGACGAATATATTTCGTCGCAAATTAGCGACGAAAATTGATATTTTTCGTCGCTAAATTTTGCGACGCCGAATTAGCGACGGAATTTTTTTCGTCACAAAATTCGTCGCTAAAACCTTATTTTTTTTGTTGTGGAATTTTGCGACGAAATTTGCGATAAATTTTGCGACTAAATTTGCGACGAAATTTGCGAAGAATTTTGCGACGAATAAAGTTCGTGGCTAATTTGCGACGAATTATTTGCGACGAATATTTTTCCGTCGCAAAATTTTGCGACGACCTAGTAGCGACGGAATTTTTTCTGTCGCAAAATTCGTCGCAAATTCGATTTGAGACGGATTTTTGCAAATTTTTCGTAGCAAAATTTGTCGCAAAAATCATGTTTTTTTGTAGTGCATGTTCCTCACAAGAACAAAGTGTTTCGGTTTCTTTAGGGCTTGGTCGAGAATATGATAATTTTGTGACTTCCATGCTTAAGCCTTTCACTCCCTTCGCCTAACGAAATTGTTCCACTTGTTCAAAGCCATGAGTCAGGTAATCAAGCTACTAGGATACTACCTTAATGGAGGCGTAAGCAAGGGCTTTGGATCCGACATGTCTGATTCTAAAGGAAAATGATTCTTTCAAGTGTTGGTTCTAAAATAAATAAGACGAGTAATAGTCCTTTTTTCACAAGAAAGGGGACGAGCAATTTTGACACACGCTTTGTCGATTTCGGATCCAATATTCATAACCACTAAGGCAAAGATGATGATCTAAAGTGCCAAATCCATGGCAAAGCAAACCATATAGATCTTAAGTTCTTCAACTGGTTTTATGATGCCTCAGAATATCACGCGCGACACGTGTTCTTTTCAAATATATTTTGTAATTATATCAGCATGCGGAATGTATATCATTGGTAAAAAGTAGCGATATCCACAAATTATATCACTGGTGCCCACTACATCAATAAGGATAAATACATTATTGTACATCCGCATGATGATAGTTATTTCTCAACATTATACCATGATTACAAAAGCCATGTCATACCATGACTACATAAGCCACCATAACTGCATGAGCCATGTTAACGTAGGATTTCATGTCATCTCAACTTTGTAAGTAACCGTCTCATACAATAAAACATCTTACTAACTCTAGAGTCTCATCCACATATACAAGGAATTCGCTCGGTGGCGAATAGACTGTGGCAAATGTTTTAATCACGTGGCATCATTCACATACATTTCATAACAACATAAAAAATCGTCATGTATATCTTAATAATTTGTTATCTCATGCAATTAACAACAAACAATTAATTACATACAATTCAACACATTTAGCCTCATTATCTTCTTATTATGTTATCGCTGATGTAATAAAAGGCTCAAAAATTTTATGATCATGATCAACAAGTGGTTATACTTGGCGAGTGGATATAAGTGGAAATTGGTCATACTCAACAAGAAGATATAATTGGCAAATGGATAAAGTAATAATTGGTCATACTCAATAAGTTAATATGCTCGGTAAGTGATTATATTTGGCAAGTAGATATAAGTAGTAATTGGTCATACTCAGTGAGTAAATGTACTCAGTACATGGCTATACTCAGCAAATGAATAAAATAGTAGCTGGTCATACTCAGCAAGTGGTTATATTCGGCAAGTGGATATAAACAGTAATTGGTATAAAAATAGAGTTATTTTACCTATTTTAGGCAACAAGTAATGAAATATTTGGGAGAAAATATTTGGATTTCCTTCTATTTATTCAAATTTTCCTTGTTAATACAGAATAATTAGACAAGGAGAAAACAAGGAAAAAATGGCAAAAAGAAGGAAAGGAAGACGCCACCCAGAGAAGAGTTAGAAAGTAAATGCCAAATTAGGAATTATGTGATTTCTTCCCTAATTTTATGCGAAAAATAAGCAATTGCCTTGTGTTAGGAGTCTTGAATGTTATCCTATAAATAGGATATGACAACATTGAGAGCATAGGGGGATGGCTAAGTTCTTTTATCATTCTTTTTTTCATTATTCTAAGAGCTTTTCAAGTATTTTGAAGAAAAGATAAAAAGTGATGACAGAATTCTTGTTTTTTGATTCAAGATATTGGGTTTAATTTATATTCTCGTTTCTTCTTCTATTATATTATAATTTTCTTTTGTTTGGACTATGATGTAGCCTGACTATGATGATATGAATTTCATGCTTTTTATATTTTGCAAGTGATTTCATTCATGTAAATTATATAGGGAAAAAGCCACCAAAAACCCCAAACTTTTCCATATGTGACACATTTACCCCGAACTTTTTTTGTGACACCAAAAACCCCAAACTTTGCTATTTGTGACACATTTACCCCAATGCATTTAGTCTATGGGCATTTTCGTCTTTTTTGTATTTTCTTTTTTTTTTTTTTTTTTTCTTTTCCGGCGAAGGGAGCCTCGCCGGCGTCCGGCGAGGGCTGCCCTCGCCGGCCCTCGCCGGACGCCGGCGAGGGGGGCCCTCGCCAGATCCGGCGAGGGCGGCCCTCGCCGGCGTCCGGCGAGGGTCGCCCTCGCCTGGGCGAGCGAGGGCGGCCCTCGCCCGACCCAGGCGAGGTCGACCCTCGCCGGCGTCGGGCGAGGGTCGACCTCGCCTGGGTCGGGCGAGGGCCGCCCTCGCTCGCCCAGGCGAGGGCGACCCTCGCCCGACGCCGGCGAGGGTCGACCTCGCCGGATCGGGCGAGGGCCGCCCTCGCTCGACGCCGGCTAGGGCGGCCCTCGCCAGATCCGGCGAGGGCGGCCCTCGCCGGCGTCGGGCGAGGCTCGCCCTCGCCTGGGCGAGCGAGGGCGGCCCTCGCCCGACCCAGGCGAGGTCGACCCTCGCCGGCGTCGGGCGAGGGTCGACCTCGCCTGGGTCGGGCGAGGGCCGCCCTCGCTCGCCCAGGCGAGGGCGAGCCTCGCCCGACGCCGGCGAGGGCCGCCCTCGCCGGATCGGGCGAGGGCCGCCCTCGCTCGACGCCGGCTAGGGCGGCCCTCGCCAGATCCGGCGAGGGCGGCCCTCGCCGGCGTCGGGCGAGGGTCGACCTCGCCTGGGTCGGGCGAGGGCCGCCCTCGCTCGCCCAGGCGAGGGCGAGCCTCGCCCGACGCCGGCGAGGGCCGCCCTCGCCGGATCCGGCGAGGGCGACCCCCGCCGGACGCCGGCGAGGGTAGCCCTCGCCGGACGCCGGCGAGGCTCCCTTCGCCGGAAAAGAAAAAAAAAGGAAAAAAAAAGAAAATACAAAAAAGACGAAAATGCCCATAGACTAAATACATTGGGGTAAATGTGTCACAAATAGCAAAGTTTGGGGTTTTTGGTGTCACAAAAAAAGTTCGGGGTAAATGTGTCACAGGTGGAAAAGTTTGGGGTTTTTGGTGGCTTTTTCCCAATTATATAATATTGTGCTTAATATCTTTAAGTGACTGGTCACCATTTGATTGATTCGATATGCATCTTTGAGACTGAAAAGTAATAATATGCAATTGATCCTCATAATATATAACCATGAATTAAATGTGGATATAGAGATATAACATGTCATTTGTGTGGCTTTCCGTGATGAGGTGGTCCAAAAGATTCATTATATCGGGAATATTCACATATTTTAATGCACTCATAATTATTTAAATTCACATAAAGATACGGTGGATTGATAAACTAAATACATTTGATATACCTAGAGATAGGATAGTAAATAAACTAGGAAATTCCACTTTCACATGTTTGATATTATTCTTGTATGCATAATAATTTGAAATTCATATCTAGTGCTTATGGTGAAATCGGATACTCTAACATATTTATTTGAATGATCAACTGTCTTTAGTTCCAAAATTTTGTTCCTAAGATTGTCAATTTTCATTTATTCTTAATTTTATTTTGATATGTTGGATAAATTTTAGAATTAGCCTATTTTTAATATTTAATTGATTTATTAATCATCAATCTTTGTAGGACGATACTCTTCTCATCATTATATTATTTATTCGACATGTTCGTTGTCACGCCCCGAACCCTAACGGGCACGCAACATCCGCCTCTGGTCGATTCAAGCGACGTCCCAGGAATGTCGCTGACCTCAAAATGCCATCAGAGGTTTACTACCACAGCGGATATCAACGAATAAACCCGGACAATTAAAAACTGGGGAGAACAATCAGGGAGAATAAACATAGTCGTTCTCATTGCCAAACTTACACCATGATATTTACAATATCCATTATTATTACAAGCACACCGAATCAGTAATTATTAACTTCCAAAATACAAAAAGGATCAACATCCTAGATCAGCATTATCCAAAAATGGGGCCCTCTCAATTTATTGCCTCGCTCCCAGAACTAGTCCCAACGCCCTCTCGGAGGCATCCACACTGACTCACTGTCCTCGGCATCACCACATGAATCCTCCTCAGCTGTTTGTTCACCTGACGGCTCCAAGTCGGTCTCAATATGATCATGGCTCAGGCGGGGGCTCTGAAATGTTTGGTTGAAAATAACCGTGAGACACTTCTCAGTAAGTTCACCCCTAAACCCAACCTAGGCTATCACGTACTTCCAGATAATTCCGCAAAACACTCAAACACACACATGCCACATAATCACATAACATGCACTTTAATACAATCACAAGCATGTCAAATGTTCATGTCATACACTCTTTCCATTCTCATCCTGTTCCATCCACATTCCTCGCCAGTGACCCGCGTACACGTACACGTCTCAGGTACACTGCGATCATTCATTTTCCACTATCACTCGCCAGTGACTCGCGTTGAAGTACACGCCTCAGGCACACTGCAATCATTCATCACATCACTTCCGGCCCGCGTACTCGTTCACGCCTCAGGCCCCGATCGCGACCTGAGCATCACACATCCCAAGCCCGATCCCAACTCAGCCCGCGCCAAATGCGACAGGCCTACATGATTGTCGCGACCTAAAAAAAATCGGGTTTCGATCTTAGGCTAATGGATTACTAGATCAATTAAATTAACTAACCTAGCTCGAGTTCTCCCAAACTCTACCAAATCGCAACTTAGGTCCAATTGTGAGCATGCAAATATTTTCAACGGGAGTCGCCACTAATCATTTAGGGTAGGTTGATTAGAAACCTAAATAAAATAGCGGGAGTACTATTTTATTTCTACGAACCAGAAATCATAAATTCGGGACTTGGTTACGCTAGATTCCCTAACGCCCTTTCGGTACCAATTTCGAGAAAAATACTCAATTTGACAATTTTGATAAATCCTAACTTAGAGTTCAAAGGTGCAGAAATTTCTTTTTTGATTTTTACTTGTTTAAATGAAAGCTAACTTATATGCAATGACGTGCAAAAATTGACATGCGATTAATGCAATCTAACATGCAAACTATATGTCATGCGACAACGTGACCTATTTCTAATGACGGGCACATTATTTTTTTGTATTTTTTTAATGAAATTCGGAATTAAAGATGCCAATTATCTAAACATGCGATTTTAAACTAAAGAAATTGACCTAATCTAAAGCAATCTTTTTGGTATTTTTTTTTATCGAAATTCGAAATTAAAATCAAGTAAAAAAAATAACCGCGAAATCTTTCGAATTAACTTTCGATCTGAAGCCTGATAGATCGACCCTAAAATTCGAAATACCCTCTATGGAAATAATTCTATCTAAAGCCTGATAGATAGATTTATTTCCACGTGCGCGGTTGCGGATTAGGAAATTTTCCTAATCGATCACATCTTAAAAAATTTAGATATCTCAAATATTTTGGATATATTCAAAAGATTTTGAAAATTCTAACTGATATCCAAATTTAAGGAATAATAGATATCTAAGATTTTTTAAAAAAAAACAAATCCTAATTGAGATAATGCTTATTATTCAAATATACAAAATTAGATATCAATAAGCACAAATTAGGCAATAAAATGTTCAAACCAAATCAGGATAAGATATTTACCTAAATGCGTAAATAACTTCCCAAATTTGAATCGCGCGGATCGGGATTGCGGATCGGCGCGTCGGGAACGGCGGCGCGACGTCGGGAACGGCGGCGCGACGTCGGGAACGGCGGTACGGCGTCGGGAGCGGCAACGGCGTCGGGATGACCAACGGCGGATGGACCGGCGGCGATGGTGGCTATGCTCGATGATGGGACTACTCACGATGTGGGGTGTTCGACCTCTCGATCACAAGCAACTCATCAACATTGCGGCTAAAGATACTCCCAGTGGATGACTTACGGCCGATGGAGGCGTGATGGTTCACAAACAGTAGCGTGATATTCTATTGTCCGTTCTTCATCCCAACGTCCAAAACCTTCACAATCTCCTTGCCAACTATCCTTATGCTTGCATGAAATACAATCACAAAGCCCACGATAATATTATTAAATCTGGACAGCACTCAGAAGGAGACAAATCCAACCTTCTGATGTGCTTGTTCGTAGCACAAGTGAAACAGCAAATCGTGGATCGTTGGTGATGCAGGCGCTGCTCACGTGATTGATGCAAGAGGAAATCACGGTCTGTCGGAACAGCAGCCCGTCAGCGTCTCGGTTGAGTGGGGGGCTCGTCTGGGCTTGGTCACACGGCAGTAAGCCTCAATTGGGACGAACAGCGTCTGTCGTGGGGGTCAGCACAGCGAAGCAGCGTTGGCGTCAAGGCTAGGCAAGGCGAAGCTAAGAGGAGCTCGGTTGCGGGCACTTCTCCTCTCTTTTCTCTCTTCTCTCTTTTTCTCTGAAAATTCTCTCGTGTCTCTCTAAAAATCAGCTCTGAAAATTCTGAGAACCCCTTGATTATGATGCATAACCCTATATTTATATCGCAAACCTAGGTCAACTAGCCGGACTTTCTAGTCCTAATGGGCTTAGGTTTAGGCTTTACCCTTTAATTTAATTTAATTCTAAGTGGGCTGAATTAATTCGGGCTTTTCTTTAATTAAGCTTGATGGGCTAATTTAAGCTCAAATTAAGACAACCAAGCCCTTTTGACGTGTGATTTTCGGCCCCCGTCTTCCGAATGAGTCGAGTCTCGTTCGATTCCCGAGTCTGATTCACGTGATGAATTGTAAGCTCGCTCGCCACCGCCGATCTGATGCGGAATGCAATTAATCTATATGAATCTAAACTATATGCTATGCAATTTTAATATTTTTGTTTAGGGGTTAAAAATTTAATCTCTAATTTTCTATGCAATTAACACTAAATGATGCGCCAAAATTTAGGTGTCAACAGCTGCCCCTCTTTGAGTGGAGACTCGCAGAGGTTTCGCTCAAAGACTGAGACCTAAATTTAAACTATGAAAAATGATGAATTTTTTTTTTTTTAAAATGATGCATGATATGTAAACAATAAGGAACGTATGTTAAGGCTTCTCACTTCATGTGGAGCGGTGAAAGAGTCTTACATACGGATCGCACAAAAAGCGTCCAAGTGGGGGGAAAGCTTTATAATGCTTTAAGTTCCCTCGATCTCCAAACTTCTAGTCCATTGAAAGTAAGGTTCTCAAGGTATATGATTGTCTATCTGTTACCTGTAGTTTCCTACAGATGCGAAATAGCGCATGATATGAAGAAAAAATGGGATGTGTTGTCCATACCACTGGACAATCACGAAAAGGATCATGTCACCTCCTTCGTTCGGGTAAGCATGAAATGGTGTGCTTCGTACTCCACTTAGCAACACCAAGAGAGAAATTATGTCGCCTGTCCTATTGGGCGAACATGAAATGGGGTGTGCTTCGTACTCCACTTAGCAACACCAAATGTGAAATTATGTCGCCTGTCCTACTAGGCGAACATAAGAATACGGTGTGCCGCGTACTCCACTTAGCAACACCAAAAGAGAAATTATGTCGCCTATCCTACTGGGCGAACATAAAATGGGGTGCGCCGCGTACTCCACTTAGCAACACCAAAAGAGAAATTACGTCGCCTATCCTACTGGGCAAACATAAAATGGGGTGTGCTTCGTACTCCACTTAGCAACACCGAAAGAGAAATTATGTCGCCTATCCTACTGGGCGAACATAAAATGGGGTGTGCTTCGTACTCCACTTAGCAACACCGAATGAGAAATTATATCGCCTATCCTACTGGCCGAACATAAAATGGGGTGTGCTTCGTACTCCACTTAGCAACACCGAGAGAGAAATTTTTCCTATTCCGGAGAGAGAAACAATGAAGAATAAGACGTACCTGAATTCTTCTTATGACAGAGCCAATGGCATCGCTCCTGTTTTTACCTGAGAAAAGGTTAAAATAACACATGCGCAGAGGCAGAGAAAACATAATTCATGAATCTGCTTGCATTACCAAGCTTTACTAGGGAATTCATTAATAAGAACAACCATTTCGTCCTTTTGACATTTTGATCATATTAAATGAGAGACCTTTAATCAGAAAGGACTTTCCACTCACTCTCAATGAAAGGCTTTTGACCCGACCTTTGATGCGGGTATAAGAATCACTCGAACTCTCTTCATCGTGCTTGACAAGGGTTCGGATATTCTCAAAATCAGTATGACTTGACCAATCTGAGAGGTCTTTATAAGGACTAAAATGTGAGCTTGGTCAATGGCTTAGCAAAAGGGACTCTTCAAGTCGAGGCTATTGAAAGAATTGATATCACTAGCTGTTCCGGGTTTACAAGTCAGGAATGCTGCAAAACTGAGATAGAAAAATCTTGCTCGCACTTCTTCGAGCAACATTTATAAGCATTTGAAACTCTACGTTAACTCAAGTGCCCTATTCTGAAGAGACTTCGGCAATGGTTGTAACGTAGGTTCAGGTAGGCTTGAAAGGAATGGCCTATTTTCATCAAAAGGGGTATTATGAACATGAAGATTGGTGATCATCCCATCTAGTAATTGCTTCACAAATGAACCTTCAAATGGTCTTTTCCTTAAAGAATGATCTTGCATATCGACTCAGTTCTTGTTGAAGCTTTTCTCTCTCTCTTTTTCTCTTTTTTTTTTTTTTGAAGAGAGATTTTTCTTTTCTCCGAGAGATTTTTCCGAGAGAGAGAACTTCGATTTGATGGAGTCCTTTTGCATTCTTTCTGATGAATTTTCTTTCGAGCTCTTTCTGATGAATTTTCTTTCGAGTTCTTTCTGAAGAATTTTCTTTCGAGCTCCCAATTTCCCTAAGTCACCTTGAATTTGTCTTGAGATGATTTCATTTGTCTATCATAAGAATGATCACCAATTGGGTTGAAATGAATTCACCGCTCAAATTGGGTATGCAAAGGGTATACTGTGTAGGGGTATAGAAAGAAATGCTCTTCGTCATATCTAAGGCACTCGAGCTAACACAGAACTTGCATGCAATAAATATACTTGAAGATTGATGCAAGTGAAAGCAAGAAAATTCTAATCATTTTGAACTTTCTAAGAAATTGCCCCGGTATGGGATTGTTCCTGACAGGGGTAAGAAATGAAACTCCGTTCAAAGGGGTTAAGCAAATGATAACCTGTAGTGTTTAGATAGAGGAAATGAATGCCTCTCATCATTTTGATCGTCATACTTTTCGTGAGATAATCCTCTACCTTGTCAGCACGGAATTTTCACTCAACTCGCACTAGGGATTATTATTCAGGACATGTATGGAAATGTCTTGCCTTTCATCATCTTAAAGTCTCTCATGCAATATGATCGCTTCATTTAGGACAGAAATAGATTGCCAAATTAAAAGCCTTCTTCAAACAAAGCTTAGTAACATCAATTGATTCATAAAATTCAACTTGGCACTTGATAGAAACAAAGTTAGAATGAGTACAAGTCAAGTGTAATACTTCTTCACAGAATCAGAATTAACTGGACTGGAAAAAACACGACCATCCATCTCGGCCAAAATCAAAGCACCTCCTGGAAGGACTTTCTTCACGATGTACGGGCCGCCATAATTTGGGGCGAATTTTCCTTCTGCAAGAGGAACTATCGGCAATAACTTTCGCAGAATAAGGTCACCTACCTGAAAATGTCGAGGCTTGACTTTCTTGTTGAAAGATTTAGCAACTCGTTGTTGGTAGCACTGGCCATGACATAGAGCTCTAAGCCTTCTCTCATCTATCATGTTCAACTGGTCTAATCTCTGTTGGATCCAATCTGCTTCTGATAATTGTACCTGTGAAAGGATACGTAACGAAGGAATTTCAACCTCAACAGGTAGCACTGCTTCCATACCGTACACAAGAGAATATGAAGTTGCCCCTGAAACATAAAGTAGAGGGTTCAGAAGGACAAACAGGGCTAAACAGTGTATTTTTATTTCTTTTGATTTTTTTTGACTTTTTTTTTTGAAATTCTTTTCAAAGAAGTTTTAACACGAGGAAGCATGAAGAAGCCCAGGCCTCAGAATTCTCCTTGGACTATATTTTTCTTTTATCGGTTGGATATCATCACCGGGCTGGTTTGATGTACTTCAACATGCCCTAAAAAAATGAAAATAATTTGTAATTTCATTGATTATCACCAAATAAATTACATTTATTGGAATGGAAACTGGGACAATAAAGTCATAGGAAAAAATCCTAAAAAGCAGCTCCCAAGACGGGGCAAGTCCTAGAAAGCAATAGAAATTCCCACGCAAGGGGAGTGTGCGAAAAAAATAAAGGTGTTACTCTCGCGGGCCAGTGCCCATTTCAACCAATGGTCCTTCCTCGATAGCTTCAATGAGCATGTTATTGAACATAGCAGTGATTCCCTCCATCGCATTATCAGGATCTTCTGTCACTGGAGGTGTTAAATCATCCATACCTCCCCATCCATCGGGCACGATATCACGCGGGTCAATATAGAAGCTCGGGGGAGCCGAATATTTCACGTAGTAGTCGAACTTGCCGCTCGGTTGCCCCAGGGTGTCGATTACCTCCTTCTCTTCATGTATCATTCTTGCAGGACTCGGGGATGTGGTCTGGATGTTTGGAACTATGAGAAGATCATCTCGGCCTTGGTAGAGATATGAAGCACGAAATGTTGATGCCCCAGTATCTAAGAGGTCCTGAACCTTGTGCTTTAGATCAACGTCGCATGACCATGGAACCATCTTGTCACTCTCATAAGCGTAGGGCTGAGGTGATGCCAGGACCAATATTTCCGAAGCATCGGGTATAACGATCCCGAGGTCATCGTCAGAGGCGTCCTCGAGAGGGGGCATGTCAGTTAGCTCAGGATCCAACTTAACTAGTTCATCGGTCAACATTGCGAGTTCTTCATTCCAGTCAATGATGACCTGAGATATAGTGGCCACTACCCCGAATTCATCAGTTGTCCCAATCATTCCCTTCCTCACCAACTCATCCACTTTCTTTTCTATCTCACCGAGTGACACCACCTCACCAGTCGAAAGATAACCAGCTCGGACTAAAGCATCGAACATATCTTCGAAAGGGACCCTGAAGCCTTGAAGCTGCTTGACTCCCGGACCAAAGACAACATTTGCACTGCTCGAATGATCAAGAAGTGGATTGTTCTGCACATTGGGCTTACCGGTTGGCTGTAGCGCAAACGCTCCAGTCTCAAGTAGATCCTGCACTCGATGTTTGAGTACCTGGCAATCATTTGTCGAATGCCCAACTTCACCTCTATGGTAATCGCATTTCTTCGACGGATCATACCTTGCATAGCCAGCAGCATTAGATCTTTGTGGCTCTGAATTCAGCAGGTTCTTCTTCCTTAGCACTGCCAATACCTGAGATAACGTCCCAGGAAGTGGAGTAAACTGGCGAGTTTTGCGCTGCTGGCGCGAGTCCTGCTGGCCTTGCCGTCCATAAGAGGTTGTCTGCTGAGTGCTAAATTGTAATTTCGAGGCCTGAGCTGGCGTCTTCTGTACATAGGTCATGTTGACTTCGGGGACATGCTCTTTGTCTTTCTTACTAGTAAATTTATTGCCTGATGAACCTGACTCACTGTACCATCCTTTCTTGAGCCCGGACTCAATCTCCTCACCCATGGCTATTAGCTGGCTAAAAGATTGGGCGGCCGTCACTAACATTCGTGAACGAACCGGCTGCGGTAGGGTGGACACGAACAACTTCATTAAGTCACGTTCTGAGGGTTCAGGCATGATCTGTCCCGCCATGTTCCTCCAGCGAGTGGCATACTCCTTTAGAGTCTCGCCCTTTCTCTGCTCAGCTCTTTCCAGGTCTTCTCTTGTAATAGTGACATCGAGATTGAACTTGAAGTGCTTGACGAAAAGGTTTGCCACCTCTTCCCATGAGTCTTTCCGGTTGATCTGGTGGTTAGTATACTACCTCATTGCAGCATCCTTCAAGCTTGCTTGGAAGGTTTGGATCATTAGAGGTCCATTAGAAACATATCTATTCATGAGCCCCTGGTACATCTCGATGTGCTGTATTGGATTTGAGGTACCGTCGTACTTCTCGAAGGCTGGCATCTTGAATTTATCGGGCACTTAGACCCTGGCAAAAATAGACAGATCAACTCGAGGAAAACTTTGAGTTCCCTCCACTTCGCGTAACCTCTGATCGATCTTAGCTAGCAACTTGGCATTCTCATCATTTGGGGGTGGATGAAGAACCTGGGCCATGCAGGAGTTTTGTCAAGGCGAAGGCCTTGACGAGCTGGAGGTGGAATCTCCGATTGAGAGGCAGCATTGATCTGCTGCTGCTTGGCCATGAGATCATTTATCATTTTGGACATGGCAGCCGCGATCTGCTCATTGATTATGTTCATGTGTTCTTTCAGCTTTTCGTCAATCATGGCCGCAATCTCAGCTTGATTGGTCATCCTTCTTTTGGTCACCGATCGAGTATTATGAGGATGAGGGGGATCCGTGGCAAATTACCTGCAAAAAGTAACGATCGAATGAATACAACTGGTAAGAATAACGAGTCGGTCCATGACATCCCTTAGACCTTCAAGATGAAATTCCTTGCGAAAGACCGATTCGTCCAGTAAATCTCGAAATTCCAAATTACTTTATTCAATAAAAACCTGGACTAATTCCAAAATTTACGAATTATAGTTTAATGCTTTCATTGAATTGCCCAAGATGGAAGGTGTCTGAAAAGAATTCTTATAAAAATTGTTCAGAAACGACATTTATTACCAGAAAACGTTAATAGCATGAAGTACAAATGTAAGCTAACAGTCCATCCTAAAAAGAAAGAAAAACTCCCTAAACCAAACAAGAAATCAGACGGTCTTCCTCTTTTAGAGGCCACGTGCCAAATGACTCAACCTAAATCATGGACCGACTCAAAATAAGATGAAGAAAACTAAAGATAAAGCTCGAGAAATTACCATCCTTGGGGAGAGAATGTCAATCATAGAAACATGCACATGAATCGTGAGTTTAAACCTTAATCTATCTACCCTAAAGGCTTTTGCAAAATGAAGTGATGAACGGAACGACATGTCGCAGCCTCGCGCACACTCATCATGACTAGCCGCGGCCTCGCATACAATAGTCATGACTAGTCGGGTCCAACCACTTTGGCTTGATTCGGTCGACAAGGGGAACCTCTATGCGTAGTAGCCTCACGTGCATGAGGACGACCCTTGAGCCATTTTTTTGAAAAATTTTCGGGACCCAGATGGGATAACCTTTAGCGAGGTCTTACCGCCAAGGTTAAAGAACCATCTAAATACCATCTTAGAACTATGGGTATGACCCAGGTCCGGTCACAGGTTGTGTGTGGTGTAGTGTAAATACTGTAAATCATGCACAACAATTATATACAAACACCACTTCAATAGTGCAAAAATTAAATCACAATTCCACTCCACCAAGCCTGCAAAACAAAGGGTTAGCCAATTACTACTCCCCTTATAACTCCCATCCTGCAAAACCATTTAACACCTAAGAATGAGAATTCAATCAAATTTTGTCAAATCGAGTTTTTTCCATGAAATTTCTTTTGGCCTAAGTCCTCCTTAAATTTTCAAAAAAAATTCAAGTTTGTCCCCAGTGGAGTCGCCAAGCTGTCGCGACCTAAAAAAAATCGGGTTTCGATCTTAGGCTAATGGATTACTAGATCAATTAAATTAACTAACCTAGCTCGAGTTCTCCCAAACTCTACCAAATCGCAACTTAGGTCCAATTGTGAGCATGCAAATATTTTCAACGGGAGTCGCCACTAATCATTTAGGGTAGGTTGATTAGAAACCTAAATAAAATAGCGGGAGTACTATTTTATTTCTACGAACCAGAAATCATAAATTCGGGACTTGGTTACGCTAGATTCCCTAACGCCCTTTCGGTACCAATTTCGAGAAAAATACTCAATTTGACAATTTTGATAAATCCTAACTTAGAGTTCAAAGGTGCAGAAATTTCTTTTTTGATTTTTACTTGTTTAAATGAAAGCTAACTTATATGCAATGACGTGCAAAAATTGACATGCGATTAATGCAATCTAACATGCAAACTATATGTCATGTGACAACGTGACCTATTTCTAATGACGGGCACATTATTTTTTTGTATTTTTTTAATGAAATTCGGAATTAAAGATGCCAATTATCTAAACATGCGATTTTAAACTAAAGAAATTGACCTAATCTAAAGCAATCTTTTTGGTATTTTTTTTTATCGAAATTCGAAATTAAAATCAAGTAAAAAAAATAACCGCGAAATCTTTCGAATTAACTTTCGATCTGAAGCCTGATAGATCGACCCTAAAATTCGAAATACCCGCTATGGAAATAATTCTATCTAAAGCCTGATAGATAGATTTATTTCCACGTGCGCGGTTGCGGATTAGGAAATTTTCCTAATCGATCACATCTTAAAAAATTTAGATATCTCAAATATTTTGGATATATTCAAAAGATTTTGAAAATTCTAACTGATATCCAAATTTAAGGAATAATAGATATCTAAGATTTTTTTAAAAAAAACAAATCCTAATTGAGATAATGCTTATTATTCAAATATACAAAATTAGATATCAATAAGCACAAATTAGGCAATAAAATGTTCAAACCAAATCAGGATAAGATATTTACCTAAATGCGTAAATAACTTCCCAAATTTGAATCGCGCGGATCGGGATTGCGGATCGGCGCGTCGGGAACGGCGGCGCGACGTCGGGAACGGCGGTACGGCGTCGGGAGCGGCAACGGCGTCGGGATGACCAACGGCGGATGGACCGGCGGCGATGGTGGCTATGCTCGATGATGGGACTACTCACGATGTGGGGTGTTCGACCTCTCGATCACAAGCAACTCATCAACATTGCGGCTAAAGATACTCCCAGTGGATGACTTACGGCCGATGGAGGCGTGATGGTTCACAAACAGTAGCGTGATATTCTATTGTCCGTTCTTCATCCCAACGTCCAAAACCTTCACAATCTCCTTGCCAACTATCCTTATGCTTGCATGAAATACAATCACAAAGCCCACGATAATATTATTAAATCTGGACAGCACTCAGAAGGAGACAAATCCAACCTTCTGATGTGCTTGTTCGTAGCACAAGTGAAACAGCAAATCGTGGATCGTTGGTGATGCAGGCGCTGCTCACGTGATTGATGCAAGAGGAAATCACGGTCTGTCGGAACAGCAGCCCGTCAGCGTCTCGGTTGAGTGGGGGGCTCGTCTGGGCTTGGTCACACGGCAGTAAGCCTCAATTGGGACGAACAGCGTCTGTCGTGGGGGTCAGCACAGCGAAGCAGCGTTGGCGTCAAGGCTAGGCAAGGCGAAGCTAAGAGGAGCTCGGTTGCGGGCACTTCTCCTCTCTTTTCTCTCTTCTCTCTTTTTCTCTGAAAATTCTCTCGTGTCTCTCTAAAAATCAGCTCTGAAAATTCTGAGAACCCCTTGATTATGATGCATAACCCTATATTTATATCGCAAACCTAGGTCAACTAGCCGGACTTTCTAGTCCTAATGGGCTTAGGTTTAGGCTTTACCCTTTAATTTAATTTAATTCTAAGTGGGCTGAATTAATTCGGGCTTTTCTTTAATTAAGCTTGATGGGCTAATTTAAGCTCAAATTAAGACAACCAAGCCCTTTTGACGTGTGATTTTCGGCCCCCGTCTTCCGAATGAGTCGAGTCTCGTTCGATTCCCGAGTCTGATTCACGTGATGAATTTTAAGCTCGCTCGCCACCGCCGATCTGATGCGGAATGCAATTAATCTATATGAATCTAAACTATATGCTATGCAATTTTAATATTTTTGTTTAGGGGTTAAAAATTTAATCTCTAATTTTCTATGCAATTAACACTAAATGATGCGCCAAAATTTAGGTGTCAACAATGATTGAAACCCAACTCAGCCTACGCCAAATGCGACAGGCCTACGTGGTTGGAACCCAACTCAGCCCACGCCAAATGCGACAGGCCTACATGATTGGAACCCAAGCTTATGATGCCTCGGTTCAATCCCGGTCTCACTTGAACTGATCGTGCCTCGGACCGATTCTCATATTCACTTTTGCAAGCCTTAGCCTGTGCCAAATGCATCAGACCTACGTGATCGCTGCCCGAGTTTATGATACTCGGCCCGATCCCAATCTCGCACTTTCACCCTTTCATATACTTTTCACAATTACTTGCCACACCGCAATTTCCCTTCTACTCAAGTCCATGCTCAACACGCGTTTACCACACGCAACTGGCCCAACACACGGGGTCCGTGCACACATCATTTCACACATAAAACATGCTCACTCAGCAATTCACACGACCAATGTCAATAAATAATTCAATCTAGCTCATGTGTGCACCAAACAAGCATATTCAGTCACTTAATTGCACAACAGTATACTCAATTTAATTACCACAATTTACTAATAATTTAAAAATATACGTCCAATACGTAAATTCTCATTTTTCTCCCACCAAACGGCGTCAGATTAATTCCGATCCTTCACGGGACTTTCTCGCCATAATTTCTAGGTTCTAAAAATTCAACTTGCGTCCCAATCGGACCATCACAGCCCCGTGAACAGTAATTCACAGCTAATGAACAGTGTTTCGCAGCATATGAACAGTAATTTGCAGTCTCCATTTTCTGAATTTCCAATAAATATTACCCGAATTAATTCCTAAGGCCCGCCATAAAATTTCCACTCCCTATCCATGTGATTCCACACCTAATTTCATACTGATTTTGTCCGAAACTACCCGTCGATACTCGAAGTCCTAAATTAGGTTTAGGCGCCACTTACCCGCGTTCTAGACTTCCTCGGCTAGAACGGAAAGCGGCGGTACTTAATCGAGGACGACGGCGACGACGTACAGCTTCCGGGTGGCGGCGATCGGCTTGGACGGCGACGGCGGGGCTTGGGTGTGGCCGAGGGCCTCACGGCCAAGAAAGAGAGGGAGGGAAGGAGAGACGGTGAGGTTTGAGGTTGGTGGTGGTGGCGTACGGTGGCGTGGACGGCGGCTTGGTGGCGATCCGGCGTGCGGCAGCAAGCGGCGGTGCCGGCGGCTTGGCTCACGGCCAAAAGGAAAAGAAACCAAGAGAGGGAGAGGGAGTCCACGATGGGGGGGCTTCACGGCAAAGGGGAAGAGAAAATGGTCCAACTTGGACCTAAATAGTGTTTTTGACCCAAAATATCCAAGGCAAAAATGACCAAATTGCCCTTTGCCCTCAAAACTAACCCTTTTGAAATCCTCAAGGGTAAAATGGTCCAATTCTCCGTTTCTTGCTCAAATCAAATTTTTCCGAAGGAATTGAGCACACCAAAAATTCACACGTGTCACGTGCAACGTCGTCCTAGCGTTCCGTCGCGACTTCCTAATTTTCCGGTGTCCAATTTGGGCAAAAATCCAATAATTAAATTCTATTAAACGCAACTCGAGCGTTTCTCGAGCTAACGGGCAGCTTGCTGGGGAATTTTGCATAATCAACTCGTGACTGATACGAAATCGAGTCACGTGCAAGTCCGTTCGGTGCGTGATGACCTCGGTTGTCATTAAAATCGCGAAAATCAATCACTTGATCCGAGGGGTACGATCGTTCGGTATAATTTCGGAATCATTCATCACGTCATTTCGTGGTCCTATGGAATCACCCGCGATCCACTACTAGAACAGTGGCGAACTGACCCCTAACTATCCTTGGATCGGCCAATAGTAGCTCAAAATATCACTTACGCGATTTAATGGTCGAAATCCATTCACGATCGAATTTCCTTTAGCCGCGCGAATTTAATTCCCCCTAATAGCCTTTTCCTAATGGTTAGCATTCCCAGGAATGATCAGTTCCGGGCGAGAATTTACTGCGAGCACATCTCATAAAACTCAATTATTCAATAAATTCCAATTGGTGGAAATTTCGGAATGTCACATTCGTTGACACGTTCATTTGCATTTAGAATTTTACAAACTTTGGTCATATTCAGTAAGTGGATATACTCGGCAAGTGGTTATACTAGGCAAACGAATGGATATACTTGGTAAGTGGTTATATTCGATAAGTAGATATAGACGGTAATTGGTCATGCTTAGCAAATAAGTTTACTTGATAAGTAGTTATACTCGGCAAGTGAGTATAAGCGGTAAATGAGTATAAGTGATAGGTGAGCATAAGCGGTAGGTGAGTCAAAATTACAAATATAACACTTTCAAGCATAGTTCGTCATTTTTACATTTTTGACATCCAACAAGCTACCACACCTCTCAAAAATCAGTTAAACACATTTAATCATATAAGAACTCATTAAGACAAGTCAAATCATCACAACACCTCAATACGTCAATAATGGTCCTTGCTCATACTTTTCATCAAATTCAAGCTAAATTAACAACCATCAACCAACCAAGTCAAAAGTACTGAGTAGATGAATTTAACTTAGTCCTAGAGTTTTCACTTACTTAAATAACAAATTGAGCAACTCAAAACTTTAGTAACCTTCAAGTAAAATTAACAATTCTCGTCTTTAAAATGCCAAAACCCATTGGTAAAAAAGTAGTAGAATCCACTAATTTACCTTGTCAACACCTAAAAGATTGTGATAGAAGTTTTAAATAACACTAGTGTGGGACTTTTGCCTTTACTTGTGGGACTTGAAAATGGAAGTCTAAGAAGAATGCTGAAAATTGGAAGTTAATGAAGTAGGAACTCCCATTTTGAAGCTTGAAGTCTTCCGAAAATCCAATTATACGGCCAAGTAAAGGGAAATGTAGTTAGTAAACTACTCAAGAGTTACCGAGAGATAAGATTGAGTAACCAAAGTTAAAATCATGATTATCTTGAGTTATAAAAAAAAAGACGCAAGGTGAAAATCGAAGGGAATGTGATCAAAACATTACGTATGGCCATAGTTGATTTGCTTGTATGAGAACAAATAACCAAGGTTAGTAATAAATGACATTGTATTAAAAACATTATGTGTAAAGGATGAGAGATAGGTTTCGACCAAAAAAAATGAAAGAGAGATAGGTGTTCGAAGCCAAAAGCTACAAGTAGCCCTAAGTGAGTATCTAAAAGAAGATATTTTGATTGGAAAAAAGAGAGAGCTCCTTCGGACAAGTAAAATAAATAAATGAAAATTAAGCTAATCAAAAGCATGAATGAGCTAAAGTTTAAATAGGCGATGTAATGCATGATATCATTGCTAGGCTAAGTTGTCGCTAAGAGCATGTAGGTTAAAATAATTGGTGGAGAATGAAAAGAGGTGATACAAATTAAAGAGTGACAAATAGCTCGACTATATGGTTTTCAAAGTAAATATTTTGATAACTTATCCAAATATCTAATGAGTCAGTATGTAAATAAGCAAACACTACAAAAAAACGGGATTTTTGCCACGAAAATTTGCGACGAAAAAATTTTCGTTGCAAATTTGCGACAAATTTTCCAACGAAAAGCAAAATTCATTGGAAATTTCCAACGAAAAATTTTCGTCGCAAAATTCGTTGGAAATTTCCAACGAAAAAATTTTTGTCGCAAAATTCGTTGGAAATTTCCAACGAAAAAAAATTTGTTGGAAATTTCCAACGAATTTCAATTTTCCGGGAAATTACTTCAGTGTGTACAATTTTCGTTGGAAAATTCGTTGGAAATTTCCAACGAATTTCAATTTTCCAGGAAATTACTTCAGTGTGTACAATTTTCGTTGGAAAATTCGTTGGAAATTTCCAACGAATTTCCAACGAATTTTCCAACGAATTACAAAAAAACCCACATTTTTCATATTCATTGGAAAATTCGTTGGAAATTTCCAACGAATTTTCCAACGAATTTCAATTTTCCGGGAAATTAATTCAGTGTGTATAATTTTCGTTGAAAAATTCGTTGGAAATTTCCAACGAATTTTCCAACGAATTACAAAAAAAACCCGATAATGTTCGGCATTTTTTATATTCGTTGGAATGAAGTACAACAGTTTATGGATATCCCCCAGTATTATAGAGCGAATGAAGTACAACAGTTTATGGATATCCCCCAGTATTACAAATGGTGCTAATAACTCGAGAAGATGGAGGTGGGAAGTCTCCACATAGTAGCCAATGTGTAGACACCTATTTTTGAATTGCCCAAAATTAATTGCACAAAATTTAGGAATTAATTTTCTTTAATTCCTAAAACAAAAAAATATTTCAATTTAAATGCATTGCATATAGAATTAGGCACATTTTGCATTAATATGGCTATTAGAGTAAATATTAATTTAATTAAAAATCAAAAATTTTAAAAAAAAATCGGATCGGGCCGGACCAAGGCCGGCCCAGCCCGGCCCTTTTCTTTTTCCTCTTTTCTTTCCCCGCGCGGGCCCTCGGCCCGCTCCCTTTTCTTTTTTCTTTTTTCCCTTTCACGCGGGCCCAGCCCGCTTTCCTTTTATTTTCTTCTTTTCCCCGCGGCTGGGCCTGGCCCGGTCCATCCCTTCTCCTTCCTTTCCCCCACGCGGCAGAGGGCCGGCCCAGCCCACTTCCCTTCCTTCTTCCCCCATGCGCCGGTCGCTCTCTCCTCCCCTGTTCTCCCCTGTGCGCGATCGAAGCATGACGCACGGCGGCGCCGCTTCTCGCCGTCGCTATCCGGCCAGAGGGAGACCGAAGGAGCACGCCGACGGGACTGGCATTAATTGCCAGTCCCGTCCTCCCTGTTTTCCCGGCCTCCCTCTCCCCCGCTGTTGGCCTCTGCTGCTTCACTGAACCAGACCCCCCCTCTGCTCTGCACCGGCCTAAGTGGCCACGAAAGTCACGGGCCATCGTAGGCCGGTACAGGCCGTCGTCACGCCGACGCAGAGGAGGCCCGTCATGGTCATCGTCATCGCCGTCGCCGCCTATAAAAGGCCAGAGAGAGAGAGCGCGCCGGCGGATTTTGGGAGGAGGCCCGGTCGAAAAAAAATTTAGAGAGAAAGGGGCGAACACAGAGAGAGCCGGAGAGAGAAAGGGAGCCCCCGGTGGCCACCGCGCCTCATCCGTCCATCCCCGCCGCCGAGCCGACGGCGGCGAACACAGAGAGAGAAACAGAGAGGGAACAGAGAGAAAAGAGAGAGAGTAGAGAGAGAGAGAGAGTCGCCGAGGTCCGCCGGAGTCGAAGAAGGGCCAGCAGCGTCGCCGTCGCCCACGTAGTCGCCGGAAAGCCACCCAGACGCGCCGCCGACCGGTGAGCCCCCCGGCCGAGTTCCGCCTCTGTTTTCCCCTGTTCGCGGACACGGTTTGGTCGGGACTCGCGCCGGCCGAGTCGCGCGATTCCCGGCCCATGCCGTCGCCGGTCCCGGTCCTTAGTCGCCATCGGAGGTGAACCGAAGCCGCTGGAGCCGACCGTGCCGCCGGAGGAGATCGAAATCGGCTGATTTTCCACGCGCCCGCCAGGTGCTCGACGAAATGCTTCAACCGGGCTGGTTTTTGTTCCGTCGCCGGCCGGCGAACAGGTGGCCGGACGGTGAGCCAGGCGGTCGGCGAGGTTGGTGGTGACCCCAGGTACCGATTCGGGGGGCGGCGCTGGCCTGGGCCGGCCGGCGGACGGCCAATTTTGGCCTCGCCGGCGTACTTCCCCCGCGGTTCTGTTTGGTCGGGTCGGGTCCGACCCGAATCAACAGATCCGACCCGGGTCAACGCCCGGGTCGGATCCGTTGACTCGGGTCGGTTTCGACCGACCCGGATTGATAGATCCGACCCGGGTCAACGCCCGGGTCGGATCCGTTGACCCGGGTCGGTTCCGCCCGACCCGGTTCAGCCGAACCGACCCGGGTCAACGCCCGGGTCAGGTCCGTTGACCCGGGTCGGACCCGACCCGACCCGGTTAATATTATATTATATTATTTTTATTTTATTTTTGTTTTATTTTATTTTTAAATTTTTTTAATAAAAAATAATTAAAAAATTCTAAAAAAAATTTAAAAAAATTTAAAAAAAAAGAGTTTTATTTTTATTTTATTTCCTTTCGGTATTTTTTTTTCCGAAAAAAAAAAATCAAATTTTTTTAAAAAAAAAGGTTTTTTTTTATTATGTGATATATATAAGTGTTTTAATCCATTGTTATATTATTGTGCATGTTATTGTCTTATTTAAAGTAGACAAGCCTGAGTTATGCAATGGTATTTTGCATGTTATTGTTATCACAGTTGCGTTGTTATTATGCATGTTTTTAATACAATTGCATGAGCTGTTGTATTTTGAATGTCATCTGACTTAGTTAAGGTTAGAACCTTAGGCTGCATGAATTGTCGTGTTCCTGACTGCTGATCATTTCTGATTATGCACTCGTTTGATCACCTCACATGTTAGGAGAAAGGTCCTAAAATCAATCCAAATTGCCTGACAAATGTTTTCTTGAAATGAACAGGGTAAAATGGTACCGAAAGGGCATTAGTTATCCAACTAGTGTAATCAAGTCCCCGAACCCAGTTAATCTCTGGTTCGTAGGAATAGGGTGATTCTCCCGTCACCCTATTTAGGTTTCTAATCGACCTACCCCAAATTAATTAGTGACGACTCCTGCATGTAAATCACCTGCATGTTAAAAATTTAAACCCTAAGTCGCGATATGGTATGGGCTTGGGAGAGCCTGAGTTAAGTCCTGAACCTAGACTTAGCACGTACCAGACGAGCCCTCCTTCTTTTTGCATGTCGTCTGATGAAAAGGCTTGGGAGTGTTCGGTTGCGACAGACTGGCGACTCCACTGGGGACTTGCATTTTTTTAAAAAAAGTGGACTTAGGCCAAAATTTTTATCCTGTTCAAAATAATTTTTGTTTGGCAGCAAGGACTCCAGGTATGATCCTGACATTGGGGTGTTATTTGTTTTTGCAGGTTTAAATTGGTTGTTTATAAATTGTTGTGCATGCTTTAATGATTTAGCACTACACTATTGCACACACAACCACGCTGCCGGACCTGGGCCGCAATAGGATTTTTTAGGATGGTGTTAAGAAAGATACGACCTCGAACGCGAGCCCGCGATGTAGAGGTTGCCTTTCTTTTCCCCGAAGTTTATTTCTAAAAATCGCAAAGAAATATCTTTAGCCGCTATTCGCGTGTCTATAAGATATTCCTTTCGATTTGGCCGAGGTTAAAAGGACTTGACACCAACGCGAGACTGCGACGGTCAGACACCCTTTTAATTTCATTTTGCTGAGCCAGTCTAGATAGAAATCGAGCCTCACTCCTCATGTGCATGTCGTTGTGATTGCCATGGTTCAAGGAAAGGTATACTTTCTATCCATTCTCATATTTTTTATGGCCTACTTATGTAACTAATTTGTCACTGTTAGGCCACCCGTTGATTACATTCTATATACGATGGGAAAAGCTAATATCCGATCCGTCCCCGCTCCTAAGAAAGAGTTTCTGGCATGGTGGGACCGATGAGACGAGGGATACGCTTATTACGGAATTTGTCCGTGAAAATAAGCGACTCCGAGAGACCGTGATTTCCCCATCGTTTATAAAATGAGTATCCGGGAGGGGCGCCTTTTTGTTAAAAACCCCTGTCTTTCATATTTTCTTAGTAATTATGTTCAGGGGTTTTGGTTTTCTTCCTTAAAAGTATTTTTGGGTTGTGCTAGTGTTAATATAACTCGGGCCGCTTTTTATGATTTAAATAAATTTTTTGCCCCTTAAAAGATACCACCGCAGCCTTCGACTCAGTGGTATCCGGGGGTGAAGCCTCAGGGTCCGAGGCGACCGGGGTTCGAATCCCGGGGACGCCGCCTGTAATGAATATATAAATAAAAACTTTTTTTGCTTCTGATTTTTTTTGTAAATAAAGAAAATACATAATAGACAGATGCAATATTAGACTAAGTCATGGATTGATCATTTATGAGATTTTATACTCATTCGTTGCCATTTTTTCCAGGTAATTACGAATTATACCAACCCGCCAAGTAAAAATGGCTGAAAAAGATATGACAACTCGTGTGGCGGACATGGAGACCGAAATGAAGCAAGTCTTTGCCTTTCTTCAACAACTCTCGAAACAAGTGGAACATTTGTCAATCCGCTTAGACCAACTCACCATGACTCAGTTTTGCTATCCAAGACCAAGGGTGATGATCCAAATGGAACCCTCCAGTATCAACCAAAAGGGTAAAGATGTCATAGTTGACAATGTCCACAGGTCCCCTAATCCTAAGGAATTGAGCACCCTATGCCCAAAGTTCATTCAACGTGAACAATACAAACCCAGTATCTCTCCATCACAAAAGCAAAACAACCGGAGACAGTTCACTCCCCTCCCAGGATCTCCGTCTCAGATACTGACAATACTCCGGGAAAAGGGACTGCTTTCCACTGAATCAAAGCGACCTAATCCTGAGAGTTTTTCAAATTACAATCCGTCTAAAAAATGTGATTATCACATGGGCGAGGTAGGGCATTCAACTGATGAGTGTTATACTCTTAAACACCGAATTCAAAACCTGCTGGATACCGGGACTTTCTCATTCGAGACCGGTGAAGGGAATGAGCTCAAACCTGCTTGAGTAGAACTCCTCTCATCCTTTTGCATGAATCCCTGGAAAAAGGATTGTCCTTGTATTTTGCTTTTTGTCGTCATTTCTGTTGGAAGAAATGTCTTTTTAAACTCTCCCTCTTTTGAGGTTGTAAATCCATGTATTGTAAATAAATAATGTTTTGAGGGCATGAGGGAGTATCCCAAACCGGCCCGTTGATGATATCCAGCCATGTAAAGGAAAGTGTTTTGAGGCCCGGGCTTCCTCATGTTTCCTCGTTTCTAAGCTTTTGAAAATAAAACAAATGTTTTATCATTTTTCAAAAGGTCAAAAAATGGTGGTGAAAAAGCATACTTGTTCATAGTCTTGTTTGTCTTTCTAACTTGCTCACTGCGTGTCTCAGAGCATACTCATTTTTTGTTACAAATGGGACATTTGAAAATGACACAAACTGAAGCGCACATCAGACCCTGATGAAGTTAGCGGACCAACTCATCTAATAGGGGCAGTCCAAGCGAAGATCGTCCAATTTTCAAATGAAACATGGGGCAAATCTCATTATTACCAGTTGGTGACATCAGCCCCAGAAAATCAATGAGAATACTGAACATTCCCTGATCCCATGATGAGCGAAATATCATCTCGTACAAAAATCGGGGGCAAATCAAGAAAAGATTACTCCTTTTGAATGAAAAGGTATGTCTCATTCCTCAACAAATTTTGGAAATGACATTCTATCCCTTTTCTTTTGCAGATAATGAACTGGGAAACATGCTAGACTCCGACGTACTAGCAAGCCGGATGGAACACCAATGTTAGGACTTCTCGAATGAAACATGACGAAGAAGTGCTCAAATTGGAAGAGTAGACTAGGGGGCATGCAATCCCCCAGTCCATCAAAAAGGATGTATTTCGTTCCTAAAGTTTATTCACTTTAGCGTAGAAATGACATATCTTTTCCTTTTATATAGGACAAAATTGAGTAAACAACACTTATGATGCAAGCAGCTGGAAAGGACTTGGCATATGACAAAATGACGTTGAAGCCAATCTTGACAACCACAGAAGTCTCGATGGTAGTCACGCCCATGCCCGTCAAAGACCTTTAAAGTAGAGATTAGCTTTGCCGCGAAGTTCCCCATGCAAGCAATTGCGCATGCTCTGTGCCTGTCAGGAATCATATGATTCCCGAGAAACTCCTCAGCATACCGGAGCCGCATTGACGCAACATGCGCTGACAATAGAGCTCTCTGTTTGGAAGCATCCCTAATAATAGAGGATTTCATTCGAGCTTCGAGACCAAGAATATGGAGGAACAGATTGAGGCAGAGAAGGCTGAACAAAGTAAAAAGAAGAAAAGACTCTGCTAGCTTTGAAGACAAAATGGAAGAAGGGTAATTTGTATCGTTCTCGATTTACCCTCAATCGCCTCATTTCTAACATAAACTCATGTTTTTGTCAGAAGGGAATTATCAACATCCGAGAAAACTCAAGGAGTTACCAGTTTAATTTCAAATGAAGGGATTCACGAAGGGTAATGTTGTATCGTTTCCAATTCCTATCCCTCAAAGAACTGTTCATTAACACTGTTTTCCTTATTACCTTGCAGGTTTGCTCTACTATTGCAGCATAGGTAAGTATCTCTTTCCCTAAAAAACTCTTCTCGTAAGAGTAGAAAGAAACAAGAAGGAAGAAATAATCAAAGAAAATCGATACTATTTTCTTCCTCAAGTGCATTACGCGGGAAGTAATTTTGCATGGTAATTTTACCTGTTTAATTCACCAATTCCCTAATAAAACTTTGACAATTCGACGAATGGTGTCGAACTGCTCCGATGTATTGAACGAGGTGTGTCGGGATGATGAGAGGCAATCCTTGATTTATACACATTCTCAAGTACCAAACCCTTGCAAGATGAGCGAAAAGGTTTCATTTCTACAAAGTAAAGGGATTTCTCGCATAAGGTACGGTAGCCAAAATGACGAGAGGCAGTTCATTTCTCTGCCCCATACACTACCATTAATCCTTTGCTTAACCATTTGAGCCCATACAATCAGCGGTTTCTTTTAAATCAACCCTGTCAAGAACCACCCCACATTGAGGCAGCTTGAGGTCCGACGATCCTCGACAGAGTCCTCCAGGACAAGCACACCATCGACGGCCGGACGGTCGAGATTAAGAGGGCTTTGTCAAAAGAGGAGCAGCAAACTAAAGCCTGTCCAAAATGACAATATCTTATTGATAACAGCGATGTTTTCACTAAGATGGATGAGGAGTTTGTAATATCTAAAATTTTCTATCATCATCAGCTGCAACAGCTCGCACAAGGTGAAAAGATGAATAGAAGTTTTCTTGCTCTCACTTGCATTAATCTTTGAGTGTTTTTATTGCAGATGAACTCTCACGATAATTTAAGTACCCTAGAATGATGAAGAGCAATTCTTTTTCTATCCCATACACTTATATCCTTTGCTAGCCCAATTGAGCCGGCGATTTCATTTCATACAAACCCAATTGGTGATCATCCCCCCACACTGGGGCAAAGCAAAAGTCACCACAATTTGAGCATCAGGGTCCCAAAGCATCGAATCAAGATGAGGACTTCAAACTCGTTTAGGCTAGTCCTAACACAAAAAAATGCTGAAAATTTGGGGCATGAAAAAGCAGTGTGCCTGGTAAAAGCAAGGCCAATGCTCATGAATGAGACCTATGAGCGCGATGAAAGCGCTCTCAAATATCTCAAAGACATTAAGTGGTGTAGAATAGACGATCCCAAAGAGTTTAAACTTGAGTTCTTCTTCGATGTAAATTCCTACTTTAGGAACTTTGTCTTGACAAAGATCTGCCACATGACAGACGAAGATGAACCTATTCTTGAGAAAGCAATTGGGATAGAGATAGAATGGTATCCAGGAAAATGCTTGACGCAGAAGCTCCTCAAGAAAAAGTTGTCAAAGATGCTAAAACACAAGATTACCCAGGGAGTTTGCCAGAAGGATCCTAGCGGTGAAGAAAAGACAGGTGACAATGCCAAGATGATCACCAATTCTCACCCTTACACACATTTTTGAGCCTAACGATCATTTCGTTTCTCAACATGTAAACCAAGCCCACGTTACGTCCCTCATAAAGTCTCTTCTGACTAGGGCAATTGAATTAATGTGGAATTTCAAATGTTTATAAACACCGCTCGAAGAAGTGCGAGCAAGACTACTTTTATCTCTTTTGCAGGATTCTTGACTTGTAAACCTGAAGATAATTGCAAAATACTTTCTTTCATGGCCTTGACTTGAACAGTCACCTTTGTTAAGCCATTGACCAAGCCTACGTTACGACCCTGAAGAAGACCTCTCAGATTGGCAGTGTCGTACCGCTTGCGAGAAAACTCATACCCTTGTTGATATGATAGAGGTCAGATTGAGTGTTTTCAATGTTCCCGCATTAATGGACGGGACAAACAACCCTTTTCAATGAGAGCGAGTGGAAAGTCCTTTCTGACTGAAGGTCCCTCGTTCAGCATCTTGAGACGTCCACCTCGTGAGCGAAAATTGTCTTGATTGACCCTCGGTGGATTTTTGGTGATGCAAACATGGCAAAATCATCATGCATGAATTTTTAAACACACATTCTAGAATAGACTAACTTGTCTATTCTTGATCAATGCATGCATGTTTGCGCTAATCATCTTTGACAGCTCAGAGTTCTAATCCCCAGTGATGGAACACAAAATTCGGGTGTTGGAGAAGCCCTCATTATCATCCCAAAAGAGAGGCCCCGAAAAAGGTCGGGTATTCAGCAGATGATGCATTCAACCTCCGGGTAAGAAATCCCAGAAAGTTTGTCTGACAGGAGACACGCCCTTAAGAGGCAGGAACACGCCCAGGAATGACCCACCAGGCAAATCGTCAAATCCTTGGGCAAGAATCTCCAAGTACCTTGACGTACAAAATCCAGTCAGTCAAGGCGACCGAAGAAAGGTTCGGGTCCTAGACAGACACAACCCAGTCACGGCAGCCGAAGGGATTCGGGTCCGAGACAAATGAAATCCAGTCAAGGCGACCGAAGAAAGGTTCGGGTCCTAGGCAAGCGATTTCCCCAGTCAAGGCAACCGAAGAAAGGTTCGGGTCCTTGACGTACAAAATCCAGTCAGTCAAAGCGACCGAAGAAAGGTTCGGGTCCTAGACAGACACAACCCAGTCACGGCAGCCGAAGGGATTCGGGTCCGAGACAAATGAAATCCAGTCAAGGCGACCGAAGAAAGGTTCGGGTCCTAGGCAAGCGATTTCCCCAGTCAAGGCAACCGAAGAAAGGTTCGGGTCCTAGACGGACAAAATACAGTCAGTCAAGGCGACCGAAGAAAGGTTCGGGTCCTAGACAGACAAAATCCAGTCAAGGCGACCGAAGAAAGGTTCGGGTCCTAGGCAAATGATCTCCCCAGTCAAGGCGACCGAAGAAAGGTTCGGGTCCTAGACGCACAAACAATCAGTCAAGGCGACCGAAGAAAGGTTCGGGTCCTAGACGTACAAATCCAGTCAGTCAAGGCGACCGAAGAAAGGTTCGGGTCCTAGACGGACAACAATCCCCAGTCAAGGCGACCGAAGAAAGGTTCGGGTCCTAGACGCACAAACAATCAGTCAAGGCGACCGAAGAAAGGTTCGGGTCCTAGACGGACAACAATCCCCAGTCAAGGCGACCGAAGAAAGGTTCGGGTCCTAGACGTACAAATCCAGTCAGTCAAGGCGACCGAAGAAAGGTTCGGGTCCTAGACGGACAACAATCCCCAGTCAAGGCGACCGAAGAAAGGTTCGGGTCCTAGACAACAGCAATCCCCGTCAAGGCGACCGAAGAAAGGTTCGGGTCCTAGACAAACCATTTTTTTTCGTCGAGGCGACTGAAGATAGGTTCGGGTCCTTGACACACAATATCAACTGTCCGGAATTACTCTACCCTTCAGCAAGGTAAGTAGCCTCAGGTGTGTTTTTATTTGCTTTAGCATGCATCATCTTATATCGCATCATAAAAATGGGACTCACAGTCTCACCAAAAAATAACATTCATTGAGCATGCATGAGTCAAATTTAGGTGTCATTTTATCTTTGAATGTAACCTCTGCGAGCTTAATCTCTGCGAGCTCACCTTCAAAGAGGTGCAGCTGTAGACATCTATTTTTGAATTGCCCAAAATTAATTGCACAAAATTTAGGAATTAATTTTCTTTAATTCCTAAAAAAAAATATTTCAATTTAAATGCATTGCATATAGAATTAGGCACATTTTGCATTAATATGGCTATTAGAGTAAATATTAATTTAATTAAAAATCAAAAATTTAAAAAAAAAATCGGATCGGGCCGGACCAAGGCCGGCCCAGCCCGGCCCTTTTCTTTTTCCTCTTTTCTTTCCCCGCGCGGGCCCTCGGCCCGCTCCCTTTTCTTTTTTCTTTTTTCCCTTTCACGCGGGCCCAGCCCGCTTTCCTTTTATTTTCTTCTTTTCCCCGCGGCTGGGCCTGGCCCGGCCCATCCCTTCTCCTTCCTTTCCCCCACGCGGCAGAGGGCCGGCCCAGCCCACTTCCCTTCCTTCTTCCCCCCTGCGCCGGTCGCTCTCTCCTCCCCTGTTCTCCCCTGTGCGCGACCGAAGCATGACGCACGGCGGCGCCGCTTCTCGCCGTCGCTATCCGGCCAGAGGGAGACCGAAGGAGCACGCCGACGGGACTGGCATTAATTGCCAGTCCCGTCCTCCCTGTTTTCCCGGCCTCCCTCTCCCCCGCTGTTGGCCTCTGCTGCTTCACTGAACCAGACCCCCCCTCTGCTCTGCACCGGCCTAAGTGGCCACGAAAGTCACGGGCCATCGTAGGCCGGTGCAGGCCGTCGTCACGCCGACGCAGAGGAGGCCCGTCATGGTCATCGTCATCACCGTCGCCGCCTATAAAAGGCCAGAGAGAGAGAGCGCGCCGACGGATTTTGGGAGGAGGCCCGGTCGAAAAAAAATTTAGAGAGAAAGGGGCGAACACAGAGAGAGAAACAGAGAGAGCCGGAGAGAGAAAGGGAGCCCCCGGTGGCCACCGCGCCTCATCCGTCCATCCCCGCCGCCGAGCCGACGGCGGCGAACACAGAGAGAGAAACAGAGGGGGAACAGAGAGAAAAGAGAGAGAGTAGAGAGAGAGAGAGAGTCGCCGAGGTCCGCCGGAGTCGAAGAAGGGCCAGCAGCGTCGCCGTCGCCCACGTAGTCGCCGAAAAGCCACCCAGACGCGCCGCCGACCGGTGAGCCCCCCGGCCGAGTTCCGCCTCTGTTTTCCCCTGTTCGCGGACACGGTTTGGTCGGGACTCGCGCCGGCCGAGTTGCGCGATTCCCGGCCCATGCCGTCGCCGGTCCCGGTCCTTAGTCGCCATCGGAGGTGAACCGAAGCCGCTGGAGCCGACCGTGTCGCCGGAGGAGATCGAAATCGGCTGATTTTCCACGCGCCCGCCAGGTGCTCGACGAAATGCTTCAACCGGGCTGGTTTTTGTTCCGTCGCCGGCCAGCGAACAGGTGGCCGGACGGTGAGCCAGGCGGTCGGCGAGGTTGGTGGTGACCCCAGGTACCGATTCGGGGGGCGGCGCTGGCCTGGGCCGGCCGGCGGACGGCCAATTTTGGCCTCGCCGGCGTACTTCCCCCGTGGTTCTGTTTGGTCGGGTCGGGTCCGACCCGAATCAACAGATCCGACCTGGGTCAACGCCCGGGTCGGATCCGTTGACTCGGGTCGGTTCCGACCGACCCGGATTGATAGATCCGACCCGGGTCAATGCCCGGGTCGGATCCGTTGACCCGGGTCGGTTCCGCCCGACCCGGGTCAACGCCCGGGTCGGGTCCGTTGACCCGGGTCGGACCCGACCCGACCCGGTTAATATTATATTATTTTTTATTTTATTTTTGTTTTATTTTATTTTTGTTTTATTTTATTTTTAAATTTTTTTAAATAAAAAATAATTAAAAATTCTATAAAAAATTCTATAAAAAATTTTAAAAAATTTTAAAAAAAAAGTTTTATTTTTATTTTATTTCCTTTCGGTATTTTTTTTCCGAAAAAAAAAAATCAAAATTTTTTTTTAAAAAAAAAAGGTTTTTTTTTATTATGTGATATATATAAGTGTTTTAATCCATTGTTATATTATTGTGCATGTTATTGTCTTATTTAAAGTAGACAAGCCTGAGTTATGCAATGGTATTTTGCATGTTATTTTTATCACAGTTGCGTTGTTATTATGCATGTTTTTAATACAATTGCATGAGCTGTTGTATTTTGAATGTCATCTGACTTAGTTAAGGTTAGAACCTTAGGCTGCATGAATTGTCGTGTTCCTGACTGCTGATCATTTCTGATTATGCACTCGTTTGATCACCTCACATGTTAGGAGAAAGGTCCTAAAATCAATCCAAATTGCCTGACAAATGTTTTTTTGAAATGAACAGGGTAAAATGGTACCGAAAGGGCATTAGTTATCCAACTAGTGTAATCAAGTCCCCGAACCCAGTTAATCTCTGGTTCGTAGGAATAGGGTGATTCTCCCGTCACCTTATTTAGGTTTCTAATCGACCTACCCCAAATTGATTAGTGGCGACTCCTGCATGTAAATCACCTGCATGTTAAAAATTTAAACCCTAAGTCGCGATATGGTATGGGCTTGGGAGAGCCCGAGTTAAGTCCTGAACCTAGACTTAGCACGTACCAGACGAGCCCTCCTTCTTTTTGCATGTCGTCCGATGAAAAGGCTCGGGAGTATTCGGTCGCGACACAATGCAACATTTGTCTGAGAAGGTCTAATGTTTCACTCTACCTCTTACATTTTTACGCACGTTGGCCAAAATAATATGGATATCAGTTGACTTATTTTGAAACCGTCTTCGGTTGCGCTCCATCCATATGCCATAAATGGTTGCTAGAAAGGATACCTTAAGGAGTCTAGCCGCCAAATCTTTGCCCTTTGTTGCCCTAATCATCCATTGAAGTTCCTCATTCCATCCTCCCAAAGGATGCCTAATCCCCCGTTATGCAAGGATACTGTGCCATAAGCTACCTGTCTACTCACACTAGAAGAATAAATGTGTTCTGTCTTCTATACTGGCTTTACAGAAGTTACACTGGATATCAATTGAGGTCATCCATTGAACAACGATTTCTGCCATCGGTGTTCAAGTTTATTAAGGAGTGGTTGAATTTGGTGGTAAAATGGGAGCCCACGAAAGTTTGTTGAAGAATCTAAAATAATCTCCAAATTGTAGAATTATCTTCTCTATGTCAGTGGAATGGCTTTATAAATAGTGCATGTACTCATTCATGTAATCTTGTGGGGAGTGAGATCATAAAGCCACATCGTTAGCTCCTCCACCAATACTCCTCCATCAACTACATTTGTAAAACTGTTATGTCCAACTAATGAAATTATATTTTCCTTTATCCTATAACCTGCATCTGGTTGTTTGCAAATGGAAACAGAGATTACACTCGATGCACTCCTATGCACAAATCACGTATATTTGCCTACGTCTGGTCAATCTTGCCTTCAAGTGCCAAATGATGCTCTCACCCATGAGAATAGTTCTATTGCAACGCAACCTTATGTAGTGCCCACTACAAAAAAACTGGGATTTTGCGATGAAAAAATTTTCGTCAGAAATTTGCGACGACTTTTGCAACAAAAACTAAAATCGCCGGAAATTTGCAATGAAAAATTTTTCGTCGCAAATTTCCAACGAAATTAGCAACGAAACACTTTTCGACGCAAATTTCCGACGGATTTTGCGACGAAAACTTTTTCGTCGCTAATTTCCGATGAATTTTGGTACATAAATTTATTCATGGCAAATTTGCGACGAAAAATTATTCGTGGTAAATTTGCGACGGAAAAAAAATTTGTCGCTAATTTGCGACACGGAAAATAATTTTTGTGATATCCGTCCCCACACCCAATTTCTCTCTCTCGACTGACTCCTCTTATCCCTTCGCTGTTCTCTCTCCGTCTCTCTCTTTCATTTTCCTCGATTTACCTATCTGTGCACGCGCAAATCAATCTCGATAAAGCTTTTCCGCCGGTAAATGTCGTGGCTAATTTCGTGACTAATTGGCGACGAAAACGGTTCGTCGCAAAATTATTCATCGCTAGACTTGTATTTGTTGGTGTTATTGAATTTTTTTTCCCTTCCTTACTGGTTTGGCCGGTCGTCGGAGACATCGCCGGCCATGGGGCGAGGTCCAGTAGCTTGGCCATGGCCGCCGGTCGACCTCGCCGACGCCCAGGTGGGCTAGCCTCGCATGGGCCTCGCCACGGCCGGCGAGCACGAGATCTGGGCGAGCTCAAGCTCGCCGACCAAGCTCGCCCAGATCTGGGCGAGCTCGAGCTCGCCGGCGGCGAGGCTGGCCCTCCCCGGCACTGGCGAGGGCCGAGCTCGCCATGGCCGGTGAGCTCGAGGTTGCCCAGATCTGGGCAAGTTCTGGGCGAGCTCTAGCTCGCCGGTCGCCAGCGGCGAGGCTGGCCCTCGCCGGCACTGGCAAGGGCCGAGCTCGCCATGGCCGGCGAGACTAGCCCTCGCTGGCACTAGCGACGGCCGAGCTCACCCAAAACTCGCCCAGAACTTGCCCAGGCGAGCTCGCCGGTCGCCGGACCGGCGATCGACCAAGAAGAAAGGAAAAAAAAGGAAAAGAAAAAGAAAGAGAAAAAAATAAAAGATAATTAAAAAATGAATCTTAAGTAATTTATTTTTTTTTAGGTACGCGTCCATTTGAAGGTCTCGCAATCCAAGTTAACGTTGCAATTCTCATCAAATAGACCACTTTCTACTACAAAGGTTTCAGTGAAATACTTGGTAAGTCTTCTTGACATAGTAATTTTTTCATTTTTTTCAAGTTGAAAGTAATTGTTTCGTAAAAAACAAAATTGTAATTGTTAGAATTTTATGGTTTTAATTAACAATATTAAACAATAGATATGATATTTTTATATTGTACGAGAATTTTTTTATTTTTATATGGACATAATGCAAAGAGACAGGGGTTGGATGTATAATAAGAACTTACCTGGACGTTAAGGATTGACCGATGAGTTTCGAATCGGGTTAGAACTATTTTTGGACTTTGCTAGTAATAAATATGAGTTCATGGATGGAAATAAGTTAAGGTATCCATGTAAAAAGTGCAGTAATGGAAAATTTCAAGACATTAACAAAGTTAGAGAATATCTTTATAGATTTGGATTTACTCCGAACTATTATAATTGGACTTGCCATGGTGAACCATTTATATCTGATGACGGATATCGAAGAAGCGACCAATTTTTAGTTAAGGAAAAATGTAACTATTATGACCAATTGAACCCATATTAGAGGATGGTGTTTGATAAAGCCAGTCATAATTTTGTTTCAGAATCGAATCATGCAAGTACTAGTTTTACTCCTATACTTGAACAAGTGAGAACTAGTCATGCATCACAATTGGAAGAGATAAGAGTTACAAGTTTTGATGAGAACGTGTGTGATGGAACTTTTCAATCTAATCAGTTCTGGGAAGTGTTGAAAACAGCAGATGAACATTTATGGGCATATTGTAACAACCACATGAAGTATCAGTGACAACAAGACTATTAAATATCAAGGCAGAGCATAATGTATATGTGGATTACTTCAACTCTTTTGTTGAAGTAATGCGGGAAACAATGCCTCATGATAACATCATGTCAAGTGACTTTTACGATATGAAAAAGTTAGTGGATAACTTAGGTCTTCTAGTTGTAAGGATTGATGTATGTAGTAGGGGTTGTATATTATATTGGAGAGACGATGAAAATGCAGAATCATGTAAATTCTGTAGCTAACCTAGGTACAAGATTAACAGGAGGCAGGGTTGTAATCAGAAGTGCAGACCATACAAGTAAATATTTTATTTGCCCTTAATCCCTAGGTTGTAAAGGCTTTATGCGTCTTAAGCCACTGCTGAACACATGACTTGGCATGCAAATCATGAAACAGAAGAGGATCTAATGTGTCATCCTTCAGATGCAGAGGTATGGAAATATTTTAATAGAACATACCCCGAGTTTGCGATAGAGCCTTGAAACATCAGGTTAGGTCTGTGTGCTGATGGATTTGCCCCATTTGAGAAATCAGGAAAAAGTTATTCATGTTGGCCAGTTATCTTAACTCCGTACAATCTTTCACCCGGTATGTACACGAAGACACCTTATATGTTTTTGACATTGATCGTGACTAACCCGCAAAATCCGAAAAAAGTTGATAGATGTTTATATGCAACCATTGATTGTGTCATGCCCCGAGCTCCATCGAGCACGCGACACCCTTACCTGGTCGATAAGTGCGATGTCCCAGGTTATCACTGACCTCAAATAACCATCAGAGATTTTAAGTCGCCAAGCAGAAACCACAACTAATCCCGGACAATTTAAAACTGGGGAAAACATTCAGGGAGAATGAACATATTCATTTCTCATTTCCAAACTTCCACCATAATATTTACAATTGCAAAGCCACCACATACGTGAGTACCCCAAAATACAAGTCACTATCACAACAAGTACACACCGAACTGCTTCCATCAATGTCAAAAAGGACCGATGACCTGGGTATCCTTTCTCAAAAATGGTACTCTGAGAAACCTATTCTGAACCCCTCTATTAGCCCCTATGCCCCCTTACTTGACGTCCATTCTGAGTCTGACTTCTCATCTTCTGACTCCGAACTCTCCTGAGCAGTCTGCTCCTCTGAGGGCTCTGACTCTGCACCGATGTCAATCGGGTGATTGATGTCACCCGACTCAACTGGAACTCCGTTCTGATTCTCCTCAGCTAGGAAATCAAAGAAATTGAATTCCGGCACGTAATTGGGGTCCATATACTGCTCATAGGGGAGTATATAATCCGGTTCCCCTTCAGGCTCCTCAGACTCATCATGCTCAATCTCGGGTTCCGCTTCGGGCTCTTCCGCCTGGCTTCTTCTTTTCTGCTACTCACAGCCGGCTTGTCCTCGCCGGAACCAACCAGCTGCCGTCCTCCCGCCGTGAGCCACCGTCGCCGCCAGCTCACCCCAGCCGCGCTGTGCCGCCCCGCTGCCGCGACCTCACCCCCTCAGCCCCAGCTCTCCCTCTCTCGCCCCGGCCGCCCAAAACCTCCCATCGCCGGTTCGCCCAAGCCGCGCGCGAGAAGCACCTTTCGCCGGTTCAGCCACCGTTCACTTCTGCTGCTTCCCGCCGCTTCCCGCCACCCCAAACCACCACCACCAGCTGCTGTTCACGCCTAGAACATCCCCCGAACAGCCCCACCGTAGCCGCTCCCTTCGCCGCGCCCATTCGTCGCCCATCCGCCGGTCGCCGAGCCCGTTGCCCGAGCGTCTCGGGCCATGGCTGAGCTTGCCTACCCCGTTGCCCAGCCAGCCCAAGCGTGCCCGGGACGTGGCCGGGTTGCCCCGGGCCGTGGCCGAGTCGTTGCCCACGCGCACCAGCCGCGCGCCCGCTCGTCTGGTCGTGGCCCATTGCCGTGCCCGTCACCCAGGCGCGTCGCCCGTCCAGCCGGCCCGTCGCCCAGGCGCGTCGCCCATCCAGCTCGCCCGTGCGCCCCTGGGCACACCGATCGGCCATTGTGCCCGCGTTGGCCGGCCACCGCGCCCGTGTGGCCCGCGCTCGCGCCTAGTCCGACACTGTTCACCCGGGCCATTTTGGGCCCGAGTCGATTTTCTCCGGGCCAAAACTTGGTAAGTGACTTCCTAAACCCTACCTAGTACATTGGGTATTATTAGACTTGTCTAGGGATTAATTAGTATCGGTTTAGGGGCTAAACGTGAAGTAGGGTCAATATTTGCATGTGCGTAATTATTATATTAAATTGTGATATTAGTGGGGGCTTACTTAGTGGCTATTTATGGTGGGCTAAATGACCGTATTGTCGTGGCGTGTGTGGGGGAAATTGATGTTTGATTGTGGTCGACTTGAGTGGTTTTGGGTGCATATTAGAAGCTAATGTAGGTGGGTCAATGATTGGCTTGTTGTGGCATTCGTGGATGGATTGGATGCTCGTATGTGGCCGATTAAACGTTGGGTTTGTGGATTAGTGTGGCGTGTCGTGAATTGGATTGAATTGTGATTATGGATCGCTTGATGTGGCGTGTCGCGAATTGGATTGAATTGTGATTATGGATCGCTTGGTGAAATTGACGTGAAATTGATTGAATTGAATGGCGTGTGTATGCCTGTCGATTGCAAGCCCGGATTGATCGGAGGGCTACGGACTTGGGACGTGTTGACGGCGGTCCGTGGAAAGGCTTGACTGGCCGGTGTGCCAAATGGAAAGACGGACTTGGGACGTGTTGACGGCGGTCCGTGTGAAGGCATAAATGGCCGATGTGCCAAATGGATGCGGGCTTGAGACGTGTTGACGGTGGCCCGTTAAAGGTGTGATTAGACGGGGACGTGTTTACGTCGATCGTTGGAATTGATTGAATAGTGTGGCTCGGGACGTGTTGACGGCGGCCACTGGAATTGATTGAATGATATGGCTTAGGACGTGTTGACGGCGGCCATTGGAATTGATCGAATTGTGAGGCTTGTGTGCTTGTGAGAATGAATTTGAGGCGCAGGGGCGCGAGTTGTGAGAAAGATGTTCGGACACGCATGTGTCACGACCTACCCGAACCGATCTCGCCGCCTAGGGTTTAGGCTAATGGATTACTAAGTTAAACCTAGCTCGAGCTCTCCCAAGCTCATACCAATTCGCGACTTAAGTTTAAGTTATCAACATGCAAATCAATTTCATTTAGGAGTCGCCACTAATCAGTTTTTGGTGGGTCGATTAGACACCCAAGCAAAGCACGGGAGAAATGCTTTACTTCTACGAACCAGAGATTCAATGGATACGGAGACTTGATTACACTGATCGACTAATTAGTGCCCTTTCGGTACCTAAACTTATTCAATTCACCACCTAACGTGCACAGCTGACCATGTGCAAGGCTACATTAAACACACAATTCAAAGTGCATGAACCAAGCAGCATGCAAAGCCCAAATGACACATTTTTTTTTTCAAAAAATTTTTTATTATTATTTTTTTTGAAAGAAAAAAAATAATATTATTATTAAAACCCAATTTCCGATTTTTGATTTTTCGAAATTTTTTGAACATAGTTTTTTTTTTAAAAAAAAAATTTTAATATTAAAATAATAAAAATAATATAAAAGCAGACCGGGTCGGATCTGGTGATCCGATCCGGATAAAATATATATAAAAATATATTTTTTTTAAAAAAAATTTAATATTAAAATAATAAAATTTTTTAAAAAAAAAAACGGATCCGGGTCGGATCTCCACATCCGACCCGGATCGGGACTGACCCGAGCCCACCAGCCCGGGTCCACGACCGGACCGGGTTCATTGATTGAGCCCGGTCTGGTAAATAAAACAAAAAAAAGAGAAAGAAAAGGGACACAGCCCGAATTTTTTTTAGATAAATGAAAGCCCAAAGCCCAATCAAGAAAACACCTAAAACCCTAAAATTCCAGCCCACAACCTATTCGGCCCACTAGAACAAAACCCTAGAGTCAAACCCTACCCGGTTTCGACCCGTTCGAACGACCCGGTTCGCAGCCGCCGACCCGACTCGCGAGAACCCTACCCGGCACGCCCGAGTGCCTGACCCGACTCGCGGCCGCCCTGGCCGTCGCGACCAGCACGTCCGGCCCGGCTCACCGGGGTGTCCCGCCGGTGCAACTCGCCCGTATACTAGCGACCGACGCCTCGCCTGTCCGCGTCACTGCCGTGGTGACCGGCGTTTCCGAGCGTGCGACCGAGCCCACGCTCGGCCGTCGTTCGGCTCACGTCCACCTCGCAACCCCGACGAGGGGCGCCGCGGTGACGGACGACCGGCCGAGGCCGTCCAAGCCCCGACGAGGAACTGGGCAGACGCGGATCGGCCGAGTCCCGGTGAGGGACTGGCGGGTCGCCTCCTCCGGCGGTCACGCCCGGACAGCCGCGGCCACCGGTGGTACACCGAGACCGTCCGACACTCCCAAAAAACGTACCAGAACAGAGACAAACTAAGGAAACTTGGTTCGGGCAAAGCATCGAACAGTTGGTGCGCGCGATGAAAACGACGGATTTTAGGCTCGATCGAGGCTCAAATGCATCCAACATTCACACACAATGACGCATAAACGAGCAGGATCGAGCACGTGGTATCACGGGCCGGAACTCGCGCGAACCGGACGGCCGCGAGCTCCGGCCAGTGAGACCCGAAAACAGAGTGAACTGAACAGGGGCGGCAGTTCCTTGTGACGCTCCCTACCCGGCTCGGCGGCGGCGAATGGAGGGCGAACACGGTAGATCAGACTACATTCGCACGCCTCACGCACCTACAAGTCGGGATCCTCGGGAAAACGACCCCCGAATCGACCCAAACGAAAACAAGACCCGGTGAACGCTCGGGACCGGGACCTACCGTGGCAGGGGATCGTCGGTCGCGACTTGGGCACGGCGGTCGCCGGCGAAGAGCCCCTCCGTCTCAGCCTCTCACTCTCTTTCTAGGACTCTCCCTCTCTCGGACCTCTCCGTTGTTCTCTCTGTCGTTTTTTTTTCGATTTTTTTCCTCTGTCCTCCTCTCCCCTGTTTTTTCCTGGATCTCCCTTTTAACGCCGAGAGAAGGAGGAGTATCTCTTCCTCTCGGCTTCCCCCCGGCGACACTCGCCATTCCGTTTCTAGCTCAAAGACACCTTCGATCAGAACGCCCTCTCCATTTGTGCTTACGCCATCAGCCAGTCCTCTCCTTGGGGGTTGAATCACGCCCGTTTCTTCGCTAAAACGGCTACAGGATCTCTTGGGTCCTTGCGCTGTCAAGGTGCAGCGCTGCGCTACTGCTTCCCGCTTCAGGAATCGCAGCTTCAGCCCCCTCGTGCAGAGCGCACCTCTGTTTTGTCCATCCCGGCTTCTGGCTTCTGCGTTGTGCTTCTGTTCCGCTTCGTCTGCTTCGTTCTGTCTTCTGCATCGCTTCCTTCTGGCTTCTCAGAGGCGCACGGCATAGGGGTGGAGAAGTGGGCCCGCGTTGACTAATTCAACGCTGGCCTCCCTCTCCCTTTTTTTTTTTTAAACTAATTTTTAATTTTTTTCTTAATTTAATTTTTTGAACTTAAACAAGGAAAGCATGTTCTAATATGCCTTATTAATGTAAATGCGCCTAAAGCCTATATGCCAATTAGTTTAAAGAAAATATTTTTGACTTAGGGGTTAAAAATTAAATCCTAATTTTTATGCGATAACACCTTAAATGATTTGGGCAAAATTTAGGTGTCAACAGCATGCGATTTGAGTGTGATTGAAATGGCTGGGTGAACGTGTGATTGAATCGGCTGGTTGAGCGTGTGACTGATTTGGCTGGTTGAGCGTGTGATTGAATTGGTTGGTTGAGCGTGTGACTGAATTGGCTGGTTGAGCGTGTGACTGATTTGGCTGGTTGAGCGTGTGACTGAATTGGCTGGTTGAGCATGTGACTGATTTGGCTGGTTGAGCATGTGATTTAATTAACCGGTTGAACGTGTGGTTGCTTGGCTGGGTTGGTTGAATGCGAGTGAGATTGCGTGTGCCGGGTGACCGTGATATGATGATGAACTATTCTTGCATTATCTTGTTTGGACTGATATGCAGGGTTGGCTCGTGATTCGAGGCAAAGTAAGCTGGTCGTATGAAATTGATTATGTTGTGTGGTGATCGCATGTTAGACTTGTCTGGGTACGCATTGGCCTACGTGGGGTATAGGGGGTTGCTTATTGAGACTCGTTCTCACGGTTATTATATAACCATTTCAGATCCGCGACCGTGAGTGATTGGAGACGCTACAAGGGTATCTCGGAGATCGAGGACGGGTCAAGTATATTGTATTTTGAGTCCCTCTTTGTAGAGGAGTTAAGTTTGCGAACCTTTGTCCCTTGTGAGGAATGTGGGTCTGTTGTTGTGACCTAGTGTAGGAATTACAGTTATTGTTTCCTGCTTTTGCTACTCCTTTGTTATTATTAATTGTCTGAGTTGTTTCTATTTGTTTCCGCGCGTGCTTAATCTCTGATGTTTGGGTTGGGTCGGCGACGCGTCTGGGACGTCGCATTCAATGATCGACCATCGAGGGGTGATCACGCGCTCGTAGGGTGCGGGGCGTGACAAGAGGTTACATGATCCAGTGGTACCTATTTATTTTATTGGAGTACCATGTCACATGCTGCGATACGTGCAAAGAAAACTCCGAAAGCGTGCATGGGGTCGTTCCCATGTGCTCGTTGTACTGTGTTTGTCATGAATACCAGTGACTGGAACCCGGAAAGATCCATTTCTCTAACTACTGCCAAAAATTCTGTTTACTTTGCATCATTGAAAAAGAGTGAAAGATAAAGGAGCTTGACCTAATGTTAGGAAGGATATGATTGAACCATGTTAGATTGGAGCCCACTCGTGAAGTGGTCACGGCTTCACAAAGCATCCCATTGAGAAGGAAACCCATCCCTATATATATACCTTCTTTTGGATTCATCTGTAGCATAAAGAGAACACTCCCGCCTCGCCACCAGGAGACCTCACGAGTTGCCCACATCTCCAATTGCGAAAACATTCTTATCGACAAAATCTCTAATTTCCGATACTATTCAGATTTCGGTTAGTTTCAGTTGCTTCGCTAATTCACATAATGAAGCCTAAACAGCACTCTCTTTCCATCAGGGCCACCACTTAGGAACGAGTTAAATTAACATATACCAAATCATTACAATCTTGACTAGGTTGAACTGTCAAAGTACAAGTTTCTTCATTTCGCATTTGTGAGTCCGGACTGTTGTTAACACATGAGGATTTTTCTTCATCATTTCGGCCGAGCAGCATTGGCCTTAACTAACCCAGGCGGGCGGGTCGATGTCACATTAATTGGAGTCAGGTACGAGCTCATCCTCTTACTCTTAGCAGACCAAATCAACAGATGCTACATTTACTAGGACACTCTATCGGAGAGAGAGAGAGTTTAATGCATTAGATATAGATGAGGCAACCCAGATTTGCACAAGTCATAAGAATGTATGGTGAAAAAGAGAGAGTTTTGACAGCTAGTCAAAGAGTTTCCTAGAAGATGCTCATCAGATTGCAAAATTAGGTTTCGGACTGAGATGTGAACCAAAATCTTCAAGAAATACGGTCCCCACTCCTAGTATCCGAGGCATATCATTCATTTCATTTTCGAAGCAGTCCTTCTTAGTATAAAAATTACTCGGTATCCTAATTGTCTTTCGTCTTTCATGAGATGAACCAATGCAAACTTCAATTCCAACTGTTCTGTGATCATTCTCTTTCTCTTCGCTTTCTTTGTAGATGGGAGACACCGAAGTGGACCAAAATGACATGTCTAATTCAAGAACCACGGATCGTGCCGAAGAAAGTAGCTGGACTATGTATCTTGGGGATTTTCTGATTGGCAATAAGAAGAAGAGTTCCCTAATTTCTTCGGAAAACAACAGCTCCTCTCTGGTCTCCGACGCTACTTCTTCTATCACAAGGGTGTTTGCCGATGGCGCTCGGACGATCTCTTGCAAAAGAGTTAGTTTCAAGAAGAGGGAATCGCGGGATTCGATCATCCAGGACGCTTTAGAGGATACAGCTAGTTCTCTAAACTGCCCTAAGGTTAGGTTTGCATGTATACATATTCTGCTCAAGGAAGTGTATTTGTGTGAGGTCATTTGAATGGATTAAAACTAAAGCACACCGTCTCATCTAGTCCAATTTCTCAGACGAAACAATGATTTTCCAGATCATGCCCAGGTATGCAATAAACATCCAATATATATTCCTACCGAGGTAGGTACTAAAAATATGTGAAGGTTCATGACTTCTCATTCTGCAGAATCCTCCATGCATGTCTACTGTACTGTCAGAATATTGTTTATTCTGAATCCTCCATGTCAGAACATTTCGGCTTGCTCTTACAGGCTAAAGAAAGCACCTTAGATCGGGCACATCTGAGAAAGGATCTCGTTCTTATTGCAAGAGATGATGTTCGCGGGGCAATGACGGAATCCAGTCCTCGCTTGGCGCCGCCATCAACCTATGGTGGTGAAGCTCAAGTACCCTAGGCTCAGAAGTTAATGATGGGAATGAGAAAGTCATGAAAGTCTTCGAAAAAGATTCTCAGTTTCATCACTCTCATGTACTCTTGCCTACGTATAAACCGGCATGATATGTCCCGGTATAGATGTCGCGTCATTTTCTTCTTCTTATGTTGTTTTCACGGCACTTTTCATTGGAAGAGCAGAGCGAAAACGTGTGGACCTTGAGGAGTATGCGTCTGCATCTGTGCAGTGTAGATGCTTATCTAATGTCCGAGGTATATAAAGTTGTTTTGCATGCGTGTGGCAATCATCTCTCCGACGATTTACTATTCCGATAAAAGGATTGAATTTTTTATTCCATGATAGTAGATTTCCGAAAAAGTTGACAAATGTAAATTTCAGCGTTGGCACTAAAAGTGCCAAAAGTTGCATTTTCCCAAATTCGAAATACTAATTTGGTTTTCCCCCAAAATTAACTGTTGAATCTTGCAACAAAGAGCAGAAGCCTAACTAGCAGAAGCCCAACGAGCAGCTCAAATTCGTTTCAACGAAGCTTCGGATTTGGTGGACGTCATTGAGAAGGGGGCATTGGGTTTTCTCAGGGAGAGCAGTGCAAAGATTTTAGAGAGAAAAGAACACGGCTAAAACATGAAGCTTCGGATTTTTCTCTAGGCAGTCGCCTGAGAAAACCCAGCATCACCTTCAAGCGATTCTTGCATAACATCAGAGTGCCCCGTCTCCATTGCGGTGATCGAGAGCTTTGAGCGATCCAAACCTCGATCGAATATTGCTGTTGGACTTAGACTTCGATCTTCTGAGTCATTGCCCGTCGCTGCCTGTCACTACTCTTCAGTGCCCACTGTCGCTGCTGCGTTTGAGAAAGCACAGCGAATGCTTTGTTTCACTTTGGTTTTCCGGCCGTGAAGCTTGAAAAGCTTCAATCTCCTAGGTTCAAGCATCGTCATTAAAGTCGATCTTAATCGGAAGGAGCTTTGAGCACTTCCTCCTACCATCGCAACCTTCAATGACGACTCAGATTGTTTTCCGGTAAGGTAGGATTCAAAACCTTTTGACTCATTTTATCTAGGATTAAGAACAAAACGAGCGTTGACCAAAGCTTCACAAATCTGTCTATTTTGAGAGGGGCATTGTGCAACGTAGTTTAGGCACAAATTTGCCACCTCATAGTCCACGATTGGACTCGTTTTTAATATGAAAATGTAGAAAAAGACTCTCCTTTTTGTATTCAATGAATATTTTTTCTGTACATTTACAATGCTCAATCATGTTATATATATATAGGACATATGACAACCCTAATTACGAGATATACAATAGGAAGGATTCTATACTAGGAAAAAATATATATAATAAAAATGCCTAACAAATAGGCTAAAATAGCTCACGACCACAGAAAATGCCATGTCAGATTAAACATTTTATTATAAAAGTTATGTAATAATTTTGACCGGAATTGATCTATGGAAGCACTTAAGTGATCATTTTTTAGTGTGAGAGTGTTAGTGAAAACGCGAATTTTAATAATAAACCTCTAAATGACCTTAATGTTGATAATATTGAAGAAAATGGTGGCAATTTTGGACACGAATTAGATTTGAGACTATAGTGAAAATTTGTGATTTTTGTAGACAAAAAATATTTTAGGCAAAATTAGAACTAGATCTAAAGTTGGGAGTTTTTTGGCCGAAAAGATTAAAAATTTGGTAAAATTAAGTTGTATCACAAAACATGCAAATAAAATTTTTTAAGGATAAGAAAATTGTCATGTAAGAAATTCAAATAAATGTCAATAAATAACTCAAATGAGAGTCGATAAATCAATTCTATTAAGTTACCAATTTTTATTTGTCTCGGTTAGTAACCTCTGATATCTGCTAACTCTTATTGGAGTTTACCAACATAAATTACAATGACTCGCCAACTTTTCTCCATCAATTAGTACAAAAATTTGCTAACTCTAAACCATAAAAGGTTAGTAATTTAATAAAATTAATAACAATAAGTTACCAACAAGATACTTGGAAAAAATTTCTTCACAAATTACTATTAGAATAGTTTTTTTTTTACAATTATCAATACTTATTGAAATTTATTAGCACACAAAAGATAAACTTTTGGGCATAGAATAATAAAACTCTACTACTTTCGTAATATTTTTTTAAAAAAAATAGAAATTTGTAGGATTTACTACATGATGCATCACTTGATTGAGGGAAAAATTATCCAAAAAGTCATAAACCTATTACACGTTGGCCAATTCAGTCATAAACATTTCAATTTTGCTAATTGATCCTTAAACCTTTTCACATTTTACCAATTGAATAAATCCGAACAATTTTAACTGAAAATTGATAGTGTGGACATAAGTAATGCCACACAGTAGAGTCAGCATTAACATTGACAATTTTTTATAATTTTTTATTACTTTTTCTTTTTCTTTCTTTTATTCTCTTTTTTTTTTTTACCAAATCCAGCAAGGGTCACCAACTAACTCTCGTCGATCACAAGCAAGAGCCGACCTCTTGTCGGCCATCATTGGCCACTAGGCAAGGGCTCACAACCCTTGCCAATCACTAGGCAAAGGTCACCACCCCTCGCTCACAGTTGGGCAAGGGCTCGCCAGCTACCGGTGAGGGCTTCGCAACCCTTACCTGCAGCCGGGGAGGGCTTGCAGGCCCTTGCCCAACAGCCCGAGAGGGTCATTAGGCCCTCGGTTGTTAACAATAAAAAAATAAGATAAGAATATAAAAAAATTCAAAAAAATATGGGAAAAAATCACCAAAAATTCCGAACTTTGCCATCTATAACACACTTACCCCGAACTTTTTTTTGTGACACCAAAAACCCCAAACTATACTATTTATGACACATTTACCCCCAGTGTATTTAGTCTATGGGCATTTTCGTCTTTTTTTTTCTTTTTTTTCTCTTTTTTTTTCCTTTCCGGCGAGGGGGGCTCTCGCCGGCGTCGGGCGAGGGGGGCCCTCGCCGGCGTCGGGCGAGGGGGGCCCTCGCCGGCGTCGGGCGAGGGCGGCCCTCGCCGGCGTCGAGCGAGGGCGTCCCTCGCCAGATTTGGCGAGAGCAACCCTCGTCGGCGTCGGGGGACCCTCGCCGGCATCGGGCGAGGGTCACCCTCACTTGGGCGAGCGAGGGCGGCCCACGCCGACGCCGGGCGAAGGTGGCCCTCGCCAGATCCGGCGAGGGCGACCCTCGCCCGACGCCGGCGAGGGTCGACCTCGCCTAAATCGGGCGAGGGCCCCCTCGCCGAAAAGGAAAAAAAAACAAAAAAGACGAAAATGCCCATGGACCAATTACATTGGGGTAAATGTATCACAAATAGTATAGTTTGGGGTTTTTGATGTCACAAAAAAAAGTTCGAAATAAATGTGTCACAGATGGCAAAGTTTGGGATTTTTTGTGCTTTTTTCCCAAAAAATATTAGTAAATATTGTCGATGTCAGCGATTATCAGCTAAAATTGTATGCTTGGACTCAATTGACAAAACGTAAAAAAGTTTACTATTCAATTGACACAATTAAAAGATTTAAGTTTGAATTGGCAAAAGTGCAGTAGGCTTATGACTTTTGAACAATTTTCCCTTTAATTGAAAGTAAATATCATATTTTGTCCAATGAAAATGCAAATGAACCATTAAAGGAACTATTAGCAAAATATTTTTTTCCTTTTGGAGTAAAAAAAAAGTATGGGTGGCTTTAGAACGGAGTTTACCATTCTTTTTGGTGAATATCTGCAGAAATTTCTTCTGGTTGGACAAGGAAACGAGAAAAGATCGTGACAGATAATTTTTCCTTAAAAATATAAATAGGGTTTTAGCTAAAATAAAATGGTATTAAGAATTGCGCATCCGGGGAATCGAACCCCGGTCAGTACCGTGGGAGGGTACTATGATACCACTACACCAGATGCGCTTGTTGGTTTGAGTGTCAAACTTTTTTTTAGTTGACGTATGAGAGATATGTCAACCTTAATTTTTCTCTACTTTAAGTACGAGTTTTTATTCTGAATTTGAAGGGGACGACTGCTTATATGGCGCTTTTGGCACTCCGTAATTTCCCTAAGAAAAAGAAGAATAAGTTCCTTCACCTAATATAAGACGCAATAACATTAATATCGATTCTCGCTCCTCTCACAAGTTTGTGCGAAAACAATAATAAGATTATCATTAGGCCCTTGCAGAGTCATTCGAGCCTCGTTGATGCCACCATCAATCGTAATTTATAATAGAGGTAAGTAGTTCCAAATTTCATACCTGAACCTCGAACCTATCTATTGGAACAGTTTCCTCAATTTTTTGGAACCTGGAACTTACTATGTCACAGGTTTTAAGGTTCATTTCAAGATATGTGCATGTTCAACTTGTATTATTAATGAAACAATTATAATGAATCATCAATTTTAATGATCACCATTTAGTATTACAATCCACTAATCATAACTTATATTTAGATATACGAAAAATATGAAACATTAACAAAGTAAAAATCTCAGTAATAAAATGAAAACTCAGACTAGTAGTTTTAAATTATGTACTCATCATCGGACGCCGTGGAATACTGCAGGATCGGGCGAAAACATAGACCTAGAAAAACACAAAAACTTATTTCGAATTCCACCTATCTAAAACCTAGAATCAACTTGTCGAAACAAGTTCCCCAAATTTTGAAATCTAGAACTTATCCTGCATACCTTGAAATTGGACAAGTTCCCACCGGTTCGGTTCAGTTCTTCAATTCCAAGTTCTATCCTCACCCCTAATTTAAAGGCAAAAACCAATTTATAAGGCATCCATGACCGTCGACGAGCTCATTGAACAGCCACTAAGGAGGCGTTTGGCAAGTTGCCAAATAAAGAAAATTTCTGTTCTTTTGTTCCCATAATCAGTTTCGTTTATTAAAATTTTTGTGCCCAAGCATAACTTTGCAAATAATTGTTACCAGAATCAGTTTTGGAACAGAATCAAGAAAAAAAAATAGCTCTCTGATTCTTGAACCATTTTTCCATTTCTGATTCTTCTTAATTTTCTTCTTCCTTTTTAGTTTGCTCTTCTTCTTCTTCTTCCCGGTTTGCCGCCAGCCACCGGCTAGGGCTGATGAGGCCCTCGCCTAGCCATGGCGAGGGTCAACCTTGCCCAGATCTGGCGAGGCCAACCTCGCCTCGCCCAGCCATGGCGAGGCCAACCTCGCCGTCGCGACAGGCAAGGCCTACAGCGAGGGCGGCTGCGAGGGCCACGACGCCCTCGCCGATCCTGGCATGTGGGCAGTCACCGGCGTTGGCGACTTGCCATAACCAAGGAAGGAAAGGAAAAAAAAAAGAAAAAAAGAGAAAGAAATATTAAAAAATTCGAAAATATTAGTAATAAAAATAAATTTTGTGTAGTTACCAAACGCATTTCCGTTCTTTTTTTATTCTAAGAATAGAAAATTTTGGGCAGTTACCAAAATTGCCATGATAATAATTTTGGTTCAGTTCAGAACTGGTTTTCTGTTCCCAGAAATAGCTTTGGACCAGAAACCCATTTGGTAACGCAATTCCATTTTTCTATTTCTGGAATAACTTTTTGTTCCAGAACCGATTCTGAACCAGAAATCAAAATAAAAAAAAAGTAGGTTTTCTATTTCTAGACCAAAAATGAGAATCAAAACTTTCAAAAAATCAAAACTTTCAAAACTTCACAGAATGGTTTAGAATATGTGGCTATCTATTTTGAGCGAAATTTAAATTTTTTTAGGTGCCGAAAAAAATAAAAGAATCAAAAAATCAAAAATTTCAAAATTTTACAAAATGGCTTAGAATACCTATGGCCACCCACTTTGAGCGAAATTTAATTTTTTTAGATGCCAAAAAAATAAATAAAATAAAAAAATCTAAATTTTAAAAATTTCACAAAATGTCTTAGAATACCTGTGGCCACCCAATTTGAGTGAAATTTATTTTTTTTTGGTGCCGAAAAAAATTAAAAAAAGCAAAAACTAAAAAATTTCAAAATTTTACAGAATGGCTTAGAACACCTGTGGCCATCCACTTTGAGCGAAATTTAAATTTTTTTAAGTGCCAAAAAAATAAAAAATAAAAAAATTCAAAACTTCACAGAATGACTTAAAATACCTGTGGTCACCCACTTTAAGCGAAATTTAATTTTTTTAGATGCCAAAAAAATAAAAATAATCAAAAAAGTAAAAATTTTAAAACTTCACAAAATAGCTTAAAATACCTGTGGGCACCTACTTTGAGCAAAATTTTATTTTTTTAGGTGCCTAAAAAATAAATAAAAAAGAAAAAATTTTAACACTTCACAGAATGGATTAAAATACCTGTAACCATCCACTTTGAACGAAATTTAAATATTTTTAGGTGCCGAAAAAAATAAAAAATTTCAAAACTTCACAAAATTGCTTAGAATACCTCTGGCCACTCACTTTGAGTGAAATTATATTTTTTTAGGTGCCGAAAAAAATAAAAATAAGCAAAAAAGTAAATATTTCAAAATTTCACATAATGACTTAGAATACATGTGACCATCCACTTTGAGCGAAATTTAAATTTTTTAAGTGCCGAAAAAATAAAAAATTTCAAAACTTCACATAATTGCTTAGAATACCTGTGGCCACCCACTTTGAGCGAAATTTAATTTTTTTTAGGTGCTGAAAAAAATAAAAATAAGCAAAAAAGCAAAAATTTCAAAACTTCACAGAATGGCTTAGAATACCTGTGGTCACCAACTTTGAATGAAATTTTATATTTTTTAGGTGCCGAAAAAAGAAAAAAAGCAAAAAATCAAAAATTTCAAAACTTCACAGAATGGCTTAGAATACATGTGACCATCCACTTTGAGTAAAATTTAATTTTCTTTAGGTACCGAAAAAAATTTAAAAATAAAAAAATAATCAAAAATACCATTTGGGCATCTAAAAAAATTAAATTTCACTCAAAGTGGGTGGCTAGAGGCATTATAAGTCATTCTGTGAAGTTTTAAAAATTTTGATGTTTTATGTTTTTATTTTTTTTCGGCACCTAAAAAAATTAAAATTTCACTCAAAGTGGATGGTCATAGGTATTCTAAGCTATTCTGTGAAATTTTGAAATTTTTGAGTTTTTGAATTTTTTTGGGCGCCTTAAAAAATTTAAATTTCACTCAAAGTGGGTGGCCACATGTATTCTAAACTAGGGAAAATTCCAATTAAGGACCCCAAGTGGGATCAAATTCTCAAAAAAGGGTCAAAGTGAATATTGTGTCAAATAAGGGCATGAAGTGCCCAATCAGCTTCAAATAAGGACCCGAAGTACCCAAAAAATCTCAAATAAGGACTTGGGTCTCCATCCTGCCAAAATACCCGCCGGGCGACGAGAAAGTTACTGTTCTGGCACCGGAATAGTAGCTTTTTAATTTTTTTTCTTTTCCTTTTCTTTTTTTTCTTCTCTTCCTCCGCCGGCCATAGCCGGGGCCGGCAGAGGTCGCCGACGTCGGGCGAGGGCCGCCCTCGCCGGCGTCGGGCAAGGCCGCCCTCGCCGGCGTCGGGCAAGGCCGCCCTCGCCTGGGCTGGGCGAGGCCGCCCTCGCCAGTTGCCGGCGAGGTCGAGCCTCGCCAGATTTGGTAAGGGCTCGGCCTCGCCGGCGTTGGGCAAGGCCAGCCTCGCCCGACGCCGGCGGGGCCGAACCCTCGCTAGATCTAGCGAGGCCGACCTCGCCCGACGCCGGCGAGGGCGGCCTCGCCCAGCCCAGGCAAGGGCGACCCTCGCCCGACGCCGGCGAGGGCGGCCTCGCCTGAGGCCGGTGACCTCCGCCGGCCCGGCTATGGCCGGCGGAGGAAGAGAAGAGAAAAAAAAAGAAAAAAGAAAAGGAAAAGAAAAAAATAGAAAAGGAAAAATAGAAAGAAAATAATTAAAAAATTAAAAATTTACTGTTCCGGCAACCGGAACAGTAGCTTTCTCGTCGGTCGATAGGTATTTTGGCCGGCCGGGGACCCAAGTCCTTATTTGAGATTTTTTGGACACTTCAGGTCCTTATTTGAAACTGATTGGGTATTTCGTACCCTTATTTGACACAATGTTCACTTTGGATCTTTTTTTGAGAATTTGACCCCACTTGGGGTCCTTAATTGGAATTTTCCCTCTAAACCATTATGTCAAGTTTTGAAAATTTTGATTTTTTGATTTTTTTAGCACCTAAAAAAATTTAAATTTCACTAAAAGTGGGTGGCCATAGGTATTTTAAGCCATTTTATGAAGTTTTGAAATTTTTGATTTTTTTTTGAAAAAGTTCAACAAATTTCCTATTTTCATGAAATTTGAATTTTTTTTATTTTTTGGAAATTGTGATGAATTTTCTAGAATTTTTCAATTTTTTTGGATTTTTTTTTAATTTTTTTGAGATTTTTAGGAATTTTTTGGATTTTCTAATTATTTTTATTCCATTTCTTAAAAAATGGATTTTTATTCCTAGAAATAGAATTTTGTGTTGTTTATCAAACGGGTTTTTATTTCAGGAAATAGAAATTTTGTGCTGTTATCAAATAGGTTTCTGTTCCAGAAATAGAAATTTTTTATCGTTATCAAACGGGCTTCTTTTATCAGAAACTCATCTTGGAACCAGAAATAGAAAAATCTATTTCTATTTCAGGAACTCATTCTGGAACAGAATAGTTATCATTCGCTATCTAAATGCTTAAAAATTATTCCCGGACACAGAATAAAAAAGAATCAATTTCTGAGCAGAATCAATTTCCAAGCACAGAATCGTTATCATACACACCCTAAGTACCCATAACACCTCCCCCAAGGGCCTCTCGGCTGTATAGCCAAAAGAAGCGTCAGCGCGCCATTTCAAGCGATTCGGTAGTCCAGATCTATTTTGATTACCGTCAAAACATTGGAGGAGGAGTATGCCTTTCTTTCCCTCGACTTTTCTAGAGAGCACATAATAAGATTCACAGGTGAAATCCACGTCGTGATCCATTATTACTAAAAATTTAGTGGAATCGGAGATTTTCTTTTCTATTTTCAGGGTTTTCGTATGCGCTCTTTTCGGTTTTGTTTAAGTTCTATGAGCCGATTATTCAATAATAACCGCATGCTCATAAATGCAAAAGTGCTTCGAGGAGGATTATAATAAATTTTTTGCAAATTTTATCTCTGCTTTTGCGCTTTGCGCTCGACTCGATGCGGAGCAAAGCAAATGAAAACGCGCCCGAAACGCGATTAGCCCAAAAAAAAAAAAAAGGGACCGTCATCCATCGTCAAACTGGAATGCCAGATCTCTCGTGCTTCTCCAAATCTTCTTCTTCTTCCTTCGTCCCTGAGATCTTGAGCTCGTAGCAGTGCTCGCAATCCCGATCGATCTGGAGGCGCGCGCATCGGAGCCATGATTTCGTCGCGGAACATCAAGTCCATCGACTTCTACAGGTCAGATTCGATCCAGCTCGCGATCCCAGATTTCGGTTCGCGATTGTGCGTCTTTTTTTCCTCCTCCTTCTCGCGCTCGGGGCGGCGGCGGCGGCGGCGGCGGCTCGATGCGCGCTTGCCGGACGGAAGTCCCGCCCGTGATTCTGCGCTCGGAACGGTTTTCGTGTCTAACGAAACCTATGAGCGCGTTTGACGATATCGCTCGCTGATTCCATACGCGTCTCCTTTCCTGGAGGCGAGCGGTCCGTGGAAAGTGTTTTCAGCGTACATTCTCCTTATGTTTTTTTTTTTTTGTGTTTGAGTGTGTTGCGTGCAACGTTTGCTTCTTGAGTTGACCGATGTGAAAGAACGAGCTGGAATTGATTGCTAGGAGAGGAGAGTTTAGGTAGTCACTCGTCGGTGCAGCTGGACTATGAAATTGTTAACGGGTGCGCTATGCATGCACATAGTGTTTTTAAGGATTTGGCTTTGCCTTTAGTTCTCAATTTGTATCTCAAGAAAAGCAGCGTGGTCGATGTTTTTGTGAAAGAGGGAACCGAAAAAAGTTGCGCACGGGAAGTGAATCCGACAACTCTGGTGTTTAGGGGAGGAGGCGAAATTTGCACTCGCGGTGGTTGTGTTGCTGATGGGTCTTGTTGATGAATGGTCCATCAAATATCTGTCTTGCATAAGATGGGTAGGCTTTGTCCGTGTCTGCATCTGCATGAATCTATGCTAGCTAATGTGGGAGAGAGGTTTTTATCTTCACTTCTGTGCCTTGATGGGAAAGTGATAATGGATTTTTTCTGGAGGTACTGGATAAGATAGTTTTTTCAGGGGAAGGTTTAGCAGCTAAGGAGAAGATGAGAATATGAGATATCATTTTAAATTGTTTTCCAAATGAGTTTTTCTCATGTTTGTATTGATGAAGAGAATCGGACTCTCTGGAGGCATGTATTGACTTTGAGCTGAATGCATGAGGCGTGAATAAACAGCTGATGCTCGGTCAAAACACTTGGGAAATGGGCATGTGGATTCACATGATGTTTCTCGTGAGAGCATGAATGATGTCCTTAATCAATAATCTGACCTTTCTGCTTGTCCCTTTCTTTTTAAAGTCTTGGAGTGGGGTTTTGTTTGGTGATCTGAGACAAAAAGATATTCTTGATACAACAGTTTTGCTCATTTAAACACAGTGTTTTCTTGGTTAAGTATTCTGATTGTTCACTCTTGGTTACAGGAAAATTCCTCGAGATTTGACCGAGGCATCAATCTCAGGCGCGGGTCTATCCATTATAGCTGCTCTTGCCATGATGTTTTTATTTGGGATGGTATGCACATTGCATCTACTTTTGATGGACTTTGAGCTGGTTATGGCTTTAAGAGGGTTTTGGCAGTTGTCAGTTTCTGTTTGATTTTTTGTTCTTTTCTTTCTTTTCTTTACCTTTTCTACTTTGTGTTTCACATTGGCAATGGATCTGTATCCAGTTAATGTCTCTCCCTCTTAATAGGCAGTAGTAGTCAAGCTAATTACACGGTAACTGTCCCCAACTAGACATCATTCTGCAGGAACTGCGCAATTATTTTGTCTGTCAGGACCTCTGCCTTTTGGGTTGGGGAATTGAGGAGGGAGAAGATGCCCATACTTTTGCCTATGACTTGCCTTTGCCAATTCTTATGAACAATGAATCTTGCCTCTATTAAGTTTTTCTTTCTTGTATTACTTGGCACTATAAGCTGATCTCTCAGTCCTCTTTACTCTTGGGATGCTCATGCTGCAGGAATTGAGTAATTATTTGTCTGTCAGCACCTCTACATCCGTTATAGTTGATAAGAGCACTGACGGGGAATTTTTACGAATTGACTTTAATATCAGGTAGGTCGGATGGTGTTAATAAAATTTCTTCCGGTTTTTATGCACTTGCTGTTGCCGGTTTCTTGTGTTAGCACAGCAAATATGGACGCTTAGCTAGTGCATGAAACACTCGCATATCATGCATAACATTGGTGTTTGTCGTACTAAATATGTCCTACACTTTATTTTCGTTCTCAATTATGTTGAGTTAGCCAGACCACATACTGTCTTTTTCCCCTGTTGCGCCACATCTCTGCTACCAGCATATATGTATCCAAGACTGTCAGAATTTTATTGGCTTATGCCTACACATAATCAGCATGGTGTTGAAGGAACATAATTTCGATGGCCATTTTGCGAAGGTGCTTCTATAATTACAACGAGCGGTGTATCGGCAGGTTATTTAGTCGACCCTGGACCAATGTGTACACTTGTATGCAAACATGTCCCTGAAGGAATAGCAGAGTTATGTACACTTGATGCAATAAGTATCCTTACAGGAAAATTATGAAAGAGACCTCTGGCATACATTGGCATGCAAGTCTTGATCTTTTTTTTTTCCCTATTTGCAGCTTTCCTTCACTCTCCTGTGAATTTGCATCGGTTGATGTGAGTGATGTGTTGGGAACAGTAAGTATCCTCCACTTACTATTGTTCTTTCACCAACCTGACCGTGTAATACATGTCATAATGAGATATGGATCATTAATAGCAATTAATTCTTGAGTAGTTTATTGAATCAGCTAGAAACGTAAAAGTTGTTGAACTTCATGTTTTAATTTAAAGGAGAATGTTGCAAAATTGGATTTATTGAACAAAGATAACGTGATCTAATGACAAATGAGAAAGGCGGTAAATGCTAATCATTTAAATAGGAAATATGGGTTTTGACTTGAAAAATATTGCTATACACTGCTCTCTTCCATGTGCCTGACCATAGCATCCTCTTTTGCAGAACAGGTTGAATATAACCAAAACAGTGCGTAAATTTTCTATTGATCGAAATATGAAAATTACTGGCTCTGAGTTCCACTCGGGTTCAGTTTCACATGCCATTAAGCATGGAGATGAAGCTGATGAGGAATATGCTGAAGGTTCTGTTCCATTAACTTCTCATAATTTTGAGAGAGTTTCACACCAGTAAGTATTTGAAGCTTGAATTACCAAGTTGGTCATATTCAGACCCTTTTAGACTTACTTTTGTGCTGATATACTCCTTATGTTTCTTTATGCCCCACTTTTTTACAGGTACCCAATTTTGGTCGTTAATTTTTATGCTCCTTGGTGTTACTGGAGCAATCGCCTGGTAAGTTTATCATCTATAAATTTGCTAACTAATTTCTTGACAAAATTTAATTGCAGCTGTCTCTTGCATGGGTAACTGTTGCACATGTACAATCATGCAAGACATGGGTGGAGAGCATACATGAATATTGAAATTCCTTTTGTCAACCTCATTGATTTTGCACCTATAGTTGATTCACCAAACTGTAGCATGTCTTAGAAAGAGAGCTATTATATTTAGATCCAAAAGTGACAAGTGTTCTTATCTTCTACCTGTCGAATGTATTTATAAATTTCTCCATTTGGTCTAATTAATATTGCGTTTGATGCTCACCTCTGGGTTTTAACGATTGCTATCCGTGTTTGTGCGAATGACCAATCATAGAACTCGGCCGGTTTCATTGTTTAATACAAGATAACGAGTTTGTGAAGATCATAGTGAATGGTCTTGCGTGTTTGTGACTGTTATTGAAATCTGATGGAGCCTATTATTCTATTTCTCTTTCACAGAAACCATCGTGGGAGAGGGCTGCTAAGATAATAAGAGAGAGGTAAATCGGCTACAGCTAGTGATTTTTTTGCTTACAGTTACGATTTAACCGAATTTGGTTGAGAATATGCAAGTTCAATCTCTCAGTTGTTGACAATTGGTTCCAGATATGATCCAGAAATCGATGGACGTATTCTTTCAGGAAAGGTTGATTGCACCGAAGAAGGAGATTTGTGTCGCAGGTATACTGATGATATCAAGCTATTTAACGGCCATCTGTGTGGAAAATGAATATTATGTTTGATAGTTGAATGTCAATCCCATTGTTTTTCCTTGCAATTTTAACACTGGAAACTGAGATAAATGGACTTGAAAATATTAAGGGTCCATTTGGTTTGTGAGAATGTTTTCAGTTTTAATGAAAATGAAAACAGTTCCAATTTTCATGAAAAGTTTTCTGGTATTGAAACTGGGAAAATGGAAATTATGAAGATCTGTCTGTTTGTGACATTTTAACCAGACTTTGAAATTTTAACAAATGTAATATTATAATCCCCACACAATTCTGTACCTTTACTGAAAAATTAGCTTTTCAAAAAATTGGTTAACTATAAAAAAAATTGCTACACTTTCATATTTTTACCTTTAGATCTTTCAGTTTTTTTTTTTAATGAAAACCTTCACTTGTGGAGCCTCATGAAAGTCACCGCTTCGTAAAGCTTCACTGCTTCAATATATAAAAAAAAGGGGGGGGGGGGGAACCAGTTAAAAATAAAAGGGAAAACTTTACCTAGCAGAGCTTCGGACATCTGCTTGAGCTTTGTGGTTCGTGCTGAAGCAGAAAACATCATGGTCTTCCTCTTCTCCCATCCTTGATTCAGATGGTTGAAGCTCCACCTACCTTCACTCGACTAGCAATCATCTATCGATTGAAGCCCAGCTGTGTATTTAGCCAAGACTGCACTGCACAAACAGGAATAAGGAAAAAGACGTGATTTCTAGCACATAATGTAACTGTGTTTTCAGAAGAAAAGAAAACTCTGAACAAGTTATTTTTAATTTTGAAGCCCTCAAGTGAAAAACACATTTTCAAATGAAAAAATTGCGTTTTTAGTGAAAACAGTTTTGAAGGTTGTAATAAACAAATGCTCTCTCCCATTTGAAAATGAAAATTCAGAAAATTTTCTTGATACAAGCAGCCCCTAATGCTTTTAAGGGTTCTACTTAGTATTCTTAGTGTCCCTTACCAAGCTTTGAAGTCCTTGGCTACTCGTCCCTTCTTGTCCCTGTCCCTGTCCCTGTCCCTAAATACCTGGCATGAGGGGAAATAACCATTTTCTGAACTAAAAGCAGTTTCTGTTGCTGTTTAATGCGTTTGAGCTATGTTTAGAAGACACCCACTAGATAAAAATGGGGAGAATTCCGTCCACACCCTTCTCACAAAAGTTTTAAAATTTTCATTATTTGCCATTTAAGTTTTCATTCCCCCCATTCTCCACCATTTGCCAAACATAGCATTTCTGAGTTTTACAAATGAAAGTGCTGTGAGCCAATGAGACAGTTCTTCTATTGTTCCTGTGAAATAGGAAATATATAGTTTTTTGCACAAGTTTTTGAATCCTCCTAAGCATAAGCATTCAGGTCTAGCTTGCTGTGTGTTTGTGATATAGGTAAAGCTCCTCTCATTGGAGTTGAGTCCGCAAAGTGATGCAAATATATTGATATTTGAGCTATAAGAAGAGCTCTTCTGTTGGGGGCTCACTGCTGTGTTTTTGGTTCTGCTAGGAACTCTAGTATTTGTCAATATAAGCATTATCTTGCAAACCGTGGGGATATTTACTACATGTAGTTATTAAGTTGTCTGTTAGTATCTGGTGACAGTTTTTGAAATATGTAGAGAATAGTTCTTGTGCGATTATTGGCAGTTAGCTTTTCAGCTAGATACTCATATCATTATTGTGGACTCCCTTTTTCCCCTTACTCCGTTATATGTTATTTCTGTTTGTGGATCCCTTCTATTTCTTCCTTATGATTAACAGTGTTCCTTATGCGTTCTCAGGAATCACATACAAGGGTATCCATCCATTCGCATTTTTCGTAAGGGAACTGATCTTAGGTAACACAGCTATTTTTTCATCTCCTATTCATCTTCCAAATAAGTTATTCAACGACTACTGTTGTGTTATCATTTTGCTGTTAATATGCATTTTCTGCATGTATGCAGATGTCTGTGATTAGATCTCTCCTATCATTTTTATCGCACTAAGTTCTATAGGTGTGCATGACTGAATGAATGCTTGCATTCACTTCTTCTTGTCCCTTTATAGTCTCCTATATTGGACATTAACATGCAAGTTTGCTTTGATCACAGGGAGGACCATGGACACCATGAACACGAGTCCTATTATGGAGATCGAGACACAGAGAGCCTGGTTAAGGTTCGAGCATTCTTTTTGTAGGAACTTAAATTCTTATATCTAATAATAATCTCACGCATGTAGTTTGCCTTGAGAATAGTATGGGTATATTGAGGCATCATTATCTTATGTGGAACTTACATATCCTACAGATGATGGAACAGCTAATTGCGCCAATTCCAGTGGAGTCTGAGAAGCACGCTTCCTCTACTGATAATTCAACAGATAAAATAAAAAGACCAGCTCCTTCTTCAGGAGGCTGCAGAATTGAAGGATTTGTACGGGTAAAGAAGGTAAAGCTAATAGCGCACTTAGTAGAGTCGATGCATTGGAGTCATGTATGATGACTTGCTTCCTTGGGGTGTAGGCATCTGGATCTTTTATACCTCACTGATTTTAAATGTTTGGTCTGTTGGCCTGTCCTTAGGTGACACTTAGTTATATTCAACTTCAATCTTTTTCCTTGCAGGTCCCTGGCAGCCTTATCATCTCAGCTCGTTCAGGAGCCCATTCTTTTGATACTTCGGAAATGAACATGTCACATGTCATATCACATCTGTCATTTGGTAGGAAGATTTCCCCTAGAGTGATGAGCGATGCAAAGAGGTTGATACCTTATCTTGGTGGAAGCCACGACAGACTGAATGGCCGAGCATTTGTTAATCAGCACGATATAGGTGCAAATGTTACTGTAAGTTCAGTATGTTATCTGCAACTCATACCATCACCCGTGTGATGTCAATCCTAGAGGTGCCTGGACATGGAGATCCTCTCTTTCTTTTTCTTATCCCTTTTTGCATTTGCAGATTGAACATTATCTTCAAATAGTCAAAACAGAGGTGATAACTAGAGGAACCCACAAATTAGTTGAGGAGTACGAGTATACTGCCCACAGCAGCTTGGTGCAGAGTGTGTACATACCTGTTGTGAAATTCCATTTCGAGCTCTCTCCCATGCAGGTTAAAACAACTATAAGAAATACTTTTGTGGGATTTCAGCTTCTAGTTTTCTCCGCTTCTCTCTCTGAGCATCTAGTTTACATCTTATTCCTCCATTTAGGTCTTAATCACGGAAAACTCGAAGTCCTTTTCGCATTTCATCACAAATGTTTGTGCAATTATTGGAGGCATTTTCACGGTGGGTACTTAACATCATGGTTTGTTTATGCTTGTAGTCTGTTGGTGTTAATATTCTTTATTTGTGTGATTCGCAGGTTGCTGGTATATTGGACTCGATTCTTCACAACACAGTTAGATTGATGAAAAAAGTGGAGTTAGGCAAAAATATTTGACTGAAGTGCATAATGTTGTTTAAGCGGATACTTGCAATTTTGCCATGCCAGATTCAGCTGCGAGTTTTTTTGGCTGAAAAAGAAAACGCTTGTTGCATGTACGAATGGTTATTACAGTTGCTAGTGTATTGTAGGAGAATCTGAAGAAAGACTAGTGTCAAAGAAGAGCACAGATTACTCATTTGCGTGACTTTTAAAAGAAAACACTTGAGATCATTTTAACTTGCGCGGAGTCCATTCGCTGTTCTAGAAGTGATTTTCGTATGGGAGGATTGCTACTGTTTAGCTTCCTCCCGCTTTTTGTATTTTTACTCGTTCAATGCAAGTCCTGGAGTAATGTACTATCGGTTTCGGATGCATCAGCAAGGGATCAATAGCGCCCCTTAATAGTGCAATCTCGATACATTCTCAGTTAGGTAGTTTAATCTAGGGGTGAGCATGGTCTGGATGCGCTGGATGGGCGGTTCTCACCTTGAAACTGGAAATTGCCCACTAAGAACCACTTCCGAAATATTAGAATTGGAAATTGCCCATTTGTTGGATGGATTCACTTAGAAATCGGATTGGGCCGTTTCCTGGGTGGATTAATAGAACCAGTCTCCAATCGCTACAAAATTGCATTCTTCATCAATGCCATGATAAACTTAGATTTTATGAGGGTATTTCTTTGCAAGGGAACATGTATATATCGGTTTGTAGCTAAAATTGGTGTAAATTGGTTTGTTCAGTTTTTGATTGAACGAGGAAAAACAACCTTACCTATTGATGGCTATAACTTAAAAATCTTAATGCCATGATGCCTTTCAATTGGTATATGCAGATCAAATTAATCGCGAATCTCACGCAATCCTGAACAACGTATGCTTACAAAATGATTTTCTTTGTCTTTCAAATGAAGTCTAGATAAATCAAGAAATGAAACTCTACTTGCTTTATAGACAAATGAATGGTTAGTTAATCGTTCAAATGATGAGTGCTCGTGTATTTCAATTGATGTTCGATGTTCTTCTGGTTTTATTAGTCCACTAAGGCGATCCCAGCTATTTTCGGTTCCTCTGCACATCCCTAGTTAACCGAGCCAAATTGTCTCTAGTTCTATGCCATGAACGCTTCATCTTTTACTGGATAGCAATGAAATGTAGGAGATGCATTTGAAAGTACCGACCTTGCCAGAAGCCCCTGGAATTTATTTATGTTCACATCTACAATGTTCTCATACGGTGAAAACAACTCAACACACTCGTGATATGTAAAACCAATACAAATTCCTCAATAACAAATGTCAGATGCCGCTCCACCTTGCCCAGATGAAGTAGCCGAGCTTGAAGCGAGAAAAATCAGAGAAGAAACTGGGGTGAAAAAAAGAGAGCAAAAGAAGGTAATTTAGATAGCCGCTGCAAATTCAACGCAATATCGTAATTCCCGATCCTCCGCTTAGAATGCCAGAAGTAGAGATGAAGCCACAAATGCTCCGACAGAACCGGTGAAACCGACAAACACTGAGGTAGCACCGTTCCCGGGTGGTGGTGTTTGGCTGACAGGAGCCGGAGTTGGGTTTATCTCCACCGTACCGGCTGGTGGAGAAGGAGACTCCTCGCCAGAAGGTGCCGGGGACGGTGAAACTGCGCCACTGGTCTTGTTGCTCCTGTCAGCCATCACAACGACCACCATCTTCTCATTCTTGTGGCAGTTGTCTTTGTTTCCGCTTATGAAGTGAAATGGTCCTGACTGGTTGAACTTGAACACGGTGTGGCCATCGACATATTTTGCGTTAGGCGATGCATCATTGCAATTTTTGTAGTCGTCTTGGTTCACGTATAGCACTGAGTCTTGGCCGGGCGGGTAGACAAACACTGCGATAGGGATCAATGGAGAGAACCAACAAGTCAAGATGAATTGCCGATCATATATGGCATTCTCGCACAATATACATTGCGATAAAGATTGCACTAGTACGATAAAAATGCATTGACATACCTAGAGAGTCTCCAATTTGGAAACGGTTTTTTTCTGCCCACTCATTTAAAGCATTTGCACTGGAATCAGCAGGGACGGTCCAACCCTTGGCACCTCCAGCTGTGAACTCGTATGCTTCGCTCCATCGCACCAACATTGTTGCCCAGAGCAAGAACCCCATCACTTGAAACACTCTCTTCATTTGGCGATCCAATCTCAACATAGGAATTGCCATCAAAGAATTAGAACAGACGAGCAATTCAGTGAGAGAAAAGTCCGAATTCTCTGTTCTGTTCGGGAAAAGGATGTGATCTGAGTTCGACAAAGAGTGGGGTTTTTGTAGGCCAGCGGTTGCATGAACTTTACAAGCTGTGGAGGTGAAGCCTTTGTTGCTTTTCCATGTTCTGTGATTTTTCTTTGGATTTCTTAGCCACTGGTGCAAAGTATATGTGCATTACCATGTGAAAGGACTAAACAGATTGTTCTTCGAGCTTCTTTCTGGGGCTCTCAACTTTTTGTTAGACATTGTTCTGCATGTTTATTCTTTGCTTTAACATTGCATAGAATATTCAAACCTTGTGCAGTGGGTTTAGATCTATTACATCTGAGCTGCATACACAGCCTTTCTCGGAGGCAAAAAACCGGAAGTCCCGTTGATCTCTGCATGCATCGTTGCGGTCGTCGTTGGTTATCGTATCAAGCTTTAGTCTTTCTTGTATTGGGCGAGAAATCATAACAAAGGCAAACTCTTGAAATTCTTGATTCATTTGGACTTATATTAGTAGGTTGATGGGAACGTACTTTCTATGATTGGACCCTTAATGAGCTTTTGAGGTCAAAAACTTTGTGAGTCCTGTTGTTTTCACATTCTACCTTGACTCTTCTGTTCGTCATTTTTGGAGCATGGAATGGGAGCTCCAGATTGTGGCGAAAATTCTTTGATTATATTTCATTCTTTTTCTGTTTGACCTACTACTTGGGACAGAGAAGGTATAATTAAGTCAATTTAGAGATCTCATCTTGCGCACACTTTCTCCAATCCTTTTCCATTCTTTTAGATGGTGTCCGTGATAGCATAAGTACATTCCTTTACCGAATGTGTAGATATAGAAAGCTTAATCATGAAAATGGTAGGTTTTCTTTGTTGGCCTGATGGCGCAGGACTAGCTCACGAGTAATTTGGGATCCCCTCGTCCACAGGTTTCAAACCCTCCGGTTGCTCATTGCTCAGCGGACTCGGGAAGCCTTTGTTTCTTTGTGACGTAGGTTTAGCTATGTTATGGTGCAGCGAAAATTGTCAAAAAAGTCATAAATCTATTGTACTTTTGCCAATTTAGTCCTAAACCTTTTAAGTTTGCCAATTCAATCATAAACCTTTTCACTTCTTGCTAATTCAGTCCATTTAGCCGGCTGGCGCTGACGTGGCCTCTCAGTCAATGTTGATATGACAATTTTTAAATATTTTTTGGAATTTTTTTAATTTTTTTTTCTTTTTTTTCTTTTGTTTGCCTTTTTCCTCTGGCTGGTCACTAGGCCGGCAAGCTGTCAGCGTTGGCTGGGCGGCCTCGTCAACGTTGGCCAGTCAAATGGATTGAATTGGCAAGAAGTAAAAAGGTTTATGACTGAATTGGCAAACTTAAAAGGTTTAGGACTGAATTGGCAAAAGTGCAATAAGTTTAGGATTTTTTTGATAATTTTCCCTATGGTGTAAGATGATTCAGACTCTAATTCCACTGGTACTGTGGTGAAGCAGCAATGATGGGCTTTCTCAAAATGTGCACTTGGTACAACTTGAACCGAACATTATGAAGTTGGTAATTAGAAGGTTTGGTGCACTAAAAGAAACTATTAAAAATTCAAATTGATTTTTTTTAATTTTCAAATGTTAAAATTAATAAAAGTTATCGAGGAAAGTTAGTGAAAGACACTCAATCAACAACATCTTCAAAGTATCCCCAATAAAGATTACACAAAAGATACATCCAAAAGAATGTCTAATAAATTCAGTGTTTGTGATGCCGTGTCTATTACCATGATTCGAATAATAAAGTAGCCTATAGCCCGGTACATCTTCGTTGGCCTATCACCTTGTTGCGATGATAGAACCGACAGGTAAATCATGTTGCTGCAGAACTCACTAAACGACGAGAATCAGATCAAAACGTCCATAAGAAGTTAAGGTGTTATGTTTCCATCGCACATGGTTGACCTTTTAATTGAAGATTTGAATCAACCTTGGGGGTCTCATCATTGAAGATTGAAGCTGGCAAGTGGTAGTTACATCGTATCAAAGACAAAAAGGTGCTCATCAAGGGGACCTCTCTTTCCTCTTGGACTTCCGTTCTTGGACTTTGTTCTTGGGTTCTCTCTCTCTCTCTCGCTCGCACAGGGTCTGACCCCCGTCCTTGTGAGTTCTTCTTCCCGACATTTGTACCGGGAAAAGTGTGCTCTGAAATAGGTGGGGAGGGAGAAGAGGAGCGCTCGAGTACGCACCCATTTCAAGAAAACAAGATCTAAGCTAATCGCACTGTGGATGACCAACGAAATCTCGCCCTCTTTGTTCTTCTTTTCCCTCGACATACGAAATCGGGAAAATGGGTAATAGATTACGACAGGAAAAGCGACTTCATTTCCAGACATGAATCGAATTCGAGCTGGGCCAAATGGGGAGATACAGAAGTGAAGAACGGACGAGGGAGGTGTACGAGAATACGAGGAAGGTGATGATGATGAACCGACCAAAAAACCCAAATAAAGAAAGAGTGGTGGGGGATCATTCAGTAATCAAAGGAGTTAAATTTAGACAAAGCGGGCGTGTTTTCAGTAACGCAATAACCGGCTCTGTGTTCCCGTGTGTTGTGAGATGGTCATAACAAACACCAACCCCCCCGGCAAAAAAAAATGAAGTAATTCCCAACCGCAACCGCCGCCGCCGCCGCTCGCCGCCGCCGCCGCACACGCCCGTTGATAGGACATCACCGGACGCCACCGCATTGTCCTTTCGGCGGCTCCGACGTCCACCTAAGAAACAGCCTCTTCGCAACGGAACCATAAAAAAGAAGAGAGAAAGGAACAAAAGAAAAGGAAGAAAGGGGGAATTTATTCGTTTCCGGTTGATTGCTCTTTCCCAGGATTTTCTTGGCTCTGCGTCGAAGGTGGTCGCCGGACTTGGTCTCGCCGCCGCATTGTGCGTTTCTTGCACTGTGATCCGCGTTTGGAGGAGGACTACTCATCGTCTAGCTGCTCGTGCCGTTCGACATCGTGAAAAGATTGCATGGAGTTTCGTGTTCCGGCGATCTGGAGAGATCCTGGGGCCCCGGCCGATTCTTTCTACGAGGTCCGGGAGGAATGCACCGACGTTCCCAAGACGCGCTTCAGGATCAAGGTTCCGCATCGGTTGTTTTTCTTTTGTTGCTTGGATTGTCTAGACGTGATGCGTCTGCGATGTTGAAATTTTTTTCGCAATGTGCTTTTGCGTGGTGACAGATTTGCGTGGCTGTCTGATCGAAGGGTGCGAGCGAATGAGGGTGTGATTTAGGAAGCGCTGGTGTGAATTAGAAAATGCCGAATCTTGAAAGCACCCAGCTTTATTGTTTACCTTGTTGAGATTGGATGATGCAAGGATTGGAATAGAAGAAAAGTACTTGAAATGTAGTACTTTGAGTGCGCTTTATCACATTGTTCCTAAGGTTTTAAGAAAGTGGGTGCCGGTTAACTGGTTTCTCTTGCAAGATTTCGAACTTCTATTACTCGTATTTCTTTTTGTTAAATTCTATTTGTTGTTTGGTGTGTGTGTGTGTGTGTGTGTGTGTGTGTGTGTGAGAGAGAGAGAGAGAGAGAGAGCTTTCTAGGTGTCGCAAGCTTTTAGCAATCAGAAGTGCACACATTACCTTTCTTACTTTGAGTGACTACCATTCAAAGTCTTGTGAGTGAAAGACCATTTAGTAGGCCTTCGAATTGCTGATAGTTCAGTAAATTTTTTCGTACTTCAAAAAGAGAGGTCCCTCACAAAACAGTAGCAAACTGGAATGACACTGGTTCCATGAGAATGAGAGGTTTACAATCTATAAAGTTCCATATGCTCCTAAGCCCCAGAATAATTCTATGACCTGAAATGGTTGTTTTGTGCCTTTTCTACTGTTCATATCAAAGTGGCTAATGCTTTCTGCTTTTCTTGCTCATTTAGGCTGGGAAAACATTGAGTGCAAGAAAATGGCATGCTGCATTTTCTCCTGAAGGGTATCTGGATATAGGCAAGACTTTGAGCCGAATTCAACATGGGGTAAGCATAATCTTATGAATCTGAGCGTGAGGAGATTGATTTGAGCTATTGCTTTTTCCAAAAGGAAGCAAGAATTTTCTTAGACTAACATTTGAAACCCTAGCCTCCTGATGGACCATTTTCTTGAACTTTTTGATCAAGATGCTATATATTAGGAGAACATGTTCCAAATTAACTCTACATATGATGGTTACGTCATGCTATTCCATATTTTTTTCCCTTCCAAAACCATTCCTCCAGGCTGCTTTCTAGATGTGCATATTAGGATGTAAATTTTTCTTGCATGTCACCAACCATGAATGAGATCCACGATTGCAATAGATTGTAGAAATCGGAACTTCAAAGATTTTGGTGCATGGCCTGTGATATTTTCGTTTGTTCTTGTCTACTTCATCGGAAAATGCTTTGTCCTTGTACCTTGCTCAAAATATGGCAGGGACATCTATTCATATTTTATGTTATTTTGTGCCTTTGGTTTATCTTTCCTTACCTGCCCTCAAGATACTTTTGTCGATCTACTTTCCTACCTGACGTTTTGTTGCTTCTCTTAATAACATTAATTCTTGATGCTTTCAACTCCTCTTCTTGTTATATACATTAGGGTATTCATCCATCAATTAGAGGAGAAGTATGGGAATTTCTACTTGGGTGTTTTGATCCAAAGAGCACATTCGACGAACGTGAACAGATACGGCAACGTCGAAGGTACCCTATTATAGCTGCTTAATGGAGCTATGAGTTTTCATCATCATAACTTAGTCTTCCATTGATCTCCCTGTTGACTTGGTGAGGGGAAAATTTCCCGTCACAGCACTGGTCTCGAAATTGAAAGTAGGTTCTCTCTTGCCTGTATGTGCCCTCATTTTTAATAGTCAGAAATGAAGCTCTTCAAATTGGAAGTGGACACTTTCTTACATGTTGTGGTTGTCAGCTTCTAATCCAGTGATGCTAACAGATTTTACTGGCATGGCGTGGATCTACATTTCACTGATTCCTCTGTTCACACTTCCTGGATGTGAATTAATATTCCACACTTCCCAACCATCAAGCTATTATAATTTCATTATCAATAATTTTTTCCCTTTATTTCTTTTTTTTTAGGTCATTTTGATCATGGATAGAATGGGAACTCTCTTCTGTTGGTAAAGCAAGCTCTGCTAAGTACAATACCAACTGAATCACAATTCCTCCGTGTATTATATTTGAGTTATTTTTGTCAACTCAAAATGATATTAAATGTGGGGTCCCGTTAGTTCCAAGATTGGTTCACATATCTAGGATTACCTTTTAGAAATCCTTGTCGTGACTCTTGAGACGCTTGTATTTCTCTGAATAAATATGTCTTGGCTATTATTCCCTTATGAGGAGTTATAATTTATTGGGCTCAATGGTCTCTCTCCAAAAACTTGGTGCTTGTGCATTTCCAAGCAAAGAAAGTACAAGTCCTCTTATTATGGCATATTAAGCATTCTCATTGATAAGTACATTAATGACCAAGCCAATTATTATGTTGCTTTTCTTTGAACTTTGAACTATTTCTTAACCAGGCGAATGCTATATATCACTAATAAAGGAGAAATTGATTGGGTAATTAAGACATTTCTTCCTGTTACCTATGTTGGGTGTTTCAGAGCAGAGCATGAATCCTTGCACCACACTTATGGTTATTTAACTAACCTGATCTTTGCTTAATTCAAGTGCATCATTTTCGGGATTTAGACATTAAATTACCTTTTTCCCATGACATTGTCAACCGCATAACTTTATTCATCTTTTCAGGGTTCAATATGCAAGGTGGAAGGAAGAGTGCCACCAAATGTTCCCTCTTATTGGAAGTGGTAGGTTTGTGACCGCACCTATAATTACTGAGGATGGTAAGGCAATCCAAGATCCTATCGTACTCCTCCAAACAAACCCACATGGAGCAGTTTTGACTCCTCAAAATAATTCTCATTCCTCAACCGGCATAGCAACGAATGTTACTGCGCCTACTTCCATGGATACAGAACTTTCCTTTGTGGAAACTGTACAAGAACCCTCAATCCATGTACTTTTGGACAAAAAAGAAATCCAATGGAAGCTCACATTACATCAGATAGGTTAGTTGGAATCTAAATGCACCGTTTCTCCAATTATTTATTTTTGAATGGACCATGAAGATTGTTCTCAATTGGGAATATGCTCTTCTATTGTCCCCATCCCCCTTCCTGTGGTAATTCCTTAGTTTTGTTGATTCAAAAAGGGTGTATAGTGTCACTACTTACGAGTTAGTGGATATGCTTCTTGCAGATGAGGAATTTCTCACTTAAATCTACTCTTAAGTGCAATTATGTATGTTTCACCATGCTTTTCCTTGTTCTCTCTGATTGAGAGAAAGCCTGATCCTTAGACCCTCAGCATTAAACTTTGATAAAAGAGTGAGAACTTATGTTTTACGCACTAAATGTTCTATTCCATTTGCTCTCATTTACTAAATTAAACTTCTGCAGTAAACTTTTAGAATATACCGTAACATATTTGTTCCCACTGTTTGATTCCCATATTCTATATGAAATTTCTGCTAGGTCTCGATGTTGTTCGCACAGACAGGCCGTTGGTATTCTACGAAAAGCAAGAAAACTTGTCAAAGCTTTGGGATATTCTAGCAGTTTATGCCTGGATAGACAAAGATGTCGGCTACGGTCAAGGTGACTACTTTGTTGAACTTTCATTTATCTTGATACGAAATGATGAGTGATTGTGGCTATTTATTAAAATGGCTGCGTCCAGTAAGCTTTGTCCAGTTTTGCACTGAGCAATCAATTTGCCAGTGTTGCACTTGTCATCTGGGATATGTTCCTTATATTATGAAGCATGGTCATCTCATCTTTAAATACCGTGGTTGTTGTGCATTACGCTTGCATGTTCATTTGGACCAATTCCTTCTATATAATAAAATACCAGTACTATTAAAAGTTCTTATGTTCAATACAAGGAAATACCAGTATCTAACATTAGGATGAGCATATGCATGAGGAAATAGTTTTCCAAATATGATTTTCCATAAAGGCTGAGCTTTGTCTGGCATCCCCTTATATTGACTGGTCTTATGTTATTTGCTTTCAGTCTCTATAGGGATAATGGCTCTGTGCCATAAGAATAATGTTGTTCCGAACAATAGTTTTGAAGTTCAATTGTTTTCTTTGTATTCCTTGTTTTTCCCATATATCTGTAAATTAGTTAAAAATAATTTCAAAACAAATTTTAAAGAAAATGAATTTTCAGCCCTTCTAGTTTTAGACTGCGCAATGCTCTTGTAATAACATCATGACCATGTCTCACGATTTTGGGATCAGCCAACATTAGTGGTGCATGGAGAAGTCGCTGTGGAGATGCGTTATAATGCAGTTTGATCTCCTAGCTTTACCATGCCAACAAATCTCTATGTTAAACTGGAAGATTAAGGACATGCTGTGGTAGGTCACGAAGAGCATAAACAAATCATTAGTCTTGGCAATGCCATGCAACATACATCTTCCCTGAAGTTTCTGTAACTGTCATCCATCAATTTTCTGATTGATACATCATGCTTGTACTTATACCTGCATTGGAGAACACTAACCTCTAGGAAATAGATAACACAAACTTAATGCTCTTAGGTACTCTTGGTTTATATATACAAAATTACAGAAATTTCAATTCTTTAACAGTAAAAAAGAGTATTTCTGTGAAAGCTGCTGCATTTCTCTCTCAACGTGAATATCAAGAAGTCTGGAGAGGATTCCTGACATGGGAAAATATGGAAACTTGAACATATTTGGTGTTAGCCCCTAGTTTCCTGACCTCCTGCTGAATGGTGGATGATGTTAATTTCATTGTCTGCAATTAACTGAAGCTTGAGGATGATGGGTGACAATAACAGGAATGAGCGATCTTTGCTCCCCAATGATAATGCTTCTTGACGACGAAGCTGATGCATTTTGGTGCTTTGAACGGTTAATGCGCAGATTGGTATGTAATTTCATCTCTCTCTCTCTCTCTCTCTCTCTCTCTCTCTCTCTCTCTCTCTCTCTCTCTCTCTCTATGTGTATATATATACTGAGCATCCACATTAATAGGTGCTAATGTCCTAGGGCAAATGCCTAGGGATCATACATTATGCTGTAATTCCTACATTTACATGTTTGGGAATGCATACCCATTTTCTGAAGGCCTGTGCCTGTGCATGCACATTTGCATCTGCTCTCTTTGACCATTTCATTGCACGCTGCCCCCCCCCCCCCTTCCCCCCAAACAAAAAAAAGAGATGAGATTGTTCCAATATTGGGACTTGCTATGAAGTTGAAATACAGCTGCTTTATGTTTTTCTTTAGGATAAAATACTAATGCTTTCCTTTATATGATTGTCACTCTCTTTATGATCCTAAGATTTTTACGTGTATTCTTCTTCGTGATTTTTAAGCGAGGAAATTTCAGATGCACTGAGAGCTCTGTTGGGGTCGAGGCACAACTAAGTAACTTGGCTAATATTACTCAAGTTATTGATCCGAAACTTCATCAGCATATAGGTATTACCTCAATTAAGTTCTCACTCATAATTACAATTTGTGTCAGGCGATATGGTGCGATGTGAAAGGTTGTAGCACAGTCACAAGAGCACTAGATGATGTGATTTTGGCCTATCATAGGGCCTACTTAAGACGAGACATGCGGTCTGTGTACTGATTTTTGTCTCAGATGCTGGCTTTGACTGGATTTATCTACAAATTAGCAGCCAATTTGCTTTCCTAATCATGTTAACTTCCCAATTTTACCAATTCTATGAATCTCCTAAACTTCCCGGTTAAGAAGAGCTATGTCTCTGCTTATTCATTAGAATCCCCATTCCAACACAGGTTTAAAAATAATGGAAATGCTTCTTGGGGCTCTAGCCTCTTGGTTTGCATACATAGAGAATGAGGGCATGTGCAGAGCTTCCACTTTGGACATTCGATAGACAGAGTTCTGCATAGCCTTTCCTCAAAACCAAATATGCCATTTGATATAATAGATCATGTGCCTATTCGGAAAACCACCCTAACATTACTGTTGATTGCCAAAGAGGTGATTGTGACTCTGACTGACAGGTTTAAGTACTCCGTCAATTCTTGGGACCATCCTCTATAGTACTGTAATTCTTCATTCTTTCTTGTATCCATGATGCATCTTATGTTCTAATCTTGAAACTGTGTTGGCTGAGATGGTGCAATGTGTTCTTGTATATTCTTGGGTACCTTAAATGTCACTATTGGAAACTTAAGAAGCCTGTTTTCTTGATGGTGTGCAGAAACACTGGGTGGAGGAGACTATCTTTTTGCTTTCCGAATGATTATGGTTTTGTTCCGTCGAGAATTTTCATTTGGTGACTCTTTGTATCTTTGGGAGGTACCTTTTAATTTCACATGCCTCTCTTTTATCTATATTGTCTACTGAATGCGCATTTGTTTATTCTCATTACTGAATTATTGACTATTCTGGACCACTTAGGCCAAGCCTTTTTGACTGAGATGCATCGAGTCTTGGTGACCAAGACATCATATGACGTATAAACCAATACTATTGACCAACAGATGCATTGAAAGTTCACTTATGATACGACTTAACTGCTGCTTGCATTTAATATTGAGGCAAAACATCACAATTTTCCTTGTTTTAGGCATTACTTTTACAGTTATTATTCAGATTCCGTAGTTAGGGGAAACTACTCTGCATAGTGATACCTAATTTGACAAACCATAGTGTTTTTGCTTAATGTCTGGTCTAACTGGCTCTGCTCTTCAATATATGCTTCATACTTGTCTGGTTAGATGCCAGTAAGTCTGGCAAGATGGTGGATTAATAGGCAGTTGTAATTGAGTGTAACATGTTGTGATGATACATCTCAGATTCTCCCGAGGAAATTGGTGTAATGTTTTCTTTCTGAGTTTACCTTTAGATGCTGAGTGGTGTCAAAGTACTAGCTTATGAATTCTGTTACACGCTTAGCTGCTTCTGCTTGAATGGACTTGTAGCTAGCACGAAATTGGTACGTTTGTGTGTCCTTTTTTTCCTCCCCACTCACTCTCTTTGGCTATCTTTACAAGTAGGAATGACCCGTGACATATCAAGTTCTCTTCCACCCCGTTTGTCCGACCATTTTTTGTTATAGGAATTTTTACATCATCCTTCATTCTTTTCATTTTATATTTCTTTAGCATTAATGTATAAAAGAATTAGTGACTTATATTACAGATGATGTGGGCCTTGGAATATGACCCAGACTTGTTCTCTATGTATGAAGAGCCTGATTTAGCTGGTGAAAAAGCTGATGGGTCTAAAGGAAAAGCCAAGTCAATACGACAGTGTGGGAAGTTTGAGAGAGAAAATATGAGAAACGGAGCAAAGAACTCTGATGCCCCTCTGCCCATCTCTATTTTCCTTGTTGCCAGTGTCTTGAAGGATAAGAGCTCAAAGCTCTTGCAAGAAGCACGGGGCCTGGATGATGTCATTAAGGTTAGCTTAATAAAGTTGAGACCCTTATTGGAGTTTTGATTTTGCTGTTATTTATTTAGAAGTGTAGACAAGCATACCAATTCATTGTGGCAAACTGAAAATGTTTGACTAGATCACTATACAGTATACCTAGTTATCGTAAACTTAGCTTTAGGATTCACTACAAGATGATTAGATTTTTCTTTCTTTGAGAAGATGATACTAGGACTTATACCTTTAGGGATATTTTTTCAAGTGAAAGAATTACTTCTCTGTGGATGATTGGTAAATTAGGACGAGAGTTTTCTCTTTCTTATATGATGCAATGCACGTGACATGTTAAAATATCTAACTTCACCTGTTGTCTATATAAATGATTATCCTTTATAGATCTCTTACTTAATCCATTTTATCCCTCTCCAGATACTCAATGATATGACTGGAAATCTGGATGCAAAAAAGGCCTGCAGTGGGGCTATGAAACTTCACAAAAAGTATTTAAAAAAGGTACCATCTTCTCATTCTTTCTATATGTAATTATCTGGTATCACCTACCCATTTTTTCGCTTATTAAATTGCTGGCTTTGATCTGACATGTAGTCGTCATAGCCTAGAAGTTAACTCGTTACATAAGAATCAGAGTATCTTCATGGTCAAATATTGTTCAGCACTTCATTTTTATATGATGTTTTCTCTCTTTCAATGAATGGTCCTGTTAAACAAAATGAGTCTGTTACGGAACAATGCAGTAGAAATAATTGAGTTGCCTTATCTGCTTAGTTTGATGATATTCCAGCCAAAGATTATACTTTGAACCCAAATTCTGTCCAAACAAATTTAATTTTGTCTCTGTAAATTTGACCAATATAATCCATTCCATTATCTTAAGCGGTTGTCCTGGGTCACTGTGATATCAAGTTTTTCTTTTCCTCCCAAGAGAAGAACACAGTATGAGAGTTGTGACGAACTAGTTTAAAAGAGGGCGATTTGAAATGTCACTGTAGTTTAAAATCAAAAGTGACGAGAGGGTCTTTAGCAAGAAAAAGAAGAAACAATGAGAGGGCGATCAACATATCAGCTGTTGAATAGCTTTCGATGGTACCTCTTACAACTCCTATATCATTATTTTTTCCTGCAGGCTAAGAAGACATAGCAAAAACTGAAGCATCTCCGAGATCTGATGCGTAAAAAGGAGGAACTGAGATTCGCCTCTCGCCGTCGGCTTATGATTCCGGAGGAGCTGTACAAATATTAAGTGTATCTTTCTGTATTCCTAAAGAAAGTCAAACAAAAGACAACTACTTACTTGAACTGATAACTAATTTGTATGTCAGTCCCTCATAAAATCCATATCTCCATTGGAGCAATCTCTAATAAAAACAGTTCCCAAATATGTTTTCTCTTCTAAAAATGATCTTGGCCAAGAAGTTGTCAAATATGTTGAATTATTCAAGAAATATTTCCTCTCCATTTCTCGGTGCTTGCATGTGCAAATTGTGCATATGCATGTGCTGAAGCATGTTTTCTTGCTGATGGGCAACGTACTCGTTGGAGGAGGCTGGCTGTGGCTTCCACATTGGTGAGGACTCGGATTATTCATTACCTCTCTAATAACAGTTGGAATTTAACACTAATGCAATCATTTTTTTCCCAATCTTTTATTCATTATCAATTTTTTTCCTCTCTCTTTAATTAACTTCAGAATTTTAAAACAACTCTTTTTCTCCTTTTAATACTAAAAATGTCAAATCGGTAACCATGTTACTGTAGTTGAGTGTGTTAATGACGAAAGGCCTTGATTGTACAAATTACGCGAATTAAAGGATTTGATTAACAAAAATTCGGAAACGGAAGACTTAATTGCACAGAGGACATAAATTAAGAGACCGAAAACAAAATTGTGCCATCAAAAAACCTACACAATACAAATCAGTGCTACAGCGCATCAATGTTTCTATTAGTGGGAAAAAAAATTTGGTTCTAAATAATGCAAATAATAGCGCAAACGGAGCTTTTTTATCTGGGTCCATATTGAGGCTGTTTTCTCAAAAAGTAACAATGTGGACATTGACTCAGATAAAGTTTTGAAATGGCCAATTTAGTCTGAAATAAGATCCTATACTCACAGACTGGTCAAATCTTTGCTAGCCGGTTTGTACATGCGACTCATGTGATTATTCCGGCGGTGATTTCACTTTATGAGATGCACCTGGCATATGCAAGAATGTTTAGCATGAATGCTAGCTTCAACATAGGCTTCTTCAACTTGGGTAAAATCAAAACATTTCAGACAAACTAGCCCTCGATGCTACCATCGAAGTAAGCATGTGAATCACACCAGCCAACAAAGATTTGGCCATCAATGCGCTTAGACTCTTATTCGAGATTAAATTGGTCACTTTATGGCCTTTTCCGCTCTGGGAAATCTTTTAAAAATATTGCCTCACTTCAAGCCTTTATTTGAAATTCTCTCTTACCTATTCTTTTATTTATATCAAGCAAATACCACAAAAAATCTTAAATATGCCCCTAGAGACACTAATATACCAAACTTATTTTGTGTCACCAAAAACCTCAAATTTGTACTAATATGGCAAAATTACCCTCCGTCAACCACAAAGAACCCTAAACTTTGCACATTGCGATAACAATATCCCAAACTTTGTTTTGGTACCACCAATATCCAAAACTTGTACCAGTATTACAAAAATACGCTCTACCTACCACCAAAAGCCTTAAACTTTGCCCATTGTGTCACCAATACCCAAAAAAAAAAATTGTGTCACAATTACCCTTAAACTTGCACTAGTGACCAAGGGTGTTCTCATTGGAATCAATTGGAAATTATTTTAGTCCAAATAATAGTTTTTTTTTGTGGTAGACGAAGATATTTTTGTCACGCTGGTACAATTTTGGGATTTTTGGTAACAAAAAAATTGTTTGCGATATTGATATCATAGTATGCATAGTTTAGGAGTTTTGGTGATACAAAAAAGGTTTAGGGTAATAGTGTCACAGTTGGCATAATTTAAGTTTTTTTGTAACACAAAAAAAAAATTTCACGGAAATTTGTCAATGGACGCTATTGGAGCACTTATTAAGTATCAACAAGGAAACATTATTGTTGCGGTAGTAATGCTTATAATGAATAATGTAATCAGTGTTTCAAAAATTCAAAATTTTCCTATGAAGTATGCTTAAGGAGTGACCGAAGATACTTTTCAACGAGTCTCGATCACAGCAGTCCGTTCAGTGGGATCCAGGCGGGACCATATGTGGAACACAGAAGGAAGTTGATGGCTGTGATGAACCCGGTTCCCATCAGGTCAGCCACCACGTTAGGATTGGATGAGCAAGACAGCGATCCTATGGTGATCCTCGGTTCACCAGCATCTGCGGGCCGAGGCGTCTTGGTCCAATGCCAAGATCGATCCGCGTAGAGGAAAGAAAATGGGAGCGCAAGATGCGACCGCCGATCGCGTCCGTCGTATTTGCCAAGCGCTTATGAGAATCGCTCCGGCACTTGGAGCGGTCGGGTGAATGATACTGGAAAACCAGCAACAGTTGCTGCAGTGATGACTGATGATGAGGCACGTGAAAGGATTTCGGGGGGCGAAGAGCACGCGTTCAGTGACGAGGTTAAGAGGGAGATGTGCATGGCGCTTGCCGATAATCCCAAATTGCCATAGATGTGAATGTGAATGCGGATGCAAAGTATTTCGAACTCTCTCTTTCATTCATTTTACTGCAGATTCTCCTTTGCGAACAGCAACAAAATTGTGTTACGTCAAGTTCATGAAGACCATTCTAAGTAGATTGTCTATCTATGCACCTGAAAATCTTCGGCCCGCTCTCAATTTATCGATGAAAATGAAAACACATTGCCGAACTCATGGCATGTTACTAAGCCTTCGAATAGTTGACATCATCATGCGTTTGATCTTTGAACTTGTTACACCCTAACTCTCTTCATTTGAGAACCAAACCAATATGTACTACAAGCAACGCCATATGGGTACATGAATCTACAAAACCAATCAAAAGACTAGGACACATCCTCCTCTCACTTCAGACCGTAAACAAAAACAAACATACGAGAGACCGTGAGATCAGCTTCACCTTTTTTTGCTTTTTAACTGTTAATATCAAACACCATATTTATCACGAGGTCGATCGATATTTGGAGGAACAGCATATGCACAAGAATAGGCAAACAAGCGTCAACGGAAGAGCTCTGTCATCAGCAAGAAAGTCACAATCCCGATGACTACAACTGGCAGAGAATTAGTACTGAATCGGTAACCCGCACTTCGAAGTGGTATACTGGAAGGAAGCGAACACTCCTCCCCGTTGAAGAACACCTTTGAGGGGAACCCGTCGCCCCGCAGTATGTTAATGCCCGGAGTAGTTTTCTTCGTGAAAGATATGACCGACTGCTGCTTTCCAGGCACTCTCGGATCGACTAACGGGTTGGTTCCGTTGGTTTCACCTACCAGGAAATTCATTCCAGGTGTGCCTTGGAAGAAGATGGTGTCGTTAGCTTGCGGAAGCTTGGTTCCATTGAAAGAATACACCTTTTCGTAGCCGGGGAAGGCTTTCTTCATCTGTATTGCCGCGAACCAGTCTTCGAAAGGGAAGTCGTCCCAATTGAAGAGCGTAATACGAGCTGTCCATCCTTGCTTGTAGTCAGAGTTAATGTGCCAATTGATGCTGACCCCGCAATTGTCCGGACACGGCATTGGGTTGGGGACCGGATAGTGTTTGATCTTAGCCCAGGCTTTCGCTTTCGCTGTTCTGTTCTCAAATGGCACGAGAATAGCCTCCGGAGGAAGAAGCATTGCATGTGCTTTCGGGTTGCACCTATCGGTGTTCTCGCAGCCACAAGCACAAGTATTGCAAGGGATGATTGACTCATTGTAATATGCCGAAAATGAAACGCAGCATCTGGACACTTTAGCCTTCGGCCTCGTGATGTTACAACTCACTTGCCAGCTCGCAATTGCCAAAGATGTAGCTTGAAGCCCGCTCGGGTCAGGAAATTCTGTTGGGTCCACTCTAATAGGTGCGCCGCACTTGTACTCCGGATTTATCACGCCATCAATTTTCCACCTCTGTGGCGGAGTTAGAGCGGTACGGTTCATGTCTGGAGGGATCTTATAGACCTGCAATTGGAAGATGGACCTCGATTTGCTCTCGTCCATCAAAGCTGGAAGAAGAGTGCCGTTCCTACAACAGTATGGTAGTTTCCCGACTTTCGTGTCATTGGCTCTATCAGCAGGCAGGTCGGCGATGACAGGCTTCTTTGCGCAGTTCATGACCTGAGAGAAATCGAAGTCCTTGTAATATTGCCCCGCAACACCATAGATACACTCTGACGGGTCCTTTTTGTGGGTGTAGGCTCCTCTCATGGAGTAGATGAACTCTCCTCTCATCCATTCCCATGTCAAGTTCCAATGGTCAAGACGGCCTAATGGATGGTTGTTGTCCATCGTCACCTGGGCAAGATAGTTGCCCTCATAGGCTTGCAGTACGTCGTATGTGAAGGTGAGATCACCGTACTGGCGAGGCAAGAACTTGGTCTTCGTCTGCTTGGACTTGTGTTTCTTGTCCTTGACACAGCACATAAGCATTGTGTTTGTACCTGAGGGGAAAGAACTCAGAAAATTAAGGTCAAAACCCTATGAAGAAACCGATAACACATGATTCCCTTAATCTAAAGTACTCACCGCGGCTACGAGCAGCGGGACACTTGTACCCATCATTCTCGAGCCGGATCTTCTTCGGCATTGGGACACCCGGCGGTTTCACGCCGAATTGGGTCCCTGTCAATTCAATCCTGGCCTGAATCTGATTGATATCCCCTGCTGTTTCAATAGAAGTCTTCAGATCGGCCTGCGGGTAACCAGCCAATGTAGTCCCGTTGTTCCCGACTTTCGCAGGCAAATCTTCTCCATCGATCGATACGGCTCCGCTCACACCCACCAGGATCTCGTTGTGCTGGAACCCTATGAACACCTTCCATGCCTTGAGCTCCTCCAAGCCCGCATTCAACACCGTCATCTGCGACTTGAAGGCCCATGACTGCGCCGACGCGTTCTTCACGTGCGGGTACTCCTTGACCCTCTCGATGAAGTTGTACATGATGAATATACCATCGCAGTCCTCCTGTTCCGGGGGAGGCGCGGCCGGCGTGGACTCGTCCTCGTAATCTTGACCGTGACAAACATGGTTGATGCAAGAACAGAGCAAGATCAAGACCGAGACAAGTAGGAATACTTGCCTAGGCATCTTCATGCCTGCCCTTGCTTTCGGTTATGTGCCCGACGGCTATAAACCTCGACACTGAAGGGTGGTTTGGTTAAAAGGAAGGGGGGATATGCTACCCGGCTAGAGCCGCGCATGAACGCGGCAAGGGAGAGAGAGAGAGAGAGAGGGCGTGGGGAGGAAAGGCCCTTTTTTTGAGAAGGGCGTTGAAACGGGGTTGTAGAAAAGAGAGGAGAGAATGTGAGGACAGAGTCAGCAGAGTATTCTCTTCCTCTAGTTTTAGCGAGGGAATCGGGAAGAGAGAGAGAGAGAGAGAGAATATGAAGAGTGTTGTTTTTAAAAGTTCGTTGGTCGTTAACTAGGTGTCCATAGGAAGGCGGGCAACATGAACGCTGTTGTCTGCTTCTCCCTATGTCTTTTCTGGTCTTTCGGGCGTCGCCTAACATGTCAAATCAGGAAAATTTGAAAATAATCAAAACCGCTTTGGTGGAAGAAATACTTCTGTTCCGTATACACGCTTGTATGGGTACGTAGAGCTAAATAACAGCTGCACCACGTGAGAGCTTGATACTCTATTTCTTACGTATCAACAACAATGATCTGAACTTGTATTAATAGATAGAAAACTGCAAGACTGTCCTGAATCGTTGATTGAGTTTTGGAAATATAAACATTCCAATCTGAAATGTATGACTTTTGTGAAATGTGCTTTCTATAATTCCCAAAGTACTGTTGATCTACGTTTTCTATGGTCTCCGAGGTGCTTTGATTTTTTCGTGTTCTTTTATGTTTGGTTACCTGGGTAGGGATTTTTCTGAGGTGTACCTAGTACCATTTCCAGCTTGGTACACTCACCTGAAGTGTGATATACATGATTCTTTTATATTTGGAGTTGGTAAATCAATGTTTCTTCTAGACGTGCCCAACGATAAGATTGCACAAGAATGACCTAAAACTACGTAGACATGAACATTCATATCCCGTACATACGTGTTATTCTGAGTTTTTCGTGTTTCTGGTGTTTATAGCATGGCATAGTCCTCTAATTCACAAGTATCCAAGCAGTTCCAAGTGCCTGAGCATCTCTCATTGAGAAAAGATCTGGGACAAGCTTAAGTCGATACTCGAATAAACTGTAACATTGCAGACTAACATTGTAATGTCTAGAATACGATCTAGAAGAAAGGGCTCGGGAAAAGAAGAATTGAGAAACTTTGGGCACGCACAAGAGGAAAATTATTGTGGGAGAGCAATGATCTTTGAATCTACTTCGGTCTTCAAAGAGGTGGAAACGTATCCATTTAGATGGATGAGAACAAAAGTATAACAAACTAGGCATCCCATGCCTGATCGTGAAAGATTCTCAATCCATGGATTCAAACCAAAATCTACCTATCTGAGAATTTATGAGACCTGACTAACAAAGAAGACACAACAGGACATGAAAAATACAAATTACACATTTGATCAGCTAATCTCATTCACTTTTCTGCCAAAAAGAAAAAGGTTAAATTTGTTTGCCCCCTGTACTGGAAAGAGTGTTAGTTGACAGTGATCTCTTCCATGCTACTGATTTCCTCCACAAACTGGGCTTTAGGCTCCAGATCAATGAACTGGTTGGACTTGCTTGCTAAATGTGAGATGCTAACCCTGCCCTCACGCTTAATGTAATCTGCAACAGCTTTCATTTCTTCTAATGATATGTATATATATTTCCCTCTATCGTCCATGACACCAGAAAGGCGGCCTAAGTATAAACAACAAAACTCGATCAATTGCCAGATCTAGCCAAAAAGGCAAAAACAAAAAAAAAATTAATGGCAGCATAATTAAATACACCAGTCACTAGTATTAAATGATTGAAGAGACCAAAAAACCTAGCACGTGATATGAGTTCCACGTTTCAGAAACATAACTATCAAGACATGTTTCAATAGTGCATCTTTGCTATAGACAAGATCAATGAGGAGGGTAAGGGAAGTCACTACGCACCCATGCTCTCCAGAGATGCTATCCTATTAATACATTCCTGCAGCAAACCAAAAAGAAGCTAATAATTGAGAATGATCAAAACAGTTGAACCCCTAAAAGAGACTGTAAAAAGATATTTTCACTGTACGGAAGGTTTGAACACCAACTCTAGCAACTAAACCACAAAGATATATTTTCTTGATGACCAGAAGAAGCATTCTATTCTAATTTCTTGCAACATTCACAGTGATAACAGGGAAAGCATGGGCAGTCAAACCTGAGTCCTTAGCTTAAACTCTGCAGCAAGATCTTCTAGGGGAATACATTTGTGCTTCTGAAAGATAATTCGATCACAAAAATAAACACAGAAGCAAGAAATAATGTTATGTAGCGGTGGCCAAGAGATGTAGATACCAACTGGAAAAAAAAGTCAAAAGTACCTTTATGTATTCGACAAAATCAGATAGCAACCCCTGACTTCCATCTTGGACATCATTCTCTGTGGTACCTTCAGCATCAACTGAGAACTCCCCTTTCCACTTTTCAAAATCTAATGCAGCAGCTTCCTCCTCCCTGGCCTTCCTAGCGTTGGCCTCTTCCTCCTGTATAAATCATAAATTTCTAACAGGTTATCTACTCCACATATATCTAGCGAGTCATGCCAAGAAATAAGACAAAATGGCAAGGTGACCAACTCACCAGCATTCGTTCCTTTGCCTCACGCTCCTCATCCTTTCTCCTCCGCATTTCTGCATAGCGATCTTGTTTTGTTTTCCTTGAATCGCGTGCAACCTCATCAGCCTTCAGAAAAAGCTCAGCATGGTCAGAAAGCAGTCATGCTCATAAATCATAGGGGAAGAAAGAGTATGATATCAAAAGAATACACCCAATTGAATTATAGGTTTGACACATTACCCTGCTAATATATTGTGCAAAAATTCTGTTTTCAAGTAATTAGACAAATCTTTCTCAACTCTAAAATTATCCTAATCCCCAAAAAAAGAATTGCAGTGGAATATATCCTTGAAGTACAGAAACTAAACGACCCACTCCAGCTCCTCGAAGGGTGGGAAAGATGACTATTTAGAACTTACTGTATAAAACATCACCTCGAGGAGGTACCAGAGAGACTTTTCTTTCTTTATAAGACAGAAAGAAATCAAACGTGCTCATATCATCAAGAGCTCCAGAAGATACTTCCAAAAAGTGGAGCATGAAAAAAAAAAAGACCATTTAGATGGAAAATCTGCTTCAACCTGTCTTTGGGCTTCCCGCTCTTGCCGCCTCTTTTCTTTCTTCTTTGATGCTTTAGCCTCATAATAGTCACCAGCCATAGCATCTTCATCACTTCCATCAGCATCGTCTGCATATGATAAACACCCAGTTAAGTTTTACCAAAAGAAGTCCAAAAGAAAAACCAAAGATGTATAGACTAAGGTTCTGATTGTTATAGTTTATTAAAAGTAAAACTAGTCTGGCTTTCCAAAAATTCTGACTTCAAATAAGTAGCTTTCACACAATACATCCAATCCATCCCAAGATCATTATCATTGAAGAAACATAGTTGCTCCATCTTACCACTTAAGCTTCTACCAGAAATTGCCATCCATAAATAATTAGAAAATTTTGCTAAAGATGAGCATCAAGAAATGAAGAAAGGAGGCAGATGGAAGAAGCATAAACAAACCTTCTACAGTTGCTTCTGGCACCGCAGATGAAGTGCTAGCCCCAGAAGGTGGTCTCCGACGCATCCGACGGGTCCCAGATGCACGCACCACAGTTTCTCTCTGTCGGACCTGATTCACAAGAGGAGCACCCGAATTCCCATAGTCAAAATGACTGGACAGAAAATATACTTGGATGGACATAGCCCTAGCGACAAACGATTTTATCCATCTCAAACGCACTCCCGCATGCAGAGAAGCATTGGAAACAAACCTGATCTTGTTCTTCATGCGTATCCGTTGATGGAGAATCCTGCCGCCGCTTCCAAATATACAGCGGAACGAGCGCCATAACAAGAAGCATCGAGAGTATGGCCACAAAGAGTTCCTCCATCTTCAAGCCCTAGAAGCATACAAATCGAACGCACAACGAGACCGAGACTCAGGAGACATAATCGGACGAAAGCACACAAGACCGGCACTTTGCACTCATCATCTGATCACAAAGTCCCCCAAAAAGTCCATTCATTTATCAGATAACAAAACACAATCTGCTCTAACACTGCATTTTCGGGGGCACCATCGCGAATTCACAGCAGAAAACACATCAACCAGCACTAAGGACAAACCAATTTCCAACCGTCAAAATCCGATTCGAACAAAATCCCCCACTTGCTCAAACGAATTAACGACAGCAACCAACCAGTGATCAATCAAACATGTCATCAGCACCGTCCCGCCGCGCGCGCGCGCTCAACGATGCAAAAACAACAAGCTCCGAGCTCAAAATTGAATTCTCAAATGCATGCATAGTTACCTGAACGAGCAGCTACCTCCTCCGACGATGGATCCGCAAGCCGCTCGCGGCGAGGAGGCGAGTACTTCTAGGGTTCTACAGGATTCCGATTCGATGTTCAAAACGAAGATATCGATTGATCGTGCTTCGTGAAATCGGAGAGGAACGCCCCAGGTTCAGCTGATCGGCGAGGGTGATCGTGGCGCTAAAATTCTGGACTGGTTTGATTGAATAGACAAATTCGTACGTCGAGATGATCGTCGTCGTTCCTTTTTTCCACCGCGAGCGACGCGTTGCGGTAAAACGACGGAGCGCCTTTTCTAACCTTACTGGAGCAAAACGCTTGTCGTTCGGATTCGGCTTTACAGAATACTGGATTTCGGATGTATTAAATTTCACAAAATTTAGAAAAAGGGAAAAATTCGAGGTGGTTTTCCATTTTGTGGTTTATATGTAATTTAAAGGGTTATGTGAGATGTTCAACGGTGAAGGAAAAGTTTGGTATTCAAATTCGAAAAATTAGAGAAGGGCCAGAAAGTGAAAAAGAATATCACACCAGATGGCAAATACTCACCAAAGAGCTTTTTTGAATCAACCTTATATTTATTGAACACTCCTTCCCTACTCGCGCTAACATGTTTGTAGGGCTACCAATTCGTATTAACGTGTCACAAACATGTTTATAATTAATATCAATTCGTATTGATCTCAAGTATCTTGATTTCAATTCGACATGTCAAGTCATGATTTAGATCAATTTGTGTCCACGTATAAGTTAGTGTTGTCCTATCATGCCATTTTCGGGTTTTTTCTATGATGTCGTAGCAAACGTGTTGTGTCTAGCATTGTTAATTCTAATTGTTTGTATTTTTTATCGATAATCGTAGTAATAATTGCGTTCAAAAAATCATTTTAAGACATTAAAGTTCTTTGTTGTTGTAAATAATACGCTATACATCCTATGGTGGTTAGAAAAGAAGTAATAAATTTGACTTAGAGGGACGCGTTTGACTTGTGTGAGGTGATTAAAAACTATAATCTTTAGGGATAATGACACAGTCCCTAACATTGATCCAACGTGCAATATGATCCTTCAACTTTTAATTTATTCGATGTAGTCCATAAACTTTAACCTAATAGTCAATGTGTTCAATAAATTTTTAATTTGTTCAATATGGTATTTGGACTTTCAGTACATGTTCAATGTAGTCCCAAAACTATACTAGAGACTTCATTGTATATTATCATATAGTTCAGAAACTATATTGAATATGTACCTAAAGTCATATAATTACATCCTGCAACTCGAGGTTACGTCATGACCTTCGTGATGGCCAGATCTATGCAATGTCGACATTCTAGATCTAAATGCATGGCCCCCATTGCCACAGAGCCTCCACATCCGAAGGCGACGATGGCCTTCTATAGCTGCCAAGTTTTGACATTGTGACCGAGATCTCGGCAACCGTGGAGGAGCCGCTAAGCTCGAACCGTTTTAAGGTCGACGATGGTGGACTAGATCCTGTGCAGCGTTAAGGCCACCACTCGACTAGATTTGGAGGCTTGGCCTCCGGCCCATTCGTGTTTAAGGGTGGCGGGCGTCTAGCTAGCGGTCCACCACCAATGAAACAACAAGAGAATTTTTATTTTTATTTTTTAATTTCATTTCAGGTCAACAAAAACGTAAAAAATTGAAACCACTAAATATTTCCTCCGGCTCCCTCTCTTCCAGACACAGCAAGAGCTAAAATAGCTCCTGCTGGTCTGCTACTGTTGGAGATAAATAGCACAAAAACGTATTTTTGACAACAAATAGCACAAAATTCAACAGTGACTTCAGACACTAATTAGATCTAAAATTCAATCACGTCCGGAAAAAGAAAAAAAGAGGAGAAAAATCCAAGATGTGGGGATAGATATTTTTGGTGAATTCTCCAAGATTATCTGGAAAGCATCTCAGAGACGGCATGAACTATAGCGAAGCTCATCGACACAAGCAAATCGACTCTGAAACTCAACTCTACTCATCCAAATTCAAGGATGCAAAAGGGTTCTTGATGGAAGCAAAAGTAGCAGAAAACGCAAAGCGAGAGAGAGAAAGAGAAAGAGACCTGAAACATCCAACCTTATTTAACAAACAACCCCAAACTAGTCCACCATGGATCACAAGCCATAAGCCCACCCCCCCTCATTCATCTCACCAAAAGCACCTCTTTTCTTTTCTTTTTCAGACTCTACTCAAGACGGAGATCTCGATAAAGCCAATTTCAGGCGTCCACGATCTCCGCGGAGTCGGCAGCAGCGGCGAGGATGAGCTCCGGGTGGATGCTCCCGGCGTAGGATCCGTCCAGCGCGTTCGGCAATCCCAGGGACTTCAATGCGAGGTGAGCCGCCTTTTGGCCCGATATCATCATCGCTCCGAAGGTTGGCCCCTGACACAAGTTACACCATTCGTCCCGCATTAGTGCCCACAATCGAGAAAAGAGAGCTATTTCGCAACAAATGTGGGCATAATCCAATGTTCAAAGTGCAAACCACTAGCAGATATTCACTATGAGCAAAGCATTGACAAGGAGAGAATGCGGTGTTAGCAACGGAAGGGGGGGATTGAGAGCGCTCACCATTCTGGGAGCACCGTCGATCTCGGCCACCTCCATCCCGGTCACGATCATCCCGGGCACGACCTCCCTGGTGAGCCCCACGATGGCGTCCTCGGCGGTGTTCATGTCGAGGGCCTTCATCCCCGGCACGGTGTCGATCATCCCGATGCTCTTCAGCCTCTTCACCCCGGTGGCCCCGAACGGCCCGTCGTGGCCGCACGAGCTCACCACCACCTTGGCCTCCATGATGTTGGGGTCCATGCACGACTGGGTGTCGTGGTTCATCGACACGAGGGCCCAGTTGGTGACCACGCCGCCGACCCGGTTGTTCTTGACGATCAGGTCCTCGGCGGCCACGGCGTTGAAGAGCTTCACGTTGGGCCTGGCCAGGAGCTTGCTCATGATGGTCGACGTGAAGAGCGCGGCGTGCTTGATCACCACGTAGTTGTCCTGCTCGTCGTACTCGATCTCGAGCTCGTCCAGGAAGCGGTGCGCCGGTTTCCGCACCACCTGCAAACGTCGCACAGGTTCAAAATCATCTCTGCAGCGAAATGACTCAGCAAATCCAACGGTCATACTCGCTCGGTTCAGTCGGGACTCGGTCCTCCGTTGACTGAGCGAAACATTCTCAGATGTATCCATATCAAAGCAAAAACAAAACAAAAAACGACCAAGAACTCGGAAAATATATCATTTGGCTTCTCGACATCACTCTCTCCTTCTGGAATCAAACATGCACGTACGTCTCCCAAATCCAAACCCCCTTACCATGGCGGAGAAGAGCTGGCCGCCGAGCCAAGCACCGCCGCCGGGGCTGACGGACTGCTCGATGATGGCGACCTGGACGTCGGGGTTCTTGCTGAGCTCGTAGGCGCAGGAGAGCCCCGCCGAGCCGGCGCCGACGACGACGACGTCGGTGTCGGCGTAGGTGATCATGTCCATCATGTAGCGGCGGGTCATCTCGCGGGAGACGATGGACTCCTTGATGGGGTCGAAGCGGAAGGCTTTCAGGTCGTAGGGGGGCGGCGGCGGGGAGGAGGCGGCGGACATGGAGACGCCGGAGTGGGCGGCGGACGACGACCTGGGGGCCGGGAGGCGGAGGGACTGGGCGGCGGCGGCGGGGGCGAGAGGGGCGCCATGGAAGGAGGGGGAGGAGAGCTTGGGCTTGGAGGAGAGGGAGGAGGCGATGGCGGCGGCCATTGGGGAGAGATCGCGAGCGGCGGCTGCTGCGGTGGGAGGGAGGGGCGGCGCGGGGGTATGCCGAGGGTTTTCTTTTCGCAGGTGGGGGAGAGGACGAGAGCGAAGGGGGGCGGCGAGGGTGGGGGCGTATATAAGGAAGGGTGGCGGCGAGGAAAATATCGGAGACGGAGGGGACCGGGGGGGACACGTGGAGGGAGGAGGAGGATAGGAATTGAAGGGTCCAGAATGGCGCAAGGTGGTGTCCATCCCTGCACCAAGTGGCGCCGCTGGGTCATGAGCAGTGCATGCGAGGAAGACGATTCGCTCCCTTTTTCGTCCGTTTTTTTCCTTTTTTTCGCTTTTTTTTTCCTTTTTCAAACCGTTACGTGTTATTTATTTTTCATTTTTTTTTTGTCACGAGATGTCTGGTTCGTTCGCTGATTCTAACGTAGGATTGGGGCACGGGTGGGCCCACGCGCGACGACTTTCGCGGTGGCCTTTTGAGCAAACGGACGGGGATCTGGTTTGGCGTTTTCTGGATCTTGCTGGGGCCCACTGAAACGGACAGTGGTAACTGGGAAGACGATGACAATATCTGCTTCCTTCCTCTCGTCTCCTTTCCTTTCCTCTGCATTCGCATGCGGACATTTGTTGCGTGTGTTTGTCCGGACGCGCTCGGGGGCCACTTTTCGACGGACCTTTGGCGAGAGGATATGGTTCTTTGTTTTTCCCTTATCATCGTCCGGATGGAAACTGAGCAAAGCGCAGAGAAAATTGGAGAATCAAGTACTAGAGGAAGTAAATCGAATGCTTCTATTTACAGAGTTAGTACCTAAATGTCACGCATACCGCTCCTAAGACAGTGAATGCACGCGGTGCGTGCAGAGTAATCGCTGGAGCTACAATTGTATTCGGGGTGTGAAGCCACAGCCAACCAACCATCCAGTGATCAATTGTGTCTTTTTATTACCCTTTATATGCATCTGTCGTACAAATTTACTTTATAAGCCCGAGATGTGACAAATGGGGGGGTTGGGTTTGGGAGGGTCTTTAATTGGTTCGATCCAAATAGACTCATTTGAGTCATATTGACACTTTTATTTTGTAAACAATTTAGAGGACTTATACTCAACTCAACTCAGATCCAGCCTAAATCCGTCCATAAAATGGCATTTTTAAAAATAAATAAACGAAAATAAAAAGTAAATATGCAAAAATAACTCGATAATCTGACAAAAAAAAATTGATAGGAACGACGATTGCTCATGTCATTGCCCATTGTGCTGTTGCCTCCCGTCGTCATTGCTGTCCGCTCCGCCAATCGCTGACGTCACTGGTCCTCCTAACTTGTTTCTTCGATCTGCGTCTTCTATTTGTGTTATCGGTCTTCTTGTGCAGTGATTTTCTTCGACTGGAAGCTTCTCTGTCCGGCCTCCCAAAGGCAGTGTCTCGCTCCTCCTCTTTTGATTCTGTTTCAATGTGGTTTTTTTTTCCTGGCAATTGAAGGTGTTTTCTAAATATGTGCGCATTGATCTCAATTTTACAATGTAGAGTCATTGCCTTGCCGGTCTCAGTCTGGATTTTGCAAGAGTATAAATCTGAATTTGATCGCACACACATCGGTTTGGAGGTTTGAAAATTTGTATTATATTTATAGTATATACATAAGCAGGAATATTATAATGGAAAAGATTATACAAAATGTAAGAATCTACAATATTAGCACAAATTGTGTAAGATTCGCTCTATCAACGAAATTGACTCTATAACGGAATTGACACAGATTGTGAAAGATTGCTCTATCATTGGAGATTTGCTCTATCACACCCCTTCAAGTGAAATGGTGGCGGAGTCACTATGAGCTTGTGCATTTCGGCCATGTGCACCTATATAGGAATGAAGCGAATTCCAATTGTTTCTTGCTGATTAAATCACGAACAAAATGATTAGTTAATTTTCACGTACTTGATTTGTACATGAAAGATGAGATTTGCGGCTAGATAGATTGCCCTTATATTATTATAAAAAACAAGTGGTGACCGATGAAAAGTATATCGAAAATCTCAGAGGAGTTGTAAAAGGATAATTCATATTCCTCGTTAGCCACTCCATTGTATGCCATGATTTGCTCTATCATGGGAGATTTGTTGTGTCAGACTTGACCCGATACTTGGAGGTTGATTGGACGTCTTCTAGCTCGATTTGCTAGGATTTGTTCGCGTCATCTGGATTCGTGTGAAAAGGCCAATAGGCTCTTTTCGTTCGCACGATTTGGATGAATACAAGGTTGCTGAGGTTTCTTGGATCTCGATTGTACAGTGTAGAATCATTTTCGTTGAAAGATTTTGCAGGTTAGCAACAAAAAGGACCATCTCCTTCAGCTTTCTTGGTCTTGAACGAAACTTGAATAAAGGAAATGATGAAAGACGCCCCAATCGGCAAAGCAATGACCCAATTTCCCGAGATCCTCGAGAAAGATGCCCATTCAACAAAGCAACGGCGGGCGGCGGAGGCGGAGGGGCGATTGGCCGTCGTGGGCGGCATCGTTGATGGCAAAGGGCAGTGTCGGTAGCAGTTCCCTCTCTTGTTCGACAGCACAAATCCCCATTTCTTTTCTTTTCTTGATATTTCTTCAACAAATAATTTTTATAATCTTACAATGGTTGTAAATGGATTTGTCTTTAGACTCGCTAAGACCCATATCTAGTTAAAGCTTTGATGTTGTGAACCCACTTAACCCGTTTGAAATTTTCAAATAACCCGTATTTGACCCATCTCATTAAATTTGAGTTAAAAATACCCATTTTGGCTAGCTCTAGTGTGCCCGTATCTAATCCTCTTGACTTTCGTTAGCAAGGAAAATTGTCTAAAAAGTAATAAATCTATTACACTTTTGTCAATTCAATCCTAAACATTTTAAAATTGTCAAATGAGTCCTAAACCTTTTTACTTCTTGCCAATTGAGTTCATCCGACCTGTTTTAATCGGAAATTGCCAACGTTGACCTTTTTAATAATATTTCGAATTTTTATAGTTTTTTTTCCTTTTTCATTGCTTTTTTTTGGATATAGAGGTCAGTAAGAGTGGCCAGTCGACCCTCGCCAATTTTGGGCGAGGGCGTTGCAGCCCTTGCCGGCTTTGGGCAAGGGCTGCGACGCCGTCGTCGGTCAAAGCGAGGGTGTGCGAGCCCTCACCCAAATCCTACGAGGGCCGCGACACCCTCGCCATTTATGGCGGCCCTTACTGGCCCTAGGCTACGACTCTCGTCGGCCAAAGCAAGGGTGTGCGAGCCATCGCCTAGATTCAGCGAGGGTCAGCCAGCCCTCTCTGGCCCTAATTCCAAAATTAAAAAAAATAATGAAAAAGAAAAAAAATCATAAAAATTTAGAAATTATCAAAAATATTATTTAAAAATATCTATGTCGGTGCCAGTCGTACCAAGTATGGACTTAATTGGTAAAAAGTACAAAAATTTATAATTTAATTAGTAAAATTAAAAAATTTAAAATTAAATTGATAAAAGTATAATAAATTTATAACTTTTTTGAGTGATTTTTTCCTCCTTTAAACTATCAGATCGATTAAATTATACACCATCTCTGATCCCATGATGGCCTGTTGTCACTTCACCAGAATCTCACGTGACAACGCTCATGCGATAACTTCTGGCAAGGGGGGGAGGGGTACGGCGCATAATCCTCGAACTTGGGTTGGTTGACAACGTAAATGAAAGTTTTTCAAATATCAATTATTGGTTGGTTTTGAGCCCCCAGACACTGCACGAAACCATGAGTCGTTGTACTCGAGTACCGCTTCAATCCAGGCAAGTGCGGCGACAACGAGTTAGTATCATCGCTGATGCGAAGTTTCCCATTGCATTTCGTCGTTATAATTGTTACTGCGATTATTAATTATGATTGATAGGCCACAGTGGCCGAGGCATATTCCCGAAATCTTCCTTCCGCTCAAAGATATTGAGCTATCCCATCAATTTAGCACAGTCCTACCGCCCCGTTGATCTAAACGACGAGATGATCCACCATTGGTCATGCGTGTGCCGACCCCTTTGCCTCCACCTACGGTGTAAGTATCAGGGACAGTGGATCCCATGACAACTATGGATCGTCGTTCTATGCACATCATGCCCTTCGCATCTTCGCAGCAGCACATCCCGTAAATGGGATCAAATCATTCTACTTCTACCATCGTCACTATTGGCAAGGAAAATGGGATATTGGGTCAGATCCAAAGACCGATTCGTATAATTAACCATACGAGCATCTGCCTCAAGTCAAAGGCGCAAACCAACATTCAACAGCGAGGCCAGGTAGAACCGATTCCAATGATGAATAGACGGCGCATACCAAACCATTATAAAGATTCTATGAACACAAGCTTGATTGAACCCAGGACACTCACCACAAGGCGTCAAACTCATCGTGCCAGCCTTTTTCTAGCTCACGGTGGCAGGAGAAAAATAAGAAACGAGAAGAGAGACGGACTCCGTATCTTAACACCCAAACTCTTATTACAAGTACATAAACAGTAACAAAGTGCCATATGTTCCATAGACAACACACATCACAATTCAGGAAATTGACAAAACCCAGAAGCAGAACAGAAGTGCCTTCAAAATAACATAGTAAGCACAGTTCAAAGTCTAGATATGACGCCCTAACACAGGCCACGCACTATGCAAAGATACTGCAATCAAAAACCATGAATCTTGATATGCTCCTTCTTCACGATTCCAGCCTGACATCAAAAACATAAAAGGAACAGCATGTCAACTGCGACCGATTATCATGCTTATGCATAGACCAATGTGGTAAATAGGTCTCCTAAACATTCTATGGACATGCCAATTGAAAAGGGTCAATACCTGGACAAGGAAGGTAGAAACATTCTTCCGCTGATCACCTTGAAGTTGAATGACCTATGATTATGAAAACATATAGGAAGTTAGTCGATTTGAACCGATTACAAGCAAAGAGCAAAGCGATTTGTGCTGTTGACAAACCTGGCCTAATTCTGGATCCTGGACAACAGTCCCATTGCAGCAGAACTCTTTCTTGAGGTCCTTAAGTATCTTGTTATAGCTAAATTCTTTCTTTAGTCCCTGCACAGTCGTCAGACTTTTCCTACCATTCCGTTGCTGTATACGAATATGCACATACTCTTTTGAACCAGCACCGGAGTCCTCAGCATTAGCATCAGCAAAAGGATCTGAAGCACCCAACGAAGGAGAGAACACAAAACAAGCTCAGTAACCCTCAAAAGAAGCTACAATATTAAGTAACAAAAATCGAATGAAAGAAAAATTGACATACCAAAGGTAGTGGGAATCTGGACGTCGAGATCAGACATGAAACTTGGCTGTTGATATTGAAACTTTCTAGCAACCAGAGAGCTTCAGACCTGAACAAGAAGTGAGCAAATCACCACTCCAGCCAAAAAACAAAAAAACATCCCCAAAAGGGCGACAACAAATACAACAAAATCACAACAGATTATTATTTCATACTTCCAAAGGAAATGCCCACACCACAACACATGCGCTCATGCACACACACCTGTGAACACCCCCCCCCCCCCCCCCACCCAAACAAAACCTCTCGCGCTCTTGCCCTTGAAAGAGAACGCAAACATGAGATGCAAAAAGATGGTTCCCATCTATTATTCAGGCAACCAACAAGGTGCACTAGATTATCATATAAGGATCTAGAAGCCGTCTCGACGACGACACCAACTCGGAATTCATTCCAGAAAACTTTTACCAGATACACAAACTAGAGGCACTACCATCTTACAGACAATCACCGTCCTCCTCCCAACCTAAGTCAAGCTCACAGCCCGAATCCCCCGGGAGGTGAGAAAAACACGGAATTTCGAAAAGCATCGCATCCCAGATTTCACAGTCGAGCACAAATCTTGTCCAAATGGATCACACAATTAACCCGAACAAAAACACAACACAATCCTAAGATCCGACACCTTCCGCATCCTGCGAAACCCTGGGAACAACCGCAAATCTTCCAGAACACCGCTTTTGTCAGAAACAGAAACCGAGTTCACAGTTACAGGCGTTCCGATCACAGATCAAGGGGATCTCCCACCATACAATTCGCTAGGCCTAAAGAAGGCGCAAAATCAGCCACACGCGGAGTCCTAGCCTCCAATCTGAAAAAAGCTACGTCGGCAGCAGAAACCCTCGCTTCCCCACAGAAAACAGATTCTCGATCCCCAACGCACGACGAAGCAAACGACCAGATCACGCCGCGGGAGGACTCACCAGATCCGAAGTTCGAGGGGAAGAAGCGCCGCCGGATATGGAAGAGGCCTGAGCTGCTCCGACGAGGACCTCCCTTTCTCTCTCTCTACAGAATCTTCTCGCGAGGCGTCTTCGGAGAGAGAGCGAGAGAGAGAAAGCGGAGATGCAGACGAACGAGGAGGGCCAGAGAGAGATATAACATCAAAAGTCGCGTGTGGGCACGGGCTTCGGGTCAGGTTCGCGGGTCGGTGCGGCAAACAGCCTTTTTTCTTCTTCTTTTTTTTCGTTTTTCGACAGCCCGAGAGTACCGGTTGGATGGTTTACTCGCCGCTCCCCTGCCGTCGATGCGCCGCGACGCCGTTTGTCCGAACACGTGTTCGGCGGAGGGGAGCGCGTGGGCTTGCAGACGCCGGCGGGTCGTTTCTCCCTTCCCTTTTGTCGTCGGCGCGCGGGTGGGACCCCCGACGGAGCAGGAAGCCTCGAGAAAAACGTTGCGCTTTCGGTTTTCCGGGATTAGATGGGCCGGGGGAGATGGGCCCCAATGTCGACGTTTTGGGCTCCTCGTGGGCGGCAGAAATGGGCGCGGAGCCCATTCAAGGGAAAGGGAGAGAGGTCCCACGTGGATCTCAACTTGTTAGGCCCAACCCAAGTTAGCCTCGAAATGCCGCTCTTGGATGGTTCCCGTTTCCACGTGAAGACCAACGAGCAATAAAGCTAGATTCCGAAATTCTCACGGTAGCATGCTTACTGCAAGGGAAAGGGACACGACGCACAGCCACAAGGCCCACAATGCATGGGCACGATGCAGCACTTGGCCATGAACCAATGACTCTCGGCACGATACATTTGGCCACGACCATCGGCCACGTCCCATGCACTCAGCATGATGCACAGGCACAACGCAAGGCCAACACAAGACACAAGGCACGACACAAGGCACAGGGACTCGATGCTTGGGGCAGCACAGGCCGAGGAGGCAGGGCATAGTGATTGGATGCACATGGGCACGATGCTCGGCAGCACAGGCATGATGCAAGGCAGCACAGGCACCACAGGGGGATTGGATGCACCCAGGCACAACGCACGGCATAGGGACTCGATGCACGGGCACATGGACTCGATGCACATGGGCACAATGACAAGTTCATTTTGTTGAAACTATTGGTGGAGGTAAGAAATTCCACGCACATTGTGCAATGCCCAGCATTACGTTGCACCATGACATTACTCTATCGGGGTGAGGAGTGAATCTTTTACTCATAGTCTCTTTCCCATCCTAATGACTGAACAATGTTGCACCGGAACTCTACTTTTCGTCAATGGAAAAGGCAATGCAGTTGAAGCACCCGCGTCATATTTGGAATATGCTTCCAGATGATACAGAACTAAGTGCTCTTACACCACTTTGCTATAACGTTTTTGAAACATACTGTTGCACCAAGCCACTTACAGCTAACAAAACTAACAAGGAACTAGTTCGACCATGATGTGAACCATAATGCAGTAAACCATTCAAACGTCTTACGATTTGTATTCATCAGCTCCGCGAGTGCGAGCAATACATTACCTGAGGAAGGTAAGCATTTCGTCATAACCTCGCTATTTCTTTCGGTTTTTTTCTTTCGGTTTGTTCTAATGTGGTTAAAGGAAAATCGCAGGGGTTTCATCGTGCTGCCAAAGCACGAGGGAGGCGAGGAGTCCCTCCAGCAATACTGCCAGCAACTGAGGCAGATAGACCAGCAGCAATGCCAGTGCGAGGGGCTGAGGCAAATTGTGCAGCAGCAGCGGCAACGGGGTGAGCTTCAGGGACAGCAGCTGAGGGAGGTGATCCAGAAGGCCCAGAACCTTGCCAATAGGTGCAGCCTCGGTCATCAGCAATGCGACATCAGCTCCTCCGCCGGCGGCAGCGGCGGCGGCCGCTAGAGCCGGAGGGCGGCAGTCCGAGTTCCATGTTGTCTTCAAATAAAAAAAAAAAAAAGGGTTCCCGCTAGGTAGTGTGCAAAGAGGGTAAGCGAAAAAAAATGAGTGCTCTATGTTTATTAAGTGATCATGAAAGGGTAATTTAGGTCGAGAAGGTACTTTGTATGGTTTTGATTATCTCTAATGTAATCTATCTGTCTCTATCTATCTATCTAAGAGTAAATAAAGCCAGAGTCTATCCCCACAACTACTCAAATTTGACCCGTGATAGCCAGGAGACTGAGGACAGCAATGATTGAAATTTCACAACTGACCTTTCACCGCCTAGGAGCAAAAAATTAGGAATAAACTCGAGCTGAGCTAAGCTAAGCTTTAAGTCAAGTATGCGAATGCCCCAAGTCTTGAGAAAGAAAGATGATCAGATTAATTGAAGCGGTCGCCGAATCATTTTCTAAAGGCTACAATAATTAGGTTAATATCAAGCCTAACCAGCATAACACAGATGAGATTATTGCGATTTATAGAGCTCCAATCTTAAATCCACACTGCAATCTAATTTAAGGAAACTTATTTGTCCATAAGAGTAGTAAAATCAAGACAAAGCTCATACATGGAGTTTAAGGTCTAATCCAAGATTCAAGCTCAAGCACTGAAATTGGGTTTAACTGGAATAGACTCTACCTGATAAGTGAATTACTCACTTTTGTCGAAAAGATGCATCAGGCAATGTGGCAGAAGGCTCTGATTGCTAGAGAGAGAGCGACTTGAGAAAGAGCATAATGTGAAAAGATATCGCGTTATTTTTCATATCTCGTACTCAATTCTAAAGAAAAATAATGATGATATCTAAATACTCTTATACTATGAGAAGCATCGCATATAATATTTATTTTTTTCCACGACAACGCATTCTAATAGTACAAGAAAGTGGGTACTATTGAATACGAGATCAAAGTAATCTTAACTGACATAAAAACGTGGACGGAATAAGGCATGACAGTGAAATTTATTATTGTTATATACTTTATACAACCAAGAGATCCATCAGACCGTGGCTAACATTTCAAATGGCTCATCTAAATGCTGCCAAGGCCAGAGAACCTTATGGCAATTGGCAATGCCATGATGGACAAACTACACTAAATATAGAAACAGCACTCAGAACCACCATACGAAACTGAAATCATTCACCAGAATGTCATTAACACTTTCATACCATATAATGTATAAAAACCTACCCAAGCAGAGAGTTTCGAAAGGTCTTAAAACTTATTCAAAGCCATCCTACAATGGTCATCAACACCAATCCGGTGCTATTCTACGAAGCAGCAGAACACCGCTTAAAACCCCCCACGAAGGCGTAGCACCAGGTGGAGCGTAGACTCCTTCTGAATGTTGTAGTCAGCAAGGGTCCTCCCATCCTCCAGCTGCTTGCCGGCGAAGATCAGTCTCTGTTGGTCCGGCGGGATCCCCTCCTTGTCTTGGATCTTTGCCTTGACATTATCAATCGTGTCCGAGCTCTCGACCTCCAAGGTGATGGTTTTTCCCGTCAGGGTCTTCACAAAAATCTGCATCCCACCGCGGAGACGTAGGACAAGGTGGAGGGTCGATTCCTTTTGGATGTTGTAGTCCGCCAGTGTCCTGCCATCTTCAAGTTGTTTACCGGCAAAGATCAGCCTTTGCTGGTCCGGTGGAATACCCTCTTTGTCCTGAATTTTAGCCTTCACGTTGTCGATAGTGTCGGAGCTTTCGACCTCAAGAGTGATTGTCTTCCCAGTAAGAGTCTTCACGAAAATCTGCATCCCACCCCTCAAACGGAGCACCAAGTGGAGAGTAGACTCTTTCTGGATGTTATAGTCTGCAAGGGTCCTGCCATCCTCAAGCTGCTTGCCAGCGAAGATGAGTCTCTGCTGGTCCGGGGGAATACCCTCCTTGTCTTGGATTTTCGCCTTAACATTGTCAATGGTGTCGGAGCTTTCCACTTCCAATGTTATGGTCTTCCCAGTAAGTGTCTTCACAAAAATCTGCATCCCACCCCGCAAACGGAGCACCAAGTGGAGTGTGGACTCTTTCTGGATGTTATAGTCCGCAAGCGTCCTCCCATCTTCAAGCTGCTTTCCTGCAAAAATGAGCCTCTGCTGGTCTGGGGGAATACCCTCCTTGTCTTGGATCTTGGCCTTGACATTGTCAATGGTGTCAGAGCTCTCAACTTCTAGGGTAATTGTCTTCCCAGTGAGGGTCTTCACAAAGATTTGCATGCCTCCCCTGAGGCGGAGCACCAAGTGGAGGGTGGACTCCTTCTGAATGTTGTAATCGGCCAAGGTTCGGCCGTCCTCGAGCTGCTTGCCAGCAAAGATAAGCCTCTGCTGGTCCGGAGGGATCCCTTCCTTGTCCTGGATTTTTGCTTTCACATTATCGATTGTGTCGGAGCTTTCCACCTCGAGGGTGATTGTCTTGCCAGTAAGGGTTTTCACAAAGATTTGCATCTGAAATCATAATTAATCAGTTAGGACACATTGACTGACATGTTCACAGCATCATAAACTCTATGCACCACCGTCTGTGGCCACCCAAACAAAGAAAACTCTAGGCACTACAGCACCTCCACTCAATTATATCCAGTAGAATTAGCACAAGAGCAATCAATCGGGAAAAACAAGACATCTTTCGGAATTCGAAAATCAAGAGCCAAAAAAATCAATTGTCAGAATCCAGAAACACGCAGACCCTTTCCGTTTTCACCAACAGAACCCCCCACAAACATAGCCTGAGTTGGATTAACAAGCCACGAGCATACCCTCGCAGGCAGTAAAAGCCCAGATTCAATTCGTGTTAACAAGCCAGAAGGGCAATCTCATAGGCATAACCCAATTTGGGTGAACGAGGCTACAAGCATAACCTCAAAAGTAGAAAAAAAAAAAAAAGCACCATAATTCAATGCTAAAGCATCCGAGATGCACAAAACGAGTGGAATCAAAGGCCTGATCAGCAAACGGACCTCTGGCCCATGCTTCCATGACTCTTGAACACCACGTAATAGATGATCGATCACGCAGTTCCATGATGCGAAGAAATCGATTACAATCAAAGGGAAAGAGATCCAATAAACCGCCCGCACAAGCAGAACCAATTCACGCGTTGTTTAGCCTCGAGAGATCTCCAAAACGAGACCTACGAACAAAGAGGAAATCTTGCCATTACCTTGAACAGAAGAGCGAAGGAGAACTTCGAGAGGTCGAACGGAGATTGCGCCCTAGGGTTTTTCTTTTGCAACAGAGAGATAATTGTCAAAGCGTGAGATCGTGGGTATTTTATAGGCTAGTTGCCGGGCAAAAGAAGAAACCACGACCGACGCTACGGCACGCGTTTTGGTTGCGTGGCCCCCACGACGCGACAATCGGAGGCATCTCGTGGCGTCCAAAACGCGCGACCGTTTGGGCCACGCAATGAAAATCCCTATAAAAAGGAACACTTCCTCTCGGCGTTTTTTGTTTAATGAGTTTGACCCAAAAAAGAAAATTTTATTTAGGGTGCGTATATTTCCCAAAGATGAATATTTAAAAAGATACTATTTTAAAATTAATTTTTTGTATATACTATAAAAAGTAAAAAGTATTTTTATCGATCTTGGTAATATTTAGATTAAAAGTATTGTCCACGATGAAAATATTTTTTATTAATTAATTATTTTAAGCGACAGAAGCGATCATTTTTTAGAGAGTGTTTTTAATTTGTTCATTGTCTGCAAAATAAATAGAACCTTAATCACACTTTTGCTTTTTCCTCTTTACTGAGATTATTGAGTGGGTGTTTTGTCGTGGTTTTCGAGTTTTCCCCAACACTTAAATTTCAAAATGAGACTTTTACTCGACATAACGCATTTCGAAGTTCTAAAACATAGGAGCCTTGAAGCCTCTACGAAGTGTTTGTAGCGTTCAAGCCCGTGCTACGCACTTTCGTAATTAATCTCTCCTTTGGAGATGTGAAAAATCCATTATAAAATAGTAAAAGCGATTCTCATTCTTAAATTCTTACAAAAGATATCAATCAACAGAAAGCTAGTACATTCAAGTTACACGACACTGAAATCATGCATATTTATGATATCATCCCTTTTATTGGCTATTAATTTATTTTAGGAGGGGTCAAATTACGGAAGATACTTGGAAGGAGATCAAATGTACTTCTTCGTTTATATATACTGGATGATTAGGAAGGTAGTAAAGGCAAGACCAATTGTAATTTTTTGATGATATATTAGATATAATTCTCTTGTCAGAGTGTTAAATGGATTAATGACATCATTTATGTCGCATTAGTTTTTGGAAAAATAATATATACTTTTTGCGTGAAACTACTTTTTTTGTGCCACTAAGTTTCGAACTTTTTCAATTGAGAAGCTATTTATTGGTTTTTGATTCGATACTTGATATGTTTCTTAATTTAAAATTTAATAAAATCACCTAAATATACATATCATTGCATATGGTAAAATTTGTGCATTTCGAAAGATGAAAAAAAGTAACAAGTCAGAAAAAATTATCAAAAACAAAAAAAGCCGTCAGACTTGGATTGGGCTTAATCTGGGCATGGTTGTGCAGACGGATCGCTATCTGATCGGCCCAGGAACGGGCCCATTAAGAGCCCAAGCCCAGTAGCCCACTAGTTTCTCTCCTTTCTTCTTCTTCTTCTCCTTCTTCGTCGCCATCTCAGTTTCACTCCTCGGCCATCAGAAGAAGTTTCAGATCGCCACGAGGAGCGAGGGTCGAGGCGCCTTGCAGTTGCAGCTGAAGTTGAAGCTCGGTGTGCGTGTCTCTCCCTGGCCCTCTCGCTATGTCGCGTGCTCCAGGTCCTCGATCGGGCGACGCGATCTTCGCCAGCGTCGAGCGCGTGGTGAGCAGGATCTTTCGCGTTTCCTCTCATCCCAGTCCTCCGATTTCGCTTCTGCATTTCTCTCGTCAGTTTGACGCACGAACTTCCCGGCGATGGCGTGCGATCTCGCTCCTTCGCCGAGCGCTCACCTCGGAAATGCTACCGAGGGGGATTGTCGCTTTCCTGTTGATTTCAATCTGCCCGCAGTCGACTTCGAAATTTGCGCGCTGTTTAGTTAGGACTTGCGATTCTTTACTCAGGAAATTGGCGAAATCTCAGTAGAGATTTTGTGTTACTGCAGCGTCGTGTGGTGTAGGACGAGATTATGATGCTTTTTGGCTTGTCTTGCTGTAGAATGCGGAACTGTTTACGCTGACGTACGGGGCAGTCGTGCGCCAGTTGCTCACAGATCTGGAGGAGGTGGAGGAAGTCAACAAGCAGCTCGATCAAATGTATTTCTCCGTCCTTCTACCGAATTGACTCTTGTTTTGCCCCTCAGAGAAGCTGTTCTATGGTGTTGGGTAATTATTCTAATGATTTGGTTAACAAGTGCCCGAGGGAACTTGTTAAGAATGGAAACTCTACAATTTTCATTATATCGGTTGCCCTCGTGTTAACGTATAAAAGTGTCTTGAAAATTGAACCATTCCGAATAAAGTTTGCTTAACTAGTGTTCCGGGGGAATTATTTAACAGGACCCATTTTCTAATTATGTTCAACATGTACTTGTTTTGGAGTTACTGATGATTCTCTTAGGAAAGTTTTTATGATTCCCTTTATGCTGACAAGTAGCAGCAGCAGTAGCAGCAGCAACGACATCAGTGGCTGTGGTATTAGTAGTAATGGTAGTAGTTGAAATGGGATCTTTAATTGGATTTATGGTAATAAACATGATATCAGTTCTGAACAATTGAAAGCCTGTTATGGGTGGAGCTAAAATTTGTTCCGATTGGCTTCAGTATCGAGTCCAACCACACATGATTCATTAACGTGAGGATCAATGTGAGACAGTGAGAGTACTCCTGGTGGTTATCTGGGACAAAAAGGATATGCATGTCTTGGGATTTTTTTTTTGTCTTGCAAACTTCTTGGAGTATGCTTCTTACTTCACAGAATGTGCTCCTGTTGATCATGTTTGAATGCACCAATCATCGACTAGAGCTTGTTATGTATCTGCTTCATGAACAAGTGAGGGATAAAGTGTCAACTTGACTTATACACTACATCTCTTATTGCATGGATTCTAACTGATCTCTCTGTTAAGTGAATAATTTCATCTATTCTCTATGCATTTTTCTTTTTTGTTGGCCATGGAGAGGTGGGGTTACGTCACCCTTATGCACTCTCATGCAATCGGAAGAACCATACTCCCACATGCTTATATCTAATCACAAAATGAGAGTAAACTTTGTTTACTTTTAATTACCTTGCAGGGGTTATAACATTGGAATACGACTCATTGATGAATTTCTAGCTAAATCAAATGTCAGCAGATGTGTTGACTTTAAGGAGACAGCAGAAATGATTGCAAAGGTACATACTCATTACCTTATCTTCATCTAGGACGCAGTGGCTTCGATAATCACTCACTGTTGGACATCCGTTCTTTGGTTTCATTTTTCCTTATGTCCTTGTCCTATATTCCACTAGATTTCCATGGCCGTGACATTATAGGTGTTTTTACTCTCCATAATTTTCCAAATCCACTAGACTTTTCTTCTTTTTTTTTTTTTTGGCATAGGTGGGTTTTAAAATGTTCCTCGGAGTTACTGCCTCTGTGACCAATTGGGATGCCGATGGTACCTGTTGCAGTATAGTTTTGGAGGATAATCCCTTGGTTGATTTTGTCGAACTCCCAGATACATGTCAAGGTCTATATTATTGCAACATCTTGAGTGGGGTCATAAGAGGAGCTTTGGAGATGGTAAGCACTAAGCCATTATCTTACTTAACTATGGTCATCCCTTTTTTGTTATATTAGGGTTTGACCTTATTTACGTTTACTTGTTGCTGCTTTAGTTTTGTCTTTGCAATTCAAATCATCATTTGCAATTGAGATATTTTCTAGTAACTTCAATGATGACTTATTTGAAAGGTTTATGTTATCATCTCTCATTTAGACATCCATTAGGGCACAGGATAATGCTATCTTTATCATTTTAATTGTGTCACCAGTACTGCTTTGCTGTTCAGAAGTAGCTAGCCACTTGCTGCTTTAAGATTTTTGCTTTTTTTCTGGATATCAGGCATGATTGACAGGGTGGTTGATGAATTGCATAGCGCCAATGTCACCCAACACAATTGATCCAATGTAACATATGCCAATAAATGATGTAGCACAAGGTTTCACTAGAATTCTTATCGAGGAAAACTCTGTCATAACAGGACCATCAATAGCTTTTGACAGAGGTACTTCTAGGCTCCTATACCTGCCATTACAGTACCTAGAATATATCTTGAAGAATTATAGCTGATTGGAACCGAAACTCCGCAAATCATTGACAAAGGTACAGATTCTCAGTCAATCTTGATCAAGACTTGATCGACTGTACCCTCAAGCTTTCTTGATCAAGACTTGATTGCCCCTCTGTGCTCAACCTGTTGAAGCCGTCTGGCTAAAAGTCTTAAAAGTGTTCAAAGTGGATGAATGGATGAATGCGCGTGTGTGTATCCACACACACACACACACACACACAGGTTCACCAATCCAATCTTTCTTATGGGCACACGACTAAGAGCTGTAAGGAAGTTTTTGATAGGTTGACCGCATGCAAAACTCCAGCCATATTGCCACAATTTGTTATGTTGCTCTTGGCACTAGTTCTGAGAAAATCAAGTCATTTGCAGATCTGTCTATGTGTTCAGGCCTTTCCTGAGTTCTGTCTTTGATTTGGATCAAAGTTCTTCTACTGAAGCCTCTTCCAGTCTTACAGAGCCCACTAGATAACCTCCAGCTACTGAATAGTGGCAATCAGTGTAGTCCCCCATGCCAAATCTCTGCGGCATGCATCACACAATTAAGCGGGGCCAATACATGATCAGTCCAGAGTAATGAAATTCACTTATGAACAATATAAAATAAAGCATTGAGTAAGGCCTGAAATTCAATGTATGTTGATCGATTTATCATAACATTGATGATCAATTATTTTGAGGTTCCTAATTTCGAGTTAACCAAGCAGCTAGGGAGATCATAACTGGATTTATATAAAATAGGAATAATTAAACTATAAAACCAATCCTGGATGGTATCCTTGAGCTTTCCGTTTTGCTATATGAAACCGCAACTACAAGTGTGTGATCTTTTGTCAGTTTTACAGTCCGGTATCTATTTTTCTTTTCTTTTTGGCTACAAAATAGTACCTTACCTTTTCAAATGTGAGTCAATGTGAGACCTTTGTTAGAATTGAGGAAGGAAATGCCAATGTGGACACTCCTGCCATCAAGTAGCCATTAGCTGTCCATACTGGCATCCAATGTAGCCTCTTCAAATGATGCCATGTTAACGAAGACATATTGGAAAGCTAAAATCATCCAAGTCAACACTCTCTCTCTCTCTCTCTCTCTCTCTCTCTCTCTCTCTCTCTCTCTCTCTCTCCTTATAATGTAACACCTAAATGGAGATGGCGCTATTTTTGCTAAGTAAGCGATCCACGTCATCAATAGTGTGTAGTTTTTACCAAATAAACAAGCCACATCATCATAATCATATAACATGGCAATTTATTAGATGGATCTCACATTGATCCAAATTTGGAGCAGTGAAGTATTTGATTGAAGAAAAAAAGGTTTAGGTACTAGATTGTAAAAAGGGCAAAAATTTAGGTATTTGTGGAGCCATTTACCCTTTTTTATTCGGTCGCCTGAAAGGACACTATGAAAAGGAACTTGTGACGTTTTCTCTTACGTTAAAATTACTGGTTGAAGATCTTTGGAATTTAAGGCCTCACAAAATCTCCATAAACCTTCTTTCAGTCTGAAGTTTCTGGAGATTTGTATTTTGGCAAGTCCCTTTACCTTCCAGTATATGCGCTGTTGCTTCATCAGGCTTTGGCGCATTGTGCAAAATTCCCAGAAGCCGGGGCCATGTCTCAGTCCTAGAATGGCTAATTATTCTCTTGGACTGGCTACTGATAATTGCTTTGATAAGACGATGCATCACTCAGCGGTCCAACATAAAAGAGGCTCGGGGGAGCCCTTGTCTTCCATTAACTGGAATTTGTTTGTGATAAAATTTTTCTTTTCTTGAAAACTTAGGGCACTTTGGTTCTTTAAAATATTGTTGTTATGTTATTATTGAGACTTTCTCCCTTGACACTTGGATGCTGGAATGAGGATGGATAGCATGTGCTATATTGTTTGAATGGCTATTATCACATTATGGCCGTTAGATCAAGATATCAAACCTGCTGTCTCTGAGTTTGACTCTAAGGTGTTTTATATAAAGTCTCTCACATTAGAGAGAGTGGACGTCCTGGCTCCTGGATATTATTCTGGCAGAATATAGATTTTTCTCTTAGAGACTTGATTAAAAGTAGCATTTTAAGAGTTAGGCATCGAACTTGAAGTGCCGACCTTATGTGTACTTTTTTCTGTTAAGTAGAGATGGTGATGTTGCTTTATGCCACGCTTCTTTTCTGTTCCCTCTTTTTTTATGGTGCTGAACATGATACCTTTTCTATTAAGGTTTCAATGAAGACGGAAGTAACATGGATTCGTGATATGCTTCGAGGGGATGATGCGTTTGAGTTACAAGTGAAACTCCTGAAGCAAGTCCCTGAAGAGTACCCATACAAAGACGACGAATGACGTGGATCATACTGCTCTGCCCGACCCTCATCCAATTGCTCTGTTTATAGATAGTAGGATGTATTCTTGGGAGTTTGCATGTTTTTGTTTCCTTCATCACTTTCTTTTCTGTTGTGGTGGACTTTGCTATGCTGTACTTCGAGGGGAGGACTTACATCAAGTCTCTGGGAGACGGCGGTGGACTACGTCGAGCGGTGAAAGCAAATAAATAGATTTCTTGTGTTATTCAGGATCGAAGTAGTACAATTTAACAATGAAGGAGCAACCTTGAATTGTTCCCTATAGTTTCGATTGATTATCAAGCTTCAGCCCCTCTCCACTAGTGGCGATCGAACGGAGAATGTTAACCAGGCATTATCACAACATGAACCACACCAATCGGCTCGCGAAATGACGAAGAGAGGTGCAACAGGTCAGGGTGTTACAAATTCGTCATTTCCCCAATTGGCAATAACAGCTCGAGCTTAGAACTTAGAAGCATTACTTTTACATGAGAAGAGATCCTAGTCCAAACTTTAAGGTTGCGTTTGGTCGATCGGATAAAAGTCAGGATAGGATATGTTTTATATTATTCTGTGTTTGGTGGTGGTCCAGGATAGGATAAGGTCGGATATAAATCGGATATAGTCCGGATAAAAAAATCCGGGGGTGGGATAGAACCGGATAGGATTTTTAATGCCTATTTTTCTAGAAATCCTACGTTTTACTCGTCGTCATTTTCATCCGCACATCTTGTGCGCTTTCACCAAAAAAATTTCTCGACTTTTTTTCCTTCACTGACTCCTCTGGATCCGTGAATAACAAAAAAAAAATAAAAATTATTCTATCCGACTTTAAATCCGTAGTCCACCAAACAGTGGACATGATATGAAGAAATCTCAGAATTTTTTATCCTATCCAGTCCTATCCTGTTTAGAAATTTGGACGATCAAATACAACCTAAGGGATCAGGAGCAGAAAAGTATAAAGCCCTGACTCCTTACGCATTGAACGGTGTAAGTGAGAACTTCGCAAGAAACGATGGAATCACTAGGCTTCAGATTTTTCCAGCACCTCGCGTTGTTGCCTGTGTATCAATCTCCGGCGACATTATATTTTCTAAATCGGCACTGGACACAAATAAACCAGGTGGACTAGCAACAAGAACCGCCCACGCTAAGGAGATGGAATTAGATCCCTTCTTCTGACCAAGATGCGAAAACCTTGGGGGTCCTTTTTAGGTTCACCGTTGTCCGACATCTGGCTCATTCGCACGGCTTCACCATGTGGGTCTCAGCGAAAACGACGTGAGGTGCGCAGCACTAACTCGAAACGACTGGACATCGCGACATGAGGACCGATGAGAGCCGTTGAATTGGCCCAAACAAGGGAGCTTCGAGTCCCTTGACTTTGAACCAATCGGTGGCGCGATCGCGTGGTGCACTTCTTCTGGTTGCCGACATCATTACGGGTCTATTTGGCATGTGAAGGGGGTCAATCAGTGATGCCCTTTTAGAATGGAAATGGAATCGGCCGTCGTAGGCCGAAAGGAAAATCAAACTTTTGTTTGAGCAACTTTGATGGAATTTGATTTGGTGGGTTCATCTTTAAGCTGTCGAATCTTACCGTGCCAAACCCTATAAAGGCAAACCTACATCAGTCAATTTGCGATTAACGTCAAGTTCCCCTCGCACGTCCATGTTTTCCATCAAGGTAGAGGACACAATCCTTCCCCCGTATCGAATCAATTATTGGCTTCTAAATCACGGAACTCTTTGTTTCGTTTGGATTCCTAACTTTTCTTTTTAACGGATGGAAAGGATGGGGGGGGGGGGATGTGCAACTAGCCATTAAGGATCCAACATCTGTTCCGGAATATTCGGCTTTAGTTATAACTATTCATCCTACTCATAGGTGCACGAGCCCATCACAACGGACCTACCGGCATGCCAGAAGTCGAAAAGTCTCTCCATATGAAGTAGCAAATTTCCAAGGTACAAGCCGGTCAAATATTTGTTCACGACGTGACTCAAATCTGTGATCTCACTGGATACAACATGACCCAATGAACCACTAGGCAACACTCTTGATGATTGGGTTCCTAATTTTACGGGATATTTCATTTTACCCCGTCAATGTTCAGATTGTTGTTTGACAAATTCACATAAAAAAGCTGCGTTATACATCCTTGAACTTGGATTTTCTTACGCTAATTAAAACCCTAATGTTTTCCATTTACATATGTTGAGCACGTCCCTTTCGGAGTAGAGCAATAAAGACACCATCAATCATGAAGACACAATTGTACATCGTGGAATTGACCATAAAGACAATCTTACGCTTGGTGGTTCGATTCCTCGAAACGATGGTTAGCTCGTGGAAGACACAATTCAGCATCTTTTGACATCCTGATTCTGTCATAGGAGATCAGTTTATCAATACCCATAGGCAGACTCCTAAGCTAACTTCAACACACCCCATTATTTCCAGTGCCTCGACGGACACTCTCTATCTGCACACGTCTGAACGTGCCCCTTAGAGTCTAGATCCATCTTGATTGAATGTGAGAATGAATGACATCATTTAGTGAACGATCTCTTCATCGTCGCAGCCATTGAGGTTGGTTGTTGCTTAAATCATCATGGCTTGTCGATCACAAGTCCACTAGTCAGGACGAAAAATGAGATTGCAGTGACCTACTGATGACTGGTTTTCACTTTGGTTTTGCAAGAGACAGGGATCACTGAGCCTTCAAGGGGACTGCGTGGCCCAATCCCACGGCCCTGTCCCTTTCGCTTTATGTCATCATCATGTGAAGTCCTTTCTCAAGGACGACATGCAATCCCACAGGGTCGACCAACGCACAGTTGATAATCAGTACCGATAGTGAACAAATGATCTCTGCCGACCGTCAAGTTTTCCCTTGGATGAGTACACTCGCGAGAGATTTTACTCACTCGACTTTTATCTTTCACGTTTAAAGCATTGGCTAACATTCAAGAAAGAAGATGACTTTCGGAGGTCAAATGCATCGATATCAGTATGAAATGATCTAGAGCTGAATTTGTGATTCTGGGTTAGCGTCGTTTGTGATGGGATCAAGCTTTTCGTGCCTTGGGCTCCTCTTGAATGCCTTGGTGGTCCTCAAGCAATGGCATGAATGTGTAGAGACAAGTATTCTCAATTTAAAGGAAGTTCAGATAAACCTAAAGCTTCATACGCCATAACATTCAACAAAACGAAGGGTTCGAGAAACAGCCGACATTTTCGTCCTACCATCATCAGCAAGATTCTATAAGAATGGATTAACAAAGTTAGGGTTTGAAATCAAAGCAGAGCGAAACGGAAGCCTCCAACTCAGTTTCCATGTAACCCCCCGAGCTAGATATTTAGAGGCTTCAACACCCCGGTTTTCACCTAATGGAAGCGCATGTATCAAGGTCCAAACAGATTAAACCTAAATTGCCTTCACTTTTGCCTTTATCAGTGTGTATGTTGAGTTGGAAACCTACTAACTGGTGCGGTTCTTCCTAACCATCACGCTGCACTGTTGATGGAATCGCTTTCTTTTAGTAAGAGACTCACCAACATGGGTCAGCTGAGTTAGCACACGAGTCGGGCTGGGCATCAAATTGATTCATCACAAGCACCAGATCGAAATTGCATAAAATTCTATCTTTGGAGAGAACTATAATAGTTATATTCTCATTTACGCGGGCATAACAAGAGCCATGTTACTTTTCGAGGTCCGTCCGGATAGATTCTTCCTTCTTGTATTTCACTTAAGGTATGTTCATTAGAAGGAAAATTGTTTCCGAGAAATTGTTTTCCGACTTTCTTGGACGACAAAAAACTAATCAATGTATGGATAACGTTTTCCATAGACTAAAAATAATAAATATCGATTGGAGAAAAACTAGAGGTGAGCATGGTCCGAGGGGACGATTCCCATTCTGGACTCGAGAATCACCCACTAAGGACCGGTTCCGAAAATTGAAAATCGAAAACCGCCCGTTGATGCCATGGAACCACCCAGGAACCAAATTGGACCGGCCGATTCAGTTCTCAGGTGGGTCCATGAAACCGGTCCCACCAAGCTTCTCTAGATAAATCAAAAAATGAGTCAATCTAAATCCCATGGCTCATGGAAGAAAGCATCTTGGCGGGTTGTGTTCGCTACATGGTGATGCATAGCAAGAATGAAAGACATGTACAGAGTGAGAGGGAGAGAAAGAATCAGAGATGAAGAAAAGGGAAAAATTTGCTTGCTTTGCTTGTTCTAGTTCTTCCAACCCATGTGGGCTATTCTTCACATTCCCTTGTCCCATGTTTATGTTGTATTTGTGAGATGAAAAAGAAGCTTGTTATATTGATTTTTTCTTGCCCTCTGCGACTTTTCAAGCTTATGCACGACTTGCTGCAAATCTCAAGAGAGTCTCATTTAAGCTAACAAATTAAATGAGCCTAAGACTCTCATGAACAATGATGCAACGCAAGTAACTTCTTCGAAACCTTGTAAATTAGTATTCTTAGAGGCATTCTATCCAACACATTATATGTCAGTGAACTGAATTTTTAAAATATATATATTTATATACCGGTCTAGTCCAGTCCAGATGGGCAGGTGGGTGGTTTCACACTTAGAACCGAAAGTTGAACCGGCATTCACCGCTTCATGTAAATTGGAATCGGGAACCAAACCGGTCCTCATGGGAATCGCCGGTTCTGGGTAGTTCCCGGTTCGTTTACACACCCTTAAAGAAAATAATTTCTCTTCTTGCAAGGAGGAAATTACTTTATCACTTTCTCCTAACCACCAAACAAATAAAAACCAATCATTTTTCTTCAAAATATTTCTATTGAAAATATTTTCCTTTATCAAAAAGTTTTAAATGAAATAAACGCACCCTTAATCTAAAACTTACTATAGCGCAATTTGACTTATTCTTCTTCTTCTTCTTCTTTGTAGCCCGAAACACCTAAAACTTTCACGATATGCAAATATTGATACATGGAGTTGCATTTTTTCTTTTCACTATTCTATAAAATGCGAAATAGTATTTTCAATTTTGTCAAGAAAAGTAAGAAAGTACGTTTTGTTTTTATATAAATGTAAATAAGGATGCTAGCCTTTTTCACCTTGGCTTTCAAAAGTTTCAATCAATCAAAAGAAGGATAATACACCCCCAATGTTTGGAAAATAAACAGTTTCATGAATTGGTTGACGGCCGACAGGCCAATTCAAAATGTAATGCTTGCCCTCAAACCGAATTCACAAGTCACGTCCACTATTGTTTCTTTCTATTGCTAGTCGAGAAAGAATGTGTCAATTATTTTTTTTTACTTTGCAAAATTATTCTTTTTTATTGCTCAAGAAAAAAAAAACATTTGTGGTGTACTTAGAGCGGCTTTTATTCCTTTTATTTTCACTTTTGGTGATTTTTACTTATTGTTATACATCTTGAATCTTCAACAAACTTAGACATATAGCCATTTAAAGTCATTTGTAATTACATAACATTGTTTTTTAATATATATATATATATACACACACACACACACTATCTTGATGCAAAAGCTTAATAAGTAATCTTTAATTTTAAAAACCAATCCAAACATGACCGGTCATTATTAGAGGATTACTCGTCAGTCAGCGAAAAAAAATAGATATTTGCATTTTCCAGAAATTAAAAAAGGCTATGACGAAATTTATGAAACTACTATGTCTTGGCGGCCCAAACCAATTGTTTCTTTTTTTTTTTCAATGGAAGAGGAAAAAAGAGAGAAAAAGTTGAATAGTAATTTCTCTATGAAACAATTAATAATTTGACCAAAATTTATTTTTACTCGATGTTAGAAAAATACCCACACGAAAAGCTGGTGTGAAACAAGATGCATCAATGTTATTGATCGAGGGGGGTACGATAAGATGACTGAGGATCTTTCATGGACCGAAAACAACAAGCTTAGATAAGGGGTATTTTTCTAACGTCGAGGGGAAATATGTATAAACTAAGGATCATTTGTATGAGGGGAAATTATTTTCGGACTTTTCGGTCTTTGGATGATGGAAAACTAATCGAAGCATTTGGTGGACTCAAAACAACAAACTTAAATAAGGGGAAAACTTCTTCTTCTGACAAGAAGGAAGTTACTTTCCCTAAACCATCAAACAAATGAAAATTACTATTTGTCTTGAAAATGACTTTTATGGAAAATATATTCATTTATCATGAAATTTGAAAAATTGAAAACTTTGGGATTGAACTAGCATCCGTTCAATAGATTTAGGATTAGTCAAATAGTTTCCCCAACTAATAAATCACCCAAATACTCATGGATTATATATAGGAAAGAATGATCTTTAGATATATTTATGGCTATACGACATAACTGCGATTTGTTCAAACATTTGAACTCCTTATTTCTAAGATTGCGGATCTAGGACAATCAAATGACCAACCGAAACTTCCTTGGGCAGTCCATATTACCAAGCAAGATCTAGGGTAAATAGATTCAAACTCCCAATTTGAGAATGTAAAATTTTGTGGGAACACAAGGGTTTAATATTATTGTTTTAACATTCTCCTATAGATTGGATTTTGACTTAAGACTAAAGCATGTAAATATATATGGAGAGGCAAATAAGGAATATTAAAAGATTTACATTCGGGATCTCTAGCTCTGAATGTCATGAAAATGGCATAAATAATTGAACTCGGATAAGCAAGGATTTTATTGACATCAAGCTCCATATACACAGTGTACAAGAATATCTCAACCTTCTCAAATCTCCTATGATTGAGGGATTAAGAGAGATTGAACTTATCTATCACCAACTCAAAACTACAAATTCGAATTACAAGTATAACAAGGGTGTACATCAATCTTGGTCCAACCTAGGAACCAGATCGAGCTAAACCAAACTAGCCGGTTATGGTTGGTTCCGAGGAGATCGGTTTTCCGAGTTCCAAATAAGGTACCAAACCACCTAGACCGGACCGTCTGGACTGGATCGACAGACTGGCAAAGATTTCTTTTATTTATTTATTTATCCTTAGACAAACCCTAATCAGTAAATTATTTTTTTCTTTTAATGCTATAAAACTCCCACTTGTAGGGAATTGAAGAAACCAAAACAGGAAGACAAAGAAATCACCAATTCCAAGGCCAACCCTGGAATTGGACTGGACCAGTCGATTTGATTCGAATGGACCAATTCCTAGTTCCACAAATTGAGAATCGACCTTACATGGTCCGATTCCAGGTTCTAATGTGGGAACTGATCCACCCTAAAACCTATTACCCTAAAGCATCACATATTAATTTTAACTTAGGATCACAATAGCCATGCTATGAAATTAAATACAGGATGGCTTCAGCACTAAAACTAGGTTAAAGTCGGATAAGCATTTTTTTTTCTGAAAAGCCCATGCAATTACCTCTCAACCAAGAGCATTTGGTATGCGGATTTGACGAGAAATTAGCTTGTAAACAATATTAGATGGTTTTGGTTTTGCCCAAAGAGGTTTTGGAGGGTTTGGATTAGGAGAGAGATCCCATATCAGTGGATGTACTCTAACTTAGATAGGCTGTGTGACCTTTGATCTAGATGGAGTCATGTCCATGCTCATATTTTCCCTCAAACTTCGTTGTTTTGACATCTTTGGCAATTTTTTTTTGAACTTTCATTTAACAATCTCTACAATCAATACTGCATCATTTCGTTGTTCACTATTTGATTTTGTTTTATTCGTGGGTCTAATGTTATTTACTCATTGTGATGTGATAATTCCTCAAAGAAATTCTAATAGTTAAAAAGGAGGCCAGCTCTCCGGTGGGGTAAAGAGTATATGTTGAACCAGTTTTGAGTATAAATTGGTCTATGCAATCAATACTCACCTTACTCATTTAGATCATCATTGATCAGATGGTATATTTGGCTCTCAAAAGCAACACAATTTGTACACTAGCTCTATTTTTTCATGTAGAAACATGGAGCTAAGTAAAGTAAGATGAGGAGCTCCATCTCTTCGTTCTTCAAGAGTCGCCTTCAATAAAAATTAGTTATTTTAGAACTCTCTATTGGAACGTGGGTAACTAATTATTGATCGGAATACATGGAGAGCAGAGACTCGGACGAAGTATATTCTACGTAAGCTTAAGATACTACGCAGGTCACTCAAATAAGACGAAATGTGGTGTGAAGACTTTAATAATTAATTTACAGAAATGATGGAGAAAAAGATAGTTATGGGACACCCTCTTCAAGACTTTACCTTTTCGCAATAAAATCCCAATATCTTCTCAAAGTCCACGACCTCCACCTTCCTCCACCACCATATATAATCACCTGTTGCCATCTTTAAACGCGTGTTCTCTGCTTCAGCCATAGATTCTTAATCCACAACTCTCATCCCAAACCCTATTTATATGATTAGCTTTTGTAAATGAAAGAGAATGGCCACCTTAAAGCCTTATGTATACATGTCTGAATATCTCTCCCTCTCCCTCACCCTCTCCCTCTCCCTCTCTCTCTCCCTTCCCTCTCTCTCCTCCCGTCAAGTCCCAAAACCCTAGTCTTCTCTGAATCATCTAGAGATGCTAACTCACTAGTCACAGAGCTTCCTCTCACAAAATGGTTGCGAAGCGAAATGCACCCTTTTCGTTTATCTCCTTCACATTCTGGTTAGTGGCTTAAGTTCACAGGAAAGTGAGAGCTACTCTATGGGCTTCTTTAATTGCGAATGGTGCACTTCAGTACTTGGAGAACAATAACGGCACACAACAGAATTTAGTGAAGAACAGCCCTTCTTTGCCTTAATGACATAGGTAATCAAATAGTTTGTATTACTCTCACAAGAACATCTCTCTCTCTCTCTCTCTCTCTCTCTCTCTCTCTCTCTCTCTCTCTCTCTCTCTCTCTCTCTCTCTCTCTATCTATCTATCTATCTATCTATCTATCTAGTTTTAAGTTGTTAATATGCGGATCTCAATTAATATATAGTCTTGGACAATAGGTACTTCTACATGGGTCATATGACGATATCTGTATAAATCAATTTAATTGATTTACCCGCTTGTACTTCGTTAGTTATATGCTCATCATTAGTAAATCCATGTGAAAAAACTGTTTTCCATATGCAACGAGAAAAATCCTAAATTCTCTTCAGGTTTTCTTACTGATTTCTCATGGCCCAGTTCTTTTGTAGTTGCATGGCACATTTGAGACAATGCAGTGGATAATGATTTTAGAAAACTCAGGAGTTTCTTTTCTAATTAATTTGTTTTTTTCTTTTTTTTCCTTTGACAAGCAAGAAAATAAGATGAATACATACCTATACAAATAAAAATACAGTTATATTCTTTACTTGCATTCTTGTTTGTTCTCCTAGCCTTTTAGTGATCGTTATCTGCTTTGAGATATTCTAAATGCAATTTGAAAAAAAAAAAAGAGAAGGGAAAGAACTAAATATGACATGAATACGCACATATTGATGAATGAACAATGACCATGCTCCCAGTGCAGAACTCAACACAGTTAATGCATCGTTAGTTTTTTTATTCTTCTGAAAAAGCAATGTATATCTATTTGTTGCCTAACCAAACCTATTATGTTTCATCAATTTTGTTTGCCTCTCATTTGTTTCCATACTTCAGTATATATTGAAAAAATCATGCCTCTAAAATATGGTGGCGAATTATATGATCTAGTTACTTGTAATCCCCAAAAGAACCACCTGTCTCAAACAGTGCCTATGCTCTCCAAACGTTCATGGAAAGTCTAGGATCTCCTTTAACGGAGGGTGCAAACTTTAGAACTAATCATTGATAATCTCAGTTCCACTAATCACATAATTAGATTCTGATTGATGCCGTACACATCAGATGAAAGTCACTGAAATACTATGCCTGCAGAAATCTATTCTTTAGAAAACACATACTAATTGATGTGAAACTTTTTATTTTTTTTCAGTTTACAGGTGATCTTTTGGAAAATTAGATGTGTGCGAAACTGGAACATCTTAGCATCCCAAGGAGAATTTGTAAAACCATGGTAGAATATATCCATTGTCAAATTAATGGCAATGTGTATTAGAGTAACTACTCTAAAATTAATAATCGCATAAGTCAATATTATCACCTATTCAACACCGCTTGTGAAGTCTCTCCACGACCCATGTTTCTGATATAACCCATCTAACTTATCAAGCTCCTTCGAAGTGAATTCACTCTCTACGAACACCGCTTAATCATGAATTTTTTAGATTAGTGAAAGTAGCCTTATATGATACTATAATCCGTGGCAGGAAGACTTTAGGCTAGAGAAGTAAATCTCTTTGTGGAGTCTCTTCCCTTGTGTTTGCCTGCCTTTCTGTGATAAACTGTGTAGAGATATGAGAGATTCAACAAATTGGTGAAAACTCAAACACAAAAAGGAAACAGTTTTTTTCCATCAAATTAAATCTTCACTGAATGGAGTTTGAACTTTTGTTTTTCCTTGCAACAGCAAATGAAATAACTGTTAAAAACTCAATGACCAGTATGTATATGAAGCACATCTATGTTTCTTTCAGCGCGTAGTATAGACTTAAAATTGCAGGTAAAAAGCACACGGATCGAGCCCTCAGAAATGGAGCTTATGTTTTCCAGGGTTTTGACTGGGTAGTAGTTTTTCATGTTACAGCTAGATGAGTTATCAATAAAGAATTTCCATGCTTGCGTTGATATCGGTTGGTATGATAAGCCTCGGGAACTAAAGAAAATTATGAACCAAGGAAAATCATATTTCTCTGAGACATGAGGGAGAGAGAGAGAGAGAGAGAGAGAGAGAGAGAGAGAGAGAAGAATGTATTTTTGTGTGGAACTTTATGTATTGATGATAAGATAAGAGCAAGTTTTGGAAGAATCCCGCTCTAAAGACTGATGACATATATCAATCATGGGTTTGGTGCGTGAAATTAGGAAACAGGGAGACTGCATTTATGAAGTGACAAGTGGAATGCTCCAACTAAGAAGCAAAACAAGGCTAATTAGAAGGACGATCTGGGTCGTTGATTATGTATTGAAGCTCCAGGAAAAAGAAGAAACCGTCATCATGGATTTTGAGCCGCCATTTCAGGAGAACTATAAGACCCTTTTGCAGAACAAATCTGACAAATTAGATGATGAAAATGGTGATCGACAACCACCACCACAAGCCATGCTTATTGAGCACTGTGAGTTACCTCTCATTGACCTGAGCCATCTACAAACTCGAGGGTCATCAGTTGTGAGAGCAAAGTGCAGGCGGAACATCGTGGAAGCTGCACGAAAATGGGGTTTCTTTCAGATAGTGAATCATGGGTTCCCCACAGAGATATTGGAGAGCATGAAGCATGAGCAGACAAAGCTCTTCAGATTGCCATTTCAGAAGAAAGCTGAGCTCAGTTTCTTGAATTTGTCATCGTCGTCATCGCCAACCAAGAGTTACCGTTGGGGAAACCCGCGGGCCACTTGCTTGAAGCAGCTTCCTTGGTCTGAAGCCTTCCATATACCTTTTGCAAACATCTCAAGAATGAAAGGGAACGACAATTTCAGGTATGGAATATCTGTTTTAGACACACAATGAGTTAATCTTCCTTTTGTTCATAAAGCGACTTTCTATGGCTATTGTTAGAATAATTAAATATTAAATCACACCTTCATATAATAGTTTAAACGTTTAAAATAGTTGTGGTCCCACAAAATTATAGCTATATATAGAAGTCGGGGTATTTGAATATAAAATTACACATAAAGTCCTGTGTGGACTGATAATGCCTTCTTTGAAATTTAATATTAGATTAGATGAATTTGGAAGGTTAAATAGAAAAGGAGATGTATTTAAAAAGCAACAATGAAATATCTTATTATTCCGTTTAAACATAATTATTATTTCGTCAATATATTTAGTTATTTATATTGAATAGCAGAGTCGCGTCTTGTGGTCCATTTCACGTTTAAGAAAGTCCCAACAACGTAGGAATGGAAATATTTATCAACAAGAATACATAGATAAAAAAAATTAATGTAATTAACCCTTACAGTAAGTTGTAGTGGCCAAACAGAAAAGGTTGACCTAGCTACTCGTGGAATTATCTATTTGCACCACCATGAATTTAATTAAAGATATCCATGCGGATGATTAGTTTCAATACTTCAAAATCTAAATCGAATTTTGTATATCGATCTCATTAGAAATGCAGAGAGCTAATTTCGGAGAGGAGACGTTAAATGCAAGGTGTGAAAATAGAACGGGGAACCATCACTTGAAAAATATGTGGACGATATAGTTGTTCCGCCATGATTGTGGTGATTGAGAAATAGTTTGAGTCGAGTTGATTTCCTTTTGAATTATGATATCATGTTCAAAGGATAATGACACAAATTATTCATACACTTTGGCCCAATATGCAATATGGTCCTTGAACTTTTAATTTATTTAATATGGCCCTGAACTTTAGTTTAATGTGCAATATAGTCCTTAAACTTTTAATTTGTTCAATGTAGTCTCTGGATTTTTGGTATTTGTTCAACTTAGTCCCTGAATAATATGAAAATGTTTAATATTATTCTTTCATTAATTTTAATTTAGAGATAATATCGAATATTTTCATAGAGTTCAGAAACTAAATTGAACATGTATAAAAAATTCAGGGATCACATTAAATATATTGAAAGTTCAGGGATTACATTGCACATTTGGCTACAGTTCGGAGATCACACTAAACAAATTAAAAGTTCAGGACTATATTATACGTTGAATCAAAGTTGATAAATTATTTGTATCATTTTTTCATGTCCAACAATGTTGACGAATAATGGGGGTGGAGAGCACACCCGACTTGATAAATTAAGATGCTAAAGTACGTGAAAACTGAAGTATTGGGGTCAATCAAGTCCATTTCAGAATTTCAAAAGCTGCCCTCTCTCTTTTTTGTGCCCAAACATCTTTTTGTGATGTGCACGAGCACGTCTTTTCCTTTTCCTTGTCAGGAAATCTAAAAGCATTGTGGGGGGCACTTTCCCAATTTACATGCTATGTACGGCTGGATTGGGTAGTCCTCAAAAAGGCCGAACCATAATATTTTTACGCCGACAGACCCCAACCGTTCAATAAATGTTGGTTTGGATGGTTGCGATCTTTTGCTTTTCGATCCGACGGTGTAAAGGTCTCCGACGCACCATAATTTTTTTTAAAGACAAGAGACCCATCCTTGTCCGAACATACAAATGTGGAACCTCCATGCAAATACCACCCGAAAGTTTTTGTACTTTTCTTGCCCTCCACTTCTTTTGTTCTCTTTCAAAACTCATCACTGCATCACATGAATATCACGCCACGGACGGTGTTCTTCACGTGGGTCTATCGCTAGAAAGTCTCTTGCCAATTATTTCTGACACCATATGTGTCAAAGACTAAAAGGGCAAGGAACAAATCAGACAGAGCAAATCTTAGCATAATCACCATTTGCCAGAGAAAGGGAAACTGTTTGATTAACTTCAGTTTACTGTCATCTTTTATTATGATCCTAATCACACGAAGAGCACGTGCTTCAGTCCGCACACTCCTAGTTGGGAAATAAAGACCATTTCGTGATGTGTTTATATCATTCAATATGTGATGTGAAGTGATCATAATTTATGTGGAACACGTACTTTGGTCCATGCACATGGTTATATTAGCCTAATTGACTAGGAGAAAGTGAATCATGCCTGTAGTGTAATTATGTAAGTTTTTTTGTTTTTTTAGTAATTATGTAAGTTGACAAGAGCCATGTTATCATGTCACTATGCTTTGTGGCATTAGTATTATAAGAACACTTTAGCATCAAATTAAGCTCATCAACAAACATACAGGTCGATCGTATCCCACAATTCATACCAAAATGAAACTAAAAGTTTAGCAATGTTTAGTTTTAACAGGCTAATTAGTAGAGCACCAATGGGGCGACACTTATCCTTTTTGCCCTTGCTAAACCAGACCACTTGCACTTTTGAAACTTAACCGTTGTCAATTACAACCACATGGCCACACAGAGGAGGACAAGCAAAAGCAGCAACAATAGATACATGAGTGGCAACAGTAAGGTTGCTAATAGATTAGTCAGGGTTACAGGAAACATCAGGAGGACTATCTTCCCTGATTTCAAGTTGGTATGGAGGGGCCAAGCATCACCCTTAGTCCATGAGATTCAAGATTAGATCTACGCTATCAACATTTGCATATATTAATGGAAAATCCAATCTCTTCGGCTTCACAGATTCTTATAACGGCGAAAAAAGGAACATTTGCACAAAGTCCGTTTCATTAAATCAGTCAATTATATATCAAGATGTAAAGGAAACAGAAGTAAGTACTTGGTCCTTGCAAACAAAGCTATATTGTTTTGTGTTATGACCGATAGGTCCTGTTTATTACATCACCGTTTGATGCTCGCTAAAAGATGTACGATGCTTTCTCTCCTTCAGAGTCGCCATGGAGACCTACGGGATGACTCTTGCTAATCTTGCAGCATTGATCGCTGAAATTCTAGCCGAGGGTTTGGGCGTCAAAGGCACCAATTACTTTGAAGCGAATTGCACGTCGAGTACTTGCTTCCTTCGGATGAACAGATACCCTCCATGCCCACTTGCTTCCCAAGTCTTTGGATTGATGCCTCACACGGACACTGATTTCCTCACGGTCTTGTGTCAAGATAAGGTTGGAGGGTTGCAGCTGATGGAAGGCGAGAGATGGGTTAGTGTTAACCCTAACCCAAATGCTCTCCTCGTCAACATTGGCGACTTATTTGAGGCAAGTATAGGTCATTCCAAGTGCATACGCATATGCTTCCCCTTTAGAATGGACTGTTCTGTATAATCATCTTTTGAGAAGCTCATATTTCACACACACACATTATATGGATGAACGCGGGGTTTCTGTAGCTAGGAACAATCTCTAGGCACAACGGTACTTCCGACTCTACCCCGGACGTTGTGCGATTATCCATCCCTTTAATCTGTCCCAATTTGTGTGCTTAGGCTGGTTTTGTAGCGTTTTTTATGAGAAGTAGTCATCACTTTTTCGTAATTATATGCAGTGAAAGTGTGACATTAGGTTAAGACTCTATAATGAAATATGTAGAGGATCTCCATCCGTATTTGGCGAGCTTGGTCACCCACCCTCCCATCCCAATCACTAGGTCTTTTCTCAGTGGTGAAATGGGCTAAACTTTGGTAGTTCGTAAAAGACTCCCGTGAAAATGGCTCTCAGAATCTCAAAGCTACTCTGTTTTCTCGAGTTTGTAGAATTGCAAAATTCTCGAGTGACTAGGCCTAACCTTTCAACGATACCCTATATTCAAGATCATGCCCGGAGTTTACAAAAATGGAAGTCTCTCGTAACAATGGCATTGAGAGTTAAACTATTTGGTTTTCATTGATCAGCAAATGAAGTTTTCCTGTAAGTGCAGGCTTGGAGCAACGGCATTTACAAGAGCGTGAAGCACCGAGTGATGGCCAGCCAAGAAGTGGAAAGGTTCTCAATGGCGTTTTTCTATTGCCCCTCCATCCACACTTTGATCGAAAGCCCCCTCAAGCCAGCCCTGTATAGAAGCTTTAGCTTCGAAGAATACACAGCGCAAGTTCACAGGGATGTTCAGGCCACAGGTGACAAAGTCGGCCTCTCTCGGTTCCTAATTCAGTGAAAGTATACTACACCACTCTAAATGTATATTATTATATACATATATAAATGTGTGCATATGGGTGGTAATTTTGTGGTAATTTTGCTTGCGAGTTCAGGCTCACATGCCCTCTCTCCCTATGTCAAATAGAACTTTGTCTGTTGCTGTGTGTATTTACATGAGTTGGGGTCAGGGAAGTTGGTGGTTTTCGTTCTTTTTTGATCGAATCTTGTACCTCTCTTCCAGTTTACATGGAGAGACGACGCATGCCATCTTTTCTTCGCTTTGTTCTCTCTGGAGTTGGTAAGGTATGAGGGATTGGACTGCACTCCAATTGGTACCTTTTCATTGTGCTGTGAACTGTCTTTGTCCTCTTCTCTCATGGATGATGGCGCCTGATAGAGCACAAACGCGACTCTCTCTCTCTCTCTCTCTCTCTCTCTCTCTCTCTCTCTCTCTCTCTCTCTCTCTCTCTCTCTCTCTCTCTCTCTCTCTCGCATGTCTTCCGGATGTGAGAAGGACTAATATAGTTCGAGCACATTTATACAGGTTTGATCCTCATGTCTTCGTGTTTAAACCGCCACACATTTTAGAGATTACCTAGACTTTGGCCGTGTTTACTTCGCAAAATAAATTATTATGACTAATCAATACTTTAAATGTATAATGGTACTTGTAAATAAATTCTTCGATAACAGTGAATTCGATATCCGATGAGAGAATCCCAAAAACTTCGCGAGCATTTTCGTTCTATGGCTCAATCTGTAAATACTCACTTGCAGTCGGTCACGTCATTCAACCAATTTGATACACCATTTGAGTAAATCCTTACTACATGTGCCTATACATGAGGGGATAAGTTGAGTATTGAGTAAATCCTTACTACATGTGCCTATACATGAGGGGATAAGTTGAGTTGATAACTTACCAACAATCCCAAGTCACCATAGAAGAAAACGAGAAAGAGAGAAAACAATGATCTATATCACGCCAAAGATGCATGGAGTATTTTTTCACAGAAACAAAAAGAAAAGGAGAAGTCTGTATCCCTTGGTACTATCCCTTCATAATCCCATGAACTTGATTTTGCATGCATGGCAGGACCTGAAGTGGATGAAGAAATGACTGCAATAATAGCGAGAGGAAGAAGAGTCCCCTCCAAGTTTTAGATAGATTTTGCCCAGTATCTTGCAGACAAAACCCTATCTCCATCCAACCACCTCTGTCGTCGTACACACTTTATCTCTTTGAGGGTCCCACGACAACATATGCCTCATAACTAGAGAAAATTCCAAAAAGTGCCCGAAGTGAAGTCGTTTTTTCAAATAAGGACCTGAAGTTGACATTATATCAAATAAGGATCTGAAGTTGACATTATCTCAAATAAGGATCTGAAGTGGCCAAATTGTCTCAAATAAGGACCTTTGGCCTGCTGGTGACTATTCCATAGTCGGAGAAGGGATGTTTTAGTCAAAAAATTATAAGTATATATTTTTATTTTTTTTACTTTCCTTTTCTTTTCTTTTTTCTTCTTCCCTCCTAGTCATCATTGCGCTGGCCGACGACCACTACGCTAGCCGGCGACCTCTGCCGGCCTTCAGCAAGGGCCGCCCTGCCGGTGTCGAGCAAGGGCAACCCTCGCCCTGGCTTGGCCTCGCCAGCCTAGGCGAGGGCAACCCTTGCTTGCCCACACAAGGGTGGCCTCTGCCTAAGGCCAGCGATCTCTGCTAGCCCCGGCGATGGCCGACGGAGGGAAGAGAGGAAAAAAAAAGAAAAGGAAAAAAAACAGAAAAAGGAAAAAAAAATCTTTAAAGTAAAAGACAAAAATACCCTTTGGCCGATGAGGTTAGGTTCTTATTTGAGACTGATATGGCCACTTCTAGTCTTTATTTGAGATAATATTCACTTAAGACCTTCGTTTGAGAAAATTAAGGCACTTGGGCCCTTATTTGAGACGAGGTCCATTTCAGGCCCTTATTTGAGAAAATGACTCCACTTTGGGCCTCATTTTGGAATTTTCCCTCACAACTATATATGCCCTAAAAGCCAAAATGTCTCTTGAATAACATATAATATGAATGTTGTACAGGGGCGGATTCAATGACAGTCTTACAAATTAAACGTGGAGTTGAAAAGCGAATGTTCTCCGGAGGTCTTACACGGAACAAGCTGTTTCGATGTGTAATCAACTTGAAATAGCAAATCGAGCGTAGCAGTTGGGTAATAATTCTTCAGGGAAAGCGGCCTTTTGTTTTTCCGAAAGGCGTTTCTTGTTTTTGAAAGGTGGAGGCCCGAGAGGCGTAACGAGTCGGTCCTTCTGTGGTGGAACCGTGAATGGACATCTGAGGTTGAAATAGTCGGTACTTGCTCGTCATCCAGCATGCTTCCAACTGCTCGGCAAGCCCCTGCGGTTGACGGATTGTGCACACGGGCAAGGTTCGTTTTCTTTTGTAGTACTCGGAGATTTGAGTTCATTATTGTGCTTGCCATTGAGCTTCAGATAAGGTTTCTCTGGAGTGGGGTCTGGATCCGAGGCATGTGTAGACCAATAGCGTCCTTGCGTTGAACTCTTTCTCCCTCTAGACATCATCATCGAACGCACGGATCAATCAGCTTTATTATGGCCTTTGGGGACAACACTCATGTGAATGTATACAGACAGACGTAGGACTTTCTGACTTGCAAACAAAAGAGAGATCTGGAGGATGAGGTTGATGAAGAAGATCTGGAGGGAAAAACGAAGCCATCACGGAATTTGGCCGTGTTTTTCTTAGAGTGGAAGTTCTGGACTAGGTCATTTGGTATGTGAAACATCGATTCAAAGGGTAAATCACGACCAAGAATCCGATTAGGTAGTTGCACAGAACCTTTACACTCTGATATACTCTTTTTGTTTTGGGGCTTGTAGATTTCATCTGCAAATAAGAGGGAAAATAAGAAAAAAAAAAGTTATAAACCTATTCTTTGGATGCTAATTGAGTCATAAACCTTTTAATTTGACTAATTGAGTCCTAATTCCTTTGACGATTTGCCAATATAGTCTCCCCGGCTAATTTTGATAAGTAATCGCTGACATAGATACCGGCCTTTCTACGCGGTCTAGTCAGCGTTGATGTGAACAATTTTTTTTGCATTTTTTTTCCTTCTTTCTCCATCGGTTGCTAGGCCTTAGCGATGATCGGCCACCGGCCACAAGCGAGGGCCGGCGAGGGTCGGCGGTCGACCTTGCCAGCTTCAGGCAAGGCTGGCAAGGTCAAGTGTCGCTGGCCAAGGTGACTGGCGGAGGAAGAAGGAAAAAAAAAAGAAAGAAAGAAAAGAGAGAAAGATTTATAAAATTTATAAGAGATTCCAAAAACTCAAAAAATTGTTCATGTCAACGTCGGTGGTGCCACGGCCGATGTCCACGTTAATGATTGCCGACCAACATTCACCAAAGGAATTATATTGACAAATCATGAAAAAGTTTATGTCTAAACTGAAAGGCCATATGTGCAATATTTTTAGGACTTTTTTTTGGTAATTATCCCACAAATAAAAATAATATAGGAGCGAAAAACTAAATTTTCATTTTACAACGAAGACAACATCTTAATGGAAAACTAAAATTTCCCTTGCTAACTAAGCACGAGTCAAATGTTTGTTTTTTCTCGTGCAGGGGGTGATTCAGGCTTCGCCCATCTGATTTCCTGGGATTCATCAACTCCTGCTAACCCATGGCCCATATTAAGTCACGGTTTTCACCTGGGAAGCTGGACCACAAAGGAATAGGTAACATTTTGCAGACAGAGTGGGGTTGAACTCGCAACGTCGAGTCCCATGCTCGAGCCCGTCCCTTCTCTCGAACTCCGTAGGGTTAATTTAATATTTTTTTTTTATTTTTTATTTTTGGTCAGATTCCAAGTTTATATTGGTCCTCAGGTCGTTGATGAATCTTCTCCGCAGATATTTTGCTGCGGGGCCTATCAAGCCTAGCGAAGCCTTGAAGTGGAGTGCGGCCCATTTTCTCCCCAATCGGGCCGGAATATGCCCGGCCCGGCCCAACAGGGAGGTGGTCCCGGGCTCTTCAGGCCCACGAGCCGAGATGGAAACTGTCGGAGCGAAGCGATCCGCTTGAAACGACGTCGTTCCGACCTCGCCATTCCATTGTACTGGACAAGCAAAGGCAAAGCAGGGCGGAAATGCGTACAGCGTAAAACCTCTCAAAAAACCCTCTGCTCGGTCTGGAATTGTCGAAGCAGAAGACGAAGGAGAGGAGCTGGCGACGGCAGCTCAGATGTCCCCCTCCTCCTCCTCCTCCTTCAAATTGAGCGCGCTGTTCCGATCGGCCGTCAAGTCCGCCAACAAGGTCGCCGCCTCCGCCAAGGACGCGTCTCTCAAGAACGTCCTCTCTTCCATCGACTCCTCCGCCTCCTCCGCCTCGTCTCCGTCGTCGTCCCCGTCCACGTCCTCCACCATCACCGACACCCTCCGGAGGCTCTCCGACAGACCCGCCGCGCGGCATTCGCGCCCCGACAGGTCCCCCCCGAAGCTGGCGCGGAGCAAGTCCGTCTCCAGTCCGCAGGCGAACGCGGCCGAACCGTTCGGTACGTTTGGTTGTTCTGGCCGCTGGGAAGTGCGCGGCGTCGTGGAGAGGGAGCGAAGTTTTGCGGTCGGGTTTGTCTCGGGATGATCTGAGGGTGGTTGTTTGTGTCTGGAGGCTGGGATATTAGCAAACATTATACGAATAGGAGAATAAACTGCCGAGAGAAATCTGAATCGTTTGTTACAAAGGCTGGATTTTCGTGATTTAACTGAAAAGTCCAGCTCTTTTATAATGATGCTAATTAAAGCCACCGATTCAATGTTGTGTTGCTAGATGCTGGCAGGTTTTATGGTTTCTGTGTCTGATTAGCGTGCTTTATTTACTCTTGATTTTTCACCAGTGACAGAGGATAGCTGAATCTGTAGTGCCTTTTGTTTGCTTTTTTTTTTTTGTGGTTTTAGTTCACCTTTTGGTTTGATTGTTATGTGTTGGTGTTCCTCAGATGCTTTGCTGGGGAAGCAGCTGTCAAATGAGATGTCAAATGAGATATCACACGTCCTGCGCAGTACGTGTTCGTTGATTTCACTGTGATTAATTAGTATATTGGATCTAGTTCGGCTTGCATTTGTAGTTTCTATCCGTAGTAGATAAATAAAAATTCAGAATTTCGAGGTTGGTTGTGGTGCTGAGAAGACGTTCTAGGAGTTTTTTTGCCTGTGGTGAATTCTGAATGAAGCATAAATGAAATTGTGTCGCCCATGTATGCTTATCGATTAGGCTTCAGAATTGTTACTTATCCAATACTTAGTAATTCATTTGAACTGATGCTTCATTGTTATACTGATGATACCTGATTTTGCCTTTTTATTTAAGAAAAGCACTAACTTTGACTGCATATCGCTCTCCGGACCGTACCGGGATATCGTATAAAAAGTTCTCTTTTATCTTTTTTGATAAAGCTGATTACAGCCTCTGTTATTATTGAAAACGATCTAGTTAGGTAAATTTATGTGGCTCATATGTTTGCATTATCTTTCTTAGGTGATTCTTCCATCGGTTCACCTAATTCAGAAGATTGTAACCTGAAGTCTCTAGAGTTAGTATTGAGTAAACCATTGTTTGCGGATATGTCTCAGACGAAAGTGTTATTGCATAAGGAAACTTTACGTGAAAGAAAGCAAAGATGGATCTTCAAAAATACTCTAGTTCGGCGATATGACCGTTTGGTCAAGATGTGTGCACAGGTGCTAGGTACCGAAGCTACGTTGCAGGTATTTGGTAAATTGGGACATGAAACAGGAGTAAAAGAATACAATGCATTGATAGCTATTTGCATAGAGAAGGCTAGGGGAAGTGATGATGAGGAGGTTGCCTTGCAAGAGATTCACAAGGCTTTTACGCTATTCAAATCAATGAGGGAGCAAGGGTTCCGGATAGGGGAGGATACTTATGGTCCATTTCTGATGTACTTGATTGACATGGAGATGGAAGACGAGTTCCATTTCTTTGGCAGACTCATCAAAGATGATAACCCCAGCTCTATATCAAGGTTTGGTTATTATGAGATGCTGCTTTATGTTAGAACAAATCAAGAAGAAAAGATTCAAGAACTCTTTAACCATGTAGCATGTCATGATGGAGAAGAAAAATATGACTTAGCAGGTACGGCTTTTGGATCTTTTGCTAAAACATTTGCTAGATTTCTGGATTAGGCTTGTTGCGTTGGGTTGTGTCATCAGTAGCAAGATAGTAAGCTTTTTATTGCTCAATAACGAATGGCTTGGTCAATGTCATGTTCCTTTTGCAACCAAGCCTCAAAGTTTTGTAATGTGGCAAGAATGATATAGAACTGCAAATTCTTGTGGCATAATACGTCATGAAAGAGAAATTAAGAGGTGCTAACTTAGTAACAGCGATTTTCTCTTTTTCTTTCCATTAGATTTATTACATTTGCATTCGCTGTACATGGGCTGACGAGTAATCTGGTTCATTCAAGGATGATGCCTCATATATTAGTGCAGAGTTACGTTAGAAGTAATGTTCTTATTTTATCTCGATCATAAGTTATTCATCAATTATTATTACTCAAACCCGATCAATAAGATCTTCTAAACAAATTTGCTAACCCTGCTTTGAGGCATATATGTGAGGCTATTAGAATATATTACTCGTGAAAGGAGTCTTACCTAACACAAAATCACACCTTTCTGCGGAAGGAAAATTGGAAATATTTTGCAGTGGTCTAAAGACAGCAAAGAAAGATATGTCTAATGTTGCTTCTGCACTTGCTATATTGCCTCACTGACATAATATTGAGGTTCCATCTCAAGAGATATTTGCCTTTAATATTGAACATCTATTTTGTAGATGCTGTCTTTCCAACATTTATTTATAATACTGCTGCTCGCTAATTTTATTGCTTCAAATATTGATAGGTTCAGGTTGTACATGCTCCTCTCCTTTGATTTGGTGATCTTGATTCGTCACCAGTCTTTTTCTTATTTCTTGTTACAGGAAACTACTTGTTAGCTTTATGCGGAAGTGATCGAAAGGAGCTCTTGCATTTTTTACAAGTCATAGACATCCGGAATATATCATCCTTGGATTGTCTAACAAGCATCTTTACCTCATTGGGAAAGTTAAAGCTAGATTTCCTTGCAGAACAATTCCTTCTGGCGCTTAAAGACCATCGTAAGTTTGTGCTCTTGTACTTTGTGTATGATAAGCCTTTAGATACAAATTTACCTTATTAGGTGTAGGTTTTTTCAAATTTTTTTAGGTACCTAATTAGGTGTGGTTAATGGAGCTTATTATATATTGCTGGATTAATAAACTATTTAAGTTCTGTCTACTTTTACAAATATACCTTCCTATCATCTTTAGACGAGCAGTTTCGGAGACTGTGGTGTCGAATAGAAACAATAAAAGTTAATTCGATGGTTTTAAGTCAGTCACTATTTCATGTCATTCAAAGATCTGGTTGGAATTGGATTCCATCGGTAGATGATCCTCCAATATTATATCACAGTTTGATGTTGCAAACTTTTTGTTCAGAGCAACTCTTGGGTTCTGCAGAATGGTGAACAATTAATATTTTCTTAAACAATATATTTCTTTGCAAGTGAGGACTATTTCTAATATTGATGGTTTGAACAATATGCTGCAGATGATAGAGCGGAGCATGTGACAAAGTTCATTTTTGATTATGTTGCTTATATGCCAAATTTAGCGGTGAGGATTCTCATGAATGCTGCTGGTAATTCCTTGGGTCCATTATTCTTAGAAGCACCTCTGTCTCCTAGCTATCTTTTTGCTTGCACAGACTTCATTTGGTATTCCAAGTGTACCGGCACTGTTTTATTTGTTTAATTTAATAATTAATTTTTTGGGTTCCCTCTCTCTCTCTCTCTCTCTCTCTCTCCCTTGTGTGCTTGGTCTCCCGCCCAACAGCTGGGCAACTCATTTTCATAGGGAATATGAGGACCAGAAAAAAAATCTTTGAATTTATTTAAATGGAACACACATGGATGTGTCCACTTTTGGTACATTTCAGTTTTCAATACACCATGAAGATCTGTATGACTTACTGGTATATGCTATTTACTATGAATGTTACTGCTCCAGATATTAGACGAAAGATAGTTGTTGTAAAGACAGTGAACTTCGCCATAGTAGTTCAATGTTATAATCACTAAGATTGAGAGCTCCAAATTTATGGGTTCGCAAGTTAAGATTTTTAGGTTTTGGGCTGCTTGACTTTGCCAGTATGTATAAATTCTTAATATCCATTCCTTTTGATGGCTTATCATTTATGGTCATGCTTTGGTTGAGTTGAGTATAAATATTTGCATAATGGTTATTATTGCCAAATAACTGATTATGGTTTTAGGTCCATACCACATCTTTATGCTAAAACCTATGAGATTTTACATGCATGTGCTTGAGCAAGCATGCCTATGAGTGCATGCCTTTTCTGAGTTGTTGGAAAATGTTTGATTCAATTTTATCTGCACAGGCTTTTCCAAAATATTTCATCTTTGAGTAACTTTGTTTTACTTTTTTGTTCAAATATGAGTCTTTCTTGATGTTAGTAACCATTGTGAACTTTGAGCTGGACTATGGGGGGCAAATCTTTAATTGTCCACAGAAAGTCTGGCTGGGATATTCAGTTGTTTCTGCCAGCACCTTTTCCCCCATTTTTCTTGGTCAATACGTGGGTGGTGCGTTCCAAATAATCTTCATCTCGACCACAGGTCTCCTTTGTAATATTCAGGTGTACAGTGCATACCAGGAAGATATTCTCTTTATGATCTACTGTTTTACTGGCCACATGAGCAGATCTAAAGTTTAATCAGGACCGTGTGTGACTTGTTATGCTGGTACAGCCAATAAATGATTGAGGAGCAAAATTGAAAACATTATTAAATTTCTGGTTAAATATGTTATTGATGCAAATGCAAGAGGTTTATAAGCAAATATGAATAGATTTCTTTTGTATATCAGCTTCAAAATCTAGTGATCAGAGGAACTTATCTTTTCCCCTCAATCATATTCTAACCACTTTGATAATATCATGTTCTAGCATATAGGGTTGATGTACATGAATTTGTCTTTTGCAGTTTAAAAATTAGTTTTGTTTAGTTAGTGCACTTAGCTTAAAGCCCTTCCTGGTGAGTTACTTGTGCATACGATGACAGTGTTTATTTGGTTCTTATAATATATTTTTCAGCTAATTATTTTATACTTCTTTTCAAGGTTGAGGATGTCATTTCTAAGTTCCACAGTCTTCATGAGAGGCTGAAGGTGAAACCGTCTTCCACTTCATATGGAAGTCTCATTAATTATTGTTGCGCTTCACTCAAGGTACGATTGATTGTTACATATAATTGGACTTGAAGGACATTGAAATAGACAAATAAAGGGTGCCTTAATTGTAATACATATAATTCCACGATGATATTTTTATTAACCTCTAATCTGTTTGTCAGCTCATGTTATTTGGCTGCAGGTGCACGCAGCTCTAAATATACTGGAAGAAATGTGTGATGCTGGTTTCTCCATATCCATAGAGGTAGTACATTCTATTTTACGAGCTAGCGACGAGAGCCATGACTTCAATTTGGTACGTTTGATTTATTATGTCTCTTCTTCATGTCATGTTTTGTAGTGTTCTTTGCGCATTAATTCATTGAATTTTGACATGTGGCATTTATAATCAATGACTGTTAATATAGGCCTACTTATCTTAAGTCAATCCCCTCCCCCCTTCTTTACATCATTTCCTTTCCCATTGGATTATGATTTGGGGGGAAAACTTTAGGGCCAACCCGCTGTCTGTAAGGATAAACCTTCTGGATAAAATGAGGCCCACTTTTTGTATCTTGATGAAGCCAATTCCCCTACCTCACAAGTTTTTTTATGTTTCATGTGTTTGTCATTCTATGGGCTGGTTTCTGTTGTAACGGCGGTTGGTTAGCCTAATTTTGTCTTCTTAATTATCGATGACAGTAAATTTCGCTAGGTCTTTTTCTTTTTCCATTATACTTTTCCAGTGGCACTAAGCTCTTGTACTTTTTGATTGATGAATTCTCCTCTGTAATATGTTTATCTTGAAATCCTTTTTGTATGCACTGCCTCTCTAATAGTTCTGTATACTCGAAAAGTCTTTAAATGAGGAGATTTTTTTTTTTGGTAAGGTTAAATGAGGTGATTTAAATCTCAATATAATGCATGTTTTTCTTTAGGAATTATTTCTGCTGGATTTTATCTGTGTTTCTGATTTCTGCCCTTTTTTTTATCTTGTTCAACCTTAAGGTGCACCAAATCTACTCAATGATGCATCGCCACAATCTCAGTCCAAATACTGATACCTTCAGAAGTATGATAAATTTGTCTGTGAGATCGAGAGATGTAAGTTCCTCCTGTTTAGTTCACTGCCACATCTACTTGATGAATGTTGTTTACTGTTGTCTCTTCTGTCGGTTCACATTGGAATTGCTTTGTGCAGTTTGATTCTGCTTATAACATGCTTGAGGATGCACAGAAAATGAATTTGGCACCTACAGCTAGTATGTATAACGCTATAATGGGAGGATACTATCGTGAGGTGAGTTCCTTGTAATCTTGAGCAGCTTTCTTGATTCTTCACGAGAATTTCAAAATTTTCTAATCATATCCATATGCCACGTCTTAAAGCAAGTGAGAGCAAGAGTTAGCAAAGCTTGAAGGAAACCCTAGACCTAGATCGAGTTTGTGAGGAAGAAGAAGAAACCCCAAATTATGCCAATCGTGATAAATTTATTCTGAACTTTTTTTGTGACATAAGAAACCCTAAACTATGCGCAATGTAACACATTTACCCTAAACTTTTTCTTCTCGCATAAAAAACTCAAAACTTGTGCCTATGTGACACATTTACCCTCCGTCAAGGTTCCATCAAATGATTTTTCAGTCAAAACGTCATTTTTATTTCACTTAAGCCACGTGGGCGCCATATGTCAACACCATTTGCTTTCCGGCGTCCATATAGGCAAATTTTTAACGGTGCTCATTGATGGAATCTTGATAGAGGGTAAATATGTCACACAAGTGCAAGTTTAGAATTTTTTGAGTCACAAAAAAAAGAGTTTAGGGTAAATGTGTCACAGTGGGCATAGTTTGGGGTTTTTGGTGCATTTTTTCCCAAATTAATATATGGAAAACCCATTAAGTTTAGGAAAAAGAGAGGCCCATGTTAACATTTCATCTCTTCAACAAGTTTAGTAACGAGCATAATGGCCCTATTGTTCCGATGGAGAGAAGAACCTATGACAAGGCCATTAAACAAAAAGAATGGAGAAAGTTAAGATATTAAAGCTAGGCCTACGCAGTTTACACAGCAACTAAATCATAATTGCAAGAGACCCAAATAATTGACATTTCCCTCGCAAAATTCGTTATTTTTGCACAATATTGACCTTTTTTTTATATAGGTGCTTGCTAGTAATTTTTCGATCCTTTCCAGGCCATAACCTAAAGTGTGAGGCTAGGCAAGTTGGACGCTTAGATTTGTATTATCTGATACTGGCAGGCAATTCTAGGTAACATAGCTGATAGCTATTAGAGTTCATTGTTGAACAATGCCCAGCGGTTTTTGCACCTATAACCAGTGAAGTAGCCCTACTAATATGGGAAATGGCTTACAGATTTAGAAGAATATGGCATTAAAAATTGATTAATGTAATAACTGTTGAGCATGGTTTGTGCAGCCTTCCCTTGTCAATGACGACTTTGTTTCTTTTCTCACTGTCTAATTTCTGTTTAAAAATTTACTAGTTACTCCTAGTTAATTTGTTGAGGGTATGATTTTTGGTTTTAGGTACTGTCAAATTCATACAGATGGTTTATAAGCTCTCTCTCTCTCTCTCTCTCTCTCTCTCTCTCTCTCTCTCTCTCAAACACAGACACACTCACAGGGACAATGCATTTGTAAGAAATTTCTGTTCTTCCTTGTTGGAGCCATATGGCATACACCTTGAGGTATTTGAAAAAATAAAGCTAAAATACATATATTTGCAGAAAGATCCTCACCGTGCATTGATGGTTCTAAAGCAAATGGAAAAGGCCAATGTGAGACCAGACTGTCAGACTTATAGCTATCTGATATGTAATTGCAATACCGAAGAGGATATAAAAAAGGTATTCATGTCCTTTCTCTGTGCTCAGCTCCGACTTGATAGTTTTTCTTCTACTATGTGTAAGTTTGCTCCTGGAAACTGTTGTGCATTTTTCATTGGTGAAAGCCATGCTTGTTACTGCATTTTAGTAAGCCTCATGTATATCTAATAATCATGTCTTCCTGGTTGTTGTGAAATCTGTCATTGGTGAAAACCATGCTTGTTCTTAACTCCTCGTGAACTTTAAATGTGTGGAAGGTCTTTTGCTGGCAAGGAACTTGCTACTGTTCTAATAGGTGGTGTTATGCATAATTTTCTTAGTTTTTCTTGTAAAATTTTGTGGATAAGATCTTAGTCGTAGCTTCAAGCCTTTCAGTACATAAGGTGAAAGCACATGGTATTGCATGCACACGCATGTTCGTGCTGCAAATGTACCGGAATAAATGAAACAGTGGATAAGAAAAGCAACGGTAGGGTTAAGTGTAGTAGACAATATTCTGAACGTTCTCAACTTCAACCTTTTTTTTTTCTTTATATGTCTGCTGGGCAACCGATTTAATAAGGCCCTTTTAATGTGAGTTCAAAATGGTTTTCAATCACAGTCTAGAATGAAGTATCTCATTGTTACATGAAGGAAAGACTAACCATGCTTCTCGTAAAATGAGTAATGAAGAGAATGTTCAAAATGATTAACTCTCATTCAAATTTGAACTCAAAAGAAGAGAATGCTATATGACAAAACTCATATACATATATGTGGATGTGTGCTTTTTTAGTATGTATGTCTATATGCACTAACCAATGCACACTTTAGTTATTTTATGTATGAAGTTTTCTATGAAACTGATGGCACAAAATAAATTTTCCCTCTCGGCATTCTTTTGGACAAGATCATGTTGCTTGGATGACACACTAACTAGGAAGAGTTTTAGGTTTCAGGCACAATGAGGTGACTTTGTATCCGTACCTCTGATGCGTAGTCAACAGTTATTTCGCAATTCGTACTTTTTTTTTTCTATGATACATGGTAAAAAGCAGGCACTGGCGATAAATTTATTTGTGCATTAAAGTTTTGACAATGTACAGTAGATGCCACTTAGGCTACGTAATTTAGTAAGCAATGCTTGGGACAAATGCAATTGTATGCTTTGTTGATAACATCCGTCTTGATGTTTCCCTATTACTCATTTTCCACCGTGGACAAGTTGGTGCTTTGGAGCTTATGCGTCAGTTATCTTGTACTGGATCTTCTTCTTTTTTCCATTAATCTTGTCATGAGTACACAATAACTAGCCACTCATGTCTGCCTATTGCATACTGGGAATCAGTTGGTGTATTATTGTCATTCTTATATGTTACGCCCCTAATGACTTCCTAGTTGGCTATAACTTACCTGGGCATTTTGACTGCCTTGTGTATATATTGAACCATTTTGGAGGGTCTTGTACAACATCAGAAAAAATGTAATTCTTGGCCTAAAATCATGTGAAATGGGACACATTTTACCATAATTCTGGGTCTTTTATTGAATTTGCCGGTTATTTTTTTTTTTGGTAATACATGGGTTGGAAGTGCTGGAATATATTATTTTCTCCGATACATGGACCAATTGATATATATTGGATAAAGAGAGGGGAACTGAATAGTGGAAGCACCTTTTTCCCTCAAGTCAATTAGAAAGCTCTGTTCTGTGTGGCATCAATATGTTACATGTCAATAGATGCTTTTCCTCGGTGGCTGTATGTTTATGCTTCTAACATGAAAATTTTCTCATCTGCTTGCAGTACTATATGGAATTCAAGCGCAGTGGGTTGCCAGTAACGAAGTATACTTGCATGGCCCTTATTAGTGCATATGCAGCTTGCGGGCAGTTTGAGAAGGCAAAAAAGGTAATTTTGTGCGGAGTAAATTCTTCTGCAGGACTCCTGCTACTCCTAGACTTGGTAGTCCCCATACCTTAACTGGAAAGCACTGAAAGAGAAATTGTTATGATATACAAGCGTTCTGTATCTTTAGATGTTTCAATTTAACGCTTAATGCAAATAAGGTAATAAGTGCTAATTTTGCTATCGATTTAAGTTAAAAATTTTGGGAAATAATTGATGGTTATTTAATAAATGCATTGTACCCAGTCCGCTGATCTCCTGTATGTCTCACCAGCTAACTAAAGATAGGAGTGTATCTATTCTCGGCATACTGTATAACGTTCTCTTCATGGGGTATACATTTCAGTGATATCTTGTCTGTGGGTTGGTGGTGTCTTCATCCTTTTTATCTTGTTTGTAGCATCTGTTTACACCTTAGAAGATGCTAAGCTAATCTTTGTGGGAACTCTTACTTAGAGGAAAACAAAATAAAAAACTAATTTGTTAATCCTCTCTCTCTTCTTTCTTTTAGCATTTTGGGTTTTGCAGTAATTTCCAATTTAAATTTTGATCAGTACTTGTTTCCTTTCTGGGACTGTCGGCGAAAGTTGCATAGTTCCTTATATTAAGTTCACATGTAAGATTTATGTTATCGTGACAGGTACTTGAAGAGGAGGGAGTACTCTTGACAGGGTCAAATGAAATGAAGAGCGCACTTGTCTCATCTCTTGCGTCAAATGGGCAAATCTGTGATGCTCTTGAAATGTATGAGGAATTCAAGCGGGATGGCTGCAATTTGGAGCCTAAAGCTGTTATCAGTCTGATCGTAAGTCTCGCAAGGCAGCTCTAGGTAGTTATACTATGGAAAGGTGATGACATTGTTTCATGATCTCTCAGGAGTACCTTCAATCAGATGGACAGCTCAGTAGATTGCTTAAGCTGCTTGAGGAGTTAACTGATCGGCACTTCTGGCTTGATGGATGTTACAGAATTCTCCTGTATTGTGTTCGATTCAATCATTTAAGGTGCTATATGTTATCCTTGGGGTCTCGGATGTGACATTGCTGCATTCATTTGCTTATACCGTTTTCTTTATCTGATTCAGTGCTGCCGTTGATTTGCTGAAGCAACTCAAAGATCGTATCAGCAATGATGAAATGGCCATGGAAGCAATTTTTGATGAGGTTCAAACCTGCTCTATTTTATTATGCTGAAAACTCTTAATAGTTGGCTTCTGAGATTGGAAATGCAAAAGATAACCGAGAATCGTAGTTTGTATATGTTAGAAGCTCAGGGTTAATTATGCTTAGGGTACTTTTTGAGCGCCATTCTTTTGGATTCAACTGGATAAGTGGTTTTGTTCTTCCTTTCCCTCCATTTCCCAACCTCCCCCTCTCTATAGAGTCATTTTGAGTTATTTACAGAAATGGCCTTCTTTGTCTTCAGTAGCAATTGCCTGTTAGCTTGCAGAGTATGCAAAATTTGACCGATGCATGCAAGGATGCTGGAATATATCAATCACTGCCTCTCTATCTTCTTTCTGCACCCTTGCAGGTGTTCTTCAGCATTTTGGAAGAGACAACCCGTCTGCAGATGGGCTTGGACTTGCTTCAAGTAATCAAGAATGATCTTGGCCTTGCCCCTTCACGAAAGGTTCTCGATGCTCTTCTCAGTGCTTGTGTCAGTACGAGAGACCTGGATAAGTCTCTCTTGATTTGGAAAGAATATCAAGCAGCTGACCTCCCTTACAATATTCTGAGTTTCTTGAGGTGATATTCTTAATTACTCACTCAAGCTCCCATTAATCTGTCTCATTCAAGTGAATCAGATTTAAGTTGTTTAATCCTTGGCTATCATACGAGTTACCGACTGTATTTGGCGAGATTTTCAAGCTTGATGTGGACATCTGTACTTTATGAACATTGGTAGGATGTATCAAGCCCTTCTGGCTTCTGGAGACCTCAAGTCTGCAAGGATTGTGCTGAGCAAAATGCGCAGGAACGATCCCCATGTGCGCCTCATCATCCAAGAATCCCAAAGGGTATATGCCGAGATGGCATCTGAGAAAAAGACGGAGGAAAACCGAAAAACAAAGGTGACAAAGCATAACAAGTCGAAGGTGAAAAGGTAAGTACTAGGACTAACCGCATTCCTTTTCCTAGTACTCTGTAGTTCCTAGGTCAATAGCCTCTTGTACATGTATGCCTTGATTTTGATGTGATTTTAGGGTAGCATCATCCTCGGACGCTCTCGTGACAATTGTCACGGGATTCCCTCGTTCGTTCGTCTGTCCTTGTGGTTACTAATATATCGAAAAGTTGGGAATAGCAGCACGAGAGATCTCTTAACTTTTTTCCAGTTGTGCAAATGTCATCTTTGAATTTTATTTTTTTTCACGAATTGGGTCCTCGGATTTTGATGATTGATTTCGTTTTGGTCCTTTCGTAAAATAGGAAGGCAATTGCGTAATTTACTAACTAATGGTGTGAAGTGAAAGTGAAGATAATTATCGTTATATCTAAGTATTTACCTAACTTGTCATATCTCAGCTTTCACCTTTGCAGCTCTATAGTTTCTAATAATTCTGAGAATTTACTAAGTTATGGGGTATTTGCCAATAGATACTTGTGAATGCGATTATCGTACGAAATGAAGACGTCATATTTCGTTGCAAGAGTTACTTTGTCAGCGGTTGAAGGCGAAGGACATTCAAGAACATAATGCCTTTGTGAATCTACGCTCTGATTTACCAAATGGAACAGTAAAAAAGAAAACATTTGAGTAACAAAAATGGAAATGATGGATCATATATATTACGAATAATGTCACCGGTGGTCTTTCTATTCCGGGCTAAAGCTCATTATGATACCTATACTTTCAAAAATAATCCACCGATAATCCTTTAATTAAATTTGATCGTACGAGTGACTGTTGAGTTGACTATCGAAGTGTCGGGTTGGCTCATCGGAAAACACCGTGTATCGCGATTTGATTTGCGCATGCGGGGATGATTTGGCTAATGTGACGTCTCTATGTAAAATCTGTTGAAAGAAACGGGAGAAAGATAATCTATTTAAACATATGACTTGTCCGAAATCCTCTATGTTAAATAATACATGTTGACAAACACGAACCTTAAATTCGCAGTCTTTTTTGAACATGAATTGTCCGAGGGTGGTTTCAGCTCCTGTCGAAAACTTCGTATCCTCGTCGTTCGGGTTTCGACCGGGCACTGGTCAGAAGGAATTGGCGACGAGGATGGCTTGCCGGCACCGGGCCCTCGCCTGCTCCACCCTCTCCGCCAGCGTCTCCTCTCTCACCGCCGCCCTCACCATGGCCAGGTCCATCTCCATCAGCCGCAGCACCCTGAACAGCTCCGTCACCACCCTCTCCTCCACCTCCCCTCCCTCCCGCAGCGCCTCCGCCTCCTCCCTCGCCCTCCCCGCCACCATCTCCCCGGCCTTCGCCAGCAGGTCCGCCGACCCGAACTCCCGCCCCATCAGCCCCTCCAGCTTCTCCAGGAAGTCCGCGATCGCGTGGCCCTTGGGCCTCGACGTGTCGATCACCTTCGTCCGCCTCCACCCGACCTCCATGTTCGGCGGCTCCGGCCGGGACAGGGAGGGGCGGGGCCGGCGGTCGCGGACGATCTCGGAGCGGCGCCGCCGCTCGATGGGGAACTTGTCGGGGGCGATGGTGGCGTCGGAGGTCGGGGAAGGGGAGGGGAAGTCCGGCGGGGCGGAATCATCGGAGGTGCATTTGAGGGTGAGGAGACGGCGGCTGCGGTGAGGGCGATGGAGTGGCCGGGGCGGCGAGAGAAGGGGAGTGGAGTTGCAGAGGGAGCGGAGCTGAGCGGCCATGGGAGAAGAGCTTGGGAAGCTTTCGAGGAAAAAGGAGAGGGAGATGGATAAGCTTTTCGGGATATTTTCATTCGGTTAAATATTTAGTTATTTTCGGCAATAATTTGTCATAAAACAAATTACTGATCACGTAGATTTTGTCCCCACTTGATGTCATAAATATTTTAATACTAATCGAAATTACTTTTTCGTGGGTTAATACCATGAATTCCAAACTGATATACCTGTGATAAGTTTATCCCAATTAATTTTTTGACCACAAAAAATTTTAAATCGGTACATTTGTGATAAATTTATCTCAAATTAATTTTTTGACTACTAAAAACCTCAAACCGGCTAGGAAGCACGGACACGCTATTTTTGCTTCCGAATCGGTGTCCGACACGTGTCGCGTGTCCGACACGCTTCAACACGCTTCCGACACGCTCGGACACGCGGTCAACGCGTGTCGGAGATCCGACACGCGGTCAATGCGCCCGACACGCCGGTGACACTTGAGTCGGGAATCCGACACGCGATTTTCGACACGCACTGCGTTAATTTTACAAATTTCCAAAATTTTAGGGGCCAAAATGTAAATTTATAAAAAAAAAAAGTAAAAAGAAAAGCAGAGAAAGGCTAAAGCTCGATTACTGTTGTGTTCTGTCTGCCCTAAGCTTCTTTCCTATGCCGGATCTCCTCAAGACCCTTTCCTCCGCCGCATCTCGCTTTGCGCTGGCCACTGGGTACCGTCTGCTCCCCACCCGCCACCAAATTAGCCTTCAACGCCGCCGCTCAAGGCCTACCCAGGGCCTGTGCCGCCGCCGCCTCAACCTCCCTTCGAGGGGTACCAGTGATATTTCGCCGGAGGGTATCCTCCACCACCGACGTCGCCTCCTCGTTACCCCACCACCACCATCGCAGCCAACGTCGTTCCCCTTTTGCAGTGCTGGTAATGATCACTCTCTTTAAGTAGTTTCGGTCATTTTGTCCCTTTTCTTTTTTACCTTCAGAGTCTGTGATCCTCCCATTTCTGAGGAAGATTCTGTGGGCGAAGATTCTTTGGGCTTCGATCAGAGTTTGGATGAAGCTCAAAAGCAAGGCAAGTTCCATTGGCGATGATGGCGTGAATATAGGAATGGTTTTGGTGGTGCTGTGGAAAAATTTGGAGGGCTCTCTATAGGTGTTTGTGCTGGGAATACAGAGCCATGAGTCGTCAATATTTATGTGCGTTTGTGTGTTGTGTACTTGTGTGTATGCCGGGTCCAAGATATGCTGATTTGACTGTGTCCATTCCAAGTTGTGCTACGGAAGAAGTCTCTCAAGTTTTCAGTCCGCACGATTTTTTCCTCTTTGAGGCAATTCTTTTTTTTTATCGTCTGTAATGTATAATATTCTTCATTCTCATTATTTTCCGAACAATTTTCAATCTAAAAAAGTTTAGTGCATTAACATGCTGAATCTGTCGAAGAGGCCTCTGCCTCCTCTGGTTGTGAATCTGTGATCCCCCATAGGGAGGATTGCAAGTCTGAGAAGTCTAGAATACAAGACATGCTGCCTCTATTCACCGATTTTGAATAGTTTCAACTTTCAAGTTCATTCTGTATGCTTTGCCATGGAGAACTTAATCCACTCAAACTTTCTTTTGGTAATCTGATTCTCGCTTATCAGTTTCCATGATTTTAAAATTCATTGATGCTATAGCGCTTCCTTCTCCTTGTATTCCTTCGAGTGAATAGCCAGAAACTTGGAGATAACGTTCTTTGTGATCACTGATCATTGCTTCAATCTCTTTTTACAACTGTTTCAACGATTGTTGATTAAGCCATGGCACCTGTTATGTATTTCATTCTTTAATGAAGGGTTAAAGATTTCATGACCTTGTCCTTACTGAATTTGTTTTTTAGAGATCGTTTGAGCAAGCTTAACTTGTTTCTGTTTGTCGGAATTTTTGGATAGTTCGAGAGCAATTATTTTGCTATCCAGTAACTGATATTAGAGCAAGGTTTCAAGTGTCCATTTTGAGTTGCATCAATTCTGCCTTTCATTTGTCCTGCTAGAGCCCTTATTATTATATCAATATGTGTTTATTTGTAGTATATATTAAATTTATGGTTCTTGTAATTGTATTTTTTGTAGAGTGATTTCAAGCATGGATAGTAGCACTTCTAGTACACAAGGGCCTACGGCTACATCTACCAATGAAGATCCCAATAAACCACTATGGAGGTATATTACTAAGTTAGATACTCATAGTGATGCGGGGGGAAATTTACCTTGGAAATGCAGTTATTACGAAAAGGATTTTAGGAGTTCATACACGAGAGTTAGGGCCCATTTGTTGATGATAGGTGGAAAAGGAATTGGAAAATGTGAAAAAGTAGAAAAAAAAGATCTTTTGGAGATGGAAAGACTAGATGAAGAGATCAATACCAGAATAGCGAATATTGCACCTAAAAATGTACCTTTGCCCCCTTCGAGTTTATCAATTGGTGGTGGTAGTGGTGGGATAGATTTATCCTTTGACTCCAAAAAAAGGAAGATTGGAAGTAGGAGTGGAGGATCACTTGAGAATGCATTTAACATGACTCAAAGGGAACATTTAGATCATGAAATTGTTATGATGTTTTATTCGGCGGGATTGCCGTTTAATCTAGCAAGGAACCGTTACTTTCAATCCGCTTTTACTTATGCCGCTAATCATAATATTGCGGGGTATGTACCACCAAAATATAATTTGTTGAGGACCACTTTGTTGCAAAAAGAGAAGGCAAATATTGATAGGTTGTGTTCACCTATTAGAGACATGTGGAGGGAGAAGGGTGTAAGTGTTGTGAGTGATGGATGGAGTGACTCACAAAGGAGACCACTTACTAATTTTATGGCGGTGTCAGATGGAGAACCTATGTTTATAAAATCATTTGATTGTTCGGGAGAAACAAAGAATATGCATTTCATTTTTAACTTGTTGAAAGAAGTAATCAATGAGATTGGCCATGAGAATGTGGTCCAAGTAATTACGGATAATGCGTCAAATTGTAAGGGTGCGGGATAACTCATTGAGCAAGAATTTCCATCCATTATTTGGACGCCTTGTGTGGTGCACACCCTTAATCTAGCTTTGAAAAACATTTGTGCCACAAAGAATGTGGAGACCAATCAAGTAGTTTATGAGGAATGTAGTTGGATTTCAGATATTGTTAATGAAGTTATGCAAATCAAACATTTCATCATGAACCATTCCATGAGATTAGCAATATACAATGAGTTTGTCAACTTGAAGTTGCTTTCCGTAGCGGATACACGTTTCGCTTCGATGATTGTGATGCTTAAGAGGTTTAAGTTGATAAAAAGTGGTCTTCAAAGCATGGTTATATGTGACAAACGGAATATCTATCGAGATGATAATCAAGGAAGGGCTAAGTTTGTCAAGAAGAAGGTGTTGGATGATTTTTTGTGGGATTCAATTGATTATATACTTTCCTTTACGGCTCCTATTTATGACATGCTTAGAATTTGTGATACCGACAAGCCATGTCTTCACTTAGTTTATGACATGTGGGATTCAATGATTGAAAAAGTGAAGAAAGCTATATATGAGCATGAAGTAAAAAGGCTAGATGAAAAGTCTACATTTTATGAGGTGGTTCATACAATTCTTGTGGATCGTTGGACTAAAAACAACACTCCACTTCATTACTTGGCACATGCCTTGAATCCTAGATACGTTCTACAATTGTATGAGATTATTACTTTATTAGTTGTTCTTTCTTTGACATGATAATATAATACTCATCTTACTTATTATGGTTTTCTATTTTTATTTTATTTTGTTAAATAAGGTACTATAGTGATCAATGGCTCAATGAAGATCCTTCACGAGTTTCTCCACACAAGGATAATGGGGTCATGCAAGAGACGAAAAAATGCTTTAGGAAATACTTTCCTAACTTGGATGAGCGCACCAAGGTGAATTTGGAATATATAGATTTTGCATGCAAAAATGGGGAGTTTAGAGAATTTGATTCCATTCATAGTCGGTATTCCATGGATCCTAAGGCTTGGTGGGTTATTAATGGTGGAAGTGCACCTATGCTTCAAAGCATAGCCTTAAAACTTCTTGCACAACCTTCTTCTTCATCATGTGCCGAGAGGAATTAGATTACTTACTCTTTTGTGCACTCGATAAGCAGAAATAAGATGACCCCAAAACGTGCAGAGGATTTGGTTTTCATTCATAGTAATCTTCGTCTTCTATCAAGAAAAAGCCCACAATATGTACGAGGAGAGACCAAGATGTGGGATATTGGTGGAGATGCATTTGACATATTTGAAGATGTTGGAGTGCTTGAAGTTGCAAATCTTTCACTTGATGAGCCAGAGATGGAGTCCGATGTACTTTTAAAAGAAGTGTATGATGTAGATGAATGACTTGTTATATTTGATGATCAAGTGTGGATTGCTTTTTTTGTTTTTTTGTTTTTTTTAAATGTTAAATTTGATGGTGATTTGTGGATTGCTTGTTTTATTTTCTCCAAGTTTTATGGATTATTGGAATTGAATGTAGTTGAATTTGTTAAATTGAAACAATGAATTATATTAACAAATGGTGGCTTAATGGTGGCTCCTTTTTTTATTATTTATTTATTTGTGGATTTGAATCAAATTAATTTATCATGTATATATAAAAATTTACTTTTTATATACAACGTGTCGCAACGTGTCGGAATTATGTATTTTTGAGAAATAACATGTCACGTGTCGTGTCGCGTGTCGCGTATCGGTGCTACTTAGCAAACCGGTATGCTTGTGATAAATTTATCGTACGTTAAATTGAATTAATATCACGAAAAATCATCTGTGATAAACGGAGGGGTAAAATACCAAAATAATACACCCGTCAATTATTTCATGTCATTCAACACAGCAATTTGATGGTGAAATTTAACACAAATTAACGGAGGATAAATTTATCACAATTATACCAGTTTTTGGTTTTTTGTGATAAATAAATTAATTTGAAATAAATTTATCACAAATATATCAATTTGGAGTTTTTCGTAATATTAACCATTTACTAAAGGGAGAATGGTACTTACTTCTCCGTATAAAAATGCAAGTGACTGTATATTATGAATTAAGTTATTCGAATTATTTGTCGACTTTTTCTATTGTTCAAAAGTAATTTTTCTGTTATCAGTGATTAATAGTTTTACAAAGTAATTAGTTACCTCCCAGGGTCCAAAGTAAATTTTTTTTTTCCGGAAGGTCCAAAGTAAATTTAGTAGGTGAGTTTTAATTGAGATTAGTGACTCGTTAAAGTAGAAAAGTGGATTGAAATATATCATAAGAAATACCTCGTTCAAATTGAATGCTAATTTTCTCATTTTTGTTGTTGTCCTTTTTAAGGTTCAATTTGAAGTCAATAATTTGAAAAAAAAAATTCTAATTTTCATCATGTAACAAAAAAACAATCCCGCTATCTACAAAACTGTTTAGTAGGTGACAATGGCAATAAAATTACGAAAATACTATTCAAACTGTTGATTTTTACGAAGCAAATGAACCCTAAAGTTTTGCAGACATGGCTGTGCTGCCAGTCGACATTGCAATCATGACGATAGAGCTCGTAATTAAAGTCCCAAGTCGGATGTCAACGAAAGCTAATTTTCTAAAATGTACACTCGTTTGATTCATAGGGAGTACAACAAAATTAGGAAAAAAAATTTACCAAAATTTAAGAAAAAAAATTGGACAAAAAACATGAAAGTTTAAAGACCAAAATATAAGAATTAAGAGCACATCATGGTCTAATTCGTAGGAGCTCTCCTTTCTTTGCAGACACCAAAATTTTCCTCGTCCCGCTCGCTGTTCGGGCGTTCACCGCGGCGCCCACTGCGCCGCGTCCCGCCGGCTTGCGCCTCGGCGGACTCGGGCTCGAGGGGAAGGGAATAGGCGGCGGATCGGACGATGGCGAAGACCGCGCTCGGGTGCGAACCGGTGGTCGGGACTCTGACCTCGTCGAAGAAGAAGGAGTACAGGGTCACCAACAGGCTCCAGGAGGGGAAGCGCCCCCTCTACGCCGTCGTCTTCAACTTCATAGACTCCCGCTACTTCAATGTCTTCGCCACCGTCGGCGGCAACAGGGTACTCCCCAAGCTCTCAGCTTTATGCGTTTTTGTCTCTTCTCGCGCACCCACAGCAGCTTAACTAAAACTGGGTTTTTGGTGGCATTTTTAATTTTGACCTGGTCAATAGAATTTGGGTAGGACAATCGTTTAAAGACAATTACTTTGGAGCAAAAAAAGTGGTTTACTTGTTCTGTTGTTTGTTTTTCCCAGGTTACTGTCTATCAGTGCCTCGAAGGGGGAGTAATAGCTGTGTTGCAATCATACATTGATGAAGATGTAAGACCAAACAACTTGTAGTGATATTGCTCTGGTGGTTTACCCTTTGTGGATAAATTTTACATTCCGTATGAATAATCTATCTAATGGAGCCTTGGGACTTCCATGTGCTATGTAGATCAGAAGGACGAGTCGTTTTACACGGTCAGCTGGGCATGTAATATCGATAGAGCCCCGTTTGTGGTGGCTGGAGGAATCAATGGTATCATCCGTGTGATTGATGCTGGCAATGAGAAGATACACAGGGTACTTTTATTTCCTTATTTACGAACCATATAAAGCTGCGCAATCTCGACATGAACATGAATAAAGTCATTCTCTTGAAGATCCATGCATGGTTTTGTAGCCCTTCTGGAGCTTCGAAATCCGTCAGACGACCTTACTTGTTGCCAATAATTCACGAAAGATAGTTGTTTTATGGAGGAATGGAGATACTTATTTGCTCTTCATTTATCTTTCCTATTTCATTCCTGTGCAGAGTTTTGTAGGCCATGGGGATTCGATAAATGAAATCAGGACTCAACCATTGAAACCATCCCTCATCGTGTCTGCTAGCAAAGTAATGTCACAGATCTCTGTATTTTGCACGTCTGGAATTCTTTTTCTTCTAGTCTAATTGGTTAGTGTCCTACTGAAAAAAAATCTTTTCTTGCAAGATTAAGTCTTGACCTGCCAAGGCTCCCATGTGACCTGTACATTATGCTGGTTATTGCTTATGCCCTTGATCTGAATTGTCCAGGATGAATCCGTTAGGCTCTGGAATGTTCATACAGGAATTTGTATCCTGATATTTGCTGGAGCCGGGGGTCATCGCAATGAAGTTTTGAGTGTGGTAAGTCTCGACTGCATAGATTCTTATGTTCTATTCTTCTGCAGGCCCCAAGAGTCAAAAGAGAATTGAAGAAATCTATTTACTTATTCTTTTGCTATGTTGTTGCGGCATTATGTTGGCTTTTGTAGGACTTCCATCCTTCCGACATGTACCGTATTGCAAGTTGTGGTATGGACAACACGGTTAAAATCTGGTCAATGAAAGGTAAAGTTTGTGCTGGCTATGTACAGTTTGCTCCTAGTTGGCGATGCTTAAAACACAGGACCTCTATACGTTGCACATGAAAATCTTTAGACGAACGATGCATTTTTTAGGGTAGGTTGCTTTTGATTTAAGGAGAAATATGTTCCTACTGTTGTGTACTGATGGATCTAACATTAAATGAGTTGTTGTACCGCATAGAGATAGCAGCTCTTAAGCTTAAAGGAAGTTATATTTGCCGGCTAGTGTTGTGCATTCTTCCAGTTTCATAAGAAGTTGTAGAGATTGCGGCTCATGCTGGTACACTTCTTAAGTTGTTTATTTGTCCTATTTCATAGGAATTTTTGAGCTCGTGAAAATGTTTAATCGCAATCTAGTGCACTCTGCCTAGACCTTTAAGCCCACTTGATCATTTTATTGACCTTGCTGCAGAGTTCTGGACATATGTGGAGAAGTCATCTACATGGACCGATCTTCCTTCGAAGTTTCCCACAAAATACGTGCAGTTTCCAGTGAGGAGTTTTTCTAGTTAATTTTGTTTGCTGCATGACAACGTGTTGTTTAATCTGACATGTTTGTAATAATATTTCAGGTGTTCATAGCTCCAATTCATTCAAACTATGTTGACTGCAACAGGTGGCTTGGTGATTTTGTTCTGTCAAAGGTAAAGTCCTTGATTAAGCTAACCAATATGAACCTTTGATCAGAGTCTCAAGGATCTTCCTTTCTCAGCCTTTGGAATGTCTTCACTGGGCATCACTATCAATTAAAATGTACCCTTATCATTTGTGTTGCATTTTCTGTTGCGAAAACAATGAAATGAGATAAGAGAGCTTGGGAGCATGCTCTTCTTTTTCTCAATAATCTTTCACTTTGCGAGTGTGGACTTCATGGTCACATATGGTCAAAGCTTTTGAGCCTGGTTCTCTATATTAGAGTCATCTTCGTGTTTTTCTCTTCACCCTCTCTCTTTGAACTCTATTTGATTTGATTTTCTTTGATCAATTTTTACATTATCGTGCAAATTCTAGTCTATTGGACAGTGTGCTTATATTTTCCCCCTTGTGCCTCTAGAGTGTTGACAATGAGATTGTGCTTTGGGAACCTAAAATGAAGGAACAATCTCCAGGGGAGGTTAGATCGTGCATCCTGAAATGGTTTTCCTTCTAAATCAATAGAAAACTTGATCATTGAATTATTTCTCTATATGGTGGGCTCAGGGGTCAGTGGATATCCTTCAGAAATATCCAGTTCCAGAGTGTGACATTTGGTTCATCAAATTTTCCTGCGACTTTCATTATAACTCGATTGCTATAGGTACCTTAAAACCCATCATCCTTCAGCTTCGGCATATTTGAGTTCCATTTGCAATCTTACAGTTCCTTTAATTTGCTTTTATCACTTTGCGGTCAATAATCTTTAGCATAAGTATATACAACTGATCTAGTCATGCTTCACTTACTTTCTTCGATTCAACAAGTGTATTTAACTTTCAAGATTTTAGTCGATAAGGGGAATCACTTTTGTCTTGATCACATGCCAGGAAATAGGGAAGGGAAGATCTTCGTATGGGAGCTGCAGAGTAGCCCTCCTGTTCTAATCGCAAAGTACGGATGGCTTTGCTTTGTTTTCGTTTATCCTTGTTTTAGGAATTCGTGATTGGCACTTGTATCTTTATCCCCACTGCTCAATCATGTGTCAGGCTGTCTCATGCTCAATCAAAATCCCCAATCAGACAGACTGCCATGTCATTTGATGGGAGGTAACTTAGATCTATCATTACGAGGAAATGCCAGAAATCTCTCTTATGGTTTTGACTTCTCAGAGTTTTTTTGTTCTTTCACAGCACAATCCTGAGCTGCTGCGAGGATGGTACTATATGGCGCTGGGATGCTATTGCAGCATCACCATCCTAATCCTTCTATGGGACAGAGAGCGGAAAACTTGTTTTGTAATTTGTGAATCCCTCTTGTGTGGGCATGTCCTCTATTATGCATCCGCTAACCAGGAGCTCCTTCAAACTCTTAGTATGATGGAGACTCAAATAGCATCACCGCACGGATGCAAGTGGACAACTGCTTCATGGTAATGAGGAGAGTAGGTAGGTGATTTGGTTGTGCATCAGTCTGAACGATTTATAAAGTTACTTTTTGGTGTCAAATGAACTCTGAATCATTTCAGTTCGCAAACTGGGATTTTTACCCTAGAAACATGCAGTTTAATCTATCATCACTTCCTGAGTGGGGCCTCCGCCCAATGCACTTTTGTTAAGACGAGAATGAACAAAGCCACAGGTCAGGTACAACCGTATCAGGCCAATTACAAAGAACAATCATCTAATCTTCACCGGATGTAATTTCTCCCTCGCTGGTAGGCTCTTTGCAAATATAGCCAGCCCGATTATAAGCGACAAACTGTGCCCAAATTTACTATTACACGATCAAATACCTAATATAGGCAATGTATAATTATTCAGTAAGTAATCGGGATATAGGGATGCCAGAGACGCCGGCCCAGAAAAACTTCTTTCTTTTGAATGCCGTTAAGTGCCAGAAATATAGCTGTGCACGCTGAAGCAAAAGGATCTCACAGATTTTGAGAAAATCCCACTTGATCTCATTCTCCAGAAGAACGGAACATGGTGTATAAGGAGAAACATAAGGACAAAACTGATATTACAAGTCCTTCCTTTATGTCTCGGGACACGTTCCTTGTCATGACAAAATTCTGTATACGGATCAGACATCTTACTTTGCCCGATTGCTATTCCACACAAACTAGACATGTACGGGGCAACATATTTGTATACTGTACACAAAAAGAATGGGCATACACTATACACTTGAGATCCTCTTCCGTCAAAATTGCAAAGCAAGGGTGTGAAAGTGTCGATTAAATATTCGTCCTCAATTGCTTCAAAAATCTCTGGATATGTTCAAGATTCTGACTGAGTTGTTCAACATCGGCAATATGTTGGGTAGAAGCACCTGAATTACCCAAAGCAGTCAGGAGAGCAGTGCACTTAGCTTGCGACTCTAAAACTGTCTCCTCAAGTGAAGCCACTGTTGAGGGAACCGTAGGAGGATCGTTAGTCATATAAGATGGAGAAGTAAGACTGATGCTGGCAGCACTGCTACCCCGGCTGAGTATGCCTGGAGTAAGGATCCTTTCAAGACCCTGACTTCCTGCAAATTATTAGTTCTGAAATCAACACAAGCACGTCCAAAAAATGGTGCAAGCAAACCATGTGCCCATGTAACATTGCATGATACAGCCTGGTTCAGCCCTATAGATTCATGCCTCAATTAGATATTGCCCAATTTCAAACTATAAGATAAGCTATGCGAGTTCTCTGAGAATACCAGCATTTAGAAGCAGGACTCAAGAGGATGATAAAGATGCCACACTAATGTGTACACAAACATGTCGTGCATACTTCTATCACAATGCAATACACTAGTTTCCGCCTAGAATTTTAGGATTTCAGAAATCGATCTAGCTCGTTTTGTCAAAGCGGCATCCTAGATGCCACTCTCGAAGATTCTGGATAGTCTGATCCACACATTCATTTTTTGATAACCAATGGTTCAGAGCCCCGACCCCCCCATTTATCCTCTATTTATCCTCTATTTTACAACTTGGTACAGGTAGGACTTATGTAGTACGATTAAATAGAGTCCAAGATAAATTGCAGATTTCCAAACATAATGACCACTTCTTGCCTCTTGCCATGTCCCGTCTTATAAAACCCCCTAAAAACATCCCTTTTCTTAAGAGAGAGAGAGAAGCGTTGCATAATAACCAAAATAGAAAGATGATAGTATGACTCCTGAGAAGGAAAATCTGAAGGGAAAATGACACAAACAGTCCCTGAACTTTGACTCAATATGCAATTTAGTTCCTAAACTTTTAATTTGTTCAATGTAGTCTCTAAACTTTAACCCAATGTTCAATATAGTCTATGAACTTTCAATTTGTTTAATGTGATCCCCGAACTTTTGGTAGCTGTTCAATATAGTCTCTGAACTTTATAAAAATATTCAATGTAATCCTTCCATTAATTCAAGTTCATATTATACATTTTCATGTAGTTCAGAGATTAAATTGAACACGTACCAAAAGTTCAGGGACCACATTGAACATTAGGCTAAAGTTCATGGACTACATTGAATAAATTAAAAGTTCATGGACCAAATTGCACATTAAGCCAAAGTTCAAGGACTGTTTGTGTCATTATCCCAGATCTGAATAATATATGCTCCAGAGGACTTCAATTAATATTACCAAGGTTGCTTAGCTGGTCTATGGCAGCCTGACCAACAGAATCTTCCAGCTTCAGCACACGCAGGACTCCAGCAGTAATTCGTCCCATCGAATCAATTTCAGATTTGCACAGAAAGGCGAGATGTTTAAGCTCATCCCGGGAGACAACTGCTTCAATCTGGAAAAAAGGGCTTCTCAGCAGAAAAGTACGGAAAACAGAAAGAGATGTGGTTCAGTATATTTACCGGTTTCTTGACTGAAAACTTCAAATTTTCAACCATCCACTTGGCCATTTCACTATCTACATCATCCTCAGAGATTACCATGCGAACTTCAAGATTTATGCCCTCATTCATTTGAAAATTTTCTTTAATCCCATTTGAATGTACACCAGCTACTAGGATTTCCCCCTGGTATTGGGGCTTCAGGGTCTGCAGGCCTTCAATATCTATCTGCAAGGGCAATCAGAGTCGTTGGCAACATAACAAACTTCACGCAGATTTTCCAAAAGCTGTCCACCAGTTTCGATAATCGTAACTGAAATAAAGAATATAACAACAGATAGAAAATGTCAATCCACCTACCGGCCCATTTATAATTTAAACACTAAATCATTTTCTGTGATTTTGAGCCAAAGTGATTTCCCAACTCTCAAATACTTATCAAACTTAGATGTTCTGATGATAATTTGTGCCATTCGAACATCTTTAATCTAAAACAGACTTCCCCTTTAATGCATTAGGACCAGTCCACTGTGAATTTACTCATGTTCGTAATAAAAGGTATGAGGAACATACCGTCTTCCTATGGACTAGGATGGATCCAAATTTAAGGAAATTTCAAGAATGATAAAAAGTACAAGCACATAAGAAGCTGACCTGATCTAAGTCTTCCCATATAAAACTGATAGTTAAAGGAAACAGATGGATACAGCTTCAGATAAAGCAAGATGACCTCACACGTAACAGACAAATGTAAGCATCAAGTGACAAGACACAGAGACCGGACCAAGTTCGTTTTTAACACTAAACTTTGATAGCTACATTATGCAATATACATGTAAAAAGGCATAATTCCAAGCACTGCACCTAGAAAGTTTAGATAAGATTTCTCAGGTGCATCATGACCCAACAGACAAGTTTTGGTATTTTCTCAAAAGTACTTGCCCAGCCAATGTTGGCAAGAAAGGCTTGAATCAAACAGGATTGCAAGAAAATATTAAAGTAAATAATGGTTATTAATTTTCCTTCAGCTAGCAACTAAAAGCCCATTGATAAACTAAAATTGTTGGTACAAGTTGAAAAATCCATATTTTTACTTACAATGACCGACTCCAAAGGCAACTTCCACGCTGGATTAGATCTTTGTTTGCAACTAATTCCGTTCTTCGATTCGCTTTTAGCTTCTATTCGCAAACACTTAAAAGACGTGTGCCAAGACCTCTCTTCTCGTCCGACATCTGTGAGATTGTTATACTGCCAACTTTCGGCCATCTCTTGAGGACCTTCTAAAGCAAAAAGCCAGTCTTTCAACTCTACAGATATGTCAAAATTATCTGGCTTTGCTGAGTGCAGAAAACCATTGTCTTTTCCATCTCCTGAAATTCCAACACGGCAGATAGACTAGATATAAGTCAAGTGCCGTAATTATGAGTAAAAAACATATGATATGGTAAAAGGATAACCAATTGCAAAATCTTTTCATACTCTTTTCTAGATCATCTGCATTAAGTGGTGATGCCTTAAATAGTTTGGCTAGAGGCCCAGAGGACAAATTATCCAACCCTTTCAACAGTCCTTCTCCAGGACCACCATCTGGACCAAGTATTCCAAATCGATGCAGCAGGGACTCGGCATAGTTCATTCCACCACCAAGGCGAACACCAGAAATGAGAGCTGACACATTTAAACTACGACACTCTACGTCATCCTCATCGAATGGAATCACTTGCACAGTACTTATGTCGAGAAATGGAACTGGATACGGTTGATGCTTGCTTTTGTTATTTATCCACAAGACAGCTCTTAGTTTAGGGGTTTCACCCCCCATAACCAGATTACCATTGTCCTCAGTACTCAACACCAAGCCATTCTGATCACCCAAATTTCTCGGAGTATCCACACAATCGACCTGAATGCTCTCCCACTGTAAAGTGGATGAAACAGCAATGGCACCTCCAAGGGTTATATGAGAAACTTTGATGAAAATATTATCTCCAATGAATTGAACCAGTGGCATGTCCTCCATCACCAAGGAAGAAGACTCCAGAAATCTAAGCTGCAGATCCTTTACAGCTAAACTCACAGCAGTGTCACTGGGAACCCTGTCCACTAGCCTTCTACTAACAGCTTCAGTTCTCAATTTCCTTGCTCTGCTGTTTCTTCCAACTAGAGCAATCTTTTCACTGATTCTTCCAATATAGGTGTAGAGATCCAGCACAAAGAACAACTGCTCAACAGAAGTGTTGGATAGATACTGTTGGCATGCAACTCCCACTCTAACAATCCCACCTGGAGGAGGGACATCTGTCAAGGGTTTCCCATCAGAAGTAGCCATTGCTGCTTCAAAGCGAGCATCTTTAACCTCAACACATGGCCACGAATCTGATGTATTGTTACGAGAATGCGGTGCTTCGATGACAGCAGCACATGCTTCTAGAGACAAACACACCAGTGATGCTTCAGTGATCCATTTCTTCTGGCTAGCATCAACGGGTTGGTCATCCCATAAACAAAAGCAAGCAGGATCCTTTTCCAGGTTCAGTAGCTGCGTTTTCAGACAAGGTGATTCTGAAAATGATAAGTTTTCAATACGAAGCTTTGCTCCAGTCAAAGATTTCTGGACAATGTCTTTCCCGTTCTCAGAAGTTAAATAGTTCCCAAACTCCAACGGAACTGTAAGTTCTAACTCCTTGAGCGTAAATGAAAGGGAGTTTATGGAAGAATCAGGTAAAACAGCTCCTGGACTCACAATAATTCCATCTGCCAAAAAGGAACATATCCTTAAACAGGAATCTTCCTGAAGAAAGATCTGCCAAAGAATGGTTCAAGTCATACTTTAGAAATACTAAGGTCTATCTGCACCTGCGGCAAGTAAACTATCGAAGGCAAAGTATAGACGATTGATGAATACCATGAGAGGCTGACAGTTGATGACTGTCTCAGTTGCAAAGGAGGGTGGGGCAGGGGATGGATTGACCTGGAGAGAATACAAGCATATCAAAGGAACACCTACACTTCTCTGCCATTCATGTTCTCCCAAAGGATAAATTGGAGGACAAAAATTTTTAGCTGCAAGAAAAAAAAGCCAGCTTAAAATGACAACTAACAACCTGATGTCCATGATAATCTGGCGAGCACATGATAAAATTAACTGGTACCAAAGTCAGGAATGTCCTCAATATCTTTTGCAACAGTCAGCATTGATGGTTGAACCAAAGTGCATGGAGGGCGTGAAAAGGTGTCCCTGCAATATATTTCCTAATATAAGGCACCGTTTTGATCATCCAAAAGTACGTTAAATCAACTTAGGGACACGAGACATCATTCAAGCACTCAGTCATTTTTTGGAATAGAATTGAAGGAAATAAATTGTTTTGCAAGAGTAAAATTAAAGGTGAAGAAATTTTCCCTTGTTTGGGAAGTGAGGGAAAATGGACAAAGTAATTGTGCCTTATTTTCTCTCCATCCCTCAATTTACCTATCCCGTTCCACTCTCCCAAACAAGGCCTTAAGTTCCATACCACAAATTTATCCTTCTCCATACTTGAAAGAAATATTAACAGCATCTATTCTTAAACTAAGACCGGAAGTATTAAAGGAATTTTGAAGACATCAGTAAGAAAATTTCGAACACGTTATTTTTTCAATTCAAGGCAAAATGAGTTTGATGATTGTCATTGTGTATTTCCTGTTTCCAAAACCATATGAAGAAAGTCAACAATGTAAGTCTGACTGAAGGGTACATTTACTTTCAGAATATGTTATGGCAAATGCCAAATGGTGTCAAAACCGCCGACACAAGGAATTGAAGCTCCACCTTTATCTAGCATGTCAACTGTGAAAGTTGAAGAGCATTTCACAACAGAAACATTCCTCCAAGAAGCTATTTGCAACAAAATTATTCAACAAAATACAGGAGCTAACCTTAAGAAAAGACCACCAACCATCAATCTTGTCAAGTTATTGGCACTTTCTCCATCTGAGACACTAGCCTGCAGTCCAACATAAAATATATAATTGCAAGACAACAGACCAGCTTTAAGGCAAGCAATCCAATATAAGATCTATGAAGAATGGACAGAAACGGGCTGTTATACTTATCTATACAGGAAAAGGAAAAAAATTCTACATTTAGTCATGCACTTAAGAAATAACTAGAAAATCTCACAGAACAAATAAAAATAGAAGTGCCTGCATCCTAAAAGCACGCACCCCGAAATGTTGAAGCGAAACTTTCAAGAACCTGTTGAACAATTTGCCAAACACAGACATGCTTCAACGAAAATGTGAAATAATTAGTTCATGGGAAAGGTCTAGAACTTATTTTGCCAAATGTTTAATGTGTGACTTCCTTTTGTCGCCAATTATAGCACATTACTTGTTGCTCCTCCTTTTAACAAAAGATTGGTCTGGTCCTGAAGTTTTTCAGCTAGATGAGAGCCATAACATCTAACAACATCCATCTCCAAAATGCTATAACTTTACACTACACTTGACTTCAAAAGGCTGAATTTTGCAGAAAATTCAGCCCATTTTGACAAAATACAGAAGCCTTCATTGATTGAGAAATTCCAATCACACTTAAGCTTTAAACAGTAAATACTTAATTAGACACACCAACAGCACAAGTTCCCTAGAATTGTCAATCCAATGTTATTTAATAAACTCCTCAAATTGCCGATTCAAGATATTTTCTCTGCAAATGTACAAGACAACTTAGACAAAAGAACATGAAAAATAGAAGGAAAGCAATTAAAGTTGCAACGAGGTTCTCATACTTGTTCAATATCAACAATTAGAGACCACAATGCCTAGAGTTCAATTGTTATGTCATTTCTCACAATAAGAGTACTTTGCTAGATTGAATTTCAGCTTGCGTTATGCAATGAAGAAATGGCATCTCTAAATATAAAATCTAATGTGAAAGAAAAACAAGAAAATAATTGTAGTGCCACAAGACATACTCGAGAAAAATGGAGTGATTGCATCAAAAGTTCCAGCTGAAACCCTGCAAGTAGATATGAATGTAAGAATTATCCTAAGTTGAAGGAGAACGCCTAAAGCTGAAACGCCATTAAACTTGAGTCAACATTTCTGAGAAAACTTAGATAGGAAAAGAATTAAAGGGTTGTAGCAGAACGAACCAGCATCTTTAATGCATAAAAAAATGTGGTCCACTATAATTGATACGAGAGAGTGACCAGCTGCTTCTACAGATCGCTGTCAAGATAATATATGAAAGAAGAGATGGAGATTTTCAGCAGAGAGTAGCAACAGTCTCAAGCTTGCTCAAAATGATAGTGGTGAAATCTAAAACCTGTTGAGCCTTTAAATCCACATCTCCTCTATTGAGGCAGATGTACAGTCCAGTCAAGAAACGGAGAAGAGCACGAAGTCCTGCTCATATGATGCTAGATATCAACTCCAGCTATTTATAAGACAAGCATCACCAGGGAATAAGATCCAAGAAAAGAAAACCCTAGATACCTGGTTCACTTAGTGCAGGACAAACAGCTTCTGTAATATGTAACTGAACCTCAAGACCAAGAGGTGTATTTAGTTCTGTCCTCTTCACTGTGATCTACCATAAAGTCATAGAAAATGCATCAACATTTTAATTGTCGCACAAATTACCTTGTTAAACTCACAGAGTCAATATACGATATAAGGGAAAAATATTCATCAATTTCTAGCAAAGACAAAGTCAAAGTCGTATTACATAGGCCTCTCCTGATATTCCTTCAATAAAACGCTCCCCACCAAAGAAAACTCGCTTTGCCCCATCATCATCTCTTAGATCTGCTCCTTCTTGTGCACGTGCCAGATTGGCCTCCGAAAACATATCGGGATGAGGAAGAAGATCGATAGATAAAGATTCCCATTCAAGTTTCTGCTCAATGATCACCAAGCATCATTAGCCATCAGAGTAGAATGCACTACCACATCTTTGATCTTTGGGGGGAAAAATTGAAAGTGCTTACTTGAAACAGATAACATCCTAAGCTTTCAAAATTATTGAAAAAAGTGTATATGAATGCACACAAGAGCATTTGAGCTCATACAAACACAAGTACTTGTAAATATGGGCACTTCAGATTCAGAACATTCAATAGCTACATCTAACCATATGCCTATAAATACAGCAAACAAGTTCAGATGATAATCTCATACATAACACCCTTCGACAAAATTACAGAACAAGCTGTGCACTGCATTTGCATCTGGAGATGATTTAAGTAAATTACCTTGAATACATATATATATTTACTGTTACTGAAGAATTCACGTGCTTCCTTGAGATTAACAACCTGCAATAGTATTGTCAGAATCGGCATGAAAAATGTAAAGCCAATTATAAATTATTTATACAAGCAGACCACCTGCCAGTTTTCGTTCGTGGTGTACAGAAGAAGATTGCGTATAGTTATAGATGCCAAAGGCGATGCCCTGTGTATACAACGAGTAATTAGCATTGACAAGCGGCAAAAACACATGCCAGTCCAGAATGAAGATAAACAAAGATTGGAAATGGTTGGGATTAGCACTAGTCAGAGATAAGATGAAGCAAATCCATTTAGAGTTTATAGACCATAAATCAGAAGATTTTATCCCAAATAGCCGAACAAATATCTCCAGGGAACTCTGAGAAGTGGTAAGCAGCAGGTTATTCTATTTCCAACATTTGAGATAGAAGTAACAACAAAAGAAAAATACCTGAACATACCGAGTTAATGAAAAAATAAAGTGGAGAGCACAAATTGGGAAGAAAAGATAGTCAAGCGTCACCAGTGAACTTCGATAGTTGAGTAAAATCTACATATGCAGATCTCAACACCAAAAAAAAATTTCTTTATACAAACTGTATCTGACACATTGCATATTCTTGTCCACATTTGCATTGCCACTCCCACTCTCCTACAACCTATCACCATTATAAACTGAGAGCTCAGCATCATTTGATTGGGCTGGAAACAGGAAGTCCTTTCGCCTATTACATGAACTATAAGGTCACACCATCAACAGATGAACACCATCATTTTGGAAATAGGCTGTCTACATGTTTCATTTCACAGTCAATCCACGTGTCATAAAGTAACACGGAATGATTATGTCAAGACACCATAATATGGCATGTCATCAAAAGCATATAATGAGCTGCTATGTGATGCCTTCAGCATGATGAGAATAGAAAATATATTATTAGTTCAATTGAATTTTGTCTAGGATTAATAGTTGTATCAAGAATAATCTTTCAGTAAACACTAGAAAGAAGTACGTGAGTGGATATATATTAAGCACACAGTCCTTTATTTTAATATTTTGAACAAAACTTTCCTAAGACGTGAGACATTTAAGAAAAAAAAGTTGAAGGCACCACTTATTTAAATTGATAATTTACATGCTGTGTAGTCAATAATCCACTTTTCTTGAAAAATATTATTGCCTTCTCAAGTGATAAGTTTGGAAGTCCAAAATTTACTTGTAAGACACCAAATTAACGCATGATCGACCGACATGATTTTGACATGTAAAAGGTTACTAGAGAACACTTCTTGGTAAATCCATGTTAAGATGCACCTTTTTACTTTCAAGTTCAAAAATCAACATGTGTATTGGATAGAAATCAGATTGTACAGAAAAATATATATTTTCAACACGGATATGATTACTGCTGATCTAAACATGTCCTGTCAAGATCAAGTTGTGTTCTCAACGCATGTGTCTTGGATAAAAGTTAAATTTAGTACAGAAAAATATATATTTTCAACACAATTATGATTACTGTGGATCTAAATTTGCTAATTTTGTGTCAAGATCAAGTTGTGTTCTCATGTAATGCACAATAATATTCCACGTTGTGCTGGGCCAAGGATTGCCTAATATAGGCAAATCAATAATTATTAAATAACTACACAAAAATGAAGGGAGATACATAAAAACAAGTGCTTAAAGGTCGGAGTGCCTGATGAAGTGATCTTGTGAGAGTAGGTTTTCGAACCAACTCTGGGTAAACCATCCCATTTTAATGATATAGATTGTATTCCAGAAACAAGTAATTTCCGGTCATGGATAAGTTCTGCACTATACCTCCCAAGGAAAAACAATAACTCACCATGCAGCTCCTCCTTGACTCTTGCCACCTCCGCGAGTTTCAAGAAGAAGATTGACAGTGGTAACCTCCAAAGTCATTCCATCTGCAATCTAGAAATTTAGAAGCACAAAGTAAATATATTTTGGAGCAGTATTTCTACATTCAGCAACATTCATAAGCAACTTAAGCGCTCAAGTAGCATGGATCTATAGAGACCTTCGGCTGAATGTGATGAAGGTGGATCTAGAGAGATGGAAAATCAAGTATCTCAGAAAGTTGACTTAGTGCTACAAAGAGAATACCAGGCAGGAGAGGGAAAGAAGGGCATGGAAACATAAAGGACGAAAGGAATTCATTCTATGCAAGGGAATGAGATGCACAGCCATAAATCAGGGCATGTTCACGGAGAAGAAAATAAAGACACAGAAAAACCCAGCCCACAACACCCCACCCCAACAAAAAAAAAAAAACACTATTGAGCTCACATTCTAGACTTGTCGTTTGTCATGAAATGAAAAGCTTTTGGACGCAGACGCCTCGCCTGATTTTTAGATCGCAAAATAACTGAAGTAAGATACTGTTTTAGAATCCTGCGCTAATCATGCACATAATAGCCAAATGCGGTCAGGAAGTGAGAAGTTGGAGTAGACCAATAAGTTATGTCCATGTACTCCAAACAAAGAAGTACTTGAATGCTAGGAGAACTTTTGTAATCAAAGCGAGCCTGACCTTATCAGCAAATCCGTAACCACTACTCCATCCAGAGCCAGCAGATGATGGTGTACTGCAGAAGAATTGAAATCAAACATTGAAGTCATCCGGAAAACCAAGATCGACAAGGAGGATGATGCAATATCTCATGCGTAATGACGTCCACATTACCTACATGAAGTCCTAGACGCTTCAGCATCCGGATTCTCCTCCAGAACCAGATCAAGCCTGTCGATTTGCACCACAATTGGCTCCACCTGGACGTTGCTTACAGATGGAAGCTGTAGGAAAACAGATCAAACAACTCAAGTTAACTGTAAACGAGACTCCACTGAACCCGAAAACTTCCTAATCCAGGGGTATTAAATATAAAACTAGTTGTTAAAGGATTGCCAGGGCACTCAGTGAGCAGCAATCTCGTAGACTTCCATTGTAGTAAACATAGCAATTCCCATTTCATATGTCCTGCTTCTTCAAACATCTCTAGTAATCGAACAACAGATAGACAAGCAATTCCAAATAAAAAAAATAAAAAATAAAAAACAGGTCCAAAGAAGAGAAAACTTACGATTATCGTCAACTTGCCAACCTTGGCCGTCGTCACATTCAATGCCGGCGGCAGTCCAACACTCGAATGCAGAGCGTCTCCATTGATATCTAAAAATGCCGAAGGAGATCGTCAATCCACCAGCTCATCACGCAGCATTCCAACAAGCCATACCAAAGCGATTGGCACTCACACACTCAACAAAACCAGCAAAATCAAGACATACAAACACCGAATTGACCCGATACAGCACAATTGCCAAGCGGCGAGCAGCCATTTCCATCGATCGCGGCATCAAAACGAATTGGAGCAGAACTCCGCAACGCGACACGGGGAGAAAGTATGGGGGAGATTACCTAGATTGGAGAGCTGAACGGTGCGACCTTGCAGCCGGAACTGATCTCTGGAGAAGGACTTGAGCCAGTACTTGAGAGTGTACTCCAAGGCCCGAGCCAGTATCGACTCCATCTCTCCGAGCTCCGCCGCGATCGCCGCCGGCGAGGAACCTCCGCGCGCTCCGGGGAACTTCCGGATCCGCGATCGGGCATCCAACCGGAGACCTAATCGGGTTCGGGCTGAGGGCGGGGGGTGGGGGAGAGGATCCGGAGGCGAGAATGCTTCCCCCGAAACGTCTGGTTTTTCAGGAGAAGAAATGAGATTCTCTCTCTCTACCTTTCTCTCTCTTCTGATCTCTCAGCCGGCTGCCTGGCTGGCTGGCAGGTTAGAATCTCGGAACAGTGGCAGAAAGGGAGCGGGGGGAAGGGAGGGAGAAACGTGCGGGGGTGGGCGGCACGTGAGGGGCGGTGGAGAATGGGTTCGGACCGCTTTAACAGTCTGAAGAGGAAGCAGTGCGTTGGATCGCGGGGGACTTTGTCATGAGGCAGGATTTGTCGGTTTTGTCTGCTCTCCTTTTGGTTAAAAAAGAAGGAGAAGAAGAAGAAGGAAAAAGTGAAAATTGACGCGGGGAAGATAAGATCTAGGCGGGACGGTGGGTCATAACATGGCTAACCCTAGAAAGAACCGTCAGCCTCGAGGCTAATTCCGATTCTGCTTCGCCTCGATTCCCGTTCTGTTCCCAAATTTATCAACCCGTCGGAAAACCGATACCGATTTCTTCAAAATTATCGTGATCAGGAAGCCATTGTTATTATATATGAAGTGATGGGTGTTGATAAAAGACACAAATCTTGATAAAGAATCTCAAATTGACCTTACTAATGATAATTTGGAAAAACCGGCGGCAATTTTTTAATGCATTAACAGATTTAGGACTACAATGAGGTTGAGAATTTTTTTTTCAAACAATAAAAAAATGAGTTCGAGATGGAATTAGGATTAAATGTAAAATTAATAATTTTAGGGGATTAGGACTAGCATCATATCTGATGAACTTACATTATTATCGTCTTAGATGATACAAACATAATATACTCTTTAACCACCTAGCTAGCTTTATCGAATTTACATTTCGAATCAACATCCCGGTAATACCGTGGTACCACGTAAGCACAAAGTATATATTTTCTAGAGCAACTGTTTATTAGTCAGCATCGGGGTTTATACTAGAAATGTGCACATTTTGCTTGGGCCGTAAGGCCTCAACTCCACTTTTTTCGATAACTGGGCTGCTACAATTATGGGATTATTTAGCGGTAAATGACAAGGAGTTGTCGGGAATAAGGGAAAATTTCATTTTGGTACCCAAAGTGGGGCCTTTTTCTCAATTTGGTACCCCAAGTGGACATAGTCCCAAATTGATACCCAAAGTGCCCATTCAGTCTCAATTTGGTACCAAAGTGCCCATTCAGTCTCAATTTGATACCCAAAGTGAACATAGTCCCAAATTGATACCTAAAGTACCCATTCAGTCTCAATTTGATACCCAAAGTGCCCATTCAGTCTCAATTTAGTACCTGAGTTCGCCGGCCGGTCAAATGCTCACCGGCTGGCAAGAAATAGCCGGAACAGTATTTTTTACTTTTTTTTTCCTTTTTCTATTTTTTTTTATTTTTCTTTTTCTTTTCTTTTTTTTCCTTCTTCCCTCCGCCGCCCACAGCCATGGCCAGCGGAGGTCGCCGGCGTCGGGCGAGGGCCACCCTCGCCTGCGTCGGGCGAGGGCCACCCTCGCATGCGTCGGGCGAGGGCCACCCTCGCTTGGGTCAGCCCTCGCTCGACGTAGGTGAGGGCGACCCTCGCCAACCTACGCGAGGGTCGCCCTCGCCCGACGCCGGTGACCTCCGCCGGCCATGGCTATGGCCGGCGGAGGGAAGAAGGAAAAAAAAAAGAAAGGAAAAAGAAAAGAAAAAAAATAGAAAAAGGAAAAAATAATAAAAAAGAAAAAAATACTGTTCCTGTAGCCGGAACAGTAAATTTCTTATCGGCCGATGAGCATTTGATAGGCCGGCGAATTCAGGTACCAAATTGAGACTGAATGGACACTTTGGGTGCTAAATTGAGACTGAATGGGCACTTTGGTTACCAATTTGAGACTATGTCCACTTTGGGTACCAAATTGAGACTGAATGGGCACTTTGGGTATCAATTGAGACTATGTCAACTTTGGGTACCAAATTGAGAAAAAGGCCTCACTTTGGGTACCAAAATGAAATTTTCCCCGGGAATAATTAGCGTACAATGACGGCCCCCCCTTCCCCCCTGCCGATTCGAATTAACTATTGGGATCTGTACGTACGGCCCTCCAACGTTAGACTTTTTATTTATTAAAGCGAGCCCCTTTAATTTGGACCGTACAAGTGCGCGACTTTAAAAGAGCGTTGATTTTACTGCAAATCAAAATATTTTTCATGAAAATCATTTTAACGAAAAATATTTAATTTTCGTTTGTTTGATGATTTAAGAAAACCGATTTACTTCTTATTAAAAGGGCAAGTCATTTTACCTTAATCTAAACTTATCATTATTAGTCCATTGAATATTTTTTTATAAATTAATTAGTTTTCCGTCATCTAAATACTGAAAGTCGAAAAACGATTTCTCATAAGCAATTTTCTTTCAAGTAGATGGACCCTGAGTCGATTATACATGAAGAGGAAGTAATCTTATTTTGAAAGAGTTTTGGTTATTACTTAAGTGTATGGAGGTGATGGGCAGTTATTAAGTACGCGTAAGTTGAGTGATTACTTGAGATGACGAAGAGAAAATAATGAGTAGTCGGTTCTCATACAATTCAATGTAAATGGCGACACGTTCAAGAAGTGAGATAATGAGAGGATTTGGCTTAATACATAGAAAATACTTTGCCTGGGAATGTCCACGAGGTGTAAGGAAGAGCAAAAGGAGACATTAAAGTTTCTAATATTGGCATTCTTCTTACTTATGTCATTAGATTTGCACGACTTTTCATGAAATCCGGGGAATTATTTAAGGTAAACTTTTTTTCACCATCAAAATATAACAAAAGAACAAGCTACTACCAACATATTGAGATTTGGCAATTTAATCTACTGTCATTTTGAAGAAGCGAAATTCAGATATACCGAGAGGAAGGAAATCTTAAACATTTGCCACAATACTTGCTTCGTCTGACCTTGCAACATACCCGAAAAGTGACAAGGTCTTGTGGCAACTCATTTTCATTTTCAGTCTATCGCTGCAAGTCGTTGACCTTAGGTCACCATGCAAATAGTGAAGCTTGATATTTAGGTTTATATCGGATAACTTTTGCTGCAAGTAATCTTAATCTTTACAGTAGCTACGTTTTGTCGTTAAGCTTGATGTGTACACTAGCTCTGCATTGGAACTTGAGGATTGGAATTCAGGAAGTCAACTCGATCCTAGGACAAGCACGCCATGCAATTTGCAAAGCCGATTTCAACCACTTGCAAGGAGAGAACTTTTTGCTCAAGGAACACAAACCACCCTTTTTCTTTGGGAGTAAAACTCTCAACTATTCTAACGATTTCATAAATCTACTGTACGGTAGTTAATTCAGTCATAAACCTTTTATTTGTACCAATTCGGTTCCACACTTTTTAATGGTTTATCAGTTTAGTCATAAAACCTTTCAATTTATCAATTTAGTCATAATTCCCTTTAATTTATCGATTTAGTTCTAAACCTATTATTTGGATAATTTGCCGAAAAGATTATATTAACAAATTGTCAAAAGGTTTAGAGCTAAATTGCCGAAAAGACTATATTGGCGCCGAAATGCTGCAAGCATGAATTCCAAGAGCCTCTTTTGAACCTACAGTGTAAATTGCAAATACCCAAACTCTTCATATAACACCGTAGTATTTGTACGCATGAAAATTTAAAACATCCAAGCAAGAACGGATGCTCTATAGAATGTGAAATAAACTGTTTATTTCTAAAGTTTATTGATAATTTTAGTTAGTAAGCCCTCGCGTCGTGAAAAAGAGAAAAAAAAAAAAAGAGAAAGAAATGCTGAAAATCCCTTACCAAAAAAAAAAAAAAAGAAATGCTGAAAATCTAACGGGGAAAAAAATAAAATCGAAAAAAGAATATTACATTCCGCCGCTGCCAGGCGGCAGGAAATTCCCAAAAAAACAAAAGAAGAAAAAACGACAAGAGAAAAGCGCCTGCCTCTTGCTGGAAATCAAGGCTCGAGCGTAATCTACGCAGATGGACAGCGATCACATGGGCCCCACCATGTCCACGAGGCTCTGAGCCCAGCTCATCTAGCCCATGTGCACAGTACGCAGATCCTATTGCAAGTGTACTGTACTCGGTAAGTATTAAATATGTTTCGGGATTTTACTATTGGTATAATCCCGTTCACGGAAAATACAAAATGGTAAAAAAAAAAAATTCAATGGTGCGATTTCGTACCATTTTTTTTTATTTTTGGGTACAAGGTTCGGGTGATGTATGAGCCAGCTTCCGCTCGCCTCGACCGATAATGCGAACCGCGAGACTAAATATGTGACGCGGGCATAAAATTAGTTAATCCTAGTAATTCGAGGTTGTTTCGAACTCCAACCTCGAATCTAAATCGCATGCTGGGGGTGATTGATTCTCGGTTTCCAAAATTGACAATCTGGGATCGAATCGGACCGGTCACTCAGAATTTAGTTCACAATTTATTAATTTTTGTCAATGAATTTCACTTAGGGTTTAATTCACATTTTACTAATTTTTTTCGAAGAAACGAACAAATAAAAAAAAAGTATACGTAATCAGTTCAGTCCAATTTGCCCGGTTCCTCCTTAAAACTGGGAACTGAATTGCCTGGACACCGGTTCCACTTTTAGGAACCGGATCCAACCGGCCGGTAACGGTTCGATCAGGTCCGAGCGGTTTCTGGCTTGCACGATCCGTTTTGCACACCCCTTATCGCATGCCACGCATCCGTTCCTCGAGCCCTCCTTCCCGAGCTCGAGTCGACACGGCGCGGCACGTACGCGTTCCTTTGCATCTACGGGGTAGGCATGCCATGTACCGGAGCGCGCGAGGCATCGTTTTCGAACGTGGCCCGCTCGACGCGGGGTCAAGTCTTTCGCCTTTTCCTTCCCGCCTTTCATCATGACGATGGATGGTATACAGCTAAAAAGATTTGTCTACGAAATTGCGAAAGTTGATGGGCGACGGAACAAATTAGGGATAAAGGGCAACCCCTCCTTCCTTTTTTTTTTTTTTATCATATGTTTGGTGAGAGGAAAGGCGCAGGTTCACCGAACTTTGATATCGGGCCTGATCTTTTTGACTATCGTGTTAAAGAGTAGTGGCCAGATAATGATGATTCGACGTATAGATAATTGTCGATGTAATCGAGTTATCCATGGAAATTTCAGGAATATATATTTTTTATTCACTATACGTGCTCTAAAAATATTCTCGAATGTTTAACCCTCTCGAGGCATAACGTAGACCTTAGAAGAGATGATTTTTTTTTAATGGAAGTCGCGATTCGAATTTCACAATAGGCACGTGAACATGAATGAAGGCTTCGAGACTTCGATTCCGTGGGGTTGATCTGATTCGAAATTGGATACGAATTCCGATATATAGTCAGGTCCCGATGCCATGCCACCCTGCCAATTTTAAGTAATTTACATTATGATTATTACGACGACGTGCAGAATAGGCGAAAGACATTTCGCTGGCGACGAAAGCTTTTCATATGCAAATGCCCGTGATCCGAAGCAGCGACTTGTAAATGAAAATGAAAAAGCACATGCACCCCAATACTAAAGTTATTTATGAAACAGCAGAATCGATGCCCGACTTCATTTTAATCGTACTTTCAGTAATTAAGGGGATAGGAAAAAAAAACGGTTTATTGAAATTAATCTACAAGGTGTGTGCGAATTGTAAGTAGATGTTAAAGAAGAGGGTCATATTTATCGGGAATAAATCGAATAATTTACTTAGAAATTTGGATGAAAAATGGATTACATTCAACCTACTACGGAGATAGTCAAGGCCACCGGACACCGTCCCACGTCCGTGCTTTTGCGATCCTTCTAACTTCCAACGAATGGCGACGGCAGATAAATCGGCCATCTTTCTTCTTGCTACCTCCAAGAAGAATCGGCTCATTTTGTTTCCGGGGGGCCGGTTTTGGTGAACCTCCCTCGTAATAGATCTGATCATGGGCTTGGCAGGCCGAGCTATAGGGACTCGAGGACTCTTTCGGGTAGGATCAGGGAAGGGCGTTTGCCGAGAGAGTCCGATTCGGAGGTTCATACATAAAAATTCATATCCTAGAATAAAGCGACTCTATATTCATGCTTTACGATACACGACATGAACTCACTCGCAAACGCGAAGGACAAAACCAATCAAAATGTAAAAGGTACACAAAACTCGTGAATTTTAAAGACGATAATGGCGTGGACTCACGATTTTCCCGAAGTATGATATGATTGAACTATCGACGCTCCCATAGATTTTCCTCCGCGCTCTTGTTTCCTTTTGCGGACATTTTTGCAGCAGGACAAATCATTAGCGGGTCCTTTTGGGCCAAATTCAGTCTCATTGAAAGCAAAAGATCAAATCTTTTGAAGTTCCTCGAATTGCTTCTCGTATCGAATTTCTTAGACACGATAAGCTCCGCACGGTTTTGTCGCAATTGGTTAGCTCGGGGGCGCGTAACAGCTCCTCACGGTAATCCTACGAGATCGGCTCGGCACTTAAGAAGACCGCCGTATAAACGGGTCAAGCTCGGGACACGATTTAGCGAGAATATTTCATGAGCCCGACCTACACGGGAAAAGGACGGCCGCGATTTACGCGGGAGTCCAAACACGATTTGCAGCATCGGATTCTTCCGTGGGATACAAGTTGGGCAATGCTTTGAGATGCGCATGTCCTGGTCACACGCTTGACTGGCAAGAAAGGACTTTGTTTTCGCTCGGAGGAAAAGTTGGACATGCCTTCTTCTTCCGATCGGATTCCTTTCAGTCGTAGCAAAACGGTCAAATCCGTGCAGACAGAGAAGAGCATCGTAATCCCAGCATTCCCGTGATCAAAGCCTAGGATTTGTGACCCCATATATCTCATATCAATAGCTATTGCGGAACAAATAGATCCATCGACGAGTCATTCGTAACATGTCATTCGTTAATACTAATGGGTCATTCGTGACCATAACGAGATGAAAGAAAGTTACGTCATTAAATATAATCATACAAGGGTCGGAGTCGAGAGTCGTAAAACGTGCTATTAATATTTTTATTAGCCATTCATATTGTTTTGCGTTGACGTGGGAACAACGTACCGTTCGGTCGACATCGGGGTAGAATTATTTCTTTTTCCTGAAAAATGAAACGTGTCGAATACCATCAATTTCGGATTAATTTTATTTCGTTCTAGTCTTAAGATTTAATACCAGCGAATTCACACGAGCAAATTGTTTCGAAAGGGGCCACGCATTCCACGCCGATCCCAAAAACTGCGGGCCAGCAAAAAACTCCGATGGACACAAAAATTCAATGCGACCCGGCCGTACAGATACGAGACGGGGGAGGAAAGTCGTCGTTTTTGGTTCAACGACGAGGAGGAGGAGGAGGAGGAGGTGGTGGAGCCCATCCCACCACCAACATAAATCGAAACGCCAAAAAAAAAATCCTCTTTAATAATAATAATAATAATAATAATAATAATAGCAACAACATATAATAATAAGATAATACAAAGAGTTAATACGAAAAAAAATCTTAAATTAGTATACCTATTACAAGTTTACCCCAAATTAATTTTTTGATCATAAAAAATCTCAAACTAATACACCTGTGATAAATTTATGCAAAACTAATTTTTTGACCACCAAAAACCCTAAACTGATACATTTGTGACAAATTTACTCTCCGTTGGTTTTCATTAAATTGAATTAATGCCACAAAAAATCATCAACTAGTACACTTGTGATAAACGGAGGGTAAAACATAAAATTGGTACATCCGTCAATTACCGCGCGTCATTTAATAAAGTAATTCGACAGTAAAAATTAACGGAAATAAACTGAGGGTAAATTTGTCACAGGTGTACCAGTTTGGGGTTTTTCGTGATCAAAAAATTAATTTTGAGTAAAATTGTTATATGTATATCATTTTGTAGTTTTCCGCGGTATTAACCTTACTACAAATACAAATAAATTATATTGCCCCGATTTTCGTCAAATTTTCGAGAAATGTTTATTCATTTACACGGCAAAGGAAAGAATTGAGGACGTGAGAAACGGGGACGGTGCGATGCTTAAACCAAAGTCTGGCCTTTTATTTTTCTTTATTTATGACGTCACTCCTCTACATTATCCCCTTCTCTCTCTCTCTCTCTCCTGTGCTGTCTCTCTCTTCTCTCTCTCTCTCTCCTCCGTGTTTCTGTCTCCCTGTTTTCGTGATGAATCCTATATTCTCTCGCTTCCCGATTTCGATGCCCTTTATCTGATTTTAATCGAGACTACTATTCATTTCCGCCAGGCCCCCCGACCGAAGAACTTTGGTTTTCGTGTATTTTTTCCGTATCATTTTTTGATTAATTTGATTGAATTCTCTTGTACAATATCTTCTTCTTCACCGTTCCCAAATTCGATTGATCGCGGGGAGGGAGAAAGAGGGAGAGGGGAATGAAAGGAAAGCTGGAGGGACTTCCCGAATTTCGCGAAAAGCTTTGATTTTTCGTGTCCTGGGCTTATATATCAAGGACCGGGGAACGCGACAGGAATCCCGAAGCGTTTTTCTTGGGTTTTGTTTCCGATCGATTGTTTCGATTCTCTTGATTCGAGCTGGTTTGGTTTTTTTGGTTTTGTTTACGTTTCTTTTTTTTTTTTAGCATTCTTTTGAATTCGTATGTTGTCGAGGATATGAGGAGGGATGGAGACGTTTGTCACATGAAATTTGAATCCCTTTGGGCTGTTTCTTGAAAAATTTAGGGCTTCTTTTTTTTTTTTTTGTGGGGGGTTGAAGAAGAAGAAACAGCCTGGGGTTATGATTATAGCAGAATTCGGAGAATCGGTGGTGGTTTTTGTGCACTGGTTGTTGTTGACTTTGATCGCTCGGGCTTTTCGGATGAGGAATAATGATGGCCAGAAGAGCCGCGGCGACAATTCGCCGCGATCGGGCCGGGTCAATGGCTTCATCCCTAGCTCGTTTCGTGCCATTTCGAGTTACTTGAGGATCGTTTCCTCCGGAGCTTCGACCGTGGCGCGGTCTGCAGCATCGGTGGCATCGTCGATCGTGGATAGGGACGGCGATTCTGGCCATGACATGGTATAAAGTTGCTGAATTTATATTAGCCTGCATGTTTTAATTCAAGTTTTAGCTTGTCCGTGCTACGGCTTTTTTAACTTTATCCGACTTTTGTTTTCATTGAGGAGCAATTACTAATAAGGATAGGCAAAATCAGTATGCGGAGGTTGAAAGAGATGTCCTTTGGAAATGCTGCACTCTCGAGCTCTTTGTAGTAGGTGTAGGGTTATTGTATTGTGGATGTAGTACATTTGAAGGGGTGGCAAAATTTTTGGGAGGGAGCTGTCTGGGATGGTGTGATGTGACCATGTGAGAAAAGTGGGGAGCCAGTTGCTGACTTAAGTCAAATTTGAGAACTTGCAGAAGGGATAAGCTGATCGTTTTTGGTTGTCTCAGATGAGCATGCAGCATCTTCGTTCTTTATTATTCAAAAAATAGGGTAAATGAAGCTTTAGTATCCTTGTAGACAGATATAGTTGAACTAGGATGGAGAATATATTTCTTTCGATATGGTCATTTTTATTGGGAAAGTGGCCGCCACCTGTCATTACTTTGACTTTTTCGGTTGTAGATTGCTTACATGCTGCATTTAAACATAAGAATTCAGATTGCAGACTACCAGGAGGCAACGGCAATAATTGGCTGTGTTATTTTTTTTCTAGTCATTCATGAAGGGAAGCGTCTGATTTGGGCCACAGAGGATCCGTATGACCTGTGAGATGAGTTGGCCAGAGATTTTTATTTGTTATTGTGATGTCATTTCTGCTTCTGTTGTGCCGAACAATTAGCATGGATGTAGATGACGTTTGGATTGTATAGCGTGCTTGTCGGCTGCCTGTTGTTTTTTTAATTCCACTATTCTTGAAGAGAATTCCTTTACTGTGTGGACGATTATGTATTTTTCTGGAAAATCCTGTAACTGAAGGTTGTTTAGTTGCACCAGGGCTACATGTGTATTGGCAAAGACGTTAAATAGATCATGATATTGGTGATAGTAATAGGGAGCACATTAGGGTCAATCACCTTCTTAACTAAAGGAGTACTATGTTCTGTGTCCAAATTTTTGGTTATTTCACCAATGAAAGGGCTAGGTGTATTGTTTCTGTCACTGGCTAGAGCAGATCGCCTCTTTACTTGCTTGGTGGCCGGGAGAGGTGGAAATTCTTTGAGTCCTGATTTTTAAAACACGAAAACCGTAAAGCAAGATAATATTTTTTTTGAGGTGAAAGTTTTAGAAGATGGCTGTAAGTGGTGACACCTCATCTTAATTTTTTGTCACTACATTTTTCCCGATCGAGGGGCTAGTTCTAAGCTCCTTTGGACCAAACTCTAAGTGACAAGTTAGACCAGGAGGACTTCTTGCTCATAGAATCTACATGGGATTAAATGCTGATGTCCGATTCTAGTAATCCGTGCCACTTTATTTACTGAGGTGGAGTTATCATGTTTGATTTTTTGTTAGGTGAAATTCAATGGAAGTATTTGGAAACTATAGATAGTACCATTTTTTAAGGGAATTAACAGTTCCAGTAACTTTACTGGTTTCCACCTTGTATTTCTCATCATGTATAGCTGCCGGAGGACAGTTGTGTCATGCCCTCAGAAGAAATGACAGCTACTACTTGATCTCCAGTGAATCTTGTAAAGCTATGCTTCTACTGTGCCTTTTTGCATTGCGAAGAAAAAACTAAGTTTGATCATCAATTTGGGCCATAAGAAGTTTTGACGCTGGCTCTGTTTTACCTGCGATGCTGACCTCATTTTCCTATTTTGGAAGCACGCCCTATTAATCTCATTTCACTTTTTCTTGGTAACTTCTAGTTTGGGTCATTGCCTCTTTTGTGGCTAGCCCTGGAAGCTTCTGTATTGTAAGTTGAGAACGTAGTTATGAGGGTCAAATGTCTCATTTTTTTTTTTGCGTGTAATAAAGGTGCTCTGGGCTGGATTTGACAAGTTAGAGGGTAAAGGTGATGTTAATAGGAGAGTTCTTCTGCTCGGATACCGATCTGGCTTCCAAGTTTGGGATGTCGAAGAAGCTGATGACGTGCGCGACCTAGTATCTAGACATGATGGTCCTGTCTCATTCATGCAAGTGTTACCAAATCCAATTTCATCAACTAAATTGGAGGACAAGTTTTATGAGAGCCGACCCCTGCTGGTAGTCTGTGGTGACAGTTCTGGCGGCACTAATTTCCAGGATGGGTTCACCACCCACCATAATGGAAGCATACCTAACAACAATGATAATACTTTTGTACCTACTACTGTTCGGTTTTATTCCTTGAGGTCTCAATCATATGTACACGTTCTGAAGTTCAGATCAGCTGTTTATTCTGTGAGGTGCAGCTCTCGGGTTGTTGCTATTTCTCAAGCAGCTCAGGTACACTTTTAGAATTAAAAATATGATCATTGTAGCCTCTTACATTACCGATCCCTCATAGAAAACTCAATTAATTGCAGATACACTGTTTTCACGCCGCATCTCTAGAAAGGGCATATAATATTCTTACAAATCCTGTCGTCTCGGGCTCTCCTGGTTTTAGTGGTGTAGGCTATGGGCCTGTGGCTGTGGGTCCTAGGTGGTTGGCTTATAGTGGAAGTCCAGTTACAATTTCAAACAGTGGACGTGTAACTCCACAGCCTCTCCAATCTTCTACGAGCTTTTCTGGTTCGGTTTCAAACGGTAGCCTGGCGGCGCACTATGCCAAAGAATCAAGCAAGCATCTTGCAGCTGGGATTGTGACTCTTGGAGACATGGGTTATAAGAAGCTATCCAGATATTACTCTGAGCTTCTACCTGATAGCAGCTCTCCACAGTCCGGGAATTGTGGCCGGAAAGGCGCTGGAGTGGTCAATGGTCATCCTCAAGATGCCAATTATGTTGGGATGGTATGTACGGTTTTTCTTGTAGGTTAAATATCCAGACTAGCTTCTCTGTTTTTGTTGAACAGTTTAATTGTCCAATGGATGGTTCCTGGCGCGATGATTATTTTGTTTCTCCTCTTGTTTCTCATTATGGTTTTCCAGGTCATCGTCAGGGATATCGTAAGTAAATCTGTGGTCGCTCAATTTAAGGCGCACAAGAGCCATGTTTCTGCATTATGCTTTGATCCTAGTGGGACCATTCTAGTTACTGCTTCAGTCACAGGTCACAACATAAATGTCTTCAAAATAACGCCAGTGAATGCTGGAACCTCCACTTCTTTTGATGTGGGATCATCTTGTGTACACCTCTACCGGTTGCAACGTGGTTTAACCAATGCTGTGAGTAATGTTATCTCTTTCTGTTGAATTTCAGCTATTAGCGAGTATGATTTACTAGCTTAACCTACCACTTTTAGATGTTATCAAGTGTGAGTCACTAGCTTAACCAAAAAGGTAGAGGGAAATAGGGAGTTTATATAAACCAATATTAATTTGACGATGTCTTTATCAGGTTATCCAGGATATAAGTTTTAGTGATGACAGCTGTTGGATAATGATTAGTTCCTCAAGGGGAACAAGCCACCTGTTTGCTATAGATCCTTCTGGAGGATCAGTTAGTTTTCAATCAGCTGAATCAACTTTTGCTGCTCAGAATGGTGGATTGGGTGTTGCAACTAAGTCAGCAGTTCGCTGGCCACCTACTGCAGACTTACAAATGCCTAGTCAAAAGAATATTTGTGGGGCAGGTAATCCAGTTACACTCTCTGCTATAAGCAGAATAAGAAATGGAAACAATGGATGGAGAGGCACTGTAAGTGGCGCAGCCGCAGTTGCAACTGGCAGGTTTCATTCCCTGCCAGGGGCTATTGCTTCATGCTTTTACGTTTGCAAAAGGGGTGACTCTTATGCAGATCAAAATTCCTCAAAGGCTAAATACCATCTACTGGTATTCTCCCCTTCCGGTTGTATGATACAATATGCATTGCAAATATCAACTGGACTAGATTCCATGTCAGCACTGGCTGAGGTGGGGAATGCATATGAATCAGCAGTAGATTGTGATGGAAGAATGGTGGTTGAGGCAATTCAGAAATGGAATATATGTCAGAAACATACCAGGAGAGAACGGGAAGACAACTTCGACATATATGGTGAGAATGGAAGTGCAGATAGCAAGAAGATATATCCTGAAGGAATCATCAAGGGAAGTTGCAATTCTGTTGTTGGAATAGATGCAGCCGCAAAGATAAGGATTAGTTCTGAGGAAAAGCATCATTTTTATATTTCAGAAGCTGAACTTCAGATGCACCAAGCTCAGATACCATTGTGGGCTAAACCCAGGGTACTGTGCATCCTTCTGGATTTTGATGATTGACTGTTGCTGAATTTTTTTGCGAGTTTTGCTCTATCGTTTGCTTTGAGGTTGTAACTTGTGGTTGGTCTCTTAAATATCTTGCCAGATCATCTTCCAGTCAATGATGGCAGAAGACTTCAAATCAGACGAAGAAAATGCTTCAGAAGGGGAGATCGAGATTGAAAAGATCTCAACCCACTTAATTGAAGCAAGGTCAAAGGATTTGGTTCCAGTTTTTGACTATCTTCAAATGTCCAAGAATCAACATGCCAGGTTTCCATCGACTTTCTTTCTCTTTTCCAAACTTTGCAATCTCAACCTTTCTATGTGTTTTTCTTTGTGCGCATTACTTGCTAGCTTTACTATCAGTTATCTGTTTCAGAATGGATGTATCATAAAGCTTCCTGAGGCATGTGCATTTCTCGTCTTTTTAGAGTTTATAATCTGGTTGGTACTTTGTCTAATTATCATGAGGAGTAGCCTTTTTGACAGTTTGATTTTCTTACTCAGAATGGTAAACTCAAGCAGCAACAGTAATGAACAAGTACAGCATCAGACGTCTGCACTGTCAGAGAAAGGCAAGCTTTCTTGCAGGAGCAGCCTTAATAGCAGAAACTTTGCAGTGGCACAACTGGATAGTTTTGAAGAGACTGCTCTATCTGGTCTCGAGATGCCCAAAGAAAGTAAGGATTCTGTAAATAGTGTAAGTAATGTTAGCATGAATCCCGAGACCTGGCCTGAGACTGTAAATAAAAGGGAGAGCATGAAATTGGAGGATCCTCTTGAAAATGTATATAGTAACAAAGAAGGCTCGAGGATGGAGAATAATTTTGAAGATGAAGGCGATGAGCTTGATTAGAGGTAAACATCACTCCTATGCTTAGGTTATCGAAGGTTGTTTACAATGATTTAACGATGGTGGTTAGAGATTTTTGACGGATATTATTATCTTAACCGTGTAGCTTCATTGACTTTAGGACATAACACTCTTGTGAACTAATTTATGAGTCTATTTGGTTCAGGCTAGTGTTCATCAGCTTAGTCTTTTAGTGAAAGATAAATATCAATCTTAGGATACTAGCACTCGTGCCAAGAAAAGCAGTTGATGTGGGTCGTCACTTAAATGAGATACTATTTGTTTCTTCTGTACTATCCTGGATTAGGAAAAAACAGGGTCTGTCAATTGGTGCCGTTATAGCAAAACTTGATTCTTGGAATCAATTCTCTTGTGGCTGCTGTGGCTGCTGCTTCTCAGATAATTCCAGAATTTTATGTATTCACTTTTCTTCATATGCAGGTGTGAAACTATTCTTTTATTCCTCTGGGGGACTTGTTCGCTGTTAATATTCGTGGGTTGTGGAAGACAGAGGCAAATGACTGAAGGAAATTGTACATAGTATGTATGTGGGTTTCTAATTCTAAGTAGACTTTGTACATAACTGACAGTATATAATCAGTTGTAACATATATAGACGACCACTTCTTTTAGTTGCTTTTGCTTGATGCATCAAATTCTTGTAGTCGCGTTGTGTTGGTTTCTTTGGAGTTTTTTACATAGTCGCGCGTTTTTCACTCCCTCTTTCGGTGATAACTCCCTTTCACGCTGTTATGTGGGTCCCACGTCTTTTGTATCCGAAGGTTCAAATTCGGTGCCCCTCATTTTATTTGGTTTCTTCCTTTTTCTTTTCTTGCGGGTCCTACCTCTCTTCTTTTCTTTGTATGTAGCGGTGGCCCCTTTTTGGCGATTCTCAAGGCAATGGTAGACCTGTTAAACATGTGAATCGGATCGGGTTTGAGTCGACTCATAAATGGTCCGATTTAAATTGACTCATTAATTTATTTATGACATATTTATTTGTAATGTAAATATCTCGATTCATACCCGACCCATACCTAGCCCATACCTGACCCGATCCTATAGCTAAAACATTTTTATATTTAACTAAATATAGGATAACTTATTTCTTATGACTTTTTTAAAAATTATACTACTAAAACATTTCCATACAATGCAATTTTTAATTATTTTATTAATTTTAATATTTTTAAAATCCAATTTTTAATTAATTTTAATTTTAATTTTTAATTTATTTTTGGCTGGTGGTCGGCCATGATGACAGCCGGCGTCCGGCCACAAGCGAGGACGAGCTCGTCGGAGGTCGGCAAAGCTCGAGCTCGTCGGAGGTCGGCGAGCCGAACCGAGCCTCGTCAGCCTCGAGCGAGCCTTGACCTCGCCCGATTCCGGCGAGTCGAGCCTCGCTAGTCTCGGGCGAGCTTGACCTCGCTGGATCTGATGAGGTCAAGCTCACTTGCTCGAGTCTCGCCAGATCATCGAGGCCTCGGGCTAGCCAGAATAGGGCGAGCTCTACCTCGCCTGAGGCCGGCGATGCCAAGCTCGAGCTCGTTTGAGGCAAGCAACCTTGAGTCTTGTTAGATTGGTGAGGCCGAGTTCGCTCAATTCCGGCGAGCTCGAGGCCTCGCCGACCTGTGGTGAGGTCGTTCCTCCCCTATGGCCAATCACCGGTCGTCGCCATGGCTGGGCACCAACCGAAAAGAGAAAGAGAAAAAAAAGAAAAGAAAAGAAAAACTCGATGTTAAAAAAATATATTTTTATAAAAAGAGGGTGAGCTTACTAAGTGGGTTGGAAATGAGTTTCACACTCAATCCATTAAGACCCATTTATGATAGGTTTAAAACTTTAAGATCCATTTAAGATGGGTTCTTTAAAGTTATATTAATCTATTTATAACCCATTTATTTTTTAAAGGGAAAAGACCACCAAAAATCCAAAACTTTGTCACCTGTGACATATTTACCCTGATCCTTTTTTTGTGACACCAAAAACCCTAAACTATGCTTTTTGTGACACATTTACCCTATTGTACTTTAGTCCATGGGTATTTTCGTCTTTTTTGCTTTTTCTTTTTTTTCAATTTTTTTTCCTTTCCGGCGAGGGCCGCCCTCGCCCAACGCGGGCGAGGGCGGCCCTCGCCGGATCTGGTGGGAGCCACCTTCGCTGGCATCAAGTGAGGGCCGCCCTCGCCAAATCCGGCAAGGGCCGCCCTCTTCGACGTTGGGCGAAGGTTGCCTCGCCTGGGCGAGCGAGGGTCACCCTTGCTCGCCTAAGCAAGGCGACCCTCGCCCAACTCAGGTGAGGGCGACCCTCGCTGGCGTCGGGTGAGGGCGACCCTCGCCGGCGTCGGGCGAGGGTTGCCCTCGCTGGCGTCGGGCGAGGGTCGCCCTCACTCTCCGCAGCGAGGCGACCCTCGCCCGACTCAAGCGAGGGCTACCCTCGCCGACGTTGGGCAAGGGCGACCCTCGCCGACGTTGGGCAAGGGTCGCCCTCGCCTGAGTCGGGCGAGGGCCGCCCTCGCTCGCCCAGGCGAGGCGACCCTCGCCCGACTCAAGCGAGGGCGGCCCTCGCCCGACTCGAGCGAGGGCGGCCCTCGCCCGACTCGAGCGAGGGCGTCCCTCGCCCGACTCGAGCGAGGGCGGCCCTCGCCCGACTCGAGCGAGGGCGTCCCTCGCCCGACTCGAGCGAGGGCGGCCCTCGCCCGACTCGAGCGAGGGCGTCCCTCGCCCGACTCGAGCGAGGGCGTCCCTCGCCCGATGCCGGCGAGGGTCGCCCTTGCCTGAGTCGGGTGAGGGTCGCCTCGCCTGGGTGAGCGAGGGCGACCATCACCGGAGTCGGGCGAGGGCCGCCCTCATTCGCCCAGGCAAGGCGACCCTCGCCTGACGCCGGTGAGGGCCACGCTCGTCGGAAAGGAAAAAAAAAGAAAATAAAAAAGAAAAAGCAAAAAAGATGAAAATACCCATGGATTAAAGTACATACAATCCCATTGTATCAAACTAATTAGAGCATCATCACGATCAATCAACGCTACCATCGCCAGCTGCCAGCTTTCTTTCCACAAACTCTCTTTCCAGCTCTGGCCCGTCGCTACCACTCTCCTCCATCTTCTCTACTCTCGCCTTTCCGAGCCCGCGCCGAGCCCCCTCTTCCCCGATAGTCGCCAAACACCGTGAGTGGTTGGCTTGTCATGTTGGATATGAAGGTGGACTCCTAGCCAGGGTATGGAGAGGCTTTCGCAATTGGGGTGTGGCTTAGGGGGCTGCCCTCAATGGGATGGGGACCCTCATCCCTCTCTTATATTCGGGGCTCTGTCACCGCTCTCCACAACAGTCCTCATCATCGCCAATGAAGCAATTATAGTAGACTATTCCCATTCAAACTCGGACTATTTCATTGTCGTTGTTGTTGGTTTTTTTCAATTCACGGGTCATGTTGGGGGGCAGATAGAAATGGAGGTGAAAACGGGCGGGGGGATGATTTGCGTCTGCCTCGGTACGCCTAGGTCACCTAGCCAGTCGTCTCTTGAGCTGTACTTAAACTAAAACTAGGTGCAATGGATGGTAGGATATTCAAAGTCTCGTATGTTGTTCTCGGCGTATTTATTCAGTTTGTTTCTCATTGTTGCTGGCCAACGAGGAAAAGGATTGCGAATTGCACGCAGAGAGCACACTGAGAAGTAAGGAGTAAGACCCACAAGAAAACAAACCCAACGAAAGGAGGGGCAACGAATTTGAACCTTCGGATGCCAAAATGGTAATACCACATAGGGTAAAACGGTCAAAACACTGTGAAATGGAGTGTATTAATGAACAAGGGAGCGGAAAAAACAACGATTGGGAGTAAATGATGAAATTACAGTTGTGCGAGACTGCATTCATCATGTTGTGTTGGTGAGCCCTGGGATGCGGAGCTCGATTTCTTGACAAAAAGGAAGCCACGGAATAAGTAAGAGAAAAAGGGCACGTTTAGGGTGCCTGGTGGCAAACATCGAAACTGCGTGGACGGGTAAACTTGCTCTGTGACGGTAAATCGACGCGTGTTAGATCACTTCCTGATGGTAAGGTTACAACACTCGACATTAGTTTGTCGACAGAAAAAAAGCACGTTTACCAAATTTGATGGGTGTTTACCACCTGCAGCCCCGTGTCCCAGGGGACGGGAGTCGAGGATGTTTCAGCTTTTTCTAGGAAACAGATGGAGGATTCAAGTTCATTTCAGCTTTTATTCTTACAAGTATTGTTCCAAAGACAATATCTGAAAGACAACTGCGGAAGGGACACACATGCATAGAAAAGCGAATGACAGCATGAGACGATAAGATGATCTGGTTCACGGTCTTATTGAAGAACATTCGGAACCTTGTGCGATTGCAATCTGTAAGAAAAGCATAGGTTACAAGCAACACTATTCTCTAAGATGAAACCAAAACTTTCAGACGATATATCACACCCACTTGTGCATTCTTTTCATAGGCCTAGAGCTCGTTGAAGAGCATTACAAAGCGAAATGTCGATGTTTACTATTACAAAACTGTCTCCAATCTCTCTGAATGAATGAACTGGCAACAGCTGCATCAATCCTCTTCAGGCCTTTAAAGAAAATGGTATTTCAGAATTTTAAAAAAAAAAAACATCACAATAGTGGGAGAGACACCATATCAAGGTAGTAGTGGATTAGAAGCAGAAACAGACAAAGCTAAGGTAAGGAAACTCTTTTTACCTCCCTATATCCTCTTGTTGATGGAGTAGCAATGAACACCTGGAACCTCTCCTGAAGGCTGATCTTAATGTCATCACTTGGCCATTTGATGTTGTTCCACCACTCCAAATCTCCCCTTATTTCTCTGATTGAAAACCCATTTTGGAATGCGAAAGGAAGCCTATCCAGCTTGGGACAGTTGCTTACCTCAATCCTCTCTAAAGACGGCCAATCTGACATTCCAGGAGATATCATCCTCAAACTTTTCAGATCCCTCATCTCCAGAACTCTTAGTTTTGGAAGTTCTCCACCCGACAGTTTTCCCAAGATGACACTCTTCATTCTCTCGCAGTCCTCAATCTTGATCTTGTTGAGATTACGGAGCCGGCGCAGAAAAGCGTATGAGATTAGTTTTTTCAGCTTTGGGCAGTCAACCACCTCTATGGTTTTTAATTTGTCAAGGCAACCTTTCGGTATCATTCCATCGACAATTTTCACCAATTTCTCTAAACGACTCAATGTCAAGTTTTCTAAGTTCGGCAAGACATTGTGCTGGATCTTCTCCCCTCTCAAGATCACCTTAATCCAAGAACAACCTGTTATGCTGAGTGATTTCAAGTTCTGCAGACCACGCAGACTCATCTTGCTCACTGTTTCAGTCAGTTCACTTATACCACCGCACTTTATGAGGTCCAGGGCACTCACATTGTCCAATAATACCTCGAGGCCTCTCTCCAGGACCATGAGGTCAACACCTCTAAGGATGGCCCTCTTCTCATCCTGCTGAATGGGACAATAACTTGATTCGCATATCCTCGGACTAATCCATATCCTGAATCTTTTCAGTCTTCCCAGCCAATTACGACATGGGACAAGACATTGGACAGTTTCTAGCCTTATTTGGAGGTTGGAAAGATTCTCCACCAGAACCAACTCATCTAACGTCGCTCTTTCTCCTCCTAAATTTTGTTCCATGTCCCAGGTATAAGCACTGAATGACATGTCTAACTCCTCGAGATTAGATAAAACCGAGAAAGTTCTGGCTTTGATAAATTCTAAGTGACGGGTGCCAGCTAAGTGTAACACTCTTAAACATTCAAGTCTGTCCATTTCCATAGGCAGCTGTCCCAATAGGGTGCCAGAGAGATCTAGCACTTCGAGTTTGCAAAGAGCGCCAAGAGGAGGCAGATTTTCTAAATACCGACAGTCTCTTAAAATAAGAGTGTGCAGTTCATTTAGCTGAAAAAGGGAAAGAGGCAATGAACATATTAAAGTGCAGCTCAAATTTAGGTACCTCAGTGCCCTCATTTTGTGTATAAATCCATACGGAATCTTCTTTAGAGGATTTCCTTGGAGGAACAAAACCGTGAGCTTGGAGCAACCCAGGACCCGAGGAGGCAGCTCATGAATATTGCTGTTCATTTGCGATATTCGTCTCCTAGCATGTTGCAACTTCTCGGGCAATTCATAGATCGACATTCTGGACTGAGGGAAGAACCCACTTTCCTTCTCAACTGAGGATATGTAAACAGCAATGTCCCTCCAAACATTGTGCATCTTCACGGTTCCAATCCCATCTCCCTGCTCTAACATGCAAGAATCCTTCAGATTTTCAATCATAGCGATCCCATTGTTGAAGGATTCCTCGATTGTTTGATGTTTGTCTATTGGTCCATCCGCTATCCAACATTGTATCAGCTCGCTCTCTTTAATAGAGAAATTTCCTGGATACAAAGAGCAAAATAGGAAGCAGGATTGATGTATCTTACTTGGCAAAAAGTCATAACTCAGCTTCATTGACCAATAGACTTCTTTGTCAATACTGCTCCCCCCACGAGGAACCGCTAGCTTCAACCGGCGGAGCGTATCCTTCCACAGCTCAATCATTCTCTTGCTTCTCATAGACTTCCCCACCGTCTTAATGGCCAAAGGCAATCCACAACATCTTTTGCAGATTTCTTGTGCAATAGGCTCGATGTCACTTACCTTGGCAGCATCACCGGCACTTTGCATGAACAAATCCCAAGCTGCTTCTTCCCTCAGTACTTCTACCTTGATTGCTTCATCAGTCATCATGTCCCTACACACATCGAAGGATCTAGTGGTCAGAACGATCTTACACTTGGCTTGATCATCACCGTGTGGGACTCCCACATCCTTCAAGTCAATTTTCTCCCAGACGTCGTCCAAAATAAGGAGGGACTTCCTTTGCAGCATCAGTCTTTGGTAGATCCTGTTAGCCCTTCGTTGCATACTCTCTCCAGGCTCAAACTCTAGGTTCAGCCTCTCAGCAATTAGAGACTGAATCGTAACCAAGTCTGAGTCCTTGGAAACTGTTACCCAGATGACTATATCGAAGGATTCAGTCGAGGAACATTCATAGATGTTGTTCAGGTTCGCCAGTAGTGTTGTCTTCCCAACGCCTCCCATTCCCCAAACCGCGATCCTGTTGACATGGTCATCATTTATGAATTCCATGAGCCTCTTCAGAGTCTCCAGGGCTGCTTCTTGACCTGCCAGAGATTCTGCTGCCATTCTCTGAACAACTTTACTTGGAGACTTCCTATTGGCTAACATCACTTGGAAATTGCATGAGCTGATCAATTCTTTAACCCTTTTCAGTCTGTTCACTGCACGTCTGCTTTGGCGGTATCGGAAGGAGATGTTCCGGCCAGGATCAGCAGAGGAATTAACAGGGCCATCATCGAGCATTGAGTCCATGTCTCGCTCAAGCTCCTCAACATCCTGGAGCCACTTTTTAACTTGTAAAGTAGGAGACTTCCCTTCTCTTTGAGCAAATTCAATGTCTTCTCTGATGCTGTTCTTATGCTCGGTGAGCTTCTTCATTTCATCCTGGAGCATCTTGACATTTCTGTGTAACTTCAGTAAGGCTTTGATTCTTGAGATGGCAAAGGTGGTAAATGATCTAGTGATTTCAGCAGTAGCCGCAGCTATGATCTCCATGGCTACGGAGGGGAAGGTAATACAGTGGAAAAAGGTTTTTATACAGTTTGAGGGTTGGTACTAGTCCAAAATGAATCAGCGGATGGAAAGAGGACGGGAGATGGAACAAGAGAAGAGATTTACAAAAGCTTGTCATCATCCTACAAAGAAATTGAATGGAAGCAACCATGGACATCCATACTTTGTTTTATTGTACCATACCTTGCAAATAACTTTGGAGGATCTGTCGAAAGAATAATGTGACAATAAGTTTCATAAATTAGGATTTCCGATTACTCCAACACACTATTCAACCAAAAATAGGTACGTTTCATCATTGAAACCAGTTTAGCAGAATAGCACAAAAGTGATGATACCGATGAAGGTCAACGTAAATGATCTATATTGCGGTTCCAAACTTCCACTTGTCTGGAATTCAACGACAAGGCATTTCCTTTTATACGAACATTTTCTGGCATATACTCCCTCAATCAAACCAAGAGGTTCTAAACCATTTCTACACAACATAGCTGCGACCAAAGTGAACTGCAATTCCCATGGAAATGTCTGACGTATTAGCTCCTCGGTAGATTCACAATTATACAATACCAGTATGTGCTCATGGACCATGAAGTCTTAGATTTGATTAAATGGTGTCGGAACCCATGGAGATCAAGGACAAGGAAGACTACGCCCAGCCTCGAGGTCAAGTCAGCAAATTGGGAAACCAAAATTTCCCACTAATTTTTTGTAAGGCTCGTGGATCTACCACACGCAACTTGAGGTATCTGCCATTTGCTTGGATCATAAGCTAACACCTGATTGCTAGACAAATTTATTGGCAGAATCAAAGACGGGGGATAAACTTAAGTGCTAAACAAATTTGTCGCTATCGTCATTGTGGGAGACTTCCCATTGTCCTGGCATGCAAACTACAAGCTGGCCTATGACCGCTTTGTTCCAAACAGAAGTAGATCTCCTAGACTTAGTTTTATCAAATACTATTTGAAGTCCCAAAGAGCTAACAGCAAGAGTCCAAGAACCCCACCTTGGAAACTCACCGTAATACCTTCTTCTACTCCAAATGATTACACAGATCCATGCCAAATTTCGTCGAACTTTCGCCTTTCAAGCTTGCTCCACTCATGGAGAATATCCATTCAAATAGAAAATTGCCAACTTCGCAGTCCGCTTCTTACCTAGCTCTATTTCTCTGCAATGCAAGTGACTTAAGCAGCCACTGCGGTTGCACGTTGCTCCAAATTAACTTTCTTTACAGTATTTATGCTGGAAAATTTCCAAGTCACGTCATTTCTACAGGGTTCTTATTTGTTTAACTTAGAGGGAGGCAAAAGCTAAACATCAATTGAAACATAACAAAATCTTTTCCTCTACTTCTTTATAAGAGGGAAAATACATGCATGAAATGTTACTGGTAAAGGCCAAGGACAGTCTCATCCAAATCTTCAACCTTTATCATTTGTCATGGCAAATTACGTGCATAGACCTGTACAGCCGAAATTCTGGATTATCAGGAAAATAATTGTAACGCCCACGCCATAGTGGCAGAGCGAAGCCTTGGCTGAGGATAGGCTTCCCTTGGTTTGTGGCCATTATAGACCGAATACGTCGAAATCTCCAATAAATCCATCATGAGCTGTCAAATTTGCAGAGATTGGCAATAAATCCGCTGGCATGAATGCGTATCGAAGGCTGAAGAGATAAAAAGAGAAGTTTCTTCACAAAGCAGACGACGAGATTTTACTAACATAGGTTGGTAACTAAATCCAACCAAGACTTCACTGAGATGCGTTTTGTCGCCAAAAAATCTTGTCGGAAACATATTTATGAATAAGAGGCCTAAAGGACAGCTGTGTAACAAAGATGTAGGGATGAATCCACTAGAAAATGAAACTTGGAAGATAGCTACCTTATAAAATTTGGCGAAATTTACAAGTGAAATCATCATAAGTCATGATAGCTGTAATCGTACACATGATACTCGTCCAACAAAAAGCAGTCAGTAGACTTCCAGAAAAGCTAAATCAGCCAATAAACATGACAAGCTGAATCAAATATTGAGGATCAAATGAAGGCCAACCCAAATGACCGACGTTGCCAACTTAAGCAACCGGTGGGCGGAGAACATGATCTTGTGAGGTATCCACAGCTGCTGGAGGCATGAATTGCCACATGGCAACACCAGGGTAACCAATGAAAGGTACCAACTTGTTTCCGGGGGCTTGGCCTTGGGTGGCAAATGCCGCAGGAATTGCAGGAGGCGGAGGCAAGAAGCTTGGTTGTGTGCTCATGGCCTTCAATTGGTGTTCCAACTTCTCTTTCTCTGCTTTTAATCTTTGCTTCTCATCACGAAGCTCATTTTTCTCAGCCTAAAAATGCAAAGGCAACTGTAAGACACCAAATAATTTTAATCAACCATTTCTAATTACGGTCCTTGCCCAACAAACTTCATGGTATTGAGGTAGAAAAGCCTTCAAATATCAATAGAACTAAAAACCCAAATTAAACAAAGGCAGGAAAACAAGCCTTAATTAAATTCTTCAAATGTTTATGTAACGCTAACATCAAAGACTCACTTTCAATTCTTTGATTTTCTCTTGAAGACTACCGTTTGAGTCCTTCAATTTCTGAGCTTCACCACGCAACTGGGTCACCATTCGAACCACATCTATCAATATTGTGGCCTTGTCTGTCTTAGGAGGCTTTCCAGGCTCAAGGATAGATGCCAACTCCGAAAACCTACCAGTCATACCATTGCGCCACATTAAAAGCATGGAACGGTTCTGTTTCCTTTCAGCAAAAAGCTTGTGCAAGAGGGCAAGGGTATGCAAGTGATTGTGACGACAAATATGTGTGTGCATATGCATGCAAGAGTGTACACGGGGGGAAGAGAGATTTACTTGTCATTTAGTCTATCTCTACGTAACTTCTCCCTACACGCCTTGGAACTTGAAGCACTGCATGATTCAGTTCTAACCCTGCAGAAACATCTCCAAATTAGAAAAACACGAATCCTGCATAAACCGATCACCTGCAATAACCTCCTAGAGCAAGTCAAAATACGCATATGTACCAAACTGACAAAAAACCAAGGTTCAAATTTCAAATGAGGACTGGACAATCATCACTTCCTAAGCCCAATTTCAGCCAGACTTTAAGTCTTCAATAACCAACAACAGAAACAAAATTTAGATAGGCAATCATGACAGAGAGAACTGATTATCAGTCAATATCAACTAAAATATACAGTGTTCTGCTCACATGCCCTACATTAGCATTGATCATGCTCACAGGTTATTACTGAAACCATAACAAGGAATCCTTGCGAAGCAGCACAATTGGAGCTTAGTCTCTTACATCGTGACCATCTCCACTACCGGAAGGTTCAACACAAATATATCAAATGACTCGGAAAAAGTGGAAACACAAAAAATTTAACTCCAATTGTCACTTTGCAATTTAACATAGAGACAAATACCTCTTTTTTGAGCCATTTTCCTTCACTCCATCTGACTCCCCGAAGGAACCATCGATTTCCGTGCTACAGAATAAGTACAAGTGTAAGACATCAAAAAGATAAACAGAACCAATAGAAGATGGTGAATTCTCAATCATATAAAACAAGCTCACGTGCAACACCCACAAAAAATCAGAGTAAACTTCATATACAAGACGACTCACCTCAATACAACAGAAATACATAGACCCACAGAACAAGCCTTCATGGTCTATACCGTGTTTATTAATTCTTCACATTAGCAAGCCCAAAAAGAAAGTAATCATCTACAAATCTTCACCCAATTAGAGCCTAAGCATCCTAAGAATTTGGAATTCTGTCATTTTAGAATCTCAGGAATTTCACAGATTCACAGACTTTGTGCAGTTTCAAAAAGCAATCAAATGCTGCTTCGTACTAGTAAACCCTCAAAGAGTTGCAAATGAAAGCCTACTTCCACCAACCAGTAATGTATTTGCAAGGGTTAACTCCTGATAGAGCAAGCTCCTTTTACATAATGCTGAAAAACCCAAGTCTAAAGAAGGCTACGGAAATCCAACCCCACAACAATTAAATTTTTCTAATACAAACGATAGGGACTGGGCTAATAATCATATAATAATCATATCAAAATGATGTTCTTCAGATATTTGACAGATATAACGCAAGTCAGGCTCATCTTCTCAAACGAAACTAGAACCTTAAATCTTTTCATTCCTTCACACTCTCAAAATAAAGCTAAAGTCATGGCCTACGGAGATTTCCCACTCATTCTTGTTTACGCAGCAAAGACAACCCTGATGGCTGCGCCACCAAACCCTTGCGCAGCTGGCGAAAATAGCTCAATGGCAGAGCATAACCTTGTCCAGGCGACAGTTGAAGGGTTCAAGTCCCACCTTCTGCTCCTCAGACTTCGTCTGGAGCTCGGCGGCGGAGTGCATAAACCCTTTAGAGACGGGGGCATCAGACATACGCAAAAAAAAATTTGAGCTTTCCGTTTTCCCCAACATTGGCGTCCTAAATTTTTTGCAGAGCAGTGATTTCCCAACTGAATTGAGAATGCTTTACCATCCTTATAAGACGTCTCGGTGTTTTGCGAATTACTTTTTCTCTACCGTGCAGCAATTCTCCTAAATTTCTCTAAAGCGCTCACTGCACCCCAACACAGCACACCACCTTATCAAATCACAAAACGCCGAAATCCCATCCAAATACAATTACGGCATTCAGCCACGAATTCCTCAAAATCATCGAAGCTAGCATCCCGTCTAGATTGAAATCACCGCCCCGTTCAAAGCCCCAACTTGCGAAATCCACCCAAAGCCCTAATTTACGAAACAAAAAAGGATCGCGCAAAGCACCTGAAAATGGAGGAGGATCCGTTCGGAGGCTGATCGGGCCACGAGAATCCGGAGCCGGAGACCTGGAAAGGGCCGTCCGCCGCCGCGTCGATGTCGTCGATCAGGCCGCAGTCGTAGATCCAATTCGCGTGCTCCGGCAACACCATCCCTAGTCGGACGACGACCGGATTCCCTTCCGGCACGCCAAAGCAGAGAAATTTGCACGAAGGCTTTGCACGGAGACGAGGAGAAAAGAGATTGGTGTGGGGGAGGGGAGGGGAACGAGGCTGGTGGTGGTCGCACGTCAAAGCCAGTCGTGGAAGTAAACGGGTTTCGGAGAATATGGGCCTTTTTCCGGGGCCCCACTCCGATGGAAAACGGGTCGGACTCTCGGGTCGTTTCAATTTTTTCATTAGAAAAAATATATATAGAGAGAGAAGCAAAACAATAAGAACTAGGAATGATCAGTTCCTGATCTGGTCCGGTTCCACCCGATGGAATCAGTCGCTTTTCTATATTTTTTTTCATAAATCTCAACATATTGACAGAAAAGACGATGAGTGAAGAGTCATTGTGGTGCGACGATAAGGGAAAAGCGTCGTACGTGGGTTTAGTTCACATTTTACTAATTTTTTTGAAGAAATAAAAAAATAAAAAAATGATGTAGTCGGTCCAATCCGATTGGTTCGGTTCTCCTTTTGAATCGAGAACTGGACCGTCTAGACACTGGTTCCACTTTTAGAAACCGAGAACTGGACCGATACTCTCGGGAATCGAACCAAATCAGTCAGTCCGGTCCAGTCCAGGTGATCCATTTTGCACGCCGCTAATAAAAACAAGTTTATGTCGTTTCTAACACCCAAATATATTCTCATAACCGAGACAATTAGAATTTATCAACAATTACACAATATATATATATATATATATATATATATGTATGTATACCGAATCATCTTGTTAATTTATTTTGCTTTTATAAAAAATTGTCGGAATCGACATGACAATATAATAATTCACCGCTTACCAAACAACAGTCGCTTACGGAACGAAAGAGTAAAAGATCTTATCATGTCCGGAGATATAAAAAGGAAATGCGTCATCTCGATATCATTTGCCGGGTATATAATATTGGGTATATTCGACATTTTTATTTAGCAGTTTGTGTACTTATGATGATTCTGTCCATTATGCCCCAAAAAAATAATAATTTCTGAGAATCTCTAAATTTAAAAAATCTTGTTTTTTTCCCTAAGGATTGATGCATTCCATCCTATGGTGGGAGTTGGGACACCATGTGCATTTGCGTATTTAATTAATTACCAAGTGGAGCATAAAGGAGATAACCAGCAACAAGGACCGCCCATTGCGCGAGAAAATGAGAAAAAAAAAAGAAGGGAAATATAATCAGCAATTAGCAGCAGATTAATGGAAAATTTTGCAATGGGGAAATTGTAAACAACTTGTTATAATTAAAATATTCTTTTACTTGACATATGTATAAATTTTACCGAAGACTTATGGCATAACCACGAAATATGATCGTTATTTTTCTTTTGGATTATCATTAAAAGGATAATGAGTTCTTATCTTTAGCTTTACAGAAGTTTTTTTATAATGCGTTCGGTTCCGCATTTGCAGAGCCTTGCCCGAAATCCTCTGGGATGAATTTGAGGTGTTTGGTTCGGTATTCTGAAGGCCTTGAAGCTAAAGTTATCATTTCCGAAGTATCTTAGCCTAATGCAAGTCCCATCCAACGTTGGCATTCAGCATTTCGAAAATGCTACTTTCGGGGTTAATGAATTTTTTTCTCCAATTTTGCCAATGCTAATATTTTCACACTCCAGACTAGCCTTCGTCAAAGCACTACCCTATTCTCTGTCTCTCTCGATAGTCTCAGATCTGTCGTCGTGTGATCGCTTGGTTGAAGCTCGCCGAGGTTGAGGGTTGCTGGGTCAAGGGTTGCGTAGTCGAGGCTTGCAGAGGTTGGCGCTAGCCCGGTCGAGTCTTGCCAATGTTGACGCCCGCCTTTGGTCTTGAAATCTGGCTCACCTAAAGTCCCACAAGGCTTGCTGAGGGTCGCCTGAGCCTCTATCTCCAGATCTAGCTCACCTTAGGCCACGCGACCTCGGCATCGCCTCACCTAGGGTCGCACAACCTCGGCAACAGGCCATCCCCGGAGCTCTCAGCCTTCCCCATCGTGCATCTGAGCTTTATCCATTCGTCTGTTGTTGTCGTCTTTCATCTCAACTATTAATCACCAACGCATTGTGTGTGCAACTAGAGTATATTTCAGATGGCAACTCATTAGTCATTTATCATGTCTCAGATCATATCATATCATATCAGATCCAAATGTGGCAAACCTCACAACTGTAGTCCACATAATCTCAGATCATATCATATCATATCGGATCCAAATGTGGCAAAACCTCGCAACTGTACTCCACATTATGCTTCTTAAATTTGGAAAGGCTAACAACTTGCTGAAATATCTGCAATCTTATGGCAAACAAGCAAGTCATCATAATAGTTCCTTAAGAGAGAAAACAAACAACTTCCCACAAATTTCAAAAATTCGATTGGGTAACCAGATTAGAAGTTGAGAATTACATTATAAATGGGGGAAAAACCAAAATCGATAGTCTTGCACGTCTGTTAACAATCACGTGTGGTTATATAGCGGATACCTTCTCTTTTTACTGCTGAAATTGGGGAAAAAAACACATTGTATATGAGCTTGTGTGAGTCTGGATTACAGCAATCTACTCGAACACCGATATATCTCCAGCCCAACTGCATCCTGCGATAAAATTCGACATGATAGGGTGGTAAGCCACATCCACACATGGTGATGTGTACGCCTTAGTTTTCCAGAGAAGCTTGGATGACCCATACTTGTAAAAGTATATGGAACCTTCTGAGGAGCCCGTTGCAAGCATTTCACCGTCTAAGCTAAAGTTGCACTTGATGGGGAACCCAGACACTCCATGACCCTCGTACCTTTTATACTTGTCGAGCCGGAAAGGGGAGTTTGAAGAGAAAAGGGCAATATAATTTCCATTAGACTGGGCAACAAAACAAGGCTCAGTTGGATGATGCCTAATACAGGTGCAGGTATAGGCCTCTCCATAAACCTGTGAGAGAGACACAGGGATTTACCATACTAGATAAGTAGATATGCATAAAGAAATTAGTAGAACTATTGTCAATAAGATCCACCATTTAAACCAATAATATTATCGGTTAAGGTAACATGTACCTAATACTTGAAGCATGATATGACCAGAACATTTCCTTGGGTAAAAAGCCTATGCAGTTTTTTAGGCCATCTTCTAATGTTGGCGTGATAAATCTTCCTTCCTATTTAGAACATAGGTTACAAATCAACACTTCTCTAGTTTATTGTGAAAATCCCTTAAATCAATTTCACATACAAATCTGTCTGGTTCGTTTTCATCAAAGACTGGTAGATCGACTCAGGATTGACCTGACGGTATACTTTACCTGCTTCTTTAATCAATATATCTATGCTCATTAAAGGGGGTAAAAACTTAGGGCTTCAACACACGAGTACGCATGTATTAGGTCCTCCAGAAGCAAGTGTTGTAGGTACTTCGAGACCAGGAGCCAAGTGGGACCCGCATAACAATGGGTTGGCAATTATGTCGGTCCTGGATTAAGTTAAGCAGCTACTCCGGCAGACCTAAAATATTGTCTATGAGTCATGACTCCAAGAACTCAAGTTGAGGAAAGAGACTTCTGGGGACATAAAGTACAGAAGCTCTAGATAAATTTCTATATGACTAGTGGAGAGAACGAGAAACTGATTCTAGAACAAACTTATTGATTTATATGGCAATAAGCTACATGACGATTATGATGCAGAGTCCCCTCAAACAGTAATCCAATAGTTATAATGAGGCCACGTCTATCACTATGGTCCAGGAAATTATATTGAATTGGACAATGCTTGGGATACTAAGACTCATTCACTAAAATGGTTTACTAAGTATGTGACTCTCTGTAGTGTCTATTTAAGTTAGTGGGCCCACTTCAGCATCTAACAGGAATCTGACACATCACTTAATAACCAAACATAGTAGAAGAATCTTAGCATGTACAGTATCGTTCTATTGAATATTATCATTTGCCCAAAAAAATAGAACTACATCATTTGGTATGGGAAAAAAAATTAATAGTCTGGTTTTCTAATCTGCAAAGTTCATCATTTAAAGTAAAAGTGACAACAGATCTGGCTTGTGATACGTAAATGGTCAAATCCCCATGCCAAAAGACGAGTTTCAGGCTTGATTCTTGACAACAATCTTCAGCGAGCTTTGCTCTGTCTTGCCGTCGCTTAGATTAAAGACTATTAAAACTCACTAAGTGTGCAGATCGCTTCAAAAACTCAAACTCACGAGAGCTTTACAAGCAACTTGCATATCAAAATAAGACTTGCTCCCTAAAAGAAACTCAAACAACTATAGCAAATCAGTCATAATTAGTGAATGCTGACCTGATTGGAAAGAGGAACCTGTCGAGAAACATCCCAAACTATTATTGCATTTTCGCTGATATTGCTAAAGGAGACATCACTGGAAGAGATGAATTGCTTGCCATCTAGAGAAAACTCCAAATCAAGGATCGGACCAAGTTGACGTATATACTGATGTGTTGCTCTACCACTTCTGACATCCCATAACCTGAGCTGGCCTTTTGCTCCTCCTGAAAGGAAAAGGTTGAAGTTGTCTGGGTGGAATTTCACAACATTGACAACTTGGTCCTCCTTGAATACCTGAGTCTCTATCCCCCTTTCTATATCAACCAACCTTGATGTGCCATCATATCCACAAGAAAGTACATGCCAACCAAGCTTTGACCACTTCACATCCTTCACTGCGGCATTGTGGTGGCTCAGAACGCGTGCTTTCTTGTGATCTTTACTCCACACATTCCATATGAAGACCTTATGATCCATCCCAGCCGATGCAAGAAGATGAGCTGTAAACTAACTTTAGTAAACAGATTAATTGGAGATCATGAGAACAAAGCACTTACCATCATAAAAATGGAGGCATAAAAGAACAGGAAGGAACAAATCATTTTGTGCATGCACATGATGTGAGAGGCCTAATCAATGTGCAGATATTCGACATTTGGTTTTTACATATTGAGACCACCTAAGAATGCAAGTTACTGCAAACTTGAACTCATGCATTGACCTTAAAATGAACTAACGCAAATTTGATCATGCAATAGCCATGACAGACTCTTATAGTAGGGCAAAGCAGGTCTCTGGAAAAAAGTTCTTTATTGTGTGGCAACATGCACCACATGGATCTTGCATTACCAAATTCCCTCTAATTTGGCCTATGGGCACAGATATTTAAACACGATCAACTGTCCCAGATATGAAACCACATCTGATCATAGGAAATGCCAAGAAAAACAAGGATAAGGTTATCATCAGAGAACCAAATTTCCTCCATTCCATTTTGTTCTTCACTCTATTCGCATGCTCATTCTGAGTTTCTATTTGAGGTCCACCACCTGATCCTTGGAATCACTAACACATCAGCTCAATGAAATAGTGGATAAAATAGGACAAACGACTTTCCTATTTTTTTGACTCACATCCAAGCTGTGGCTGAAGGAGTCACAATTGAAGATGCTTCTGGGATTGAGTTCAGGTAACGTGTGCCCACAAGTCAGCTCGTGAAGCATGATTTATTGATAAGTGCATACCAAAGTAAGCTCAAAATATCACAGTGCCAGACCAACCATCTTTTAGAGAAATAACAAAGATTGAATTCCACTATTTAATGATTGAAGCAACAAATAAAAAGACGAGCAGCAACCACAATAGAAGCACGTCAGGCAGATCTTACCATGACTTTCTGACCATTGGATCGTGTTGACAGCCTTTGTATGGCCCTTTAGAGCTACAGACAGCCTTTCTTGTATTTGACCAAGACCCCCACGACCTTTTGTTTGATGCCTCAAGAGTGATAGAACATCAGATGGTAGGTCTGAATCCAACAAACTTCCCATGCATGAAACTAACAGCAGAAAGCATAAAGTCAGGATCTCATGTTTCCATGAGTGAGAATGTGAGATAGATACGATTCACACAAGCTAGAGATGCAATATCGGAAAGTGATATTCATGTATGCAGATATGATGCGAATTACTGCCAAAGAAAGAACAATACGTCAAGAATTGCTTTACATTCATCTTAATCCTCATTCAAGGGGAGTAAATTTCAAAAATCCACACATAAAATGCACACTGAGGTCGGAAAATTGCCTTAGACAATTTAGTCCGTAGCTTAGCTTCGTAAAATTAGCGATCTATCAAATGAACAGTATGTAAAGTTTGCCAAGCATGTTCCGCACGAAAGCATTTAAAGATGTCCTTTATTTCTCGGATATATGTAGCTCGTATGCCTTTCTTATCCAAAGTCCTCTACAAACATCTCCAAGAAGTCCGTAGCACGCTCTCTCTCCAAATCTAGAATTAACCATATCTCTTTACTAATCCCGATAGATAAATAGGTCTTTGACAACTATAAAACCAAACTGACTCTCAGCAAAATGAGTCTCTTCCTGCTAACCTATGCTCAATTACTCTTTGCCACAGCTTCATGACATGACAAGTGAGCTTAAGCATTCTGCAAATCTGTCATCTTCAAATGGGAAGTTTTGATAGCTTGACAATGCAGGGCAGTCCCTCCTACCGAACCTGGGTTTTGCTCATTAAATAACCTGACATGGGAATTATCCAATCACTCAACAATCCAGCCATCATTCCCTGTGTTTAAACAACTAAAACGAATAGCAATAACTCGAAAGAAAGACGTCATCCCCAAGCATTCTCAACCAGACACAAAGACTATCACGAAGACATAACCAAAGAAGAGGGGCAAATGAAAGGCTCGAGACAAAGCTATGACGTTTACCAGCGGCAGAAGTTGAAGCTGAAGGGTCAGTGTTTTCTGGGTCAAGAACCATAGTGGGTGGTGAACCCAAACCCAGGAGGGCTCGCTCCCTTTTGGACACATATCTGCCATGGACAAGAGCTCCAGTCGGAGGAGGATACGAGGGATTGGATTTGGGGATGGAGACTGTATGATTTTCGGGTCTGGGTCGCTTCGGAGGAGGAGGGTGGAAGGGAGGTGCGGGTGCGGGTTCGGGTACGGGTTCTTCGTCGGAGGAATCTGAGTAAGCGTTGCGCAGCAGATCCATCGCCGGAGTTTTGTGCCCGTCGCTTGGTTCGTGTCACGTATTAATCCTTGTCCTTGAGCTTGACGAAGTAATTTGATCCCTGGCGATGGAAAAAATACTGATTATCCTTTTGTAATTAATCATATTCATGCAACATCAAATTTGATGTCCGTGTTCAATCAATTCGTATGATAAGCTATTACTATGATAAATAATACTTTTCAATGTATTTGATGATAACTTCCGAGTCTTAATTACATCAAGAATGTTTTCATTAAATAGTAATAGCTAATTATCAACTGTTTCCTTTAATTATTAAATAAGAGGTATGAAGATTGGCTAGGGTATAATCTCTACTTCTTTCCAATTTATCAAATGACCTGGAAAGAGTGGAAACATAACAAAATGCAACTCCAATTGTCACTTTGCGATTTAACGTAGCAACAAAGACCTCTTTTTTGAGCCATTTTCCTTCACTCCATCTGGCTCCCTGAAGGGAACCATCAGTTTCAGTGCTACAGAATAAGTACAAGTGCAAGAAATCAAAAAGGTAAGCAAAACCAATAGAAGATGGTGAATTCTCAATCACATAACACAAGCTGCCGTGCTACGCCCACAAAAAAATCAGAGTAAACTTCATTTTTTACCAGATGACTCACTTCAATACTACAGACATACATATGCCCACAGCACAAGCCTTCATGGTCTGTATTGTGTATATCAATCCTTCACATTAGCAAGCCCAAAAGGAAGATAATCATCTACAAATGTTCACCCAATTAGAGCCTAAGCATACTAAGAAATTGGAATCCCGTCATTTTAGAATCAGTGGAATCTCAGGAGTTCCACAGATTCAGACATTGTGCAGTTTCCAGAAAGCAACCAAATGCTGCTTCATATTGGTAGACCCTAAAAGAGTTGCAAATGAAAGTCTACTTCCACCAACCAGCAACGTATTTGCAAGGGTTAACTCCCGATAGAGCAAGCTCCTTTTGCATAATGCTGAAAAAACCCAAGTCTAAAGAAGGCCAATGAAATCCAACCCCACAACAATTAAATCTTTCCAATACAAACGATAGGGACTGGGCTGATAATCAGCTAAAGTCATGGCCTAAGAAGATTTCCCACTTATTCTTGTTTACGCAGCAACCCCGATGGCCGCGCCACCGGACACTTGCGCAGCTAGCGAAAATAGCTCAAATGGCAGAGCTCCAGGCCACAGTTAAAGTGTTCAAGTCCCCACCTTCTGCCCCCTCTGTCCTTGTCTGAAGCCAAGGAGTGGAGTGCGTAATCCCCTTTGGAGACGGGGCAACACACGCAAGCAAAAAATTTTGAACTTTCCCCCAAGGTTAGTGGCCAAAATTTTTGCCGAGCAGTGATTTCCCTATTGAATCGAGGATTGTTTACCATCCTTATAATCTGTCTCGCACTGTTTTGCAAATTGCTTTTCTCCACTTTGCGGCAATTCCTCCTAATTTTTCCTAAGCGCTCCCTGTAACCCCAGCCCCAAATTCTAACCGAATACAAAACGGGCATACGGCTACGAATTCCTCAAAATGATCGGAATTAGCATTCCATCACCCGGACCGCAGACATCATCCGGAGCGAAATCACCAGTCCGTTTAAAGCCCCAATTTGTGAAACAAGAAAGGACGATCGCAAAGGTACCTGAATATGGAAGCTCCGTTCAGACGCTGATCGGGCCACGAAGATCCGGAGCCGAGTCCCGGCCACGGCAATGTCGACGATAGCACCAAGTTGTTGTACACAGAGAGAAAGAGATGGGCTCTCTTCTTTTTTTTTTTGTTTTTGGGCCCACTCGATTGAAATGCGGATCGGACCGTTGTTTCACTTTTTCAATAAGAATATATAATGGAGAAACAAAACAACAAGAGCAAAATTATGTCGTTTCTAATTACCTCAAATATTCTCGTCGTTGGGGCAAATGAGAATTTATCAACAATTGCACAATTGACTAATCGAATTGGCGATATATCCATATATAAATATAAGCATGCGCATTATCTTCTTTAATTATTTTGCTCTATAAAAAATTATCGAAATTGATGTGACAATATAGTTACTCATCGCTTACAAAACTAATGATCTTATCGTTTCTAGATAATTATAAAAAATGTATGCGTTTGATGACATCGAGAGAGCCTTTCTAAATTTTTTGCTTGAGTTATCATGATAAATCTTGTAAATCATATGCCAGGCACATAAGTTATTTGCAATATTTAACATTTTTATCAAGCAAGCGATTTGTGTACTTATGACAAATTCTACGTCCAATATGTCGAACATAATTTCTGAGAATCTTTAAATTAGAATAATCTCTTATTCTTCTTCTTTTTAAGCAGGTAAGAGGGATCCAAAGATGGATGCGTTCCACCATTTTTGGGGATATACCATAAAAGAAATCCCATATATGAGGTAGAAAATCAAGATGATGCACATGTATATTTCGTATATTTAGCACAAGCATCGAATTCATTAATATTAATCTTTGTAGACACTTTATGTAGACAAATCGCCCATGATAGTGCACACATCAAAGAAAAACAAAATAAAATGAACCATTTCAGGATGAGCGCAATTGCCTAGAATGTTGGGGGTTTCCGGTTTAGGAACTGGGATCGTCCATTTGAATTCCACCAAACTACATATGAATGGCTCCGAGCCGACGCCTCTCACGCGCGGAACTTAACCGGTTTGAGAGTCTTGCACGTTGTTCAATGGCCTCTGAATAGCCGAGACTCCATGTCCGTGCCTCAAAAGAGAACAGTTCGTACTATTAATTTGATCAGACTCTTTCTCGTCCGATGGCCATACGTATTGCGTTAGAAGAGTGGGTCCTGCCTTTCTGTATCAGCATGGACCGTTCACTTGGTCCCTCCGGTGATCCATGATCGAATGGCATGCAACATGGAGGGAGAAACAATTCATATTCCGAAGATGAACAGAGTCCTCTGAAGTTGGGAAAGAAGGTGGGATTTGTGGGAATCTCCCCTTTTTGCTTCTGAAAGGAAAAGCATCTTATCACGAGGATCATCATCCATTTTGAGTAGATTTTGTGGTCCTCTTCAATTTTACGCACAGATGCTCGGCCATTCAAGGCCTTAGAAGGGTCATTCCCTGTGGAAGGTGGAATTACAATGCATGTTTCGTGGTTACGTCTACCTCGATTTGTCTATCGGTCATCATGTCCCCACGCACATCGATCTAATGGTCAGAACAATCTTGCACTTGGCTTGATCCTCGCCCTGCGGGGAACCCGCGTACTTCAAGTCGATTTTCTCCCGCACGTCAGGCGGGACTTCCTCCTCACAGTCAATCTTGGTTAGATCCTGGTAGCCTGCGTTGCGTACTCTCCCCGTGTTCAGACTCTAGGACTTCCGATTACTCCATCGGCACAAGTCAACCACGTCGCATCATTGAAACCAGTTTAACATAATAGCAAAGTAGTGATGAGACCCTCATCGATTATTCCTGTGAAGGTCGACGAAATGATCCATGTCATGGTTCCAAACTTCCAATTGTCTAGAATCCACCACCAAGGCATTCCCTTTCCTTTTACCGCTTCCGGCAAATCCTCCCTTGATTAAACGAAGAGGCCCTAAAATATTTCTACACAACGAACCTACGACTAAAGTGATACTGCGATTCCTGTGAAAATTTTCGACGTATCAGCTCCTTTACAGCTACCTGATTATTCAATTCTAGTATGTTCTTATGGACCATAAAGTCCTAGAATGATCAAATGGTGTCCGAACCCATGGAGGGCAACGACAAGTTAGACTATGCCTAGCCTAGAGGTCGACGGCAATTTGTGGAACCGTAGTTTTACTCTAATTTTTTCTGAGGCTTGTGAATCGAGCTAACACGTTGTGCTACTGCCATTTACTTGGAGCATAAGCTAATAGTTAAGTGCAAAGCAAATTTAGCAGCATAATTGAAGACGAGGGGACAAACAACTACCAAATTTTTGTCTCTATCGTCGTTGTGGACTTTCCATTGTCCTCGCATGCAAACTTCAAGCTTGCCTATGACCTGTTTGTTCCAACATAACTAAATCTCCTAGACTTGTCAATACCAAATAACACAATCTCCGATGATGAACGGTGCAGAGAGCCACAGCAACTCAAGCAGGTGACCATAACGATTTTTTTAAGAGGCCTCAAAACTTTGAACCATTTATTGCAGACTGTCCTGTTTTGGGGAATGCTGAAAGGAGTAATGCTGGCCCAGATGGTATGAATGGCCTATTTGACCACGAAAATGGGTGTAATATTAAAGATGTGTTTCAAGAGGTGCAGAAGTTTTTTCGAATCAGAGACCCTCAACCCAGAGCCAAATAAAGACAATAGGTTACACAGTTACACTGATTCCCTAGCTTTCCACCCTAGCTTCCCAACCCTGAAATCTTGACCAATACAGCCCTAGAAGCCTTTGTAGTCTTAATTTATAAGGTTGTTGCCGAAGTTCTGGCTTTTAGACTTAAAACTCGGCTGCCATACTTGGTTTCCTCGGAACAAAGTGCTGTTGTTGAAGGAATACAGATTCTGGACAACATTTTGTTAGTCCATGAAGTGGTGAACCAATTGAGGGTACGGAAAAGAAAAGGATGTCTGGGTATGAATAAAGCTTATGACATGGTCGGATGAGATTTCTTAACAAGAAAATGGGCTCTGTTGGATGTTTAGGTGAAATGGATAGCACAGTGTGCGAAAACTGCAACTTTTAGCGTCAAGATGAATAAAAGTGCCTCTTCAATACGTCCAACCCTCGAGAGGAATTGGACAGGGCAATCCACTTTCTCCAATTGTTCAGGCAAATGTGTCGTCTGTACTGATGCACGATCCAATAGAGGCTTGACGCATAAAAGGCATCAAGCTAGATAGAATTCACCCAACCCTATCACATCTCGTTTATACAGACGGTTCCTTTTTCTTCCTCGATGGATTGTTACAGAGTGCCAATAGTTGGCAGATGTGTTAAATCAGTATTGTTTTGCTTCTGGACAAACCATTTAAGGCCACAGACAGCCTCAACCAAATCTCCAACATACATTATTTGGTGTTCACATAAAGGCGGAATTTCTTTTTTCACATTCATTACATAATCGAAACTGGAGAGAGTTTACTGTACACATTGATACTCTGTCCCAGGTGCTTTCATGCCTTTTATATGGGAAAGTCTATTATACGAGGACTGAAGAGACAGAGAACCTAATTTTTGGCAAATTTGAGACTCAGAAAATCAGAGACTATTTCGGGAACGATGCTTCAAATCCAACATTCGCCTATGCTTAGTGGCAAAGCGAAGCCTTGGCTGAAGATGAGCTTCCCTTGACTTGTGGCCATTATAGACAGAGTGTGTCGACATCTCCAATATTTCAACAAGAACCGTCAAGTTTGTATTAGATTTGCTATGAACCGTTATTGATGAATAGCGAAGGCCGAAAAGGGAATCGAAATTAAAAGAGACAAGTTTCTTCACAAATTCAAAGCAGATAACGAAATTTCACCGAAATAGATCGGTAATTAAATCCATCCAAGACTTCACTGAGATGCGTCTTGTTGCAGAAAAATCTAATCGCAAACATACCCATGAATCATGATAAAGAGGCTTAAAGGGCAGCCGCAAGATGAAAACATAGAGAAGAATCCACCAGGAAATAAAACTTGAAAGACAGCTACATTATAAAATTGGCGAAATTTACAAGTGAAACCATCATAAGTCATGACAGTTCTGATTGGAGACATGCTACTCGTCCAACAAAAAGCAGTCAGTACACTTCCAGCAAAAGCTAAAACAGCCAATAAACATGACAAACTGATACAAATATTGAGGATCAAATGAAAGCCAGCCCATATGATCCGACGTTGCCAACTTAAGCAACTGGTGGGCGGAGAACATGATCTTGTGAGGTATCAACAGTCGCTGGAGGCATGAATTGCCACATGGCAACACCAGGGTAACCAAGGAAAGGCACCAACTTGTTTCCGGGGCCTTGGCCTTGGGTCGCAAAAGCTGCAGGAATTGCAGGAGGTGGAGGCAAGAAGCTTGGTTGTGCATTCGCGGCCTTCAACTGGTGTTCCAACTTCTCCTTCTCTGCTTTCAATCTTTGCTTCTCGTCACGAAGCTCATTTTTCTCAGTCTACAAATGTGAAAGCAAATGTAAGACACCAAACAGTTTCAATCAACCATTTCAAATAATGATCAATGCCCAAAAGGCTTCATGGAATTGAGGGGAAAAGCCTATATATTTTGATAGAATTAAAACACTCAAACTGAACAAAGGGAGGCAACATGTCTAAGTTCAATTCTCCAAATGTTTATAGAACATAGCAGACTCACTTTCAACTCTTTGATTTTCTCTTGGAGACTACTGCTCGAGTCCTTCAATTTCTGAGCTTCACCACGCAACTGGGTCACCATTCGAACAGCATCTATCAATATGGCGGCCTTGTCAGTCTTGGGAGGCCTTCCAGGATCAAGGAGAGACGCCAATTCCAAAAACCTACCAGTTATAACATTGTACTATGTTAAAAGCATGAGACGGTTTTGTTTTTCTTTCAGCAAAAAGCTGAAGTGAGAGGGCAACTGTATGCAAGTGATTATGACGAGGACAATCTGTGTGCATATGCATGCAAGAGTGTACACGGGGCAGAAGAGAGATTTACTTGTCATTTAGTCTATCTCTGCGCAACTTCTCCCTACATGCCTTGGAACCAGAAGCACCGCATGATTCAGTTCTAACCCTGCAGCAACAGCTCCAAATTAAATAAACAAGAATCCTGCATAAACCGATCCCTGCAATAGCCTCCTCGAGCAAATCGAAATACGTTATATGTGCACAACTGACAAAAAATCCAAGTTCAAATTTCAAACAAGGATGTGACAATCTTCATTTCCTAAGCCCAAATTCAGCCAGACGTAAGTCTTCAATTACCACAGTAGAAAGAATATCCAGTCAGGCAATCGCGATCTAAAATATACACCATTCTGCTAACATGTACTCAGCATTAGCATTGATCATGAGCACAGGCTATTACTGAAACCATAACCACAAATCCTTGCAATGCCGCCACAATTTGAGTTGGTCTCTTACATGGTGACCATATCCACTTCCAGAAGGTTCGACGCAATTATATCAAATAACTTGGAAAAACTGGAAACAGAGAAAATTTAACTCCAATCCTCGCTTTTGCAATTTAACATAGAAACAGATACCTCTTTTTTGAGCCATTTTCCTTCACTCCATCTGACTCCCCAAAGGAACCATCAATTTCCGTGCTACACAAAAAATACAAGTGTAAGAAATCCAACAGACAAACAAAGCAAATAGAAGACGGTGAATTCTTAACCATATAAAATCAGCTCACGTGCCACACTCACTTCAACACTACAGAAATACATACACCCACAGCACAAGCCTTCATGGTCCATCCAATTCAAAATAATCCTTTGCATTAGCAAGCCCAACCAGAACGTAATCATCCATAAATCTCGATCCAATCAGTGTGCCTAAGCATACTAAGAATTTGGAATACCGTCATTTCAAATTTGCGGAATCTTGGGAATTTAACAGATTCACAGATATCGTGCAGTTTCAGAAACCAACCAAATGGAAAGAGTCAAAGAGTTGAAATGGAAGTCTACTTCGTCCAACCAAAAATGTCTTTGCAAGGGTTAACTCCTGACAGAGCAAGCTCCTTTGGATAATACTGAGAAACCCAAGTCTAAGGAAGGCACCGGAAATCCAACCCCAAAACAGTTAAATTTTGATGATACAAACGATAAGGACTGGGCGATTAATCATATTAAAAATAATGTTCTTCAGATACTTTAAGGATATAGCGCAAGTGAAGCTCATCTTCTCGAACCAAACAGGAACCTAATATTCAATGTTCATTCCTCCACACACTCAAAATGTGAGCTCATCCAAATACAGCAAAAGCCATGGCCTAAGGAGATTTCCCACTTATTCTCGTTTACGCAGCAAAGACAGCCTCAATGGCTTGCGCCAGCAAACACATGCGCAACCGGCGAAAATAACGCAATGGCAGAGCATAACCTTGCCCAGGCTACAATTACAGGTTCCCTCAGCTCCTCGCTTCTTCGCCCGAAGCTAAGGAGTGGAGTGCATGAGCCCCATCTTGAGCTAGGGGCAACAGATACAAGCACAAAATTTGAACTTTAGGGTTTTCCCCAAAATTAGGGGCCAAGATTTTGCTGAGCAGTGATTTTCCTATTGGATTGACAAATAACACAGGTCCTTCAACTTATCATCCACAGAGACCCAAGCTAAAATCCGAATCCAATACAGCACACACCTACGAATTCCTCAAAACCACAGAAACTAGCATTCCTTCACATGACGACCGGAGACGTCATCCTCGATTGAAAACCACCGTTCCATCCCGTTTAAAGCCCTAATTCGCGAGACAGACAAGCAAACAGAGAACGAACGGACGGATCGGAGTAAGACCTGAAAATGGAAGATCCGTTGAGAGGCTGAACGGGCCACGGGTATCCGGAGCCGGAGACCTGGAAATCCCCGTCGGCCACGGCGATGTCGTCGATCAGGCCGCAGTCGTAGATCCAATTCGTGTGCTCCGGAGACACCATCTCGGACGGCCGCCGGAAAGCCAACCCGATCCCCGGGCCGTTGCCGCACGCACGGACGGCGAATCGGAAGAATTCGCGGGTCGGCGCTTCAGATCGCGGGGGGGTAACGAGGTGGCGGTGGCGGTGGCGGTCGGATGTTCGGAGCCCCGGTCGTGGAGGAAACCGTGTTGGCGGAGAATTGGGGCCTTCCTTCCCGGAGCCAACTTGGGGATGAAATGAGGTCGGACTCGCACGAGATGTAAAACAAGTGGCAATTAATATCCTAAGTTTAGTCCGATGCACAGTATCGCCCCTGAATTTTTCGTTTATGATGAGGTAGTTCCTGAACTTTGACCCGGTATATAATATCGTCTCTGAATTTTTTATTCGTTCGATGTCGTCTATGAAATATTTGGAAGTTCAGGGTCTGTGTCGAATCAATTAAGAATTCAGGGACGACATTGCATACGAGCCATTCGTGTCGTTTTCTCTAAAAGTAACAAATAACGCGACAAAAATAAAGTTATGTCCTTTCTAATATCTACAAATATTCTCGTAATTGGGGCAAATGAGAATTTGCCAAACTGGTTATGTACAGTGCCTGATCGCCTTTCGAAATCATTTTTGCTTATGAGAAATTACTAGAATTAAGCATCCATTAATTCGCGGCCGAAAAAGCTAAAAGACTCATCCCTTTTTGTTAGGACAAAGTTTGTTCATCTGGAAATTGCATACCTAAATTCATCGTTTTAGTTACCCTAACAAAATTTTCTAAACCTTATGTCGGGAACACGATGCCGAGTATATTCCCCAGTTTTATTTAATGGCGTGGGAGTGATAGGCACGCTTTTGACATAAATTAAGCCCATTATTATGCTGAATAACATTTTATTAGAATCGTTAAATTAGAGTTTTCTTTTTCTAGCACTCGCTAAGCATACTTAATAAAGAAATATTTTGATTTCGCTATATGGTTAATACAGCGGTCCAACAGCGTCCGTCTCGGACCGGTGCATTCGAGACTTTACTCATCGAGTATCCAATCAGACTTGAACCCGAAATTACCAATAGAAGAGCAAGTTCTCTTATTATCTAAGCCAGCGCGTACGTAAATAATTGTAATGTAATATTGCCAAGTGGAGTATAGAAAGATAATGCGAGGTGCGACCCGAAGCCGTCATGTCGATGTCGGCTCCGGTATGTCCGATTGGCTGTTGCAAGTGATTATTCAAAACGGTAGTGGTGGGACATCAATGGCCCTGGACCGGTGAATGCCTCACCTACAAGATGATGCGGTTCCTTGCACACTTTACTCTCTCTCTCTCTCTCTCTCCTCGGAAAGTGCCAAAAGGAAAGCCCAAGGGCATATAAAATTTGATAAAATTTTGGATTCCAAATGAAATTTGTTGAAAGTTCGACTGTTTTCCCCTTCCAGTGGAGCATCTCCAATTGTCCGCGCTCTTTTTAGGTCAACTTTTCTTGATCAGCCACGCGCACTCTTCGCGACGTACAAAATTAAATGAAACGTCTCATGTAAAACAGGAATTGAAGATGGTGCGTGTTAAAGCTTCAGGGATCGCTTGTTTACTGGGTCAATGTATTCTTCACACGCACGAGATCATCCACCTAATTTGTGGTTTGGACATGCCAATGTGGCATTAAAGTCAGTTATGCCTGGTTCATTTTTATGTGTGGCGTGCCTTTCTTTACCTATTAGGCTTACGGTCAGCACCAGCAGCAGGTTCATGAATATCGATTCTTGGAAGAGATTTTTGCGGACAATTTTCAAACCACCCATGCACATGGAGAGAGGAACAACTTGGCTTTGGCAACGCTGGCGATCATTTTTGTCTTGCAACCCTGTCTTATCTACGTATAATAGGAAATGTGGTGGGACAAATAACCCAAAGTTTTCATTCCGGTAATAAGTGGAGGCCTCTGAAATCGGCGAAGGTGGGATTTTGTGAGATTATGGAGGAATCTCCCCCTTTTTTGTTTCTGAAAGCAGGGCATCTATCAATTCGGACGATCTCCATTTTGGAGATTAGATTTGGTGGTCCTCTTCAGTTTAGCGCACAAACTCCGGGTCTTTGAACGGGCTCGGATGGGGACACCACTACCAACATGGTTGGCCTTTCGAAGCCTTGGAAGGGTCATTGCCCGTGGAAGATGGTAACCATGCCGCATCGGCTCGCTAAGTTTCAATAACCGGGATATGATTGCCGAAATCGTATGGCGATCGCTAACGATCGGGACAAACTTCAAAAGAGTCCGGTACACATTAGGAATTCCCACTAAGAAATGTGAATACCGGGGCTTTCTTGTGGAATCAATATGAGTATGGCAAGTTGTGATGAGCATTCGTTGATACTCGGTTTATTTAATCTTAAAAGGGATCGGCATGGCAATAAGTTCTTTTAAGGTCTAATTCCTCGGAAGATGCTCATGCATATTACCTTCATATCATCCAAGGGTTTTACAGACAAGTAAACACAAAACTTCTTCCAGATTTCTTTCATTGAAAAAATTGAAGATTTTCCATCGAAATAAAGCATCATACCTACAGATTTAATTGCACATTAAGCGATATTCCCCTCTTCTTCTTCTTCTTTTTTCCCCAACTTGCATATCCCTATCATATGTAGATACAAATTTTTTACAAGTTCTATCCGAGATAGTCCAAAAATTACAATAAATTTTTTTGGAAAAGGACAAGTAACTGCCACGGAAGAAAAAGACGACATGTGACCCCAAACCACGTCCAAGACATGACAACTCCTAGTCAGACACCCCCACCTCTCCTCTGCCGAAGTCATGTGATCTCCACTCAACTTTGCCATAGAATAACTAAACATGTTGCAGAAAATTCCTTCCTTCCTTTTCTTTTTCAAAAGAAGGAACCAATGACTTCACGGAATCGCTATTGCGTTTCCATCCGGGTCTTATTTTCTCGATCGCATCGGGAGAAAGGGAAACGACCCAATTACAAATCAGCCCGGAAAGTCAAAAAGAGACCACTGGCTTTATGGAGCCACTTTTTCTCCAACTAGCCAAAAAAACCCCACACCCCTTACAAGGTGCCACGTGCAAAACGGCCTAAGTCAGGAGAAACATGATCAGTAAAACACGTGATTACCATAGGTACGATGATGATTTCTCACGATATACACTGACATAACGGTTGGAGCACATGAAAGCTCCGAACTATCACATGCGATCGTGGAATGCGCAAATCACACTAAGTACACAACTATCCAATTAGATGCAGCATTGCTTGTCCTGAGTGTCCGAATGCGTCAAGTTCTCACAAACTGCCAAATATCGGATGGTAGCTAACTACGAGCAGCCGTAAGCAAGCACTCAAAGCACGATCATTACAAGTGAAACTATACCGGCTCATTTGGCCAGTTCAGAAGAGACCATGTGAAACTATCATCAGCCACCCCCACATCTTTATCAAATTGCACAAATCTATCCGAAAATAGTGAATACACTCCGATTTTGAGCAAGTAAACAGATACATGGACCAGAACAAGAATGATAATAGTACCTGGGATGAACTCATAGTGGTCAGCAGAGATTAGCGATTTACTTTCAAATGCGTGTCAGATTGTGGAATTTCGAGCGGGATTAAAAGCTCTTCATCCACTTGAGGAGTAGCCAGTTTATACAGTGTCAAATCTCAATCCCAATGCCACGTATTTATCAGTAGTCAGGACAAACAAGATGGGTACGATTTACTTTTGACAATACACCCCAGTGAATGCTTCTCTATACAGAATACAACCAGCCTATGTTAGCATTGATATCACTTGCGCAAGCTTGAGTTAAAAGGCATAAATATATCAACTTTTGACAAAAAAGAACAGCTCCTTTCAGTAAAACAATCACCCATAGCTCAACCGAGAATCCAAGGACCGTATGCTTGTCTGTCGTCGAGGAACTCCAATCTCACAAGCATTTACGCGTGCTGCGAAACGAAGAGAGCAGAGCGACTCTCCGGCCGATGAGGGATCAGGAGAGAGATTCACAAACATTAGTGTCTTTGAATCTCCACCTAGACAAGGCTGTTAACCAAGACTTCGAAGATCAGTGCCTTTTCAAAATCAACCATAATATGAGGAAAAGTGAAAAAAGTATTGCTCATGGAAAATTCACCAATAGCAGACACACGATCCCACACAGCTTATGATCCGCTGGCCATGTCCAAGACAACTGCCAACTTAAGCGCGTATACAATCCCTCCAACTAAAACTACAATCGCCACAAAGCTCACATACTCCCCTGATTTTTACAAATTTACTGTCACTGCACACTATCTCCTAAACTTAATCTTTCTAATGACAAAGATAACCAGTTTTTAACTACCAGTTTTCTGCTGAAACCATTTACTCGTTAAAAAAAACACGAGATGTCTTTATGTAATTCGGATGAGTTAAGAGTCAAATTTTAATTATATGCAAAATGAAAAAATCACATACTTCTTTGCCTTGAGTAGATATAAGAAAGCTAACCAACAACTTTCAGTTACCTGAAGAAGATAAGTAAGTTTGGAGTTTCTGAATGGTACATGCTCCTCCTTCTTGGCCAAAGCAAATATGACATCACTTAAGGATGATAAACTCTTGTTAATAGCCTAAATTCCACAAGAAAGGGAAAAAAATAGCTCAGATGAGATATTCAAAGGACAAGAAACTACAATCAGGTCAAAAGAGAAATATACTTGAGTTTCCTTCAAACGATCACCGGTTGAACCACTTTTAGACAAGCGCTCACTTCCCGCTAGATCTATGAGATTCAAGACGCCTTGCACTTGTTGTTCAGTGCTCTATCAGATCACAGGACAAGTTCAAGGTTACAATAGTAATTGAAAAAAAAAGTTGTATTTTTGTTATGTTCCAAGACACCACACACATATGTACACGCACAGAACAGGGAGGAAGGGAGGAGAATATACCTCATTTACACCAGAAATACGCAAGGTAAAAACAAAATGACTTCTCGATGAATGCTCGTTCATTTGGGTCTTGCCAACAGACCTGAAGAGAAAGGTTATACCATAGATGATTACTCATATACCGCACATCACTAAATTATCGTTCTTTTTAAAATAAAATAAAAAAGAGGTAAGTCAATATGCTGCATGCTTTGGCTTCGCCTATTCTTAAGCTATCAATACCATACCTAAATCTTATCTAAAATATAGACAATTGCACTCCCTTGAAAAAACACGATGAAAAGATTCAATTCAACAGGGTAGACATTCTCTTCTTCCCTTTTTGCAATTCTTCTGCAGCCTCCTCCCTTGTTTCTCTCTTTTTCTTTTACCATTTGAAAGAAGTAAAACATAATATTCTCACCTGCTATGAGCAGCATGATTCAAAAGGTAGGAAACCTCTCTGCTGCTACGAACATCCACAACCGTCAAATCAGAAACATGAGTATTTCCATTGGCATCGTGTTTGATTGCATATTGCTTTGCGTTGACATTTTCTGTCCGCGTAGAATCAATACTTGACCGATTGGATGGTAAGAGATCACGAATTGATTCATTATATATCTCCAACATCGACACCTGGAAAGGTTTGAACCAGCAGACTCACGAAAAACATACAAGAAAATAAGCACACAGCCTCAAAAAAACTGCATAGAAAAGTTTCATGCCTGCAATTCATATTTCCAGCCTTGAGATTGAAGAGATTGTTTTGTTTGGAATATTTGCTCTAAAGAGCGCGGTATCAGTCCTTTTTCATCCACATGTCCTGGCGTACCCATCATAGTGTAGGTTTTGCCTGAACCTGTTTGACCATAAGCAAAAATGCAAACCTGGAGACAAAACAAGAAAAGCTCAATCCTGGAGAAACTAACGTCATGTAAAAAAGGCATGTTTGCCTTGCTTCTGCAGATGGCATTTTGATATTTATGGAAGCTCCGGCCAAACGAGTACAAGAAAGCAGATTCAGCAATGAAATTCGTATCACATGTAATAGTGACAAACTTGACTAGTTTGAAAGTCAACTATTTTACCTCTGGAAAAATCGTGTCCATGTTCTCTACATGGCAGTAGATCAACATGCTAAAGATAATTCAGCGAAACAGTATCTAATGACTTGCGAGACAATTTACCTTGTAACCGTCAAGAGCACTTTGTACAAGTTGTGAAATTTCGACAAAAACATCCTCTTGTGAAGAGTCGGGCATAAAAACTTTGTCAAATGTGAAAGGATATTTTTGTCCTGCTCACAGCAGAAAGATACATGAGTTTCTACATCATGCAACATGGCCAATTGCAAAAGAAAAAGAAGAAGAAAAGAACAAAATACAGCGCTTGATCGAGACTTCACCATTTTGAACAAGATCGATCCCCCGACCGAGAGCCTCCATGGATGTGGGATAGGATATCACCTTTGCTTCTGAACTGCTCTCGTCCGGTAAAAGAGGGCGCACTCTGCAAAATACGCGGATATTTCCTTTCAACTCCTGCAGCATACACAAAAATAAGTTACAAATATGATGACATGGTAAATCATATAAACAGTGTTGTCTTGCCGGTGAAGATAAATACCAGGATAGTATTGTGCAACTTTTTACGTAATTTCTCTCCCTCAATGAGCTTAAATTCTGCATCGGCTAGACGGATTTGTAATTCAGATAAGAGTTTCTTCTGTTCTTCAGATTCTGCTCTCGTTTCCAGGGTGGACAAATCAGATGCCTGAAAAAGGGTATTTGGGATTATAAAAATGGACAGAACCATTAATATGACAAATTTTGATTATCTATTGAGAAAACACCAATGAGGGTGCACGCTCCTATTTTTAGCAAACCATAAGTTACCTCCAATCTCCTCTCAGCAACTATCAGCTTGTCCTGCAAAGTCCTTATTTGCTCACTCTGACACAAACACTTTGCCTACAACAAAATACCTCAACTATTAGCCAAACAATCATTTGGTAACAAATAGAATCACTATATTTGTTTACAAACTGAGCATGTTAGAGAGAACCTCCAATTCATTTGATTTTAGCGTCAGGTGATCCAACTCAGAGCAAGATTTTCCAGTAAATTCTTTGTACTTAACAACTTCAACTGTTAGAGCCTCCACTTCCACGCGATATCTATCGCGTTCATCTCTAACTTGCTGCAGGTCCCCTCTCAAACATACTACCTCATTTGAAAAAACCTCTTTCTGATTCATAGCCTCCTCTTGAGAAGCCTGACAATATAGCCAAGTAGAGTTTAGCCTATTAAACCCAAAAAAGGAAGTTAGCCTGAGCAAATTAGCATTAAACCTAGTTTTAGATCGACATGTTTGCTACCTTAAATAAAACAGTAACAAAAGATGGTCTAAACCTAGTATGATATAAGTAAGAGCTTATGCATAATGTTTCTGTTTTAAACGTCCATCCAGATGGTGATTACAATGAAAATTGATCGGTGCAAAGAAAACATCGAAAAAGTTATGATTGTTACTTCAGATCCCAATGAAGCCACCAATCACCCTGTATATGTTAGACTCGGAACATAATCAGCAAAACTCTTAGTAGCCAAAAATTACTTTACAGCATAGTGGCCATCAATTCGAGGAAGATAAACAATGAGCTGATCTGCCATGAGCTGTTTAAAACAACAGCAGTTTACAGGATGAAAACGATATCAGATTCATAGTAAAGTAAATCCTCACTTTCACTGAAGCATATTGCTCCTTCAGCGAGTTATGATGACCTCTTAAGGTGCAGAGTTCCTCAAAAAATGTTGCTTTATCATTCTCACTTTTCTTTAGACTCTCGCTAGCAGTACTAAGATCCGACTGAAGTTTACTGTTGTACTGCTGTAAGCTCGCATTGTAATCTTGTAACCGTTTGTACATGTCATTAATTGACGAAATCTGCAATATGCAACAAGCGTCATCAGCATGCTTCCCAGAGGAAAAGCCATACATATAACTGGAAAACTAAAAATTTTGACCCAGTGAAATCCGCAACATACTCTCTGATTAGCACTTGATAGCTCATGTTGAGCTTTGGCAAGATCTTCAGAAAGAGAAGCCTGCGACCTCTCACTGTTGAGTCTGCCCTCCCTTTCCTTAGCAAGAGAATCTACTGCGGCCTGATTATTAAGATCAAACCGTTTTTAGACTTCCCGAAAGCTGACCATTTGAATAAGACTCGAATATAAACCAGTTACCAGCTTCTCTGCTTGCTCTTTTGCGAGTTTCTCCTGAGCCGAAGCAAGATTCTTCCTTAGCTCAACAATTATAGAACTCAGCTCTTCCTCCTTATTTTTTGATGAAACCTCTGTTACAAAATGCATCGACATAACAAATTGAACGCTTTGATCAAACAGGAGAGAATACTATAACATCCACAATTTCCCAGGAAGCACTTACCTAATTCATCAAGCCTTTGCTGAGTATAATTCAAGGCATTTCTTAGCCTCTCCTGTTCTTGTAGATAGCTATCCTCGAGCTCTTGGAACCATTTGACGCAAAGCCTCAGCCTTTTTATATAATCCAGCATATTCTCGCATCTCTCCTGACAAAGCAAACAGACACTATTCAGGGACAAAACAATGAACGAAGAGGTTTGCTTAATGAAATTAGTTTTATCTGCTGACCACTAATCTAACTGATCTCCTCTGCTCTATCACCACATCCCATTGAAAACTAAAAACCGGCGTCATAAGAAAATACGCGAGGGAAAATTTCAATTCCGATAAAAACTGAAAGTTCATGGCTGCCCCGGATCAGAAGCAAAAACAATTGATGAATTAGAACTGCAGTAGATGTCTCGAAACACTCAAGCTGCTAAAAAAAACAGCACGATTCATGCTTCTTCATCTTTAACACTCGAAACTAGTCGAATGAAAAATGGCCGTGTGAAACATGAGAGATGTCTGGACGGTAGAAAAGAAGAGTAAGAGGCTTTATACGCACTGAATTAACCGAATGCAGCACACAGAACTCTCGAAACTCGACACATCGAATGGCGCAAACAAACCATGAATGCCGGAACGCAAAACACGGACCTTGTAATTGAACTTGTTCTTCGATTTCGGCTTCTCATTCACCAGGGCGTCGACGTCCTCCCTGGTGAACTCTATCCCGCTGCACTCGGAGCCGGCATTGCTCGCCGGAGCGCTGCTAGGGCAGAGATCTTGGCCGCTGCTAACCACCAAGAACGCCTCCCGGCTCCTCAGCCTGGCCGCCGCCGCCGCCGTCGTCGTGCCAACCATCCTCGGCCCCACCACCACCGACCACCGATCGATCTCCCCGCTCCTTCCCGGTCACTCCGAGCTCCTCCAGCTCATCGGCCTCGCACTTCTTCTGAACCATGCACGTCACCACAGAAACAAGTCCGCATCGCTCCTCACGCGCACGCGACCACGAGACAGGCAACAAGAGCCACCGAGCAAAAACGCCAAGCGCGGCCAAAAAACCTAGACCTCGTCGGACCTTATTTCACGTCGCACCACACCGCAACCGGCTCGCGCTTCCATCTCCACTTCATGCGCGCGCGGATTGCCGCGACTGCAAATCGGCGGAGCGAGCGCACGGAGCGAAGAAGGATTGCCGGAGATCAGAGAGGGAGCGACGCGGCGGCGGAGGCGGTGCTGCTGCCGCTGCTGCTGCTGCTGCTCTGGTTCTGGAGCGGGGGTGGGGGTGGTCTGCTGCCCCGGTCCTTCCTCGACGCCATTTTCAAGGAGCCTCTCGAGAGAAAAAGTTTTTTTTACTCTTCTCTTCTCCCTCGCAGACGGGACGCACGGAAAGAGAGAGAGAGAGAGAGAGAGGGAGAGGGTGGCCCTCGGCGTGGGGCCCGGTCGTTGATTGAGTCCCAAGGGATTTGAACGGATCGGGGCCGTTGCTTCGAGATGCGGTAAACACGATCGGTGGGATATCAGCCCTCGACCGAGACGGCCAGCGGGGGCCGCTCCCGCAAAATGGCGACCGACCCGGGGTTGAAACGGTCATTCCCGATGGACGGATACCGTTTAAAAATCGGCCCCCATCTTTTCTTTTTCTTTTTTTTAACGTTGCGTGTATCTGAAAAATTTTAAAAAAAAGGGGTAAGAAATAAAAAATATACAATATTGGACTGGAGAACGTTAACCGCAGTTAGGGTTCGGGGTAAAAAAGAAGCGGGGGGGGGGGGGGGGGGGGGTTGGAGTTTGAAATTTTTTAAATCCGGGGATCTGGGCGGTATTATGGTAGCGAGTCGTTGGGCCGCCGAATTTACCCAAATGCCCTTGCTCCTTCCGGGCGCCCGTCCCTCCCTCGGGAGGTCCTTTTCCGACAATTCGGCTTTTGTATCTCTTGTTTGGTAGCGCTCGGTCCGAGCACTTGAAAACTTACCTCGCCTTCAAATTTTAAAACGGAAAATAGGTTTTCTTTAAGGAATTAACAATTGTCCAGCCAAATAAATAAAAAAAAAAAAGAATTAACGTTTGTGAATAATATGTCGACTTGAAGGTTTGTAATGTTCCACGCTCAATCAAAGGCAAATTGTTTTCGCTTGCTAAAATAAAATTGCAAACGTTATTAAATTCGAAGATAGTAAAAATGAGAGGTGCGATCGGATATTAAATAAACACGAAAAAAGGGAATAAAACACCCTTGGCAAGGACTTTTGCGGCATTGTTGATGAGTTATTTTAAACGGGTGTCTTGAAAACATTTATTAAGCATAATTAACGACGAAATTACACGCGCTACGAGAAATTTAAGCCCTTGAAAAGTTTTCTTTTCTTTTTGGTTGCTTTAAAGGGTCCTTCTTTTATCATGACTTGCAAAATGGTGAAAGGATCCCGGTTGGGTTTACACTCGTACCGTGTAAAAAAATTGAAATCTACGGTAAGACGAGTTTGTTTGGTAAGATTTCAACATTCGTGTTCCTTTTTACAATTACAGTTACGTGTTATATACGTATACATGGACATGCAAAAATCCATGTTAATGGGGGATTAGTCCCTTCGGGGGCAACATATAAGATTCTCCTTGGGATGAATGAGTCTAGACATTTCTATAGACGTTACTGGCGAAGGGCTTGAGACGGAAGCAAAAGCAAATGGACGTTAATCGGTGAGACACAAGATTCTCGTTACGCTCCTATCAATACTCGGCAGGGAATGTCTCTGTATAAATGGAGAGAATAGGCATTATGGTATCCGTTCGAACCACACGGTCATGCATCGAAGACACGCGTTCACGAAAGTCACGGAGCGCTGAAAATTACAAGGGCGGTTCTCGTCGATTCCTAACACCAGACTTCACAGAAAAAAGAAAAAGAAAACGCTACATATGGAAATAGAAATGATTAGAGCTAGATTGCAAAGCTGGTGAGAGCATGTGCCAAATCATGCACACACCTAATCTACCCGCATTTGCTGCGCCCTACAACAAAGAGGAGCCAGAAAGTATGTCCTCATACAATTTGGTAGTCGCCAATCAAGTTTTTAGCTCGGGCTCCAGGATGGCGTGAATAGAATTCCCAATAGCTTTATCCGAAGGAGATAGGGCACCAAACCCCAAAAAAAACTCCGCGATCCCTTTTCATTGACACATTCACCGCTTTTGATCAATTGGCAAGAAATTATAATGAACGAGAACAAGAATTCTCTTGGCTGCTTAGTACTTGCAATTGGATCACAACATAATTCTTTTGCTCCACACAAAAGGGGGAAGCTTCCCCATCACCGGACATTGCCATTAGATCGGATTCGAATAAATGAATAAATTAATTAGTTAAGCTTCTGTTGCTTCAAAAGGGAGGTAAGAATTTCCCACTTTATAACCCCCCGGGGGGAAAAAGATTCCGATCCCCTCCCCCCCTCTCTCTCTCTCTCTCTCTCTCTGGTAATGTAAAGCATAAGCACCAAAACTTTTAATTAGATAAGCAAAAGGGGAAATGGTGCGAGTTTGTTGCCTCTTCCATTCATCAATTGGTGCTCGGCTGCATTCTTGGGACGTCCTTTTCTCATCCCGCTTTTCGCCTGAGCCTTCCCTCGTTAATTAGCCACGACCAAATTGATGGCCTGTATGATCCCGGGTAATTCAAACTTCGAGCCGACGAGACTATCTGCCAAACTTTACTTAAAGAAAATGCAAGATTTCAGGGACACCGCGTGATAAAATTACGAGAAAGCGATCCTTTTAGCGCCAATATGTTGTCCGGATCAAAGGGTACACGGCATGCCAAAATTACTCCGATATGTCATTGTTTCGTCGCACGGAGACAACAGCAATAAGAAAGAAAGAAAGAAAAGAGGCTATGTTCTATCCCTCGACATGGCGTGAAACGATCCCGTTACCTAAACGGAGCAAAGACCAAACATCTTTTTCCAAATCAGAAACCCTTAGCTTCGCGCATACGGCTGTTGAATCGATGTAAAAGAGGAGCAGGTTTTGTTTACTTTTGTAGGTGTAACCTTCACAACATTGACGGACCACCATCAACTATGAATCTATGATGCATTAAAGTTTAAATCGCAAGGCATCCTGTCGTTGCTCGGTTTTCCTTCGATCGTGACATATGCAAGGAGAGCGTAGACTCCAGTAGAGAGGGTCATGTCTATTCCGTGACTTCCACCAAAGAATTGGTGGTGGTGGTGGTGGTAAATCCGATGATGACGACGACGACGACGATTGGAAATCGGCAATACATTGGGGGCTGCCTTTGTCAACTTCTTTTATCCAGCTGTCGAAGAAATCGTACAAAATCGGTGTCGGCAGCTCTCTCGGATTCGGGGCAAAGACGCGAGAACTAAGTCAAGCGATCGATTTTCTAGGACTCCGCAACCTCTCGCCACGATACGACGAGTAGCGTCAAGACGCAACAGCCAGGATCCGGATAGAGAATTTCAGGCGCGCCTGAAGGTCACGCCGTCAATCCATAACCCGAATGTTTGCGTCGTCGAAGAATGACATCCTAATGCGGAGGTGACGTGAGACACGCGACCGGCTATTTCGCGCACAATGCGTAGGCAATCTTGTCACTTCTCGGAATGGTTCCACAGTCAATGCTTGACGCTTCCAAATGAATTGTTTCGTTTTTGTTGGGGGGGGGGGGGTCAAAACCCGAACGAACCGAAAAGGTCTTTTCTCTTTCGCGTAGGCAAGCCAGCAAAAGGCAGGCTTTTTGTGGTCAGCAGAAGGCGAAGGTGGTGTCGTCTCTTCTCGGGAGCGATTTGTCAATGTTCATCTTGTGCGCATCCGAAGGGACGCACGTATGGCAGATTAGGAGAGGCCGGACGAGGGAGGACAACGAGCGTTGTTGACCTCCGATTTCTAAAAACCAACTTCGCGTCACGGGAGGGAATTCGGTGCAGCTGCCGGATCCCTTTTCGTGGACTCCGCGAGTAAAAAACAAGCGCAGTTGGGGAGCTTAAAGCGAGCCCCTCGTAGCCTTTCCTTTTTTTGAAGTCCCCTTTTTTTTTTTCATCTTTCTTTTTTCCTCTTTTTTTTTTGTACGGCGGAAATGGAGCATCTTTGGTGCGTTTTCGCGCGGCGGCGAGCTAATTTTACCTGTCCGAGATTTGTCGAGGCTCAAGAGGAGGATCGCGCCGCATGGGCTACCGTCGCGCCTCGATGCGCGCCTCGATGGGCTCGCCCGAATCCGGTTCGCGATGTGCTCGAACCGAAAATAGCTCGGACGGAAAAATTAGATCCTCATCCGTTTTCTTTTGTTTTTGTGGAAGACGATGAAGATTCGAACACCACGAATCCGATGTCGAATGATATGATGGGCTGGGCGGCGTACCCACCAAGATTCAGCAAGCAAAGAGAGGGGATTGTAAATTTGTCGGGATCGCTCACGTGCGGAATCTATGTTGACCGCAAAGGGTTGCGAACTCCACATGGCAGCCACAGGGAGAATCCAATGTTAAATAACAGTAACGTATCAGTTGGTTTTCTTTAGGAGTGGGGGACTGGAGAGGTTAGATGCGGCCCATCTGAATTGGATCCAAAATGAAAAGAGCGATTCCGAACAAAAATCTGGAGAAGAGTTGGAGTGGAGATGCGGGGTATCGATCCCCGTACCTCTCGCATGCTAAGCGAGCGCTCTACCATCTGAGCTACATCCCCTTTGTTTCTCTTTTGACCGCCCGTCCTACATCAAGTAGGATAGTCCTACTCGACCGAATCGCTTAACTTTCTGATAAAATGACGAAAAGGTTTGAATCGAGTCGAAACGGTCGTGTCTATGGATGCTCTTTTAAACCCTCGAAATCTAGGGTTCAAATTGAATATCGCGGGCCCATCTTTAGACACGCGCGTGCCGGGTGAAGTTTTTGGCGTGAATAGGAAGCTGAATACGAACGACCAAGACCGGATCAACCGCGCGTGAGCTCTCGACGGCCGTATTCTTTTTCATTCCACGCATATTGATGTCAGACTCCCCGGGAATCAATAAAACGAGAAATCAAACCAATAAATCCGAATTTCCATCGAGCCGGTGAAGTTTTCATCACGGCTATCAACTCCGGGTTAAACCGGTGTACATATTCCAATCACATAGACTTTGATTACTTAAGTGGAAATTACGCTTGTCATCATGTATTGGATCAAAGGACGCGATTGTGCTTGTTGCGTTTCCTTTTTCCCCCCATCATTGGCCTTGCAATTTCTTGAAAGAAATGTGACTGTTTGTCCATTCCAATTCGAGCCCTCTAGCGGCTCCTCCGAGTTCTTGGGCGGGTGTGGTTCCTGAAGTCGGGCTTTTTAGACTTTACTCCTAAAGCCGATGCGGCCCGAGATCCTTTGGTCAACTTGGATCGTCAGCATCGTTCCATTAACAAGAAATCAAAGCCTGTTGACCTAGATATGTACCCGGTTAGCGATTACCAGGTCTCTCTAGAAGTCGAAAGCTGGTTGCAACAGACTCAGAACACCATCGAGATCAGAGCATACGCTTGTGTTCGGAGAGAGAAGATCTCGAGACTTTGAGATTCGACCGATCTTCGTCACCTCCGGTGAGGACCTTTACAGGTACGGCGAAAGTAGGCCGTGGGATGTTGAGAATGGCTCCTCCATCCGCAATCGTAACGTCGCCGAGAAGCTCCCTCAACTCTTTGTCGTTCCTCGCTGCAAGTTGAATTGGGCGCCGCATAATCCTCTTGGTCTTCTAGAATTTGTCCGGAGTAGCGCCGCTCGCTCATTCCACATTTCCAATGGGTCAATTTCCTTTGAGCCGCCATGGTCAGCCCGATATTAGATTTCGGACTACATTACCACATGTTACATTTGTTCCAGCCTCCGGGGGGTCATCGAAGTGGAGGCCACCAATTGAGCAGCAAGAGGGCATATGGGATCCTAAAGTTGAAACCTTGAGAAAAGTACGACGAATGTCTATATATTTTGATTTTCGTATGCTTACGCCATATACATGGTTCATCTAAAATCACTTACCCAACTGTATCGTGGTCAGGCTCGCGGGGGTTAGAATATGTAGATGACAAACGCGACATTAGATGGACAAGTATGAACATGCTTTTGGATTACAATCAAGCCAAATCTATACTTCTTCACTTCCACAGACACGGTGTGCGCAATTCTGGGTTGTAGTTGGGGTGGACTGCTCATATATATATATATGCAAAATGCTAATGAGACCCATCACTCAGGTTGCTTTCGCAGCCATGGCCCCTTTCTCTACCCAAAAACCTGTCCACATCGACATCATCGGAAAAGCATTAATTATCGACTTCATTTACGCACAGAAGTAGTATCCATCGCTTGCATGTGCACGCACATAGCTTTCGAGCACCGTCCTTTTCCTCTCTCTCTCCATGCCACTTTCACTGAAAGGTGAAGCAGAAGCACGGCACAGCATGAGAAGGGCAATCAGTAATCACAACTTTCCATTGGCAAAAAGCTAATAAGATTTGCCCTTCTTTCTAAATCCTCCTTTTCAACACCCTTTTCCTTAGATTTTCAAAGCATCGTGAACTTTTTTTCTGGAAGGGGGGTCCGAAGCTCAATGACGAGCTCTTCTTTTCCCAACCACTTCTTGGGTTTAGGATTATATTATGCATCATGGATGGACACCTTTCCGAATCCCACTAATTGCCGGGTGCTGATTATGGGACAATGAGATCTTCCAGTACATCATCCCCTTTTGGGACAGATGGTGAATTGGCCGGTGTTCAATGTCTCCCCGCTTTTTCCGGAGAGCATTACGGTGAATTTGCCGCCACGACGTTTTCGAGTATTTGAGTCTAGCTAGACATCTTATCGTGGGCCGAATATGCCTAGTCCCTTTTCCTGAATGATGAGGAAAGGCGAAATTGCAAAATATTACCGACTTATACTTTAGCACTTGAATAATGTCGAGAGATAACAAGACAAATCAGATATCATTTTGTGCCTTTCTCGAACTTGTTGAAGCTAATAATGCGAAAAGCCCATGCATAGCTAGTCTCGTTATAGGAACTTCCTAACTCCCATTTGGCAGATCTTCATATGCTAGAAAGTCCCCCCATAGTTAGAATCTTTAGGCATTGTTGGGTAGAATCGCAAGAGGGTTTTGTCAAGGCGTATGTTTTGAGGCAATATTACTGTTTTTTACCAATCAAAGGAGGAAAAGAAAAGGTAGAATCATCAAAGGGCCTCTTTCTCTCTTTCTCTATCTCTCTCAATCAGCATGGTATGCCTTCATTCTCCAACTCCACTGTAAAATACATGATAGTTTGTGAAAGGCAGGTAGATATTATATACTCGAGAGCCATCGATGAGAGTAAAGTTATCAGGTGAAATGGATTTTAGTCCAGCTGCATGCCCTGTCTGCGGGACAAGGTCGCAGTCACTTTGACCGGAGGATTAGACACATTTGTCTGGACCAAGGTCTTTTGTTTTTTCCGCCAACCCTTCCAAGGAAAAGAAAGAAGGAGCTATCATTCACCATCCTTCTTAACTTGTAATTCTCTGCACCCTCTTTATAAAGTTTGAATGTCCCGGATAGTGAAGAATAAATGAGTACTAAATTTCACGAGACAAGCATAAATGATTACCCTATGAATCTGACTCCCGGATTGTGTACAGCACATCTACGAATTTCTGTAGCTCATTTAAAAATTCGCCAGACATTTTATATGTCAATTATCTCGTTACGAATATAGATATATCTATATGAACTTTTACTTTTTACAATTAATTAAGCCTCGTGACGGATAAAGTTTGAATTTTTTTTTAACTCTAAACACCTAAAAAGTTCCACAAAATACAATTACATGACATGCATCGAAAATAATCTCTAGACCAAACATATACATTAAAGCAGCGAGACTCCCTAGGCCATTGGATGTTCCAAAAGAGTGACATCAAAAAGTCTATGATGGAAGCTAAAACTATCAAGATCATCTTGTTTAGATTTGCAATGAATCGTAAGAATTGCAGCTCTAGTAAATTGTTGTATATTATGACTTCAGTTTCGATCAAACTACTTTTGGAGCTAGCTTGTGGGAAGACAAGAATAGTCATGAATACTAGAGGTGGCAAAATGATTGGGGTTGGATTGGATATGGGCAGCTAAGTTATTTAAATGGGTGAATTTGGGCTGAACCCATTTATGACTTTCCCAATTTTACATTGAATTCTGACTGCAAAATGACAAATGTAATTCTGCTCATGAATGTAAACAACGGGTTCTGTAATGTTAAGAAAGAAAAAAGGACTCCAGTGCAGGCTGCAGCGGTGGAAAAATTTGAATGCCCTTTGTATCTAAGAGGTGCCCCGTGGAGTTTCTTGTTTTTTGTTTTGTTAAACGGGAAAAGAGGAAAAATCATGTACGGGCGACAAGATACAGTAACGAAGGCTCGTGGATAACAAGGCAGGGAGAGTTTTTTTGTGTGTCGTGTCTTGTGGTGGCCTTCCTCAGTAAACCATCATTAATGCGCAACACTAAAGACAGCCTCTCTCTCTCTCTCTTATAAGCTCCCCTTTGTCATCTTCTTCTCCCCTACAGGCTACAGGCTGCACAGATTTCCGTATTCCTCCCACCGTTCTTTATCCTCTTCTTTTCTCCGGGTTCGAAATTGAAAAACACTCCCATTTTGGTCCTCAAGTCCATGTGTCCTGTCGTCTGGGCCGCAGTAAAGCTCCAAACGAAACGCTTCAGCAGGAGATGGCTCACCAAAGTGGAAGCTCCAAGCACTTGTTGGGTACCTGAAAGGATTCCGAGAAGTCTCTCCTGGGATGATGAAGCTCGTGGGTGAAGCTCTAGCTCTAGCTTCCTTTCTCGAGCGGTAGCTGCCAAAAATAGATAGTCAGAGCAACCCATGAAGTGAAAAGGGAAGGGCCTGTACTCTCTGAAGGAAGATGAAGCTTTTGCGGCCTTGAGATAGAGCAGGAGCAAGAGAAGAAGAACAAGAAGAAGCCCGCAAAGAGGAGAGCGAGAGAGCGAGAGATGCCAACAGTGTGGTTTGCACTCAAGAAGTCACTACACTGCAAATCAGAGCCATCCGACGTCCACGACCCAAAGACAAGAAAGCAGCTGACCACGATCTTGACCAAAAAGACTGGCCGGTCAGGTTGCTCGAGGTCCATCGCCAACCTCAAGGACGTCATCCATGGAAGCAAGAGGCACATGGCCGAGAAGCCGCCGAGCTGCAGCCCGAGATCCATCGGGAGCAGCGAGTTCTTGAACCCCCTAACCCACGAAGTCATCCTCAGCAACACCAAATGCGAGCTCAAGATCACCGGCTTCGGCAACGGGTTCCAAGATTCCGGCGCCGGCGGGGGCGCAGGGGGCGACGCCGGTGGCGGGTCGACCTTTGTGGGGACTCTGACGCCGGGGACGCCTATGCATTACTTCAATCCTTCGTTTAGGACAACCTCAGCAAACGGAACAACTCCGAGGAAGGGAGGTTCTGTCTTAGGCGAGCGAGAAGGGTCTGGAGGCCTCAGTGGCAGAGGAGGCGGCGGCGTCGGAGGCGTCCGTACTAGCAGTAGAGTGTCGCTGGATGCTGACGCTAATGGGATGTCCACCATAACTTGCCACAAGTGTGGAGAGCAGTTCACCAAATGGGATGCTGCTGAGGCACATCATCTCTCCAAGCATGCTGGTACGAAAAATAGTTCGCTTTTTTTCGAAAGAAAAACCATTCCTTGTGGATTTTCTGATTCAGAGAAAAAGCAAATACGGGAGGCAACTTCTTTTTACTTTCAGGGAAAAAAAGGACACCTTTACATGTGAAAATGACGGAATCTGCTTCATTTTCCTTCGAACCTTTTCGCGAATCAACTTTAACGTGGCTGACTTTGTAGTTGTTGCTCTGCTCTTGCAAAAAGTTTTAAGTTTCTCATGCAATTCTACCCTTTTGAGGACGATTACCAATTCATTCATTGATGGAAAAAAAAAGGGTCCTTTTTCTTTGTTTTCCTTCCCTGCTGATTCTTTATCGTTTGCTTCATCAATGTCTGAGATGGAGGATCAAAAAGTTAGTTGGCTCTACTAAGTGGTCAACTTTCCCAGCATCTGTTGAACTATGGCTGCTACGATTTATCGGAATTTGAAAGCCTCACTGTCTGTGTTCTTTCTCACATTGATCAATAGCATGAAGAAGCTTGAACAACAATCGCATACATCTCACCACATTGTTTTATTGCTCAACAGTGACTGAACTAGTGGAAGGGGACTCATCCAGGAAGATCGTGGAGATCATATGCCGAACCGGGTGGCTGAAATCGGAGAACCAAGGCGGCAACCGGATCGAGCGGGTCCTCAAGGTCCACAACATGCAGAAGACCCTGGCTCGGTTCGAGGAGTACCGCGAGACAGTCAAGAGCAAGGCCGGCAAGCTCCCGAAAAAGCACCCGCGGTGCCTTGCCGACGGGAACGAGCTGCTCCGCTTCTACGGCACGACTGTGGCGTGCCCGCTGGGGCTCGACGGCTCGTCAAGCCTGTGCACGTCCGACCGGTGCTGTGTGTGCAGGGTCGTGCGGCACGGCTTCTCGGTGAAGAAGGAATCGAAGGGAGGGATCGGGGTGTTCACGACATCTACGAGTGGAAGAGCATTCGAGAGCATCGACACGGTCGAGAACGACCCGACTGTGAGGAAGGCCTTGATAGTGTGCAGGGTGATTGCAGGGAGGGTTCACAGGCCATTGGAGAACATCCAAGAAATGGCCGGTCAGACTGGGTTCGATTCGTTAGCCGGTAAAGTGGGTCTGTATTCACACATCGAGGAGCTCTACTTGCTCAATCCTAGAGCCCTGCTTCCTTGTTTCGTGGTGATTTGCAAGCCCTGAAGAGGAGGATGTAAAGAAAAAGAAGATGAAAAATCATGAGTAATTTGGATCAGCGATTTCTCGAGTTGCATTCTTTTGTTTGTTCTGGGGCTTTTGATGGAGCTTGTGAAGTTTCTGGCATGTTATTCTTTTTGGCTTCAAAATCCTCCTCTTGAATATATTTTTTTCTCGAATTCTTCTGCAATCTGGCCTTTCTTTGAATCTTTTTCGTTCTCGGTAGAACCATGGAATGGCCAGTTGTAAGTCTGTGCCTATGTTCTTGAAAAAGATTTGAATATTACAGCATTATGTTTCATGTCTTTTTGAAATTCAGATGCGGACAAGATGGCGAAAATTCAGAATCTGACAGTTATCAGAGATGGGAGTTGATGGTAGATGACAGGTGACAAATGAAAAAATTAGCTCTGAAAGGGGCCCTTCAGAGAGGAATGGACTGTCCTCTCGTTCTTCTGAATTGAATTGAAGGGTCTGAAAAGAAAAACCAGTGTTTTATTTTTCTGATTTAACATAGAATAGTAGTGCAGAGGAGGAGATGAGGGGCCCCATTTGGAAGTAAGACTTCCGTTAACACTTTCTTATTTTTGGGGGGTACTTATGAAAACCTTGCATGATGCACATGCCTAGTTGAGTAAATATTTGGTACTCTAGGGGCCAAAATGTAACAAAAAAAGAGGAAGAGGGAAATTTTGGTAAATACGGTATTAGCCAAAAGGATTATTGGTTCGAGGCCGGAGGACAAAATTCAGGAAGGGGTTTTGCATGTCGTACAAGTTCTTTTGTCTCTTTCTGTTTCATCCTACTGGCACCCACGTGTATTGATTTAGTCATTATGCGATGTGACGATGTTTGCCTAAATACGCTGCTCGACTTCGTAATTCCTCGTAAAAGGATTTATTACAGTCGTAGCCGTCTTTATCATCATTATTGATTTGGTGATACCTTTCGAGTTTGAACCCGTTGAGAAACCCATTCAAATAAATTTCCTAATTTTAGTAGTTTCGAGTTGGATTTCCGGTTCGAGTATGCTTTCTATTTTGGGTCTAAATCTTTTCTATATAAAAAGTGGGTTTTATGCATGGAGAGTATCTAAGAGGCAGCTTTCCGTGAATTACACTTTGGAACAATAGACATTTGTGGATTCCTTTCTTATTTTGTGAGAATTCGTGAGGGTTTAAATACCGTGGAAATGTTGAGTGTAGTTGCGGGCTGGGAAATAGTCGGAGTAATTGAGTGACTTGAATGTGATTGCAAACTCCGTTGTATTGCTTGATTTATAGTAAAATCCCATGGCGCTCTTCTCATATAGTAGGTCCACCAATAAAATCATGTAAATCTGAAGTTTGATTTATTACCTTGATCTATTTATTTTATTTCTCAATTGTTTGTTTCTCACAATAATTGGTATTGGAGCTTGACTTGGCTAAGTTAAAGCGAATCGGTAACAAATAGGAAGGAAAAGTTAAAGCAAACATATTTGAAGCGAAGGATTTCACTTTCTAGAAAATGTAAATCGAGGATTATCTATACAATAAGAATTTGCGCGTCAGAGAAGAAGCCAAATTTGATGAAACGAGTTGATTGAGAGTTGCTAAATAGAAAAGTGCTAGGTGTTATTCGGCTGATATTGGCTTGTAATGTCGTGTTTAACTTTATGAAAGAAAATATCACTATGGATTGTAATGAATACGCTTTTGAATATGTACTGGAAGCCCTCTTCAATCAACAGGATCTACTTGATGAGATGTTTATTTTGCTTAAAGATGGGCGGATGTGCGTCGGTCGTTGATCATTCAATGAATTTTATGTCATTGCTAATCAATTGAGTTCGATTGAGATTGATTTTGATGATGATGTACATGTTTTGCTTCTATTATCTTGATTGCTTAATAGATGCAATACTACATTCTTTTGTGAATAGTTCCTTTAGGTCAACAAGTTTGACGTCTGATAAGATTCACGATTGAATTTTGAGTGAGCACATATGTAGAAAAGGATATGGTGAACTTGTGCCTACTGCTTTAGTAGTAAACCAAGAGAAAGAGCTAACACTTGTGTTAGCAAGAGCAATGCAAAACCAAATAGACGCAGTCAATTTGGGACCTGTCATGTTTTCTTTTGGAATAGTGGCATGAGGGTATCTTAGAAGGGATTGCCTTAAGTAGAATAATGAGAATGGTAAGAGAAATAGAGTTGAGTCTACTATTGATATTGTTACAATTGCTAGTGGTGTCTTGGGCGATGATGATTATGTCTAGTCCATCACTGAGAATTTGTCGTTTGGCAGATGGGTTATGAATATTGGTTGTTCGTTTCACGCTACACAAAACTGAAACTATTTTGTTACTCATCAATGAATGGATAGTGGTATACAGGCCGCACTCTATCCTCTTCCCGACGAGCCCATTTATCCTTTGATTTGGAAGATGGGCGACAACGTCGAGTGCGATGTTGTGGGTGTTGGTGATGTTATGATCAGAATACATGATAGTATTGTGAGTACATTGACTGGAATGATGCATGCTCTAGAATTGAAGAAGAATTTAATTTCCTTGAATACCTTAGATTTAGCCATGTGTCGAGAAGGTGTAGTTATGAAGTTTGTTCAAGTTGCCTCGATGATATGAGAGGAACTGAGTACAGTGGCTTGAATGAGCTTCAAGGTGAGAAACCGACAGTTTTTAGCCACGAAAACGTCTGATGCATTTGTTTGAGAGTCTAAATTGTGACATATATGTTTGGAGCACATTGGTGAGAGGATTCTAAAGTTCCAAGTGAAAGGAACCTAACATGTATGGTTATGCGCCCGAGGAACTAAATGTATGTGGATGCCATGACTTGAGCAAATAACGAAAAGTGTAGTTCAGTACGTCTGTCAGAAATACCATAATGATTCTGAAGTTAATTCACGGGTTATCACAAATTCCTACAAGAAAGAGTCTCAAAATTATGCTAACAATTATGGATATATACATAAGGAGGACATGGGGGTTTGTGCTAAGGCACAAGTTTAATGATGTTGTCAAGATCGAACAAGTAACAACTTTGATAAAAAAAGAAGGATGGTAAGCACGTGCGAAGTGACAAAGCATGAAATTCTACTTAGAACTATTAAGAAGTGAGTCTTCTGCATGAAGATTATCCAATTTGTGATTTCTTTTATGAGATTGAACGATTATTTTGAGAGGTATTATGAAGAGAGTGGAGGGCTTATAACACTGAGAACGTTTGTATTGATTTATAGTGAAATCCTATGCTGCTCTCCATTACTAACCGAATCATATAAGTTTAGGGTGCGCATGACAATGTTTCTATACCCGGAAACTATTTCTACTTAGAAATGATTTTTTTTATTCTGTGCCCGGAAACAATTTTTGAGCATTTAAAGGCGTTTGGTAACTGTCCAAAATTTCTATTCCTGAGATAGAAAAGAACAGAAATACATTTGGTAACTACACAAAATTTCCTTTTATTAATAATATTTTGAATTGTTTAATTTTTTTTTTCTTTATACCCATTCTCTTCCTTGGCCATGGCCGGTCGTCGGCGACCGGCCATAGACCAGGGCGTTGTGGCCATCGCCGCCGCCTTGGTCGCCTGCCTCGCCTTCGCAATCCATGGCGAAGCCGACCTCGCCGTGGGTCGCAACGGCGAGGCTCGGCCTCGCCCTCGACCTCGCAAGATTTGGGCAAGGCCGAGCTTGCCATGACCGACGGCGGGCCGCCTCGCCCAAGCGGCGAGGGTCCAACCCTCGCCCTCGCCGGCAAGGGGGACCCTCGCCTCCGCCGGTGGCCAGCGAGGGCCGTGACGCCCTCGCCGGCCCTGGGCTGTAGCCGGTCGCCGGCCGTTGGCAACCAGCCACAACCTAAGAAGAGCAACACAAAAAGAAGAAAACAAAAAAAAGAAAAAGAAGAAAAAAAAGTGATTCTCAAAATTGTGTCGAGAAACAAGAAGTAACTTTTTTTACCTCTTGTTTCTCTTCCAAAACTGTTTCTGGGCACAAATTTTTGCAAAAATGTGCCCGGAAACAAAATGTTTACCAAACGCATTTCCGTTCCCAAACTATTTCTGGAAACAAAAGAACATAAATTTTCACTATTTGGCACGTTACCAAACGGGCCCTTAGTGTCCAAATTTATTTCCTCATCCTTCCTATTTTATTATTTGATTGCTTATTTTTCACAACAATCACAAAAACATTTAATACGAAAAATCTTGTAAATTGATTTTTTTACTGATAAATTAGTACCAATGCTAGAGTTCACACTGATTTACTTTACTGCAACATCTAATAAATTTAGATGATATCTTGGATCTTGAGATATCACGATGCACCGTATAACAGATTGAATCGTTTCAGCAGCTTTTGTTATTCGGTTCTCATCAACAGATTTCTTCCAAGGCACTCTTTAAACAGTCGGTATTTTCGATTCATTGACTTTTTTCAAGCATTTTGAGAAGAGAATATTTGCATGTGGGGGTTTGCTTTTCCCGCGAGAAAGTCACCTTTTCTGCAGAAAGAATTTAGAAAATTCTCAAGATTCCAACATAATTTGAGGGATCTAAAGAAGAACAGAGGAGACCGCAGCGACGAATCTTGTTTCAGAGTTTGTGATACGAAAAGTCAACGGGAACAACGCAGATTCGACTTATGATTAATGCCGTTCACGTACGTTCGCTGTTCGTATTACTGTTTGATACTGTTTATACATGTTTGAACTCTGAAAACAGCTATGATAGCGAAACGGGAACTTTGAAAACAATATCGGCGATGCCAAGGGCGTTGCACCACCTTACTATGAGAGTCATGTTCACGAGTATTTCGACATACTTCTCGAGAGGACATAATTTGTGCATACCACAAAGGCAATTGGTGTATGGAAGAATGTAAAATTTCCTCAATCGGATGTTTGATCAGCGTGCCTTGGACACCCGTTAACATGACCGATATCAAAATGGGTCTTTTCGAATTGTTCACCAAGAGCACTCGATGAGAACCCGAAGATTTTTAGAACAATTCTCAGCGCACTTTATGAAACGTGAAATATTGATAATATATTCTCTTTTTAGGACGACAATAATTGAAATGCAAGCTCAAAAGCACAATCGTTACTTCTTATTAAGTGTCTTTGGGATACCCTTCAACAAAATTCCATTAAAGTCAAGCATTTTAAAAACTATAATCCGATTGCTAATTGCTAAGTGCTATAAGAAATTTTAAACGGGTGTTTTTTTTAATTAAAAAAAAGAGATCTGCTTCATTTCAACATCCAACAGGGTCTGTGCCGCAGGCATCTCACTTTTTCTTGGACCCAAGAACATGGATGCAAGAATTTTCATCGAGCATTTTCAACTTCTGTTTGATTAGATCAAGCTGGTGTGGTTCCAATGTATCAAATTGTTCTGGTGAAGCATGTAATTAGCGTCATCAAAATCGAAACTTTTGGTACTTAACAGGTACTTTCGGGCATTCGTCGACAAGTCTCGATTTATTCATCGACTGAATATCATATGCTTCCCTACCAAAGATCGAGCGAATACTCGTACCTTTCCGCGGTGACATCGGTCCAGCATTGAAAGCCATGCGGGACCTAACATCATAACTGGCTCAATGAATGTGTCACTAGCCAATTTATATGTACACTTGTATGAAAGCGTGGATGAATTGAATGAGGTGTTCAGAATCTCCAGTACTCAAAGACCCTAAAGAAGTTGAGGAGCGTACAGCTTTTAGGTAGATGAACCGAACGCAACATACATTTAATTGAGGCGATAGCATCTACGGAGCAAGAACATCAAACCGGGGAGAGAGATTGATTTTGACAATTCATCAGGACATTCAACCTAAAAGAAAATGAAGAAAACAGATGAGGAAAACCTTCGAGCAATGAGTGTATTGGGGCAGCTTTTTCTGATCTTCTCTGAACAAGAGATATGATTACCGATATCTGGTTTAAGATATGAAATGCAGCACCCAATTGCGATCCATGTCTTTAATGGCGAGAGGCGAAAGTCACGTTGGCCTTTTTCTCTTCCAATTGCTTCTGACTGAGCTTGGATTTCTTGAAAGATTCGAGTGAATGTGGAGAACCATTTTCTGAGTGTACTGCACAGACATGTATTGACTCAGAAATCTCTGTCTTTGGTCTTGTTCGAGTTCTGAATTACGCTCCTCTTGGGATTTCTCCGAATTTAACAAATGAGCTAACTTTAGTGGCATCTGCCTAGAACCATGGTCAAACCTTTGCATTCATTAATGCAGGTCCCAATTTCGAAATCCATCTCCCAATTCAAATGTTAATGGCTCAAGCTCGCTGAGTCCCATAAGTTTTTGAACTTTTCAGCATCATTAATGGCTGTAACTGCTATTCACGTGTCGTGACAACAGCAAAACATTACTTTAATTAGGTTCGACATTCGACAAACACAGTCGAGTGGTGCCGCGAGGTTTGATATAGCAGTATTTGGTGTCAACTGTATTGCATTACATAAAAGTAAGACAGCTCTCACCCAACTTCAGAACTTCCATCCTTTTCATTGCAGCCGCAAATGTTTAGTTTTTAGTTTTGTAGCCCATTGGATTCACAAATTGGCGAACAGAAGACCAAGTTTTAAGTTGCTAATGGAGGAAGAAAGCCAAAGTCTATGCAGGCAGTCACAGTTTCGCGTATAACGTCCTCTGCTCCGTGCTTATAGTTGAACCCCAAGTCCCGCAATTTCTTTGAAGAAATCTCAGCTGGGACTGACTCATTCTCCTGATCCACCAACCTGACATTCAGCCAAAAAGGTTTACGTGTGAAAATTTTTCATACGGAATGCAATCTTCATTCATAAATTATCCCGAAAAATGACCTTGTTATATTCGAGCGTGGATAATTTTTCGCAAGGTTTTGGATCAACTTAGACATGGGGCAACTTTCAGCACAGCATAGGTATTTGCCCTCTGCTTTGGCATGCTCCATCAAGAAAATGTGGGCATTGCATACATCTTCAATATGGACTACACCGACTGATCCCATTCTGGATTTCACAGCAGATAATATCTGGAACATCTCGACTTCGCCTGTGTAATACAATCGCCGTAAGTTCACACTTGTTAATGTCTCAGCGAGCGAAGTCGAGATGTTAACAAACTCCAAAATCTCATAATCTACTTGAGATAAAACTAGCAAGACCTGTGATTGGGGACGAGAGAACTCGTATACTGGAGGGAACAGAGGAGGTAAGGAACGGGCCTCCAACTGTGGTGGTAACCACTGATACAATGTCAAGCCCATTCTCTCTTGCAAATTGGAAAGCTGCTTCCTCTGTTAGAAGCTTTGATAGCACATAAACCTGCCACAACATCATCATCTAATTGCTAATTTTTCACTTTAACCCAAAAATAAATGAAAATCACTAGTATTCTTTTGAATATTGAAGGTAAATGAAAAGTGCAACTACCCATCCACTGTTTTTAGACTTCCACACATGATCAACTGGAGTCTGGCAAGATTCATCAACAACGGCTCTCCAATTCCCTGCTCTGTCCTTGGCAGTGATTGTACTGATGGAAGATGTGAACACCACCCTCCTCACTGATTGTGATTTCAGGCATGATTTCAGGAGGTTTAGGGTGCCCTGGACCGCCGGATCGATGATGTTCGACTGGACGTCCGCATCTTGAGAAAAAGATTTAAGGAAGGAAGCAGTTCTCATGGGATTGAATAATTTCTTGGGCTATAGTCGCCATAAAAAGGTGCCAGAGAGTTGTACAAAGATAAAGGAATCTACCGGTACTCTCTTGAACGTCGAATTGCAGTGAGGCAGCAACGTGAAAGACCCCATCGCAGCCCTCAACCGCCTCATTGTAGCTCCCGTCATCCTGCAAACTAGCTCGGAATAACTTCAAGCGCTCGCCACCATTCCACGTCGACAGCAGATGCAAGGATTTAGCTGCAGGATAAGGAAAACCTGAGACTTTTCTAAGTGATCAGGGCAAATTTTTGAAGTTAGTGAAAGTAAGAATGAACAGTCTCCAATGTAGCTCAAGCCGCAACATGACATTCTTCAGTGTCAGTGAAAGCACCTTTCAAGCCGATCAAATCAACATAGCCAATGCTAGTTCTTGCTGCTCATCATTTAATTGCTTCCCTAGGATGTAACAAGATGGAACAATTTGATCAGTTCTAAGATCTTAGCGCCAAAATCCGTGGTCGAATTCTACTCTTGATGGGCCTTTGGGCCTATTAGGTGGCCCATGAGCCAAGTTCAAGCCCGTTACGACCAATATATATACATTTCGCTTTCTTTCCGCGGCCAGGGTTCATCATCATCAAATAAACTTTACACATTCTAGTAATGAAATTGAATTCGGACTTCTCAATCTCAGCTCAACTTAACTCAAATCATAAAAAATGTCAAAGTACGCCCGAAACACGATTGGAGGAAGTTGAGCATCAAAGGAAAAAAAAAAAATAGACGAGGGGGGGGGGGGGTTTACGGGGGGAATAAGAAAAAAAATCAAGACACTCAAAAGCGTTCGAACTCACTCGATTCGGATTTACGAACGAGAAGGGGAAACATGAAAGAAAGGGATGGAGATGCACACCGGGATCGCGCACCGCAGCATGGACCTTGCAACCATGTCGGAGAAGAGACTTCACCAACCAAGAGCCGACATAACCGGTCGCCCCGGTGACACAGTATGCAAGTTCAGTTGAAGTTTTGCCATCGTCTTCCATGGCTGTTCTCTCTTATTCTCCTCCTTCTCCTTCTTCCTCCTCTCTGCAAAACCATGCGAATTGAGAAAGGCAGCTCTTTGACATTATGGCCCTTGGCCCCACTTGATATGCAGCAAGAGAACTGGGGAAGGATTAAAAAATCTGGTTTTGTCAGCACTAATGATGGACAGCTACGTCTCCCATTTAGAACAGAAAATGTACTATTATAATGTCCAAATAAGTAAAAATGTTACAGTACGGTTGTCACTGTCACATGGGAATGTATTTATATCATATATGCATGCCATACCAGTGCTTTACATGTATACCTTACCTTGGACAGGTGGTAGATTTTCAATTAAACAGGGTGTCCGATACATTTGTCAAGATGTACAGAATACCTTTTTCTGATTTTTTTTTATTTTTCCTTGTTCTTCTATTGATGTACAATATACTTTTAAATAGATACATAGTTACATGACAAGGGCAAAATTGATTCCTTAAATCAAGGAAAGTATCCTAAAATTGAGGAAATAATTTTACATTCAAATCAAGAAAATTATCCTAAAAGATTTTAGGACGATTTGTTATCGTCCCCCCTCAAGCTGAGCATGGTTTGCTGAAGGTGAAGCTTGCTTCGAAAAAATCTGATGCGATTAGAACTTAGACCTTTTGTGAACAAATCTGCAATTTGATCTTTGCTGGAGATGAATTGAACAGTGAGAATCTTACGCCCAACTAGTTTCCTAACATAATGAAAATCGATAGCGACATGTTTCGTTCTTGAATGAAAAACTGGATTGTAGGCAAGAGAGATTGCGAAAACGTTATCACACCAGATGGTGAGTGGCGTAAGGATTGGGTAGTAAGCAGTGCAATTCACGTTACAAGGAACATAACCAAACTAATTCAGTTGCAGTGTGAGCTGGACACTAGTACTTAGCTTCAGATGAATAACGTGCCATCGTGGCCTGTTTCTTTGCATTCTAGGAAATGGGGTTAGAACCAAAGAAAACACAAAACCCACCAGTAGAGTGTCGATCAATGGGACAACCTGCCCAGTCAGCGTTGTAACAAGTGAGCTGGTGTTGGCTTGGACGAAAGTGAAGATTGTGAGTAATTGTGCCTTTCAAATAACACAAAATTCGTTTGACTGCCACAAGATGATCCTCGGTGGGAGACTTTAGGAACTGGCAAACTTGATTGACGGTAAAGGAAATGTCAGGACGTGTCAAAGTAACACACTGTAGTGCTCCAACAAGACTTTGATAAAGAGTGGGATTTGATAATGGAGGGCCATCATCGTGGCCAAGTTTTTGAGACACAGCAGGCATTGGGACTGGTTTACATTTGTCCATATTTGCACGCTTTAGAACATTCGTAATATACTTCGACTGATTAAGATATATGCCTTTCGAATTACGTGTTATTTGAACACCAAGAAAATGAAAAAGAGGTCCGAGGTCCTTCATATGGAAATGATGGCCAAGATGTGAGATTAATTGTTGCAATGCTCAAGTATCATTGCCAGTGAGTATAATATCATCAACGTACAAGAGGAGATATACGGTTATATGCCCTTGGTGGAAGATGAACAATGATGGATCGGAGTTGAAGACGGTGAATCCAAAATCATGAAGTTTTGAATTAAATTTTTCATACCAGGCTTGAGGGGCTTGACAGAGGCCATAAATGGATTTCTTCATGTGATAGACATGATTAGGTTTGTCCGGATCAACATAGCCTGGAGGCTAGGACATGAACAGTGTTTCCTGCAAATCACCATGTAAAAATGTACATTCGACATCCAATTGTTGAAGTGGCCAATTGTGAGAGACCGCAAGAGATAAAATAATTCGAATGGTGGTAGGTTTCACCGCAGGATTGAAGGTCTCAATAAAGTCAACACCTGGTTGTTGATGGAAACCTTTAGCAACAAGGCGAGCCTTGTAGCGACTAATAGAGCCATTTGGATTTCGTTTAACTCGAAACACCCATTTGTAGCCCACTACGCTCATAGTAGGATCATAAGGGACCAAACACCATGTTTGTTGCTATTGAAGAGAGGTAAATTCTTGATCCATGGCATGACGCCATTGAGTTTCCTTAACCGCTTGAGAATAACATGTTGGTTCGGAGATATGATTGGCGGCAACGGCAATCGGAAGTGGGTGAAGGGTATGGGAAAAGGCTTTTCATTTGGTAATACTAAACTTAGATCTTGTTTGTATTGGGTGAGTCGAAGAAGAAGGGACAGGTTGATTATCAATAGGTGGAGGAAGGGATTGGCTAGATGTCTGCACGATAGGTCTGATAGTTGATGAAGAAGGCATCGGGGAGGTATTGTTGGATGTGAAAATGACCTGTGAAGTGGTGGAGGGATCACAATGAGCATGCTCGGTTTAAATGACTCCAAAAAAAAATCAAGACTATGAGGTGGAAGATGTGAAGAATGAGTAGGAGTGATATGGGAGCGAGGAAACTTAGTTTCATCAAAGACCACATGACGAGAAATATATACTCGACCAGATGAGAGATCCATACGATGGTACTCTTTATGACTGGGGCTATAGCATATAAAACAGTAGGAGATCGATCGAAGTTCCAATTTATTAGCCTTGTAAGGTTAGAGCCATGGGAAGAAAAGAGAACCAAAGGCTTGTAACTGTGAATAATCAGGCGGGGTGTGAAATAAAGCTTGATATGGAGAGCAAGTGTGATGTTGAAGTATGGGCATGCGGTTAATCAAATAAATGGCTGTGGTGAAGGCTTCCAACCAAAATTTAAAAGGCATATGAGCATGGACCATCATAGCTAAGCCAGTTTCGATGATGTGGTGGTGTTTGTGCTCCACAACACTATTTTGTTTTGGTGTGTGGGGGCAAGAATATTCATGTGTAATGCCATATGATTGAAGAAAATTGTTGAAGGTATTACTTATGAATTCGCCACAACCATCCGAGCGAAATGTGGTGATGGTGTGACGCAAAAGATTTTCAACTTGCTTTTTAAAACTAACAAAGATGTCATAAAAGTCGGATTTTAATCTCATAGGAAATAACCATGAATATTTGGAAAAATCATCGATAAAGAGAACATAATAGGAATAATTAGAACATGATAATATGGGAGCAGGGCCTCATACATCACAATGTAATAATTCTAGAGGACGACTAAAGGTAGAATAAGACTTGAAAAAAGGAAGCTTGTGACTCTTCGCCTGTTGACATGAAGAGCAAATGCAAGATCCCGATTTATTGGAAATAGAAGCGATTGAGAAAATGGCATGTTGAATGTCATGTGAGGGATGGCTGAGACGAGCATGCCATAGGTCCGTGGTGATGGAGGAACTGTAATGAGCTTTTGGGGCGGTGGATGATGGTGGAGTGCGAAGTGGGTACAAGCCGTTCTCAACTGGCCCTTGATATAGTATCCTTCCCGTGACCTTGTCCTTAATACAAAAATAGAAGCATCGAAGTTAAAGAGACAATTATTATCTTTGGAAAACCGGTAAATAGAGAATAAATTGTGTGAAGCTGTAGGACAATGAAATATAGATTTGAGGTGAAGAGGTGATGAAAAGGATGAAAGGGTAGTGGAACCAACATATGCAATGGGCATACCGTGGCCTTTACCTATTTCAATAGTGTTGTTACCATCATAAGCAGTTGAAATTTGGAGATTTTTGAGTTTCGAGGTGAGATGATGAGTGGCTTCGGTGTCGGTGTACCAAGTGTTAGGTGGGGTTGAGGTAGTGGCAGCCATTGCTGCAAGTTTTTCCAGTGGATGGCGGTCTTGATAGGTGTAGTCCATTGATGATAACAGTCGATGGCAGTATAACCCATACGATTGTAGATCTAACATTGTGAATGAACACCCAAATTTTGAGATTTTTGTTGACCTTGGGGTGATGGTCGTTGTTGCACTGATCTAGAGGAGGTGGAGGACTGTTGGCGTGGAGGAAATGTTCTACGAGATGGTGCATGGCCGCGGCCCTAAGAGAATTGACGAGAGTTGTTAGGCCTAAAAGGTTTGGAAGCCACCAATGTAGTCGACTGAGCTGAAATCGTAGGCGGTGTATCTTCAGTCAAATAGAGATCCTCACAGATAAATAGGGTATGAAGTTCTTCAATAGATAGGGTTGATGTCCTGGCACGAATACGAACTGAGGAACAAAATTGTCGATATGATGGTGGCAACCCATCGAGGATGTGAATAAGCAAATCATCCTCGCTTAGGGGAGAGCCACAGGCTGCTAGCTGGTCAGAAATGACTTTAAATTGTTGGAGATAATTAGCCATAGATTGATTGCCCTTCTTGAGTTGAGTAAGCAACCATTTGAGAGACATCACATGAGCAAGTGTTGTAGAGGCATATCTATTATTGAGCAGATCTCATGCTTGATTGGTAAAAGTAAGTCCGACGATATATGGAAGAGCAGAGTTGCTTAATCAAGTTGGATAACGGTAACTGGTCCTTTTCAAACCAAGTTGGATATGTGGGATCATCAGATGAAGGTGGAGAAACAGAGCCATCAACATTGATGCATTAAGTGATGACCACGCAAAATAGGCGTGAATAAGGATTTCCAAAGGAGAGAATTGGAGGCATTCAGTTTGATTGGGACAGGGCTAGAAATGTTTGAAATCACAATAGGTGGGGACTGAACTGGGGTATTGATAGCGCTAGTAGCTTCAAAATTGTTGGAGGCAGCCAAGAGGAAGGAGAAGCAGGATCACAAATAATGCTATTACGCAGAATGCTATGATACCATAAAAAAAGTAGAAGAAACTTTGAACTTTTTTATTTTTCCTTGTTCTTCTATTGATGTACAGAATACATTTAAATAGACACATAGTTACATGATGATGGCAAAATTGATTCCTTAAATTAAGGAAAATATCCTCAAATTGAGGAAAGAATTTTAAATTCAAATCGAGGAAATTATCCTAAAAGATTTTAGGACGATATGTTATCGGCCAACATATGCTGACATAAAAAATTTCAATTAGCTTTCGAATAAAAAATTCCAACTTGAGTTGTAGTAGGTCGATTTTTGTGTGTGTTGACCAACTTGGTGTCATATTCTATTGCTTTTGTGCTTCTGCCACAAACATGTCCTCGCTTTTAGACACCGAGTTATCTCGACAAACGTTAAAATTGAGTCCATTTTCCTTGCATCCCATGGTGGTTCATTTCATCCTACACTCTTTGCAACACAGTCGAGCAACCTAAGAGTTAGAACCACCAAATACTCACGTAAACAGAACAAACAAGAACGTGTCGGCATCTCAAAGCTATGACCAGATACTCTCACGGTTCACAAGGCTTCTGGAACCAATGAAAGCTGGATCCAATTGCCTACATTATAAGCAAAACTAAATACTCACGAAGTTGTTCCATCCGACATCTCCAAACGTAGATTGTCATTCCATTTATGGGAAAAGAACAGGACAGCTGATAAGCAAGAAGGAAGGGATTTGTTCCCAACAATGTTTCTCAAATAGAATAGACCAAATGAGGCCCGAATTGAAAATCTATGTCTTTGGCGTTTTCTGGTTAACCTTCGTTCCTGTGATACCAACAGCAACTAAGCTCGTAGTTTTTCATGGAGCAAATATTTCAGAGTTTCGGTAGAGAAAACAAAAGCGAGGCATAATCCAAGACTTCACGAGATGAATATCTAACAGAGAGCTTACAATATAACTACAAGCTGCAGAACTCAAAACAGATCCACGTGATGTAAACATAAGCTGTCCACATCCATGTAAATTCCCGCGTCTGTTGCTCAACTCATGCTCTCCATAAGGGGGCCGGAAAAAAAAGAAGCCACAACCATATCACATAAGAAAAGCACGATGCGCGCGCAGGAGAAAGCAATGGCATCATTGCAAATCCGATAAAAAAGGACATGAAAAAACTAGAGCTTGTAAAAAAAATTTGCATCTTATCACCGACATTCATCTTCCAAAGTGAAACAAACCGCATTTCTTTCCGACTAAATGTAAGTAAACTCGTTTGTCCTATCCTACCGTCTGAACGAGGATGTGCAAAGAAAGAATACAATTTAAACTCCAGGAAAAGGGTCAAATGAAATTGCAAGAGAGGAATGATGTTACATAAAGAGATCCGGAAACTCCAGTCTAATGAAGTCACGGAGCCATTTCTACGAGGCTGCTGCAACTTCAGTTTTCTCCTTGCTCTCCTTCAATTTATTCCAGTTCTCTGTACTGTCAATGATCTCCCCAGTTTTTATGAGGAAGCGGACTTTTTTGCCATCATCGAGCACTTTGTGTCCCACCCGACTTGCCACCTCTTGATCTTTCGAGTAGAGCATCACATTTGAGCTGTGAATAGGCGCTTCGATCTGGATAAGAAAATATGACAAGTATTCAGTTCTCATAACAAAAAACCAAGATGAAATTTATTAGAAATAAACACTCCCATTACATATAATTGATGTCATTCTAAGTATAAAACTGCTCAATCAAAGTCACTGGATGGCTATATGGTAAATGGAAGATACTGTTCTAAAAGATACTATCCATAGACACGAACTAATCAACCAGTATCTTCAAGGAACTAGCTCCAATCTCAATGATTAACTGAGAACCAACCTTGATAATTTGCCCGGGTTCACCTTCTTCCCTGCTCTTCACATGCTTTGTCTTCAAGTTTATCTCTTTGACAACAACGGTGCTGTTGTGTTTGAAGATCTTAGATATTTCCCCGATCTTCCCCTTATCACGTCCAGCTATCACCTTCACTGTATCGCCCAGCTTGACATGCATTTTATGCAAAACAGGAAGGCTGTTTGGCTTACATTCTTTTCTCTCCCAACGTTTGAGCTGCCAATGGGAAAACAAAAAACCAGTTGAGAAGTAGTACATAACCAAAGCAGTTCCCTCTTGTAAGCGTAATTCAATTCCAGTGCTCTAAAATGAAATAAACCCTGAAAAGCCCGACCAGAGAGAGAGAGAGAGAGAGAGAGAGAGAGAGAGAGAGAGAGAGAGAGAGAGATCACTCAGAAAAGAAAACATAAGCAATGCTAACCTTCGCAACAATGAGGCATGGCTTCTCCACTGAATTGACCTGTATGGAGGAAGGGGTCCAATGAACCGAAATGAGTTATGTGTCTAGACATGTTTGAATGAACTAGTAGATATACACCGAATTAAGATGGTTCACTTTACATATCTGCCCAGCTACTTTCAACAGGTTCGAATGAACTAGTAGATATACCAATTATCAAATTTCCAATAGCTTTTAAACCATGCAGATCAATAACAGAAGAAGCTTAACCAACCAAAAGGCAGCGCCTATATATCAAAACCCACATAGGGCAGCTACTTGCAAAGCCGAGAGACACTTGCGAAAGCACATCCATTCAATTTGCGCAACTGCAGAACGAGATCCCCCGTATTTCTAGTTTCGCTGCGTAGACAACACAACGAATCGTCGGACACCGCCGCAACTGATACCTTTTCTCGGCGGATATGTTCTGCGTACCAGAAAGGAGCTTCTTTTATCTCATCTCCAACAACTTCGGAGAAACTGAAGTCACATGATTACTAGCAACAAGTCCTAATCCAGTCTTATCACATCGCCCCGCAGCATAATCCACGAGAACACAAATCCTTTGAATGCCTCAGATTCACTAGCCAAAGAACAAATCCACAGTAATCGAGATTCGAACGAACTGGCATGCATAACGGCCGATAAAAAAACCGCCCGTCTTATACCATGAAAACAGATAACGCGAACGGGCGAATGTCAGGCTCATTCCGCTAAAAAAAATGGAAATATAGATTGTGCATTCGCCCGAAATCCAGGTTGCTGCGCTCAAAATCCACCACAAAAACACCGAATCGAGGTGTGTTTGGGCACGTTAGGACTTGATTTGGGTCCTGAGCTACCAAGCAAGTGCAGTTCTTTGGAGAAGGAGAACGTACGGAGGCCGGGTGGAGGAAGGAGGGGGGAAGGCGCCGGCCGAGGAACGAGCTGGGGGAGGAGAGCGAGAGCGAAGTCAGTGAGCTCTGGAGAGCAGCCATGGCCGCCGTGCTTTCTCTTCCCCCCGGTGCTGCTCTGGTGATTTTCGTCTCAAACTCTGTGAAGCGAAGCGAAGGTAAAGGCGAAGGCCATGATGATGATGATGATGATGATGATGATGATATGGATGACATGGAGAGAGTGCGTGTCCATCCATTTCTATAAAACGACGACGCATTTGCTGCTTTTTGGGCTTTTCGAGCAACGACGTGGCGTTTTCTGAGGAAACGGGCGTGACCGATGGAAAAACTGAAAACACGGCCCATTTGAATTCATTTAATACTTACTCCAGTTAATTTTTTCTATTACTAATTTATTTAGTAATAAATATAATAATAACAATAATAATAAAGAAGCCAAAAAAGCACTACGTCCCCGTCCATGGCTTACTTACACTCCTGATTTCTAAGGAAAATCCTTCTTAGTACTTATCAGACGGATTTCGAAAAAAGAAAACCGTGTTAACAAGTGTCCCCGAGTACTCAGGGAAAAAGAAAGTTAAATTTTGTCTTTCGAAACTAAACATGCCCCCGAATACGTACAAATAGTTCTCTCTTGCAGATTCCCGGATTAAATTTGTACCGACCCATTGATTTATACGTAATTTGCTCCTTATTTCCTCTTAAATAAGGCTAGCGAGAAGGGGCAAAATCTCCAGATTTTTGGCACCTCCTATCGTCAAATTTGATTTCTGGTGAACCTTCAACAGAGCGCGCAGATGATCTGATCCCGCTTCAATAACCGCAAGTTTCTTAGGAGGGTTGCGCAGAAAAGTTGCCGCACAAAAAAACACACGAACAGAAAGATTGCCAGAACATAAATAGCGAGGGGAATAGAATGGACCGCCTTGCATCGGGAAAGGATTCACGTTCAACTCTCAGGCAGAGACGACGCGTGAATGAAAGAGGCAGATTTAACAACGGGAGATAAAAGACATTTACATTCAGTCCCTCTTTGCACGACCACTGTACAGAATCAGATGGCTGCAGTCACTCAGTCGAGAGATCGAGGGTCGAAAATGAAGTGAGCAGAATATGTTACATGACATTAGCTGCGAGACCTACTTCGTTACTCGAAGAAGCGAAACGCTGGCATAGGGAAAGATCTGCCCTGCCTCCTATCTTCTTTCCCACTGTATAGATGTCACAAAAGCAAAAGCAAAAGCAAAACCGAAACCGAAAGCAAGATGAAAACACAGGAAAAAAAAAAGACAAAAAATGAACAAATGGCAGAACTGTTCATTTAGACGTCAAACGTGTCGGCTGTACTGTCCACAGACTCCTCTCTCCGGTGGTTGCTGGTTGGAGTCCTACTTTCTTGTTGGTCGATATCGATTGCAGCTTCATCGGTGGCGGCGGAGAGAGACTTCCTGTGATGCTTTCTACTGTGCCTTAACTTCAGGATCCGAGACAAAACCTGTACAATGTCTCTCATGGAAGGTCGTCTTCTTGGCACTCGATTGATGCATTTGTATGCCAGAGCTGCCACATCATTGAGCTCTTGCAGATCAAATTTCCCTTCCAAGCCAGAGTCCACAATTTCCTCCCACCCGACTTTTCCTTCAGAATTCATGGCCGCCTATGCATCACCACGAAGTTAAACAAGAAAAGGATTAAGGCATATACTGAACCAAGCTTGATGAAAATACAGAATGTTTGAAACATGAGGAAGAAAAATACAAGGAGAGACAATTATCATTACCCCATAGCTTCTTTTTACAGGAAATGTAGGCAATATGAAAAATCACTACGTCTTTTCTTCCTTTAATATTGGCTTGAGTGATGGAGACGTGAAGGCGTTGTGGTTTGTGAAAAAATAAATAAAACAACAAATACGTTTTGTTTGCCTAAGCACTTCAGCAGTAAATTGATAACAGAACTTTTATACTAGTTAAATGTCATTCTCCCTGTTCTGAAACTAGAGTCTCTGTGACAGAGAGAGAGAGAGAGAAAGAGAGAGAGAGAGAGAGAACTCACGAGCTCAACGTATTCCATGAGACCCTGCTGGGGATTTCTGCCAGCTATTAGCTCAAATAACAGAACTCCAAAACTATAAACATCACTTTTCTTCGTAAAAGCCTTTGTGGAAATGTACTCGGGATCAAGGTACCCAAAAGTTCCTCGTATATTAGCAGCATTTTTGTCTACCATCTCCTCTCTTGAAAGTCCAAAGTCAGCGACCTGATCGAAGCAGAATAAGCAAATATTCAATTTTATTGAGTGATTGAGAAGTTATGCATATGTACTTGGATATGGTCTCAGCAAGCAGCAAATTCAGAATCATTCAAGAAACGAAACAAACAAATGAAAAGATGAATCCCCTAATGCATCTAACACTGGCAATATTTATCCAGCCCTGGTCTTCTCTTGGTTAGAACATATACATTAGAATCTTAAATGAGATATACCCTTGCTCTCATGGTCTGGTCCAAGAGAATATTGGAGGACTTGATATCCCTGTGGATTACAGGAGGAACTGCCTGAAATGAATCATAACAATGGCTATATTTAGTACAGTATGCAAAAAAGCACGTTAAAGCACCAAATTCAACTATAAGTGAAATAGATTTAAAAGGAAAAAAAGAAAAACAAAATCGGCGACAGGCAAAATCTTACCCCATCATGAAGATACTCCAAACCCCTTGCCACATCTAGGGCAATATAGACCCTCAAGTCCCAGCTCAATGATTCCTTGCTATCACCTGGAAAGAATACGTGCTACTTACAACATCATACAGCATGGTAAAATCACGCACTAATTTTTCCTTCTACCTAACAAAGTGTAACTTAAGTAGGAAAATCATGCAGTATCCTTTAGAATGCTCTTTCTTACAGAAACATCTTTCAGGGACAGAATTGACTCCACAAAAAGGGGATTTTCTACACTCATGTCAGGCGAGATACTGGATGGTAAAAAGACCGTCATACTTCGTCATTCATTCGGCCAGCACTCAAATCATATCAATAAATCGTTCCAAGAAATGCCGTCCAATGCCAAACCATTTATAATCATCTGAAATAATAGGATATAGCAGTTTACAGGATTATTCACAGTTAGGCCATTTTGTGAAACAGGCATATAGAAAGGAACAACTGTCTGTTAGATTCTCCCCAGAGCCTTCTCACCACTGAACCTATGGCAATGAATCAATTAATGCTGGACTGCCCAACTTTTTATAAACACCTAGAAAAACACTCCTTCATAAATGATAATACGAAAAAAAAAACTCGACATACTTGGGAAATTTTATAGCTTATGAACATGCTTGTCATGTACTGAAGTCCAGCTTCCTAACATGCATTTCATTCATTTGAATAATGCTCTCTAAATATATAATCTCCTTTAATAGGAAGTAGAGTTTAAGCTTACCATACAGGTGAGAGGCCAAGCTGCCTTTACTCATATAGACATATACAAGCATATGCTGGCCCTTTTCTGCGCAATAACCAACCAAATTCACAAGATTCCTATGATGCAACCTTCCCAATAACTTAACCTGCAAAAGAGATGCCCATATAGGCGCATGTCAAGATGCACAATATTACTTAGAACAAGAGATAAATCAAAGGGAAAGGTTGAAGACTTATGTGAACATCCATATTGCTGATTCCAGTAGGACAAGCATCGGCAAAAGCTAAAACTTATATAATATGTGCCATGGTATATCTACAAATTTGGTTTATTCAAACAAATCGTACCTTCACTGAATCTTGCCAACAATGTGATGTCTTAAGTCGACAAATCTCATCAAATTTGTGCTCCAAACATCGAGTGAAGCTTAAAGAGTGTAGACAATAAATAGACAATTCAAATCTAATTGTTGCGGGATTTTAAAGGGGGTCCCCTATTTAGGACGGAAAGAAATATTAACCATCCCTAAAGAATAAAATAATAAAGGAGGGAATGTGCGACACGACAACCAAAGCCCATAACTACACCAAAGTGTCTACCTCATTTATCTTTTGTCCAGAACTGTCTACCTCACTACAGTAGGTGCTTCCTTTATGAACCCATTCTACAGAACATGTATTAAGTAGCAGCAATTTATTACATCTCAAGATGCAAGTTATAAAATGTCCACCAGAGAACAAGAACGTAACATATCTGCTAGCGTGAGTGCCATACAGGTCAAAGCAGTTTTAGTCGCAAAGTGCCAAGTTAACAAGGCATTAACATGTATAACCTCTATCCTTACCAAAAAAAAAAAACATGTATAACCTCTACCTCTGTCTGGAATTCTCTCTCCCCTTGCTTGGAATCAGTGGCAAGCACTTTGACAGCAACTGTCTCTCCGGTTGACATTTGAGCTTTGTAAACAGGACCAAAGGCTCCTTGCCCAATGAGTGTCGTGAAATTGCAGGTTGCTTTCTGCAGGTCTCTGTAGTAGCATCATAAAGCAATGTCAGCCACGAAAAGGGCAAAAAGCGCAATCAACTGCTGTATACAGAAAGGTCATTTTCCATGATATGAACTGCAGTTCAGCATGAAGATTTATCGAGATGTAATATTGTGTATTTCCTATGTGAAGCGGGAGTATCGATCATTTTTACTAGTCTCAACAAAGGAGAGCCGCAAGAGAAAACATGCAGGTAAACCCACAAGTCCAGAAGAAGAATTCGACGATCGGATGATAATATCGGGCACATAACGTGTAAACAAGTAAAAGCAGCAGGACAACCATGCCACCAGAGTTATATATAAAAAAGATTTTCAGTGGACCTCTATAAATCTCAAAAAATTACATTCTTAATATCTCCACCATGTGGAGGAGCAAGAGTTGAATGGAGTAGAAAGATAATCGCGCTTCAGCTTATATCTGCTAAAGACCTAACTTGCAGAATCTACTATCTTGTTATTACGAAATTGAAGTAGCAGACGACATAAACTTTCTTAAATGCGCACATACACCAAAAACTATTTGAGTAATTTCAACCAAACTGCTAAAACCGACATACTTGTAAGAATACTCGGGTATTCCAGAGAAAGACACCATGCTACTCTTCTTAAATCCGTCAAGCCACATGGACATGCCATTGCGTCCAGATTTCACGGGTGATTCTGGACCAATTGTTGAGTCTGACAGTATAGTACAAGCATCAGCCCCATTTGCTCGAATCGGGATAGTCGCAGCCCTCCTGGAACTGCTGTTCCCTATCTGAGACCGCTTCCTCTGGTATCTAATGCAAAAGAGCGCCAAAATGGCCAAAACCACTCCGATCACAACCCCTACCGAAAGCCCGATGATCAACCCGGATGATTTAGCATTCATCTCCTTGCCCTCTGGTGCGTCCACGTATCCTATTCAGGTCTCCAATCCATTTGGCTGCAAAGCGGCATTCAAGCTGTTAGCAAAACCAGGTCAAACCGTTGCGTTCACAGTCTCTCCTGCTGAGTCGCGGGTTTGACAATTCAGAGGTCAAACCGCCGAAATACACTTTGATTTTTCCAGCCACCAAAGAGCCACCGGACAAAAAGTCAACAGGTAATTCGACCGCAAAAATGAACGAGGCATCATCTAGAACCCGGAGAGAAAAAGTCTCTCTCTGCTCGGAAGAGAACAAAACTAATGACAAACACTTATCATGAAAGGACATATTTAGGAATCTTAATGTTTTTGTCCTCCTGCTCTCGTAAACACCGCGGAAGCTACGTCACAGATTCGTCTTCCGAAGAAACAGAACAAGCCCACTCACACAAGATCCGCCATTAAAGTTCAAAGCTTTTCGATCTGCTGAGCCTGAACATAGCAAAAAACAAAAAAGGGGCGTCTCCACAATTTGTTTTACTTCAATTCTTGCAAAGAACGCTAGCGCCGGAGACAGAAAACTCTGCACCCGGAAGAGAAAAAACGAAGAGAAAGGGGACCAACCGCAGGGCGACGAATCCTCGGATTGGCCGACGAAGAAGGCGAGAATGCGCAAGGAACTAGAGTTGCGAAAACACACGGAAAACCCTCAGGGACTCTCCCAGATCGAAGACGCCCCCTTTAAGCGAGCCAGGAAAAACCAAGAAGAAAAGCGAAGCAAAAACACTTGCGCGCGCGCACACGCACGCACTCGAGAAACCCATAGCGTAATGGCGACCACTAGATGTAACTGAAAGTAAACTCCGAAATTTACCTGCCGGCACAAGTATAGCCGAAACGGTCACATGCCTCGCTTCTCTCCTCCTCCTTCCCCCCGGGGAAAGACGTTGCAGTGACACAGAGAGAGAGAGGGAGAGAGAGCGACGGATCGCAGAGAGCGATGGCTAGCTTGGGAAGGAGACGAGAGATTCTCGAAGAGGGGGGCGTGGGGGGTTCTTCGACCCGAGTCAGGGGAAGGAATCGGCCGCGAGGGGAGGCGTGAGCAACACCGCAGAGTGCGGGCGCGCGCGGCTGCGGGCGTGCTGTGACGGTGAAGACGACGATGACCTGCGCCGGGCCGCACAAGAAAGCCACGCCATTTGCAGGAGAGAAAATCAAAGTTAAAGCAAGCTCGCTCTCTCTCTCTCTCTCTCTCTCTCTCTCGTGGAGGGTGGCTGGACCATATTATCTAAAAATCGAAATCCATGTAAAATCAGAGATCCGTATATGGTAAAAGGATTGTTTACATGAATAATGTCATCGAGACATTGAAAAAATGTCATTGTGAAAAATCTTGAATATGTGGTAATCTTCGTCTTTTTACATTTAAACTGCCTTAAATAAAACTTATCGGCACCTCAAATAAGCTCCTTAGCACGATAGTTATTGCGAAGGTTATTCAAATGGTTGTGTCGGTGTATGTCCCTAGGACACTCGCCGAGCGCGCTCTATATGAAACGGTTCATGCAAATTACTTTCACGTCGAAACCCGTCCTTTTTCTCATGCGATGTGTGACCGGAATTTCGAAAAATTAAGGTATTTATGATCCTTAATCCGGTTCAACTCGACCAGGCTCGTTCGGCGTTTCGTATTTCTCCCGTCGCCGTTTGGAACCTTGCCGTGCGGTACGACACGCGCCGGAGAGGAAAAAAGTTTCCTCCGTTCCCCGAATTGCCCTCCATCTTTCGCAGGTTTGACGACCGTGTCCTCAGTTGATTTGTTGGGACTTTTGGAGATCCGTGCCTTGGGACTTTTTGAATTTTCTTGCGCCTTTTTTCATTTCTTTTCACATTTTATTTTATTTTTTCGAGCCTGGTGGCCCCCTTTCTTTTATATTTGCTGTTGGTGTACAACCGGAATACTAAAAATCGAATTGGTGCGCGGTCGTAGCTTAGAAAATATTTTCACTGCGATTAATAAAAAGAATAAATGAAAATGATGTAATCGACGTATTACAATAACAAATTGGTCTCTCGAGAAATCACCGTGATAAAGTCCGATGCGAATAGAAGCTTATAACTAATAATAAAAATCATCATCATTTAAGAATGCTTGGCATTTGATAAATTAACCCTCTTGGTACGATAGGATACGAGTCGAAAGTGACATTACCCCAATTTCGTGAGCTCGTGGGAAGTTAAGACTTCTCGAGGAATAGGTGAACAGATCTTAGATTGGATTGTATTTTTGGGTGTAGTGTACAGGATGAGCTAACCCAAGAATGAAAACAAGGCAAGCCCATTGACTCTAACGTCAGATATGATCAGCCTCACTCGGGGAAATTAGATGAAGCTAAGGTGTTTGTTTCTCTTTCCACTAAATCTAGTAAATGTAGTGCATAGGGATGGAATTTTCAATTTCATGTGGTGATTGATTGGCTAAAAAGACATTAATTGCTTTGAGTTCGTCGGCTGCCGCGGAAGCCCAATCGGGTTGGCGGCATAATGACACCGGATCCTGAAAATAGAAAGAATTTCGGAAAAAAAGGAAAAAAATAGCTATCGCCACCCTCGTGTTACATTCGATCGAACCACGGAAAAATCCCGACCCCTTGACTTCCCGATCTTTTCCAAAACCCAAGATAAGTCAGAACGACCAAACTTCTTCATCATGGTGACAAAGCAATGTTCAAAAGAGGCTCTTAGAATTCGTTCCTGGCTACGGCCACGAGAAAGCAACGCGTTCCACTCCATTGCCAGTTGAAGAAGCAGGCAGTGTGCGTGGGATTCTTACGCATATGGTCGGTTCAATCGAAGCATTAAGAACGCTCGTGAAATATCGTTTTTGGTAATTTGAGGAACAGATGCACGACAGCTGGGGGCACATGTGGCTTTGGTGAATTCGCGGCCGTCGATGTTGGAAGTTTGGATAGGTAAGAAAAGCAAAGAAAAATCGATGGTGGGTAGTAAGCAACTGTCAACCAAACCCACACCTAATCCCAAATTAAGTTAATAAAATGAAGAGATTGTTGAGTAAACCAACCGGGAGATTTAAGGTGAGGCCCAAGCGACACCTCCTCGAACCGTATGACGCACCATGAAAACGACCTGGGGAAATTTTGAGCTTCGATGTGATTAGGGTTTCGGACTCTTTTTAAGGGAAACTGACAGCTTGCGCGGAGATAATCTCTCTTTCGCGAGGGGGCTAGATGGCTATTGATAGCGTGCACATGTCGGCATCGATCTCGCACAGGGGAGTAGACATGCACGCGCGAGATACTTCGAGATTCGAAACCTCTTTGTCTAACGTGATTTGACCAGGGGTATCTTGCATTATCTATGGTTAGTAATTATATAACGAAAGATACTGAGAGGGAGAGGAGCGCACTTCCCCCATATACTACTGCGAGATTGACAAAGCTTAATGCAGCTCAAGATGCAGACGAAGGAATGGTGATCGAAGAAGCTGTTTCGGGTAAGGATGTCAATGGGTTCGGATCGGCTTTAACATCCCTAGTTGCGGTACCTCCGAAGCACGCCAGGTGGACAAGATTAGATTTGAGTGGATGAACAACAAAGAAGGAATATCGTGGCAAGGTTATGATCATGAAGTCAACTTTTTAAAGACTTAACTGGCATAGAATAAAACCTCTCAAAAGAAGCATAATCATCCGGGACGAAATAATTCTACGTCGCTTATGATTTTCTAATGTTCAGTATTAAATTGGACGAGCGGCAATAATAGAGTGTCGCGAACACGTAGGATCGTGCTCGATGCATAACGTATTTTCACACACGGTTGTATCAAAAGTCGTGTAGCCCATAAAACAATACGTATACTTATTTATATATTAAAATGGCAGTTCCTTCATGCACACTTTGGTGTTCCACGGACGGAGATAGGGTTAGCCAGGAGAACAAGTGACCACCTTGAGCGATGTTTTACAAACAGTATGTTTACTTTTAATCCCAGGGATAACATCGAGAAATTATAAATTAAAAATAAAAGCGCTCGTGCAATGATTAAGTTAACTCTAGTCCCACTCATTTTTATTGGGGTGAAATGAAAAAAATACCAAAATTTGGAATCGTCTAATTATCATTCCATAAGATCAATTTTAAAGGTGATTTTCGAGAGTTTTCACTAATTATTCTCAAAATAAGTCAAATATCCCAAAAGATGCTTGAAAGGTTTTTTTTTTTTTGGGTTTTGACTCTAACTCTTCTTCCCCTTTTGATTTTGCTTCTTCTTCCTCTTTTAATTTTGCCGTGTCCTCTGCAGAGCGCTAGAGTCAAATTCTGCGCCTATTATACTAACGTCCTCATCCCTTAATTCATTTATCAATAGGCCGCATGCCTATTGACATTCTTATAAGGTTGAATACGCAGAATTCCAATCACTCGAATTCTTGCACGCGAGTGATCACTTTGATTGCCTGTACAGCAGAGTGTCTGGAATTCGCGTGGAAGGAAGCAAGAAAAGCTGAAAAGGTGGGGAGGGCGGCTTTGGTAATTTCAAGTAGGAGCAGATTATTTTGACCGATATACCAAAAGAAAGCCGAAAAATAGGGCACATGTGATCACAATAAACGAGAATAAAAATTAAAGGAGGATAGAAATAAAGTGGAGATTGCCCCCCACTTGGGGTTTTCGTCGCTCACTTTTCTTCGTTAAAAACCTCCCCCACACGAGGTAAAAGCACGAGCTTTGGCCTTCTTAATTATTTTCTCAAACGGTCTAGTGAACGCCTTTTCCTTTCGGAAAGCATAGCCTGAATTCATCCTCGAAAACCACACGCCACCCAATGACCCCATCCGCCGCTTGTGGACAACCATTTACATTAACAACTTCTAAAGATACAAGATCATTGGTTGATCCATTTGGTTATCTTTTAAGGGTAGAGTTAAATCGGGGGCAACATAATATATGCGGATATTCGAGTTCTCAAAAGATCTCAGGGCTTGTTTTATCGCGTCAGATCACGATTTATCGTAATAATATGCACGGGCTTTCAGGGTTCATGGTATCATAAAGTACGGTCGCTCCAGTCCCCGACTTTCGAAAATGGTGTCTCCACTTCCTTAGGGTTTCATGTTCGCGCGCATCAGATCGCCCCCACCACCGCGGCCGCCACGCGGATAACCGTGGATAGCGAGGTGAATGTGAATTGGAGCCGAAGACCAAGAAATGGGCTCGCGGGGGGACTAAATTGCAGAGACATGTGCAGATGAGGGGAGCGAGCTGCAATCGGGGAAAAGTCAAAAGTCGAGGTGGATGAGGATGGCCCTTGCATTGTCCCGGCGGGAGAGGCGTGGCGTGTGAAACTGCCGACCAGGACCGCCGTCCAGACATTCATTCTCTGGTGGAGCCAACCCCACATTAAGAAGCGGTCCCGTTCCTCCCCCTTCGTACAATCCTATGTTATATATTTAGTCGTGCCTTCCCACGATGGCATGAATAACTTGTGGGTGATTGAGATTGGGTCACGTTCGGGAGCTAGCTTGTGGGTGAAGACATTAATAACTTTCTTTAGGAGTTTGGATCATCATGGGTGTGTGGGTGGTGGTGTCCCTTGAAGCAAGACTGGCTGGCTCGCTTTGATTCGGCACCTCCCGGGGGTCCAACAAGGAGCGTGTGACGATGCACATGTGGTCTCATGTGCTCTTTCTGATCACATTCCATGGTTTGGTGAATTGATTAAATGCCTCTGCTGGATACCCGCCCCCTTCGTGCCCTACCCTCTTTCGCCAGCATACGACCTATATATATAGGAATAATGGCGCATTAACCTCTAAACTTTGGCATAATGTGTAATGTAATTTATAAATTTTTAATTTGTTGAATATGGTCCTTGAACTTTAGCTCGATGTGCAACGTGGTCTTTGAACTTTTAATTTGTTCATTGTAGTCCTTGAACTTTTTGTAGATGTTCAATTTAGTCCTTAAATTATATAGAAATATTTAATGTTGTTCTTCCATTAATTTAAGTTTAGGGACAACGTTCAACATTTCACATACTTCAAGGGACTACATTGAATATGTCTCAAAATCCATGGACCATATTGAACAAACTAAAAGTTCACGGATCATATTACACATCGAGTTAAAGTTCACAAACTATATTGAACAAATTAAAAGTTTAGGGATCACATTGCACATCGAGTCAAAGTTCAATGACCACTTGTATCATTTTCTTATATATATATAATGTATATCGAGTAATCTACTTGAATTGCTGACCACTATTTCGTGAATATGAGCGGCAACATATCCTTATGAGTTATGATCGATCTTGTACCGCTTAATTGGACTGAAACCCGATGCACTGTTGGCTTGAAAATGCGGGATTTTCTTCTCTTCTTTTCTTTCTTCCTCTTCAATTTTTTGTGACAGAAGAAAAGGTCCATCTAGTCTGAAAACAAACTCGGAACGGAATGAATCTGGAGAAACACCGTGTGATTTTGACTACATTTAGATGGGCCATGCCTGGGAGAGGCTTGACGAAGAGCTCTGTTTGGGTCCTTTTCATGGGCTACAGTGAACTGCAATGGGCTCAAAAGGCTTGACCCAAAGCTCTACCAAGCCCTTTTGCATATTGTGCACAAACGCCATAGCAAGCTCTAGCTATGCAGCTCCACATCATAGCACGTAAGAGCCCACTATAATAAGAAATGGCAGGTCGGCTTCATGTAAGGAAACGGGTTCGTCATATACTTATAAAGGTAAGTTTGTTTCGCCGAAAATAAATGATCTAAAAAATATGTTCTTCAAAATAATCGATTGTATTACTATAAAAAATGAATGATCGAAAAATAATTTAACCTTTTTTATTATTTGATTATTTCGAGTAAGATGAACGATCATTTTTAGAAAAAAAAAGTTTTTCAAATCGTTCATTTTCAGCCAAACAAACGGAGGGTCATGATCAATTGTTGATCCAATAACACCTTCATAGGTTTGTGATAAAGAGCACATCAAATTTTAATGTAGGAAAAAAAAACAAATAAAAGATTAGAGTGCACATCGTAGATCTTTGATTTTTCCGCCTCGAGACTTCATACATATGTGGGTTGATGTGTTAACAAATTCCAGTCAGCAACACTCTTTTGTGGGAAAATTATCCAAAAAGTTTTAATCCTATTGTATTTTTGCCAATTCATTTTTAAACTTTTCAATTTTGTTAATTGAATTTTAAGCATTTTCGCATTTTGTCAATTGAGTTTATCCCGTTAAGTTTGGCTAAAAATCGCCGACATGGACGCTAGCCGTTCGACGTGGCACGACTGACACTGGCATGAATAATTTTTTATAATATTTTAATATTTTATGTTTATTTTTTTCTTCTCATTTTTTTCTTTTATTTTTTCTTTTTTTCCCTTTAATGCTCTTTTCTTCTATTATTTTCTCTTTTCCCTTTTTCCCTCCGCTGGCCACCATTGAGCCTTGTCGATGGCTGGCGATCTTCGCTAGCCTCAAATAAGGGCAGCCCTTGCTAGATCGAGAGGCGAGGGTGTTGCCCTCGCCCACCTAGGAGAGAACTACCCTCACCGCTCCAGGCAAGGGTTGGTTGCACTCACTAGCCCGGGCGTCTCTTGCTTAAGGCCAATGAGGGCGCCCTTGCCCGAGGCCGCCTACCTCTGTCGACCATCGACGAGGCCCACCGGTGGCTAGTGGAGAGAAAAAGGAAACAACAAAGAAGAAAAGAAGAGAAAAGGAAAAGAAGGAAATAAATAGATAAACTTAAAAAATATTAAAATATCATTAAAAATTATTAACGTCAGCGATTTTCTGGTCAAATTGTCAAAACGCGAAAAATTTATAACTCAATTGATAAAATTGAAAGATTTGAGTTTGAATTGATAAAAATATAATTTTTTTTGTCAAATGAAAAAGTATAGTCAATTTAAGATTTTTTTTGAATAAATTCCCCTTCGTTTGTGGATAATAAATTCGAGTCAACAACATTAAATGGACCTCCCATTGCGTTCAAATGTTTTCATGGTCAAAGGGAATGTGTCAAAATCAAGGAGGTCAAACGTTTGAATCTGCCGGCCCACCAGACCGACCGACTTACATAATCTGCCAGGGCGAAGCCACCAGGACTGGTCGGGTCCCAGTACAGTGACGTGGCGACGGCTTATAATAATCGCACGTTGGGGAGCCGCAATGCGAAAGGAAATGACGACCCCCGGGAAATGGCCGAGAACACAATGTCGTCGGTCGTTTTCCCACGTATTTCCCGCGGGGGGAGAGGGAAAAAGGAAGAAAAAGGGGAAAAGTGGACTGGTGGCGGAAGGAAAACTGTTGCTCCGAGCGATTTGAAAATTAATCACGAAAATTTGCAATTTCACACGTGTGTTTGTGTGCCTTTGTGTCACGGACCGGAGTGACGCGGGGATTCTCCTGTACTCACATACCCTTGTGAGCGGAGCTTAGTGGCGTCGGGGTAAAGAGCGAGTGATGTAGAACGGATGATATAACTGGTTCGAAATAGTGGTGTCGGGCCGTTTGTGCCAAGAGTTTTAGGATCGAACGATTATATTCTAGGAGCTTTGAAGGTGGGGTTGATCTATCGTGTATAAACTGATCGGGTGTTATTACTGCTCTCCTAATGAGGTCATGGCAGATGAAAACCAAGTTGATGTGCCGAAGTGTTATGTGTGTCTTGCTCGATGGACTAAATGCCCGAGCTAAACTGGGTGCGGTACAATTCAATACCGGAATGCTATTCCTCGTACTGTTCATAGGACCAATTGTAGAAGGATAGCTGGCCCAATGTTCTCAATTTACCAGGCGCCACACGAGCTATTTCACGACCATAATCTATCGGCCCGTGACATTTGTGAGTACGATCTAACACTCTAGTTAGATCTCTCACTATTTGGTTGACCACGCAATTGCTTGATATAAGTACACATTGAAACTAGTGGTCCGAAGTCCAAAATAGTTGATAAAATTATTCAATCAATCCTAAATCTATAGTGCATATATCAATTCGGTCTTAAAATTTTCAATTTTACCAATTTCATCATAAATTTTTACTTGAAATTCCAAAGTAGTTCTATCGGTTAATTTTCGTCGAAAATCGTTAACATGGCGATCTAATCATTGCTGGTCGTCTTATGCCACGTCATTGATTTTTTGTCAAAATTAATTGTAATGACTATACTAGAATTTCGAAAAATTATTCAAAAAGTCATAAACCTATTATATGATGGCTAATTCAGTCTTAAATCTTTCTATTATACCAATTTTAATTCTAAATCTTTTCATGATTTGTCAATATAGTTATTTTGATCAATTTTAGTTGGAAATCGTTGACGTGGACGCCAGGCTTTTTATGTGGCACGATCGGTTCTAGCATGAATAATTTTTGTAATTTCAAAAAATTCACAATTTATTGTTTTTTTTCTTTCGATCGGCAACAGTGAGGGCTGTCCTCGCCGGATCTGGTGAGGGTTGAACCCTTGTTGGCCACAAGGAAAAAGAAAGGTTAAAAAATAAAAAATTTTGTTAAAAAATTATCCACGTTAGCGTTGACCGTGCCGCGTTGAACTGTTGTCATCCACGTTAATGATTTCCAGTCAAAATTTGTCAGCAGGGACTACATTGGCAAATCGTGAAAAAGATTTAAGATTAAATTGACATAATTGGAAGATTTAGGATTGAATTGGCTGCCCCACGCTCAATTTATGACTTTTTTGGTAACTTTCCTTGGAATTTCGAGTAAAGGTTTGTAATTAAATTGTCAAAATTGAAAATTTTATGATAAAAATTGACATCCGTATAATATGTTTTTGACTTATTGAGTAATTTAGCTTAAAAAAATAGTCTCTACCCATTTTTGCTTGCTCAAAACCCAGACGGAGCTTGTGCTTCGATGCCTACTCACCGGTAGACTTTCATTATCAAAGAGGCAAAGCAATTCGAATGATATTGTCTTCCGAAGTGAATGAGATCGGAATGTGAACATCTATTCATTCACATATTCTCTTGAATTCCAATTGCGTGTCTTGTATGCTCAAAACAACTTACACACGAGTGTAGAGCGCAACTTTCACAGCATGTTCATTAATCCGACACAAATGAGAGTAAAGATGAGGAGTCGCTTCCCAGATATTGTCTCGTAATGCATTTTGCGTATAAACTATTATGAGGCGCACACACACTATGAGAAAGACTGTTTTTCAAGGGAAGCTCTTTTTGGTCTTCCTTTGCCAGCCGCTGTCACGTCCATGTTTAGTCACTTTCATCAACATGGTACAGGATATTCTCTTCCGAAATGAATGAGATCGGAATGTGAACATCTCTACTCGTTCACACATTCTCTCGAATACCAATTGCATGTTCCGCGCGCTCAAAACAGCCGCCTACGCCCGAATGTAGAACGCAAATTTCACAACACCCTCATTAATCCGGCACAGACGAGAGTAAAGATGAGGAGTTGCTTCCCGGATGTTCTCTCCCGGCGCGTTTTAAGAAAAAAAGTGCGTGGAAGCTATTCTGGGGCGCGCACAATGTAAGAAAGACTATTTTGAAGCGAAGCTCTTTTATCTCTTCTTCCGAAGAAACGCTGTCACGTCGATGCAGCACAATTTGCTTTGCTTTTACTTTGGAAATAGTGGATTGGGTTGGTTGGCCATCGATGGATTTTTGGTGGGAGGACGGGGGGGTCCGTTGGGTGTGCGTTCTGAGATGTGAATCAATGGATTCTTCAACTTTATGCGATGAATTAGATTAGCTGTGTTGTTGGACCGGTCTTTCTTTACACGCCTAAGCAACTTTACTTTAACATCACTTTGGGATGAGGAGCGTGGTCCTTTGGGTTACGAGGAGACAACTACTCATCGCGTGCCACGCGAGGTCAAAGGAGTCAAGGGGACCGAGAGATTCCCGATTGCCACGTGGCATCGCATTTCGCGGCTCTCTTTATATATATCTGACCCGGGTCAAATCTGACCTGCCATGCTCACGCTCCTGTCGCGTGACCATCCGCGGCTCCTCTCGGTTGGTAACAGGCGGAACCCAAACAACACGCGCGCCTCCGCCTCCGCCTCCGCCTCCGCCTCCGGTTTTGGCGAGCGGCCTCCTTATTCTCTTTCCCTGTCCCGCATCAATCTTTCTTTCCTTGTCTCGATCAAGACCCGCAAAAGCGAAACGTTCCGATTATTTCATAAAAAATAAATCATTTAAAAAATATTTTTTAAATAATAATTATTTGTATCGCTTGAAATAATTAGTCGGTGAATAATATTTCTATTATCGATAACGATTTTCGTCTATAATAATTTCGTGAGCGATGAAAATATTTTTTTCGTTCATTCATTTTTCGTAAGTGATTCGAGCGATCATTTTTTGGAAAATATTTTTCAAATTATTCATTTTTTGCCAAACAAACGAAGCCCTTATATGCTTTGAGTTTACGTTTTTCTTCATTTATTTCAGGATGGGAGGGCCAAGCAAAGTGCAGCGTGTCCATTCATTTTATTCAAGAATACGTGTATATACCAGCTCTTAAAACCCATTCAAACCCATTATTAGTGACATATCGAGATAGGAAGTTCCATGGCTATTGAGTAATAAATGCCTTTGACATTCAACGAGATGTTGGAGTCTCATATGGGAGACGGCAATTCCATGATCTCAATAGCCGCGGGCACAACCTTTTCGATGAATGGATGGAAAAACCTTTCAAATAAGTAGATTTCAGTTAAAGATCGTCAATGGCGGCCAAAAGTTTGACCGAAAATAGTAGATTATATGAGACGATCGATTTGAATGATCAACTTGGATTTCCTCTGGCTTGAATTCTTGTAGCTTTTCTCTTTCTAGAACTCTAGAATTCAAAAATCCAAGTCGAGCGTTCAGAAAGATTGACGTAGTTTCTCGATCTATATGTACGGATACACTGGAGACTAATTACGAAGAGGATCGTCTACCTGGACCTCTCCTTTTGAGTCATGTCATGCTAATATGACAAATTTTCCGAATACCATTTTATTACCACGAGAGGGGATCCGATCATCCATGCCTTGTACTTTTCCCTACAACAGCGAACGAATCGATACCCCAATACGATTCGACTTTCTGCAAGAAACAGCTAGCGAGCGGAGAACGCCGGAAAAATCATCGGTTACTCCTGACCGGCAATTCCGAAAACATCAATGACATTGCTCGACATTTCATCCTCACAAAACTCGTTTCTCCGGTCTTCATAACGAGTCAAAAAGGTCGATCATATGCCGGTCAAAGTCAAAAACCAAAAGCCATATATAGTTGTTAATCCTAACCGACACTCTTGGATTTTTAATAAAAGGAAGTGGATAATGCCTAGCACGTTATATATATCAAGAGGACATATTATAAGTTCGACAATAATGGGAAAGCTCCCTTATGGATTATAACATAAATTCTTTTTTAAAGGTGCCCTTCTTTTCATCACATGGTCTTTTGACAAAACAAAATTGAACATTCAATTACAAATCCAAGTTTGCAACCTTAGAGAGAGAGAGAGAGAGAGAGAGAGAGAGAGAGTTAAAGAGGAAAATCAAAGCGCGTGGTTCCCATACAAGAAAGTGCGGGGAATGTTCGGCGTTCGCACCTCCCTCGCTGGTCGGCGCGTTCCGCCGTTCAGACACGGTCTCCGTCGCTCCGACGGCGGGTCGCCGTTACCGTTCCTCCATCCGTACGGGTGGAAAAAGGCCAAAAGCATCCGTTGTCTTTCTCTCTGCCTCTCTCTTCTATATAAACGACCGAGTGCGAGCTTCGTTTCCTTCCGATGCTTCATCGTCGAAGAACAAAATCCCAAGTCGCATCACGTGAAAAACACAGGGACGGGGAACAATTCTAGTCAGATTTGGCCACGCAGGGGGGTCGGATTTGCGGCCGTTTTGACTCCACGGGTGTCATGTGGGCTGAGGTAATCAATCCCTGTTCGTTTTTCGCTCTGCTTTTTTCCCGAGAGTTCGTCCACATGTTGTGAAGTTCGTGTTGTGTTTGATGTTCGGTCCTACGGGAAAAGGAAAAACTGAGGAGAGATAGCCACGCCTCGCTGTCGAACTCTGTCGTGTTCTGTTTTGGTCGGAGGTTGTCGGATTTGGAGATGGGTCGGTTAAGTAGTGGGGTTGATGAACGACGAGGCCGTTGTCCTGGTACGCCTCTGCTCCTCTTCTAAGAATGCCGCAGAGCTGTTTGAGGATATTTGGATGGGTTTTCTCTTCATTTGAATCGGTTAGATTTCGGTTCTTCTTCTTTTCGAGCCACTAGCATGTTGGTTTTCTTCTGTTGTGTCGAGACACTACCGAAGCGTAATGTACGGCGAAGTTTCTTAGAGTTTACGATTTCACAAGTTTTTTTCCTTGGACCGAGTTTGAATTGAGAGAATGAGTCACCGGGGTGCTTTTGTTTCGTGAATTTTTCTTGCGGGTTCCGGGGTGCTTTTGTTTCGTGAATTTTTCTTGCGGGTTTGAAACTTCTTTTTTTAAGCGAGAAGAAGGGAAGCTTTTTCTTTGTTTTCGGTTGTATGAAGCATGGGTAGTGCCGTAAGAATGGATGGGATCTAGATTTTTTTAGTTTCCCTGTACAAAATCAGTGATCTTCGCAATGAACAAAGAGAAGAGCAGTACGTGTGGAGTTATGAGAGCTTATAGAGCCAAGGATGTCTTTTTCCGAGAGCTCGTAAGCCACCTGGCGAGCTCTCTACGTGGGTTTTGTCCGAGAGCGAGTTGAGATGCAAGAATTGAGTAGCTTATAGCTCGAGTTCTAAATTTTTTTAAGTTGCCTAGGCTTTTGAAACTAGCGTGAACTCAGCAGCCTTGGTTTAGTGAAATAGCCCCGCAAAAAGAGACCCGAACAGGACCTGAAACAATAACCTCAAACGTTTTAGATTCGGATAACAAGGGATATTTCAGTTTTGATTTCTTAAGACAGTGGCATTTCTTCTGTTTAAAAATCAAAATAAACTGATACCGATACTCTCTGTGTGGGTGGTGTGTCTGATACTCATACTACCATGATCTTTGGGTAGCTATCTGCGTGTGCATGTTGATACATGAGATTCAATGGGGGCAAATCCTAGCTGTTGTATTCTTTTTGGCTTTTTTAAGTCTACCTTTCCTCGTGTGTGTTTCATGAAGCTTGGATCTTCTGTTCTCGATCCTCTCTATTTTGCAACTCAAGAACATAATCCTTTATCCGTGGTGCCTCTGTACATCTTGATGACCTTGAGACTTAACTAGCTTCTACATATAATTGCAGGGGGCTATAGTTGTTCATCCTGAGCCACCGTTGAAACTCTACTAGCTATTGGAAAGCCCAGGGGGTACATATCCTGTTGTGATCTATTATTAGCTAATTGAGAGTTTTCTAACCAGAAAGCTTATGATACTGCTAAAGCATGGAATCACACCCACTATACAGATACAGTGAGACAGGTGCTGGCTTATCTTTCACATCTTCTCATCCAACTGTTCCATCTCTTCCCAACAGGTTATTTGGGCATTCGAAGTTTGAAATTAGGGAATCTCCTATCTCACCCTTTCCGACACGCTTCGACAGTGAGACGCTCACCGCGTTAAGCGATAGTCAGGAGCAGTACAGTTCTACGGACAATTATTCAGGAGTTAGCTCTTCTTATAACTCTTCAATCGAGACCACCAGCTGTTTCCAAAGGTCAAGCCCGTCGCAAGACGGGTGCAGAGACAGCTTGCTTTCTGGCAGGCCCACCTCACTGCAAAATGAGAATCATTCACAGAGCACAGCTTATACTTTTCAGGAGCTAGAGGACGTCTTAATGGATGATGGACAAGGAGAGCTTGCCACAGATACTTCTCTTGGGGAACACGTATGGGACCAAAATCACCATGGCTCACAATTTAGTCGCCCCAAGGATTCTGTTGCTTTCATTCGGAGCCAATCAGGTAAAAGCACTAATGTGGAGAAACATAAAGAAGCCGTTCAGGAATCATCAGTTCAAGATGTTCCTCCAGGTGATTTGAAGCAGCTGCTGATTGCCTGCGCCAAATCTCTTTCTAATAACAACATGGATGAGTTTGAGAAGTTGACTGAAAAAGCCAGGCGTGCTGTATCCATCAGTGGAGAACCCATACAGCGTCTTGGTGCCTACATGATAGAAGGACTTGTGGCCAGGAAAGAGGCATCGGGTTCTAACATCTACCATGCCCTTCGATGCAGAGAGCCTGAAGGCAAAGACTTGCTTTCCTACATGCAAATTGTGTATGAGATCTGCCCATACTTGAAGTTTGGGTACATGGCGGCGAATGGGGCCATTGCCGAAGCATGCAAAAACGAGGATCGGATACATATCATAGACTTCAAAATTGGTCAGGGCACCCAGTGGATGACTCTCCTTCAAGCGCTCGCCGCGAGACCTAGCGGGCCCCCTTACGTGCGAATTACAGGGATTGATGACCCGGTCTCCAAGTACGCTCGTGGGGCCGGATTGGAAGCAGTTGCAGGAAGGTTGGCGGCAATCTCTGAAAAATTTAAGATCCCAGTGGAGTTCAATTGTTTGCCGGTGTTTGCCCCAGATGTTACTCGTGACATGCTCAATGTCAGGCCTGGGGAAGCCCTTGCAGTGAACTTCCCACTCCAGCTACACCACATGCCAGACGAGAGTGTTGACATCACCAATCCAAGGGATGGGCTACTAAGGATGGTGAAATCGCTTTCTCCGAAAGTGATCACATTGATCGAGCAGGAGGCGAACGCAAACACAGCGCCATTCCTGACAAGGTTTGTGGAGACCCTGGACTACTACTTGGCAATGTTTGAGTCCATCGACGTGACCCTGCCCAGAGATGGGAAGGAGAGGATAAATGTAGAGCAGCACTGTTTGGCAAGGGACCTTGTGAACATCATCGCGTGTGAGGGGAAGGAGAGGGTGGAGCGGCATGAGCTGTTCGGTAAGTGGAAGTCTAGATTGACGATGGCGGGATTTAGGCAATACCCTTTAAGTAGTTACGTTAATTCAGTCATAAGGAACCTGCTGAGGTACTACTCTGAGAATTATACATTGGTAGAGAAGGATGGTGGCATGCTTCTGGGCTGGAAAGAGAGGTTCCTGATTTCTGCTTCTGCATGGTACTGAGAATGGGCCAGAGTTTTAAATATTCATGGAGAAAAAACCAGAAAACCGAACATCTTTCGGTAGTAATAGGAGTTATTGGATGTACATAGTATGGTGTTGCAGATCGTCTTCACCATGTGATCCAATAGCTTGCCCTGGTATATTCATGTTCTGACATCCAAATGGCTATTGTATCTTTCGGTTTGTTCATTCCTTATTTTAGCTACCTTTTGTTCTTGTGATCTTTCGGATCTACTTTTCCTTACAGTATACATCGTTGTATAAATAAGTTTCATTAATTCTATAATTAGGTCTTATTGCGAGGAGCTGCAATTCTAAATTATGGGCAAAGTGATGAAGTTCTATTATCAAAGCAACTCATGTCTCCTGCTGGATTATTACTTAAATGAGTTATTCTTCTTTTTCCCCCCTAATTTACAATCTCAACCAGAATGAGCTGATCAAACTTGTGGAAGTATATCAGCACATGTTCGACCAAGCAGCGGAAAGTGTAGAGAACGAATTCTTGTTTTGTAAATTGTAAGTTTCGGGTTCAGGACGTCCGGATTGATCAGGAATCGTTGCCGAGGTTCTGAACATTCCGAATAGTTGCAGTGGATGAAGAAGACTTTCAGCTTCTGAACTTTTGATATATTCAGACTCGAAAATTGTATGTTTTTGGGATTTTGGCATAAACCAAAGAAATGGTATAACTTGTAGTAGTAGTATGACAAGTTGATTACGCTGAAGAATTTTCCAAGCCAAAATATGGAAGGCTTTCACTTTCCCTTTGAAATGATGTGTAGCCCATTGCAGTTCGTCTTTCCAAAGCTACTTGAACCTCCGTCGACTTTCCATAATTTAAAAATTCCCAAATGTGTGAAAATCATTGAAATTTCTTCTATCCTCAGTCCTTGTATAGACATATATTTCCAAAGAATTCTACACAATTATTGAAAAATAATTTGGCAACACTATACCCGTGCGACATAGATTCTCTAGAGTGCCAACGCACGTCGAGTGATCAAGGGTTATTTTTTCCTGTAAAAAAGTCCAGCTGCTTAATTTAGCAAATTACTATCAAGCTGACATATGAGAAATTTACATTGTGTTAATTAGAATCATTAGTGAAAAAAAATTCTTAGATTTTTAATTAAAGTGTATTGAATCTAATTTTAATACAGACAATAATAATAATAATAATGTATATGTAATACAAAATAGATAAATCTACCTACTTTTCGGTGGGTGGTTTTCAATTGGATTCTTGAATCGATTTTCCTGTCGACCAAGTCTCTTTACTTGAATTGGATCCTTTATCTGATGCTTTGAGTATTATTAGGATAGAACTTGATTGGGTACTCTTCAGCAGAGATTAACCAACCTTTTTCCACAGTTTTGCATTAATCGATTATAAAATCCTATAATAATTATAAGTTCAAAGTGTACTAGATATTGACATCATATTCTTTTGAGTTATTAAGTTTCTTTCATTTTGGAAGAATATCCCACCTAATCTTTTCTTTTGGTCGGAGAATAGATATCCCCTATTTGAACAGTTGCAATTGAATTCTCCATATATCACCAATTGTTTGAATATTATCACTTCGATTTGTTTCTTTAAGTAAAATAGGGAAAGCAAACTCATCTCGTGACTTTTTTAAATGATAAAATACGAAACCTGCTAAGCGAGTCTCCCATTTTCCAAGCTCAAAATTTGTGGCAAGGTTTGGACCGTCCACTTTGTAAACTAACGACACGGTTACGCTAGAGAGGGATGGTACCGTTATTGATAGGAGAGCAACGGTACTGTGTACACCGCATATTTTCCCAAGGGTGGAAAATCACAAATCCCCACTAATATTAGAAAAAAAAATTAGCTAAGGGGAATGAAAGACAAACTTATTAACAACATCGGTGATAGATATTTTTTGTTTGGATCTGTCCTACTCTAATGCTCAATTCACTTTCAGACTTTTGTCATGCATCTCTCCCTTCTTAAGTAGGAAGGATGGCTACTGGACCAAATCCCAGTTATTTGTGTTAGATATTTTTTACAGATGGAGATCTTCAGTAGAACAAACGTGCCCTACTTATGGAGACAAGTTCGCTCCTTGGAGTAAATCATGGCATGCTTGATCACAGATTTCGTGATCAATTTAATCCCGTATAATTGCACGGCACAGTCGGTCCATCGATCGTGTACGCAAAGAAAAGGTTCTAGTTTCTTGGCATTTCAATCTCTACTGCACGACATGGAACAGTCTAAACTGCCATTCGCGGCTTTGATTGCGTCGCTCACCAAAAGAAAACAAGAACTGTAGCCATATCATCTTCTTCTTCTTCCTCTTCGTATGTTCACTTGCTTTGGTTAGTATCTCAAAAGCGGGAAACCAACAAGAAACGAACATCTCTCCAGATTTCTGCAGGTCCCCCAAAGTCCTCCTACTAAAAAATTCACCAGCAGTCGCCGCTTGGCAAATTCTCATCCAAGCAAATAGGAAGATTACATCCAAGACTTTGCCCGCCACTCGCGCTCGATGGTACCATCCTTAGTGTCTGATCCATATATAAACTAGTGGTAATGTTTGCCACTGGTGGTGTAGCAGAAATGACATCGATCCATGCGCGCAACGAACGTTAGACATATATGACAACTGCAAGTTCTGAAATAATGCATCAATTATCACCTCCAAGTTTTATTCCAAGACGGGGACCACATAACATGATAGATACCCCTTAGACCCCTTCTCGAACACGAAATGGGCCATCAAACCGACCGACAAGTAAGGAAAGAAACTAGTGGACGATCCAAGTTCATTTGTTTCAGATCGTCCTTGCCACTGCGCACATCTTTTTTGCGACTGCACACGAGAGATGGACTTACTCATATCCTGAAGTTCTGGATAGCCTTCGGTGCTGTGCATACTGGGAAATGCCATTGGTTTCTTCAGTCCCATGGTCCAGGAAATACTTAGATCATGCCTATGTATAAACTATCGCCATAAGGGAGTTTGTCTTACCAATTATTCATTCTCAAAAGCAGTTCTAAAACTGAGCTCTCAAGGAAGTGACGATGTATTTAGTCTAGTGGCACGCTTTGGATGATAAGATTAGTTCTTAGGATGACAATAAATATCCTCTCTTATAATATACACACAACAACCAGCACAATTTACTTATGACTTCCTTAATTTATTAATTGAAAATACCATAAAAAACGCTAAATTGTACACAATGCGATACCGATATCCCAAACCTTATTTGGTGTCATCAAACACCCAAATTTTTACTAGTGTGACAAAAATACCTTCCGGCTGTTAAACTTCCGACATGGGGACTTACATGGAAAATGGCAAGCAAATGGAGCTCACCTAGATATGGAAAATTTCCCTGCAAGCCTAAACTTTACCTAGCGCAACATCAATGCCCCCAAACTTTGCCTTAGTGTCCAACATAAGCAGTTCGCAGCTCAGCAGATTCCAAATAATCTTTAATGCAAATGTATATTGCCAGTCAGACAGCAGAAGATATGACCAAGTAAGGTCCAGTTTGCCGATTTGACTGTGGCCAATTCATATATGTATATTGCCAGTCACAATACTGAAGGAAAACAGAAGAACCATACCAGTAATATGCTTCAAATGAGGCTAAAAACCTCTCTTCAGTTAGAACTTGAATGATTACAACTGAAAAAGTACTAACTTGACGTCACCGTACAAGTTGTTATAAGGTTCTAAAAAAAATTAAAAAAGAGGAATTTACAACTAACTTGGATGATTGCACAGAAAAATACCAACTGGACATCAGTAACCAAGTTAGTTTTTTAAAATAACAAACGAAAGCAGAGCGAGCCTCTTCTTGCAAAACGGGTGGTGGAGAGCTATAGTGCAAGTGAATCATATATCAATCAGACCTCGAAATTAAATTATATACAAAAGACTCGTCACAAAAATGGAGAGACATTGTTTCGGAGAAGATAAAGTTTGCCTTTTCTGTTTCTTATTCTCTAGAATTTTCGAACGTAAGATGCTATGGCCTATAAATACCCATCAGTAAGGATTTGACTTCTCACAAAAAGATCCCCTTACCCTCTAGTGTTCTTCATCGTTCTTCATCAACTGGGAAAAACATATGTCTCTTCAGATCTCAGCAATCCCATCTTCTCCTTCTGCTCAAGAAACGAGCCATGTGGCCAAACGCCGGTCGGCGAATTTTCATCCAAGCCTATGGGGGGATTACTTCCTCAGATATGCTTCTGATTCATACTCGATGGTAGCGACTTTAATAACTTGCTTACAACCAACAACACGCTTCTGCAATTTCAGAGTCCTTACATTTAGCGAATAGTGACAGCATATGTATGGCGCATCAAGAATTATCTTCTCTTGTATAGCCTACCTCCAACTATCGGCTTCAACTTAAACGCTTTGTTTTATGGACCCTCGAGTCCAACAATTGTTGGCGTTGTTATACATAATTATCTTGTTTATTGCACCCCAGGTTCCCGAAAAGAACTCAGTTTTCATGTCTTTAGGTCAAACTATAACGTCCAATAGTATTTCTATGTCAACAAATTGTTTTTCTCGTGGCTCAAGCTACTCGAGACTCTCAGCCTTCCTAATCATGTAGTAGCGGGCGAAATGTCTGGTTTTATGTTATGTGAAATGGATTATATAGCGAAGTGCCTGATGGTTTCACCCTTCTGAGGTGTCTGATGCAACGAGCCATTCATGCATTTGTCTATTTTGGAACAATAAAAGGCGAAATTTGTGACTTGTGCGCCATGTGTGGTTCATGCATATCATCAGAACTTCCACGGCATAGAAGAACAAATTGAGAAGTTGAAAGAGGAGGTGAAGAAGATGTTGGCCGCTATTGTGCCGACTTCGCAAAAACTGGACTTGATCGATCAAATCCAACGGCTGGGAATCGCCTACTGTTTACAAGGTGTGATAGACGAGCAACTAGAACAAATTCACAAGAGCTATTTCGAACTTAATGATGGCGATCATAACCACGATGACCTTCACATGGTTGCTCTTCTCTTCCGGTTGCTACGACAAAGCGGCTACAGGATTTCATGTGGTATGTTCATGAATCGTTCAGTTAAAGGTCCAATCCGTTGATGTATGTCTACCAAGGGAAAGTAAAAGAAAGAACTACAGCATTAATTCATGTATAGATGATTAGTTGACTAAGATCAGACTCTTTGCCATTTTTCCTCTAGACGTTTGTCCATGAGTTCTGAGTTCTTCATTCTTTTCGTCTTAGAAAGGAAAATGAAACTTAATAAGAAAAACCTGTTCCTATAGGAGAAAAATGTGTGGATCTATATAATAAGCTCCTAAAAAATGGCAATGAAGAACATCTTTAAGTATATAGCTAATCGTATTTTTGCCGAATTTTGATTGGTGACATAGAGATCTTTAAAAAGTTCAAGGACAGCGAGGGGAACTTCAGAGAATAACTCACTGCTGATATACGAGGAATGTTGAGTCTATATGAAGCTTGCCATCTAAGGGTTCACGGAGAAGATGTCTTGGACGAGGCACTTTCTTTCACTCTAACTCACCTTGAATCAATTGATGAAAATCAAGTGAGCCCCACTCTGGCAAAGCAAGTGAGCCATGCCCTACAGCAGCCAATTTACAAGGGTTTGCCCAGACTAGAAGCAAGGCAGTATATTCCAATCTACCAAGAAGAGCCTTCCCGCAATGAAGCGCTACTCTCTTTGGCCAAGCTAGATTTCAACTTGACGCAAGAACAACACCAGAAGGAGCTCGGCCATATTGCAAGGTTAACTTCTTAATAACAACTCAAGGCAAATATAGTATCCTCAATTACAACTCTCAAATTAAGTGCATATGTTTCATGGTTCCCAACTCTTCTTCCTCTTTTTCCTATGTTGTCTTTTGTGGCGCAAACTGTTTGCAGTTAAACCTCAATTACACATTTCAAAGAGAACTAAGTCATATGAATTCGTCGGTCTGTATTATCTAACAAGCTGAATTGTGTGATAAAAGAAGTGCCAACGTTAGCTAGATTTGGAAAATAATTTGCAGGTGGTGGAAGGAATTAGACGTTGCGAGGAACTTTCCTTTTGCGAGAGATAGGCTTGTGGAGTGCTACTTCTGGATTCTGGGAGTATGTTTTGAGCCAGAGTTCGTCCTCACTAGAAGATTACTGACCAAAGTGATTGCCATGACTTCCATTATTGATGACATCTATGATGTCTATGGTACATTGGAAGAAATAGAACTCTTCACTGAAGCTATCGAAAGGTAATAACTGAGGTCTTGCTCATCCTGAAAAAAAAACTGAGTTCTCAATGGTATCCATACGCTTATCTGGCACATTCCAATACGATTTCAGGTGGAGCATTGATGCCATAGATGGACTGCCAAAGTACATGCAAGTATGCTATGAGGCACTTCTTGATGTTTATGATGATACTGAGAAAGCAATAGCCGAGAATGGAACATCATACGGGCTTTACTACGCAAAAGAAGCAGTAAGAGCTTTACATATTGCATCCATTCAACTAATTTTTACTCAGTCCTGCAGTAAAAGTATAAGATTTTTTTTAGTATCTCCGTTGTATGAGAATTTGATCACGTAACTGACTGTCAATCTCACTTATATCACATTTTTTTCCTACTAGTTGTCCATTGAAGAGAGACGTAATTCTCGACCGAATTACCTTGTATATTAGGATATCATATAAACTAATTACCATGTTGACTCGAGAAAAGAACCGAAAAAATAAGAAAGCAAAAAGAAATCTGTGCAAGTTGCATTTACAGAGTTTTTCTTTTCGGCCAAGTAGTTTTGCATTGATGTGATAGAAGGATGCAGAAAGGAGCGACTAAAACGTGTTGGATTCTCTTGTTCTCTCTTCCTTAGATGAAAAACCTTGTGAGGGACTACTTTGCTGAAGCCAAATGGTTCCATCAAGATCACGTCCCAACGATGCAGGAGTACATGGCCGCGGCATTAGTGAGCTCTGTCTATGAAATGCTATCCACCACTTCATTTGTGGGAATGGGAGATCTTGCAACAAAAGCTGCTTTTGACTGGTTGCTCGGCGGCCCCAAGATGGTGAAGGGCTCAGCAACGATTTGTCGGCTCATGGATGACATCGTCTCTCACCAGGTGTGTCACCAAGAAGAGTATATTCTCATATTACATGTTATTAGCCCATGCAGGCGCTTAGTCAGTTAAGTGAAACTTTTTGTTTGATATCTGTCGGTCATCGTTCGAACTTACAGTTTGAGCAGAAGAGAGGACATGTGGCGTCTGCGGTGGAGTGTTTCGTCAAACAATACGGCGTCCCGGAACAAGAAGCGAAGGACGAGCTCCGGCGACGAGTGGTTGATGCATGGAAGGACATTAATGAAGAGTGTCTTGCTCCAACCGCGATCCCATCGCAACTTCTGACGCGAATTCTCAATTTCACGCGAGTGATCGATGTGTTGTACACGGATGAAGATAACTACACCAGTGCCGGGACCAAGCTAAAAGATTATGTCACTTCTCTGCTGATTTATCCCTTACCCATGCGAAATTCGAGCTTAATTAGTTTTTTCTGTCTAAAGTTTCTTTCCAGTATGCGAGCTGAAAGCAGCGATGGATATCATCGAATGATTAGATAATCAATACAATCACTCTCCATTTTCTTCATCATTTCCTCCTCTCCTCACTCCTCACTCTCCATTTCTTTTGCGACGTACACAAAATGTGCGTTCATTGCATTTATAAAAGAATCAAAATCAACTTTTATCATATTTGTCTCGGCTCGGGAAATCCTATTATTTGTCCATAATACTTAGAGATGACTACGCCGAAGAGTTTTCGAAGCCAAAACATGGAAAGCCATCACAAGACAAATAGACTCGAACTAATTTAGTTCTTTTAGCCAATTTTTTGATCGGAAATCGCTGATGTGGCGGACTAATTAGTGCCGATTGTCTTAAGTGGCACGTTTGGCGCTGATTTGGATAATTTTTTAATTTTTTAATTTTTTTTCTTTTTTCCCTCCGCCGGTCATCGCAGAGCCTTCCACCGGTCATCGCAGAGCCTTGTTGATGGCCGGCGGAGGTGGCCGGCCTCAACCGAGGGCTGCCCTTGTTGGCCTTAGTAGAGGGATGCCCTAGCTCAATCCAGCTAGGGCGGCCCTTGCTAGCCCAAGATTGGGTGTCCCATTGAGGCCGGCAACCTCCGCTAGCTATTGACGAGGCTCAATGATGGCCGGCGGAGGGAAAAAGAGAAAAAGAAAAAAGAAAAAAGAAAGAGAAAAAGAAAAGAAAAGAAAATGAAAAAAATTCATAAAATTTTAAAAAATTTAAAAAATTATCCATGTCAGCATTGGCCGTACCACGTAAGACAGTTGATGCTAACTAGATCACCACTTCAGCAATTTCCAATGGTCGAAAGTACTAAATTGACAAATCGTTAAGAGGTTTATGATTAAATTGACAAATCATCAAAACTTTTAGGACTAAATTGGTACAATTGAAATGTTTAGTGGCACAATTGAAAGGTTTAAGACTAAATTGGCTGCCGTACAATAGGTCTAGGTTTTTTTTGGACAATTTTCCCTAATTTTTTAGTGAATACATTGACAACTCTTTATCGAAATTATCCATATGTCACTCATCCAATTATGAATATGTAAAAACCTTTTTAATTATAATAATAATTCTTTTATAATTAAAAGCATGATCTTTGCAAGATTTAGCTTTTAAATTAGAAGGTTATTTTTAAAAAGTTCCTAAAAACACTTTTTAAGACTTGGAAAAATTATTGAAAAAGACCTAAACTTATTGTATGTCGACTAATTCAGTTGTTGACCTTTTAGTTGTGTCAATTTAGTCCCCATACCTTTTGACCGATTGTCAATTTAGTAACTCTGGCCAATTTAGACCGAAAATTGCCAACGTACCTGGTCTAACCAAGGCAGTACTTCATTTTATGTCGATGTGGATTGGCCTCGTTGTTCTTGGTCTGGTCATCCACAAGCTCCTCCCTCTTTCTATATTGCAGTGTGTTCTTAGCTCATCACGTTTGGACCATCCCACCTCTCAAAGCACTCAAGAAAGCTGCCCCTAAATTATTAGATTTTCCTTTTCCAATTGATTTTTACATTACTTTTGACAGTTAATACCAGTTAAGATTGCCAAACTCTGGAAAGCTCATTTGAATGTGTTAAGAGCTACAGTTACAGGGACTATATAGGACCGGAGACCATCGTAGCCATGGAAGAAGCTGGGTCCCTATCTCAAATGTGGGATTCTCCTGTTACACTGACAATGAAATCTACATGACCAAGTCCCTGTAGGAAGAGCTTTCATTGGGCCCTCCCGACTCAATAGCATCGCTCTCTCTGAATTAAAGTCACAGTGTGAATGACACCAGAGGAAGAGGACTTAAGCATGTGGCTCAGAAAAAAAGGTGTCTGTACACCACACCTTGGAGTTGCACCTGGCGTTATTTCTGCTTGACTTCCTCATTTTTCACGTAAAAGAAACCCTTCTTTACTTTCCAACAGCTACTACTCCATTCACGTTATTTTGAATTTATGATTGCAGGGCCATATTAAGAGATTTCTGAAAATACTATTGAAATATCATCCCACATCGCTTAACTACGGATCTTAATTGCTCTTTATATTCATGTGGTCTTCCTTCACTTATTAGCTTAAACTTTTGGAACAGTTGGCAGTAGTCTCACTAAATTTCACATGACATCGGAGTAGAAGGTCTTCAGTTTGAATCTTTCCAAGCCTATATTTGCCTCCTTATTATCCCTTTCGTAAATGTCCGTAGTCTAGTAACTTGCATATATGAGAAGGAGCGGGTCATAATTAAAAATCAAATTGTAACAAGCCTCTGCAAGGAGCCAACATGCAAGTATCTATCTACACATTTCACCCTTAAAAATCATTTTGTACGTGACAAGCAGTGTTAATCTCTTTGGAATACGGTCTAAAGTACTTTCTATAATTCCATCATTGATGTGTTTGCTTTAAACGGGATTTGGTGGTAAACTGTAGGTGGTGGAAGGATTTAGACATAGAGAGGGTGTTCCCATTTGCTAGAGATAGGCTTGGGGAGCTGTATGTCTGGATGTTAGGAGTTCATTTCGAACCGGAGTATGAGACCGCTAGAGATATAGGAACCAAAATGATGGTCGTTCTTATCATTCTCGGCAACATCTACAATGTCTGTGGCACATTAGACGAACCAGAACTCTTCACAGAAGCATTGAGAGGTACAGTTGGCACTCGGAGGCTTTTCTCAGTTTACCAATTCTAATCTTACTTATTTTGGCTCCGTTCGTTTCCGAAAAAATATTTTTCCAAAAAACATTTTCCGCATTTTCCGGTGTTCGGGGGCGGAAAATATTTTCCGTGGGAAAACATTTTCATTTTCCACCCCCAAATCCTTCATTGTTTTGAGGAAACAAAGAGGAAATCATTTTCCCCCAATGTCAAGGCAAAATTGCCCATGGAAGGGAAAATGTTTTCCGTGGGAGAGGAAGTTGATCGCCGGTCACCGCCATCACCTGCCGGTCGCCGGCCGCCGCCGCCGGCGGTCGCCGGCCGCCGGCGGCGGTCGCCGAACACCAGAAAATATTTTCCGAAACTTTTTCAAATTTTAACCGAATATCAGGAAATTGTGTTCCAAAAAAACATTTTTCAGGAAAATGACTTCCGGAAAAATATTTTCCAAAAGGAGAATATTTTCCGGCAAACAAACGAAGCCTTAATTTGATCAATTGTTGATTAGGGTCAAGTTTTATATTTTCCAAACATGAACTCAGTTGGGATGTCGATGCCAAAGATGGATTGCCAGAGAGGATGCAAGTGTTTTACAAGACACTTGTTGATTTGTATGATGAAATTGACTACGCATTTACCAGAAAAGGAAGGTCATACCGCGTCTTCTATGCAAAAGAAGTGGTAGGCATTCGATGTTACATCAATCAAATGCGACTTTTACTCTGTCCACTTGAAACAGAATATCGAGCTTTTGGATAAGGCATTACTTGATGTTTATGATGATACTGGGAAAGCCATGCCCGAGAATGGAACATCAAACGGGCTGTACTAGGCCAAAGAAGCAGTAAGAGCTTTCCATATTGCATCCGTTCAATTAATTTTTACTCGGACTGGCAGTGAAGATATAGTTTCCGTCGGCATCTCCATTAGTCTAAAAAAGAAGTTTCCATAACTCCTATTGTATGATGACATGTGCAAGAATTCGATTATGTAACTGACTATCAAACTCACATATCACACTTTTCTTTTTGGATTTGCTAGCATAATGGTCTTTGAGCTTCTATGAAAGTAACCATATATTATGAGTCACAAATTCTTGAAGGAATGGACTCTACAACCGTTTCTAATTATTTGTTATTTGTTTTTTTTGTGACCCATAACAGACGGTTAATCTCGCATAATCATTTCTCTTTCTTTTTCACTAGTCTTGCATAGAAGAGACGTAACTCTCCAATAGATTACCTTGTATATTAAGCTATCGTATTAACTAATTACCATGTTGATCCAAGAGAAGAACCAAAAGAAATGTGTGCAAGTTGCATTTCCAAAGTTCAACTTTGTGGCCAGTACATGGCCGTTGCATTAGTCACGTCTGCCTATAAAATGCTATCCACCACTTCATTTGTGGTAATGGGAGATCTTGCAACAAAAGATGATTTTGGCGTCCAATGGGTCCTCTTGCGATGATGTCGCATCGGCAAAGCCATATTGAATGGCTAAAATCATTCAAGTTGACACTTTCTCTCTTTGCTCATTACCTAATATCTAAATTGAGATGTCACAATATTTACTGAATATGCAAACCACATAACCAATTGTGGTTAACTTTTCCCGAGCAACTAAGCCACGTTAGCAATTAATCACATGACGTGGCAATTTATTTAACAGAGGCCTTATATTGACACATATTTGATAATTTGAGCTATTTGATTGAACAAAAAAAATGTATCTCGTCAATTATAAAATGGGTAAAAGCAAGTATTGGCGGCACCATTACCACAAAGTAGCAATTATTACTGTAACAGCCCGAATTTCGATGTAATTTCCGGGATCAATGAAACTGATATTATTTCGCATTTTATTTTAGTAAGTCTCGCCCAGAGCTGATCACTCTCGGGATACTAACCATTAGGGTATGGCTAACTAGAAAATGGTACGTGGACCGGGGACCCTATCGCGAAAGGGATACTGATCACGAGAGACGCTGAGGAAATATTTTGGGCCAACGTGGGCCGATCTTAAGAAAGAGTAATGGATTGGGTTTGGCCAAGGCCTACGATGTACAATTGGGACGCAGGTGATTCTGCAAGACCAAAAGTGCACGTGATCAACCAGTCCGGAACTTGAACCTAATGATTGTGACCTTTGGAACTAATGATAATTTCTCATTCTCTCAATGATCGAGACCATCACGATACGGATAGCCCTAGGTCGATACGCGTAATCTCTAAAGAGCAGCCCGTTAGTGAGAGACCTTGAAATTGAAAGTTTAGCGAGTTTTGTTCACGGAATTGGGCCCGGATTTCGATATCGATTTTTAAAGGGTTAAGAGACTATTTTTGGGAATCTGACGTCATATTACGCTGGCCACACATGTTTGGAGTTAGTACGAGTAAAAATTGGAATTTCGGTCCGGGGTGAAAAATTACGATTTTGCCCCTCGACACGCCAGCGTTGCTTTTCGAGGCCAAATAAGGTTATTTTTTGAGGCCGATGCCATTTTTGGGTGGCCACGCATGCCAGGAGTCGTTATGGCCAAAAACTGGAATTTCGACAAAAATTGAAAAAATAATATTATTTTATTCCCGGAACTTTGCAGTCGATTTTCGAGGGCTTAAAAAGTGAATTTCGCGATTCCAATGCCATATTAGGTTGGCCACGCATATATGGAACGCGTATGTGCGAAAATTGGAATTTCGCCCCGGGATCGGAAAAATGACGATTTTGCCCCTGGGCTATTTTTTGGTCCGAATTTTTGGAAAATTATTTGGGATAATTAAGAGGACTTATCAGCTCAATTATTGGGGCTATTGACCCTTTTGCCCTTGAGTTTTGGATAAGAATAAATAAGGACCGTTGGATTAGGGGCGTTTTGGTCATTTTGGACCGATCGGCGACACGTGGCACTTGTGGGCTGTCATATTTGACCAACTTAGACCAGTTTCTCTCTCCTCCCAGCTCTCCTTCGGCAGATCAGCCCAGCCACAGCAGCTTCTTCCTCATTTTCTCTCTTTTTCTCTCTTGTTTGGCTTCGCCGGAGTACGTCACCGGTCGACAGAGCGCCGCCGCCGGCCACTGTGCCCCGCCATCGACCACCACAGCCCCCCATCCTCAGCCTCACCTCTGTCCAGCCCTTTCTCTCTCCCTTTCCCTCTCTTTCTCTCTCTTTTTCTCTCCTGGGTTTACACCGTCGCCGCTTCGGAGCCTCGCCGGAGCTTCGCCGGAGCTCCGATCGCCGTTCCGTCGACACCCAGCCGTCCAGCACCGCCGTACGACGCCGACCGTACACGGCCGTACAGTGTCCATACGGTTACTGTTCACGCGTCCGTACGGGTGCTGTTCACGCCATCTGTATGGACCGTCGCGCCGGCCATCGGCACCTCGCCGGCCACCGTTTCCCGCCTGTCCGTACAATGTTCGTACAGTGGTACTGTTCACCGCCGTCTGTACGGTCACTGTTCACGCGTCCGTATGCCGTCGCCGGGAATTCCGTCGCCGGTTTCACTGTTCACCAGTGATCGGCCGCAATTTTCCCGTCGTCGTGACCTTGGATTAAGTGAGTAAAATTTCTAAACCCGGATTAGGACTGATATTACATTTTTCTGGACTGGTTTATATGTTATCGGTACATTTTGGACTGACTTAGGTAGTGTCAGTGTGTATTTTAGACTGGATTAAGGATGGATTGGTAGAAATCATTATTGGAAAAATTTAGTGGATTATTGGGAATTATTTGGGGAGGTTAATTGGATTAAATGATCAATTTAGGAGCCCATTGAAAAATTACCGGGTATGTCCGGGTTGACTGATTGTATGTAATTCGTGCTTAATTGTGGTTGATTGTGTACTGCTGTGTCGCATGTTGGGTGGCTGATTTTTGTGGAGTGCGATTGGCTACTGTTTGGCTTGCAATTAATTATTGAATTGTGAATCGCACGTTAGGCCACGCGGTATTAATTGGGCCAATTAAGCACGTGTTGTGACATTGGGTGTCTGAATTATATTGGTGCTCGTGGTGCATTGCATTACATAACATGGACACGCATCGCATATGCTAAGAGTGAGGCATGTGATGAAATTGTGCGAGAATGTGTGTCTGCCATGAGCATGTGATCACCTAAAATATCCTGAAGCGTTATACGCTGGGTTCAGATAATAATGAGTTGTGTGATCACCTAAGGACCTTCGGGTCGTGACCTTCGGGTCGATACCGTCCTCATGCACTTTGAAGCAGGACGATGCCCGATACGTCCGGAAGGCAACCATCCTCATGCACTTTGAAGCAGGCTCTGGTTCGTAAGGAGAACAGTGTTGCGCCTCATGCACTTTGAAGCAGGCTAGAGACACTGGGCCAGATCGGTTGCTGCGCCTCATGCACTTTGAAGCAGGCTAGACGTACCGGGCCGTGAAAAATTGATGACTCGAGTCGTAATAATAATGAACTGGGCAAGTGTGCCAGTGTGGGCCAGTGGGCCGAAGAAATGTGCATGACATATCGATGACATTTGCATGCATAAACATGCATTGACTAGCATGCGAGTGTGTGAGACTCGGTGCATGAGTATGTGTTTGGCGTACGTGTGACTGTGTGTGCCACGTATGTGCCATGATTATTATATATTGAATTGTCTAACCTGCAGGGTCAGAGAATGGTGTGATTATGGTTGTATTGTGATTTAAATATTGTGATTATGCGAGTGTCTAACCGCCGGTCAGGAGATTGCATGCTAGCCTAGCCTAGGTTTAGGGGTTGAACTCGCTGAGATTCGTCTCATGGTTGTATCAACCCACATTTCAGCCCCCAGCTGTAGGATGCCAAGGAGAGCACCTCTTTTTGGGATACCGCACTATATTCAGCGGTCATCGAGTGTACATCCTTGTGGAGACGGAGCAACATATGTGAGATACTACTCTGTTTTGTTCATGAATGTGGGAGAGGATTATTACCATACCCAAAATTACGTAGCATGGTGTTACAGAGGAACTGACGGAATAATCGAACCCCCGCTCAGAACCTTTGATGTCCCAGTAGATGTAAATGATGTCATGATCCCGCAAATGGTAAGTGGCGAGATTTCTAATCCTCCAACTCCGCCTGATTAGAGTAGTAAGGGCGAGACCGTGGACGGACCTGCAGCCATGGTCGAGGAAGCTGAGGAGCCTGAAGCGTTATACGCTGACCCGGAAAACGTGGACCATCATGAAGAGGAAGAGCTGGTAGCCATGAAGGTCGATTGAGAGCAGGACGGAGAGGTTGCAGAGTTGGGATCCGATCAAGAGATAGGAGCAGAGGACATGGATTCTGAGGAGTCCGAATCTCAGGGTACTTCGTCAAGTGGAGCATCTGAGTCTGATCCGGACTGGACTCCTTAGGTTGCCATTAGTCTTAAATAGAGCGGGTCGTACCTTTTTGACTGAAACCCGCCTTGACCCTGTCTAGTAAACCTTGCCACTGACCCCTTTTGACCGAGTAGTAGCTGCTTGTGTGTGTGCTTTCCACTATCTCTGTATAGACGAACATTGTAAAAAGTTCCTTTGTCAATACCAATGTATATATGTTTTTAAAATGTGCTGTTTGATGGTTGTGCTACCTTGGTCTCATATGTTTTATTGTACGGGTGTATATATTTAATTATATACGTTGCTTCCGCATGTGTTTGATCTCTGATTGGGCATTGGGTCGGCGACGCGTCCTGGGACGTCGCAGTCAAACGGCCGAAGGTGGGATGCTCACGCTTCGTGGGTACGGGGCGTGACAATTACATTCACAAAGAAAAAATGCTACACCTAATATTGAACTCACCTTTTCCATCACTATGTAGCACAAATAATAAATTGCCTATGTTATACTTATTGAACCATTTGAAAGTTTTAAAATAGTACGAGATATTTCCTTTGAGAAGATTATATGATAAAAAAAAAATCGATGGCCGAGGAACTATCCTATTTTGATTAGGAAGTCCCTCGACTCTTACTTTGACATGTATTGCAATTAAGGAAACATTAACTAGAGTTGTATTATTTTATGTTGTTGGGTAGTGATTGTAGAAAATTACCAAAGTAGTCCCAGCTAACAAAATATCGCGAAAATGTCGCTCCACAGCCATCCTGTTACCAAAATTTTCTATTCGTATTGTTGTTAATCCCATGTTGACATGTGGCCATGTAATTGTATATTTTGTAGAGAATATGATGGGCATTGTACATTATGGGCCAAAATTGTATGTTAATTTACCCAACTACTCTTTATTCTCTTTATTCTTCTTCACTTTCTTTTTTTTTCAATTTATTATTTCATATTGGTGAATGGGATAATTTCTTGAGAAATTGTTTAAAAGAGTTTACTCAATAATAAATTAATCATATAAAGAGCTTCACTTGATTTTTTCTGCAAAACTGAAATTGATAGATAAATGATCCTTACTTTTAATTTATACTTTGACAAAAATAAATGTATAGGTAAAATGTTTCAATCAAATTGATCAAAATTTGGTTAGATTTTATGGTATTACATTCATATAGTTTGTTAATGAAGACATATTTACCAACTTGATTTCGTAAATGAAATCTGCAAATACTTTTGTTAATTTAGCCAAGTAAACAATTACTTTCAAATTATAAAAACAAAACAAAAGGCATGTCTAAGAATTTGTCACCTTAGGGTTGACCAAAGGCAGCAAATCGTCGAGTTTTGGATCTACGGCGACAAACATGAAATTTTGTTATCTTAGGTGAGACCTAATGTGATAAGATCATGGTTTTGCTACCTTAGGTAAAGGCCTATGTGACATAATTGAAACTTTGTCGTCAGGTGACAAAAATCCAGTTTTGCCTTTGGCTAATGACCTGAGGTGACAAAGTTAGGATTGGGTTGCCTTTGGTCGATCCTAAGGTGACAAATCTTAGAATATGTATTCTTTGGTCTACCACAAAGCAACACACCAGTGAATTTGTCGCCTTTGGTCTATCCTAAGGCGACTGTTGACACCTACATTTTGGCGATGCGTTTAGTTATTCATAACGTAGAAAATTAGGGATTGACCACAACCCCTAAGCAAAAATACTAGTTAAATTGCATATAGATGTTATGAGCATTTGTATTAACAGTAAAGGCCTATATAAATTGCTTTAGAGTTAATGGATTGGTACATGGTGGTTTTGAGCTTAATTAAATCATCCGGATTGAGCCCGCAAGAAAGTGAAAATCGGAAGCGATGAAGCTTTATGTTATTAAATTTTCAGTCATACAAGGAGGTTTTTGATTATTGATATACTCTTGATTCAAATTAGAGAGTGGGATATCAAATTGTTGACATCTATTTTTAATTGTCCAAAATTAATTACACAAAATTTAGGGGTTAATGTCCTTAATTCCTAAACAAAGAAATTATTTAGTTTCACAAGTGTGTAAGATCGAAACTCTATTTAGACTTTGGAATTCTCGATTCTGGTTCTTATTTCTTGTACGACGTTTGCATTCCTTTTATACTCCTCTACTTCCAATCTATTCGTTGGACAGTCTTCAGAGGATTGATCTCTAAATCAACCCGTTGGAGATTCTTCCCAAAATAGGATGCATAGCCGTTAGAAAAAGAATCATTATCTCCGAGTGATTTGATCACCCATACAATCAAATCAAGATTTCTATAAGTGTAGTTCTTTATGTTTAAGGAACGATCTTGTGATTGCCAATTAGGATATCCTCAGATATCAATTTGATTATCCTACATAAACTTGCCAAAAATAACACTCATTGAATCCGACGAGTAATTTTGAGTCTGATGACAAAGTTCTTTCATCGACTAAGTCTAATGACTCAATATTTACCTGTATCAAATAACTTAAGTGTAATTCTGGTCAGTAATAGATAGTTTTATCACTCCTCAGAACTCATTAGGGATTTTTCTCAACATTCTCCCTATTTTTTATGACAAAACTGTCTATATGCAATGTAAATAGTTTATAACTTTGAAGCACGTATATAAAGCATTGTTAAGCTCTAAAATCAATATTCATATTATGAAGCATATAAAGCATTGTTAAGCCATATTCATATTCTGAAGCATATAAAGCATTGTTAAGCCATGTCCATTCGCATCACTCTTATATAATACTTCTCCCCCTTTTTGACATTAGCAGAAAGGATAGATAGCATAATCAATAAAAATGCAGTAAATGCATGGTCTAACATGGATAAGGAGATATTGTATCTATAAGGAGTGTGAGTGGTCTGAATGTCAACAGATCCTGCTTCCTTCCCTTTGCCTCTCTGTTGAGCTTTAGATGGATTGTTTTTACAATCATCTCCTTCAAGAGGAAAATCTGCAGAAGTTGCTGCTGAAGGAGCTGCCTCTTGTGCACTTTGATTGTGGTCCTTTTGTATGTTAGGCTGATTAAAGTCATTATTCTCAACATCTCGACCATTTTCTTCTTTAAATTCCTCCTGTATATCATCTTCTATGATATGTTCATTCTTAGGCTCCCCCTATCTCCTAGAAAGTCCTTTCTTAGCTTCTTTTTCTGCAGTAGCCATGTGTTCTTGCTAATTTTCCATGACTATTTTGTTGATAATGTCACTTAGTGAGTTCATCAAGTGTTTCTCCTCATCTCGTAGTCTCTGAATTTCAAGCTGAGTGGCAGCATGTTTGTCTGCACGAACTTGATGCTTGGCATCTTGAATAATTAGCCATTACATAAACCTCGACTCTTCAAGGCTCCTATCATCAGCTTGAGGTTGTTGAGCAGATTGTTCATAGGATATTTCCATCTCATTATAATCACTGGCCACGGCTTGAGCTCGTTTGGCTGGTCTGTCAGTTCTGGAGACTGTCGGCTGCACTGTCCTCTTTCTTACTAAGGGTTCAATTGATTCCTCCTCATCATACTCATAAAAAATGTTAACAGAGCCCCTGTTCTATGCACTCATCATTTCGGCAGGAATAATCTTACCCTTCTTATCCTTCCAATTTTCACCATCAAACCTGTATCCCATCTTAGTCATCATGAGTTCTCCAACAGTCATTGTTTGAAGAGGTTTACCTTTGAGTTTTGCAGGAATGGAGATTTTCAAATACTCAAAGATATCGGTAATCAAAGCTCCATAAAGGAGTTGACCTTTACTCTTCTTGACAGTTCTATACATTTGAAGAAAAATCATATGGGACAGAGAAATGGGAAAGTGGTTTGAATTGCCCAAATCAACTTGGCCTCATATCGAGAGACATCAGTTTTGGAAGATCCTTTGGGTCTGAGATAATTGATGATGATTTTGTGGAGGACAATGGAATTTAGAGGAAAAAGAGTGTGAGATACATGAGATGTGGAGCCTCTGATGAAAGATGAGTCACCGGACAGAGATCCATATGCCAAATCTAAAGTGATAGCAATAAAAGAAAATTATGTATGTTTTGCTCCTAGAATGGCAGAGAGATCAAACGCTGATAAATTGTAATCTTGTTGAAAAACAGAGAACTCAATTTCAACAGAAGAAATGAATGACAGATTTGAACAAAAGTAAGTCGTGAGTTTAGGGTAGACTTTATGAGAGAGAGAGAGAGAGTACATTCTTTGAAATCAAGATTTTCAATCAGACTCTGAATCTTGATTTTGAAATTTTCAAAGTAGTTAAAGTCTACAACTCTGTTATTCATTATTCCTCTGGCTAGGAGCGAATTATAAGCAATCTTATGAGTTTTGTTTCTAAACAGACTGTCATTTTTCTTGTCATCAGGAGGAATTCCATAAATGGGTACAAACTCAACAAATAGTTTCTCATCATTATCCTTCTTCCTAGTATCAATGTTTTTGTTTTTCTCCAAAGTCTTCAGTCCTCCTCACCAATGAATTCATTTTCCCCAGCATTCCAATGTTCTCCTACTTTCTCTTTTCCTTTTCGAGAAACTCCTTTCTTTACGGTCACAGGGGTTTCCTGAACATTAGAGGTTTCTTTAAGGCTCCGTTCGTTTGGCAGAAAATATTCTTCTTTTAGAAAATATTTTTTCGGAAGTTATTTTCCTGAAAAATGTTTTCCCGGAACATGATTTTTCGGTGTTCAGTGATCAATATGAAAAAGTTTTGAAAAATATTTTTCGCCGGCGGCCGGCGGTAGGCGGTGGGCGGCGATCGGCGACCGGTGGCGGGGGGCGGCGATCGGTAGTCAGCGGCGGGCGGCGGCGGGCGGCGGTGGGCGATTGGCGGCCAGCGACGGCGGCAGCAGTGGCCGGCGATGGTGGCGAAGGCGGCCGGCGATCGACGGTGATAGAGGCGGGCGACCAACGGTGGCGGCGGGCGGCAATCGGCGATCGACGGTGGCCGGCGACCGGCGGCGGCCGGCGACTAGCGGTGGCGGCCGGCGATCGGAGGCGGCGGCCGGCGACCTTAGTGAAGAAGAAGAAGAAGAAGTTCCGGAAAATAATTTCCACTTTTGAAGAAGCGGAAGTCATTTTCCATAGACTTAGGCTATTTTGTGAGAGGGAGAAGGAAAATATTTTCTCACGGAAAATGTTTTTCGCCCCCCGAACACCAGAAAATCCGGAAAACATTTTTCGAAAAAATATTTTCCGCCAAATGAACGGAGCCTAAGAACTATCCCCTTTTCAGCAACAGGTGATCTTCTAAGCCTTATACTCTTCTCATATTCCTCCATAACTTCACGTTCAGACAAAAAATCTAATGTTTTACACATGACATTTACAGTACTCTGGTCACTCCGATTTTCTCGAAGTAATCTAATGGTTTTTATTAGTCGTCTTGCCATAACAAAATGATCATGTTCTTGACAGGGATTCGTGGAGATTTATTACTTTCAGACGACTCTTTCTCAGAGCCCGAGTTAGAGATATCAATTTTCTCTACTTCTCCATCTTTGTCTGCTCTAGTGAACATTCCCGCGATTCGGTTCGATTGTTTGGAACCCTTGATTCTTTTCTTTGATTCAGTGGTCGATTTTGGTGCCATTGAAGAGATTTTTGAGTTTCCAAAGAGAAAGATGAGATCTTTTAGGGTAAAACGTGTGTTTGGAGATCTTTAGGGCTTCAGAGAGTAGAATGTATGTTCGGAGAGAGTGTGAGAATGAGAGAGAAGATGAAAAAGGTTTTAAATCGAGGAGTACGATATATCGATTTTTACAAAACCCCTTTTGGAAACTGTCAATTGACAGTTACGGGAAATTTTGGAAATTATATTCCAAAAATTTTGGGATTATAATTCTCAAACGGTATCAATTAAGACAACTAATTTCAAACAATTATGACATTCAAAATATATGAGATATACATACCTTTTGTAAGATGAGTTGCGTGCCAAAATCAGATACTTCAAATATATGCTTGATCAAATAAATCATCAGATGCAATGAGACTTTATATTGCACAACTCAATAAAGTGGGTTAATGATGTTTAGTTTATCTCTAATAAGCTCAAAACTTTTCCTTTCTAAAGGTTTTGTAAAAATGTCAGCTAATTGCTGTTTAGTGTTAATGAATTGAACATAAATATCTCCTTTTAAAATATGGTTACGAATGAAATGATGTTTAATATCGATATGCTTAGCTCTTGAATGCAGAATTGGATTCTCGGTCAGATTGATGGCGCTGGTATTGTCACACTTGATCTCCACAGTTGAGTCTCTTATGTTGAAGTCTCTCAACTGTTGTTTCATCCAAAGAATTTGAGCATAGCAACTTCCAAGTGAGACGTATTCAGCTTCTGCCGTTGAAAGAGCTACAGTTTGTTGCTTCTTTGAATATCATGAAACAAGCATGTGTCCTAACAATTAACATGTTCCAGAAGTGCTCTTCCTATTTATTTTGCAACCAACATAATCAGCATCAGAATATCCAATAAGAGTAAAGTTTAATCCCTTAGGATACTACAATCCAAGTGTAGGATTGGTGCCAACATATTTGCTAATCCTTTTGACCGCAGTAAGATGAGATTCTTTCGGTTCTGATTAAAATCTAGCACACAAACAAACACTGAACAGAATATCTAGTCTTGAAGCGGTTAAATATAAAAGCGAGCCAATTATACTTCTATATAATTTTTTATCTACTGATTTTCCATTTTCATCCTTGTCTAGTTTAATAGAATATGACATTGGAGTTTCTGTCTTTTTGCAATTTGCCAAACCAAACTTTTTCGTAATTTCCTTGGCATACTTTTCTTGACAAAGAAATGTACCATTTTTTGTTTGTTTAACCTGTAATCCAAGGAAGAAAGTTAACTCACCCATCATGCTCATTTCAAATTTACTTTGCATAACTTTAGAAAAATTCTTACATAATTTTTTATCTGTAGAACAAAAAATAATACCATCTACATAAATTTGAACTATTAAAATGTCATTACCTTTCCTTTTGATGAATAAGGTAGTGTCTACATTACCTTTTGTGAAATCATTTTGTTTCAGAAAGCTGCTCAGTCTTTCGTACCAAGCATGTTGTGCTTGTTTATGACCGTATAATGCTTTCTTGAGAGTATATACCTGATCAGGCTTGTGAGGATCTTCAAAACCCGGAGGTTATTCTACGTATACTTCCTTTTTGATGTAGCCATTCAAGAATGGGCTTTTGACGTCCATATGAAACAGTTTAAAATCACAAAAACAAGCATAAGCTAGTAAAATTCTTATTGCTTCTAACTTGGCCACCGGAGCATATGTTTCATCGTAATTTATTCCTTCTTCTTGTGAATATCCTTTGGCCATAAGTCTTGCTTTGTTTTTGACGACTTTTCCTTGATCATTCAGTTTATTTCGAAATACCCATTTTGTTCCAATAACTAAATGATTTTTGGCTCTAGAAACAAGCTCCCATACTTGATTGATCTGGAATTATAAAAGTTCTTCTTCCATGGCTTCAATCCAGCTTTCATCTTTCAAGACATCTTCAAAATTCTTTAGTTCAACTTTAGAAATTAAAGCCTTCGTATTTATGATTTCCTTCACCTTTGCTCTGGTTTTGATCCCTTGATCTAAATTTCCAATGAAGAGTTCTTTGGGATGATTGGATTTTTGCTTCCAGTTTTTGTTGAATCTTTCATCATTTTCATCATTGAGATTTGATGATTCTTTATTGTCTTGTTGGTTTGATGATTTATGAGCTTCATCATATCTTTGATTTTGATCATTTTTACTTACTGTCATTTCATCATATGCTATGTCAGATTCTTCAGATGCTGGATTTTCGATATCAGAATCATCTTGTTGAGTCCGAATTGAATCTTCAAACTTAACATTTAGTGATTCTTCGACTGTTTGAGTATTTTTATTGAATATTCTGTAAGCCTTGCTTGTTGTTGAATATCCAAAAAAGATTCCTTCATCTGACTTTTCATCAAACTTACTAACACGATCATTAGGATTTTTGAGAATAAAACATTTACATCCAAATATCCGAAAATACGAGACATTGGGAATTTTACCTTTGAATAGTTCATAAGGGGTCTTTTTAAGAATTTATCTTGGAAAAATTCTATTTGATATATAACAAGCTATTGATATAGCTTCAGCCCAAAATTGTGCTGGAGTTTTGTTTTCAAATAGAAGAGTTCTAGCCAGTTCTTGCAAAGTTCTATTCTTTCTTTCAACTACTCCATTTTGTTCAAGAGTATAGGGTGAGGAAAAAGTATGTTGAATATCATTTTCATCATAGAAATAAGAAAAATTTTGATTTTCAAATTCTCTTCCATGATCAGATTTAATGCCTGAAATAGTATAGCCCTTTTCATTTTGTACTTTTTGGGCAAATTTTGAGAAATATTCAAATGTTTCACTTTTATGAGCCAAAAAGAATACCCAAGTAAATCTTGAATAATCATCTACAATAACTAAGCAGTGTTTCTTACCTCTAAGACTTAGAGTTTGAGTAGGACCGAAAATGTCCATACGAAGCAACTGCAAAGCTCGATTAGTGGTGACATAATTTATTGATTTCAATGAACTTTTTACCCGCTTATCTTTAGAACAAGCTGAACATAACTCCGTGCTCTTGAATCTTCGTTCTAGCAATCCTTTGACAAGTTTCTTTGAAACTATTTTGGATATTAACTTGACACTAAGGTGTCCGAGCTTTTTGCGCCACTGATAAGATTCTTCTTTTATGGAAACGAGACATTGCAAATTGTTAGACTTCATGTCTAGTAGATAGTTTCCATGTCTTCGACCCGTGAATGATTGCTTATTGTCTTTACTTATCCCAGAGCATTTGTCTTATTGGAAAGTGATTTTGTAACCAATATCACATAATTGACTAATGCTAATTAAATTGAAGTTCAAACCTTCAACTAGTGAGACTTCATTGATGATGAGATTTTTGATTCTGACAGTTCCCTTGCCAACTATCTTTTCTATGTTGTTGCCTCCAAAGGATACACTTTCTCCTTTAATTCTTTCTAAATGGATGAATTTCAAAGGATCTCCAGTCATGTGTCTCGAGCAACCATTGTCAAGGTACCACTTGTTCTTTCTTTTTTTTGGTATCTGCAAAAGATAAGTAATTCACATTTTCTGTGGTACCCATATTTTCTTGGGTTCATTTTGGTTAGGATCGATTATTCTCATAATGTCTCTCTAAATAGGTCTCCAAACTTTAGGACAGTCATTCTTTAAGTGATTTGTATTACCGCAATTTGAGCATTTAAAGGAAGTTTGATCATTGAATTTCACAAACTGCTTTTGAAAGTGATTTTGATACACAAATCTAGGGGGTCTTTTTTTTAGTCTTTCTTTGACATTGGGAAAAACATTTTTCAATTCAGTATTTTTCTCAAAACCCAGACCTGATTTATTATAATAAGGAACTTAAATTGATAAAATATGTTGAAGATTTTTCGAACCCATTGAGAATTTCTTGATTATATTAGAAATATCATTTTTTAAAAGTTCTTTTTCATTAGAGATTCGATCAATACTTTCCTTAGAAATATTTTTTAGATCAGAAATTTCCTTTTTCAATGAATTATTTTCCCTTTCAAGAAAATCTTTATTTTTCTCGATAAGATTAAACTCTTTTTGCAAGAAATCAATCTTATCCTTTTGCGAAATATCTTGCTATTTTAAAAGATTATTTTCTGTCACGCCTCGAACTCGAATGAGCACGCAACATCCCTTTGGGGTCGTCAAGCATGCGACATCCCAGGACTTGTTGCCGACCCAATCGAAACACTAACGAGTAACGCATGCAGAAGCAACCTCAAACTCTCCGTACAACATATAAACAACGGGATAGTAGAGAGACAAAGAATACACATCAACAAGATACTTTTATAAACATAACATCGATTACAACACATACATTTGCAAGCCTTCTACGAGGCCACTATCTACGAACCATGCACAACAAGGATCGGGTGGTTGGTAAGCTTAACTCCTCTACAGAAAGGGGCACTCAAAAGATAGGGTAACTCGACCTATCCTTAATCCTCGTAGTATCGTGGCAGCGTCTTCAGATCAATCACGGTCGCGGGTCTGAAATGGTTTGATTATGTAACCATGAGAACACTTCTCAATAAGCAACTACCTAAGCCTCGCTTAGGCCAAACCGTACTTCCGATCAATTCTAAACATGCAATACCGACATCCAACATGTCATAACAATCATAGGTGCCCTTACCTCACCTCCGCACATACGTGAGCCCTGCACGTTAGAATATTGCCATAACATGGCCAATTGCCCATCAAGCATGAGCAAAGCAATTCATGACATGATCAAGCATAACATGGTTAATAATCCAGACGTGCTCATAAATTAACTCAGACAAAGCATTTCCCAATGCAAATCGCACTCATTAAGTCCAGATTATTAACGACCCCTCGGCCACCGAACTCCTATCGGTCTTCTGGCGTAACCAGGCATCGTCCCGTTACTTCGACAACGGCAACGTCTGGAACCCCTGCCTAGATGGCATTCCACAAAGGAGCATCGATCCGGCCTCCACAGCGATCGGCAATGTCTAGAACTCTAGCCTAGACGGCATCCGAACCCCCGTCGAGCATCGTCTAGAACCCCCGCCTAGACGGAACGTGTCGTGACCATGCACACACCTTAGCAATCATTACCAATTCTTATCTTTGTAAATTAGTCCAATGTCAACTAAATCTGTCAAAATACCAAGATAACACCGAATAATTTTCGAGAGAGAGAAAAATCAAGAATATACAAAATCGGGTCCAAACTGGGCAGTTGCGCAGTGACAGAAATCCGTTTGAAATAAATAGTAAATCAATTCAAAAAATTATTAAATTTGGATATATTGTACAAAACATCTTGATGAACGTTTTTTATAAGAATACAAAATCCAGTTCTGTTAAGAACCACCTCTTTTTGTCATCCAAATTCGGACATAAAATATTTCATTCGGACTAGCCATCCGGCTTTAAAAATGCATTTCAAGCAGTAACCAAATCTCCTTAGAAAGATTTGAAATTTTTATATGTTATAGCCACAAATGTCTCTAACAAGTTTTGTGAAGGAAGTATTTTCAAAATAGGTCTGGAAAATTTATAAAAATTCGAACAGACCCAAAGGTCGGAGGAATAGTGTTTCCGGCAGACTTAATTCGGTCCAAAGATAGACTTCCGAATGGTATCAAATCACTTCAAAAAATTCCCAAATTAAATTATGTCAAACTTCAAGATGTTATGAACAACTTTAATGAAGAACACTTCCTCAAATTCGGTCCACACAAGTCACAGTAAAAATCGCAAAAGCCAGCGACGCAGCAGCAACCTTACCGAAAATCAACCAACAAGCACCACCAAGCAAACCAAGCACAACCAGCCACTAAACCAACAATCCACAGCCCTTAAACTATCCCTAACATGTCCATTAGTCACCCCTTAGCCTAGTCAAGGGTTAAGAAGTCACTTACTAGGAATCCTAAGCAAGCAAACCAAGAAGAAGAGGCAGCAGCAACTCCGGCAGTGACCTTAGCTCACAGTGGCTGGATAGGTGAGCGGCGGCTGTGGCTCGGCTTGGGAAGAAGCTGGGGTGGCGGGGGTGTGACGGCAGGGAGGAGCGGCACTCGGCGTGGCTGATTTGACGATAAATAGGGCTGGTCATGGTGCTGGAATGGAGAAGCGAGAAGCAAAAGCAGCAAAAATAGAAGTAGAAGAAGCAGTAGCAGTCAAGAAGTAGCGGTGAAGCAGAAGCCACGAAGGAGTAAAAGTCCATCATGGGGAGGAGTGGGTGGAGTCAGCAATGTGGAGGAGTCCATCATGGAAAGTTAGCAACAACAGCAGCAGCAGAGGCGTAGGCAGCAGTGGAAAGTTAGCAGTAGAACAGAAGCAGAAGCAACCAGCAATGTTGAAGCAGATAGAGTCTGTGGTCAGCAAGGCAGAGGCAATTGGCAGAGCAGCAACGTGATGGAGAGGAAGTCAGCAAAGCAAAGGCAAAAGTTAGCAGAACAGAGGCATGGCGACAGCAGCAAAGCAGAGGTAGCAGTAATGTGGGGAGTCAGCAGCAACGTGGGGAGTCAGCTGAAGCATGGGGGAGTGATGATGGCTGGTGGAGTTAGTGGAAGAAGTTAGCAGCAAGAGCAAAGGCAGAAACAACGTGGGGGAAGGCATCGGGGAGAGAGAGAGAGAGAGAGAGAGAGAGAGAGAGAGAGAGAGAGACCAAAGTCAACATACCAATCAAGTGCAATCCAAGGGCTCATAATTGGTCTTGTTGGGCAAGCTAGATCCAAGGGCCACGAAAATTTCGAATTTCAAAATCAAAGAAAAGACTAGATAGACACTAAATAAAATAAACCAAGAAGGAGGTATACTGATCTAAATTCGCACCCGGTCCAAATTTCACTTTCCGACAAATCCGGGCAATCTCGAGGTTGGCCACGCTTATGTGACGTCGTCCAAATAAATTAGTCGTGACACTTCGAGAAATTCGCCATCCAAGTTCGGATTCAAATGACGGTCAATTTTACTCAAGTGCGACTTTAGTGTATCTCTGACTAACAAGCGGCTTTTTAGGGTTTATGCGTATCGACCTATGGTTACTCAAGTCATAGCGACCTCGATCATCATCGAAGGTCGACTCATGGTCGAGTTCTTAGGTCCACGTACATTTCCCTAGGTAGCCATTCCCTAAAGGTTAGTATCCCGAGAATAATCAGTTCTAGGCGAGATTTAATTACAAATGCATTAAAGAATATACACATTTCATTTATCCCAAAAATGGATTGAAATTCAGAATGTCACATTTTCCTTTTTTAAACATTCAATTGACTCATCAATTTCTTTGTTTTGAGTTGTATTTCTTAGGGACACAATCTCCTTTTTCAATACAAAAATATTTTTGAAGGCAGTCTTATTAACAGAGATTAACTCATCAATATAATTAACTCATCAATATAATTTGCAACTACTTCAGAAATATTTGAATTATTTACCTCATCTTCTTCATTAGAACTTGATTCTGAGTCTGATTTTGCCATCAAATAAATATTGGCAAATTCTTGTTCACTTTTATCATCCTCTGAATCACTCCATATTTCAGCTTTGAAAGCCTTCTTATATCGTTCATACTTCTCTTTGTTCTTTTTGAAAAGAGGACATTTTGGCTTTATGTGTTCGTTTTTTTTGCAGTGGAAACATATTACGTCTTTGTTTTCTTCATCTTCGGCACTTGATTTTTTCTGAAAATTTAGCTTCTTGGTCTTTGATGACTCAGAATTCTTGAATTGCTTCTTTAACTTATTCATCTTGACCTTCTTTGTCATCTTTCTCAGTTTCTTGATCATTAGAGCCAATTCTTCATTTTCATCTTCATCTGAATCTGTTTCTGTGTCATCAGAATCAATATTAGTTTTTAAAGCAATGGACTTTTTGCCTTTGGGTTCTTCAACTTCTAAGAACTTTTCAGTTTCATAAGATTAAAGAGTTCCAGATGAGTTTGTTCACTGTGAGTGGCTTGATCCCCTGAGTTTTTCAAATAGGAACTTTGATGTTGTTCCATTTTTTGAAAGAGCTCTCAGTAATTTGTTCACCTTTATAGGTTCTGAGATAGGATTGTTTTGGAATTCAAGTCCATTTACGATCTCAGTAAATCTGCTCTGTATCTCAGAAATTATTTCATTTAGTTTCTGAGTGAAGGACTCGTACTGCCCAAGAAGAATGTTGAGATTTGTCTCCTTGACTCTCTCTATTCCTTCATGAACAAGCTTGAGATGATCCCAGATTTCTTTTTCATTTTTGAGATTTGCAATTCGTTTGTATTCAACACTTGCAAGACCATTACATATGGCCATTCTGATCTTTGCATCCATATGGATTCTTTTGGAAATTTCTTTGGCTGAGAGTGGTAGAACTTGAGGTATGATTTACTCTCCATTCCTTCGATAGAAGGTGTCTCATTTTGCCCTTTTGAAGTTTCTGGAGATTTTGTTTCAGTTGAATATCTTGATCTATTCCCAAGATGAATGTCTTCATCTTGTTTTCCTAGACACTGTATTCAATTCCATTGAAGTAAGGCGGTCTGTTATTGTGACCTGACTTAGCATTACTAGCCATCAAGAATTGTGAGCTCAGAAGTGAAATAACACTTCAAGGAAAAATAAGCACTTGGCTCTGATACCAATGTTACGGCCAGTGCTATCACCTAGAGGGGGTGAATAGGTGATTTTACCAAATTGGATGATTTAAACGTGCGGAATGAATATTGTTGAGGTCAACGATTCATAAGTACAATATCGTCAGATGATCGCGTCTGATGACTAAAATGATGTCTTGACGGACTTATTTGATAGATATTTATGCAGTATAATATCAGCAATAATAAATGAAAGTTTAGGGATAGAGAATACCGCACACAGATCTTTATAGTGGTTTGGCTTTATCAAGCCTACGTCCACTCTCTACGCTGGTAGCCTATTGACTGTGTTTCAATATTGAATCACCAGAAGATTACAAGAGCAATACTTCATAGATGATAGACTGCACTGTCACATACACTCTTCACTCAAGTAATTTTCTTTCTAAAGTCACAACGTGGAATACAGTAATCACAAGTGTGTAAGATCGAAACTCTATTCAGACTTTAGAATTCTCGATTCTGGTTCTTATTTCTTGTATGACGTTTGCACTCCTTTTATACTCCTCTACTTCCAATCTATCCGTTGGACAGTCTTCAGAGGATTGATCTCCAATTGGAGATTCTTCCCAAAATAGGATACATAGCCGTTAGAAAAAGAACCATTATCTCCGAGTGATTTGATCGCCCATATAATTAAATCAAGGTTTCCATAAGTGTAGTTCTTCGTGTTTAAGGAACAATCTTGTAATTGCCAACTAGGATATCCTGAGATATTAATTTGATTGTCCTGCATAAACTTGCCAAAAATAATACTCATTGAATCTAACGAGTTATTTTGAGTCTGATGACAAAGTCCTTTCATCGACTAAGTCTGATGACTCAGCATTTACCTGTATCAAATAACTTAAGTGTAATTCTGGTCAGTAATAGATAGTTTTATCATTCCTCAAAACTCATTAGGGATTTTTCTCAACACCATCCCTCCCCCTTTCTCGGTCTCTCCCTCTCTCCCCTTCCCCTCTTAGTGGCCGTGGAAGTCAAGAGGAATAGGAGTAGGATTTTCCTTCCATGCACCGGCCTAGGATGGCCACTAAAGTCACAGGGCGAAGTAGGCCGATGTAGGCCATCGTCAACGAATTAATAGAGTAGGAGCAATGGCTCTCAACCACTATAAAAATCGGCGAGAAGGAGAGAGACAGTTCAGTTGAGAGGACAGAAACAGAGCAGAACATGAAAAGAAAGAGAGAGATTTTCAGAGATTTGAGAGCAACCGAGAGAAAAAGAGTGAGTTAAGAGAGTTTGCAGGTGTTGTCGAAGAGCACCAGCAGTCTCGCTGTTGCCAGCAGGAAGGCTGAAGACCCCTCGGAGACAGCGCCGATTGGTGAGCCTTCCGACCTCGACATCCTTTATTTTCCCTAGTTTTTTAGCATGGTTTGGTCAGGACTCGCCGGTCGTTTTGCGTGAATCCCAGCCCATTCCGACATCCTGCCAGGTCCATACGAGTTGTTGGAAAAGATTTGTGGTCCCCTGAGCAGGCCAGAGCTCCAAAACAGGTTTGAGTTCCCCGTTTTCAACCATGCAGATCAACTGTTCGATGAAATACCTCATTGAGGCCGATTTGGTTTCGGTCGCCGGCTGGCGAATAGGTGGTTGGACGGTGAGCTGGGTAGCTGTAGGGGGTTTCATGGTGGTCCTTAGGGTTGAAAACCAAGCCGGAGCCGGCTTGGGTTAGCCAACGAGAGGCCAAATGTTGCTCAGCCAGCATGGAACAGACCTGATCCTGTTTAGGACCCGGGTCAATGCCTTAGGTCAAATTCGTTGACCCAAGTCAGATATAACCGATCCGAGTCCTCCGACCCGACTTGATTGATTATTGTATTAATATATTTTTAAAATTTTTTAATACTGTATTATTATTATTATTTTACTTTTTTAAAAAAATATAATAACAATAATTTTTTCATTTTTTTAAATTAGGAGATAATTCAAAAATTAGTATTTTTGAATAATTTTCTAAGTTATGTGAATTATTTGATTAATAATCACGTTTAAAGTTGGATAGGGCTATGCAGTAAGATTTTGTATTTTGTCTCCATTACTGTTGTATTATTATGCATGTTGTTTTTAATTGAGATATAATTGCATAAATTGTCATGTTTTGAATGTTGTCGCCTTAGTTAAGGTTAGAGCATTAGTCACTAGTCACTTTAATTAGTGTAACCAAGTCCTCAAACTCATTTTATCTCTGGTTTGTAGGAGTAGGGTGATTCTTCCGTCACCTTATTTGAGTTTCTAATCAACCCACCCCAAATTGAGTAGTGGCTACTTCTAGATAAAAATCACTTGCAGGTTAAAAACTTAAACTCTAAATCGCGATATGGTATGGGCTTAGGAGAGCTCGAGTTAAGTCCAAGACCTAGACTTAGCGTGTACTAGGCGAGACCCCTTTCCTTTGGAAAAGCTGGAGGTTGGTCGTGATAGATTGGCAACTCCTCTGGGGACCATCGTACATTTTTCTTAAAGTGGACTTAAGCCAGAATTTTTATCTAGTTCAAAAATATTTTTTGTTTGGCAGTGAGGATTCCATGTATAACCCTGATATTAGGATATTAAATGTTCTTGCAGGTTTCAAATCATGATTGTTAATGAACTATTGTGTATGCTTTAATGATTCAGCATTACAATGTTGCCCACATAACCATGCCGCCGGACTTAGGCCATGATAGGACTTTTTAGGATGGTGTTAAGAAAGATACGACCTTGAACGCGAGACTGCGATGTAGAGGTTGCCTTTCTTTTCCCTGAAATTTCTTTCTAAATGTCATAAAATGTCTATCTTTAGTCGCTATTCGCATGACTATAAGATATTCCTTCAGACTTGGCCAAGGTTAAAAGGATTGGACACTAACGCAAGACTGCAACGGTTAGGTATCCTTTTAGCTTCATTTTACTAAACCAGTCTAGATAAAAATCGAACCTCACTCCTCTTGTGCATACTTTTGTGATTGCCATGGTTCAAGGTAAGGTATAACTACGGCATCTAAGGCATCCAACCATATGCTGTAGATGCTGACAACAGCGATTCTGACAATTCAAATGATAATCCCACTGAAATTCGAAGAAATTGAGAGCAATATGAACAAATCAAGCCCCTTACAATTGAGGATACTATTAACATCAAATTTGGGTGGTATTGACAATCCAAAAGAAGTGAAGATCGAGGCCAACCTTCTCAAAGAGAAGGCCACATGTCTGATCACTCTCCTAAAAGATTATCAAGATGTCTTCGCATGATCTTATTATGATATGTTAGGTCTAGACCCTCAGATTGTCGAGAATATTTTGCCTACCAATCTCGATATACCTCCTAAGAAGCAAAGGTTATGAAGGACCAAACCCGAGCTATTGAAAAAAATCGAAGAAGAAGTGGTGAAGCTCTTGAAAGTAGGGTTCATCGAGGTTTCGCAATACCCTGATTAGGTAGCAAACATCGGGCCAGTGAAGAAGAAGGATGGTCAGATTTGAGTTTGCGTTGATTACCACGACTTGAATATGCCAGTCCGAAGGATGACTTTCCGCTTCCTACTTAGATGTCCTTGTGGATAGCTGTTGGATTCAAATTATTATCTTTCACGGATGGGTTCTCTAAGTATAACCAAACAAGGATGAATGACGAAGACAAGGAGAAGACGACGTTCATCACTTCATAGGGGACCTTTCATTACAGGGTTATGCCTTTTGGTTTGAAAAATGCCGAGGCAACATACCAGCATGCAATGGTCACTATTTTCCATGACATGATGCACAAAGAAATTAAAGTCTAAATCGATGTTATGATTGCTAAGACCCAATGCGGAGAAGACCATGTTCAAACTCTAAAGAAGTTGTTTAACCGGCTACGTGAGTTTAAGTTACGCTTGAATCCTACAAAGTGCATGTTCAGGGCGACTTCTGGAAAGTTACTCGAATTCATCGTGAGTAGTAAAGGGATCAAGGTTGACCCTTTGAAGGTCAAAGCAATATGTGATCTCCAACCCCCATTCACAGTGAGGGAGGTAAGAAGCCTTTTGAGAAGGTTGAACTACATCACACAGTTCATTCCCCAACTCTCTGAGACTGCACGACCCTTCTTCAAACTTCTCAAGAAAGGCATACAGATCAGTTGGGATGAAGACTGTCGGGAAGCATTTGAAAAACTGAAGCAATATTTGATGAATCCTCCGGTACTAGTTCTACTAGTCCCAGGACATCTTCTAACTCTCTATCGCACGATCCACAGTGAATTGTTGGGAGCCATGTTAGCCCAGAGCAACTCCTATGATGGAAAAGAATGGGTCATCTATTATTTGAGTAAGAAATTCATCATTTCGGAGAAGAATTATTCCGAATCAGAAAAGATATGTATAACATTAGTATGGGTGTTGCATAGGCCCCGGCAATATACTTTACATCACCAAATGTTTCTTGTAACTGAAAATGATCCCATCTAGTATTTGCTTAATTGGTCGACGTTGGTGGGAAAATTAGCCAAATGGCAGATTCTAATTTTGGAATTTGACATCCAAACATCATTGTAGAAATCAGTGAAAGGTCGAGTGATCGCCGATATGCTAGCTGAATGCCCTGGAGAAACACATGAAGATGATCTCCCAGATGATTGCATTTTATCGGTAGAAGAACATAAGTGGACCATGTTCTTCGATGGAGCAATAAACCTGTCTAGCTTTGGCATCGGGGCAGTCTTGATATCCCCAGATGGGCAACATTATCCTGTAGCCGTGAAATTGGTGTTTCTCTACATCAACAATATAGCCGAATATGAAGCATGTATTCTCAGTCTGCAAGCAACAATTGACATGACAATAACAAAACTAAAAGTATTTGATGATTCTGTCTTAATCATCCTCTAGACTGTGGGTGAATGGAAGACTAGGGATGCTAAGCTAGTACCCTATCATGACTATCTAGAAGAATCGATAACAGAATTTAATGAGATCTTGTTTGACTACCTATCTAGATCTTATAATCAATTCGTTGATGCATTGGCCATGCTATCATCTATATTATAGGTCACAAATGGGTTGGAAATAGAACCTCTAAAGATCAAAGTCCTGACTAGACCAGCCCATTGCATGGTTGTGACCAAGGAACCTAATGGCAAACCATGGTATTACGATATCATAATCTACATCAAGAAGCAGCAATTCTCTAAAGGGAGTACCCCTGCAGATAGACGGTGCATAATGAAGATGGCAACGAAGTTCTTCGTCAGTGGTGAGAACTTGTACAAAAGGTCCTATGATTCTGTTCTGCCGAGATATGTAGACACAATTGAAGCAATGCGAATTATGTAAAAATTGAATAAAGGAGTATGCGGCCCGCACATGAATAAACACATGTTGGCCAGGAAAATAACAAGATTGGGTTATTATTGGCTTCCACTAGAAAGTGATTGCATTCAATATGTTCAAAATTATCACCATTGTCAGATTCATTGAGACAGGATAAATGTTTCTCCAGCTGAATTACATCAGTTATCTGAGTCATAGCCGTTTTCAATGTGGGCATAGATGTGATTGGCCCAATTGATCCGAAGGTATCAAATGGGTATCGGTTTATCTTGGTTGCGATTGATTATTTCTCAAAGTGAATCAAAACCGGAAAGAATTAAAGCCACATCATATACTAACGTCACTGCCCAAAACATGGTGAAATTCATCAGATGAGACATAATCGCCCGCTATGGCGTCCCTGAAGCCATTATTACAGATAATGGGACGAATCTGAATAACAAGCTTGTTGATGAGTTATTCAGTGAATTTAAGATCCGTCATCTGAATTTGTTTCCTTACCGTCCCTAAATGAATGGAGCTATTGAGGCGGCCAACAAAAACATCAAGAAGATCTTAGCCAAAATTGTTGAGAACTACCAAAATTGACATGAAAGATCGCCTTTTGCATTAATGGCATATCGAACATTAATTCGGACTTCTACCTGGACAACCCCTTTTTCCTTGGTGTATGGCATGGAAGTAGTCCTGCTTGTTGAGGTAGAAATTCCCTTGCTACAAGTGTTATCCCAAGTAAAACTATCTAATACAGAGTGGAAGCAGCAATGACCAAAGCAGTTGAATATGATTAACGAAAAGCAGCTGAAGGCTCTTTGTCATGGCCAATGCTATCAACAGAAGGTAGCTAGATCGTTCAATCGAAAGGTCTGCCCAAGACAATTCGAAGCAGGCTATCTTGTCCTGAGAAAAGTGCTACCACTATTCCCTGAACTTAGAGGCAAGTTCGCTCTAAACTACAAAGGTCCCTATATTGTGGAAAAAGCACTCCTCGAAGGGGCTTTGATTCCGATAGAGATGGATGGACATCAATTCTCCAACCCAATCAACTCTGATGCCGTGAAGAAGTACTACCCTTGAAATAGCTTCTATATTCCTGTTGATAACAAGGGAATTAGTAGAAAAGTTATCGATGAGGGTACCCCTGGTAGCGAATTTAACTGAAAAGGATTTTGCATATGACAAAATGACGTCGAGGCCAATCCTAACAACCATGGAAGTCTCTATGGTAGTGATGCCCATATCAGTCAAAGACATTTAAAGTAGAAATTAGCTTTGCTGCGAAGATCCCCATGCAAGCAATTGCACATGCCCTGTCTAGTTAAGAATCAGAGGATTCCTGAGAAGCTCTTTAACGTGCCAGGACCGCATTGGTACAACATGTGTCGAGAATAGGACCACATACTTGGGAGCACCCTCGATTATAGAGGATTTCATTCAAGCTTCAAGACCAACCATAAAAGAAGTTTTGAAAGAAAAAACTCTGTTAGCTTTGAAGGAAAAATGGAAGAAGTGTAATTTGTATCATTCTCAATTTACGCTCAATCATTGTATTTCTAATATGAGCTCATGTTATTCTCAACAGAAATTGTTGACATTGAAGAAATCTCAAGGAATTGCCACTTTACACTCAAATGAAGGGATACATGGAGGGTAATATTATATCGTTCCTAATTTTTGTCCCTCAAGAACCGTTCATTAACACGGTCTCTCTTATTACCTTGCAGGTTTGCCTCGCTGTTGTAGCACAGGTAAGTATCTCTTTCTCTAAAACTCTTTTCATAAGAGTAGGAAGAATCAAAGAAAGGGGAAGCAATTTAAAGCAAATAGACACTTAATCCTCCCCCAAATAGATCATATGTCCTTTGGAAAGGAATCTTATATAGTAATTTTACCTATTTAATTCACCAATTCTATGTAAAAATTTTGACAATTCGATGAATGGTGTCGAATGGCTCAGGTAGGCTAAATGAGATGTGTCAGGATGACGAAAGGCAATCCATAGTTCATACACATCCCCATGTACGGATACCTAGCAAGACGAGTGAAAAGATTCCATGTCTGCAAGGTAAAGGGGTTTCTCGTATAAGGTACGGTAGCCAAAATGATAAGAGACAGTTCATTTCTTTACCCCATACACTACCAATGATCTTTTGCTTAACCATGTTGCCTATATACTTGGCGGTTCCTTTTAAATTACCACCCCACATTGGGGCAACTGGAGGTAAGTCGGTATCGCAAGGTGAGAAAAAGGAACATAAATTTTCTTGTTCTCACTTGCATCAATCTTTAAGTGTTATTATTGCAATTGAACTCTCACGATGATTTAAGTGCCCTAGGATGACGAAGAGTAATTATTCTTCTATCCCATACACTTATATCCCTTGCTAACCCAATTGAGTTGGCGATTTCATTTCGTATGAACCCAGTTGGTGATCATTCCCCACACTGGGATAAGGTGAAAGTCATCACAGTTCGAGCAACATGGTCTAAATTGTCGAATGAAGATGAAGACCCCAATAGCCTAATAATATGGTCTTATTCAAACTTGTCTAGGTTAGTTCCTGATAACATTAAAAGAACAACAAAAAAAGGAAAAATGCTGAAAACTAGGGGCAATAAAAAAAAGCAGCATGCCTGATAAAAGCAAAGGTCAATCCCCATAGACAAAAAAATGATAAAAAAGTTAAAGGAATTTGTATCCCCAAGCGAATTTGCAATTGTTGGACAAAAGTCCAAGAAGCCAAAGCGCGGGATTACCCAAGGAGTTTGCAAAGAAGATCCTAGCGGTAAAGAAAAAGATAGGTGACAACACCAAGATGATCACCAACTCTCACCCCTTATACACATATTTTTTAGCCTAATGATTCTTTCGTTTCTCAATCTATGAATTAAGCCTATGTTATGTCTCTCAAAAAGTCTCTTTTGATTAGGGCATTCAAGTTATCGTAGGATTTTGTATGTTCATAAACATTGCTCAAAGAAGTGCGAGCAAAACTATCTTTATCTCATTTTGTAGGGTTCTTGACTTGTAAATCTAGATATGATTGCGGAGTATTTTCTTTCATGACCTTAACTTGGACAATCTCCTTTGTTATGCCACTGACCAAGCCTACATTATGATTTTGATCAAGACCTCTCAAATTGGTAAGATCGTACCGCTTGCGAAAAAACTCAGATCCTTGTTGATGTGATGATAGTCAGATTGAGTGCTTTCGATGTTCTCGCATTAATGGTCAGGACAAACAATCCCTTTTCAATAAGAGTGAGTGGAAGGTCCTTTCTCACTAAAGGTCCCTCGTTCAACATCTTGAAAAAGTCCACTTTGCGAGCGAAAATTGTCTCAATTGATAATTACTCTCGATGGATATTTGGTGATGCAAACATGTCAAAATCATCATGCATGAGCTTTCAAATGCACATTCTGGAATAGCCTAGCTTGTCTATTTCTTGGATGAATGCATGCATATTTGCTCTAATCGTCTCTGACAGGTAAAATATCCTCAAAGACTCAAAGAGCGCCCGACCTTTGGAGTGTCTCCAAAGATGTCCCAAAAATTCTCAATTATTCTTCGCCGACAACAGACACGGCGTGCCCCGGCAGCCGGAGTCCCTTTTTCATGGACATTGCTTCCGCAGCTTAAGGTCCCCTTCAACGGACACGGCATGCCCTTGGTAGCCTGGAGTTCCCCTCTTCATGGACATTGCTTCCGCAGCTTAAAGTCCCCTTAATAGGATGACACAGTGTGCTTCTGTAGCTGCCATCCCCTTATTGACCTGGTGTCTTTTTATGATTCAGAGTCCATTTTTATTCTTCAGCAGTGTATACTAGAAGAAGTTCAGCTACTAGACTAGCACTCCTGTTCCCCAGGTGGAATTGACACGGCATGCTTTTGTAGCTTGGAGTCTCTCTTGCTCTCCATTGGCACGTCACGAAAATTAGGACACTGGAGAAGCCCTCTTTATCATCCCCAGTGATGTGTCCCAAGAAAGATCGGTATTCCATGACAAAGGTCATTTATTTAGCAGATGATGCATCAAACCTTCGGGTAACAAACCTCAAGTGTTTCATCATAACTTTTTTCAAACCACCTGGAAGATTAACCATGCATTTCTTTGAAAAAGAAAAGCATTTCTCATTGCACGAGATGTAAATAAGATAGTTCAAAAGATGTATGTGTTCTAGAATAACCTTAATTGTTTATTTCTTCGATTAACGCATATGCTTTATGCACAAAAACTTGTTTGACAGGAGACATGCTTTTAAGAGACAAGAACGTGCCCAGGTAAGTATTTTCTACTCATGCCCTGTTCTAACAATCTAGGTACCTACGATTGTTATAATACCCTTCAAATATTGGACTGACCCCTCTGTTTACCACGTATCTACGATTGTTATTGTACCTCTCGAACATTGGACTGACCCTTTTGTTAACCACGTACCTACAATTGTTATGGTATCCCTTGAATATTAGACTAGCCCCTCTATTTATCAGGTACCTACGATTGTTATGGTACCCCCTGAATATGAGATCGACCCTCTGTTCATATCAAGCCTTTTTAGGTACCTCTGACAAGATTCAAGTACTTCGACAAGTGAACCTTAATTAAGGTGGCCGAAGATAGGTTCGGGTCCTAGACAAACAATTCCCTCTGTCAAGATGACCGAAGATAGATTTGGGTCCTAGACAAGCGAAATCCAATCAAGGTGATCGAAGATAGATTCGAATCCTCAACACACAATATCAACTACTTGGAATTACTCTACCCTCCTAACAAGGTAAGTAGCTTGAGGTATGTCTTTATTTGCTCCAGCATTCATCATCTTATATCTCACAAAAAAAAGGGACCCATGGTCCTACCAAAAATAGCATCCATCGTATATGCATGGGCCAAAACCAGGTATCATTTTATCTTTAAATGTAACCTCTACAAGCTTAATCTTTACGAGCTCATCTTTAAAGAGGGGCAGCTATTGACATCTATTTTTAATTGCCCAAAATTAAAATCACAAAACTTAAGGGTTAATGTCCTTAATTCCTAAACAAAAAAATTATTTAGTTTCAATTGCATTGCATATAGACATGTGCATTTTCCAATATTAGAATATATTTTTCCTCTTTTGATTAAAAAATTTAAAAAAATTAAAAAAAATCAGGTCAGGCCGGATCAGGGTCGGGTCGACCCAGCCCTCTCTTCTTTTCCTCCCCGTAAGCCTAGCTCACTCCCCTTTCTCTTCTTTTCCTCTGGTAGGAGCTGGGCCCGTGCTGCTGGTCTTCTCCTCTTACCTTCCCCTATTTTAGACTGTCGAATTGACAAACGGCCGAGTAGCCTCGACGTCTCCATCAGCCACAAACGGGTAGGTAAGGGAGCAGCAGGAGGAGGGCATTGATAACCAGTCCCATCCCTCCCCCTTTCCTGATCTCTCTCTCTCTCCTCTTCCTCTTTCGATGGCATTGGAGGTCAAGAAGCAGAGGAGCAGGATTTTCCTTCCCTGCACTAGCCTAGGATGGCCACCAAAGTCATTGGGCGAAGTAGGCCAGTGCAGGCCATCGTCAGCGAATTAATGGAGTAGGAGCAGGAGCAGGAGCAGTGGCTCTTGACCACTACAAAAACCGATGAGAAGGAGAGAGACGATTCGGTTGAGAGGTCAGAAACAGAGCGGAACACAGAGAGAAAGATAGAGAGATTTTCAGAGATCTGAGAGCAATCGAAATAAAAAGAGTGAGCTAAGAGAGTTTGTAGGTCATCGAGGAGCATCAACAGCCCTGTCGTTGCCAGCAAGAAGGCTAGAGACCCCCTCGGAGACAGCGCTTATTGGTGAGTCTTCCTGGCCTCGGTACCCTCCGTTTTCCTTTGTTTTTTTAGCACGGTTTGGCCAGGACTCGTGCGGGCCATTTCGCATGAATCCTGGCCCATACCGACACCCCTTGAGGTCCATACATGTTATCGGAAAAGATTTGTGGTCCTCTGAGCAGGCTGTAGCTCCAAAATAGGTTCGAGTTTCTTGTTTTCAACCATGCAGACCAATTGTTCAACGAAATGCCTTAGTGAGGCCGATTTGGTTTTAGTCGCCGACCGGCGAGTAGGTGGTTGGCCAGCGAGCTGGGTGGCTGTGGGGGCTTTGTGGTGGTCCTTAGGGTTGAAAACCAAGTTGGAGCCAGCTTGGATTAGCCGATGAGAGACCAAATCTTGCTCGGCCAGCGTGGAACAGACCTAACTTGGTTCAAGACCCAGGTCAATGCCTGGGGTCGGATCCATTGACTCAGATCGGATATAACCCGACCCGGTTGATTATTATATTAATATATTATTTTTAAAAAAAATTATAATACATTTTTTTAATACCGTATTATTATTTTACTTTTAAAAAAATATAATAATAAATTTTTTTATTTATTTTAAAATTAGGAGATAATTAAAAAATTAGTATTTTGAATAATTTTCTAAGTTATGTGAATTATTTGATTAATAATCACGTTTGAAGTCGGATAGGGCTACCGGGTACGATTTTGTATTTTGTCTCCACTACTGTTATATTATTATGCATGTTATTTTTAATTGAGATATAATTGTATAAATTGTCATGTTTTGAATGTTGTCACCTTAGATAGGGTTAGAATCCCAGATTGCATAATTTTCTTGACTTCTAATCGTTAATGATTATGTACTCGTTTGATCACTTTACATATTAGGAGAAAGGTCCTAAAATCAATCCAAACTGCCTGATGAAATATTTTCTAGAATGAACAGGGTAAAAAGGTATTAAAAGGGCACTAGTTACTCTAACTAGTATAGCCAAGTCCTCGGACTCATTTTATCTCTGGTTTCACCTCAAATTGATTAGTGGCAACTCCTAGATAAAAATTACTTGCATGTTAAAAACCCAAACCCTTAGTTGCGATATGGTATAGGCTTGAGAGAACCCAAGTTAAGTCCCAGACTTAAACTTAGCGCGTACTTGGCGAGATCCCTTTCCTTTGGAAAAGCCAGAGGTCGGTGGCAACACAAAGAAAGCTTACAAGAATGCACACAAAATGATTGGGGCTTTTTCATGCAATATTTTGGGCATATATGTTCGGCCAAGTGCAGAGTGATAAAGCAAGAAAATATTCTCGCGGTCGAATGAACAAGGAAGGATTCGAGAAATAGAGATTAAAGAGGACGACCCTCTTCGTGATTTCTTCTCACAGTAATGCGTGCAACCGAGAGCTCTCATCCTTCGCCTCTAGCTTCGTCTTGCCGCCATGAGCATCCCTGTCATCGCTGCTACTGGAAAAAAAAAGAAGAAGAAAAAGAGGAGGAGAAGAATACAATTATTGGGGAAAAATACGTAACATTATTTGTTGTAATTAGAAAATTTATCGAGAATGCGACAACAAAATAAACAAGAATTGGAGGTGAGGTACGGCTAGCTAAATCTCCTTAAGACGATAAGTTCCTGCCAACGGTGCTAAGCAGCTTCACAAACTTCGCCTCCCAAGATACAACACCTCGACCCTATTGGTATTAATACTATACGAACAGGATTCTGTCGAACACTTATTGAAATCGGCACACTTAGGGAAAACTTGAAGAGAGGAAATATTGGTGATTTTTGCTTCTTGTCGAAATGCTTATGCTTGGAATGAAGATTTTGAATTCTATTTATAGAATTTTTGAATTCATTTATAGAAACGTACATGAATCACGAAATAAATAGATCAAGAATCTAGTAGATACATGAATTAAATAGATACAAAAATACAAGAAATACATTAATCAAGAATTAAGTAGATACACAAATCCAAGAAATACATGAACACGAGAAATACATGAATTCATGAGATACGTAAATGGAAACAACGTATCTCGTTTTGCTCACATTCATTGATCTATTAACCCACCGTAAATACAACAATCCCCTACATCAATGGATCAACAAAATATTTTGACTCAAGGAATTCTAAATGTGCCTGTGAAAATACACTGCATCAAGATAGGTAGCTTTCGCTTTGAACCTTCTTTAGTGAAAGCCTATCGGACATACTTAACCAGTTGGTGGACTAGGCCTTGAACCGCTAGTTGTTGGTGTAAGCCCAAACAATAGACCTCACACAGAGTATCTCCAAATCAAGATTGGTTCACAGTTGCGTTCATTCTGTCGGCCATGAACCTCTCAGGATTAATACATGCTTTAGAAAATCTAGCCTTTCAAGATTTTCATAGAGTCGGCCAGCTCCACGCATATAGGTGCATTCCTACGAAAGGCATCCTACCATAGCTCACTAGGATGTTGAAATCCAAGTTATAGGAATCAATAAACGCATAGTGTACTCTTAAAATGTTGTAGGAAGCATTGTTGCATCATAGGAATGGGAGACAATGCTCACACTAGAGTTTCCAAAATTTGCGTTGTCCTATTGAACCTAGTCCATGGGATCTCCAATCGTTAGGTTAGGTTTCCACCCTGGAACCTCTTTATTGGGTTAAGGCTTTTAACCCCATTCCCCTCGATGCGCAATTTATCTGCTCTCTTGACAAACCTTTTGTCAGCGGATCCGCAATATTTTCCTTTGACTTCACAAAGTCCAAAGAAATTATTCCATTCAAGAGCAACTGCCGTATGGTATTATGTCTACGATGAATATGTCTAGACTTACCATTGTGTATTACGTTTTGTGCCCTTGCAGTTATTGCTTGATTGTCACAGTGAATGCAAATCGGAGGCATAGGTTTTGGCCACAATGGAACATCCTCTAAAAATTGCCGAAGCCACTCTGTTTCTTTAGCAGCTTTATCCAAAGCAACAAATTTTGATTCCATTGTGGAGTGCGCTATCAGAGTTTGCTTTGAGGATTTCTACGATACTGCGGCACCTCCTAGCGTGAAGACATATCCGCTAGTCGATTTTGATTCATCGGAATCCGAAATCCAGTTGGCATCACAATAGCCTTCCAAAATAGCTGGATATTTGCCATATTGTAGAACATAGTCTTTAGTTCTTTGCAAATAGCCTAGTACTCGCAAAAGCGCATTCCAATGCTCATAACTAGGATTACTTGTGTAGCGGTTCAGTTGCCCTACTGAGTACGCAATATCTGGTCTAGTGCAGTTCATGATGTACATGATACTGCCAATCATTTGAGAATACTCTAGCTGTCTGATACTATTTCCAGTATTCTTCCATAAAGTTAGGTGTGGAAGATAAGGATTACCCACATCTTTGATGCCAAATCCTTTAAACCTCTCGAGTACCTTTTCAATGTAATGAGATTGTGTTAAACCTAGACCATCAGAATTCCTTAGAATTTTGATGCCGAGTATAACATCCGCAACACCTAAATCTTTCATCTCAAAGTTCTTCTTGAGAACCCTCTTGGTGATTTTGATAACCTCGGCGTTATCTCCAAAAATCAGCAAGTCATCAACATATAGACAAATAAGCACATATCCAACTGAAGTGGATTTTGTATACACGCATTTGTCACACTCATTTATTCTATAGCCATTTTGAATCATCACATGGTCAAATTTCACATGCCATTGTTTAGGAGCTTGTTTAAGTCCATACAATGATTTAACAAATTCACACACTTTGTGTTCTTGTCGTTTGGCCTTGAATCCTTCTGGTTGTTCCACATAAATCTCCTCGTCGAGATCACTACTTAAGAATGTAGTTTTCACATCCATATGATGTACTTGCAAATTGTATAGCGATGCTATAGCAATTAGCATTCTAACTGATGTTATTCTCGTTACAGGTGAGTAAGTATCAAAGTAGTCTAGACCTTCTTTTTGTCGAAACCCTTTGGCAACAAGTCGTGCTTTATACTTATCTATGGAACCATCAGCTTTATGCTTCCTTTTGAAGATCCATTTACATCCAATTGGTTTATTTCCTGATGGAAGATCAACCAATTCCCAAGTGTGATTACTTAGGATGGAATCCATCTCATTGTCAACAGCTTCTTTCTAGTGAGGAGCATTTGGAGTTGACATTGTCTCTTGAAATGTTTGAGGCTCACCTTCTAACATGTACGTTAGAAAGTTGGGTCCGAAAGATTTTTCAATCCGCGACCTCTTGCTTCTTCGACATTCTCAAATTCTGATTCTCTAGATCTCTTTTGAGAAGGTTTACCTTGAATTCCTTTCGCAGGATATATATCCTCAAAGAATTCGACATCCTTTGATTCTAGGATATTGTTGGCATGGATTTCCACATTCTCAGATTTGTGAACCAAGAATCTATATGCACTAGTATTTTGAGCATAACCGATGACTATTCAATCCACCGTTTTCGGCCCCAATCGAGGTTGTTTTGGAGGAGGAATCGCCACTTTGGCTAGGCACCCCCACACTTTCAAGAAATTGTAGGATGGTAACCTTCCATTCCATAACTCATATGGAGTCTTACCTGTCTTCTTATGAGGTACTTTATTAAGAATAAAGTTTGCAGTTAAAACTGCTTCCCCCACAAGTTTTGAGGTAAACCCGAAGTCAAGAGCATGGTGTTAACCATATCCTTTACAGTTCTGTTCTTCCATTCAGCAACTCTATTTTGCTGTGGAGTGTAAGGCGCAGTTGTTTGGAGTATTATTCCTAAATCAGCACACCACTCTTTTAGATTGGAAGAATTTTATTCTCCTCATCTGTCAGACCTAAGTACTTTGATTCGTCTATCAAGATGGTTCTCAACCTCATTCTTATACTTGATAAACATACTCATAGCCTCATCTTTGCTAGTTAACAGATAAACATAGCAAAATCGAGTACAATCATCTATAAAAGTGATGAAGTACTTCTTCCCACCTCTACTTTCTATAAACTTTAAATCACAAGGATCACTATGGATTAACTGTAGAGGTTCACTCGTTCTTTCAATAGATTTGAAAGATTTCTTAGCAAACTTAGCCTCAACACAAGTTTCACACTTATAATGGGCATCCAACTCAAACTTTGGAATTAGCCCCAAGTTTGCTAATTTTTTCATTGTACCATAGTTTACATGTCCTAATCTACCATGCCATAGATAAGGAGACACAACAGTGTAAACTGAAGACTTTTCTTTATCACTAGCTTTTGGGTACAAGAATTTCGAGTTTACATCAATGACAGCCACATTGGCCTTGAATAGGTCATTGTATAAGTACCCTTTCCCCACATACATCCCTCCTTTGGAAAGAACAAACTTGTCAGATTCAAATAAAATTTTGAAATCCTTCTTGACAAGTATGGGGCCAGAAATGAGATTCCTCCAAATCTCTGGTACATGCAGCACATTGAGCAAGGTGACTTCTTTGCCAGAGGTGAACTTCAGGATCACCTTTCCTCTCCCGGCAATATTTGCTATTGTAGATTTAGCCACATAGAGCTTCTCTTCATCTTCAGCCTTCTCGTAGGATGAGAACATATGTTTATCCACACTGTTAAATATGTCTTGAATTTTACGTACTTGATTCGGTTCATGACCCGACCCGACATATTTTTTGTGCGACCCGAAAGTGGAGAGAAAATTGAGATTTGGTTCGCGACGTGGCCCAACCCGCAGAAATTTTTTGAGAGCCCTATTTATACTGCGGCTAGGTTTTCTCATTGATGTATAGAGAGAATTTTGTTTTCGAGAGTTTTGTGAGCTGTGAGCTTTTGTCGTTGTTTCGACTTCTGAAAACTGTACTCTCTTTGATTATAGTGAAACTTTGTCTTGCCTCGCCCGTGGACATAGATCACCTTGTGATCGAACCACGTAAATCTCTGTGTTCTGTGTTTGCTCTTCCGCATCTGTTTCGCAACACACACAAATGTGATTTGTAGCACCCGTGTCCAACCACCAATCAATATTGTTTGACACCAAGGATACTTCAGACATCACCACAGCAATTAGTCTCTTAGTATCTTCTTGCTTCGACAAATGCAGCTGCTTGACTGCACCACCACCCTTGCCTTTGTTTGGGCGCTTTTTGCAATCTTTAGCTCGATGGCTAGGCTTACCGCAAACCAAGCATGTCCCTTGGAATTTCTAGGATTGTTCCTTTTGCTTGCCTTTACCTAGTAAGGGCTTCTTCCTCTTCCTATCTAGATTGGAATTGGAAAGCTCCACAGTGTTGGCCTTCGGTTCCATAGGAGTGTTTGTATTCCTCCTATTGTCCTCCTTAATTCTTAGGCATAGAATGAGATCTTCAAAGCTCATCTCTTTCCGTTTGTGCTTCAAATAATTCTTGAAGTCTGACCAGTTTTGGAGGTAACTTTTCAATAATAGCTGCCACTTGGAATGATTTGCTAACGTTCATTCCCTCAACAAAGATGTCGTTCAGAATTATTTGCGATTCCTGAACCTGGTTCATAACAGATTTAGAATTCACCATTTTGAATTCTAGGAATTTGGCAACCACGAATTTCTTGGTGCCCACGTCCTCAGTTTTGTATTTCTTTTCTAAGGACTCCCATAACTGTTTAGCACTTTCAATGTTACAATAAACATTATACAATGAATTCACCAAATAGTTAAGAATATAGTTTCGGCATAAGAAGTCTCCATGCTTCCAAGCCTCCAACGCTCCGAGGGTCGTGACATCTTGCTCATCTGGACTAATAATCGGGCACACCTCCGACAAATACTTGGCCAGATTCAGAGTGGTCAAATAGAAGAATATTTTCTTCTGCCACTGCTTAAAGCCTACACTGGTGTATATTTTTGGTTTCTCATTTGGTATCAGTGGAGGTGGTATTATCAAACTAGGCAAAGCCTATTGAACCATCCCTCCCGAAATTGGACCATACGCCATTTAGCTTGTATTGTTTTGAAAAATAGTTTTGAATACGTCAGTCAAGCGACTTGTACCCACACCACCATGGATGGTTTCAGCCCGAAGGCTCGCAGCATTCGCTGCTACAACACTAGGCAACAAGGTTTGAACCTCTTTGGTTGAAACAACCATAGGAACGTCTCCAAGAATATTCTGGACATCATTGTTATCAGCCATCTCGAATTTCTGATAAAAACAACAATCAGTGAGAACTCTTATCGTCTTAAGATTGTTGGAAAAAAAAAGAAGAAGAATAAGAGGAGGAGAAGAAAACACGTATTGGGGAAAAATACGTAACACTGTTTGTTGTAATCAGAAAATTTATCGAGAATGCGACAAGAAAATAAATAAGAATTGGAGGTGAGGTACGGCTAGCCGAATTTTCTTAAGACAATAAGTTCCTCCTAACGGTGCTAAGCAGCTTCACGAACTTCACCTCCCAAGATACAACACCTCGAACCTATTGGTATTAGCACTATACGAATAGGACTCTGTCGAACACTTCTTGAAACCGGTACACTAAGAGAAAACTTGAAGAGAGGAAATATTGGTGATTTTTGCTTCTTGTTGGAATGCTTATGCTCGGAATGAAGATTTTGAATTCTATTTATAGAATTTTTGAATTCATTTATAGAAACGTACATGAATCACGAAATAAATAGATTCAAGAATCTAGTAGATACATGAATTAAATAGATACAAAAATCCAAGAAATACATTAATTAAGAATTAAGTAGATACACGAATCCAAGAAATACATGAACACGAGAAATACATGAATTCATGAGATACATGAATGGAAACAACGTATCTCGTTTTGCTCACATACGTTGATCCACTAACCCACCATAAATACAACAGCTGCTACCTCGTTGTCACGCCTCAACGAGGCCGCTACTCCGCCACGGCTCGGCCGACATCCAGCAACGCTCCTGCACTACTTGATCACAGCTGGTCCTCGCGGTGCTTGACAAGCTCTGCCGCCATAAACAACTCTTTCCGGGGTCTTGCTTGTGCCAATTTAGTTCTGGCGCAGCACTTTCACGCCCGGCAAGCCACGATCGTATCTCTTGCAGCGCATCTGACGTTCCTGTCATCGTGCCCAGATTGTCTTAATGCTTTACTCGGTTCTATTTTTGCAGGTTTCCTTATGTTTAGTAGGTGAATCCAAGATGATTTCCGAAGCCCCTACCGCTGCAAACTAATCCTTACCGGAAATCCCGTCACTATTTCTGAGAGCATTGCCGCCGTTGCCCCGTTTGTAGCTAGTGTTGCTCTTCACAGCTCGCCTGAGTTTCCCCGAGCCCAGATCTTCTCGCCATCACCTGCAGTTGCGCTTGGTTGCTTACACACGGGCTCTGACTTGCTCAACAACCTCCTCATCGTGAGCTGCTACAATACTGTCTTTGCCGTGTCTCGGTTTGTTCCTAACTGGCCGTAGTACTCCCAGTTCTTGCTGGAATCATCTAGTTAGCGATCATAAAGGCCGCCGTTGCCGGTCATGGTTGGAAGGCAGTATTCCAAGCTAGGTAATTTCCAAAATTAAATCCACTTTGAATATTCCATTGCCTAGTTTGAATTATTTGATTCTAACCTCGATTTGGTGAAGTATTTTGGCCTATCCAAGTTAGGGAATTTTCGGTTTCTTTAAGCACTAAGATTGGGTAGATCGGGTTATGGATTGCGTTTGTTTACTATTTTGGTTAATTGAAATATATGATTTCGTGGGTTGGTTATATTACATGTCGTTTATTTCCTTATCTTGAAAAATACAAAAGTTGCATGATACGTTGAGATATATTAGATTAATATCGGTAAAAGGGCACCAGAAGTGTCATAAGTTGTGTACGGAGGACACTTTGGTGCCATAAGTTGTGTACGGAGGACACTTTGGTGCCATAACTTTTTTTGGAATATTTTGGTGCCAAATCGGAGAAAAAAAGATTACTTAAGTGCTAATTTGGCCGGAAATCCGACATGACTCGCCGGAGGATGAGTCAGCATTTTTTTTTCTTTTCTCCCTTCGCCGGTCGGTGGTTGGCCCGGCCACCGGTGAAGCCCCGGGAAGGGCTGGGCGAGGGCAGCCTTGCCCATGGCTAGCGAGGGGCAGCCTCGCCAGATCTGGGCGAGGCGATCCTCGCCGGTGATTGGCGAGGCGACCCTCGCCCATGGCCGGCGAGGGGCGGCCTCGCTAGTTGCCGGCGAGGGTTGCCTTGCCCAGATCTGGCGAGGTCGCCCAGATTTGGCGAGGTCGCCCCTCACTGGCCATGGGCGAGGCTGCCCCTTGCTAGTCGCCGGCGAGGGTCGCCTCGCCTAGATCTGGCGAGGCCGCCCCTCGTTAGCTATGGGCGAGGCCTCCCCTTGCCAGTCGCTGGCGAGGGTCGCCTTGCCCAGATTTGGCAAGACTGCCCCTTGCCCATGGCCGGCGAGGGGTGGCCTCGCCAGTCGTCGATGAGGGTTGCCTCGCCCAGATCTGGCGAGGCAGCCCCTCGCCGGCCATGGGCGAGGCTGCCCCTCGCTAGTCGCTGGCGAGGGTCGCCTCACCCAGATCTGGCGAGGGGCGGCCTCGCCAGTCGCCAGCGAGGGTTGCCTCACCCAGATCTGGCAAGGTCGCCCCTTGCCCATGGTCGGTGAGGGGCGGCCTCGCCTGTTGCTGGCGAGGGTCGCCTTGCCCAGATTTGGCGAGGCCGCCCCTTGCCGGCCATGGGCAAGGCCACCCTTGCCTAGCCCTTCCTGGGCTTCGCCAGTGGTCAGGCCGGCCACCGGCAACCGGCCGGCGAGGGGAGAAAAGAAAAAAAAGAAAAGAAAGGAAAAAGGAAAGAAGAGGAAAAAAAAGAAAAAAATTATTTAAAATAAAAATGTTGATTGTACACGCTGACTCATCCTCCGGCGAGCCACGTCGGCGTAAAAAATTAATAAAAAATGCCACGTCGGATTTTCGGTCAAATTGGCACTTAAGTGATCTCTTTTTCTCCGACTTGGCACTAAAGTGTTCCGAAAAAAAGTTATGGCATCAAAGTGTCCTCCGTACACAACTTATGACACTTCTGGTGTCTTATATTTTAGATAGCTTCATATTTAGACTTTAGAAGAAAATCACAAAAAATAGCATGAATATATCATATAGATTTAGTTGCATTATTGCCACGTCATCGTTGCCATGTCATCATAATTTGCCATGCCATTACCACATCATCATCATAAGCCATATCGTTCAATCCATGTCATTTAGTGATTGCATGTTTAGAGTCATTTAATTTATGTTACATGCCATGTTAGAATAGTTCATATTAATTTACTTGTCATTAGCATTCGGTCAAATTGATTGCATAGCGTGTCACATGACATGTTAAATTATCATCACGCAGACATAATTTAAAATTAAGATTGCATTTTATGCATTACATATATATTTTAATTTTCATAGATAAGAAAAACCCAAAAAGAATTAGTTAAAATTACATAAGCATTTAAAATTATATTTTGGCTAGACATGCATTTTTTAATTAACATATGGCAGATAATTGGAAATTAATCTTGGTAAGGTTATACTTTTCTTGTTTGAGGTTTTTAAGCTCTTGCCCTAATCTAGCGATTTATTTATTACTTTGTTTTACTGAGTGTTACATTATTGATTATACACCCACATGATCACTTTAGTGGCTTAGGCTTAAAATCAATCCAAACTACTAACAAAATATTTTTGAAAATAAAGAAAAAATGTATCGAAAGGGCGTTAGATTAATCTAGTGTAACTAAGACCCTGAATCCATTGAATCTCTGGTTCGTAGAAGTAAAGTATTTTTCCGTACTTTACTTGGGTTTGTAATCGACTCTAATTGATTAGTGGTGATTTTAAAAGGTAAGAAAATTGTATGTTAAATTGAGTACCGAGTTGTGATTGGTTAGGCTTGATAGAGTCCATGCTATGTCTTTGACTTAGTAGTCTATTAGCTTTCCCTGCGGTGGTTCGCCTCTGGAATGTTGCAACAATGACAAAATCATTTTTTTGTTACCTTTGGGTATGTCTAGGGCAACAAAAGTAAGTTCTGTTTCTATTAATTGCAATTTGAGGAAGAAAACGATTAGATTTGTTTTTTGTCATTAGGTGGTAAACGTTGTAGCAATGAAAATTTTCTTTAAACAGAATAGTGTGAGATTTTGTCTCTGATTTCCCTGATTCGTACCGTATGCTCCCTCCGTGGTATCAAAGCCATGGTACTAATTAGAACATGTTAATCTTTCAAAATTGCATATCCAGAGTAGCAAGGAGGTTTTCCTTAGCCATAAGTGATTCCGCTGATCTTAGTTCTCCTATCAATGTAACTGTTCCATTTTCTCTCACCCCTCCCATAGAACTCCATACTTCTAATGTTCTAAAATCTACTATCTTTTATGATTACCCAATGAGGATGGTAAGATTTCATAGACCCATCTCCCATTTATAAATCGCTATTTTGCCTTTGCTAAAACATCCTCTTTCTCACCCATTCGCTCAATCAGGTGACTTATCAAACATACTCCTCGAGAAGTTAAGGAGTACGTACAATTTTCTAAATTTTACCAACATACCATTCCTGCGACCTAGTAAGAACACTTTGTTACTCTAGAAATCCTCCCCAATTTCCCTCGCCAGTGGATACAACAGGGTTATACGCATTTTCGGTGACATCCTCAAATTTCGACCTTATTCATGATGTAATGATTGGTTATTTCATCAATGCGAAATTAGTAGAATTAAACTCTGAATCGATTCTTGAATCATTCAAGAGCATTCCAAGCTATGGGAAAGGCAATTTAGGATTTCGATGAGCACAACCAAAGAACTCAAACATGGATTGACAATTCAACCATAAGGATCGTTGAGAAATAATCATAAGCCATTTCAAGCCGATCCAGAAATGGTTATAGATCGATTCGATACTAGTATAGAATCAAATTGCGGGTGATTTCACACTATTATTATATTGATTTCGAATGACCTTAAACCAATCCCTAATAATCATATACTTCGAAATGGACAATTGACCCCTCATGATTACATGACAACCAAGGGTCATCCATGAATTGAGAAGGCTTAAACATGGATTGATTTAGAATTAATCAAGGATTAAAAGCACGAAACCCCTAAAAGCCGTCTTTTAGTTTTAATTATGTGAACGACGCATTTGATTGATTTTAATCACAAATTCTAATCCAATTGATGATATTGGACTCTAGAGGATTAAGAGACAATTATTGGATAGTTTCACGGAATCCCCTGTTTATCGGTAAACAGTAAAAGTTTGGAAAAGTGAAATTCAGGCTGGAAATTGAGGGCCATAAGGGGACCCATGAATTTGGAAAGGCCCAATGGGCCTCATGAACATCAAATTCGGTCACCAAGGGCCCAAATAATTAAAATTACGATTTTTCCCTTTTAGGCCCAATTTGAATAGTTTTGAAAAAAATTGTGCAAGAAAAGCCTAAGGTGAGAAGCTTACAAGGACTTAAGCCCAAGGACAAGGCCCTAGAGGAACTCGGCCATAAGGAGAGAGAAAATGGGCTTGGCCCATTTGTGAACCCATTTAAACCTTCTAGAAAGAATTGACTTTTAGGACATGAATAGTGTTTTGAAGTGAAATTTGCCTTTTTGCCCTTAAGTCTTCTAGAAGCCTTTGGTTTATTAAAGGGCAAAGTTGTCCACCTTACCCCTCTTATTGTGCACGCCTGCAAGGAGGAAGACAATGCCAATTTGGTCTCTTCCCTTTGTCTTTCTCTCTTTAATGAGTTTTGAGAGATATTTCCAAACTTGTTTTGCAAGATGGATTCCTAGCCATGCATCCTTGGCTTGTCTTGCAAGGGTGATTCTTGGCCAAGTATTTTTGGCTTGGATGAGCAGACGTTAGTCTCTCTCTCTCTCTTCTCATTTGGTCACTCTCTTCCTTACTCTTTCTCTCTCATGCCCTCATTCTTTCTCACTCTCTCCAATTTCGGTCACCTCATCATCGCCACCACAGCTGTGCATCCCCGCCTCGCCACCGTGGCCGTGGCCGCCATCTGTTCGCCACTCCTCGTTCGTGGCTCACTGCCATTTAGATTTCCCTTGGTTTTGTGTGAGTTTACTCTCTAAACCTTGATTAGGGCATTGGGTTTGCTAATGGTTTAGTTTAGAGCTAACTAGGTGGTTTCGTGGATAAGTTATCTTAAGATTAGTTGATAGCTTATTTTGGTAATTGATAACTTATCCCATGCTTTAGGTGATAGCCTGTCTAGTGTAGGTGATAACTTATCTAGACTTATGCGATAACTTATCATGGAAATTGTGATAGCTTATCAAGAAAATGGTGATAGCTAATCAAGAAAATAGTGATAGCTTATCTTGAAATAAGTAGATGACTTATCACATTGAGTAGACTACTTATCATGAGTTAAATAATAACTTGTCTTGATTAATGATCATTGATGTGTGTTATAAGGTTTAAATTGCCATGAGAAAAAGGATGAGTTTATGTTGAAAAATGCCTTGATTAAATGGCAATCTTTGGTGTGCATAAGTTTAATTGGAAATTGAATGGACAATGTTATTGGTGTCGATATATGAGTGCGTTGTCATGGTATCTTTATATGTAAAGAATTGCACGTCATAAACACTTGACACTGATTAATTTCCAAAGATAAGAAATGGGCTCGAGTGGTTGCTATGCATGCATGGTCACATAAAGTTTTCGTGGGACGATGCCCAATAGATTTTGGATGCCGCATGTGGCGGGGGTTCCAGACAATGCCGAGTCGCGGTGGAGGTTGGACCGATGCTTCTTTTGGAATGCCATCGGATGCCATAGTGGCAGGGGCTTCATATGTTGCCGTGCCTGATGAAGCGGGATGCTGTTCGATGATGTTGGAAGACACCGGTGGGAGTTCGGCAGTAGCCTTGAGCGGTCGTTTAATAATATGAACAATTACGAGTGCAGTGTGCATAGATAAGTGTAATGTGCATGGATGAGTGCAATGTGCCTGAAAGTGATATTTAATCATGTCTGGATTATTAAATGAAATTGTGCATGATTATGCAATATGATACTCTTGATTGTGCCTCCTGAGCAGGTGATTTAATGTGATCTATTTATATGCTCGTTGCAGTGAATGCTGTTATATGATGGTTAGAAAAGGGTGAGTGAATTGCCTCATGTGAATAGTTAAGGCAAAGCTAAGGCTTTGCTATTGATCTGCCATCGATAGTGACTTGGACGTTTAGAGCGATCCATAGGCAACGTACTTTCCTAAACGAGGTTTAGGGAGTTTATTGCTGAGTTTGTCTCATTGTTGTTTATTTAACTATTTTCAGACCCCCAGTTATGAGTAAGCATCCTATGTGGTTCAGGGTGCCCATGGATATGGGCATGGTAGTGATTGAGCATATGGTCGGACCGAATGGAGCCTTTCAGAGTCATTCGATAATCGTTTGGGTCGATGAAGGGTTGGCTATGTTGGTATCGCATAAGTTCATAGCCTGATTTATTAGGGAGGGAGATGAGCTCTTTGGTCCTATTAGGAGATTCGACGGGCCCCTGGTGGAGGTACTGGCGAGGACGTCTGGGACCCGATGGACCTCGACCCTCTTGATGGAGATGTCTCTAATCCGGATGCTGAGGAGTCCGATCTGGAGTGTCCTCCTAAGCACTACCAACTTTGGTGATGGGCTTAGGATTACCCACCTTTTTGACCACCCCTTTTTGGATAGAGGAGCCTAGGTTGACCTAACCGATTGCCCCTTTTTCTATGATCGGTCGTTGAGAAGCCGCCTTGGATGGGCTTGTAAAGTGTAGGTTCTCAAGGTTAATTGATGTTTATAAAATGGTTCGCTGGTCCTTATGTTAATGAGTTTTCCTAGTTATTTCCCTTACTGTTGTGTGATTAGGAATACGTACGTTTCCACTTGCGTCTAATAAGTGATAATAGAATGGGTTGGCGACGAGTCTTGGGATGTCGCAACATAATGATAGAGGAGGGATGTTAATGTTCTCGAGGGAACGGGGCGCGACATTTTCATTTTAGTGTTATACGTCTAGCTTTATCCTTTCATGGAAGAAAAGGACTTCATGTTGTTGCTCGAATGGCTCTTTTAGATATACAGTTTTTGGATTACCAACGGGGAAAGAATAGCATTGGTGCCAAAAGTTGTGTACGGAGGCCACTTTGGTGTCAAAAGTTTCAATCGGATCACTTAAGTGCTAAAAGTTGTGAAAAACGATCACTTAAGTGCCACTTCGTCGGAAATCTGACATGGCATTTTTTTATTAATTTCTCAAGCTGATGTGGCTCACCGGAGGCTGATGTGGCATTTCTTTTTTTTTTTTTCCTTTTCTTTTTTTTTTCCTTTCTTTTCTTTTTTTTTTCTTTTCTTTCTTCTTATTTTCGATGGCCGGCGTCCGGCCACTGGCCACTGGCCACCGGCCATGGCCGGCCTCGCCGGGCGTCGCCTTCCTTCGGGCGAGGCAGCAGTGGCCTCGGCGAGTGTCGGCCTCGCCGAATCTGCCTCGGCGAGCCCTTGCCGGGGCTCGCCCTGCCTCGGCGAGCCCTCGCCGGGGCTCGCCCTGCCTCGGCGAGCCCTCGCCGGGGCTCGCCCTGCCTCGGCGAGGGTCTAGGTTGCCTGGGCAGGGCGAGCCCCGGCGAGGGCTCGCCTCGCCAGATCCGGCGAGGCCGGGCCTCGCCGAGATCCGGCGAGGCCGGGCCTCGCCAGATCTGGCGAGGCGAGCCCCGTCGGGGCTCGCCTCGCGGGCTCGCCCTGCCCAGGCGACCTCGACCCTCGCCTGGGCAGGGCGAGCCCCGGCGAGGGCTCGCCGCGGCCAGATCCGGCGAGGCCGGCCCTCGCCGAGGCCACGGCTGCCTCGCCCGGAGGAAGGCGATGCCAGGCGAGGCCGGCCATGGCTGGTGGCTGGCCTTCGGCCACCGGCCATGGTAGAAGAAGAAGAAGACAGAAATGAAAAAAGAAAAGAAAGAAAAGAAAAAAGAAAAAAGAAAAGAAAGAAAAAAAACCAGAAAAAATATTAAAAAATCGAATTATACACAAGGAAATGCTATGTGTCATTAAAATTTAAATATAAAAGCCACGTTTTAAATTTGATCGGAATTTCTTGCTGTTGGTACTTAAGTGATCGTTTTTTCTCTGATTTGGTACTTAAGTGATCGCCGGCGTAAACTTTTGGCACTTAAGTGATCCAAATGAAACTTTTGGCACCAAAGTGGCCTCCGTACACAATTTTTGGTACCAATGCTATTCTTCCCCCGATTACCAGCATGCTTGTATTGGTACCATCTAGACACCCTTGAAGAAGCTCCCATGATTGATAAAAGTGATATTACGCTCCGAAATCGTATCAGAGACATGGAAAAACAAAAGAAAATCGAAGAAGGGAAAAAATCATAAATGGCTGAATACTCCCAAGAACCCCCTTCTTCTTATATGGTTTCAAAGCCCTTGGAAGCCTTTCTTAGATACCAATGTCAATAAAAATTGGCAGTTATTGCTGCAATTGATTCCACCTAACACATCGACTCTTTCAGTTCTGAAGCTAAATTAGTATCTTTCTCCTTTGAAAATTCCTTACACTATGAGCCAGAGATACCAAGTTCTGTCAAGCCTGCAATTTTGATGGTTGATCCTCTTGATATGGGAATGGAGTTAAACCCATTTGGGCCCACCAACAAAAGCTGGTTCCTCTTCCTCAAAACACAATCACCACAATTTAATCTAACAATTAATCACATTCACATAACAATCTTATTCCAAGCTTAGCCACTAAACCGATGCTAATTACATCCTAAATAAGTCTAATTAATATCCATTATACTAAGCAGGGTTTAGGAAGTCACTTACCTAAATTTGGCCCACGAAAAACCAGCTAGGGGCAAAATGGCACTAGTAAACAGTGGCAGCTCGGCATGGGCGAGGGCACAATGGGCACAGTGGCCGGCAAAGTGCTCAGCCACGGTCGGGATGCTCGGTATGGCGCTTGGCCATGGCTAGGCAACGGCTGGGCGACTCGGCCACATGCAAGGGTAGTGGGTAAGCGGCCGGGACGGCTCGGGCATGACTGGGCGAGCGACTGGGTGAGCTCGACCACGGCCTGGGCAGTTATGACATTCTGAAATCCAACCCACTTGGGATTTATGAAATGAATGGTTTATGGACATGCTTTTAGTTAGATCTCGCTCGAAATTGATCACTCCGGAAATACTAACGGTTAGGGAAAGGCCAATTAGGGATTTAAATTCGCGCGACCAAAGAACTTGATCATGAACTGACTTTCGACCATGAAAATTATCGAGGTGACATTTTGAGCCAATGTGGGCCGATCCAAGGATAGCTAGGGATTAGTCCGCCATTTTCATATGAGTGGATCATGGATGATTTCGCTTGACTATGAAATAAATTGACGAATGACCCTAAACCTATACCAAACGATCGTGCCCGTCAGAACTAGCGATTGATCCTCTCGATTAAGTGACAATCGAAGTCGTCACTACCTGAGTGAACTTGAATGTAGCATGATTCAGTATCGGTCACTGGTCAAATGTGCGAATTTCCCCAAAAGCCACCCGCTAGTTCGAGAGATGCTCAAGTTACGTAAATTAAATTAGATCATTAATTAGAGACCGAGTTGGGCATTGGAAATTCAGAAAGTGACGACAGAATATTTGGACGACGTTGCCATTAGCCTGATCAACCTTAGAATTGTCCGAATCCTTTAGAAAAATCGAATTTCGGCAAGAAATGGAAAATGACCATTTTACCCCTGGAAGTTTGTTAAGGCCAAGTGTAAATGGGAAGGGGCATTTTGGTCATTTTACTCTCACATTAGAAATGAAAATTTTTGGACAATTTTGCCATTTGACTTTTTTGTGAAATTCCCAAATTACCCTTGGATATTTTGGAAAAGATTCGATCTCGGCCGTTGATCTCAAGATAAGATCGAATCTTGGCCGTTGATTTGGAATGTGAGAGAGGGGCATATGGTCATTTGGGCATGGAATTAAACACCAATTATTGGTGTTCCCATATTTAATCTCATTTTTCTCTCTCTCTCTCTCCTCACTCTCTCACCTCTCTCGGCATATATTTCTCTCTCTCTCTCTCTCTCACTAGACCGAGCCAGCCCCTCCCCTCATCGTGACCATGGCTGATCATCCAAGCCAACCATCACTGCCATCCACCTGCCTGGCCGGAGCAGCCACATGCCGGAGCAGTCGCTCGCCTCACCCCACCATCTCGCTCTCTCTTGTCCTGCTCTCACCGAGTCACCCTCACCCTCACCCTCACTTTATCCTGTTCAGCCGTGCCAGTCCAGCCACCATCTAGCCAGTCGCCGACGTCGCCATCGGCCATTCAGCCACTCGCCATCGCCGCTTGCCACGTCGTGGCCACCGGCCTGCTGCTCCTTGTCCCCTCAGCTGAGCTAGCTTAAGTTTCAAGTAAGTCGCCCCCTAAATCCTATTTAGGATGTCGGGTATCGATAGACACAATTAGGGGTTGAATCGGGTTTATTAGGGGTTGTTTTGGGGATTAATTGGGGCTGTTTAGGGCTGTTTGGTGTGGATTAATTATGGGCTGATATTGGCTGACTTTAGTGGTGAAGTGGTGATGGTTTGGGATTGAATTGAGGCGGAATTAGGTGCTGGATATTGTGGCTCGTATTAATGAGCATGTAACTTGATTTGAGGACTAAATGGTGTCAGGTTGGCGAGCCGTGTTGCGGCTGAATTGTGGTGGTAATTAGGGCTGGAAATGGACTTGGAAACGTTAAATTTTATGCCATGATTGTGGCTGTGTTTGCGGGCTCGATAGTGGCCTTGTATGTTCGTTAGATCGTGACTTGATTGATTGAAATGTGGGCCGTTATATGCATGCATGGGCTGAATTGAATTGATTGTCAATTGGTCGTGTTTGGGTGTTTATTAAGCATGAGAAATGTGTGCGGTTTGGTGCGTGCATGGGCCAAGTGTGATTGGCTAATACATTGGCATGTTGGTGTCAAGCAAGTGAACGAGTGAAAAATTATGTGGTGGCGCTATATGTGTGGTGATAAAAATCCTTGAGGCAGTACCATTACGCGGGTAGTTGATCCGTCTTGAGGCGATACTACTATACAGGACGATGCTCGGTATTATCGGAGGACGGTCAACCTGAGGCGGTATCATTACATGGGTTGTGTCGTAGATGGTGGATGTTGAGCCTGAGGTGGTAACATTACGCGGGCAAGATACATGGCCTGAGGCGGTACCATTATGCGGGCTAAGAAGTGTTGTGAATATGAATTGGTCGCAGTGAACCTGAGGCGGTACCATTACGCGGATCACTGGCGAGTTGAGTGGAAAACAAGAGATGGTCGTAGTGAACCTAAGACGGTACCATTACGGGGGTCACTGGTGAGTTGAGTGAAAAACATGAGATGGTCGTAGTGAACCCGAGGCGGTACCATTATGCGGGTCACTGGCGAGTTGAGTGGAAAACATGAGATGATCGCGGAAAACATGAGATGATCGCAGTAAACCTGAGGCGGTATTATTACGCGGGTCACTGGCGAGTTGAGTGAAAAGAATGTGATGAGGCAAGAACGAATGCGTAAAATGTAATTAGAATGTGCATGTCGTTGAAAATTGTGCTATTGTGGCTAACGTGCAGGTTGCACGCAGGGAAGGCCTAGGTAAGTGTAAAATGGTGTGCCTGTTATGTGATGGTTGAGTGTATTTGTGTTTGAACTTGTCTGAAGGTACGCGATAGCCTAGGTGGGGTTTAGGGTGTGTGCTTATTGAGATGTATTCTCATGATTATTTAAACCAACAATTTCAGAACCCTGGCATGAGCCATGAACCCTCCACCACCGCCGCCGCAGCATTTTGGGATTTCGATGCACATCGACCACGATGTTGTAGAATACTCGATAGACAAAAATATGACCTGGGTTAAGCATATTACTGTAGTCTGGGTAGATATAGGACTACCCCTATGGTAGGCCCATACCTACACAGCTTGGATGTTGAGGGACGGGTTAGATGAGTTTGGCCCCGTCTGTGGCTTCGATATCCCCTTTGATGGAGTTAGGGATTGGGATCCATCAGCCATACCCCCTCCTGATGGCGAGATGACTAGTTTAGAGACTAGTCTAGCGTAGTCCGGACTTCAGCTTGTGCCTGCAGCACCTGAGTCCTCGGGGGCCGAGCATGATCTGGAGCCGGAAGAATCCTAGGCGGGGTATGATCCTATAGATGTGGATCTCGAGCTGATACTAGAGAAAGAACCAGAAGAAGAAGACCTTGAAGCAGAACCTAAAGAGGCCTCATAAGTAGAGCTTGAAGATGAGCCCGAAGAAGAACCAGAAGACGCACCCGAGTACGAGCTCGAGTATGAGCCAGAGGACGAATTGGATGAGGAGCCAGATGAGGAGGAGCAGGATGAGGTTCCAATGAAGTCGGGTGATATAGACAACCCGATTGAGATCGAGGCTGATTTGGAGTCCTCAGTGGAACATACAGCTCAGAGGGATTCAGACTCGAGTTTCGAGAAGTCGAATTCAGAGTGGACGCCATCTCGAGGGCGTAGGGGCTAGTATAGGGGTTAGGTAGACCTTTTGATATGTTCCATTTTTGGTGATAGGGTATACTCAGGCTGTCACGCCCTGAACCCCCATCAAGCGCACGACACCCTCTACTGGTCGATTAATGCGACATCTCAGAGTATTGCCGACCTCACTTATAATTATTAGAGGTTTAATTCAACAGCGGAAACCACAAATTACCCGGACAATTTGAAGCTGGGGAAATCAGGGAGAATACACATATTCATTTCCATTTACCAAACTTATAAAATATTCATAATTTACAAACCGCCATTTATATATGCACGCCGTACTATAAACCACCGATAACAAAAAGGATCGATGACCTGGTATCCTATCCTAAAAAATGGTACACCTCCAAAAACTTATTTCCAGACCTCTATGCTAGCCCCTACGCCCTTTACTCGGCGTCCACTCTGAATCAGACTCCTCATCATCCGAATCTGGGTCCCCTTGGACGATCTGCTCCTTCGAGGACTCCGGCTCAGCCTCAATCTCGATCGGGTGATTTATGTCACCTGACTCCGCTGAAACTTCGTCCTGATCCCCCTCGACCGGCTCCTCAAAGAAATCATCCTCAGGCACGAAATTAGGGTCCATCCACTACTCAAACGGGAGTATATACTCCGGTCCTTCCTTAGGTTTTGCAGACTCAATAGGCTCATTCTTGGGTTCCGCCTCGGGTTCTACTTCCTCTGGTTCTTCCTCAGGAATTGGCTCAAGATCTACGTCTATTGGGTCGTCTCCCGCTAGAGACTCTTCCGGCTCTGGCTCGTGCTCAGTCCCTGAAGATCCTTGTGCCGCAGGTGCTGGATGCAGTCCAGACTGAGCCAGACTAGTTTCCGCACTAGTCAACTCACCGTCAGGAGGGGGTATAGCAGACGGGTCCCAGTCTCCAACTAAATCAAAAGGAACGTCAAATCCTCGGACGGGCCCGAACTCATCTACTCCGTTCCTAAAGAACCAAGCAGTATATGTATGGGGCTCCAACAAAGGTAATCCTACGTCTACAAAAACTACGTTAGTGTGTTTAATCCAGGTCATATGGTTAGCCATGGGAAACTCTGTAACATCAGACTCGGTGTGCATCGGTACTCCGAAACGCTCTGGCGGCAGCGACGGAGGATTCATTGTTCCGTCTGGGGTTCTGAAATGTTTGGTTGACACAACCATAAGAATACATCTCAGCAAGTACATCTCTAAACCCCACCTAGGCTATCACGTACCTCCAAACAATCACAAAACACAATCACACACCCAATCATCACATAACAGGCACCCAATCAGTACTTACCTGGCTTTTCCAGCGTGCAACCTGTATGTTAGCCATAATCACAATATATCCAATCACTTGCACATTCACATCTCATTTTGCGCATTCATTCCGGTCTAATCTCATTTTTTTTCCACAACTCTCGCTCGTGACCTGCGTTATAGTACACGCCTCAGGTCCACTGCGATCAATTTATCACAACACTCTAGGGCCCGCGTTATAGTACATGCCTCAGGCCATGTCTCTTGCCCGCGTTACAGTACACGCCTCAGGCTTAACATCTACTACCTACGGCACAACCGGCGTTGAAGTACACGTCTCAGGTTGGCAGTTTTTTGGTAATACAGGGCATCGTCCCCCGTTAAAGTACACGCCTCAGGACGGCACAATTCCCCGTGTAAAGGTACCGCTTCAGGGATTTCCACGACCACATATGCTATTCCACACAATCTTTTCCTCATTTATATGCTCAACACTCACTTGCCAATTAGTTGGCCAATCACACGTGGCCCGTGCACACATCAATTCATACACAATTTCATGCTCAATAAGCATCCAATATGGCCAATTGACAATTAATTCAATTTGGCCCGAGCGTGCACATAACAAGCATTTTTAAATCAATCAATTGCACACTAATGCACCCAATTTCATCACCACAATTCAATCACAGTTCAAACGCACAACCAACATATAAATTGACATTTTTCTAATCCAGACTACGTCAAATCATTTCCGGCTCTTCACAACATTTTCCCCAAATTACTTGCCGATTCTAAATATCCAATTTGCGTACCGAACCGAGCATCACAGCATTCAAATCAGCCAGCCACAGCCTGCTTTCGACCTCAAAATTTCCACCAAAGTTTCCCAAATTCAATCCTAAGGCCCGCTAATCGATTCCGCTATTAAATCATACAATTCCGCACCTAATTAAACCCGATTTCACCATAAAATTGTCCGTCGATACCCAACGTCCTAAATAAGGTTTAGGGCGCGACTTACCAACACTCTAGACTATCGCGGTTAGAGCGAAAAGCGACTGCGATCGGAGGGGATGGCGTGCGGTGGCGACGCGGCTTCCTTGGTCATGACCCACGGCCACACGAGAGGAAGGGAGGGAGAGAGACGGCGGCGCGGGGTGGCGGCGGCGGCGTGAGGATGGTGAGGCGATGCGGCGGCGACGGGCGGTGGCCGGCGGTGATGGCGCGGCCGCGATCGGCAAGAGGAGGGGCAGTCGGCGGTGAGGGAAGGAGAGAGAGATGGACCGAGAGAGATGGAGAGAGAGTGAAGAGAGAGAGAGTGAGGTTTTGGTTTAAATTAGTCAAAATCAATAATTGAGGGCTAAATGATGATTTTGCCCTTTCCTCACAAACCAAATCGACGGCCTAGATTCGATCTTATCTTAAAATCGACGGCCGAGATTGAATCTTTCCCAAAAATATCCAAGGGCAATTTGGAAATTTCATAAAATTTCAAGGGCAAAATTGTCCAATCAAAAAGTTAAGGCAGAATGACCAAAATGCCGTTCCCTCATAAAACATGCCCTTTAATAAATTCCAAGGGTAAAATGGTCACTTTTCCATTTTCTTACCGAAATTGAACTTTTCTGAAGGATTCGGGACAATCCAAAATTACGCGTTTCAACCACAACGTCGTCCTAACGTCCCGTTGTGACTTTCAAATTTTTCGATGTCCAAATTGGGCTCAATTAAATAATTAAATTTTATTAAACGCAACTCGAGCGTTTCTCAGACTAACGGACGGCTTTTTGAGGAAATTCACATATTCGATCCGTGACTGATAATAAATCGAGTCACGTGCAAGTTCATTCGGTTCGTGACGACTTCGGTTGTCATTAAAATTGCGAAGATTGATCACTAGATCCGAGGAGCATGATCGTTCGATATAGGTTCAGGATCATTCGTCAATTCATTTAGTGGTCCAGCGAAATCACTCGCGATCCACTGCTATGACAGTGGCGAACTGACCCCTGACTATCCTTGGATCGGCCAAGAGTGGCTCAAAATGTCACCTCGACGATTTTATGGTCAAAAATCGATTCACGATCGAATTTTCTCTTAGTCGCACGAATTTAAATCCCTGATTAGCCCTTCCCCAATGGTTAGTATCCCGGGAATGATCAATTCCGGGCGACAATTAACTACGAGTACATTTATAAAACTCAGTATTTTATAAATTCCAAATGGACCAATTTTTAGGATGTCACAACTCTTCCCCCTTTACAAGAATTTCGTTCTCGAAATTTACAATCCAACTAACGATTCAAATAACTGGGGGTATTGACGTTGCATCATCTCTTCACTTTCCCATGTCACACCTTCCGTCCCGTGGTGTTTCCAAATCACCTTGACTATCGGGATTGTCTTATTCCTTAGAATCCGTTCTTTTTGATCTTCAATCCTTACTGGTCTCTCGACATAGGACACCTTGTCATCAACTTCTATCTCCTCATAATTCAGCACATGAGTTGGGTCTGGTTCATATTTCCTTAACATTGATACGTAGAACACATTATGCACTTGCGATAAATTCGGTGGAAGTGCAAGGCGATACGCTAGATCCCCGATCCTTTCTAAAACCTCAAAAGGTCTCATGTACCTCGGACTCAACTTGCCTTTCTTACCGAACCTGGATAATCCCCTCATGGGCGATACCTTAAGAAATGCGTGATTCCCTACTTGAAACTCCAAATGCCTTCGCCTTCTATCTGCATAACTCTTCTGACGGCTTTGAGCTGTTTTCAGCCTTTCACGTATAATCTTAACCGCCTTAATCGATTGCTCGACTAGCTCTGGCCCGGTTATAGTCCTTTCTCTCACTTCGTCCTAACACACGGACGTTCTACAAGCCCGACCATATAGCGCTTCAATGGGCGTCATTCCGATGCTCTACTGAAAACTATTGTTATAATCAAATTCTACTAGGGGCAATTACTCTTCCCACTAACCCTGAAAATCCAACACGCATGCCCGTAGCATATCCTCTAAAGTCTAAATCGTCCTTTCAGACTGATCATCCGTCTGTGGATGGTAAGCTGTACTAAACTTCAGCTTCGATCCCAACGCCGTCTGCAGACTTTTCCAAAAATTGGCGATAAACCTAGGATCACGATATGATGTTATCGATACTGGCACCCCATGCAAACGAACTATCTGATATACATACAATTCAACATATCGATCTAATGCGAAGTCCTTTCACACAGCCAAAAAGTGTGCCGACTTGGTCAACCTGTCGACAATCACCCAAATAGTATCATAGCCCCTTTGGCTCCTTGGCAACTCCGTCACAAAGTCCATAGTTATATGCTCCCATTTCTACTCTGGGATTTTCAAAGGTCGCAATAATCCTCCAAGCTTACAATGTTGTGTCTTTACCTATCGGCACGTTAGACATTTGGCTACATGTCTGGCTATATCCACCTTCATACCGTTTCACCAGTAGTATTGCCTCAAATTCTGATATATTTTAGTACTACCTAGATGGATACTATAACTGCTACGATGCGCTTCTGATAGAATCTCTTTCTTAAGTCCTGCATCGTCAGGCACACATAATCGTCCACGAATCTTTAATATCCCATCTTCAGATACTTGAAAATCTGGCTTTCTCTTGGCCTTATCCATCTCTAGAATCTTTTGGATTTCCTGATCCACAGACTGCAAAGTCTTAATCTTAGCTTGAATTTCCGGTTCAATCCTAAGCGTAGCCAGCAAGCTCGAGACTCGACTTACTTCGAATCTAAACTCCGAGTCTCGCACTTTTTCTAATAGTGTCCATTCCTTGACCATCAAATGGGCGATGCTCGACTTTCGACTCAAAGCATCGGCTACCCGGTTAGCCTTTCCGGGATGATATAAAATATCACAGTCGTAATCTTTTAATAACTCCATCCACCGACGCTGCCTCATGTTTAACTCCTTTTGAGAAAATAGATATTTAAGGCTCTGATGGTTGGTATAGATCTGAAATTTCTCTCCGCATAAATAATATCGCCAAATCTTCGGAGCGAATACTATTGCGGCTAATTCCAAATTATGCGTCAGATAATTCAACTCATGCGGCCTTAACTGCCTTGATGCATAGGCCACTACCTGCCCATTTTGCATGAGTACACACTCCAATCCTTTCAGCGACGCATCGCTATAGATTTCATATCCTCCGGGCCCTCATGGAATAGTCAACACCGGTACTGTCGTTAACCTATGCTTCAACTCCTGAAAACTCCTTTTACATTTGTCGGTCCACTCAAATCTCATTTCCTTTTTCAACAAATGTGTCAACGGTGTTGCTATTGCCGAAAACCCTTCCACGAAACGACGATAATATCTTGCCAGACCCAGAAAGCTTCGAACCTCTGTTACCATCGTCGGTCTAGGCCATTTCATTACTGCCTCAACTTTCGATGGATCTACGGAGATTCCTTCTCTAGAAATTACATGTCCTAGAAATGCTACTCGATTGAGCTAGAATTCGCACTTGCTAAACTTAGCATACAGTGCGTTCTCTCTCAAAGTCTGCAACACCTTACTTAAGTGAAATTCATGCTCCTCTAGACTCTTCAAGTACACCAATATATCATCTATAAACACGATCACGAGCTGATCTAAGAACTCCTTAAACACCTGATTCATTAGATCCATAAAGGCAGTAGGGGCGTTCGTCAATCCGAATGGCATTACTGTAAATTCATAGTGCCCATATCTCGTCCTAAATGCCGTCTTCGGAATATCCTCCATCCTAATTCTCAACTGATGATATCTTGTTCTCAAGTCAATCTTAGAAAACACCGAAGCCCCTTGTAACTGATCAAACAAATCATCAATCCTTAGCAAGGGATACTTATTTTTTATCGTCACCTGATTTAGTTGCCTATAATCAATACATAACCTCAGCGATCCATCTTTCTTTCTCACAAATAAAATCGACGCTCCCGACGGAGACGCACTCGGTCGAATAAATCCCTTGTCTAACAATTCTTGCATTTGTACATTTAATTCCTTTAACCCCGATAGAGACATTCTATAAGGTGCCTTCGAGATCGGCTCAGTTCTAGGTGCCAACTCGATTACAAACTCTACTTCTCTTTCCGGTGGCAATCCCGGTAATTCCTAAGGAAACACATCGGGATATTCGCATACAACGGCTATATCTTCTAGCCTCGGCTCCTCAGCCGTCGAATTAACTACAGCCGCTAGAAATCCTTGACACTCTTCACTTAGTAACTTCGACATTTCTAGTGACGAAATCCATGGAATCGAGGGTCCTCCTCGATTTCCCACAAATTTGAATTCCGGATGTCCAATGGGGTTAAATTGGATCATCTTACTGTTGCAATCCATTACGGCACTCTGCTTGATAGCTAGTCCATTCCCACTATCACATCAAAATCGTACATGGCTAGAACTGCTAAATCAATCTTTTCCTCCCTATCTCCAATCACAATCTTATAATTTGGACACCCCATTGATACTAACATCTTATCGTTCAAGGGAGTCGTCACGCATAACACAATATCAAGCAATTGCGGTGCTATTCCAACCAACTCAACAAACTGCTCAGATATGAAAGAATGTGACGTCCCAGGGTCAATTAAAGCATACACAGCATGGTTGCATAGAGAGATTGTACCTATGACAACCCCTGGCGCGTTCTCGGCTTCTCTTCTGGCCATAGCATACACTCGTCCTTGCGCCTGTGGCCTAATCTGATTTGCTGTCTGAACCGCTCCAGTCTAATTCCCGTTCCTGGGTGGCGGCAATGCAGGCGATCTATTCTGCCTGGGATTGGGGCAAGTTCTTATGTGGTGATCAAATCCACCACACCCAAAACATGCTCCGCCCCGGGTTGGACAAGGTCCATTTCCATGCCTTTCCTCACATATTCTACACGAACCATTCTGATTTCGGACCGGCTTCCCTATATTCCTTCTCATGGGAGGGATAAAACATCTATTACTCGACATTGACCTCTTCCCAAGATTACGATTGTCCCTACCCTGGACAAACTGCGACCTAGATGCGGCTACCCTGTCTACCTGGTCACGTTTAAGGGCTTGAGCCCTATCAAATATCTCCTCATAAGTCCTCAGATTCACCAGTAATGACTGGCTGTGAATGTCAGCTTCAATTCATCCCGAAATCTTCGCGCCTTATCATCTGGATGTTCTACCATTCTCGGCGCAAACTTAGACAATCTTGCAAATTCCGCCTCATATTGATCTACCGTCATCCGACCTTGGCGAAGTCTCATAAACTCTGCTAGCTTTCTCTCCCTAGCACTGGTCGAGAAATACTTCTCATAAAAACTTTCAGTAAAGGTAGCCCAAGTCCGGGCTATACCCTCTGAAAACACCCTATCCTTGGTGGCCTTCCACTAATCATTCGCGTTATCTTGTAATTGATACACTGCCAGGGTTACTTTCTCATTATCGGTGCACCCTAATACTTCAAAAGCTTTCTCAAATTCCTCTACCCATCGAGTTGTAGCCTTAGGGTCACCCCTTCCAGTAAACTTAGACGGTTTTAGCTTCATAAACTGCTCGACCAATTGGTGCATTGGTCTATTCACATTCACTTACCCTTGCCCTTGATTTCCATTAATATTAGCAGTAGCGGCCACAGCGGCCTTGGCAGCTTGGGCAATTGTAACAGCTCGTTCCTGAGTCTACTGTCCTATTATATTACCAATATGCTCTAGGGTCCTCATGACCGCTTCCATTCTAGGATCCTCTACAGGTCTAATATCAACTCTGGGGTCCACTGCAGCTCCAGCATCAACTCTAGGATTCTCTATCGCTCTAGCATCCATTCCGAGGTCCTCTACAGATCTAGCTCGAGCACGACCTCTACCTCTTATTACTTTTCCTGTGCCCCTTCTTGGGACTCTTCCTACACCTTTTCCTTCGCTGCTCATTATTTTAGCTTTCTACCACTCTCCTACCTGCTATAATTTTACTCAGGAATTAGTAATCTAGGCCAACTAGATAAATCTATTCTTAGACAGTGAATTAATGCAAGAATTCACTCAGCATGCAATCAATCACTACAAGCACAAAGCCACAATCAACGGGGTCTGAACACTTATCTCGGGGCCAGACGCACCAGCATTTCAATCATCTCAACAATCAATTCACTCAATCAACTACAACAAACAATCTGGAGGCATGTGTAACTCATTTCGCCCTATAACTCACTAAAGTCTCCCTAAAGTACTACCCTAGGGTCTCTGCTCCTTATCACATCAACTTCGACCAGTTTAGATTGAGCTGACCTTGCTCTGATACCAATTCAAATGGGGATGTCACGCCCCGAACCCCCATCGAGCGCATGACACCCTCTACTAGTCGATTAATGCGACATCCCAGGGTATCGCCGACCTCTATTATAATTATCAGAGGTTTAATTCAACAGCGAAAACCACAAATTACCCGGACAATTTGAAGCTGGGGAAATTAGGGAGAATACACATATTCATTTCCATTTACCAAACTTATAAAATATTCACAATTTACAAACCGCCATTTACATATGCACACCGTACTATAAGCCACCGATAACAAAAAGGATCGATGACCTGGTATCCTATCCTCAAAAATAGTACACCTCCAAAAACCTATTTCTAGACCTCTATGCTAGCCCCTACGCCTTTTACTCGGCGTCCACTTTGAATCAGACTCCTCATCATCCGAATCTGGGTCCCCCTGGACGGTCTGCTCCTCTGAGGACTCCAGCTCAGCCTCAATCTCGATCGGGTGATTTATGTTACCCGACTCCGCCGAAATTTCATCATGATCCCCCTCGACCGGCTCCTCAAAGAAATCATCCTCAGGCACGAAATTAGGGTCCATCCACTACTCAAACGGGAGTATATACTCCGGTTCTTCCTCAGGTTTTACAGACTCAACAGGCTCATTCTCGGGTTCCGCCTCGGGTTCTACTTCCTCTGGTTCTTCCTCGGGAATTGGCTCAAGATCTATGTCCATTGGGTCATCTCCCGCTAGAGACTCTTCCGGCTCTGGCTCGTGCTCAGTCCCTGAAGATCCTTGTGCCGCAGGCACTGGATGCAATCCAGACTGAGCCAAACTAGTTTCCGCACTAGTCAACTCGCCGTCAGGAGGGGGTATAGCAGACAGGTCTCAGTCCCCAACTAAATCAAAAGGAACGTCAAATCCTTGGACGGGCCCGAACTCATTTACTCCGCCCCTAAAGAACCAAGTGGTATATGTATGGGGCTCCCACAAAGGTAATCCTACGTCTACAAAACTACGGTAGTGTGTTTAATCTAGGTCATATGGTCAGCCATAGGAAACTCTGTAACATCACACTCGGTGTGCATCGGTACTCCGAAACGCTCTGGCGGCAACGGCGGAGGATTTATTGTTCCGTCCGGGGTTCTGAAATGTTTGGTTGACACAACCATAAGAATACATCTTAGCAAGTATACCCCTAAACTCCACCTAGGCTATCACGTACCTCCAGACAATCACAAAACACAATCACACACCCAATCATCACATAGCAGGCACCCAATCAGTACTTACCTGGGCTTTCCAGCGTGCAACCTGCACGTTAGCTATAATCACAACATATCCAATTACATGCACGTTCACGTCTCATTTTACGCATTCGTTCCGGTCTAATCTCATTTATTTTTTCCACAACTCTCACTAGTGACCCGCGTTACAGTACACGCCTCAGGTCCACTACGATCAATTTATCAGAACACTCCAAGGCCCGCGTTATAGTACACACCTCAGGCCATGTCTCTTGCCCTCGTTACAGTACACGCCTCAGGCTCAACATCTACCACCTACGGCACAACTCGCGTTGAAGTACACGCCTCAGGTTGACAATCTTCTGGTAATACCGGGTATCGTCCCTCGTTGAAGTACACACCTCAGGACGGCACAATTCCCCCCGTAATGGTACCGCTTCAGGGATTTCCATGACCACATATGCTATTCCACACACAATCTTTTTCTCATTTACATGCTCAAAACTCACTTGCCAATTAGTTGGCCAATCACACGTGGCCCGTGCACGCATCAATTCACACACAATTTTATGCTCAATAAGCATCCAATATGGCCAATTGACAATTAATTCAATTTGGCCCAAGCGTGCACATAACAAGCATTTTTAAATCAATCAATTGCACACTAATGCACCCAATTTCATCACCACAATTCAATCACAGTTCAAACGCACAACCAACATATAAATTGACATTTTTCTATATCCAGACTACGTCAAATCATTTCCGGCTCTTCACAACATTTTCCCCAAATTACTTGCCGGTTCTAAATATCCAATTTGCGTACCGAACCGAGCATCACAACATTCAAATTAGCTAGCCACAGCCCGCTTTCGACCTCAAAATTTCCACCAAAGTTTCCCAAATTCAATCCTAAGGCCCGCTAATCAATTCCGCTCCTAAATCATACAATTCCGCACCTAATTAAACCTAATTTCACCCTAAAATTGTCCGCCGATACCCGACGTCCTAAATAAGATTTAGGGCGCAACTTACCGACACTCTAGACTATCGCGGCTAGAGCGAAAAGCGGCGGCGATAGGAGGGTACGGCGGCGCGCCTCGGCGGCGATCGACGGCGTGCGGCGGTGGCATGGCTTCCTTGGCCGTGACCCACGGCCACACGAGAGAAAGGGAGGGAGAGAAACGGTAGCGCGGGGTGGCGGTGGCGGCGGCGTGAGGATGGTGAGGCGGTGCAGCGGCGACGGGCAGTGGCCAGCGGTGATGGCGCGGCGGCGATCGGCGAGAGGAGGGGCGGTCGGCGTTGAGGGTAGGAGAGAGAGAGAGATATGGGTCGAGAGAGATGGAGAGAGAGTGAGGAGAGAGAGAGAGTGAGGTTTTGGTTTAAATTGGTCAAAACCAATAATTGAGGGCTAAATGACGATCTTGCCCTTTCCTCACAAACCAAATCGACGATCTAGATTCGATCTTATCTTGAAACCGACGGTCGAGATCGAATCTTTCCCAAAAATATCCAAGGGCAATTTGGAAATTTTATAAAATTTCAAGGGCAAAATTGTCCAATAAAAAAAGTTAGGGCAAAATGACCAAAATGCTCTTCCCTCATAAAACATGCCCTTTATTAAATTCCAAGGGTAAAATGGTCACTTTTCCATTTTCTTGCCGAAATTGAATTTTTCTAAAGGATTCGGGACAATCCAAAATTACACGTTTCAACCACAATGTCGTCCTAACGTCCCGTTATGACTTCCAAATTTTTCGATGTTCAAATTGGACTCAATTAAATAATTAAATTTTATTAAACGCAACCCGAACGTTTTTCAGACTAACGGGCGGCTTTTTGGGGAAATTCACATATTCGACCCGTGACTAATAATAATTCGAGTCACGTGCAAGTTCATTCGGTTCGTGACGACTTCGGTTGTCATTAAAATCACGAGGATCGATCACTAGATCCGAGAGGCACGATCGTTCGGTATAGGTTCAGGATCATTCGTCAATTCATTTCGTGGTCCAGCAGAATTACCCGCGATCCACTACTATGACAGTGGCGAACTGACCCCTGACTATCCTTGGATCGGCCGACAGTGGCTCAAAATGCCACCTCGACGATTTTATGGCTGAAAATGGATTCACGATCGAATTTTCTCTTAGTCGCACAAATTTAAATCCCCGATTAGCCCTTTCCCAATGGTTAGTATCTCAGGAATGATCAGTTCCGGGCGAGAATTAACTCCGAGTACATTTATAAAACTCAGTACTTTATAATTCTCAAATGGACCAATTTTCAGGATGTCACATAGGCTGCTGACCCTTTTTGATATCGGTGGTATATAGTTTAAAAGTATTGGTGTGCATGTATATGTTGTGGTGGTGTAAATGGTGGATATTGTATAAGTGTGAATAGATAATGGATATGTTTATTCTCCCTTTTATCCCTAGTTGTTATTATCTGGGTGTTTGTGACTTTTGCTGGTGCCTTATAACTCTGATTGTTGGGTTGGGTCGGCGATGTTCTTGGGACGTCGTATTATTCGACCAAAGAAGTGTGTCGCGTGCTCGATGGGGTTCGGGGAGTGACAGTAGTTCGGCCACGGCCTAGGCAAGCAGCTGGGCTATGGGTAAGTGGCTGGGCAGCTCGGCCGTGGCCTGGGCAGCGGCTAGGCGAGGGCGAGGGTGAGGGCGGCGGGGCGACGGAGGCTCGGCCACGGTCGGGATAGTCTGGCCAAGGGTGAGCTGGGGTGGCCCAGGCTGTCCAGGCGAGCACGGCGGCTGCTGGTGGCGGCAGAGCTGCTTGGGGAGCTGGGTCGTGATGGGCGGAGTAGCGGCGGCTAGGCGAGCGGTAGAGCCGAGGTGAGCCGAAAACAAGGGAGGTGTCGGGGGAGAAGAAAAAAACAGGGGAAGGTGCCGAGGAAAAGAAAAATAGGGGGAGGGGATGGTCGTGCGGCAGTCGAAGGCAGAACGGCGGCGTCGCGGGTGGCCGGGCGATGGAGGACGGGCCGACAAGTGGCTAGACAGTGCCGGACTGCAGCGGGCACGGCGGCAACCTGCTGCTGCGCGCGATAGTTAAGAGAAGGATAGCTGGGTCGGGGGGAAAAAGGCGGCTGCATGGACAGCGGCCCTAACGGCGATGGCGGACGGGCGACGACGAGTGTTGGTCGACTTCGATTGGGGGGCGAGCTGCTAGTAGCGGTCTGCGAGCAGCGAGCAGAAACAGCCGTGGGAAGGAGAAGAAGAGAAGAAGAAAGAAGAAAAAGAAAAGGAGGAGAGAGAGAGGTCTGCATGGGGAGATGGGGGAGGGGACGTGTGCGTAAGGGAGGGGTGCGGGAGAGAGAGAGAGAGAGAGAGAGAGAGAGAGAGAGAGAGAGAGAGAGAGAGAGAGAGAGAGAGAGAGAGAGAGAGAGAGAGAGAGAGAGAGAGAGAGAGAGAGAGAGAGAGAGAGAGAGAGAGAGAGAGAGAGAGAGAGAGAGAGAGAGAGAGTCAAATTGCACTCAAGTGCGATCCAACGGCCACAAATTGATCTCGTTGACTGATCCAATGGCCATTAAAATTCCCAATTCAAATAAAAGAAAAAGGCCAACAGACACTAAATAAAATAAACCCAGAGGAAGGTATACTGGTCAAAATCCGCATTCGGTCCAAATTTTCACTTTTCACTAAGCTCGGGCAATATCGATGCTGGCCAAAATAATATCCACACCGTCCAATTAAATTCGTCACAAAACTCCGAGAAATTCGACACCAAAGTTCGGGCTCTAAATAACGGCCAAATTCGATCGAGTGCGATTCTAGCGAAATCTCTAATTTAAAAATAGCCCAAGAGTTATCAGTTTCGGGCGAGATTTTATTATAAGCACACTGACGAAATATACATTTTATAAATCCTAAAAATGGATCGAAATTCGGAATGCCACATGATGTGTGTTGTTAAGTTTATTGATAAGCCAAAGGCAAATCGTGCCTTGACAATAAGCTGGAATTGGTTACATGCATATAGTCGAGGTACAATAATAGTATTACTATTGATATGTCATTGATGCTGTGGTGCGAGTGATGTTCGCATGCTGGGTTTGACAACGAGACGTCCTCCTAACTCAGGATTAGTGACTTTACTTATTGAGTCTTCGACTCACTTCGTTGTCTTTCAGACTTGTAGGTATGGATATCTCACCCCCTCTTCGTCATGGTGTACCGATTTCGGAGTTGTAGCCTTGCTAGAGGAGATATGAATCCACCGGCCTACGTTTTTGGATAGGAGGATAATGTAAACAAGAAGTTCCCGTAGAAAAAAGGGACTTGTAACTGTACTAATGCAATATGAAAGTAGTGTGTTATGTATGGTGTTTTCCTAGCTGTTTGTTTGTTGTGTTATCTGGGTGTTTATTGTTGTACACGTTTTCGCATGCTCATAAGAAAAGATAAAAAAAAAGGAACTAGGTCGGTGACGCGTCTGGGACATTGCACCAATAATTCCCGAAGTGAGGACGTTACAGTTGAAGTCAACACATACAAAACCCATGCAAGCCCAGAAAATATTTTCAAGACTCTTCCTTGCACGATCTCAGCATATCCTCGAGAGTATCGACAATTTTAAAGAGTCCTATTTCAATATAATCGAGTCATTCCACCAGAAATTTGGCCAATCGAAGCTGATATTGTCTCTTGGGATCATTCTTTGGATTGTAACAAGACACAACCCCAGGTCGATATTGCAATAGGAGCATATTATGGAATTGATTTAGGAGTACACCATTCAAATCTTGAGTATACTTCATCATCACACCTATGCTCTCGTAAGACCCATGAGAAGGACCATTATCTCAAGATCGTTACGACCATGATGGTTTACATGTAGCACTCAGCCTCGGTCTTAACAAAGATGCTCTATCATATCATCTAAGCAATTGGCCTAGCCAGTCATGCTAGAAGAACGAGCCGACATGTTTCATCAATTTCTCATCAGTCTCTCCCAAGAAAGCGAAAGTTATCGTAAATTTTGTCCTTATTCAATCTTTAAAGATACGATTGCAGATTTGGAAGTAGAAAAAGTCATCAGAGTCTTTACAAGACAAAAAGACGAAGATAGCTTGGCCAGCTAAGATAAAGACCTTGAATGGACTCGTTGTCCTTAATGGGTAAAAGTTCCATGTGATGTTGGCCATATTTAAAAGACGTGAATAATTGGCCCCTTTGTCTTTTGTACTATTAAGTATGATGAGTCATAGGCCATTTTCGGTCGAAAGTTTGTATTATTGGCTAGGTTCTCGTAACTAACAATTATTGTATTATCTGTTTTCTTTTCGACATGCATATATAAGGTAGTGCTTGTAATAAGTTTGGAGATAGAATTGAGCCTTCAGTAAAAAAAATCTTGTCGTTTGTGTACCATGAATCCTTAAACTTTCTCTTTTTTTGGAAAATTTTTTCAAAAAGTCATAAACCTATTAAACTTTGTCAATTCGATTCTAAATCTTTCAATTTTGCTAATTAAGTCTTAAATCTTTTCACGTTGTACTAATTAAGTCTATCTGGCCAATTTTAGCTGGAAATCGCTAACATGAATGCTAGCTGTCCTACGTTGAATAGCCGGCGCTCACGTGGACAATTTTAATAGTATTTTTTTAAATTTTCTTTTCTTTTCTTTTCTTTCTTTCTTTTCCCTTTTTTGCATTCACGTTAGCAATTTCCAGCAAAAATTGGCCAGATGGACTTAATGTAAAACTTCAAAAGGTTTAGGACTCCATTAGTAAAATTGAAACTTGCTGGACTTGGTAGAAAAAAAAGAAAGAGAAAAAAAGAAAAAAAGAAAAAAATTAATTTTTTTAAAATTATAGAAAATTGTTCATGTCAGCATTGGCCGTCCTATATGGTATAATTGGCGTCCATGTCAGTGATGTTTAGCTAAAATTAGTTGGATGAACTCAATTTGTAAAACATGAAAATTTTAATGACTTAATTGATAAAATTGAACGGTTTAATATTGAATTAACCAAAGTGCAATAGGTTTTTAACTTTTTGAAAAACTTTCCCCCCTTCTTCCTTTCTATGTGGTATGATTCTTTAAAAAAGGTCTACATCTTCTGGTTAGTCTTGATATTATGCTTTGCACTGAAACTCTACTACTATAGAGTATTTCTATAGTTTGAATCAAAACTTAAAGAGAAATCTGATGGCTAAGAGGGAGTCCCTATTTAGAGGCCAGGAGAGTTGTATTGTGGGATAGCATTCTTGCCATAAATTTTGTCTTCAATTTCCCTAATTCGCACTATAGGGACAGTCAACGCAAGTTATTACGAATTTGTGCTTATTGTCACAACACATATTTGACGCTAACACATAGGTTGCAACTAGAAATTGACGACATATGTGGTATTAGTAGTGCTATGTAAATACTCTGTAGCATGATTAGATATATAACGAGATAATTATTAGGATGGTTTAATTTACTATATAGAGTAAATCTTGAGTATGTATAAATTTGTATAGAAAATATTGATGGGTTTTTAACCATTAAAAGTGAGACAAACTAGTAATGTTTAAGGTTAGACAAGAGCTAATACCACGAAAAGTCCCAAACTGGTACGCCTGTGACAAATTTATCCCAAATTAATTTTTTTATCACTAAAAACTCTAATTTGGTATATTTGTAATAAATTTACCATATGTTAATTTTCGTTAAATTGAATTTATACTACAAAGAACCACAAATTGGTATGCATGTGACAACTGGAGGATAAAACCCTAAACTAATGCACCCATTAACTAATAGTGTCATCCAACTCAGTAATTTGACGATAAAAGTTAACGGAAACTAACAAAGGGTAAATTTGTCATAGATGTATCAATTTAAGGTTTTTCGTGGTATTAACCCTTATTTAAAAACCAATATGTTGCTTTTTTTTTTTTATCAATTTTCTATGTTGGCTTTGGTTCAAAGGTAGAACTAGAAACTACCAAAAGTATAATCTTTAGAAAGTTAACATGGCAATCGGATGATCAAAGAGACGATTGGACATGATGAGCGCGAGTGGGGTGCGTGAATTTATAAATTTCGCGGAACTGAGTTCCTATTAAAATAAAATAACAACATAAAAGAACTTTCTTTGTTAATTATATAGTAACACGAACGCTGCCAACCTAACAGAAGAAGTAAAATTATTTAACAAAAAAAGAAGGTATTAAAAGTTCGGCGGTGCTATTGGCACCCCATTTTGACTAAGACACTCATTTTTTTTTTCAATTAACTGACTGGAATACCCAATCTTTTGTCTCCAATCTTTTGTCTTTTTTTTGATCAAGCTAACCAAAAAAAAAAACGGTCTAATACCCTAAAAAACTTCCAAACTTTAACTTTTGTCCCAATTTTACCTTTTGTCTCATAAAAAACTTTCGACTTTAGGTTCATTCTCAATTCTATCATAAACTTTTTTTTGTCCCATAAAAAGCCCTCAACTTTAGGATATGTCCCAATTTAACCCTAAATTATTTTTTGTTCTATGAAAAATCCCCAACTTTAGGTCTTGTCCCAATTTGCCATCTAGTCGCAATTTTATCTTAAAATTTTTACAGTTTTATAAAAAATCACAAACTTTTACTTGAGTCACAAATCTGCTCCCATTACCCTTCGTCCAAAATTTCTCATTGACAACCAATAGATGAAAAACTCTCAAGCCCGAGCTATTCGAGCGCTCTTCGATTGCGAGAGATGGAACGGTCCCAAGCACGATAGATCGACGAGCACAAAATCACTAAGGGCGATTTTGATGGATGGTTAATAGAGAGCATATTTGAGACTTAAGTGAAAATTGATGATCTTTTATGAGACAAAAAAATTAGAGTAAAATTGAAATTGGACCTAAAGTTGGGATTTTCATATGAGATAAAAATAGTTTAGGTAAAATTGGTACTCAACTTAAAGTTGAGGGTTTTTTATGAGACAAAAAAATTTAGGGTAGAAATTGGGACTAGACCTAAAGTTGAGGATTTTTTATAGGACCAAAAAAGTTTAGAGTAAAATTGGGACATCACCTAAAGTTGAAGGTTTTTTACGAAACAAAAGGTAAAATTGGAACAAAAACTAAAATTTGAAGTTTTTTTGGGTATTAGGCCCAAAGAAAACTGACTTTGATTCATCATCTCTTTTATCGGTTTCACAATATAAATACCCTGTTACACCCACAAGACCTCATCTTATCATGCATCATGCTTAGCCTAGAGAGGGCTGTTAATTTTAATAAATGATCTCATATTTTTAATTACAAAAGCTATATAGAATATTAGAAATTTCTGTTTATGACGGCTATGAACACACATTTAGTTGCCTAGTTTCTATCAAATAGTTTGAGCGAAACTATGTTTCAAATTTGAAATCTAAATTTTTAATCTATCTAGTTGATCTTGATCAAAATGGAAAAAAAAACTTATCATAATGTCGAAAAGGTTAATTTGTTAGAAATATCATTAAACGTTAAACATATTTATATTTAGATCATATTGAAATGAAAGATAAGCAAAAAAGGAAAATAAAGTAACTTCTTGATGTTCTACTTCTACCATGAAGAAAATATGAACATCGGTTATAAATTCAATCTTACAGCAAGTGGATCAAAATTTTGAAATATGCTTAAAACTTTTATCTAAAATAATTTGATGTGAGTTAAAAAAGTGAAAAATGTTTAACTAGATTTTCAACCCATCTTGTAATTTGGATTAAAATGAGAAAAGCTCAAAATAAGTACAAATAACCTGTGTTTAACTTTAAAACCTACAATTCGAACAAAAAAAAAACTAAAAAACCGACAAACTATTCTAGAAAATCACCCACAAGGTCAAAATTGGTTAGATAATTAGATTCAAGTTCAATTTTCAACTTTGAAATATAGACTTGCTCTTATTATTTGAATTGAAAATAGGCGATCAATTGTGTATTTATAAGATTTCATAAATAAAATTTCTAATCTTCTATACATCTTTTGTTATTAAAAATATGAGACCATAAATTAAAAGTAACAACCTTCTTTAGGCAAAGTGATAACATGATGCAAAATAAGATGATATCTCGTTGGATGTAACGGGGCATTGATATTATGAAACTGATGAAAGAGATTATATATATATATATATATATATATATATATATATATTAAGTTAATTTTTTTGGTTAGCTCGATAATAAAAAAAATGTTAATACCACCAAAAACTTCAAACTTATATACTAGTGACAAATTTATTCTAGACTGATTTTTTGACCACAAAAAACTCTATACTGGTACATTTGTGATAAATTTACCCTCTATTAGTTTTTGTTAAATTAGATTAATACCATAAAAAATCACAAACTAATACGCCTGTAACAAATAAAACCCAAAACTGGTATATCCGTCAACTATCTTGTGTCATTTAACAAACCAATTTAACACTAAAATTTAACGAAAACTAACGAAGGGTAAATTTGTCACAGGTGTACCAATTTGAGGTTTTTGGCGGTAAAAAAATTATTTTGGGATTTTTAGTGGTATTAACCCTAAAAAAACAATACATTGAAGAATGAGAATAAGGGTTTATCGGTCGGTTAACTAAAGAATGGGTGTTTTAACCAAAATGGGATGAAAATGCCGCCAGCCTCAGAGTCCATATCTGTCGCCTGTCACTACCCAATGAAGCCATTCGGCCCTCTTTTTATGTTGCAAGTCAACTTCCTCTCCAAATTTAATATTTATTATATGTTCATGTGACAAGTAGACGTATATTGGGAGTAGTTTTCTCCTTTAATATTTGTTCTTAGGATTTGAAATTTCGAAATACATTAATTAAAGCAAGCAACCACTATAATAGTATGAAATTAAATCATATATCACGTAAACAGTTAATACTAGGCCTAACAAAAAAGAAATTGATGGAAAAAATTATCCCAACAACAATGGTTGGGTTGAGCAATGACGAGGTATGTAATGCATGTCGAACAAAATGAACTCACGGAAACCACCTTCTTCTTCGGTGCACCAAGACGCCCTTCAACCACGATCCGAGAGCTCCTTATATACAGGAGGAACTCCTACGTAAAAGTTCCATCTGCAATTAAACAAATCCATGTGTGGCAGATTTTCCTCGTGTAAAGAGGTATCGATCAGCATTCGGCCGGCCTATCCCATCATACGAGCGGTCGAATCATGACTAAGGATATCGTCATCTTCCCTTTTGTCCGTATAATGAATGGCCATCGTTACATTTGTGTTCCTTTGTTCAGCTACAAATGATGGAGTGGCGTCCTGGCTATTGACAGGCCACCATTGCATTTCCACCTAGCAATCTTGAACGGCGGTTGAGCGAACATAATTCCCTACGAGTCACGTTTCGTCTCACAATTTCAAATTCAAGACATATTTTAACATATTTTATGCCCAACGCTCATGACAAATAGAAAGTATATGGGAAAGAAGATGCTTTAATAAATTAAGGGATAAATATATTAGAAGTTTTAGAATTTATCACAAAAGTGTAATTTAGTCCTAAAACTTTTAAAAAATGCAATTAAATCTTAAACTTATAACTAAAGTGCAATCGAATCCTAAAACTTTAAAAAAGTCAAATCAAGTCCTAAAACTTGTCAAGTTGGTCCAATCAATTCCTTCTGTTGATTGCACTTTTTGAAAATTTTAGGAATCGGTTGTACTTTCATGATAAGTTTTAGGATTTTATTGTACTTTTTAAAAGTTTTAAGACTCTATTACGTTTTTGTGATAAGTTTTAGGACTTTTTTGCACTTTTTGAAAGTTTTAGGGTTAAATTGCATTTTCGTGACAAGTTTAAGGACTTCTAGTGCACTTATCCTATTAATTAACTATTGCCTTTTATTTTCCCTACAAAAGGTGAAACCGATAAGGAGTTACCGATAAAAGTGAATGAGGCCTCTTTGTCTCCTTCTCCCTAAGATTGTGTTAGTTCTGAGGCTTGTTGACACCTAAATTTTAGCGACCATTTAGTTGTAATTTGTATAGAAAATTAGGGATTAAATTTTTAATCCCTAAACAAAAATATTTAGATTGCATAACATATAGTTTAAATTCATTTTAGATTAATTGCATTTTGCATCGGATTGGCGGTGACGGACGAGCTTAAATTTCATCGAATGAGACTCGGCTCGCTTGGAATGCAAGGGCCGGGAATTACAAGTCAAACGGGCTCGGTTGTTTTAATTCGAGCTTAATTCAGCCCATTATCCTTAATTAATTCAGCCCATTCAAATTAAATTAAAATCTAAGTCCAAGCCTAAGCCCATTAGGACTAGAGAGCCCATTTAATTGACCTAGATTAGTGTTATATATACATCATTAGATCAGGATTTTGGGGGAAGCTCTCATAATTTTCAAGATGAGTTATAGAGAGAGCAAGTGAAGGAGGCCACACATTGTCATACACGGCTACAAGAAAGTGAGAAAGAAAAATCAGACGGAGAGAGATTGTTTCTGTTCTTTCTACCTGAGGCTCAACTCACGAGGGTCAAGGTGGAGAGCAAAAGCTCTCCACGTTCTGCACTCACAGAGAAGCCAAAGGAGAAAACGCCAAAAAGGGGGGGAGAGAGAGAGAGAGAGAGAGAGTGCTACGAAGGTATTGTGGCGCTTGAAGACAAGAAGAAAGCTGCAGGAGAAAAGATACATGAGGAGGAGGAATCCAGCAACAAAAGAAGAATTTTTGTCTTTTCTCCGCAGATTTCAGCACCAAATTTTGATTTTCGTGGCCCACCGCTACAGCAAATTGTTCCTGCCATCAACCTTTCGCTGCTTTGGTGGCACCGAGACCACCATCGATCAAGCGAAGCTCCGGCTATGCCAATTCAGTCCCGACGCCGCCGTTTGTTATCCTATTTCTCTGCCGCATTGGAGTTTTGTTTTGAGGGTGACAGGCCAAAATTCCTGACAATCCGCGAGTGTCGTCGTCGTCATCGTCCACCACCGACATCCTCCGAAGTTGCTGCCATCCCCGACGCTCGCCGCCCTCCCGTGGTGAGCTGCTGCTGTTCTGCGACTTCCGAAGACCGCTCGTTGCTGCTATCGTCGACCCGAGCAAGCTCGGTCAGTACCGCCGCTGCTGTCCCGAGGGGAGTCGCTGCCCGCCGTCGATCCGTCGGCCACCGTTCACCCCTCATCGCGATCCGCAATCCCGATCTGCGAGTTCAAATTTGGAAACTATCCGTAAATTAGGTAAGGGTCTTATCTGATATCGTTTTGAATATTTCATTACATGATATGGATAATATTGTTATCTATTATGAATTTTTGTTAATCTTTGGGTGCGTATGTGATATCCGCAAATATTTAAAAATCACCCAAAGTTAGGAAACTTTCCTAACTTGATAACGTGTCGGGACGGCTATCCGATCTCAACCATGAGATACGATACTCGGTAACACGGAAAATCTCTATCTTATCCATAACTATTTGGATACGATAATAGATTTTATTTTGTTCCCAAATTTAGACGAATTGCCTTCCATCAATATCTATAACCACATGGATATGATCGTCGGTTCATATCGTTTCCTTAATTCAAAGATAGTAAAACAAATCTTGTGAATTGCATTGATTGGCTTGGATCGTGGTGATTATCTATCTATTTGATTTACTTCTTTTAAAAAGAAAATTCCAAAAAAGATTAGTTAGGATTTGAATTGACTAGAAGACAATGATGCATGTTTAGCTTTCTTTGAATTAGTCAACAGGATAACTTTTTAATTTAAATTAGGAATTAGAGTAATTTATTTCCTAGTTTAATTTAGATATTATCCTCATCTCGACGGTTCATTTTAGGGTAATTCTTGATTTCGAATTTTCATAAAAATACCAAAAAGAAATCACTTTAGGATAGATTAAATTATTTTAGAATAGATTGCATGTTAATTGAGGCATTTTTTTTTAAATTCCGAATTTCATTCAAAAATAAATCATTTGTCCGTCATTAAATAGGTCACGTCGTCGCATGACATATAGTTTGCATGTTAGGCTGCATTAATCGCATGTCAATTTTTGCACGTCATTACATATAGGTTAGCTTTCATTTAAATAAGTGAAAATCCAAAAAAAATATTAAGTGAACTGCTTGTTAATTAGAAATCATATTACGATTATTGATGTGATTTTCTAGCTAACCATGCAGATGCTTACGTTGCTTCGAGGTAAGTAATTCTCCCAATCTTGCAATTTATTTAATGTTTTGATTATTGGGTGTTACTTTGGTGGTTTGCGCACCCGCATGATCACCTCACATGCTAGTGACTAAGTTAAAATGGATCCAGACTGCATGCATAAATTTTATTTTTGAAAAGAAAATGTACCGAAAGGGCGTTAGACTAGATCTAGCATAATCAAGTCCCCGAGCTTAGAATCTCTGGTAATAAAACATATCTCCCTATGTTTTATTTAGGTTTCTAATCGACCTACCACAAATAGATTAGTGGCGACTCCAAACATGAAAACTTTTGCATGTTAAAAACTTAAACCCTAAGTTGCGAATTGGTAGGGCTTGGGAGGGCCCGAGTTAGGCTTAGTCTTAACAATCCATTAGCTTAAGAGGAATTTTAGGTCGCGACAAGGCTGCGTTTGGTAGACCAGATATAATTCTAGGTATGATAATTTTTATTCTATCCGGTATTTGGCAGAACATGAAGTTTGGATTTGTCCATATATAATCCAGATATAGCCCGGATTAAAAATCCCACCTAGGAGGTGGGACATACCCGGATAGGATAAGAATTTTAAAAAAAATAAATAAAAGAAAAGAAAAATATGAGAAAAAATAGAGGGTAAACATTGCATATGATGACTTAATTCTAGGTGTTTACATCAACCTTATATCTGGACATTTACCAAACATTGCATGTGATATTACAAATCTGGTCACTATCCTATCCGACCCTTTTCCTATCCAATAAAAAGTCTGCACGACAACACGCAATCTAAGTGTTTCACCTTCAAATTTATTCCAACAATTGACTAACAAAAAGAAATACACGGGGAAGAACGTGCTTAGCTAACTAAACGTGTTTGCCTTTGTAGTTCCTCAACCTTTCTGACATAGGGGTCCTCTAGCCTATAAATACCCATCAATAAGGTTTGGACACTCCCAGAAAAGCCTCTACCTTCGCTCCAGCGTTCTTCAGCTATATTCGGTCCGACACCTGAATCTAGGAAATAGCAACAAAAATATGTCTCTTCAGATTTCAGCAGTCCCATCATCTCCTCCCGTTCAAGAAAGAAGCCCGGTCGCTGAACGGCGGTCGGCGATTTTTCATTCAAGCATATGGACAGATTACTTTCTAAAATATGCTTCTGACTCCAACTTGACGGTAGCATTTAACTTACTCTTTTTCTTGGATTACTTTCTTATAACTTTTCAGTTGTTATGTTGTTTGAAAGCTGAGAGCATAAAGAATATCTTGGAACATTGAGGATCGTCCCACAGCATTTGATAAGTAAAAAGAAAAGAAGTTCTATACATGTGTTGGTCCTCACATGATTCAAAATTCCTATGCGAACCTTGTGGCATGCACATATGACTTAACGAATGGAGAAAGAACTTCTCTACCACCAATAAACCTAGTCTTAATGGTATAATCTTTAGGTAATTTCGGTTCATATTGATCGTGGTCGATTGGGTAATAGGCAACCTAATATGTTTTTTGTATTCTTACTCAATTTATGTCAACTTCCTCTAATTTTTTGTTGGACTTTCAATTTTATATTGATCGTAGAGTTCCCATGGCATAGTAGAGGAACAAATTGAGAGATTGAAAGGAGAAGTTAGGAAGATGTTGACAAGTGCTACGAATAAGCCTTCGGAGAAGTTGAACTTGATTGATCAAATCCAACGCTTGGGATTGGCCTACCATTTTGAACTTGAGATAGATGAGCAGCTGGAACAAATCCATAGAAGCTATTTCAAGTTTCACTGCGGCGATAACGACGACAACCTACACACCATCGCTCTTCTCTTTCGATTATTACGACAACAAGGCTTCAATGTTTCATGTGGTATGTAATGTTCCAATTTTATTGATCCATGAGTTGGCGAAATTATATTGCAGACATTAGCTTGATAATCCATTGATTGATTAGAGTGAACAAATAATATCACGTACATGTTTAGTTTACTCTGATGCTGATTTCTTTATTCGTTAACCTGTTTTTGTACATAATTCTCTTATCTCGAGTTCTTCAAATTTTCTCGCTTTGAAAGGTGAATAGTCCTTTCTCCTAATTCCTCGGTTTTTTTTCCTGATTCCTTGGTTTAGTATGTCATTTTCCATCGTTTACAATTGATCTAGCTATTGAACATGATGCTTTTCACAACATCTATGACAGTTGCTTTCCCACATTCTGTTTGGCCATATAGAAATCTTTAACAGGTTCAGGGACACCGAAGGGAATTTCAGCAAATCGATCATTGCCGACATGCAGGGACTACTAAGTCTATTTGAAGCTTGCCATTTGAGTTATCACGGTGAAGATATTTTGGACGATGCACTCGCTTTTACTATAACTCACCTGGCATCAATTGATAAAAGACAAGCAAGCCCTAATCTCGAAAAACAAGTGAGTCATGCGCTACGTCAGCCAATCCATAAGGGTCTGCCAAGGCTTGAGGCGAGGTGTTACATTCAATTCTACCAAGAGGAGCCTTCGCATAGTGAAGTCCTACTCTCCTTGGCTAAGCTCGATTTCAACTCACTACAAGAGCAACACCGAAAGGAACTCGGCAACCTTACCAGGTTAACTTCATGATAGCATGTCTGAAGTAGCTAGATGTTCTATCAACACCAGATTGCCGTACATTGATTAGTGTAATTGCAATCTATCCTAAATCATTGATCTCTTTGGATCATCGGTCTAAAGTACTAGCTATAATTCCATCATTGATGTGTATGCCTTAAACGGGATTTGTTGGTAAACTGTAGGTGGTGGAAGGATTTAGATATAGAGAGGGAGTTCCCATTTGCTAGAGATAGGCTTGTGGAGATGTATGTCTGGATGTTAGGAGTTTCTTTCGAGCCGGATTATGAGATCGCTAGAGGAATATTTACCAAAATGATGATCATTATGACCATTCTCGACGACATCTATGATGTCTATGGCACATTGGAAGAACTAGAACTCTTCACGGAAGCAATTGAAAGGTACAATTGGCTCTTGGAGGCTTTTCTCAGTTTTCCGACTAAACTTACTTATTGTAATTTGATCAACTGTTGATTATGATCAACTTTTATATTTTTTAAACTTGAACTCAGGTGGGATGTCGATGCCAAAGAAGGATTGCCAAAGTGCATGCAGGTGTTTTACAAGAAAATTCTTGATTTGTATGATGAAATTGGCTACGAACCGACCAGAAAAGGAAGATCATACTGCCTCTTCTATGGAAAAGAAGCGGTAAGCCATTCGACGATACATCAATCAAAAATGATTTTTAATCTATCCACTTAAAATAGAATATCTAGCTTTTCGATAAGGATGAGAGACTGTCATACATCTAAATCCACCAAATACATTAAAGCTTGAATATTGATGTACCTTTACGTTTGATAATGAATTCTCAGATGAAAATCCAAGTGAGAGCGTACATGGCAGAAGCCAAATGGTTCCACCAAGGCCACGTACCGACGATGGAGGAGTACATGCCCGTTGCATTAACATCCATTGGTTGTCAATTCACATTTGTGACAGCGTTTCTGGGAATGGGAGATGTCGTAACAAAAGATGCATTTGACTGGTTATTATTCAGCGACCCCAAGATAGTGAGGGCTACACAAGTAATCACCCGGCTCATGAATGACATTGCTGGACACAAGGTATACAAAAGATATACCAGTGAACATAATTTTATCAAGATTTTGTCTCATAGGTTTTATCGATAGGAGAAAAAATAGTTTCAACGATACATATATATTTTTTTATAGTTTGAGCAAGAGAGAGGTCATGTGGCATCTTCGGTGGAGTGTTTCATGAAACAATATGGCGTTACGGAGGAAAAGGCAAAGGAGGAACTCGGAAAACAAGTGGCCAATGCGTGGAAGGACATTAACGAAGAGATGCGCCGTCCGACCGTTGTTCCCAGGGTACTCCTCATGCGAATTATCAATTTTGCCCGATCCATTAATGCGGCATATGGAGACGGCACAGATTACTACGTGAATGCTGGAACTAATTTCAAAGAGTATGTGACTTGTCTGCTCGTCAATCCATTGCCAGTGTGATGGCTTGGAAGAACAAGATGAAGTACCAAGCCGTCATCGATTGCGTTAGACATTTCCAAATCTGCTTTGCGTCCAATTTGAATTGTGTGTTAACACTCGATCCTTGCTCTTCCCTGGCCTGAGAGCCCCCTTCTTTTTCTAGTGGATTTCGAATAAAATAAAACAAGAGGAGTCTGTAAAAAGTGTGACGTTGGAATATATTAATGTTCTATAGTATGAGTGGTTTATTTTCTTGATCAATATCAAAGATTTTTCATTCGACATATGCTTATGACGGTCTTAGTACACTGTGACCAGCAAAAATTACAATACCTAATGCTTTTTCTCACTATGCTATTTGGCACAACAAACAATTGGTTTAATTCTTATTTGTCTGCCCCTTGTAATTTCATGGTTGTCTCTGTGAACCTTCTGTAATTTCTCGTCTCAGTCAATATCTTATGTTCGTCTTTTTCTTATTGGATGTCCGAGCCAAAATTCCATCTCCCATTTCTGATTGCATCGAATTTGGCACATGTGACATCACATGCTCACTTTCCGCCGATTAGTGACTGCAAGATGGTCAGTTCCGTTTATAACCAAGAACGAAAAATTCCACAAGAGGGTTCTTCCTATCGCCAAAGAAATGTCTTCAACAGTGTTGACACTCAAAATTACCCCTGGTGGGAGTGGACCGGTTACAAGTCACAAAGGATATAAAGCACGGCCCACATGGCATGAATCCAGAGAAAGACCGTGAGTCAGGTCCAGAGGCATTGAAAAGATTTGAGGTAGTTATCGACAGGACACGTCATAAAAGTGTCGACAAATCCAAGATCACGAGATTTGCACGTGACGTTGACAAGTTTAAAATCACGAGCCTTGCACGTGATGTCGATAAGTCTGAAATCATGGATTAAATACATGGTGATATGTGGTAAAGAAATTCACTTCCATGTGTCAAAAGGTAAAAACATAACTGTGGGCGTGAAGATCAAGGAAGTTAAAGACTGAAACTTGGGAATTAGTAAGGAATAAAGAGACACATGGAAGAAAATCAGCCATTATGTGATGCCCAAAGAGCGTAAGCAACATCGATAAGTCAGGAAACGGTTAAAGCGCAAAACATAAGGAAGTGAAAAACCACTTTCAAGGAGAAGTGGCCAGCCGATAGTTATCAGACTACTCTATAAATACTCAAGGATTTCCAACGTAGACAGGATCTTAGAAAAAACAACACAACACATCTTCTATCTACTTTTACTTTTAGCACATTAGGAGTAGCCGTAGTTATAAATTTCAGATTCCACGTCGTAGATTCAATTCCGGTGAGAGTCTTATCAGGTTCAATACCGTTGATTAAATTCCAATGTTGTGTCACTAGTTCAGCGTCGTCAATAAAATTCCGGTGTTATGCTTGGAATATAGCTATTGATTAGATTCCAGCTATATTCTCTTAAGTTACGTCATTGATTAGATTCTGGCGTACCTTGAATGGCAATGTCGTATTAGTTGTGTCGTTGATTAGATTCTGATATAGCTTAATTTCAACATTTGCAAGTTGTCATCTCATTGTTAGTATTGTTGAGTTTGGCATCTTATCTAGTCAAGTTGTAAGACCTAAGTTGGGTTTAATAAACGCATTTGACATTCTCTGTCCAAGCTTGATTTAAGACTCTAGTCTCCCCTAATAAAATTCGAAACATAGCGTTCGATGAAAGATTTTCGACGGGATAAAAACTAGCAAAATATCTTTTTGGCACGCCCGGTGGGACCTTTATTGAGTTAAGTAGAGAGAGTGCTATGCCACGCACCCAGAGTCGGACCAACTCGGATAATACTACTAATGAGCAAGCTGCATCGATGGCGGAAGATAATACCCGTGCTGAGACATCATCCGCTCAACTTCTTCATACCGAGGTTGCTAACCAATCTCGAGAGGAGATCACAGATATGTCGAGGCAGCGTGTTGAAGATAGAAGGCAAACTGAGCTCACACCAGTTGCACTTTCTACCATGAGGCGGACTATTGAGAAAACTCAGAACAAGTTTGCTGATTATGTGGTAAGGCGTATGACTGAGGTGGTTAGGCCTTTGATCATTAACACTTATCATGAATGCACGCAAGGTGAACATGGAGGGTCCATCGCACCGACCCAACTGAGAACATGATCTCCGTTAGCATTGGGGGGTCCTGCAATACAGTTTGGAACAATGATGCAAAGCATGTCTACGATCCTACCCATCCGAATATTACCGAGGGGAGAAACCTTGCCAATAACACCCAACGAGGGATTTCCTCATGCTAACGCGGACCCAAATGGAGGAATTGCTCGACAGTCGGTGATTGATGAAAACCTCCAAAGATGACATCATATTACTCAGGTGCAAGGTCCTCCTGTGATCCAGGTAAATCCTCCACCTGTAGTCCTAGATGTTCAAAATTTTGCAACACCTTTGCCTAGGGGGCAAGAACAGATCCAACAGACAAATATTCAACCACAATGCCAGGCACCCCAGCCCACAGTGCCTAACATGAATCAACATCTTCCACCCCCTATGGGTCCAAATGTTCAAGTCCAGTTACCATTGCCAGCACAGTTAAACCCACCAGTCAACCCACCTATGATTGCTCATAACGTACCATAGCTAATGTAGCCACAACCTCAACAACAGTCACAGTTACCACAGCAGCCATTCTACTAATTACCGCATCAAAATCTAAACCAACCATTGCTACCTAATTATGTTGTAGCTCCTGAGCCGTTGTGGGTCAAGTACGAAATCAGTTGGTAGTAGACCCTGTGATGAGGGGATATAGTCATGATATAGGATACCTCATGTCACGCCCTGAATCCCAACGGGCACGTGACACCCCTTCAACGGTCGTATTGAACGTAACGTCTCAGGACGCGTCGCTGACCCAAACGAAACACACAAAGTCGTACGCAAGCAAAAGCGAAATTTAAACAACCCAAACAATTAATAATGACAACGGGATAGTACTTGAAGCAAATCAATAAACACATTTCATATACTAAGCACGGGCTTACAACCTTCATTTACACCACAACCATCCAGGCCACTAACTTCAAACCACGTTCATCAAAAGGGGCGGTGGTTGTCAAACTTATCTGCTCTACAAAACGGGGCACTCAAAAGACAAGGTAACTTGACCCATCCTCGATCCCCGAGGTACTCTGGCGGCATCTCCAAATCAATCATGGATGCGGATATGAAATTGTTTGTACTATAGCAATGAGAATAAATCTCAATAAGCAGACAACCTATACCCCACCTAGGCTAATACGTACCTAGACGAATCTAACATACAATTCACCAGCCAACACAACCAGTTTTCACACAACATACTTACCTCATCTCGAACTACGTGCCAACTTTGTATATTAGTCAATTCACCATAAAACAATAATAATTCAAGAACATAACATTGCCACTCAAACGCCATAACCACATATATTCAATCAATTCAATCACACTCAATACACATTCGTGGCTAAGCAACTTTTCACGACCCGGGTCAACACTCCACAGGTCAGCCCTCCAATCAAGCTGGGCTCCGTCCCTCATCGGACCTTTCACACTTTCCCATGACCTACGTCAATACGCCTCAGGTCAGCCCTCTTATCAATCCTGGCTCTGTCCTTTATTGGACATTTCACACTTTCACACGACCCGCATCAACACGTCTCAGGTCAGCCCTCCGATCAATTCGAGATCCGTCCCTCACTGGACATTTCGCATGCACATACACCACATCACACTTCGCCATTCTCATACGTATATTCAATCAATTCAATCACACTCAATTCGTATTCATGGCCCAGCAACTTTCCAAGACCCGGGTCAACACGCCTTAGGTTAGCCCTCCGATCAATCCGGGCTCCATCTCTCACTGGACATATCACACTTTTACACGACCCACGTCAACACGCCTCAGGTCAGCCCTCCGATCAATCCGGGTTCCGTCCCTCACTGAACATTTCACACTTTCACACGACCCGCATCAACTCGCCTCAGATCAGCCCTCCGATCAATCCGGGCTTCGTCCCTCACTGGACATTTCGCATGCACATATACCACTTCACAATTCGCCATTCTCGCACGTCGTATAAATTCAATTCCAATCACAAACTCATCACACTAGCCCACCAATTCAACACTCAAGTCGGCTGGCTAGCCGGCGAGCTGGTTGGCCGGCTGGCTAATGGCAAGCAGCGGCGATGGCGACGCGGTGGCGACAAGCAATGGTGACGACGACGAGTTGAAGGGGAGCAGGGGCGGTGGAGGTGAGAGAGAGGAGGAGCTAGGGCTGAGGAGGGTGAGCCGGCGGCGACGGGGCGGCACGGCGCGGTGGCTGGCAATGCAGGGTCGGCCGGCGAGCGGCTGAGTAGTACCAGCCGAGCTGCCAGCGCGATCGCGAGCTGGTGGTCGTAGGGGCAACGGGCGACGGTGCGGTTCGGCTAGGTGGAGTAGGGTGGTGGTGGTTAGGGTAGAGCGATGATCGGGCGACGAGAAGGACGGACGACGCGGCGACATTGCAGGGCGAACGATGCAACGGCGGTCGGGCGCGGTGAGCGGCGCGGGACGGACGAACTTGAGCGGTCAGGCTGGGCGAAGAAGAAAAAGCAGAATAGCAGAAGTCACGACCAAGAGGGAGCAGAAAGAAGAAGAAGAAAAGAAGAAAAGAAAGAAAAGAGGAAAAGAAGGAGAGAGAGAGAGGGGATAGGGGGATGTGCGCGGAGGGGACGTTGCATGGGGGGAGAGAGAGAGAGAGAGAGAGAGAGAGAGAAAAGAGAGAGGACAGACGCAGGGGAGACGTACACGCAGTGTGGGCAAGGCAGAGGAGAGAGAGAGAGAGAGAGAGAGAGAGAGAGAGAGAGAGAGAGGACAAAAGTCAAATTTTGTCCTCGAGTGCAATCCAATGGTCACGATTTGAATATGAAAACGATCTAATGGTCCATGAAAAATCCTAATTATAAATTAGGAAAAAAGGACCAAAAGATAATCAAATAAAACACACTACAAAAAAGGTTTACTAGTCCAAATCCGCACCTGATCAAAAATTCACTTTTTACATATCTTAGGCAATATCGAGGCTGGCCACAATAATATTGATACCATCTAATTAAATTCGTCCCGGAACTCCAAGAAATTCGACACCCAAGTTCAGGCTCTAAATAACGGCCAAATTCGATCGAGTGCGATTCTAGCGAAATCTCTAATTTTAAAATAATAATCCAAGAGTGATCAGTTCCAGGCGAGATTCTATTATAAGTGCACTGACAAAATACACGTTTTATAAATCTCAAAAATGGGCCGAAATTCAGAATTTCACAACTCTTCCCCCTTACAAAAATTTCGTTCTCGAAATTTACAATCCAAACCAACTATTCAAACAAATGGGAGTATTGGTATCGCATCAACTCTTCGCTTTCTCATGTCGCACCTTCAGTTCCATGGTGCTCACAAATTATTTTGACCATCGGAATTGTCTTGTTTCATAGCACTCGTTGCATTCTATCCTCGATCCTTACTGGCTTTTCCACGTACGACACTCTATCGTCTACATCTATTTCCTCATAGTTTAGCACATGGGTTGGATTCGGTTCATACTTCCTTAATATGGACACGTGGAATACATTATGCACTCGAGACCTCAAATGGACCCATATACCTCAGGCTCAACTTCCTTTTCTTACCAAACCATGACAATCCTCTCATAGGTGATACCTTGAGGAAAACGCGATCCGCCACTTGAAATTCCAAAGGCCTACGTCTCCGGTATGCATAATTCTTTTAGCGGCTCTGAGCGGTCTTAAGCCTATCTCGAATCACCTTGATCATTTCAACTGACTGCTGAACCAACTCAGGACTCGTGATGCTCCTCTCACCAACTTCAGCCCAACAAACCGGTGTTCTACAAGCTCTGCCATATAGCGCCTCAAATGGTGCCATTCTGATACTCTGCTGGTAGCTATTGTTGTAGGAAAATTCCACCAAATGTAACTGTTCTTCCTAACTACCTTTAAAATCCAAAACACATGCTTGCAGCATGTCTTCCAAAGTTTGAATCGTCCTCTCAAACTGGCCATCCGTTTGCAGATGATAGACCGTACTAAATTGTAACTTTATTCCTAATGCATATGAAGACTCTTCCAAAAGGCGGCAGTAAACTTAGGATCACGGTCTCAAGTGATCGTCACTGGCACTCCGTGAAGATGGACTATTTGTCGCATGTAAATCTCGGCATACCTTTCCAAGGCGAAGTCCTTTCGCACTGGCAGAAAATGTGCTAACTTTATTAACCAATCGCACCCAAATTGAATCATGACCCTTCTGACTCCTTGGTAATCCCATTACAAAGTTCATCGTGATGTGTTCCTACTTCCACTCGGGGATTTCCAATGGTTGCAACGTTTCACCCGGCTTGTAATGTTGTGCCTTCACTTGCTGACATGTTAAACACTTGGCCACATGCTTGGCCACGTTCACTTTCATGTTGTTCCACCAATAATGTTATCGTAAGTTCTAATACTTTTTCGTACTACTCGAGTGAATACTGTAATTACTATGGTGAGCTTCGGACAAAATATCTCGTTTCAGTTCTGCATCATCTGGTACACATAACCATCCACGGAACTTCAAAATCCCATCCTCGGATACCTGAAAATTCGATTTCCTTTTAGTGACATCCATACCCAAAATCATCTGAATCTTTGGGTTCATCAATGTAAAGCCTTAATCTTAGTCTGAATTTCCGATTCAATCCTCAATGCTGTAAGTAGGCTCGAGACATGACTCACTTTAAACTTAAATTTTGAATCTTGAACTCCCTCCAACAGATTCCATTCCTTGATCATCATATGCGCGATGCTCGATTTCCAGCTCAATGCATCCGCTACTTTATTAGCTTTTTCGGGATGATACATATTCTCGCAGTTATAGTCTTTAAGGCGTTCCATCCAACGATGCTGTCTCATGTTCAATTCCTTTTGGGAGAACAAGTACCTTAGACTTTGATGGTCCGTATAAATTTGAAATCTCTCCCCACACAAGTAGTGTCTTTAAATCTTAAGAACGAAGATAATCGCGGCCAATTCCAAGTCTGTGTCGGATAGTTCAGCTCATATGGTCTCAATTATCGCTATGTGTATGCCACTACTTTTCCGTGTTGCATTAGCACGCATCCCAGTCCTCTTAGCGACGCGTCACTGTAGATGTCATATCTTCCTGGACCTAACAGGATTGTCAACACTGGCACGGTCATCAACCTCTGTTTTAACTCCTGGAAACTCCTTTCGCACTTATTCATCCATTTAAACCTCATTTCTTTCTTTAATAACCATGTCAACGGTGTTGCTAATGCCGAAGACCTTTCCACGAAACGTCTGTAATAACCTGCTAGACCTAAGAAGCTTTGAACCTCGGTCACTATTGTTGGCCTCGGCCAATTCGTGACGGCTTCAATCTTTGTCGGGTCCACCGTAATTCCTTCTCTGGATATCACATCTCCTAAGAATGCCACTTGATGGAGCCAGAATTCGCACTTGCTGAATTTAGCGTAGAGTGCATGTTCCCTTAGGGTCCGTAGAACCTTTTTCCAAATGTAGCTCATGCTCGGTGGAACTCTTTGAGTATACCAAAATATCGTCTATGAAGACTATGATGAACTAATCCAAAAATTCCTTGAATACCTTATTCATTAAATCCATAAAGCAGCAGGGGCATTAGTCAATCCAAATGGCATCACCGTAAACTCATAGTACACATATCTCGTCCTAAATGCCATCTTCGACACATCCTCCTTCTTAATCCTCAATTGATGATGGCCAGTCCTTAAGTCGATCTTTGAAAATATCGACGCCCCTTGTAACTGATCCAACAGGTCATCTATCCTTGGCAACGGGTACTTATTCTTAATGGTTACCCGATTCAGCTGTATGTAGTCAATGCACAACCTTAATGATCTGTCCTTCTTCCTCATGAATAAAACTAGCGCTCCCCATGGAGATGCACTCGGACGAATGAAGTCTTTATCCAATAACTCATGCATTTGGACCTTCATTCCTTCAATTCCAACAGTGACATCCTATAGGGTACTTTCGAGATCGGTTCTGTCCATGGGGCTAATTCAACCACAAACTCCACTTCTCTCTTATGTGGTAATCTCGGTAATTCCTGAGGAAAGATGTCACATCTCGATTTTTGGGCCTAGGAAGCGGTAGGTAAATTGTAACGTCCTCAATTTCAGTTCCTGGGAAATGACTATGGTTTAAGTTTGGTAGTTTTCCAATTGGAACCAAGTTTTACTCTTGTTTTGGAAAACTCAGTTTCGGATCCTTTGTACCCCTTCGTCTTGTTATTTTTGGAGAGACTTTTGTGATCCGAATTTCCAAACACTTCCTTCTTGAAAGTTTCTCCAAACATCTTGAAGTTTTACATACTTTAATTTCAGAATTGTTGAACTTAATATGAGTAGTACGATGGCTTGATTTTCGGACTGTGTAAAACTTCCCAGAATGGGTATTTCGGTGATGTTCACCCTTTATTTATTTTCTACAAGCTTTTCTGGGCTGATTTTGAAAAAGTTTCCTTCACAAAAGTTGTCGAAAACTTCTTTTTCTATAACGTATATAAATTTGGGAATTTTTCGAGATGATTTGGATTCTGGACAGAGCTTAATTTGAGAAATAAGAATTCTGTTCCAGCGAGCTATTTTTAGTCTGTTTTTGAGCTACTAAAAATGGTGTTTACAGAGAGATTCAGATTTTGTGTTCTTCATGAGAAATGTTTTTTAAGGTCTTTTTTATGACATATTCAAATTTGAGAATTTTCGGAGTCCATTTACTATGATTTCAAGTCTGATTTCGTGAACAGTGCAAAACTGTCCGGTTTTGTTAGATTTCAAAGATTCAACATTTTCTATACGAGAACATTGGAATTTTGACTTAATGTCTTCTGGTGATTTAAATTACACGTTATGATCTTTCAAATGAGATATGTTACACTTTTATTGTAGGTCATATGAAGGGGGAAACCGAGAGAAAGGAAGAGAAAGGCCACAATTAAAGCCATTAAATGGCTTAGAGTTTTCATCATGGCTTTTGGCCTTAGTGCATAAATGAGCATAAATGACCTTATCTCTTAGTGACATAAGCCATGACCTAATCCCTTGATGACCTAAGCCATGACCCAAGCAAAGGCCATTCGGCCAAGGAGAAAAAAGAGAGAGAGAGTAACTGTGAGGGAGAGAGAGAGAGAGGGCCAATGAGAAGAAGATAAGGTTGGCTTCTTCATCATTTTAGTCCATTAGTGACATTAAATACATGCCATCATGAAATTTGACTAAGAGGCTTAGTCCATTAATGGCATTAAATGAAGGCCATCATGAAATTTGACTAAGAGGCCCTCCCTTATTGGTTAGTTCTAGGGTTTTCTAGGGTTTCTAGTGTCTTCCAAACTCTCTATAAATAGCAAGACATTTTCCCCCCTTCCTTCTCATCTCACGCCAACTTATCATCCTCTTCATCCTTTGTTTCTTGTTTTTCTCAATTTGGCCGAGAAGCTCACGCCCAAACCAACCCCGAACCGGCCCATGTTTCATCTCGTTTCCTACCCAAGAGCCCACGGCTTGGGCCTTGGTAGGCCTAGTATTAGTCGGCCAAGCAAGGAGAAGGCCCGAAATCACCCGAGCTTGCCTGTCTCTAACTTGTTCTCTAGTTTTGTTAGTCGTTGTGTAAGTGAATTCCCTAATCTCGGGAAAGGATGATGAGATGCGTTGTGACGTGGTTTGCTTGGAGCGTGTTCGGCTTGATTGGTTATCTCTTTGGCTTGTTTATGTTTTGTGTTTGACGTTCATATCTCGAGATAGAAGCCGAAATTTGGCTAGTGATGTCACGTGTTATAGCCATGCTGAGAGCTCTCTAGTATTTGTCAGCATGAACTTTGCTGTTGATTTGCCATCGACGCCGGTGCGGTAAGTGTTGACTCATGTTAACGGCGATCGATTTATCCTCACTTGACATTAGTATTTTCACTTGCTGAGTCTTCTTGACTCATCCCCTGTTATTTTTCCCTCTCAGGTCCATAGGATGGTCGAACGAACAACGGCGAAAGGGGGAGTTTGAGCCATGTTGGAGTTCGGGGAAAGTTAAGAGCTGTGAATCCGAAGTAGTGGGCTTAGGACACCCAAGCCATAACGTTTGTTGTGTAAGTGGCTAAAATCGACTAAGTTGACTTGTAAAATATGTTTGCGTGTCCTGTAAATACAAGGTTTACTTATGATGCTGTTTGTCTTAATCCCGATGTTTGTTTTTAATGTGATTGTCCCGAGATATGCTTCCGCTTGTGTTTAAAGAAAGATAATAATGAACAGGACGTCACATGAATAACTCCGAGGTAGGGGCATTACAAAAGACATCCGGAAGATTACACACCTCGGCTATGTCCTTTAGCCTTGGTTCCTCAACCAACTAATTAGCCACAAAATAATTATCTTTTTATACCTCAAAAACAAAGCTCAATCCATCCAATTTCAATCCAACAGTCTCCCAAAAACAAATTACACCGGTTCTTTACAAAATCTGAAATTTCTAGACAACACTCATCCTTCCAAACCTGTCCAAGAATATCATCAGTAATCCATAAATCCTTAAATCGATTGCGCCTATTCACCATAAAATTGATTATAAGTCTTACATGACCACTCAAGTGATAACTTCAAAATCATTTTCTATTGCACCCAATATCATCTCATAACGCATCTAGACTTTCAAGGCATATCATCTGCTTCCTTCTCAGCTACAACATACACTTTTCCTTACGTTCTTAGTCGATTTTGATTAATCTACGGGGCAACTCTCGCTTAATGTCCTACCCGCGGTCGCTGCGATTGCATCAGTGGTCTAACCTATCGGTTTAGCAATTTCTCACTTAGTGACCTTACTGTCCACATCCACAATATGGTCCACTTTTACCTTGGCAATGGCCATTCCTATGCCTCTTCCCACAAGACCGACATGCGGCGTTGGAGTAGTAGTTCGGCTTTCCAAAGTTCTTCGTTACCGAAGGGACAAGTCTCATATTCTCTATCATAGACTTCTTCTCAAGTTCCTATTGTCCCTAACCGGCACGTACTGCGATCCAAAAGCGATAGCCCTTTCACTCATATCCATTTCAACCATCGAGCGCTTTCATACAGCTCATTGTAATCCTTTAAGACTTAAGAGTACTAACTAACTGCGGAGTTCCGATTTCAATCCATCCTAGAACCTCCTTATCCTATCCACATGATCCTTGACCATCCTTGATGCGTACTTAGATAACCTTATAAACTCAACCTCGTGCTGATCGACTGATATTCGATTTTAGTAAACTCGAAGAAATTGTCTTTTTCTGTTCTCGCGCACTCTCCGAAAAGTACTTCCCATTGAAAGCCTCGACCAAAGCACCCCAATACCTCAAAGCTTTTTCCAACTCTTATATCCAAAGTGATGCAACCTTAGGGTCACTTTTCTCATCGAACTTCGAAGGTTTCAATTTCAAAAATCGCTCATCCAGTTGTTGCATCTATCTAACTACATTAACTTGCTCTTAACCTTGATTCCCATCATTTCCATTAAAATTCCAACTTCCTCGAGTGCCATTAGAATTCCATCCACTTTGGGATTCTCTGTAACTTCAACTTACGGACCTACAGGACCTTTACCTCGACCTCGATCTCGGCTACTCATACTCACAGGATTCTCACACTCGCCTACCTGCTATAATTCCCCTCGGGAATTAAAGACCTAGGCCAACTATATCAGTCTAAAACCCTAGGCAGTGAATCACACAACAATTCACTAAGCAGGCAGCCAATCACAACGTCACTCAATCACAACCAACAGGGTTCATGCACTTATCTCAAGTCCTGACGCACCTGCACTTCACATATTATTGCATAAAATCACTCAGCAAATCACAATCATGCAGTCTGGGGTACGCATGGCACACGAGTCTCTCTAACTGGCTACCCTAAAGTCATCGCTCCTTATCACTCCAAGCTTCGACCAACTTGGATCGAGCTAACCTTGCTCTGATACCAAATTAACTGGGATGTCACGCCTTGAATTCCAACGAGCACGCGACATCTCTTCGATAGTCATATTGAACGCGATGTTCCACGACCCGTCACCGACCCAAACAAAACACCTAAAGTCGTATGCAAGCGGAAGTGAAATTTAAATAACCCAAACAATTAATAATGACAACAGGGTAGTACTTGAAGAAAATCAATAAACGCATTTCATATACTAGCCACGAGCTTACAACCTTCATTTACTCCATAACCATCCGGGCCACTAACTTCAAACCACGTTCATCAAAAAGGGCGGTGGTTGTCAAACTTATCTCCTCTACAAAACGGGACGTTCAAAAGACAGGGTAACTTGACCCATCCTCGATCCCTAAGGTACTCTAGCAGCGTCTTTAAATCAGTCACGAATGCAGATCTGAAATTGTTTACAGTACAGTAATGAGAATAAATCTCAATAAGCAGATAACCTATACCTCACCTAAGCCAATGCGCACCCAGACGAGTCTAACATGCAATTCACCAGCCAACACAACCAATTTTCACACAACATACTTACCTCGACTCGAACTACGTGCTAACTCTGCATATTAGTCAATTCACCATAAAACAATAATAATTTAAGAACATAACATCGCCACTCAAATGCCATGACCACGTATATTCAATCAATTCAATCACACTCAATTCGCATTCGTGGCCGAGCAACTTTCCACGACCCGGGTCAACACCCCACAGGTCAACCCTCCGATCAAGCCGGGCTCCATCCCTCACTGGACCTTTCACACTTTTCCACGACCCGCGTCAACACGTCTCAGATCAGCCCTTCGATCAATCCGGGCTCCGTCCTTCACTGGACATTTCACACTTTCACACGACCCGTATCAATAGGCCTCAGGTCAGCCCTCCGATTAATCTACGCTCCATCCCTCACTAGATATTTCGCATGCACATACACCATATCACACTTCGCCATTCTCACATGTATATTCAATCAATTCAATCACACTCAATTCGCATTCGTGGCCCAGCAACTTTTCAGGACCCTGATCAACACGCCTCAGGTTAGCCCTTCGATCAATCCGGGCTCCGTCCCTCATTGGACATTTCACACTTTCACACGACCCACGTCAACACGCCTCAAGTCAGCCCTTCGATCAATCCGGGCTCCGTCCCTCACTGGACATTTCGCATGCACATATACCACATCACAATTCGCCATTCTCGCACGTTGTATAAATCCAATTCTAATCACAAACTCATCACACTAGCCCACCAATTCAACACTCAAGTCAGCCCATTCACACGTCAATTTCACCTACACTCGCCACGACAATTCGATCATCACACCCACATAAATTAGCCACTAAACATGCCACATAATCATTGCAATTCAATCTACCAATTAACCACATTCATAAATTAGCCCTAACCCAAGTTTAACCACTAAATCAGTACTAATCACATCCTAAACAAGTCTAAAAATACCTATTATACTAAGTAGGGTTTAGGAAGTTACTTACCTATGTTTGGCCTAGGAAAAATCTATATGGGTTCAAAATAGCCCAAATGAACCGTAACAGGCTCGGCACACTCCCGGTGACTCGGTCACGGCCTGGGACACTCGGCCACGGCAAGGGTAGCGATTGGGCACGGCTAGATAACGGGCTAGGCAAGCTCAGCTACGGCCCGGGACGCTCGACCATGACCTGGGAAATTTGACCACGGCCTGGGCACGCTCGAGTTGGCTAGCCGGTGAGCTGGCTAGCTGGCTGGCTAATGTCGAGCAACAGCGACGGTGATGAGCAATGGTGACGGCGACGCGGTAGTAACAAGCCGAAGGGGAATAGGGGCGGTGGAGGCGAGAGAGAGGGGGAGCTGGGGCTAGGGGTTAGCCTGCGACAATAGGGCGGCACGGCGTGGCGTTTGGCGATGTAGGACCAGCCGGCAAGCGGTTGAGTAGTACCGGCCGTGTTGTCGGCTCAATCGCGAGCTGGCAGTCGTAGGGGCGATGGTGCGGCTTGGCTGGATGGAGTAGGGTGGCGGTGGCTGGGTTGGGGCGATGGTCGGGCGATGAGCAGGATGGACGACGCGACGGCGGTGCAAGACGGATGGCGTGGCGGCGGTCGGGCGCGGCGAGCGGCACGGGTCAGATGAGCTCGAGCGGCACGGGACGGTCAGGCTGGGCGAAGAAGAAGCAGAATAGTAGAAGTCGCGGCCAAGAGGGAGCAGAAGGAAGAAGAAGAAAAGAAAGAAAAGAGGAAAAGAAGGAGAGAGAGAGGAAACAGGGGGGACGTGCGCGGAAGGGACGTTGCATGGGAGAGAGAGAGAGAGAGAGAGAGAGAGAGAGAGAGGACAGGTGCAGGGGAGACATGTGCGCAGTGTGGGCGTGGCAGAGGAGAAAGGAGAGAGAGAGAGGACAAAAGTCAATTTTTGTCATCGAGTGCGATCCAACGGTCACGATTCGAATCCGAAAACGATCTAACAGTCCACGAAAAATCCTAATTATAAATTAGGAAAAAAGGGCCAAAAGATAATCAAATAAAACACATTACGAATGAGGTCTATTAGTCCAAATCCGCACCCGGTCAAAAATTCACTTTTCACATATCCCGGACAATATCAAGGCTATCCACAATAATATCGACACCATCCAATTAAATTCATTCCGGAACTCCGAGAAATTTGACACCTAAGTTCATGCTCTAAATAATGGCCAAATTCGATCGAGTGCGATTCTAGTCAAATCTCTAATTTAAAAATAATAACTCAAGAGTGATCAGTTCCGGCTAAGATTTTATTATAAGCGCACTGACGAAATACACGTTTTATAAATCCAAAAAATGGGCCGAAATTCAGAATGTCACACCTCCCAAACATTTAAAGAAAACTATATCCTGATTGGATGGATACTATACCATATCCAAGGGGGTTTAAAATGCAAGAATTTATATTATTCACTGGAGAGGAAGATCAGTCCACTTTTGAACATGTTAATCATTTTCTAGCTAAATGTGGCGATGCGGCTCATGCTAATTATTGAAAGTTGAGGTTATTTCCCTTATCCTTGTCAAAAACCGTAGTTACTTGGTATACTGCTTTACCTGCAAATTCGGTTACATCATGGGAACAGATGAAAAGGCTATTTCATTGCGAATTTCAAATGGTTGTGCCGGATTTGTCGGTAGCTGATCTCTCGACCATGAGACAATTAGCTAATGAATCTGTCGATCAGTTCATTTCCAAGTTTAAAAGAGCAAGGAATAAGTGTTTAGTCCCTTTACCTGAAAAGACTTTTGCGGACCTTGCTTTTAATGGACTGAAGTTTGAAATTCGAGAAAGAATGATTGGACAACCTTATTCAGATATGTTCTAGTTGTCAACTATAGCTACTAAGCACGGAAGTCTCCTTCAGGAAAAAGACAAAAGGTATGGTCGACGGGGTGAAGTTCGTTGGGTTGACACTGTCGAGAGCGAGGATGAAACTGAATCAGCAGATATAGCAGATGTGGCTCTTGCTAAAATGACGATTGATAAGCCATACGTCTGCCAAGCTCTAAAGCCAGCAAGAGTTAAAGAAAAATCCAACCTTATGACTAAGGCTAAGGAACCCATTTTTTATTCTTTCGATATTAATAAGACAGATGAAATATTTGACTTATTATTAGTTGATGGACTGATCAGACTGACGGAGGGTTAGGTTTTACCCATTAAAGAAGAATTAGCGGGAAAGAAGTATTGTAAATGGTATCATTCATGGAGCCATGCCACCAATGACTGTCTTGTATTTAAGAAAAACGTCCAGGAAGCTATTAAGTAAGGGAAGATAAAATTCTCTAAGGACAAAGGTAAGTCCCCGAGAAAAGTTGATGTCGATCATTTTCCTGTAATGACAGGAATGGTGTCATTAAGGACAAAGATAGGGGGGCATCAGCCGTATTGTTTTTGCGAAAAGTATAAACGATTGTTGGAACGAGAGAAACATTATTCCAACAGTTGAAGATGTCCGCCCGGTGAAGTTGTTGATGAATTCCGCGACTTGGTCCTCACTGATTAATATGATGAACAAACTCCTCCTAAGAGTGTTAATCATCATAGAGGCCGTCAAAGCCGTAATAAGGCTATTAAATCATTCAAGCAAAGGTACGAAGAAGGTGATCCGACTATTGATACTTTGGGAGAGCCTAGTGGTAAATTTGATTATTATATTAGTTATGATCCATCACTTTCATACAATGGGAAGATTGAGCCAAGTGGATGGGGTTCTAACTTCTCTATCTGAGGGCATCTTTACATAGACCCTCATCCACCACTTGACAAACTCTGAAAGTGCCAAGAGACCCACTTGTAGGTCAGTGGTATGAGGCCCGCATAACTCAGAATCGCAGTTCAAATATGATGCGGACTCAAAAAAGGAGAATGCTGAGGAAAAGAAAAGAGTATCAGCTCCAACAACAAGTAAGTCAAGTTCACATCATGCAAGTTAAACCAACCTTGATCGCCGAACAAGAGGTCAAGCCAAAGTACCCTAAGCATAGGAACTTAGTTTGAATTCGAGAAACCTCCACCCAAGGGTTTAAACCATTTAAGAGCTCTGAATATCAACGCAAAAGTTAATGGCCGACCTGTGTCTCGAGTGTTAGTGGACGGAGGATCTACACTGAATCTCATCCCATATCATTTCTATAAGAAACTGGGAAGGTGCGACGAGGAGATTATTCCATCAAACATCCAATTGTCTGACTTTACTAGAGAAGTCTTCGAAGTTAAAGGAATTTTCATTGCTAATTTAACCGCTGGCACCAAAACTTTTAGGACATCCTTTTGTGTGGTTGATGCATATGGGTCTTACAATTTACTATTGGGCCTAGATTGGATCTATAGTAATCAATGCGTACCATCAACTCTCTATCAGATGCTAACATTTTGGAATGAGGATAAGGTAGAATACGTCAAAGCAAACACCAAGTCACATACCACCTACGAACATACATCTCTAACTCACCAAATAGCACTAGAAGACAGTATATCCATCAGTAAGCCACCTCTCGTTGACCCCAATAGTATAGCGTTTTGCCGTTTCGACAAAAAGATCGTTGAGTGGGTCCCGAAAAGTCAACTGGCAGCACAATTAAGTAAGGTTGTCCATGGAGAACCTTATATTATCAAAAGACCTCATTGAGAGGTACTCGGCCTATTGGGCCGAGCTCGCAGAACAATCCATAGAAACTATCGATGGAATCCTTGAATTTGAAGAGTCACCCATAAAAGAGATTGAAAAATCAATTGAAGCTCAAAACCCGTTACAAGAGGTCAACCTTGGGCTAGGCAATGAACATCGACCTATTTACGTAAGTTCATTGATCGATAATGACTTCAAAGCTCAGTTGGTAAGACTCCTAAAGAAGTATAGGGATTGTTTTGCCTAGGACTATAAAGAAATACCAGGATTAAGCATAGATGTCGTCAAACACCGACTACCCATAAAAAAGAAGTTTAGACCTCATAAACAGCCGCCCAGACGATTTGCCCCGGAGGTTATCCTTAAAGTAAAAGAAGAAGTCGAGCGATTACTAGCAGCAGGATTTATTAGAACGGCATGGTACGTCGAGTGGTTGTCTAACATAGTCTCGATAAAGAAAAAGAATGGAAGGTTACGTGTCTGCATTGATTTCCGAGACTTAAACGCAGCCACACCTAAGGATGAGTACCAGATGCCAATGGCAGATATGTTAGTTGACTCGGCTTCTAGAAATGAAATTATGTCATTAATGGATGGTCATTCAGGCTATAATCAAATATTCATCGCTAAAGAGGATGTCCATAAAACTGCATTTAGGTATCCTGGGGCCATTGGCACTTTTGAATGGCTCGTCATGCCATTTGGATTAAAGAATGCAGGGGCAACTTACCAAAGGGTCATGAACTTTGTTTTTCATGACATGATTGGAGAATTTATAGAAGTCTACATCGATGACATTAATGTTAAATTAGACTAGGTATGTCATTTAAATTATTTAGAACAAGCTTTTATTAGGATGCAGAAATTTGACCTGAAAATGAATCCATTGAAATGTGCTTTTGAAGTAAGGGCTGATAACTTCTTAGGGTTCCTGGTTAATCAAAGAGAAATTGAAATCGATAAGAATAAAGCTAAGACCATTTTAGAATTGCCGCCCCCACAACCAAAAACCAACTTCATATGATTTTAGGAAAGATAAATTTTTTGCGTCGATTCATCGCTAACCTGTCAGGAAAAATTGAGGTGTTTTCCCCATTGTTGAAGTTGAAATGTCAAGAAGAGTTCGTATGGGAAGACAAACGTCAACATGCTTTTGACTAAGTCAAGCGGTACTTGGTTAATCCACCAGTATTGATGCCGCCAAGAGCGGGTCAACCATTGAAATTATACCTGTCCACTACCAATACTACCATCGGATGTATGCTGGCACAAGAGAATAGTGAAGGCAAAGAGCAAGCGGTGTATTATTTGAGTTGGAAGTTGAATGATCCTCAAATAAGATACACTGCAATTGAAAAGCTATACTTGGCATTATTTTATGCATGTACAAAATTACGTCATTATATGCTGCCGACTACGGTACATGTGATATGTAAAACAGACATGATTAAATACATGTTGGCTTGATCTATTGTTAAAGGCCGAATTGCCAAGTGGGTGTTTGCTTTGACCGAAATAAATTTGGTCTATATACCAATTAAAGCAATAAAAGGACAAGCCATAGCAGATTTCATTACGGAATATCCTAGAGCACGAGATGAAAGTTACGAGGGATACGTTCACGTGGTCCCATGGTAGCTTTACTTTGATGGATCCAGTATCCTTTGGTCTACCGGGGCTAGGATCATGATAATATCCCCTCATGGATAGAAAACGAAACTTATATTCAAAATGAATTTTGAATGTTCCAATAATCAGGCCGAATATAAGGCCTTAATTGTTGGCTTAAACATCTTGGCCAACATGAAAATACGTTTCGTTAAAGTTATAGAGGATTCTCAATTAGTGATAAAGTAATTATTTGGGGAGTACTAATGTCTTAATGAGAATATTATATCTTATTATTCACTGAACAAAGAGCTCCTAGATCACTTTGACGACTTTGAGTTGATCTATATTAAAAGAGAGCATAACGCGGAGGCCAATGATTTAGCACAAATGGCTTTCGGTTATAAAATATCAAAAGAGCTTATTGACCATATGATTACCCAGACCAAGGTTCTACCATTGATGAACAATAGAGTTATGTTTACACAATCGATATAAACTCTTGTCGACAACACGATTGTTGACGAAGTAGCAACCAAAGATTGGAGAATTCCATTTATAGAATATCTCAATAACCTAGTCTGTACTGATAAAAATGTCAAAAGAAAAGCCTTTAATTATTTGATGATTGAAGATGAGTTATATCATAAGACTGTGGATGGGCTATTGCTCAAATGTTTAAGACGACAAGAATCTGTGATAGCAATGGTCAAGGTTCATGAAGGTATATGTGGAGCCCATTAATCAGGGATACAAATGAAGTGGTTACTCCGTCGACATGGTTACTTTTGGCCAATTATTACTCAGACTACATTAGTTATGCTAAGGGATGTGAAACTTGTCAAAAGTATGGTCCCATTCAACATGTTTCTGCAGCCGTAATGAAATATATCATCAAACCTTGGCCATTTAGGGGCTGGGCGATGGATATAATAGGAAAAATCTACCCCCCTTCGTCAAAGAAACATAGATTTATTTTGGTTACCACCGACTATTTTACCAAGTGGATTGAAGCGGCCTCGTATAAGAGTATAACACAAAAGACAGTAAAAGAGTTTATCGAGGAGCATATTATCCATCGATTTGCCATTCCAGAATCTATAACTACGGATCAAGGCACGGTTTTTACTGGACAAGAGGTGATTAGTTTTGCCAAGGTTAAGAGGCATCAAAATGACTTACTCAACTTCTTATTATGCCCAAGTCAATGGCCAGGCTGAAGCTTCTAACAAAGCCATCATCGCACTAATTAAATGACACCTGGAGGATAATCCCAGAGAGTGGGATGTATTGTTATCAACTATATTATGGGCTTATAGAACGTCTAAAAAGACTGCTACATGAACTAACTCATATATGCTAACTTATGGACAAAAGGCAGTTCTCCCTGTTGAAGTTACGATTCAATCCCTATGAGTCAGACTCCAAAATAACTTGGCCAAGGAGGAATATGATGAGTTAATGTATGCCAATGTCAATAAATTGGGAGAAAACAGAGCGATTGCCTTGGAAAAGCTAATCCTCCATAAAAATAGAGTTGCCAAAGCATATAATAACATGTAAAGCATAAACAGTTTGAAATTGGTGACCTAGTTTGGAAGACCATTTTGCCAACGAGTTTGGACAGTGAAAAGTTTGGTAAATGGTCACCAACTTGGGAAGGACCATTCATGGTAGCCGAAGCATTTGTCGGAAATGCTTATTGATTAATGGATATCGACGGAAAGGAATTTTCCCGTACTGTCAATGGCAAATATTTGAAGAAGTATTATCCTACTATGTGGGAGATGCGAGACATGGAGGAAGAAGAGATTGAAAATTCCGAGTAAGTCCAGTTTCATTCACAAACAAAAGACAGATTATGGAAAAAAAAATCTTTTTGGTTTTTTTATTTTCCTCCGTCTCTCTTTCTTCTTCCCTTTCTTTCTTTCTCCTTCTTCTCCTTTCTTCCTTCCTTCCTTCCAAACCCAAACCTGCCAGCCATTTTCACTCTTCCATGTTGAGACCGACTTGTTCTCTAAAACGGGCCATAAAGTGCTGCATCCGCTTCTCCAGGCATTGATTCGCCACTTCAGCCTACTCCTTGGCCTCCTTGAGTTTGGGGAGCATCTCCTCCAGGTTCGACAGCCATTTATTAAGCCCTCAGATAAGCTCAAGGTGAGACTCCACCAGTTCATCTGACTTCTTGGCCATTATGCCCAAGGATGTGGAAGCGAAGTTGACAAAAACTTCACAATGGGAATCCATCGAGAGTTCAATTTCGACTTCATCCTTTTCGGGGCAAGGAACTCCTCGCCTCAGTCTTTTCTCCGCCCTCCGGATCCACTCAACAATCGGCTCCCGATACTTATCAAGATGCTCTCGGGAGGAGTGGAGTTGGCCCTGCACATTAGAGAGTGTGTTGTACACTACATCAGCATGCTCGATCTCCTCCTCGAGACTCTCGAACAAGCATTTCGTAACGAGGTATGTAAAGATGGCCCTCCCATTGACTTGAAACTAAGACACTCCGTGCTCGAAAACGGTCACAAATTCCTCGTAGTCAGCAATGAAAGGGTGATCGGAAGGCAGGTCATCAAGCCTCCCTTTACGAATCAGCTTCTCAACCTTGGCCACCGCCTGGGGCTTGATGACCAGGACGGCGTAGGTCAGGCTCAAGTAGGAGATAATCTCCTTCCATAAGGCCTTGAACTGGCGAACACTCAAGGTTGGTGACAAGGCACTAGATTCCATCGTCGATCGGCAAAGTAAAAGAAAGGAAATTTCTCTAAGGAATGGGGAGTTATAATTCAAAGTTGCTGAGGTCTAAGTCTTGACCCATTATTTATAATCCACGACTTGAGTCCCAAATCTTCACGAATCGGTACGAGAAGATCAACTGATGTGACGAATTTCTCGGTTCGCACGTTCGCATCCATTTGATCAGCCCAAGATACACGGATTGGAATGATTGCGAGTAATGGGCATTTATTCCTTGAAATTCACGAAGCAAGATTCAAGGAAAAACGTGCCGATGACTACTCTTAGCCATCCGATGATCTACACGTGTACCAATGGGATTCAACTACTACTTAGGCGTACGCCCCTACAACGGCAGAAGTGAATTACACCGATATAAATCGATTATGTATTGTACTGATTCATTAAATGCAAGTGCAAGAGGCCGTGCGCAGACGTCTTTTCGAGAACATAAAGAAAGGGTAGTTTGGTCAATAATACCATACAGGTCATCAAAGCAGGCGCAGACTATGATTATTCAGGTAATATTCAAGGAAAAGGAAAAGCCGAGCAGTAGAGATATTTACAGCAGTGCTATTCTCGGCATTAATGACATGGAAAAGAAAGGAAAAGATGGTGCTAGCTGTAAATTAAATAAAATGTTGCTCAAGACCCAAGATGAAGCCGTGAAGTTAGACTTCTAGATCACAGTTTAATTCCGGAATTTCGTCCTTTCTGGCTTGGCTGTCTTCCACCTCAGTGCTCAGTTGCTTCACGGTCGCTTCGAGGTCCAATATGATCTTACTTTAATCAAAGAATGTCGACATAGAAATGCTTTCGTCGATGCGGAACGCCTCAAAGACCTTACGGGCTCCATCCAGCTCTTCTTCTATGTGGCTCAAGGTCTTCTCTTTGTCCTCGATATCATTAATATATTCAAGCCCTACCTTGAAAACCTTCATAGTTACATCGAATGAATCAGAGAATTCATGAAGAGCAAAGTCTACAGTTCGACAAGGTCAAGGATAAGGTAAATTGGTCAGATAGTCAAGCAAGGACCTGACTTTGCTTTCAATCTCTGGGACGTCACAAATAATGTCGTACCCTTCCTTTAAGAGCTCACAAAGTTGAGCTCCCTTCGAGCGAATTTCATCATGATTAACAGAAGGAAAAAAGTTACCTACCAAAGGATGTTTACCCCCAATGACTCGAATGTTGTTAACCTGAGGAATTTTAAGGGAAGGATGATCCATGGTAGAGCTCACTCCGTCCATTGATTCACTTAAAAATTCATCCACATCGGAGAAAGATAATGATGGCGTGCTTGGAGATAAGGGCATATCGGACATAGGGAACCTCTTAAAAGGATGTAACAATCCCATTGGGAGAAGGGTTATCCTCGACAAGGCTGAATCCAGGTCTTCAGGAAAAATCAAGACCTTATATTCATCCCACCATTAATTAAATGACATTGAACCATACGGAGTGTTGAAATTATCAACAAGCTTGAACCATCCCAGGATATATTTGGCAACCTCATTGTAGCATGACAGAGCATCATTCCTTGGAGATAAAGGATAAAGAAAGTTCACCGATTAGATAATTGGCATGGGAATACCTTGCACCAATCCAAATTGACGGGCACAGTAATGACGATTGTATGCCTCGAAGCCAATAGAAAACCTTCCTCCAAAAGTGAATTCTAGTGGAAGATCGGTGGGAATAAGGTTGCTTGCTCAAAAGATTAAGGTGTCATGTTGAACAGTCGATGGGTCACACACGAAGTTTACATCAAACCTATGAAATATGAAGTCCTTTAGGGTAAGCAGAATACCTAGGAAGTACTCCAAGACTAGAAGCCCTCCGATTGGTCGGAGGAAAATGCTACAAAATTTTCAGGGACCAAAAGCAGTCTCTATAGGCTGTTTATGTGCATCATACTAGTCGACGGGCGTAGAACCGTAAAACGTGAACAAATAAGGGAAATATGATTGAACCCAACCATGCAATATCCACAACAGACCGATGAAAAGGTCAGGATGTGCACTAAACAACGAAGATTGTGTATCGGTAAGGCCTTTATACAAAGCAGACAAGGTCATTAGACCTAACCACACATCAACACCCTGAGTAAAGGCATATGCGATGTCTACAAGCCCGCATGATATGGAAGTAGTACAAAAGTTATATCGACAGAGCCAATAAAGCAGGAATGCAACATGTTCTTGAGGAGTTATCGGTCCGTCTAGCTTGCTAAACTCTTTGACGAAGTCATGAAATGAGAGATCAATGAAAGAGGTACTATAAAAATCTAGACATGACCACGACTTTTGGTTATAAAATTCCACAAAAGGTGATAAGCCAGTTAGTGACCATATATCGAGCAAAGTGACGGTTACCAGACCAGGGGGCAGAAAAAAGCAATTCGTCGATGCTAACCAGAGATAGCAAGAGCTCTGATAAGCTCGTATTCCACGGGATCTATAGAAAGGCAGCTTAGTGACAAAGCCTTTCCTATATTTGCTGCCTTCCAGATACTCGACATCTCTTGTTTCATCCTTTAGTACCACCAAGGGAATTGTTCGTCATAGCATGGATACGAGTTGAAACGAGAATTTGGTGACGCTCAAGTGGAGTGAAGATGGATGGTGGAGGTGTTGATTTGAGATACGGGCCTAGGATCACATGACGAGCTTTCGCATCATAATCCATAAAGGATAGGGAGAGGTGTCCTTGTCGTTCAAAACTTCGGAGGTTCTCTAAACAATTCAGGCTTAAATGACACATAGTAGTTAATAGATGTACTGGTTTCGGATTTTACCCTCCATTTGCCATGGGTGTACCCGTTTGTGATTTTTGTGGTATTAATCCAGTTTGACGGAAACCAACGGAGGGTAAATTTATCACAAATCTACTAGTTTGGGGTTTTTGGGGGTCAAAAAATTAGTTTGGGGTAAATTTGTCACTGGTATACTAGTTTGGGGTTTTTCGTTGTATGAAACTTTTTTTATTAGGCTAACCAACAAAACTAACTTCATATGTGTAATCTCTTTCATTAGTTTCATAATATAAAGGGTTAATGCCACGAAAAACCCCAAACTGATACACTTATGATAATTTTACCCCGAACTAATTTTTTGATCACCAAAAATCCCAAACTGGTACACCTGTGATAAATTTACCCCGAATTATTTTTTGATCACCAAAAACCCCACACTTGTACACTTGTGACAATTTTACCCTAAACTAATTTTTGACCATCAAAAATTTCAAACCGGTACACTTGTGATAATTTTACCCCAAACTAAATTTTTTAACCTCTAAAAACCCAAAACTTGTACATCTGTGATAAATTTACTCTCCATTAGTGTCCATTAATTAGATTAATATCACGAAAAATCACAAATTGATAAACTTGTGACAAACAGAGGGGTAAAACCCCAAATTGGTTCATCCGTCAACTACCACATGCTATCAAACTTAGCAATTTGACAGTAAAATTTAACGAAAATTAATAGAGGATAAATTTATCATAGGTGTACCAGTTTATGATTTTTTATGGTTAAAAAATTAGTTCGAGATAAAATTGTCACAGGTGTACCAATTTGAAATTTTTTATGGTAAAAAAAATAGTTTTGGGTAAATTTGTCACATGTGTATCAGTTTGGGGTTTTTCATGGTATCAACCATAATATAAATGCCCCATTGCGTCCAACAAGAGATCATCTTATTGTGACATTCCGAATTTCGACCCACTTTCGGGATTTATGAAATGATATTATCATCAATGCACTTTCTGTTATATCTCACTCGGAATTGGCCATTTTTTAGAATACTAACCGTTAGGGAACGGTTAGTTAGGATTTCGGTACGCATGACCCAAGAACTCGAACATGGATTGACATTTCGACCATAAGGATTGACGAGGGGATATTTTGGGCCATTATAGGCTGTTCCAAGAATGATTATGGAACAATTTAACAATGTTATACAATTGAGTCATGGGTGATTTCATTTAATTGTTGTATGCATTCCAAATGTTCCAAAATAAATTTCTAACGATCGTATCATTCGAAACTAGTGATTGACCATTGTAATTACATGACAACCGAAGTCACCATGGCTCGAGTAAACTTAAACGTAGATTGATATCAAATCAACCACGGGTCGACACGCATAAACCCTAAAAGCCGCTCGTTAGTTTGAGATACACAAAAGTGGCGTTTGATCGATTTTGGCCACGAATTGGAATCCGAACTTGGGTATCGAACTTTCAAGGATATCAAAATTATTATATTGGACGACGCCGTGTTCAGCTCGCTTTATTATCGGTTTGCTCAGAAATTCACGAAAAAGGGAAATTTGGCTCGGAAATTGGAAAAGATGATTTTGCCCTTGTGTGTTCTAGAGTATATTTGTTGAGTGGAAGGACATAATGGTATTCCTACCCTAGTGGCCGAAAATTCTCAGCCGAGACTCACTCACCACCGCCATCCACCACCCTTGCACCTCACGCCACCACCCCTGGACCGCCGTGGACCACCGTGAGCCGCCCCCAAGCTGCCGTTCACGGTCGGATCAGTCGCTATTCACCGAATTGCCGTTTGGCTGCCGTCGTTCGTAAAAAATTCCAGATCTGGCCGTGACTTGCTGCTGCTGTTTGGGCTTGGTTTCTAGCTTAGATTAGTGGTAAGTAACTCCCTAAACATTGATTAGATTAGTAGGTTACCAATGGATAGTGTTTAGAGGTTATTAGGGTAATTTAGGGGTTATGGTAGAAGCTGAATTGAGGATTGATTGGTGGCTGGATTTGATGATTGTATGGCTGATTTGAATTTTAAGATAGGTAGATTATGTGACTTGAGCTTGAGCATATGTTTAATGTTGCTAATTATGCTTAATTTGGCTAATTATGATTGTTTAGTGGTTGTTTTAATTAAATTTGTGGGTTAGTCTTGTGGCTGCAATAATCATGTCGTAGTGGCTAAATTGGATGATTTGGACATTGATCATATGGCCCCCATTGATTCTAGATTGGTTAAGGTTAATTTTAGGGCTTAATTATCATGATTATATGCTAAATTTGATTGTACGGTTTAGATTAAATTAGGATGTGATAAAATTTAATCATATAGCTTATTAGAGATTTGAAGTTGATCGTGTGGCTTTGATTGACAATCGCATGGCTAATTAGTCAATTATGTGCCGATTAAAGGTTTAATGACGATCGTGTGGTGGATTAGTTATTTAATGCCGATCGCATGGTTAAATTGTTTAATCGTATGGTTAATTTATTTAATCATGGCTGAGTAGTTGACTGTGGCTTGATCGTGTGGTCGGAATGATGATTTCGTGGCCTAGAACGAAGATCGTATGGTTGAAAATGATGTTTCATGGTTGATCTCGCACTTGTTGAATAATCGTAGGATTTAAAAAGAGGATCATGTGGTTAATTATGGCTATTGTTGGCTTGGTATGGCATATCGTGATCGTATATTGATGTTTGATACGAAAATGAGTGCGATTCATGGCATATTTATTCGTAGTAAATTGTACGTCATAAACACTTGCATTGGCTAATTAAGAAAGATTAAAATTGGCAATGCGTGGTTGTTTACGTGTGTGGCCATGATGAGTTCCGTCTAAGACGAGTTCTAGACGATGCCCAGTGGAAGTTCGGATGCTGTCTTGTACCCGACTTGTCAGGGGGGAGGGGTTCAATCCCAAACATTGCCGATTGTGGTGGAGGCCGAATCGATGCTCCTAAATGGAATGCCGTCCAGTACCCAACTTGTCGGGGGGTTCAATCGCAGATGTTGCCACACCCAAAGTCATGGGGTGATACCTGGCTATGCCGGAAAACCGGCGGGAGTTCGGTGTGACCTATGGTGGGTCGTTAATAATCTGGACAACTTCGAGTGTTATGTGCATATGGCATGCTTTGCGCTTGATTATGGGATAAAATCGTAAGGCACGATATGGGACGGGCCGAAATGATTTCATCTTATAATCGAGACTCATGTGAATGATTGAGTATGTTTGGATTATTATTATTGCTGTTATGCATATTGATAGCTTGTCATGGTTGTGATGCAATTCGAGACTTTGCATAGTATGTGGTACCATTGTTCGTTAGATAGAAACTTACCATATTGGTTAGAATTGCATGATTAGGGTGCCGGAGGTACGTATTGCCCTAGTCGAGGCTTAGGTAGTTTGCTTATTGAGATTTTATCTCATTCCTTGTTGTTAAACATTTTTTAACCCTCGACCTTGACTATGACCGAGCCTTCGCTACGTTTCGGGGTACCAACGGAGACGGAGCATTAGATGACTGAGTACCCAGTTGGTGAGGATAGGGAGTATCGGAAATATGAGAGCACGGTTTGGGTCGATGATGGAGACGGTTTGTTGAATGGAGTGTTCGTTTGACTTCCGTGTATATTCTCTTATTTCGATGGTTACGGGTCGGCGATGAATCCTGGGAGTCGCATTCTTAACGACCGCGGCAAGATGTTACGTGTTCGTAGGGTACGGGGCGTGACACTTATGATGCATCATGTAATCATTTTGTCTAAAGAAGGTTGTTGCTTTTAATTTATGGTCTCATATTTTTTTTAATAACAAAAAATGTATAGAAGATTAGAAATTTTATTTATGATGGCTTATAAATACACAATTGATCGCCTATTTTCAAATCAAATAATAAGATCGAGTCTATATTTCAAAGTCGAGAATTGAACTTGAATCTAATTATCTAACCAATCTTGACCTTGCGGGTGTTTTTCTAGAATATTTTGTAGGTTTTTAAGTTTATGTTTTTGATCGGAATTGTAGGTTTTAAAGTTAAACATAACTTATTTGTGCTTATTTTGAGCTTTTATCATTTTAATCCAAATTACAGGATGGGGTTGAAAATCTAATTATACATCAAATTATTTTAGATAAAAGTTTTAAACATATTTCAAAATTTTGATCCGCTTGCTATGAGATTGAATTTATAATCGATATTGATATTTTCTTTATGGTAGAAGTAGAACAACGAGAAGTTACTTTATTTTCCTTTTTTTGCTTATCTTTCGTTTCTATTTGATCTAAATATAAATATGTTTAATGTTTAATCATATTTCTAACAAATTAACCTTTTCGACATTATGATAAGTTTTTTTTCCATTTTTTATCAAGATCAACTATATAATTAGACCCACCCATCGGAGGCCGCGTTAGTTTGCGCTCAGTTCCTTTCACGAGAGGTCCTGGGTTCAAACTCGCCCATTGGTGATTTAAGTGGGGGGTCGTGACAGTGGGATACTGCGTTAGCCCCCCTCGAAGACTAGTTGGGCATCACCGCTGGTTTGAGCCTTAGCTCGCCGGCCGCACAGACACCTTGGTTATAAAAAAAAACCTATATAATTAGATTAAAATTAAAATTTCAACTTTGAAACATAGTTTCGCTCAAACTATTTGATAAAAACTATGCAACTAAATGTATGAGCCGTCATAAACAGAAATTTATAATCTTCTATATAGTTTTTGTGATTAAAAATATGAGATCATTTATTAAAACTAACAACCTTCTCTAGGCAAAGCATGATGCATGATAAGATGAAGTTTTGTTGGGTGTTACGGGTTATTTATATTGTGAAATTGATAAGGGAGATGATGAATTAAAGTCAGTTTTTTTTGTTAGCTAGGCAAAAAAATAAAGACAATATATTGAAGAGAGAGAGAGAAGGGTATTTCAGTCAGTTAATAAAAAAAATGAGTGTCTTAGTCAAATGGGGTGCAAATAGCGCTGGCGAACTTTTAATGCCTTCTTTTTTTGTTAAATAATTTTACTTCTTCTGTCAGGTTGGCAGCGTACGTGTTTCTATATAATTAACAAAAAAGTTCTTTTATGTTGTTATTTTATTTTACTAGGAACTCAGTTCCACGGAATTTATAATTCACGCACCCCACTCCACGCTCAGCATGTCCCGTCATCTCTTCCATCATCCGATTGCTACGTTAACTTTCTAAATAAAATTGATAAAAAAGCAACATATTAAATTGGTTTTAAATAAGAATTAATGTCATGAAAAACCCTAAAATAGTCAATTTGTGATAAATTTATCCTCCGTTAACTTTAATTGTCAAATTGCTGAGTTGGATGACACTAGCAGTTGACGGTTGCACCCATTTGGAGTTTTACACTCCCTTTGTTACAGGCGTACCAATTTGTGATTTTTCGTGATATTAATCCAATTTAACGGAAACTAGCATAGGGTATATTTGTCACAAATGTATCAGTTTAGGATTTTTTATGATCAAAAAATTAATTTTGGATAAATTTGTCATAAGCATATCAGTTTGAGATTTTTTGTGGTATTAACCATTATCAAACCCTAAACATTACTAGTTTGTCTTGCTTTTAATGGTTAAAAACCCGTCGGTATTTTTTATACAAATTTATATATACTCGAGATTTACTCTATATAGTAAATTAAACCATCCTAATAATTATTTCGTGATATATATAATCACACTATGAAGTATTTACATAGCACAACTAATACCGCATATGTCGTCAATTTCCAGTTGCAACCTATGTGTTAGCATCAAATATTTGTTTGTGCCAATAAGCAAAAGTTTGTATTAACTTGCGTCAACTATGCCTATAGTACGAATCAGGGAAATCTAAGACAAAATCTATGGCGGGTATGCTATCCCATAACACAACTCTCCTGGCCTCTAAATAGGGTTTGTGACATCCTAAAATTTATCCATTTGACATTTATGAAATGCTTGGTTTTATGAACGTACTCGCAGTTAGTTCTCGCCCGGAACTGATCATTCCTAGGATACTAACCATAAGGGAAAGGCTAATTAGGAATTTAAATTCGCACGACTAAAGAAAATTCGATCGTGAATTGACTTTCGACCATGAAATTGTTGAGGTGACATTTTGAGCCGTTGTTGGCCGATCCAAGGATTGCCAGGGGTCAGTTCGCCACTGTCATAGTAGTGGATCGCAAGTGATTCCACTGGACCACAAAATGAATTGAAGAATGATCCTGAACCTATACCAAACGATCGTACCCCTCGGATCTAGCGGTCGATCCTCACGATTTAAATGACAACCGAAGTCTTCACGAACCGAATGAACTTGCACGTGACTCGATTTATTATCAGTCACGGGTCAAATATGCGAATTTCCCCAAAAAGCCGCCCGTTAGTTTAAGGAACGCTCGAGTTACGTTTAATAAAATTTAATTATTTATTTGAGCTCAAACTGGACATCGAAAAATTAGGAAGTCACGACGGGACGTTAGGACGACGTTGTGGTTGGAACGTGCAGCTTTGGATTTTCCCGAATCCTTCAGAAAAATTCAATTTTGGCGAGAAATGACGAAAGTGACCGTTTTACCCTTAGGAATTTGTTAAGGGCAAGTTTTAAGAGGGAAGGGCATTTTGGTCATTTTGCCCTAACTTTTGAGTTGCACAATTTTTCCCTTGTAATTTTATGAAATTTCCAAATTGTCCTTGGATATTTTGGGAAAGATTCGATCTGGGCCATTGATTTCAAGATAAGATCGAATTTGAGCCGTCGATTGGAATTTGAGTAAAGGGCATGATGGTAATTTGGCAAGTCAATTATTGGGTTGACTATTTAACCCCCTAAATCCTTTCTCTCCCCTCACTCTCTCTCTCTCATCTCTCAGCCCCATCTCTCTCTCCCTCCCGATCACCCTCCTCCCTCTTGGCTGTACGCCGTCTCCGCCGGCCACCGCCCGTCCGCCACCCCCGCCGATCACAGCCGTACCACATCGCCACCACCCCACGCTGCCGTCTCTCTCTCCCTCTCTCTCTCTCTTGTGGCCGTGGGCACGGCCAAGGAAGCCATCGTCACCGCCGCCGCACGCCGTCCGTGCCATCGCCGAGCCGCGCCGCCACTCGCTGCCGTCCCCGCCGATCGCCGCCGTTTTCCGCTCTAGCCGAGTTAGTCTAAAGTTTGGTAAGTCGTGCCCTAAACTCTATTTAGGATGTCGGGTATCGACGAACAAAATTTGGTGTGAAATCGGGTTTATTTAGTTGCGGATCAGTATAGTTTTTGGGGCGGAATCGATTAGCGGGCCTTAGGATTGAAATCGGAAGATTTTGGTGGATTTTTAGAGACCGATCGATGGCTGGAAATTGCTATTTTGAGTGTTGTGATGTGCTGTTTGGTGTGTGGTTAGTGCCATTAGATCCAGCTCGGAATTTCGTAAAAATGTCGTGAAGAGCCGAAACTGATTTGTCGTGGTTTTGATATGGAAAAATGTCAATTTGTACGTTGATTGTGTGTTTGTATTGTGGCTGAGTTGTGGTGGTGAAATTGGGTGCATTAATGTGTACTTGATTGATACCCGAGTGTGCGCATGTGTGAGGTTTGAGACGTGTGATATGCGTGTGATCACTAAAAGACCCTGAAACATGTTTACGTGGGGTACAGATAAAATATATGGTGTGCGAGTACGTGCGAGTGATCACTAGATCCCTGAGGCGGTACCATTACGTGGGGATATTTATCCATCCTGAGGTGGTACCATTACGCGGGACGATGCCTGGTATTATCAAAGGACGGCCAACTTGAGGCGATATTATTACGCGGGTTGTGTTGTAGGTGGTAGGTGTTGAGCTTGAGGCGGTACTACTACGCGGGTAAGATACATGGCCTGAGGCGATATCAATACGCGGGCCGAGTAGTGTCGTGAATATAGCCAACCTGAGGCGGTACCATTACGCGGGTTGTGCATTAGGAGAGCGGGTGTTGAGCCTGAGGCGGTACCATTACGCGAGCAAAATACACGGCCTAAGGCGGTATCATTACGCGGGCCTTAAAGTGTTGTTATAAGTTGGTCGCAGTGTACCTGAGGCGGTACCATTACGCGGGTCACTGGCGAGTGGTGTGGAAAAAGATGTGATGAAATTGGAACGAATGTGTGAAATGAAATTTGAACGTGCATATGATTGGATATGATGTGGTTGTGACTAACGTGCAGGTTGCACGCAGGATAGGCCTAGGTAAGAATAACTGATGTGCCTGCTATGTGATGGTTGGATGTGTGATTGTGTATTGTGATTATCTAGAGGTACGTGATAGCCTAGGTGGGGTTTAGGATGTACTTATTGAGATGTAATCTCATGGTTGTTTCAACTAATATTTTTCAGAACCTCGGCCTGAGCAATGAATCCTCCTCCACCGCCGCCACCTAAGCGTTTTGGAGTATCGATGCATACCGAACACGATGTGGTAGAATTTCCTATAGATAACCATATGACTTGGATTAAGCACACCACTGTAGTCTTTGTAGATGTAGGATTACCCCTATGGGAGGCCCATACATACACCGCGTGGTTCTTCCGAGACGGGATAGATGAATTCAGTCCCGTCTGCGGATTTGATGTCCCCTTTGATAGAGTTTTGGACTGGGACCCGTCTGCTATACCTCCTCCAGATGGCGAGTTGACTAGTATGAAGACTAGTCTGGCGCAGTCTGGATTGCAACAAGCGCCTGAGCCCTCGGAGGGCGAGCATGAACCAGTACCTGATGAGTCGCAGGTGGGGTACGATCCAATGGACGTGGATCTCAAGCTGATTTCAGAGGAAGGACCGGAAGAGGAAGGGCCCGAGGCCGAACCCGAGAATGAACCTATTGAACCTGAGGACGAGTCAGAAGAAGAATCAATGTACATTCCCCCGTATGAGCAGTGGATTGACGCTGAATTTATACTAGAGTACGGGTCTGATGAGGAGTCCGACTCGGAGGAGCCGATTGAGGTCCCAACGAAGTCGGGTGACATAAATCACCCGATTGAGATTGAGGCTGAGCCGGAGTCCTTAGATGAACAGACCGTCCAGCGGAATTCAGGTTCAGAGGACGAAGAATCAGACTCGAAATGGACACCGAGCAAAGGACGTAGGGGCTAGTGTGGGGGTTGAAATTAGACTTTTTGGAGGTGTACCATTTTTTAGGACAGAACATCCAGGTCATCGATCCTTTTGATATCGGTGGTTATAGTACGGTGTACATATGTATATTGGTGGCTTGTAAATTGTGAATATTATGTGAGTTTGAATGAGAAATGAATATGTGCATTCTCCCTATTCTCCCCAGTTTTAAATTGTCCGGGGTATTTATGGTTTCCGCTGATCGTTTAAAATATCTGATATTTATAAGTAAGATCGGCGATACCCTGGGATGTCACATTAATCGACCAGAAAAGTGTGTCGCATGCTCGATAGGGTTCGGGGCGTGACAGGATTTACCTCTTAGCCATCAGATTTCTCATTAAGTTTTGATTCATACTATAGAAATACTATATAGTAGCAGAGCTTTAGTGCAAAGCATAATATCAGGACTAACCATAACATGTGGGCCTTTTTCAAAGAATCATACCATGTAGAAAGGAAGAAGGGGGGAAAATTTTGTAAAAGTCCTGAACCTATTGCACCTTGGTCAATTCAATCTTAAACATTTTAATTTTACTAATTAAGTCCTAAACATTTTTATTTTTGCAAATTGAATTCATTCGGCCAATTTTAGCCAAAAATCGCTGACATGGACACCAATAGTGCCATGTACGACAGCTGACGCTGACATGAATAATTTTTTATAATTTTAAAAAATATATTTTGTCTTTTTTTCTTTTCCCTTTTTCTACCAAGTACATCGAGGGCCGACAACCCTCACTGGGCTTCGAAGAAAAATAAAATAATAAAATAAAATAAATTTCAAAAAAATTTAAAATATTATTAAAATTGTCCACGTGAGCGCCAGCCGTGTCACGTAGGAAGATCAGCATTCTCATCAGTGATTTCCAGTTAAAATTAATCAAATGAACTTAATAAAATGTAAAAAGGTTTAGGACTCAATTGACAAAATTCAAAGTTTTGGGACTGAATTGGACAAAGTGCAACAGGTTTGTGATTTTTTGGACAATTTTCCCGAAAAAAGGGAAAGTTTAAGGATTCATGTTACACAAACAACAAGATTTTATTACTGAAGGCTCAATTCTACCTCCAAACTAATTACAAGCACTACCTTATGTATGCATGTCAAAAAGAAAACAGATAATACAATAATTGTTGGTTACGAGAACCTAGCCAATAATACAAAATTTCCGTCGACAATGGCCTATGACTCATCATAATTAATAGTACAAAAGACAAAGGGGCCAATTATTCACATCTTTTTACATATGGCCAACATCACACGGGACTTTCACCCATTAAGGACAATGAGTCCATTCAGGGTCTTTATCTCAGTTGTCCAAGTCATCTTTCTTTCTTCTAAACGCTCTGTTATCGCATCTATATTGACTAAGAACAGATCTTTGGGAAAATTTCTAATAACTTTTGCTTTTTTGGCAGAGACTGATGAGAACTTGATGGAACATCTATGGAACTCGCGGCTTGTTCTTCTGGCATGACTGGGTGAGCCAATTGCTTAGCTGATGTGATGAAGCGTCTTTGTTAAGACCAAGGCTGAGTGCTCACTGTAAACCATCATGGTCGTAAGGATCTTGAGATAATGATCATTCCCATGGATCTTGTGAGAGTATAGGTGGGTCTTGCGATGATGAAATATATTCAGGATTTGATGGTATACTCCTAAATCAATTCCATAATATGCTCCTAATGCAATATTGACCAGGGGTTGTGTCTTGTTAAAATCCAAAGAATGATCCCAAGAGACATTATCAGCTTCAATTGGCCAAATTTCTGGTGGAATGACTCGATTATCTTGCCATGGGACTATTCAACATATCCTTGAGAGTATCGAGAATTTTATAGTGTCCAATGTCAAGATAATCGAGTCATTCAACCTAAAATTTGATCAACAAAGCTAATAATGTCTCTTGGGATCATTTTTCAGATTATGAGAAGACACAGCCCCTGATTGATACTGCATTAGGAGCATATTATGAGATCGATTTAGGAGTATATGATTCAAATCCCAAGCGCACTTCATCATCACAAGATCAACCTATACTCTCACAAGACCCATGGGGAGGACCATTATCTCAATATCCTTATGACCATGATGGTTTACAGCTAGCACTTAGCATTGGTCTTAACAAAGATGCTCTATCATATCAGTTAAGCAATTGGCCCTAGTCAGTCATGCCAAAAGAATAATCCACCAGTTCCACTAATGTTCCATTAGGTTCTCATCAGCCTCTTCCAAAAAAGCAAAACTTATAAAAAAATCTTCCCAAATCTATCCTTAATCTAGGGGTGAGGAATGGTCCAAGGTTGACCCTTGACCGACCCTGAACCAGCCCAACCCAACCGGTCCTGGTTCAATTCCCAAGGGGATAGGATTGGTCCAACCCGGACCAACCTATATATATATTCCAAAGAATCTAAGGCCCCTCCCTTCTCTTCTTCTGGTGTTGAAAATAGAAACTTTATTGACTATTGAGCATCACCTCTCTTCTTCCCTCGCTTCTCTGTGGCTGTTCGTTAGATCTACCTCTCCTCGCTCACCTCAGGAACTAGCTTGCCTCTCTTGGCCCGCCTCAGCGCCTCACGAACAGCGAACGCAAGTCGCCTCACTTGGCCCTCTTCGATGTCTCACAAACAAAATATGAAGTTGTTTGTTTTGTTTTATTTTGTTTTTAGGTGTTCAGAAATTGAAGTAATCTGTTGAGAATGAACAAGATATGAAATTGTATAATCCATACTTTATGTTATGTATTTTGACCATTTTATTTTTTAATTTTATTTCATGTGTTCATATACTATTAAGTGGAGATTTTTGTTGTTGCCTTATCTTCGATTTTTATTTGATTTGTACTAGAGTCCACAGTGTGGTTACTCAATATTGCATTGCCGATGGATTTGTATTTTCAAAGTGTATCGTTTGTCCTTTCAACGAATAAAAAAATGAAATATAAAAAAAATCGATTGGTCCCGAGTTGACCCTAGAATCAGACCGGATCGGACCCATAGGATCGGTCTAGTCCTCGGTCCCAATCTCAATAGGGTCGATCCTCGATCTCAAAAATTAGAGATCAACACTGTACGAATTGATCCCAAGATTGGGTGTTGGACAGGTCCAATTCGGATCATGCTCACTCCTAGGCTTGATCAACCTTTAAAGATACGATAGCAGATTCGGAAGTAGAAAACTCATCAGAACCTTTAGAAGACAGAAAGATGGAGCCAACTCGGGCAGCACAGATGAAGACCTTGATTGGACTCGTTGCCCTTATTATCCTAATTGGGTAAGAGTCCCATCTCATGTCGGCCATACGTAAAAAGGTGTGAATAATTAGCCCCTTTGTCCTATTAAGCGTGATAAGTCACAGGCCATTGTCGGCCAAAAGTTTGCATTGTTGACTAGGTCCTTGTAACCACCATGAAGAAAATATCGATACCGATTATAAATTCAATCTCATAGCAAGCGGATTTAAATTATAATATATGCTTGAAAATTTTCTCTAAAATAATTTCACGTGAGATTAAAATATGAAAAAGGTATAACTAGATCCCCATCTTGTAATTCGGATTAAAATGAGAAAAGCTCAAAAGAAGCACAAATAAGTCGTGTTTAACTTAAAAACCTACAAACTATTCTAGAAAAACACCCATAAGGTCAAGATCTGCTAGATAATTAGATTCAAGTTTAATTTTCAACTTTGAAATATAGACTCACTCTTATTATTTGAATTAAAAATAGGCAATCAATTGTGTATTTATAAGCCATCATAAATAACATTTCTAATCTGCTATACAGTTTTTGTTATTAAAAATATGAGACCATAAATTAAAAGTAGCAATCTTCTTTAAGCAAATTGATAACATGATGCATGATAAGATGATATCTTGTTGAAAGATACTATATATATAAAGTTAGTTTTGTTGGTTAGTCTGATAAATAAAAAACAATACATTAAAGAGAGAGAATAAGAGTACTTCAATCGGTTAACTAAAGGAGGAGTATTTTAGCCGAAATAGGATGGAAAAGCGGCCTACGTAAGAGTACATATCTGTCGCCCGTCACTGCCCAATCCAGCCATTCAACGCCCTTTTTATATTACAAGTTAACTTCCTCTCCAAATTTAATATTTATGATATGTTCATATAACAAGTAGAGTAAAACCCTTTAGTTAATTAGGTGACCGCGACGACTTTACGTGTATTGGGAGTGGTTTTTTCCTTTAACTTTTGTTCTTAGGATTTGAAATTTCGAAATACATAAAATAAAAGCAAGCAACCACTATAATAGTATGAAATTAAATCACATATCACGTAAACGGTCAAGACAAATACTAAGACTAACCAAAAAAGAAGTTAATGGAAAAAAATTACCCCAACAACAATAGTTGGGTTGAACAATGGCATGGTATGTAATGCATGTCGAACCAACTAGTAACTAGAGCCAAGTCAAGTCTGAGTTAAGTATGATTTACTACCCAAATATGAGTCAACAAGAACAAGAAACAACAATTAGCTAATTCAATTTTTGGAAAGGTTATATAAATATTGAGCTAATTTAGGAGGCCTCTAGTATTGCTGAGTTCTATCTTTTCTGAAAAAAAGATATGGCTGTGCCATTGTCCTTCTTAATGCGAAATGATCCTGCGCTGAAAATTGTTTTAAGCTACTTTCCAAACCGGCGATGGCCTCATTCTTTCGTTCATACGAATAAACTAATGTGTCAAACATATCACTCGTACAAGTTCCGAATTAATTCCAAACTCACCATCATCGTCTTCACGTCTTATATCAAGTCAGGACAAACACAGCACGGGACAATCATGAGCTATTTAACTTTTGTGCCCTACACGTTAATGACATGATATCTCAATCATACGTAGAAATCAACTGATATTATCTAGATTCACTCTATTGTAAATATAAGAAGCAATTAAATAAAATGCACGGAACGAGGGAATAAATCAGATACCGAATTTACGTGATTCGATCGGTGTGACCTGCATTCATAAGGAGAGCAATTTATAATTCTACTATAGATGAAGTGATACAACGGATATTACAACCATACTTGAGTAATTCTAGCACTCTAGGTATTTTCCAACCCCCTAATTACATCCAATATGTCACACCTTGTTTAGTCCTTACAATTCGCTTGCAAATAATCTTTCCATCTCACAGAAGGAATTACACAAATCTTAACACAAGATTAAATTGGCTGAATCAATTGGGCGTAATTGCAAGGAACAAAATAACTCAAGTGAAGAGGGCTCACGGAAACTGTGAGAGTGAGACGGTAGAGCACTCATCAACTTGAGAGACGAGAGGCAATCCGAAGTGGTGGAGAGAGAGCTCGCGTAGGACAAGAGAGCACGAAGCAAATGCGGAGGTGCTCTTGGTCACCTTGTGTTTGTGCAATATATTTACATCCATTTTGAGTGTTTTACGTGAGGTTAAACACACTGGGTTTCAAGTGTAATTATAGGGTTAGGAAATACTTGAGCGCGAGTTATTGTAATTCTGTAATTCTCCCTGTGTTTGATAGTGGATTATTTGTTGGCTCTCTCCGTAAACATAGGTTTCGAAACTCGGATCGAACCACTTTGTTCCACATCCTAATTCCATCACCTCGTTTACGCACAACAGATGCTATAGCCTATAAATACCCATTCCTAAGGTTTGGACACTCCCAGAAAATCCTCTACCGTCCCTCCAGAGTTCTTTAGCTATATTTGGTCAGACACCTAATTAAATTTAGCAAGTAGCACAAAAAGGAAATGTCTCGCCAGATTTCAGCAGTCCCATCTTCTTCTCCCGCTCAAGAAACAAGCCCGGTCGCTGAACGCGGGTCGGCAATTTTTCATCCAAGCATATGGACGGATTACTTTCTCAAATGTGCTTCTGACTCGAACTTGACGGTAGCATTCTTTTTCTTGGATTACTTTCTGAAAACTTTTCAGTTGTCGCGTCTTCTGAAAACTGAGAGCATAAATAATATCTTGGATAATTGAGGATCGTCCCACAGCATATTATTTGATAAGAAGAAAGAAGTTCCAGTTTATTGGAAACTCCATGCACGTGCTGGTCCTTATCAAAATTTATATGCGAAACTTGTGGCATGCACATATGAATTAACAAATGTAGAAAGAACTTCTCTACTGTTAATAAAACTAGTATTTATGGTATAATCTTTTGGTAATTTCAGTTCATATTTATTGTGATCGGGTAATAGGCAACCTAATATGTTTATTGCTTCTTACACAATTTATGTCAATTCCCTCTAATTTTTTGTTGAACTTTCAACTTTATATTGATTGTAGAGTTCTCACGGCATCGTAGAGGATCAAATTGAGAGAATGAAGGAAGAAGTGAGGAAGCTGTTGACAGGTGCTATGGATAAGCTTTCGCAGAAGTTGGACTTGATTGATCAAATCCAACGCTTGGGATTTGCCTACCATTTTGAACTTGAGATAGATGAGCAGCTGGAACAAATTCACAGAAGCTATTTCGAGTTTCACTACAGCGATAACGACGACAATCTACACACCGTCGCTCTTCTCTTTCGATTATTATGACAACAAGGTTACAATGTTTCATGTGGTATGTAATGTTCCAATTTCATTGATCGATGAGTTGGCAAAATTATATTGCAGTAACTAGCTTGATAATCCATTTGATCGATTAGAGTGGACAAATAATATCACCAACATGTTTAGTTTACTCTGATATTGATTTGCTTATTCGTTAACCTATTTCTGTATCAATTCTCATATCCCGAGTTCTTCAAATATTCCTACTTCAAAAGGTGAATTGTCCATCTTACCAAAAAAAAAAAAAAGGTGAATTGTCCTTTCTACTGATTGCTTGGTTTAGTATGTCATTTTTCCATCGTTTCCAATTGATCTATATATTGAACATTATGCTTTCCACAACATCTACGATAGTGGCTTTCCCACATTCCGTTTGGCCATACAGAAATCTTTAACAGGTTCAGGGACACCAAAGGGAATTTCAACAAATCGATCATCGCTGACGTGCGGGGACTACTAAGTCTATTTGAAGCTTGCCATCTGAGTTATCACGGGGATGATATTTTGGACAATGCACTTGCTTTTACTATAACTCACCTTGCATCAATTGATAAAAGACAAGTGAACCCTAATCTCGAAAAACAAGTGAGTCATGCGCTACATCAGCCAATCCAGAAGGGTCTGCCAAGGCTAGAGGCGAGGCGTTACATTGAATTTTACCAAGAGGAGCCTTCGCATAGTGAAGTCCTGCTCTCCTTGGCTAAGCTCGATTTCAACTTATTGCAAGAGCAACACCAGAAGGAACTCGGCAACCTTACAAGGTTAATTTCATGATAGCATGTTCGAAGCCCCTAGATGTTCTAAAAACACCAAATTGCCGTAGATTTGTTAGTGTAATTGGAATCTATCCTAAATCATTTTGTACGTGAGGAGTGTTGATCCCTTTGGATCATCGTCCTAAAGTACTTTCTATAGTTCCATCATTGATGTGTTTGCCTTAAACGGGATTTGTTGATAAACTGTAGGTGGTGGAAGGATATAGATGTAGAGAGGGAGTTCCCATTTGCTAGAGATAGGCTTGGGGAGCTGTATGTCTGGATGTTAGGAGTTTATTTCGAGCCGGAGTACGAGATCGCTAGAGGAATAGTAACCAAAATGTTGGTCATCCTTTCCATTCTCGACGACATCTATGATGTCTATGGCACATTTGAAGAACTAGAACTCTTCACGGAAGCAATTGAAAGGTACAGTTGGCACCTGGAGGCTTTTCTCAGTCCACCGATTCTAAATCTAGGTATTTTAATTTGATCAACTGTTGATTAGGATCAACTTTTGTAGTTTCTAAACTTGAACTCAGGTGGGATGTCGATGCCAAAGAAGGATTGCCAAAGTGCATGCAAGTGTTTTATAAGACACTTCTTGATTTTTATGATGAAATTAGCTACGAATTGACCAGAAATGGAAGATCATACCGCCTCTTCTATGCAAAAGAAGTGGTAAGCCATTCGACGTTACATAGATCAAATGCAATTTTTACTCTGTCTATTTGAAACAGAATATTGAGCTTTTGGATAAAGACGAGAGATTGTCAGATACCTAAGTCCACCAAATACATTAGAGCTCGAATATTGATGGAGCTTTACGTTTGATAATGAATTCTCAGATGAAAATCCAAGTGAGAGCATAGTTGGCCGAAGCCAAATGGTTCCACCAAGGCCACGTACCGACGATGGAGGAGTACATGCCCGTTGCATTAATTAACATCCATTGGATGTGAATTGACATTTGTGACAGCGTTTCTGGGAATGGGAGATGTTGTAACAAAAGATGCTTTTGACTGGTTATTATTCAGCGACCCCAAGATAATGAAGGCTTCGGAAGTAGTCGGCCGGCTCATGAATGACATTGCTGGACACAAGGTATACAAAAGCTATTCCAGCGAACGACATCATTTTATCAAGATTTTGTCTCATAGGTTTTATCAATAGGAGAAAAAATAGTTTCAACAATATATTTTTTTTTATAGTTTGAGCAAGAGAGAGGTCATGTGGCATCTTCGGTGGAGTGTTTCATGAAACAATACAGAGTTACGGAGGAAAAGGCAAAGGAGGAACTCTGCAAACAAGTGGCCAATGCGTGGAAGGACATTAACGAAGAGCTGCGTCGTCCGACCGTTGTTCCCAGGGTACTCCTCATGCGAATTATCAATCTAGCACGAGCCACGCATGCGGTATATGAAGACAAAACAGATCACTACGTTAATGCTGGGACCAATTTCAAAGAGTTTGTGACTTGTCTGCTCGTCAATCCGTTGCCAATGTGATGGATTGGAAGAACAAGATGAAGTACCAAGCCGTCATCGATTGTGTTAGACATTTTTTGTAACAGCCCGAATTTCGATGTAATTTTTGGGATCAATAAAATTGATATTATTTCGCATTTCATTTTAGTAAGTCTCACCCAGAGCTGATCACTCTCGGGATACTAACCAATAGGATATGGCTAACTAGAAAATGGTACGTGGACCGGGGACCCTATCGCGAAAGGAATACCGATCACGAGAGACGCTGAGGAAATATTTTGAGCCAACGTGGGCCGATCTTAGGAAAAAGTAATGGATTGAGTTTGGCCAAGGCCTACGATGTACAATTGGGACGCAGGTGATTCTGCAAGACCAAAAGTGCACGTGGTCAATCAGTCCTGAACTTGAACCTAATGATTGTGACCTCTTGAATTAATGATAATTTCTTATTCTCTCAATGATCGAGACCATCACGATACGGATAGCCCTAGGTCGATACACGTAACCTCTAAACAGCCGCCCGTTAGTGAGAGACCCTGAAATTGAAAGTTTAGCGAGTATTGTTCACGGAATTGGGCCCGATTTTCGATATCGATTTTCGAAGGGTTCAGAGACTATTTTTGGAAATCTGACGTCATATTACGCTGGCCACACATGTTTGGAGTTAGTACGAGTAAAAATTGGAATTTCGTTCCGGGGGTGAAAAATTACAATTTTGCCCCTCGGGACGCCAGCGTTGCTTTTCGAGGCCAAATGAGATTATTTTTCGAGGCCGATGCCATTTTTGAGTGGCCACACATGCCAAGAGTCGTTATGGACAAAAATTGGAATTTCGACAAAAAATTAGAAAATAATATTATTTTATTCCCGAAACTTTGACGTGGATTTTTGAGGGCTTGCGTGATGAATTTTGCGATTCCGACGCCATATTAGATTGGCCACGCATATATGGAACGCGTATGTGCAAAAATTGAAATTTCGCCTCGGGACCGGAAAAATGACGGTTTTGCCCCTAGGCTATTTTTGGTTCCGAATTTTGGGGAATTTTTAAGAAAATTAATTAAATTTGGACTTATCTTAATTATGGCAGCAAAGGACCAAAGTGCCCTTGGATTATTGGATAAGATTTAATGTGAGCCCTTGGATGAGGGGTAAAAAGGTCAAATGGACTTGATTTTTGACACTTGGCACCCCTAGGCTCTAGTTTTGACCAAGATAAGACCCCCCTCTCTCTCTCCTCTATTCCTCCTCCGGCAGAACCTCAGACCAGCAGCCTCTTCCCCCATTTTCTCTTTTTTTCTCTCATTTTCTCTCTTGATTTTGCCTTGCCGGAGCGTCGCCACCGGTCACCGGAGCGTCGCCGCTGGTCACCGGAGCGTCGCCGCCGGCCATCGTGCCCCGCCGTGGACCACCTCAACCCCCTCAGCCTCAGCCTTGCCCTGGCCGACCTTTTCTCTCTCCCTTTCCCTCTCTTTCTCTCCTTTTTTCTCTCACGGAATAGCCTCGTCGCCGCGCCGGAGCTCCGCCGGAGCTCAGATCGCCGTTCCGTCGACACCCAGCCGTCCAGCACAGCCGTACATCGCCAACCATACCCGGCCATATAGTGTCCGCACGGTACTGTTCACGTCGTCCGTACGGTACTGTTCACGTCGTCCGTACGGGTACTGTTCACGCCGTCCGTACGGACCGCCGCGCCGGCCACAGGCACCTCGCCGGCCACCGTTCACCGCCTGTCCCATACAGTGTCCATACGTTGGTACTGTTCGCCGCCATCTGTACGGTCATTGTTCACCCGTCCGTACGCCGTCGTCGGGAATTTCGCCACCGGTTTTACTGTTCACCAATGATCGGCCGCCATTTCCCCATCGTCGTGACCTTGGATTAGGTGAGTAAAATTCCTAAACCCGGATTAGGACTAATATTGCGTTTTTCTGGACTGGTTTAGGTATTATCGGTACAATTTGAACTGGCTTAGGTAGTGTCAGTGTGTAATTGAGACTGGGTTGAGGATGGATTGATAGAAATTATTATTGAAAAAATTTAGTGGAGTATTGAGAATTATTTGGAGAGATTAATTGGGTTGAATGACCAATTTAGGAGCCCATTTGAAAATTACCGGGTATGTCCGGGTTGACTGATTGTATGTAATTTGTGCTCAATTGTGATTGATTGTGTACTATCATGTCGCATGTCGTGTGGCTGAATTATGTGGAGTGCGATTGGCCAATGTTGGGTTTTAAATTAATTGTTAACTTGTGAATCGCACATTAGGCCACACGGTATTAATTGAGCCAATTGAGCACGTGTTGTGATATTGAGTGATTGAATTTCATTAGTGCTCATGATGCATTGCATCGCATAACATGGACACGCATTATGTATGTCTAGAGTGAGGCATGTGGTGAAATTGTGCGAGAATGCGTGCCTGCCATGAGCATGTGATCACCTAAAATACCCTAAAGCGTTATACGCTGAGTTCAGATAATAATGAGTTGTGTGATCACTTAAAGACCTTCGGGTCGATACCGTCCTCATGCACTTTGAAGCAGGACGATACCCGGTACGTCCGAAAGGCGACCATCCTCGTGCACTTTGAAGCATGTTCTGATTCGTAAGGAAAACAGTGTTGCGCCTCATGCACTTTGAGGCAGGCTAGAGACACTGGGCCAGATCGGTTGCTGCGCCTCATGCACTTTGAAGCAAGCTAGACGCACCGGGCCGTGAAAAATTGATGACTCGAGTTGTAATAATAATGAATTGGGTAAGTGTGCCAGTGTGGGCCAGTGGGCCGAAGAAATGTGCATGATATGTCGATGACATTTGCATGCATAAACATGTATTGACTAGCATGCGAGTGTGTGAGACTCGGTGCATGAGCATGTGTTTGGCGTACGTGTGACTGTGTGTGCCACGTATGTGCCATGATTATTATATATTGAACTGCCTAACCTGCAGGGTCAGAGAATTGTTTGATTATTATTGTATTGTGATTTAATATTTGCTTCCGGTCAGGAGATTGCATGCTAGCCTAGCCTAGGTTTTGGGGTTGAACTCACTGAGATTCGTCTCACGGTTGTGTAAATTGAAACTTTTCAGACCCCCAGCCGTAGGATGTCGAGGACACCACCTCTTTTTGGAATACCGCATTTTATCCAGCAGTCGTCGAGCGTGCACCCCGGTGGAGACGGAGCAAAACGGAGGAGTGGCTGTTTGGTTTTTTTTCAGCTGTTGGTGTTTCCTTTTTTATTGTAGTGAACACTGTAAAAAGAATTTTAAAATAGTAATATAAGTATGTACATATTTTCTGCGTTGATCATTGTTTATTGCTTGGCTATCCTTGGCTCGTATTTTATAATAGTCAGGGTTGGTTATGTATTGATTTCGCTTGTGCTTGATCTCTGTGTGGGCGTTGGGTCGGCGATGCTTCCTGGGACGTCGCAGTCAAATGACCAAAGGTGGGATGCTCACGCTTCGTGGGGTACGGGGCGTGACATTTTCGAATCTGCTTTGCGTCCAATTTGAATTGTGTGTTAACACTCGATCCTTGCTCTTCTCTGGCCTGAGAGCCCCCTTCTTTTTCTAGTGGATTTCGAATAAAACAGAACAAGAGGAGTCTGTACTAAGTGTGACGTTGGAATATATTAATGTTCTGTACTTTGAGTGGTTCATTTTCTTGATCTATATCAAAGATTTTTCATTTGACATATGCTTACGACGGTCTTAGTACAGACCATCATAAATTACGATACCTATTGCTTTGTTCTCAATATGCTATTTGGCACAACAATTGGGTTAATTCTAATTTGTCTGCCCCCTGTAATTTCATGGTTGTCTCTGTCAACCTTCTGTAATTTCTATTGTCTCAATCAACATCTTATACTCTAGTTCTGTTTTTTGTATTGGATGCCAAAATTCCATCTCCCATTTCCGATTGTATTATATTCGGCACATGTGACATCACATGCTCACTTTGACTAGCAAGAGCAAAATAGTCAGTTCAGATTATAAGGTGTTAACTAAGACCAAAAAATTCCACAAGAGGATTCTTCCTATCGCCAAAGAAATGTCTTCATGAGTGAAACTTCAATACAAGGAATCGAGGTCAATCTGATTGTTTGTTTGGTTTTCTTCTGACTCATTTTCATTTTCCGGGTGGCAAGATCCAAACATCCTTCTTTGAATGTGACTAAACAAAGCTCACTTGTACTTCAATCTGCAAGCTATTGACATTCACTTTTTTTTCTTTTATTTGGTTAGATATGTAGGCATCTTGACTTAATTAGCTCAAGTACCACGGTGCACAAAGTTGGCACTTATATACAATCACAATCACATGTTTTATATGTTGCAAGTTACGTAATCATTTTCATATGTACGAGCACTACACGGCTAATATAGATCTCCCCGTCGAGTTCTAGTTCAGAGCAAGGGCCTTAAATTATGTACTTTTTATCTTACAATGTGGCATAGGTAGTTATTGGTTATACGCTGTCTTGTTGTATTTTCGCGGTGAAAAGGATGTGTTGGAAGGCAAATATATAGATACAAAATAGATTAGGGCAAAGCTCATTTCTCATGAATATAGACATACAATGTTGGACTTTAGAGGCACAGTTTTGATATCACTGGTTGAACTTCAGAGGTGCGGCTCTGATACCAATTATTGAGTTGCGAGTGGATACTCAATTACAATAAACACTTGATCTTTTATTATTACAATAACAAATACATAACACCACTCACACATTAACACTCACTGCCGCACGCTACAGCACTCAATGAAGACCCCACTCACATATAATCCTCACTACACAACACCACGCGCTACACAACTCTCTCACTTCACTAATTTCCTCTGTACACGCGCACTTAGGGAAGACGGGTGCTGCGTATTTATAATCATCTGTCACCGACATAATTTTGTAAGAATTGTGAAGACATAGCCGGCTATTTATTCCCACTTTGGGAAGACGTTGGCGCCAACGTCTTCCCACTTTGCTTCAACACTTGTTGCTCTTTATTCTAAGCCACACACTTCACCTAATCACCAACAAGCTAGAGTATTGCAGTCATTGCTAGAAAATTCTAGAAAGAGGAGAGAGAGAGGCGGTGCTCTTCAACACTCCCCCTCACCAACTACTCTTTCTCAATGCGGATCTAGCAACGTACCGAGTTGCTTTTCTTCATCTGCCTTATCTGCATCTTCCTTTAAGTCATTTTTGCCTTCGTCCGCTTCCAGCGCTATTTGATGTACTACCAGATAAGGACCTGATTTAATATTGTTAGCTCTAACTTCACTTACCTTTGTAAATGCGATTTTCCACCGGGATTTGTGAAGCTTGGATTGCAGCAATGCCTCTTTTTCCTTTGTCTCAGTCTTCATACTCATGTCATCAAGCCTCTCATTCGTGATCTTCATTTCGCGCTTCGCTTGATTTAACTCCATTTGCAACACTTCGATGTCAACAACTTGGTCATTCTTCTCATTGGGCTTCTTATTCGCACCTTTCTATCAATTGTTGCTCCTTAGGATGTAAGGTGGAGATGGTCTGCTTTTCTTAGAGAAACCTTGATTTTTCTCCTTCAGGTGTTTCTTGTCTCTCCCGATTTGGCCAATTGGGAACTTCAATTCCTTAAACTTGTACTACAACTTCTTGAAATCACATCGGAACTTCTTGAGCTCTCTTTCTTTTGCCTTGAGCTCCTTCGCCTTTTGCCTCAGCATTTGGTCCCTCTTCTTCAACATATTTTTATCTTCGCCTTGTCGATTTTCAGCTGCTTCATCATATCCTTAGTCTCTTGTACTTCAACATATCCTACGTCTCTTGTAGTTCCTTCTCATGACTGCTTGTTGGCGTCATTAGTAGCTTCTTCAAATTCACCCCTGGCTTGCTCTTCTTCGAGGACGTGATAAGAAAAGTTGAATCACGTGACACAATTATACAGGCGGTTGCGAGCTCTTCTCATTCCTTCACTGCAATAGGTGCTTGGAAGTCCCATTCCTCTTCGCTTTCAATCTCCTTCTTGAAGGAAGTTATGACATTCCATTCTTCCTGCTTGTGCCAACACACTTTAACAATGTGTGCTACCTTGCCGCTGACATAGAACAGTTTGCTACGCCTTTTGTTCTCTCATCTTTATCATCAGGCTCATTGCGATCTTGACAAGCTTCCCCTATCTGAGCGCTTCTCCATTCTTGTCGCCTCTTCCAGTCTCCATGACTTCTCCATGGTTTGCCATCTCTTGTCCCGGCTCCATATCTACTTTGGCCCTTAAACCCTCATTTATCATTGAAGAGGGCACTTTCATCATCCTTCACTGAGAGCTTCGACATTTGTTTGTCCAAAGCCTCTTGGTTGGCCAATATATTCTCCAACTCGGTCAGAGTTGGCTCGTTTTCCCATCCACGAGTGGCCATAACAATACTGTTATACTCCGGCCTTAGCCTATCAATGATAATTCTTCTCATTCTTATCTCAGAGATAGCATTTTGAGGATCTAGCTTTGCAATTTCTTCACAAATATATTTAACTTTGGAGAAGTATTGACTTATCGTCATATCTTGTTATGAGATTGAGAGGAGCTCGTTGTCCAATCTTTGCAACTTGGCATCGTTCGTCCTCACGAATAGTGTCGCCAAGTTGTCTCATGCCTGCTTTGGGGTCTCCGCGCTTTAAATATGCCGTATCAACTCATTTTCAACAGTTATAGAAAGAACATAAAGAGCCTTACCTGCTTTGATATTCCATTTTCTTAACTCGCCATCATTTATGGGTGGTGTGGTGTTGCCGCCATCAATGATATTCCATAAGTCTTGCCCAACAAGTAATAATGCATGCTGGTGCTCCAATTATTATAATTGAAGCTATTGAGCATGTCGACGCTGTTCACTGAACTTGAGAAATCCTCCATCGTGACTTGGTTATAATGCCCGGCAATACACCATGTAAGCCTGGTCTAGACCAATCGACTTCATAGTCCTCGACTGTGCACTGGCAAAACTCTGGAGTACTTAGCTTCCTAATCGCTTGCTTGCGTACAATGGTTCCTGACCATTGTCTTCACATCCCATGCTCCGGATTGGTGGATTGTGGGTCCCCGATCGCCTGCTCTGATATGGTCCTTGGCCCCTAGGCTCTGATACCACTTGTTGGACTTTAGAGGTGCAGCTCTGATACCAATTGTTCAGTTACGAGTGCATACTCAATTACAATAAACTTTTAATGTTGTATTATTATAATTACAAATAAATAACACCACTCAAACACTAACACTCACTGCCGCCCGCTGCAACACTCCATGAAGACCCCACTCACATACAATCCACAGTACACAACACCACTCGCACTCCACAACTCTCTCACTTCACTACTTTCTACTCTGTACACGCACACTTAGGGAAGAGGGGTGCTGTCTATTTATAATCATCTGTCACCGACATAATTTTGTAAGAATGGTGAAGTCATAGGCAACGTCTTCCCACTTTGCTCCACAACTTGTTGCTCTTTGTTCTAAGCCACACACTTCACCTAATCACCAACAAGCTAGAGTCTTGTAGTCATTGCTAGAAAATTCTAGAAAGAGGAGAGAGAGAGAGGCGGTGCTCTTCAACATGCAATGCATTGATCCAAGGTCATGGTCGAGGTTATCGAGTGACACGAAGATCGCTCCACCAACAACCTAGCGGCTGGTAGTTTATGTATTAGGTTGGTGTCTTGTATTAGTTCAAGGACCGTTTACAGAAGCTTATGTGAATACGACTCGATTGACGCTACAAGATTGTTAAGTTTGTAGGGAACTTATCGATTCATGGTTGATGAAGAAGATGTTCTCGATACTGCATTGGAAATTAAAGTAGCTTTACTTTTCTTGTGTGGATTACATTTTATGAAAAAGTGATGCAGAGAAACTTCATTTCTCCTCTGCTAACAAAAAGAGTACACATTTTAGGTGGAGTGTTTCGTCAAACAACTTGGTGTTTCGGAACCAAAGTCTTAGGAAGTGTAGAGTTTGGGCAAACGTTTTCCCATTGATGAAACAATTTACAATATATATACATAGGGTTTAGGGCTAAAATAATATAACGACCGTTAAATATGTCTTGAATTTTATGTACTTGGTCCGGTTCTTAACCCGACCCGGCATATATTTTTTGTGCGACCTGAAGGTGGAGAGAGAAATTGAGATTTGGTTTGCGACACGAAGGGTTGGGCACGATAGGCCCAATTTGCAACAAGCAAATAAATTTCCTTAGTGAACCGCCCAAGCTGGAGGAAGCGAACCAATGTCTTGGGAGGTTCGGGGGCTACGCCCCCGAGAAAAATTTTTGGGGAGCCCTATTTATATTGCGACTAGGTTTTCTCATTGATGTACAGAAAAAATTTTGTTTACAGAGAGTTTTGTGAGCCGTGAGCTTTAGTCGTTGTTTTCGACTTCTGAAAACTGTACTCTCTTTAATTATAGTGGAATTTTGTCTTGCCTCGCCCGTGTACGTAGATCACCTTGTGATCGAACAATGTAAAATTCCTGTGTTTTGTCTTTTGTTTTTTCGCATCTGTTTCCAACAATGACAATTATGCCCTTTAGTTTAAACATAATCTACCAATACTCCCTCTCACGTTGGTGAATGTAAACATGTCAACAACTTGTTCTTAAAAGTACAAAATAAATCACATGTGACCGGTTTGGTGAACAGGTCCGTGAGTTGAGAGTGATCGGGAATATGAAGAGTGCACAAAGTGCCATCTTGAATTTTTTCACAAACCAAGTGACAATCAATCTTGATGTGTTTGGTGCGTTCGTGGAAGACGGGATTAGTTGCAATGTGGATGGCAGCTTTATTATCACAAAAAAGATAAGTTGTAGTAGTGTTGATGTGGAGATTCGAGAGAAGCATGCAAAGCCATGTGATTGCGCAAGCGGCAAATGCCATAGCACGGTATTCAGCTTCTGCTAAGGAACGAGCAACAGTGGTTTATTTCTTGGAACGCCATGAGATGGGACAAGAACCAAGAAACATACAGTAGCCAGAAATAGATCGTCTGGATGTAGAGCAAGATGCCCAATCAGAATCTGTATAACTATTAAGTTGGAGAGTAGAATCGGATGGGAAAAACAAACCAGTGTCGAGATTGTGCTTGAGACACTGCACAATGCGAAGTGTGGCATTCCAATGGTCTTCATTGGGAGAGTGCATAAATTGACTAAGATGTTGTACTGCAAAGAGTAAATCTAGACAAGTTACTCTAAGATATAATAATCTACCAATAAGTCGTCGATATGAACCTGGATCCTTGAGAGTTGGGGAGGAATCCGAAAATTGTATATTGGGTTTCATCGGAGTATCAACAGGACGTCCTCCAAGAAGACCAACGTCGAACAAAATATCAAGAGTGTATTTCCTTTGTGACAAGAAAATCCAAGACTTGGAATGAGAAACTTCAATGCCCAAGAAGTAATTGAAAGTACCCAAGTCCTTAATGCGAAATTGTGTGGCAAGGAATCGCTTGAGAAGTTGAATCAAAACTTCATCATCACCCATGATAACCAAATCATCAACATAAACAAGGATAATGGTCAAGAGAGAGCCACGGACCAATGTAAAAAGTGAATAGTCCGCCTTGAACTGTTGAAAACCAACATCAAGCAGTGTAGAAGAGAATTTAGCAAACCATTGCCTTGATGCCTGTTTAAGGCCATAGAGTGATTTCTTAAGCCAACAGACTAAATTCTCCCCCTTAGTATGAAAACCCGATAAAAACCTCATGCAGACCTCTTCGTCAAGATCACCATGCAGAAAAACGTTATTCACATCTAATTGGTAGAGAGGCCAATGACAAATCGAAGCAACAGCTAATAAAATGCGAACGGTTACCATTCTAGCAACAAGTACAAAGGTGTCATGATAATCAATCCCCTCTGTTTGAGTGTAACCCTTTGCAACATGACGAGCTTTGTAGCACTCAATGGTGCCATCAGAATTATATTTGATTCGGTAAACCCATTTACATCCAATGGGTTGTTTGTCAGGAGGAAGAGGAACAATTTCTCAAGTGCCATTCTGTTCAAGGGCTTGTATCTTAGAAGACATCGCCTCCCACCACTTGGGAGATTGACATGCAGCGTCATAAGTTTCAGGTTCCTGCTTTAAGGATATGGAGGCTAAAAAAATGCGGTGAGTGGGTGAAAAATGCTAGTACGATAAACGGTTGGATAAAAGGTAAAGAGTACTTGATTCAGTTGTCTTAGAGTCCGAAGAGGATCAATTGGAGGTCACAATAGCACAGTGGTAGTCTCAAAGATATCCGGGTAGATGGCGTGGTCGAGATGGCCGAGGCACAGCTTCAGGTTGAGCGAGTGATGGTACGGCTGTGGGTGCAAGGGGTTGAGGAGGTGAGGTCGGCACAAGTACCGGGGTGGAAGGAGGAGGGGAGGTTTCACCAAGGTCGGGTATGGGTAATGGAATTACCGAGATCTGTTCGATTGTGGTATGTTTGATTGTTTGACGAACAGGAAAATCTTGCTCATAGAAAATGACGTCGCGACTGGTAAAAGTTGTTTGGTCTTGGAGATCATAGAGACGGTAACCTTTGTGGTTTGTGGGATAGCCGATTAGAACACATTGGCGAGATCGGGGGGCCAAATTTATCGGAGTGAACATGGCCGGTAGAAGTGTAACATAATGAGCCAAAGACACGAAGATGAGAATATGAAGGTGGTTTGCCATAGAGAAGGTCATATGGGGTTTTATTGTGTAGGAGAGGACTTGGTAGTCTATTAATGAGATAAGTAGCAGTTAAGACACAATCACCCCAAAAATGAAGAGGCATGCCAGAATGAAAATGCAACGCATGAGCAACATTAAGCAGGTGATGATGCTTGTGCACAGTAACTCCATTTTGTTGAGGAGTGTGAGGGCAACTGCGCTAGTGGTGAACACTGTGGGCGCGAAAAAACTCTTGTAATCGAGAGGAAAGGAATTCGGTCACGTTATCAGATTGAACATTTTGAACTTTGGTTTGAAATTGAGTCTCAACAAAAGCAAAGAAGCGAATCAGAGAATCAATTATATCATACTTAAAAGTAAGCAAAAAAATCCAAGTATAGCGCGAATAGTCATCAACAATAGATAAAAAAATAACGACATGTCTGATGTGTAAAATGAAAATAAGGTCCCCAAGTGTCAACATGAATAAGTTCAAATGACGTAAAGTAATAATAGTGCTAGACGCAAAAGATAGACGCATTTGCTTGGATAAATGACAAGTGTCATATGGACTCAATTGTTTTGCTAGACTAAAACATAAAGTTTGTTGCAAAGGAGATAAAACTGACTCAGATGGATGTCCTAAGCGAGTGTACCAAAGATGAGGTGAAGAGGTTAGAGTAGAGAGGATTGCAGGTTCGGTAGGAATCTCTAGGTAATAGAGAACACCACGCTCATGGCCCTGACCAATGATCTTCTTCATCAAAAGGTCCTGAAAAAGACAGTGGTTAGGAAAAAAGGTGACTGAGCAATTTAAACTTTGAGTGAGCTTGGAGATTGATAATAAGTTGTATTTGAAAGAGGGAGCGCAAAGGACATTATCAAGGAAGATAGTTGGGGTAAGAGGGGCCAAACCGTATGATGTCATGGGGACACCAACACCATTCAGAATCCCAATGGTGGGATGTGGAGAGAGATAGTGAGTCAAGTTTATAAGGTGATGGGGTTCAAATGTAATGTGGTTGGTGGAGCCGGTGTCAATAACCCAGGTATCAGAATTAAATAAATTCGAAGATAAGCCGAGAACATTACCCGAGAGGTTGGCTTTTGGAATGTTTACCTCTTGCAGCGAGCGCATCAGTTGCTTATATTGATCATTTGTGAACGGAGGAGGTCCCGCATCGGAAGTATGGCTAGACTTGTTGTCCGCGGGCCAGGAGGAGGTAGATGCCTGTCCACGGCGCTGCTTGTGGTTGGGAGGGAAGCCATGAAGTCGAAACACATATCCCGTGTATGTCCCGAGATGCCATAGTGGTTGCATCTTTCCTGGCCGCGGGACGTATTTGTTCATTTAGCTAGGTTGGCGAACAAAGCAGGAGCGGCAAGAGAGCCAAGCTGTGCATGGGATGAGGAACCCGCATATGGCCATGAAGTATGGTTGCCGTGAATGCTAAGCAAAGTGTTGGTCTAGTTGGACGATGGGCGATCCAATTGGATATGACGTTGCGACTCATCTTGAAAAATAGTGCATATGCACGTGCAACACTAGGTAACGGATCCATTAGTAAAATATGACTAATAACATTAGCGTACCTCGGATTGAAACCCATGATAAATTGAAATAACTACCGATTCTCTTGTTGTTTGGTGATGATGGAATGAGCTGAATAAGAGCATTGCCGTAATGGATCCAAATTATTCAATTCATCCTAGCAACTTCGCAAGTTGTTATGGTACTTGGTCACAGCATCGTCATATTGAGCAAAGGTGCATATCTTTTGCTCAAGATGAAAAACCCTAGGACCATTCGATGGCGAAAAACATTCGCGGAGATCGGGCCAAACATCCACAACTTACTCTATGTAGAAAACCATTGGCACCAAATCTGGATGGATGGAATTAAGAATTTAGGATATAATCATATTGTTAACACGAATCCATAATGCCTAGGCAGGATCGACTACGGCTGGTTTTTTAATTTCTCCAGTAACAAACACCATCTTGTTCTTAGTGGAAAGGGCAATTTCCATGGCACAAGACCAATTGTTGTAATTATGACCCGTAAGGACCATGTCGACAAGATTAGATCCAGGGTTATGAGAAAGATGCATAAAATAAGGGCCGTTCGGCTTCTCATGTGCGAGAGCGATGGCTGAAGAGGTTTGAGAATCGTCTACCATGGCGACTTGCGGCGACCCATGAGGAGGAATGTCAGGACTAAGGTAGCAACGACGGCGACCCAGCGAGGACGCAGCAAATCGCAAATAGGTTCACAGCAAGCAAGGTGGATGCACAACGATGGACGAACCGATAGCGAGCACAGTGACTAGTGAGGGGCGGCGGTGTGTAGAAGGACGGGAGCTAGAGATCAAAACCGGCAAACAAGTTCACGAGAATTTTGACAAGAAAGCAAAACCAGACCGCTGGACAAAAGCAGCAACAACACCGAGAAATCAAACCACACCGTCGAATCAATCTTACCAAATCAGAGGGGGACCATATATTGCTTAAGGGACGTGAGAGATGAGCTTCGAGAATCACCGCTCTGATACCATGTAGAGTTTGGGCAAACTTTTTTCCATTGATGAAACAATTTACAATATATATACATTGGGTTTAGGGCTAAAATAATACAATAACAATTATGCCCTTTAGTATAAACGTAATCTACCAATAGGAAGAACTCCAAAAGCAGATTGTCGATGAATGGAAGTACATTAACGAAGTGTTTCTTCGTCCAACGACTCTATTATATATATGTAGAGAGAAGAAGAGGAAAACAGAAAGTATGGTGGGGCATCATAGCCTTAACTTAGGAATTGAAATGGAACAGCTAGGGACAACTCACCTTGTTCCAAGCTCGAGAATCCAGTTATCTCGAACTTTTCTCCAATCGAATGGAAACTCAATTTGGTTTCTTAAATGTGATTCCAAATAGACTCGACTGAATACATAAGTTGTTGGATTTGTTGACTAGGAACGTTGACTCTTTCCTATTTTTGGCAAAAGTTCTTAGATTTAAGTCGAGACTAGGGTTCGATTGCTAGCTGGTGCATGCTTATTTTTCTCAACCATACTACAAGAAAAAAGAAAACAGGCGACTGCCCACGCGGTCCCTGAAAGTCTAGAAAACCGTCTCCAGTTAATGTTGGGGTTGGCACTTTCCGGTGGTCGACAGAGAATTTGAGACAGTTTTTTGGAGCCCTCGGCCGACATTTAGGGACGGATATTACGTTAGTGTGAGAAGATATGAATTAGGGATCGTCTCTTCCATCACTAAAGCTCCTTGAGAAATCTCTTCCCCACTTTACTCATTGCTATAGTAACAAGCCCCGCAGCAACGCAAGGACGTCGGCTTTAATGCGAGCCGTCCCTGAAGAGGTGCTCTGAAGGCAGCTTTGACCATCCATGAAGTGGCATAAATGTTTTTCTTAGGCCAGATTGCTCCGTAATGGGAGTTTTTTTGGTATAGAAAGTAGATTTTGCTGCATCATGCGCATAATGCGAGATAAATAAGTCGACAAATCATGCAACAAATACTAGAATTTAAGTGAACTTCTATAATATGAGAATCATTAATATCTAATATGAGTGGACAAAACAAAAAATAATGTGCATCCTATATCAGATAAACCGAGATAACTAATGGCAAGATCCTAAAACATAAATTAAAAATAGTATAATTTGTTCATTCAATTATTATTTTTTTATTTAGCTTCAATCTCTCCACAATGAACAACTAAATTTTTTTCGTAGAATGAGTTTTGATAACAACTTGTTATTGGAATAGAACGCTGACAGGTAAAGAGGAATCACTAGTTGAGTGATCAAAGTGAAATCAAATGATAACCTCACAATTAATTGAACCTGCACCGCTCAAGATCACGATAGACCACAAATATGGCTATTTGTTGCGTCCTAGGAACTAGGGTAAGTTCACGCATTGGCTGATGAATTCAAGTTAGCGATTTAAGAGGATAAGATCTGTAGATAGATACTTGCATGTTGGTTCCTTGTAGAGGTTTTTACTTCTTATCAACTGGAATGGATTGTATTCTTATGTTGGTGAAAATGATATATTCTTTGTATTTTCGGAAATCTCTCTTTGAATGACCCTGCAATAATAGATTCAAAATAACGTGAATGAAGTAGTAGCTGTTGGAAAGTAAAGAAGGGTTTCTTTTACCTGAAAAATGAGGATGTCAAGCAGAAGTAACACCAGGCACGACTACAAGGGCCGGTGTACAGACATCTTTTTTTTCTCAGCCACATATTTAAGTCCTCTTCCTCAAGTGTCATTTATTTAGAGAGAGCGATGCTACTGAGTCGGGAGGGCCGAATGAAAGCTTCCTACAGGGACTTGGTCATGTAGATTTCATTATTAGTGTAACAGGAGAATCACACGTTTGGATATGGACCCAGCTTCTTCCTTGGCTATGATGGTCTCTGGGCCTATAGAGTCCCAGTAACTGTAGCTCTCAACACATTCAAATGAGCTTTCCAGAGTTTGGCACTCTTAACTAGTAGTTACTGTCTAATAGCAATGCGAAAATGATTTGGAAGACCAAAAGCTAATAGTTTAGAGGCAGATTTCTTGAGTGGTTTGAGACGTGGGATGGTCCAAATGCGATGAGCTAAGAAAACACGGTGAAATCGAAAGAGGGAGGAGCTTGTGAATGATCGAACCAAGAACAACGAGGCCAATCCACGTCCACATGAAATGAAGTGCCTACGCTCTCTGCCATGGTCAGACTTGATACGTCAGGCGTCGATGTGGATTCGAAGTGCTGCACATGTTTTCACAAAAATCTTCACGTTTTATTCCACGTCCACCATCAACTTCACGTTTTATTTGGAAACCAAATCAGAAACCACACCACATGATGATAGACATCTCCATTCTTAATCAAGTGGCAGCACTACATGGGGCCGTGATAGCGAAAAGGGTGTCGGTGCCACACTTTCATCACTCAACTATCAGTTGACTGTTCTATCTACATATGGGAAAATATGGGGCGGTGCAGTCAGCTAAGCTTCTTCCAAATAGGTATAACCTTCCTGTCCAAAACAAGTGAAAACAAAGCTCTGATGGGAAAATGAATGGTGGAGAAGCAAAGCACAAACATGCATGATAGCTCGGGCAGTCTGCGCCATTCGTAGGTGAAAGAGCCTCTCCAAAATTCTGTACAGTACACATGTTAAATGCCGTCAATCAATCGGCTCGACAAAACCCGATGATAATGCATTTACTACGCAGTTTCTTGCCAATAAATACCCACTTAAAAGGTCTTTGGCACTCACGGAAAAGCCTCTTGTGCTCTTCATCTATATTGATCAAACGTCTGAATCTCATTAGAGATAGCAGAAAAAGATATGTCTTTTCAGATTTCAGCAATTCCATCTTCACCTGCAACCCAAGAAACAAGCCATGTGGTTGAACACCGGTCAGCAAATTTTCATCCAAGCATATGGGGGGATTACTTTCTCAAACATGCCTCTCGCTCGTACTCAATGGTAGGAATTTAATACATTACTTCTGACTCAACTATATATATATATAATTTTTATTTTTCTGAATAGTAATGGCATAGCACGTGAAAATATGTGTCTATATCTGATATAACACACACCATGGATATCACAAAAAAGTAATTAATTTCAACCTTAACTAACTTGTTAGTAGCCAGTAGCTCTTTGTTACTATGTTAGCTTGTAGCTTGTCAGTTGTTAGCTTGGAGAAAATATTGCATACAACTCTTATGCCACGTCATCTTTACAAGAGTCCATTCATTGAGTGACACATGTCACTGTACCCACCCGTCATAAATGCCCGTCTATCTCTCCTTTTTCTCCGTTCAGACTCTGATTTTCTCTCGCCACGTACACCACTCTCTCTCCCTCTCAACCATAAGTTCATAACCATGGCTTCCACCGCGAGCTCCTCAACCGCCCAGTTCGCACCTCTCTTCGGCCCCAGCACCACCGACACCATGGCCGCCGCCTCTTGCATTTGCGACCATCTCTCCTTCTTCACCGGCCGCCTCTCCGACACCTCCTATGCCGTCGACACCACATACCTCCTCTTCTCCGCCTACCTCGGCTGCTCCATGTAGCTCGGCTGCGCCATGGTCTACGCCTGCTCCGTCCGCGCCAAGAAGACCATGCTTACCAACGTCCTCGATGCCGTCGCCGCCAGCCTCTTCTACTACCTCTTCGGCTCCCCCTCCAACGGCCTCATCGGCCTCAAGAAAGTCCCCTCCCCCACCATCGACTGCAGCAACTTCCTCTGCGACGGCGTAGGAGGTGTCAGAGAGGCGGTCGGCGACGGAGGAGAGCTGGTCGCAAATGTAAGAGGCGGTGGCCATGGGTGTTTCAAAAGAAAATATACCAAAGTTTGAATGGGAAAGGAGAAAGAGGAGAGAGAGACGAGCTTTTATGATGGGTGGGCCACAGTGACATGTGTCACTCAATGAATGGATTTTTGTAAAAATGACGTCGCATTAGAGTTGTATGCAATATTTTACACCTTGGCATAGGTTAATTTAGATATCCATTGTCAGAATATGACGGTAGTATTAGCGTCACTAAAATGCAGATGTGGTGGATGAGATTGATAAGACACTATGAAAGAAAGCTACCTTTTTGCAAGGGATAGCCTTGTTGAAGGCTACTGGAGTACATTTTCATGATGAATATGTACATTACCCGACGATGTTTATTCTTCAGCTGCTTAGAATCTCCATATTTGATAATAGTAGTTGAACGCATAGATACGAAACTTTAGTAAATATGGAGCAAATAAATAATGTGAGTTTCACTCTAGATCTATATGATTATTGATGGGGATTAACTTGATTTAGATTGATAGACCATACAATACTTTTTATATGTATATGGCACAATTTATAACTTTTTTCCAAACCCAAAGAAGACTATGTATATCTAGTTTTAAAAAAGAAGAGTGATGAAGTTATGAACACTTCGAGTATCGTACATAGAACTTTATTTTGGAATTCAGGGGGTCATGGTTCAATACCATGGTTAAAGATCTGTTGCCTCTTGTTATATAAATATAATTATCAAAAAAAGTTATAAACTATCGAATATGTATCAATTTAGTTTTAAACATTTTAATTGTATCAATTTAGTTAAAGACATTTTTATGTTTGGCTAATTGAGTCTATTTAGTCAATTTTGATCAGAAATCGCTAACATGAACGCTAACTATTCTACATGGCACGACTAATATTGACGTGAATAAATTTTAATATGTTTTTAGTTATTTTTATTTTTATTTTATTTGTTTTATTCTTCTCTTCTCTTTTCCTTTTTTTTTTCACTATTACCATCGACGCTAAGCGAGGGCCACGAAGCCCTTGCCCGAATCTGGTCGAGGCGATCGCAACCACATGCAAGGCCAGCCTTGCATAGCTAGGACCTTGCTATCCACCAGTGAAGGCGACCATGGCCTCACTAGTTGCAGGTAAGGCCACCTTCACCTAGTAGTCGGTGAGCTCCAGCAACCCTCGTTGACCGTAGTGGGAAAAAAAAGAAGGAAAAGAGAAGAAAAGAAAAAAGAAAAGGAAAAAGAAAAGAAAAAAATTAATTTTTTTTTAAAAATTGTCCATAGCTAAAGATTTGTTGTCACTTGCTGTAGTCACATAGGATATCCTCATCATAGGATGAAGAGATGTGTTCATCTAACTCTAGTCCTCACCGAACCAATTCCAAACCCCACCAGACCCTTTTCTCTCTCTCTGTTTCCGATCCTCCTTTTGATAGCAACTTGATGTTGCATCTCTCGCCGCCCTCGCCACCAGCGAAGTTGCCGTCGCCGCCTCCCAGCTGAGCCTTGGCGACACGTCTGAGTTGCTCCACCGTCTGCCATTGTCCTCATCATCTCCAAGCTGATCTCTCTCTCTCTCTCTCTCTCTCTCTCTCTCTCTCTCTCTCTCTCTCTCTCTCTCTCTCTCTCTCTCTCTCTCTCTCTAGTTGTTGAGTTCTTAACGTCGCGGTTTAGTCTCGCGGCAATAGAGGAGCCGCCACCCTCCATGGCCATGGAGGTTGAGCTTATAGATATGGAGGCATTGGCTCCGGATCTAGAGGAGGCAACCTCTCACAGGCCGTGAGAGGTCATGAGACCGCTTGAGCTCCACCATCAACCTCTCTCTCTCTCTAGCTGTTGAGTTCTTGACGTCGCAGTTTAGTCACGCGGCAATAGAGGAGTCGCCACCCTCCATGGCCATGGAGGTTGAGCTTATAGATCTAGAGGCATTGGCTCTGGATCTAGAGGAGGCAGCCTCTCATAGGCCAGGAGAGATCATGAGACTGCTTGAGCTCCACCATCAACATAGACATCGAGAAGAGAGAGAGAGAGAGAGAGAGAGAGAGAGAGAGAGACGAGGGAACTTACTATTGGGTAGGGGTGAGCAAGATCGACCGCCTAAACCGGGATTGGACCAGACCGACCAATATGGTCCGGTTCTCAGGAATATTGGTTCGGTTTCCTGTTCCTAAAAGTGGAACCGATTTCCAAGCGGTTCGATTCCCGGTTCTAGGGTGCGAACCGGACTAGACCGAATCAATCAGACTGGATCGATAAATATATATTTTTTATTATTTTTTTCATATATATAATATTTAATATATATATATATATATGAAAATATTTAATATTGGTCCCATTGGAACCAATTGTTCAATTTTTTTATATATATTATATATATTTTTCTAATTTTTTCCATGACCTTATGGAATCAAATCAGAACTACAAAAAAAAAGAACAGAATAATCGATTCCCGGTTCACAAATAATATTTAATATTGATCCCATTAGAACCGGACCGGATTAGATCATCAATCCGGTCAGTTCACAGTCCCAAGACTAACCGGTCCAATCCCCAGTTCTGAAAACTAGAAACCGATCCTCCTGGTCCGGTTCCCGATTCTTGGGTTGGACTGGACCAGACCGGATCGGAAACCGCTCACCCCTACTATTGGGGCGGTGACAACAGTAGAGTAGCGGATGTCGACTACGCTGGAGGCTGCAAGACATCCAAGCTCGTGGGAGGGTTACCTCCCCAATTACGCTGCTCCCCCCACTCAATGGTAGGACTTTTTTTTTTTTTTCAAAAATGGTAAGACTTGAGTTGCTCCGCTTTTCTTAGCGTAATTTTATCTTGCAAATGTTGCTACAAACATCCATTACTTAAATAAGCCAAAAGCAACATTATAGGAATAGGTCTTGGGCCGATGAGCTTCCCATGCACCTAGTATCACAGAGAAATTGACATGTTTTTCTCTATTATGCATAGGAATATGGCCATGATCAGCAAGCGGAACAAGAAATCCAGAAGCTGAAGGGCGAGGTGAAGAGGATGCTATACGCTGATGCAGACAAGCAGTCCCTTAAACTGGACATGATCGATCAAATACAACGATTAGGCATCGCATACCACCTCACGAGCGAGATTGATCATGTGTTGAAACGACTTAATGAGACATGTTTTGTTTGCAACAATGGAGATCAGGATATCGACGACCTCTACACGGCCGCTCTCCTCTTCCAATTGTTGCGACAACAAGGCTACCGAATTTCGTGCGGTGAGTTGCCCTTCCTTGTTTTTAGTTACTCAGCCACAATAATTGACGATTGATATAATTTGATCTTTTTGCATTGTCTAAAATCGATCCTCTTTGCCTTTCTCTACCGTGGATTGAGGTCATTCGACAATCAATCACCTGAAGTTATAGACGACCCACCCTAGTTATTGCACAACAGGACCCCCAAAGCCACAATCCGATAAAAAATTGAACCCTCGTTCATATGTTGGTTGTTATTGTTACTATCTGCTCTTCCAGTAAACCAAACGTCACCGTGTTTAAGACCACTCGTGAAGAATCTTTCAGACTAATTGGAATGTGTACAATAGAAATCCTCATTTCACTGTGATCTATAAGCAGACATCTTCAAAAAGTTCAAGGACACCAGTGGAGAGTTCAGTAAGAAACATGCAAGCGACGTACGGGGATTACTAAGTTTGTATGAAGCTAGCCATCTGAGTGTGCATGGAGAAGATGCTCTTGCTCAAGCGCTTTCTTTCAGTTTAACCCACCTTGAATCCATTAAGGAGCAACTAAGCCCTCCTCTTGCAACACAAGTCCGTCATGCCTTAAAGCAAACAATTCGTCAAGGGGTGCCGAGGCTCAAGGTCAGACGATACATCTCCATGTACGAAGCAAAACCTTCACATAACGAAGTCCTGCTATCACTAGCGAAGTTAGATTTCAACCGCTTGCAAAGGCAACATCAGAAGGAGTTATTTGATCTTGCAAGGTTGATCAATCATGCAATCGCATGGTTAAATTGTTTTAGTGTTTATACCCTATGGAAGGTTTATATGAATATTGCCATTTTACGTGTAGGTGGTGGATGGGTTTAGACTTCAAGAGGAAGTTACCATTTGCAAGAGACAGGCTCGTGGAAGGATACTTTTGGATTTTAGGAGTTCATTTTGAGCCCGAATTAGTGCTTGTTAGAAGAATGATGACCAAAGTGATCGCAGTGACTTCAGTTCTTGATGACATATATGATATCTACGGCACCTATGAAGAGCTAGAGCTCTTTACTCAAGCAATTCAAAGGTTTCATTCGCATATCTGCAGCACATGTATCTTATTATTAAAAATATGTCCACGTTAGCTTTGGCCGCGCCACGTAAAATGGCCGGCATTCATGTCAGTAATTTAAGAAAAAATTGAAAAAAGTTTTGGACTAAATTGGTTCAATTGAAATATTTACGACTGAATTGGCATAAATACAATAGGTTTAGATTTTTTTTTTGTACTTTGCCCTAAAATTCTAGACGTGGCAAAATGTATCTGAATCAATAACTTTGTGTATAAAAGATGGAGTTGATTGATCCCTTTTCATAGTTATCATAAGGGTAATATAGTGATTCCCAAATCCTCATGCGATCTGAAGTTTAAAAATATCACGCTTGTATACCCAATCTTATAATATCTTATCATTTCAGGTGGGACATTGAGTGCATAAATGAACTTCCAGAGTAAATGCAAGTTTTTTACAAAGCACTGATCGATATCTACGTCGAAATTGAAGATGCACTGGCTTGCACAGGAAGATCGTGCTGCCTCTACTATGTGATAGAAGCAGTAAGATCATACCGCCTCTACTAAATTCTACAATCATAGAGTAGTTATTCTCGATTGATGCACATATAGTCTGTTGCATTTTCAGATGAAAAGGCAAGCGAGATCCTGTTTTGCTGAAGCAAAATGGCTGCACCAACAGCACAAACCCACAATGGATGAGTACATGTCCATTGCATTAGTATCAAGTGGTTACGCATTGTTAGCCATCACGTCCTTTGCGGGAATGCCAGATATTGTCACAAAAGACGATTTAGATTGATTGTTCAACGACCCAAAGATCCTCAAGGCTTCAACAATCATTTGCAGGCTCATGGATGATTTGGCCACTCATAAGGTACCTTTTGTTCTTGCACGTGTTCAAGAAGATATAGTCCCAACCCAACTACTATGAAACATTGATGGTCTTGTTTGAATGTCTTGTTATGTATATCTTTGCAGTTTGAGCAATCAAGAGAACATGCGGACTCAGCCGTGCAATGTTACATGGAGCAATACGGTGTCACGGAACGAGAAGCAGAAAACGACCTTCGTAAGCAAGTTGATGATGCGTGGAAGGACATGAATGAGCAGTGTCTAGTGTCTTCGCCCAACCGCCGTCGCGATGCCGCTTCTCATGGGAATTCTCAACCTCACGCGAGTAATGGATGTGTTGTACAAGGATGGAGGAGATCATTATACCAATCCTCATATTACGCTGAAAGATTACATAAAATCGGTGCTCATGGACCCAGTGCAATAGTTTTGATATGCAGTTAATGAACTAGAAGTTCATAGGGTGGACATTAGAAGCTATACCCATTAGTCTATGAATGGCATGTCCGATTGATAATTGAATATGAAGAATGCAAAATTTCTTAAATAACGTTAAAAAGCTCGATAAAAAAGAGATAGGTATATCGGAAGTCTTAAAACTTATCATGAAACTGCAATTGGAGCTAATTCCAAAAAAAAGCATCAACTTTATCTTAAGTGACAATTCTGGCTCTAACTTTTTTTTTCCGTCTCAATAAAAAGCACCAACTTTTATTCTAGTCCCAAATCTGGCCTCTGTGACGTAAAATTTTGAAATTTTTCAGGCCAAATTTGGGATTTAAGTGAAAGTTAGTGATTTTTTATGAGAAAAAAAAAGTTCGGGCCAGAATTGTCAATCAAAATAAAATTGATCCTTTTTTTTAGAATTAGATCGTGCAGTTGAGCCTTAAAATTTTCAAAAAGTACAATCAAGTTCTAAAATTTTTCAGAAAAGTGCAATTGAGTCCTAAAACTTTCAAAATGTGCAATTAAGTCCTAAAACTAATCATAAAAGTGCAATTGAATTCTAAAACTTTCAAAAAGTAAAATCATAGAAAGGATTTGATTGGATCAATTTTACTATCGTATCCACTTCCGCAATTCTGGGTTTCAAATCAAGTGGTGCATAGAAATCTTCTGATAAAGATAATCTTCAATTTGGAATTTCCACCATCCCAAATCTATCATTTGCTTTCAATCAAACATCACCGAAAAATCACCGTTGTTTTCAATTACCCAAGCCAGACCTTGATACCATTAGTTAGGAATTGCACACCAATTTTAGAAAAATAACACAAGCAAACAATCTACATAAGCAAAACATAATAATAAAAAAAAACAGCTCGAAGGAATACGCTAGAAAATTTTAGGGCATATTGATCCGAATTAAGTCATGTTAATTGGTTGTCGAAGTCTTTTCAATGATCTTTTTTTTTTTGGTCCAACTAGGCACCATTTCGTTCATTCATTCAAAGTGGTACTACACAAGTGTTGAAGACAAGAGTCAAGGCATAATAAATCCCAAAGGTGTTGGGGTGGCTTAGATAGCCAATTACAAGGGAGTATCCTTTTCTGTTTGGCCTTCGCAGTCTAATCTGCAACTTGGTTGGCTTCCCGTGAGCAGTGGGCTAAGGAAACGCTTTTCAATTGAGCTAATAAGTCTTTGCAATCCTCAAAAAAACTCCTCAGGTACCATGGGCTTTGGCTTGGTTCAGTTGAGAATTTAACCACAGCTTCATTATCTGTCAGGACTTCCACGTGCAGCACACCATTTTGCCTAAGTTCGGTGGTATGTACCAGCCATTCCAACGCTTCCTTCAACGCTAGGGCTTCGATCTCAAGGGCTGAAGAAGCTGCAAAATTCTTTGCGAATCCAGCCATTATCACTCCCCGGTGATCTCGATACACTCCCATTGCCTATCCCTCTTCAGAGCCGTCGAGCCAAGACCCATCCAAGTTGAATCTCCAGACCCCCTTTACTGGTGGCGACCATTGCTCGGGTAGCATTTTCTTCTCCGTCCACCGATTCAGTACATGAATGTTCCACCGGCGGAAGGTGTTGGTTAGTGTATGGGCATCTTCGACAATTGTTTTCGGGTTGGGTCGTCTGTTCTGGAATACTAATGCGTTTCGCTCTTTCCAAATTAGCCATAGAATTCCGGCAACCCATTCTTGAGAAGAAGAACCAGCTCTCGAGATAAGCACTTCATCTACCCATTTGTCTATCCTTGTTATGTTCATCGGAGATGCCTGCACATTCAGTCTTCGATCTGACCAGATTGCTTTGGTCCAGTCGTAGAGGACGAAAATATGTTCAGTAGTTTCGGGGGGTCTTCCGACAAATCGGACAAAGCAGGTCAGGTATTATTTTCCTTTTGCATAAATTATCCTTTGTGGGTAGGGCATTTTGGCACATGCTCCACAAAAAAATGTGAATTTTAGGTTCGGTGTGTAGCTTCCATATCTTAGTCCATAGGGACCGAGGTGGCTGGTATGATGAGGATGCTTGTTTTATGTCTGACTTTGATAGTGTTGAGCGTAGTCTATTGTATCCCTGCTTCACCGAGTACTCCCCTGTAGTGTTTCCTATCCAGACTAATTGACCCCTTCTAAGTTCGGCCTAATCCGAATGCCAAGCATTTCTCTCACAATGTTCTCTTCAAATAGCTCCTGCAATAGGTGTTCCTTCCACATTTTCGATCCTTGGTCGATTAAATCTGCAACTCTTTGGGGGGTCTTCTCGGTTGGCTAGACCACCGATAACACCGGACTCTAGCCATTTGTCCTCTCTTATATCAATACTTTCTCCGTTTCCAACCACCCATTTTACTTCAGAACTCATCGCATCTCTTCCCATAAGCAAACTTTGCCACCCCCAAGAAGGGCGGGAGCCTTTTTTTGCATTCCATAGGTTGCCTCTTGGGAAGTAAATCCCTTTCAAAAGCTGGCTCCATAAGGTAGAAGGAGAGTGTGCGAGTCTCCATCCTTGCTTGCCCAACATCGCCTTGTTAAAAGTAACAAGGTCTTTGAAGCCCAAACCTCCATCAACTTTTCTTGCTTTGAGAGTTTCCCAATTCTTCTGGTGAATTCCGGACTTGAATGAGTTTTGTTTCCACCAAAAGGATGCTATCTGCTGCTATATGGCTTTGCACACTGAGATAGGGATCTTGAATATCGACATAGAATATTGAGGAAGCGCTTGTACTACTGTTTTAATCAAAGTCTCATTTCCTGCCTTAGATAGCAATTTCTCTTTCCAGCCCTCCATCTTCATGTTTACCCTTACCAAAATCCATGCAAACATTTGTTTTTTAGTTTGACCCCAATCCGAGGGAATGCCCAAGTATTTTCCGGTTTTCTCCATAAGTGGTACTCTTAGTGCACTCGCCATGTTGCTTTTCAGGCTTTGTGGATAGCCTGCACTAAAGAAGACCCCGGATTTCTTCAGATTGATTCCTTGTCCTGAACCAAAGCAATATTGATTTAAAATGTTCACCAAATTCTGACATTCCCCCACAGTTCCATCTAGAAAGAATATTGCGTCATCAGCAAATAAGAGATGAGACAAGGTGGGGCAATTTCTATTTAGTCTTATCCCCTTTAAACTTCCGTCCTCCACTGCTTTGCTTAATAGAGAAGAGAGCGCATTAGCCATGATTATAAATAAGTAAGGAGATAGTGGATCCCCTTGCCTGATTCCTCGAGATGGCCGGAAGAAGTGTAATGGTTCCCCATTGATTTTGACACTGAATGTGACAGTGGAAATACACTGCTTTACCAATGACACCCATTTCTCACCAAAACCCATTTTCAGCATACATGCACATAAGAAGTTCCATTCCACTCTATCGTATGCTTTCTGCATATCCAGCTTTAGTATCGCCTGAAACTTTCGTTTCCTCTCCCTAATTCTCAATTGGTGGAGGACTTCTTGAACTATTAAGATGTTGTCTTGAATTAGTCTTCCGCTAACAAAGGCACTTTGTTCTGAGGCAATAAGGTTCGGGAGCTAAGGCTTAAGGCGATTCGCCATTACCTTGGAGATAACCTTGTAACTGAAGTTACACAAGCTAATGGGTCTAAATTGGGTAATACTTTCTGGATTAGAAACTTTAGGAATGAGAACAATATGTGTTTTGTTGAGCTCGGGGTCAAGTCTACCTGAAATGAAGAAATTGCTGACTAGCAGGTGAAGGTCATGCTGTATGTCCTCCTAGTGATGGTGGTAGAATTGGCCATTCATCCCATCGGGGCCTAGGGCTTTGGCTGCATCTAGTTGAAAAACAGCTTTCTTCACCTCCTCTAAGGTTGCTGGCGCTTCCAAAGCTTCGTTTATCCCTTCTTGGGCAAGAGGAGGGCATTGGTCTAGAATCGGCTGGAAGTTCCTATTACCCACTGATTCATACAAAGACTGGTAAAAACTTGCAATGTGTTGCTTTAGTGCATTGGGTTCTCGACACCAATAATAATCCACTTTCAGCATTGAGATCTTGTTCCTTTGTCTACGCTGAACCGTAGTGGCGTGGAAGTATTTTGTGTTCCTGTCTCCCCATTTGAGCCAATTAATTCAAGACCTCATCCCCCAGTATAGTTCTTCTTGCCTCCACAAATTCTCAATATGCTTTTTGATGCATTGCACTTCCTTTATGCTTGACTCCCTAACATCTGTATTTGTGAGGTTTGTGAGTCTTCTTTTCAAAGACGCTATTTGGGAACGGGCATTGGAGAATCTCTTTTTACTCCACCCGATCAATGCTTCTATGATCTTTTTCAGCTTGCTCGCGAAATCTTTAGGCATGTCTTCCTGATTCCATATCTTCTGCACTAACTCCTTACATTGGGGCTCTTCCAACTAGAATGCCTCGAATTTGAATTCCTTTTTCCTCTTGATAAATGTTGGGGAAAGTGTAAGGAGAATTGGGCTATGATCGGAACCTATTGCTGGTAAGGCATAAGCCTCCGCGTTGGGGAACAATACTCTCCAGTCAATGTTGTATAGAGCCCTGTCTAATCTCTTCTTAACAAGAGCTTCCCTTTCCCTGTTGTTCATCCAAGTAACTGCGCACCCCTTGCTTTCAATGTCCATTAATGAGCACCTATTCAGAAAGTCGCGGAAAGCCACTAGCCTGTAATAGTCCGCCTCTCTATTGCCTACCTTTTCCCGATAGTACAAAATTTCGTTGAAGTCTCCAATACAAATCCATGGGAAGTGATTTGCTGAGCTTATCGCTTGTATTTGCTGCCACAGCTGAAGTCTTTCCTGAAAGATTGTGGGGGCATGTAAAAAGGTGATACGCATCATGTTCCCACTATCATGGTCCATACAGGATACATCAATGAACTCCTTTGAGCTATCTTCAACTACCACTTCTACGCCTTCGTTCCACAAAACAGCCAAACCCCCCGCTATCCCTATAGGATCAACTATCACCGCTTGTTGAAATTGAAGTTGCCTCCTGACTTTGTCTACTACTGTTTTTTTATTCTTAGTTTCCATTAGGAGCACTAAGTTGGGTCTATCTTGAGCCACTATGGCTCTGAGATGCTGGACTGTCAAGGGTGTACCCAACCCTTGGCAGTTCCAGCTCAAAATCTTCATATTTCCCCCGGAGGCTTATTAGGGCTAGCCTCCAAAGCCCATTCGCTCATCCCAGCCACCATCTGAATTGGTGTTTCAAGTAGTGCTTCCTCGTTAATAGATTGATGGAGAAAGTCATGCCATTCGCATGAGATGAGTGCTTTCTGTTTCTTCGACACAGCCACCTTCTTAAAGGATTTGAGCCCAATCTTATCTTTCCTCGAGGATTTATCTCGTTTTCCCTCCCTAGCCGGATCAAATAGGACGGTTTGGTTATCCTGCTTAGTCTTCCCCTTGAGTGAGTTAGGTCTCTTGGCCTGCTGGTTTTCGCCCTTCAATTCAGATCTTATAATTAGCTCCATGGATGTTCCAGCTTGCTGGTTAGCGCCTACAACTCCAGTCCCCTCCTTATCTTTAGTACTTGGCACCTCTGGCTCTATTAGGATAATCTCTCTTGGCCTTTTCGGGATCATTTCTTCATCCTCTGACATTGGCCCTTGTTTTTCATAGAAAATCTTCCAATAAGGACTGAATTCTCGTGCTTCCATTTTTAGCCACCGCCCGTATTTGCCCTCGTTGTTTTCTTCAAGGCCCGATTCCTTCTTTGGTGCTTATATGCAGAAGGTAGCATAATGACCTATCTTTCCGCACGAATAGCAGTAATGTGGAAGTCTCTCATATCTGAAATCCACCCAGAGTTTCTTGTAACCTAAGTCCACAATAGTTCCTGATTTCAATGGGGAGGATAAGTTCAGGCATACCTTTGCTTTACCATTCTTATGAGGGCTGCCACCTCTCGACTCCAATTTCACCTCCAAGACTCTTCCAATTTTCCCCGCCACACTCCGAATTACTTCCTCTGTAACTCTCCCTCGAGGAAGGCCTACTACATGAACCCAAAACGCGCAATGTGTGAATTCGTAACAATGCTCAGGAGTGTCTGGGTCCCCTTCCTGGAGGACCAATAAATTATTGGAGAAGGACCAAGGGCCTATTTCCAATACTCTATTCTTCTCCTCCACCAAATTGAAGGAAAATGAAAAGAACCCTGGCTCAATGAGCTCACACTCTACCAACTCAATCTTCCACGCTTTCCTCATCGTGCTTAGAAAAGCTTGGAGTTAACATTTGATTTTGAAAATAACTTCCCATACAACAAGCGATCGCACTCCTTCTTTTTTTCTTCATTAATATCTCCTATAATGGGCACTACATCATCTTCAGACCACAGATTCCCAAGTTTCTTACACAAGACAGCCAGGCGAACATCGCTACCTCTCTCACCTTCCATAGTTGAGGCTGGAGAGCTGGGGTACCGCTGGCAAGTGAGCCCTCTGTAGCTGTCTACCCTTGCTTTTTTGGTTTTCTTTGATACAGGGGGACAATTGCCCTTGGATCTTGGACCCACAAGAGAGTCGCACCCATCACTCTCCCTTCTCTGTTGCTGCCATTTTCATAATCTACACAGAAGCGCAGTTGGAGGCCAGTCCCGATGACTTGCTGTGGATGCTGAGGTTGGGTGGGTTGCGAGTAGAATGATTGAAGGGACTCGGGTGAAATTGATTTAGGGGAAAAATATGTGGGAAGATTTAGAAGTGGTGAGATTAAGCAAATACGATTTGTACAGGTAAAAGACTCCACCCTCTTCCATTGATAAGGGCTTGAAGCAGGATCAGCTCGGAAGAGGGAGCATTTCAAATAGGGTAAAACAGAGATCGAAGGGTGAAATGTTTCAGGTAAGGAGGAAGCAGGGGTGGGTGAGAGTTAGGGTTTAGGGCATCGAAGGATTTTGGGGAAATCTATCACCATGGATAGGGAGGAGCTCCACCAGAGAGAGAGGGAACGCGAGTCATCTAGTCAAGGACGGAGAGGGATTGAAAAGCAAAAGAGAGGAGGAATACTTTCGTAGTTGAAGGATTTTGGGGAAATCTATCACCATGGATAGGGAGGAGCTCCACCAGAGAGAGACGGACCGCTAGCAAGCGGAGAAAAAACTCAAATGACTTGTAGTCTTTTCAATGATCAAATATGCTCTTTCCACGTTATCGCTTTCGCTTTCTTTGTCTTATGTTCTATGCCTCGAGGTTATTAATGGCGGCTGTCGGTGAGACGACAATCCTAAATCCAAGGCCTAAATGATGATTGGACCACTCACCCTCTCTTCCAGCCATTTTACTCATGTTTTGGCTGAAAGAGATGGTGACTCCAAAGAGAGAAAAGAATCTCTTCTTTCTTTTTTCTTTAGAACACTAGAAAAAGCCCTCTTGTCCAGATAGCACCTTTCCTTTCCCTTTTTGTCTTATTAAGCCGCCAGCCCCCCATAGAAAAACCAAGATTTTTTTAATCCATATTTTTCGTTGTGTTCAAAATTTTTTTTTGTCTATTTCTATTTTACAAGTCACTGTATGTGCTATGCGCAGATATCAAAATCTTGCTCTCTCATTCACGCGTCCCCACCCCCAACTCTCTAAAATGGTAGGGAATTGAACTCTTCACCTCCCCTTTTGACCACTAAGGCAATCCCTAATGATTTGAATTCGAAATTAAGAAAACATGATTGCTGTTTTCTCATAGAACTTCATTTTCCTCTCTAACCCAGTTTTTGACATTATTGAAAAACACCACTCGGTTGTTTTTAAGGTGGTGCTATTCCACCATCTAAATGACTACATTCACCCGATTTCCACTTAAAAATACAAAAGTGCCCTCAATCTTTCAATTGTAGTTTAAAGTGATGGCTCCACTTCTTTTTTTTTTTTTTGTATTTTTCCTCTTTTTATTTATGATAGTTACCATAATTATGCATTTCACAGGTTTTTTTTAGAGTATTAAAGAAAAGTACAATCTCAAGTATTCCTATAACGTTTTACATACTCCGTGTAAATTCATCTCGCTAATAGTAAGGAAAAAAGTCATTCTTAGATATAATATAAAACTGAAAAGTCTCTTCTTCTTCATTGATCTTATAACAACTTATCTATTTTTTGTTCCTCTTATCTCAAAAGCTCCCTTTCTTTGTGAACTTTTTATTAGTTTCATCAGTCTAAAATATATATATCAAGTCTCTTTATTTACTATATCAAAGAATGTATCTTTTTTCCTTATTATACATAGCGAGATACTTTTAAACAGAGCATGTAAGATGTTAGAGGAATATATACACAACAAGTAATGTTGGTATTTTTTTTGTAAACAGTTTATAGATCATGTTAATTTTTGTCAATCCAAAATAATGATATTTCACTTGCATTTTAAAAAAAATTATTACTTTATGCAATGTTTTGATTAAATTAGGTTTCATCTACTTCACGATTGATCCACAAATATGATCGATAGCTGTTGCAACCTACCCATCCAGATCGGGGGGAAGAATAAATATGTATAGGTCAAGAGGTATTTATCGATGGATATGAACATTGATTGATTCATTTGAAGGACAAACCAAATAGTTCATTAATCCAAGGACCGAGGTGTTCCCAAGCCTAATACCTCATGCGACGAGAATTGTCTAAACTATGCATTCAATTAGAGTCGCCACTAGCCATAATCAATGGTTGGCTAGAAACCCTGATTGAAATGCGGAAGTATCATCTCGATATGTATGTAATTAGAGATTCTAAGGATCGTGAACTTGATTACACTAGTGATCTAATTAGTGCCCTTTCGGTACCTAAATTTGATCGCTCGCTAACTAACGAGTCAGGGCAACCTATCGAAGGTCCTAAAGTTCATCCTAACTATGTTAAAAATGGAGAATAACAATTAATGTATTAAAATGCGCAATCAAATAATCATAATAGAAATAAACAACCGTCGATCTAACATTGTCTCTAGAAAAGAAAATGCAATAAAAATCCCTATGGTAAAGCCCTAATGGCTTGTTTGATTTTGGGGTCAATTTTCATCAAAGAGACTATCACATTTTTTTCTATTTTTTTATACTAAGCCTAGAATAAAATTAACACTAAAATCTATTGAAATTAACCCAAAAACTAATTTCTAAGCATTTCCTAATTTTTCTGAATTTTTTTAGTTTTTAGTATTTTTAATATTTTAATTAATAATAATAATAAGACTCCGGACCGGGTAAGGGGACCCGGTCCGATTCAGCGCTCCAACCCGCCCGGTAAAACTCCCCTTTTTTCTATTTCTTTTCTTTATTCCTTTTTCCTATTTTCCCTCTTTTTTCCTTTTCTATTTTTCTTTTTTCCATTCCTATTTTCCTTCTGGACGTCTTCTTCCCCGATGGGCTCACCGAGAACTCCTTCTTCACGCCTTCACCGAGACTACACCGGGAACCTCACCGCCCCTGACCGCCGGCTTGCGTGGTCAACGCCGACGACCACCACCGGTTCTACACCCTCGCAGCCGGCCAACGTGGCCACACCGAACTGTCAACTAACCCCGACGATGAAAATGAGTCTGCGAGCAAGAAGTCGATTTCCCGGCCCCCAAACTCACGGCCATCAGAAAAACATTAAGCCTAAGCAACCAGACATACACGACATGGAATAGAAAAGAACGAACTTACAGTGGCAGTCTCGAACCGCAGGCATCACCGTTGACGAAAAGCTTTCCGGCAGGTGGGAGGTGCACACATGGCCGACTCGAACCGGAGTTAATATGCCACAAAATCACATGAAAGGAAGTCAATGAAAATATTAGAACAAACCATGCTTAAATCGAAGCTCTAGAGCATCGGTTTTCATAACATCCGTCTCGGGCCTCTCTTGAGCATTTTGTCGAACGGGTGGTAAGCGAGTTCAAACAGAGACTCAAAACTGAGATTTAGGGCGATTTTTTGGCTCAAATGTGGTGTGAAAAGGTATAAAAAGTCACTTATACCATTAAGCGCTTCATTTTACAATACAACTCCAAAAATCGACACGGCCAGGTTTGGACGCTCTAAGCTTAAACTATTTCATTGAGGCATTTTGTCGAACATGTAAGGAGCGACTGAGAAGTAGAGTCACAGGTCCGATTTTTACACCGCTCGTGGCCTATTTTCGATATGCAACGTTTAAAAAAGCTTCTTTGAATGTCAAACGAGTGTTATCCTCCATTGGCAGAGCTAGACAAGCACCGAACAGATTCGGTGTGTCTGGCTCCCGAGACGCAGGGGAAGGGGGCCAAAACAGAGCAAAATGAAAACGTGGACCTACCTTGTTCGGGAACGGCACGGAATCGGCGACATCGACAAAGGATGCGAGTGGGCTGGACTCTTCACGGCGGCTAGAGCTCGGTCTCCGTGGTGATTTGATATTGATATAAACTATTCACAGAATCGAACGGTGTCCGTAAAACGTCACCGGGGGTCGGAAACTGTGGTGTCCGGTGGCAGTGAAGAGGCGACTGGAAGGGGGAGGAAATTTGCCGGCGATCCTCCCGGAAAGAGGTCCCGATCGCTTTCCTCTTCAAAACCCCCGCTCCTTTTTTTCATTTCTCTCTTCAAAATTATCTCGCTCTCTCTGTCTCTCCCTCTTTCGGATTCCTTCGCCTGTGCCCGCGTCTTTGGGCGAGCACACCCCTCTGTCCTTGGCCAGCTGTCCGTCCTTTTCAGCCGTTATCCCTCTCGTTTGTCCCTTCTTCCATTTGTCTTTTCCTTGTTTGTCTTGTGTGGCTTATCTTCTCTGTGTCACTCGAGGAAGAAGACTGAATGGCCGACTGCCATGGGCCGAGTGAGATGGCCCGTTGGCCAGACGGAGGGCCTAGTCGGGCTGAGGCAACCGGGCCAAACACAGGCCAAAAACGGGCCAAAAGTGGGCTTCCGGAACAAAGTGAAAAGAAAAGGAGAAACCCAATAAAAATGAACAAAAGGGCTGGGTCCAAGTGAAAATAAAAGGAAAGAACATGGGGCCAGGATTGCTGGGTCGGGTCGAGTCGGTTTTTTTTTTTAAATGATGTCTTATAATGATCTTATCTTATTATCTCTGTTTTGCACTAATTTGGCCCATTCACATTTTAAGTACTGATTTATCGGATTAGGAAAAATCAAGTGTCAACAACAGAGCGGAAGAAAACTAGGTTTCTTGGAAATTTCTCTTGTCGACAAAACGAATTTTTATGGATGTGACATTCAACAATAACAAAAAGATGGTCCCCACTACATGGAAAATCTACATAAAAAAACTAAACATGTGAAATTCTTAATTATGATAAGTAGTTCCTACATAGATATAGAAAAACTATAAAAAAAAAAGGAAAGTAAATAAATTTGTGACCACCAATTTAAATTGCAACTGATAGAGGGCAATTTTGTTTTTTTGGTGAAAATTAGGTGAATTTAGTCATATAAGAGGTGGAAATAACTACCCCTTGTTTTTATTATCGATACTTTTGTTTTTAAGCAAATTCAAAAATGGGGGACGCCACCAAAGGGTCTCTGCCAAGGGAAGGACCGAAACTCCTCTTTTGTAAAGTCAAAACATTGATATCGATCCCAATCTCATATATCGGGATTTGGGAATGAATTGTAACACTCCTAATCGAAGGTGAAATTGAAAAGGCATTGTAAAGCGAGAGATAAGCAAGAATGATCCTAGATGGTGTATCTATATTAGACTTGTCAAACGGGTTGGTTGAATTTGGATCGGGTCATAAATGGTCCTACCCAAATTGACCCATTTATTTGTAATGCAACGTTTTCGACCCATACCCGGCTCATATCTAACTCATATCATGCTCGACTCATATTGCTAAAACACTCTTACATTTAACCAAATATCGGAAAACTCGTTTCTTATGATTTTTTTAATTATATTGTTAGAAAACTTCTATACAATACAAATCTAGTGGACAATTCTTATTATTTTTTTTGATATTTTGATATATTTATATTCTTTTTCTTTCTTTTCTTTTGCGTTCGGCGATTCGGCCCTCGCCGATCACAGGCAAGGTCGCCGGCCGATCGTAGCCTTTGCTGGCAGCCCAAATGTCTAGAAAAAAAAAAGATCTATCAATATCTCTGATTAATATTTATACAATATATTGCTTAATAGAAAAGGGAAAGAGAAGGTCAACCAAATATCTCTAATTAATCATAAAATATATAATAAATATTATGCTAACTAAAAATAAAAAGTAAATCCTAACGTATAATAAGAAATACACCAAATATTAGAAAAATATTGTAAATTTTTAGCAATCCCTCCGTAATACCTCTGAAGCAACACAAGAACGACGCCTATGATGGGAGCCGTCCCTAAACAGCCGTCCCTAAACAGTCAGTCTAAAGACAGCTTTCGCCAACCATAGAAAGGCACAGGCATTCTCCTAGGCTGATTGCCCCGTAATTGGAGGCTTTCAGTTTGTTGCATAAATAAACTAAGCTAATCTTGTAAAATTACATATTAATGATTCTTCTCGGGAAATTAGATATGCCAGATCTTTTAGTCATATTATAGTATACGCAAGCTTATGAGTTATGATTGCGAAAGTATCTATAAGTTGTATAAATACCAATATTTCCAAATATAAATTAAAAAAAAAACAGGGCACGAGTGGAGGGCCAGTTCTTGGAAGGGTGACACAGCCCCCCCTAAGAATTTCTATAAATTATGTCAAAATTCAGTGTACTAGTCTATTTTAGGAGCTCTAAGGTAGGACTCATTTTTAACTTATGTGTATTGAATTTTCAGTTATTGTTACCAAAAAAATGTCACTTTGTAGTTGGTAGGAGCGTGAAGTTACTTTAACAAGACAGAGAATTTGTCCATGAATGTTGGCAAAAGTGACGGCAGTGAAGTTTATACTGTTGAAATCTTAACGCACGTGATTAATTGGTCTAAAAAAAAAGAGTCCTAGTGCGAGGAGGTTACGAACATGGTGTCTATAAATACCCTTCAAGTATTGATGTTTTGCAACGCAGAGAAAACCTCCCCTTGCTCTTCCATTTGTGTATTGGTCCGACATCCACAAACGAAACGTAAGAAAAGAGGGAATATGCCGCAGATTTCAGCAATTCCATCTTCTTCTCTGAACAAAGGAACAGGCCACGTGATCGAACGTCGGTCGGCGGGTTATCATCCGAGCGTATGGGGGGATTACTTCCTTAAATATGCTTCTTCCTCCAACTCAGTGGTTAGTAATATTCTTCTGTTATCTTCTTCTTTTGTTTTCTCGCAATTGCATTTTGTAGACATCGCTTATATGATTCGAATTGATCTCATATATATACATTTTCCCTTCTCCGCACAGAAAGATGAAGTTGAAAATCATAAAAAGATAAAAGAAGGTTGAAAAACAACAATAACACTTGTAACTTCACCGATCACAGTGTGTCGTCCGCCGCAAGAAACATCTCATTATGGCATTAGCACCCTCCTCTCATATGGTCGTGGTTCTCATGGGTCCAATTTCACATGTCATGTGAACGAGCGTATAACATCGAAATACCTGAATAGGGTACACACAGACGGGGCCATCAAAATTAAGTTCATTTTGTAAAGTATTCGTATTTCATGCTTGCTTTTATTTGAAATAGCGTACGATATATTTGCAGAAGTTCAAATTCCTTGGAAGAGTGGAGGGACAAATTGAGAAACTGAAAGGAGAGGTGAGGAAAATGCTGGCTGATGTCGTGGATAAGCCTTCACAGATGCTTTACTTGATTGATCAAGTCCAACGCTTGGGAATTGACTACCATTTCAAACAGGAAATAGATGAGCAATTAGAACAAATCCACAAAAGTTACTCTCGACTTGTTCATGAAGATTTGAAGGTAGATGACCTTCACATGGTGGCTCTTATCTTTCGATTGCTGCGACAACAAGGTTACAATGTTTCATCAGGTACGTCTTAAGTGTAGTAAACCAATCCGATAAGATACCTATTAAAATCCTTCTATTCCTCGGTCGAATTTCAGAAGAAACATGTACAAGAAAATCTAGAACATTAACCAGGAGTATCACCTTCCTAATTTCTAATCAATTGCATCTTTTTTCCCACGTTGGTTGGTGGCACAGAGGTCTTTAACAAATTCAAAGATAGTGAAGGGAACTTTCGAGAATCGCTAATCACCGATGCGTGCGGATTGCTGAGCTTATATGAAGCTTGCCATTTAAGGTGTCATGATGATTCTATCTTGGACAAAGCACTTCCCTTTGCTATAACTCACCTCGAATCAATCGATGAAAGCAAATTGAGCACAAGTCTTGCGAAACAAGTGAGTCATGCCCTAAAGCAACCACTTCGCAAGGGGTTGCCGAGGCTCGAGGCAAGGCGTTATATTCCACTTTACCAAGAAGAGCCTTCACATGACGAAGTCTTGCTCGCCTTGGCTAAACTAGATTTCAACTTATTACAAGAGCAACACCAGATGGAACTCGGCAAGATTACTAGGTTCATTATCTTCATGTGATAGCATAATCTAAAATTAGCTTCTAGATTATGTTTTAACAACGCCCCAACTATCGATTTTTCCTGTTGTGTTTTTCAAAGGTTAACTCGTCTAGCTTCAAATTACCCTTCTAAATAGTGCTTTTGAAAGTCCTTTGCAAGTGAAAAGGAGGAGTTTAAACTGTGCAAAGTCATCGGGCTAAAGTATTTTCGTAATGCTCACGTTTGTTTAATCATAGGTGGTGGAAGGATATAGATGTTCCGAGGAAGTTCCCATTCGCTAGAGACAGGCTCGTGGAGTTGTTCTTCTGGACCTTGGGAACATATTTTGAGCCGGAGTTCGCTGTGGCAAGAGAAATACTAACCAAAGTGATGTCCTTGACTTCCATTCTCGACGATATGTACGACGTATATGGCACATTGGAAGAACTTGCAGTCCTCACCGAAGCCATCGAGAAGTACGTAATCCACATTCTCTATCTCAAACTTCTGAATTTGATCAATTTGGTATGGAGTCAAGTGTGTCATTTTCCAGGACTTGAATTTCAGGTGGGATGTTGATGCCATGGGTGGATTACCGGAGTATGTACAACCTTATTACAAGGCGCTTCTCCATCTCTATGAATATATTGGGAATCAATTGGCCATAGAAGGAAGATCGTATCGTCTCGTCTATGCAAAAGAAGTCGTAAGCATCATCAGTACACTTTACATGCATCGAATACAATCTTTAGTTAGAAACCCAACACTCTTATGTTTCATTGTCAGATGAAGAAGCTAGCGAAAGCATACTTTCAGGAAGCCAAATGGTTCCATACCAACTACATACCAACACTGGAGGAGTACATGCCCCTTACACTAATAACGTGTGGCTATGGAATGGTAGCGACTACATCACTTGTGGGAATGGGCGATCTGGTCACAGAACATGTTTTTAAATGGTCGGTCGGTGGCTGCAAGATTGTGAAGGCTGCAGAAACCATCTGTAGGCTCATGGATGACGTTTCCTCTCACCAGGTATAATATAAACATAATTATCCTCCGACAATCTAATAAAAATTAGATGGACCACCACTTAATCTAATAACACCAACGTCATTTGACATACAGTTTGAGCAGGAGAGGGGGCACGTAGTATCTGCAGTGGAGTTGCTCATGAAATACCATGGCATCTCGGAGCAGGAAGCTGGGGAGGAACTCCAGAAAGGAGTCATTGATGCGTGGAAGGACATTAATGAAGAGTTTCTTCGTCCAACTGCGGTCCCAATACCGATTCTCACACGAATGCTCAATCTCTCGCGAGTGATGGATGTGTTATATAGCGAGGGAGATAATTACACCCATTCTGGAACCAAGCTCAAAGATCATGTGACATCGCTCTTCGTCAGTCCCTTGCCAATGTGAAGTTTGGCACAAACATCGTTCACACCAATTTGGGTCATTGCAAATCAATAGTGTATTGATTATGCCTTTGAAATCCTATTTTTCCCCGGATGTACGAGGGAAAATATTATTATCCATATATACTTTCGTATTGATGTGTGTGATAAGACTCATAAATAAATGATGCATATGGTTATGGTGTTGCTAAGTTTGCAAGTCTGGGATGCCGGTGCTTCCAGCACACTTACTTTGATACATTCCGTTTGATTCACTCAATGCAATCTCGAAACTCTTTTACATGATGATTTTTAAAATCGGTAACTCAAAAGAAAACTACAAGTTCATAGTCTTGTGATCACGGCTTGTAGCTTTGGATACAATGATATTAATAGTCTTTCCTCAAGTGTACGTAGGTTAGCAAGCTCAGAGCTTTCACCCTCCGCAAGTGATAGGAGCATGTAGCCTCATATGACTCTTTTCAATCGACCCACCAAGTGGAGCAGTCTTTTCACAATCCTTCTACAAGTGTACGTGGATTAGCACCTCGGAGTATTAACCTCCGCTAATGATCGTGGCTCGTAGCCTCATAAGGCTGTCTATCTTCAGTCGAGACCACTTCTATATGGTAAGGCTGTCCTTCTTCGGTCAATACCATTTTTATATGGTAAGGTTGTCCATCTTCAGTTAAGACCATTTCTACATAGTAAGACCGTCTTTCTTCCGTCAAGACCATTTCTACAGGGTAAGGCTGTCCTTCTTCGATCAAGACCATTTTTACATTATAAGGTTGTCTTTCTTTAGTCAAGACCATTTCTACATGGTAAAGTCGTCCTTCAAGGTCATTTCTACATGGTAAAGTTGTCCTTCTTTGGTTAAGACCATTTATACATGGTAAGGCTGTCTTTCTTCTGACAAGACCATATCTACATGGTAAGGTTGTCCTTTTGCCGGTCTGGTAAATTGTTACTTAAAATTGTAAGTTGGCCAAATTAGTGCAAAAGAGAGATAATATTAATTTTTTTTATTAAAAAAAAGAAATTTAGGCCGATTAGACCCGGCCCGTCAGCCCTAGCCTCATTCCTTTTCCTTTTATTTTCTCTTGGGCCCAGCCCTTTGCTTATTTCTCTTCCTTTTCGGGCTTGTCCTTTTCCCTTCTCTTTTTATTTATTTTCCACCAGCCCACTTTCAGCCCACTTTCCCTTCCTTTATGTCCAGCCCAGCCCCTCTTCTTTCTCTCCCTCCCCCTCTCCCTCACTCGCCCTCACACTCTCACGCTCGGCCAGACGAAGGACAACAGCGTGAGGACAAAAACAGAGAAGACAAACGGGAGGGATAACGGCTAAAAAGGACACGCAACTGGCAAGGGACGGAGAGTGCTCGCTCAAAGGACAGAAAGGACGAGCGCGGCTGTTCTGGACAAAAGGGAGGCTCGCCGAGAGAGACGAGGGCGGGTCTCTTCTTGGAACCGAAAAAGAGAGACGGAGAGAGTCGGAGAGTGAATCTGAAAGGGGAGAGCTTTGCTCGTTCGCCGGTGGTCCACCCGGGTCGCCGTCGGTCCCGTCGAACCCCCAGCCGCCACGCTTCGTCCCTGTCAGTCACGAACCAGGTGGGTCTTCATCGTATCTTGCTCTGTTTCAGGTTCCCCTCCCCTGCCTCTCGGATGCCGGGCACACCGAGCCCATTCGGTCATCGGCCAGCTCCCTCAATGGATGCTCTCACTTGTTTGATACTTTAAGAAGCCTTTTTAAACATTGTACATCGAAAAAATGGCCACGAACTCATCAAAATCGGACCTGTAGCTCTATTTCTTAGACGCCTACCACGTGTTTGATAAAATGTCCCAACCAAACCACATTGGCTTTAAAACGCCGAATTTGATTGTGTTTCTTTTGACGTTTCATCGCAAACTAAGACGAAATCGTGGTGACATGTGGCCGTTTAGGTCTTTGCACTTCATGATTGAGTTAAAAATCGCATTGAATCTCGGTTTTGAGCTCCGGTTTGAACTAGCCCTCCACCTGTTTGACAAAATGCCTGCGTGAAGGCCGAAGCCAATGTCTCCAAAATCAGTCCATAGAATCTTCGATTTATGCTTTGTTCGTTTTGAGATTGATGTTTGGTGACTAACTCTGTGATTTCTTTCTATTTCGTGGCATGAAAATTGTTTTCCCGAGCCATCCATGGATGAACGCCCTTTCATCGGAGATCCATTCCCCTCGCCGGAGTTGCCCGCGGTTAAAGGCCGCTCAGGTCAGTCTGCTTCTCACTCATTTGATGTGCAGGTGTGTGTTTTATATGCTAGAATTGATAGAGTTTTGGTATACATCATTGCGGAGTTTTGGCTATCCCTCGCCGGAGTTGGTCCGGCGATATAGAATCCGTCGGCCAACTAGCGGCCGGCGGTGATTCGGCGGAGGCCGACCAATTGGGAGTAAGGCTGGTGGTGGTCTTCGCCGTTGGCGGCATGCGCCGACGGTCGGAGGCGAAGAGCTGTCATCGTTACGTCTCGGCTGAGGGCGTGAGGAAGGAGACAACGTGAGGAAGGTGATGAACAGTAGAGGGGAGAGAGAAAAGGAAATATTAAAAAAAGAGATAATAAAAAAGAAAAAAGAAATAAAAAAATAAAAAAAAATTGAAAAAGAAATAGAAATGTTCGGGTACAATCTAGTCGGGTCGGGTCGGGTGGGAGAATCGGACCAGGTCCCGACCCGGTCCGAAGTCCTTTTTTTTTTAAATATATTTAAAAATACTAAAAATTTTTAAAAAATTCAGAAAAATTAGGAAAGGTTTAGAAATTAGTTTTTGGATTAATTTCATTAGATCTTAGTGTTAATTTTATTCTAGACTTAGTTTAAAAAATAGAAAAAATGTGAAAATCTTTGAAAATTGACCCGAAAAAAATTGAACAAGCCATTAGGGCTTTAACATAAGGCTTTTTATTACCTTCTCTTTTCTAGAAACGATGTTAAGTTGCTGATTATTTATTTTCTATTATGATTATTTGATTGCGCACTTTAATATATGGTTGTTATTTTCCATTTTAGCATGGATATGATGAACTTTAGGATTTTCGATAGGCTGCCCTAACGCATTAGTTAGCAAATGATCAAGTTTAGGTACCGAAAGGATACTAATTAGATGACTAGTGTAATCAAGTCTCCGATCCTTAAAATCTCTAGTTGCACATATATCGAGACGACAATCTTGCGTCTTGATTAGGATTTCTAACCAATCCTTGATTTTGGCTAATGGTAACTCCAATTAAATTCGAATATTAGAAAAATCATGTCATACAAGATATGATCAAGTGTAGGTCGCGACATTCGGTCAAGACCATTCGGATATGGTAAAGCCGTCTTTGTTCGGTCAAGACCATTTATATATAGTAAAGCCTCCTCAAATAAGAATGATTCCGCAAGTGTAGATGTCAACTCCATCACCATAGGGGAAGTATCCCCTAACTTCACACGGGGGACTTCACACGCACCAAAAAAGGGGATAACAGAAAGAAGAGAGGGAATTCGTTCGGGGAAGAAAAGAGCGAGCGACCGAGAGTGAGCATGGGCGGTGCTAGGGAGAGTACAAGGAGAGAACGAGAGGCGAACATGAGAGACAGAGAGGAAAAAACAAGGGCTCAGTCGGGAGAGAGTGAAAGAGGAAAAAAAAAAGAAGATGAGAGATCGATAATGAAAGATGACGGGGAGTCATCGTTCTTGAGCTGGGATAGAGACTGAAAAGAGGGAGGTGTGGCAGTCGCAAAAGAAAAACACAAGACACAAAAAACTGGAGTGAAAGAAGAGAGCCACAGTGAGACAGGGAGAACAAGAGGCGAGCTACAAAGAGAGAGAGAGAGAGAGAGAGAGAGAGAGAGGTGAGGGATTTTTTAAAGAAAGGAAGTTGACTTCTGGTCCATCCCGGCGTTCCTCGTCCGACGTCCTCTAGAGGCCTCTTTTAGCCTTCTCCAAACGGTGGTGGCCAATTCGTCGCCTCGTGTGACCCAGTCCTGTCCGACTCTACTCCTTCGAGCGCCCGTGTGCCCCATTGTCATCTTGCGGAACTCCCTCTTCCGATTTGCCGTACAACCCCGGTCAGTCGCCCTTCTCGAATCAGGTAACCTGGAAGCCCCTCCCCCCCCTGTTTCGACCAAGCCGGACTGGGGCTCGCCGTTCCCCGGTTCCTGTGTATGCCATATGCTGTTTTTTAAAGTGTTATTTGTTGATAGTTGCGGTTGACGGTGTGAGTTCGGGTAGAATGATTAGGCGCTCCCTCCTTAGTCTATGAACCCCACCTGTTTGATGAAATGCTCGACCGAGTTTCTGCGTGTTTGTCTCTGTGTTTTCCATCTGTGCTGGCTGCGGTGTAGGTGGTGGAAGGATTTAGATATAGAGAGGGAGTTCCCATTTGCTAGAGATAGGCTTGGGGAGCTGTATGTCTGGATGTTAGGAGTTTCTTTCGAGCCGGAGTATGAGATCGCTAGAGGAATATTAACCAAAATGACGATCATCATTTCCATTCTCGACGACATCTACGATGTCTATGGCACATTGGAAGAACTAGAACTCTTCATGGAAGCAATTGAAAGGTACAGTTGGCTCTTGGAGGCTTTTCTCAGTTTCCGACTAAACTTCCTTATTGTAAATTGATCAACTGTTGATTATGATCAAGTTTTATATTTTCTAAACGTGAACTCAGGTGGGATGTCGATGCCAAAGAAGGATTGCCAAAGTGCATGCAGGTGTTTTACAAGACACTTCTTGATTTGTATGATGAAATTGGCTATGAACCGACCAGAAAAGGAAGATCCTACTGCCTCTTCTATGCAAAAGAAGCGGTAAGCCATTTGACGATACATCAATCAAATAAGGTTTTTAATCTATCCACTTAAAACAGAATATCGAGCTTTTCGATAAGGATGAGAGACTGTCATACATCTAAATCCACCAAATACATTAAAGCTCGAATATTGATGTAGCTTTACGTTTGATAATGACTTCTCAGATAAAAATCCAAGTGAGAGCCTACTTGGCCGAAGCCGAATGGTTCCACCAAGGCCACGTACCGACGATGGAGGAGTACATGCCCGTTGCATTAACATCAATTGGCTGTGAATTGACATTTGTGACAGCGTTTCTGGGAATGGGAGATATTGTAACAAAGATGCTTTTGACTGGTTATTATTCAGCGACCCCAAGTTAGTGAAGGCTTCGCAAGTAATCAGCCGGCTCATGAACGACATTGCTGGACACAAGGTATACAAAAGCTATACCAGCGAACAACATCATTTTATCTAGATTTTGTCTCATAGGTTCTATCAATGGGAGAAAAAATAGTTTCAACAATATGTATGTGTATTTTTAATAGCTTGAGCAAGAGAGAGGTCATGTGGCATCTTCGGTGGAGTGTTTCATGAAACAATACTGAGTTATGGAGGAAAAGGCAAAGGAGGAACTCGGCAAACAAGTGGCCAATGCGTGGAAGGACATTAACGAAGAGCTGCGCCATCCGACCGTCGTTCCCGGGGTACTCCTCATGCGAATTATCAATCTTGCCCGATCCATGAATGCGGTATATGGAGACGGCACAGATCAATACGTGAATGCTGAAACTATTTTCAAAGCGTATGTGACTTGTCTGCTCGTCAATCCATTGCCAATGTGATGGATTGGAAGAACAAGATGAAGTACCAAGCCATCATGGATTGCGTTAGACACTTCCGAATCTGCTTTGCGTCCAATTTGAATTGTGTTTTTAACACTCGATCCTTGCTCTTCTCTGGCTTGAGAGCCCCCTTCTTCTTCCAGTGGATTTCGAATAAAATAAACCAAGAGGAGTCTGTAAAAAGTGTGACATTGGAATATATTAATGTTCTATACTATGAGTGGTTCATTTTCTTGATCAATATCAAAGATTTTTCATTCGACATATGCTTATGACGGTCTTAGTACACTGTGACCAGCATAAATTACAGTACCTAATGCTTTTTCTCACTATGCTATTTGGCACAACAAACAATTGGGTTGATTCTAATTTGTCTGCCCCTTGTAATTTCATGGTTGTCTCCGTCAACCTTTTGTAATTTCTCTTGTTTCAGTCAACATCTTATACTCTTGTCCTTTTCGTATTGGATGTCCGAGCCAAAATTCCATCTCCCATTTCTGATCGTATCGAATTCGGCACATGTGACATCACATGCTCACTTTCCGTCGATTAGTGAGTGCAAAATAGTCAGTTCCGTTTATAAGGTGTTAACCAAGACCGAAAAATTCCACAAAAGGGTTCTTCCTATCGCCAAAGAAATGTCTTCAAAGTAAAACTTCAGTACGAGAAATCGAGGTCAATCTGATTGTACGTTTGGTTTTCTTCGACTCATTTTCAGTTTCCAGGTAGCAAGAGCAAAATCCTTGATTGAATGTGAATAAAATAAGCTCACTTATACTTCGATCTGCAAGCTATTGACATTCACTTTTTTCCTTAAATTGTTAGATATGTAGGCGTCTTGACTTAATTAGCTCAAGGGCCACGGTGCACGATTCTTTTACTTGCGAACTGTGCAGCACTTAGGTCTAGGATCACTTTGTTTGTCGTAAGTAAGCCTTGCTCTCACTCTCATTCTCATTCTCACACTCAAGGAAGGGAATTTTCAGAGAGAGAAAGTATAGAGAACCTCTAGAGAATTCTTGTATTGCTCAAATGAAGTGAATGATACAAATGAGGGGGAGAGGTTCCCTATTTATACAAAAACCTCTCTAGTTACAATTATTGATCTTCTACACAATCTAACGACAGAGGATGTCAATTATTATCTAATTTATCTGACGGTAAATATCCACTTAATCTAACAGTGGATGATAGTGATCCTCATCACATTAATTCAATGGGGGAGCTCTATCCAATGGTTGAGAATATCAATCCTTGTCAAGTAGATCCGACGGTAGAGATTGAGTCCCCTTGCAATCTAACCGCTTTGATGAGCCTCTTTGGATCAATGATGTAGAGTTCCTATGGATTGATGATGTGGCGCTCTTTGATCCATGACATTCTCCCCCACTAAATCCGCAACGTACTCATTGCCTTGTTGGGGAACTGTTGGATTTGATCAGGGAATTTCCATAGAGACTCTACCGATTCCCAGCTTGCTTCACTTTTAGGTAGCCCTTTCCACTTCTCCATATATCCATGAAGATAGGGATAATTTTTTCGATGAACATACCTTTTGACGATGATGAATTCTATTTCCCGATCTTGTGTGACTCGAATCTCGATCGGTGCTCGATGTGACCTCGCGCGCTTGGTATCCTTTGTGTCTTTGTGATACGGCTTGAGCATACTGGCATGGAACACAGGATGAAACTTAAGCTTCGGGGGGAAACTCAAGCTTGTAAGCAACCATCCCAACTCATTTAAGAATTCATAAAGGACCTCTGGTCTCCTCTTGTTATCAACAAATTTCTTCATTTATTTGGTTGCCTTGTGAAGACATGATCGGGCAAGGTCAGTCGCCTCTTGTCATTCCTTGGCAAACTTGAAAATGGAAGGATTACTGCCATTATACCCCGTGGCTATGGCATTTGAGGTGAGTGATTGATGGCCCATTAACATCTTGAATGGACTCCGGCCGGTTGACTCGTTCTTGTGTAAGTTGAACGAGAATTGTGCCACATCAAGTAGTTTATGCCAATCCTTTTGGCTTGCACTCATGAAATGCCGCAAATAGAGCTCGATGAGGGCATTGGTCTGCTCTGTTTGTTTGTTGGTTTGAGGATGCATGCTTGTGGAGAAGTTCAAATCCGACCCAAGTAGTTTGAACAACTCCGTCCAAAACTTGCCAATGAATGGTCCATCTCGATCACTAACGATATTCCTCATCGAGTCATAGGAACATTTTTGTTAAGCATTTTTACGAGATATCAATCATTGTTAAAAATTAGGGAACATTTCAGGTACTAAAAAACTATATTCTTTGGATTTCCGAAAATACAAAGAATATATCATTTTCACCAACATAAGAATACAATCCACTCCAGTTGACAAGAAGTAAAAACCTCTACAAGGAACCAACATGCAAGTATCTATCTACAGATCTTACCCTCTTAAATCGCTCACTTGGATTCATCGGCCAATGTGTGAACTTACCCTAGTTCCCAGGACGCAACAAACAGCCAAGTTTGTGGCCTGTCGTGATCTTGAGCGTCGCAGGTTCAATCAATTGTGAGGTTATCATTTGATTCCACTTTGATTACTCAACTGGTGATTCCTCTTTACCTGTTAACGTTATATTCCAATAACAAGTTGTTATCAAAACTCATTCTACGAAAATAATTTAGTTGTTCATTGTGGAGAGACTGAAGCGAAATAAAAAAATAATAATTGAATGAACAAATTTATACTACTTTTAATTTATGTTTTAGGATCTTGCCATTATTGATATCTCGGTTATTTGATATAGGACGCGCATTATTTTTTGTTTTGTCCACTCATATTAGATATTAATGATTCTCATATTATAGAAGTTCACTTAAATTCTAGTATCTGTTGCATGATTTGTCGACTTATTTATCTAGCATGATATGCATGATGCAGCAAAATCTACTTTCTATACAAAAAAACTCCCATTACGGAGCAATCTGGCCTAAGAAAAACATTTATGCCACTTCATGGATGGTCAAAGCTGTCTTCAGAGCGCCTCTTCAGGGACGGCTCGCATTAAAGCCGACGTCCTTGTGTTGGTGCGGGGCTTGTTACCATAGCAATGAGTAAAGTGGGGAAGAGATTTCTCAAGGTGCTTTAGTGATGGAAGAGACGGTCCCTAATTCATATCTTCTCACACGAACGTAATATCCGTCCCTAAATGTCGGCCAAGGGCTCCAAAAATCTGTCTCAAATTCTCTTTGTCGACCACCGGAAAGTGCCAACCCCAACATTAACTGGAGACGGTTTTCTAGACTTTCAGGGATATCAATCATTGTTAAAAATTTGTCCAATCACATATTTTAAACTAACGTGTACTTGATGATTAGCATTTGAATCATATTTCCAATATTCCACATGCGACACCTAATACACGAGAATCATTTTTACGAGATTATCGATCATTGTTAAAAATTTGTTCAATCACATATTTTTAACTAACATGTACTTGATTATTAACATTTGAATCATATTTCCAACGTCACACAATTAGAAATAGGTTTTCTTATTTTTATTTTGGCAGGGACGACACTAATGCTTACCGGCATAGTTCCCGATCATCGTTACGGTGACGTCCGAGTTGGGGCCAATGACGGTGACGGTGCGGTGGCGGCGAGGGGATAGAGGGAGGGACGGTCCCCGGTTCTTGAGGAGGACGATGCCTTGCCTAGCGGCTTTGAGGGCAAGCCATCGGCGCAACCACACGGGTCGCTCGGTCCGAAAGACGTGTGCACCCCTGCTCATCAGGAGCTTGCCCTCGAAGCCGTGCGACCCGTGCGGAGCTCACCCCGGCTCTTCACGTCTTTCGGACCGGTACTCACCGGTCTAGTAAATTGGAATCGGGAACGGCCGATTCCGATCCGGTTTGGTTCTAGGTAGTCCGGGCAGTTATCGATTCCTTTGCACACTCCTAGTATGATGAAACTATGTTATGTCGCAATCGAATTGTAAAGTGTCGTGACTTTGCACATTTTGTCATATCGTTTTGAAGACGCTGCACTCCAAAAAATTGAGCAAGAAGGTTTTTCAGATACAATTGTTTTTTATGTTCCTGGAGTACTCGGGCAAATGTTGTAGTTATAAAAAGTCTACTGAATTTCTTATAAATGTTGATATCTTTTTACATAGTCTTAAGTGCAGCAGAAAATCAAACGGGCTCAGAGTATGAATGAAAACTAGATCAGTTAATTAAATATGAGAAAAGATGTTAACGACCACACGTGACGTTAGCATAGTACACGGCATCATGAAGAGGAGTGAAACTTATCTCGACCCGATTTCATAAGAACCAAATCAATTACAGCCGCTGAACATGCGAGTCACCAGGCGTACAAAATCGTACATGGCCGATGGACCTGGTTTGCATGTCCTGACACGATAGAGAGGGAGGTAAGCCTTGCATGGACTCGGTTTCATTGATCCAGACACATCTCGATTGGTGGTGATCTTGTGCGACCCACACACGGGGGTCCATACGATCGACGAGCGCTATGGTTCAAGTTTTGCGTGGATGCGAATCTAGACAAGTATTTGTCAAAAGGCGAGGCTCTCGAAGGGCACAGATGGCGTCGTCGGATTGGTCAGAGAAGTGGCTTGCGACAGAGGATTGGGGATTGGTTGGTGCAATTCCCACTGCGAAGATACACAAGTCGGGGCCAGTTGTGAGACAATTATTATATGAGGCCAATCAGGTGAACGTCAGCTCATCCGACTCCACCTCTTTTTTTCACTTTGCACGGCCACCGAAGCTTGTTCGTGATCCCACTTATCAGAAACCTTTTCCCTTACCTCGCAAGCTTCAACTCGAAAGACCCGCTTCCTCATTTAAGTGTGAGTGTGATTTCATTCTTGTTAGATCCATGAATTCGATTAAAGTGTTTCACGAGATGAATAATTTTCCTCATAGTTGTTTTTCCATGAATTACGATGGAGTAGGCTATGGTAAAACGGATAGGAATGAACAGTTTCAAAGTCGGTCCAAGTTTCACCTGTGACCCAAAATCTACTCGTCATATCCGATTTCCAAAATTTTGAAACCTAAAACCTACATTGCATACTTTGGAACATTATCTTATCACATGTTTCAAAGTTGGTTATAGAATCTATCCAGGTTCCACTTGTATTTTTATTGAACGATTGCAGTAAATCATCACTTCCAATGACCACCATTTATTACTACAATTTGCTAACTACAACTCATATTTAGAAACGCGAAGAATACGAAACATTAACAAAGTAAAAATCTCAATTATAGATATTGCCAAGAATAGAAGTTCATACTAGTGGTTCTAAATTACACACTCATCATAGAACAAGAAAAACACCAAAATTTGTTCTCGAAACTTATCTGTCAGAATTGATTCTCTAATTTTTAAAAACTGAAATCTATCTGCACACCTTGAAATCTAGAATGGGACTAGTCTAGAAAACCGTCTCCAGTTAATGTTGGGGTCGGCACTTTCCAGTGGTCAACAAAGAGAATTTGAGACAGTTTTTTGGAGCCCTTGGCCGACATATAGGGACGGATATTACGTTGGTGTGAGAAGATCTGAATTAGGGACCGTCTCTTCCATCACTAAAGCTCCTTGAGAAATCTCTTCCCCACTTTACTCATTGCTATGGTAACAAGCCCCGCACCAACACAAGGACGTCGGCTTTAATGCGAGCCGTCCCTGAAGAGGTGCTCTGAAGGCAGCTTTGACCATCCATGAAGTGGCATAAATGTTTTTCTTAGGCCAGATTGCTCCGTAATGGGAGTTTTTTTTTGTATAGAAAGTAGATTTTGCTGCATCATGCACATCATGCTAGATAAATAAGTCGACAAATCATGCAACAAATACTAGAATTTAAGTGAATTTCTATAATAAGAGAATCATTAATATCTAATATGAGTGGACAAAACAAAAAATAATGCGCGTCCTATATCAAATAACCGAGATATCAGTAATAGCAATATCCTAAAACATAAATTAAAAATAGTATAAATTTGTTCATTCAATTATTATTATTTTATTTAGCTTCAGTCTCTCCACAATGAACAACTAAATTATTTTCATAGAATGAGTTTTGATAACAACTTATTATTGGAATAGAACGTTGACAGGTAAAGAGGAATCACCAGTTGAGTGATCAAAGTGGAATCAAATGATAACCTCACAATTGATGGAACCTGCACCGTTCAACATCACGATAGACCACAAACTTGGCTGTTTGTTGCGTCCCGGGAACTAGGGTAAGTTCACGCATTGGCCGATGAATCCAAGTTAGCGATTTAAGAGGATAAGATCTATAGATAGAAACTTGCATGTTGGTTCCTTGTAGAGGTTTTTACTTCTTGTCAACTAGAGTGGATTGTATTCTTATGTTGGTGAAAATGATATATTCTTTGTATTTTCGGAAATCTCTCTTTGAATGACCCTGCAATAATAGATTCAAAATAACGTGAATGAAGTAGTAGCTGTTGGAAAGTAAAGAAGGGTTTCTTTTACCTGAAAAATGAGGATGTCAAGCGGAAGTAACACCAGGCACAACTACAAGGGCCGGTGTACAGACATCGTTTTTTCTCAGCCACATATTTAAGTCCTCTTCCTCAAGTGTCATTTATTTAGAGAGAGCGATGCTACTGAGTCAGGAGGGCCCAATGAAAGCTTCCTACAGGGACTTGGTCATGTCGATTTCATTATTAGTGTAACAGGAGAATCACACGTTTGGATATGGACCCAGCTTCTTCCATGGCTATCTGTCGCGACCTAAAAAAAATCGAGTTTCGATCTTAGGCTAATGGATTACTAGATCAATTAAATTAACTAACCTAGCTCGAGTTCTCCCAAACTCTACCAAATCGCAACTTAGGTCCAATTGTGAGCATGCAAATATTTTCAACGGGAGTCGCCACTAATCATTTAGGGTAGGTTGATTAGAAACCTAAATAAAATAGTGGGAGTACTATTCTATTTCTACGAACCAGAAATCATAAATTCGGGACTTGGTTACGTTAAATTCCCTAACGCCCTTTCGGTACCAATTTCGAGAAAAATACTCAATTTGACAATTTTGATAAATCCTAACTTAGAGTTCAAAGGTGCAGAAATTTCTTTTTTGATTTTTGTTTGTTTAAATGAAAGCTAACCTATATGTAATGACGTGCAAAAATTGACATGCGATTAATGCAACCTAACATGCAAACTATATGTCATGCGACGACGTGACCTATTTCTAATGACGGGCAAATTATTTTTTATTGTATTTTTTTAATGAAATTCGGAATTAAAAATGCCAATTATCTAAACATGCAATTTTAAACTAAAGAAATTGACCTAATCTAAAGCAATCTTTTTTTTGGTATTTTTTGTGAAATTCGAAATTAAAATCAAATGAAAAAAAAAATATAACTGCGAAATCTTTCGAATTAAGTTTCGATCTGAAGCCTGACAGATCGACCCTAAAATTCAAAATTCCCGCTATGGAAATAATTCTATCTAAAGCCTGATAGATAGATTTATTTCCATGTGTGCGGTTGCGGATTAGGAAATTTTTCTAATCGATCACATCTTGAAAAATTCTGATATCTTAAATATTGGATATGTTCAAAAGATTTTGAAAATTCTAAATTCTATCCAAATTTGACAAGTAATAGATATCTAAAATTTCAAAAAAAGGAAATAGATCCTAATCGAAATATTGCCTATTATTCAAATATGCAAAGTTAGATATCTATAAGCACGAATTAAGCAATAAAATATTCAAACCAAATCAGGATAAGATATCTACCTAATCCAAAGATTTATTTCCAAATTTGAATCACCGGCGAATCGGGATTGCGGATCGGGATGGTGACCGGCGGTGCGTCGGGAGCGGTAGCTCGGCGTCGGGAACGGTGGCGACGCGGCGGCGGCGTGGCACGGACGGTAGTGGCGGTGCAGCTCCGGGGGTCTAGTCTGGATGGCTTAGACGCGAGCGAGAATTACTGGAGTCGTCAGGATTTGCTTGCTGGACGCCAGCAATGGACTTAGTGGGGCTTGTGACTTGAAGCGATGAAGCTCGCGATTTGAGGACGTGGGCGTCGGGACCTGCAAGCACAAATCACCGAGCTCGACGTTGTCTATTATGCTTCTGAAGGGTTTGCACGCTGCCGCATGCCCACAACTCCTCACGGTCTCCTCATCAAAAGGAATATTCTTATGCATGCATGAAGTAAAATCACAAAGACCACAACAATATTGTCAAATCTGGGCAAAAATCTGAGAGAAAACCAATCCACCGCTTGCACTTATGACTTTAACCAATGATCAGCCCCTTCTTTTCGCTCACAACAAAGTTGGCTTTTACAAGACAGGACACGCCAAGGAACCTGCAAAACAGAGTAATTCGAGCATGACAAGGATGATGACCGGTGATATTTTGCTGCCGTGATTCGTCGTCCAAGACTGAATTCAACGGGGCCCGATGCTAAAACTGCTTGGCTTGTTGGAAACCGGAAACGTTTGTGGGGAGTGCAAACTGCCACAACAACAGCGACAGAAGTAGATTGGCCCGGTGAACAGCAGCAAAACTTGCAGGACTTTCAACGTTGTGGACAGCGAGCAAAACCCGGTAGTTATCTAGAGCCGTGGCGATGAAGCTTGGACTTGTTGGGGTCGAGGTCATTGCTGGTGAGGAGCCCCGCTGCAGTGCTACCCTCCTCTCTTTTTAGAGTTGTGGCCGTGAATGACACTATGTGTGGCCTCCGAAAATTATGATATGAAAATTATGAGAACCCCCCTTCAATCCTGACCTAATGATGTATATATAACACTAACCTAGGTCAATTAGATGGGCTTTCTAGTCCTAATGGGCTTAGACTTGGGCTTAGCCTTTTAATTTAATTTAATTCTAAGTGAGCTGAATTAATTTGGGCTATTCCTTAATTAAACTTGACGGGCTAATTTAAGCTCAAATTAAGACAACCAAGCCCTTTTGCGTGTGATTTTCGGCCCGCGTCTTCCGAGTGAGCCGCGTTTCGTTCGGTACCCGAGCTCGATTTACGTGATGAATTTTAAGCTCGCTTGCTACCGCCGATCCGATGCGGAATGCAATTAATCTATATGAACCTAAACTATATGCTATGCAATTTTAATATTTTTGTTTAGGGGTTAAAAATTTAATCCCTAATTTTCTATGCAATTAACACTAAATGATGCGCCAAAATTTAGGTGTCAACACTATCATGGTCTCTGGGCCTATAGAGTACCTGTAACTGTAGCTCTCAACACATTCAAATGAGCTTTCCAGAGTTTGGCACTCTTAACTGGTAGTTACTGTCTAAAAGCAATGTGAGAATCATTTGGAAGACCAAAAGCTAATAGTTTGGAGGCAGATTTCTTGAGTGGTTTGAGACGTGGGATGGTCCAAATGCGATGAGCTAAGAAAACACGGTGAAATCGAAAGAGGGAGGAGCTTGTGAATGACCGGACCAAGAACAACGAGGCCAATCCATGTCCACATGAAATGAAGTACCTACGCTCTCTGCCATGGTCAGACCTGATACGTCAGGCGTCGATGTGGATTCGAAGTGTTGAACATGTCACGTTTTATTCCACGTCCACCGTCAACTTCACGTTTTATTCCACATCCACCATCAACTTCACGTTTTATTTCGAAACCAAATCAGAACCACACCACATGATGATAGACATCTCCATTCTTAATCAAGTGGCAGCACTGCACGGGGCCGTGATAGCGAAAAGGGTATCGGTGCAACACTTTCATCACTCAGCTATCAGTTGACTGTTCTATCTACATATGGGAAAATATGGGGCGGTGCAGTCAGCTAAGGCTGCGCATGGCAACTTGCGAAATAATGTTTGATTCTGTTCTTTTATTTCCAGAATTAGTTTGGGAATAGAAATCCGTTTGTTTAATTTTTTGATTCTGGGCATAAATTCTTGCAAATTTGTGCCCAGAATAAGTTTTAGAGCAGAATCAAGAATAAAAAAAAAGTAGCTGCTTGATTCTGGGAACAAAAATGAGAATCAGTTTTTTTTTCTTCTTCTTTTTCTTGATTTTTAATATAGCTTTTAATGTCCGGCGCAAGGGCCACCCTCGCCATATCTGGCGAGATTAAAATATTTTAATTAAAAAATATTATTAATAAAAAAATTTTACCGGCTATGGCCAGCGACCAGGCCATGGAGAAAAAAATATTTTCAGTAATAATATTTTTTATTAAAATATTTTAATAATAAAAAATATTTTAATAAAAAAATATTTTACCGGCCATGGCCAGCGACCAGGCCATGGAAAAAAAATAAAAAAATAATTTCAATAAAAATATTTTTTATTAAAATATTATTAATAAAAAAATATTATAAAAAATATTTTATTGGCCATGGCCAGAGACCAGGCCATGGCGAAAAAATAAGAAAAAAATAAAAATATTTTTTAGCAAAATATTTTAAAAAATTTATTTATAAGAAAATTTTTTACTGGCAATGGCCAAAAAAAATAAAAAAATTTATTTTTAATAAAAGTATTATTACTGGCCATGGCCAAGAAGGAGCAGAAGAAAAAAAGAAAAGAAAGAAATATTAAAATATTTAAAATGTTATTAAAATATTATTAATAAAAAGAAATTTTATGCCGTTACCAAACGCATTTATGTTCTTTTACTATTTTAGGAATAGAAATTTTGGGCCGTTACCAAACGCCCTCAAATGCTTAGAATCAGTTTTTGGGTACATAATAAAAAAGAATCATTTCTGATCAGAATCTGTTTTCGGGTACAGAATGGTTGCCATGCACAGCCTAAGCTTCTTCCAAATAGGTGTAACCTTCCTGTTCGAAACAAGTGAGGATAAAGCTATGATGGGAAAATGAAAGGTGGAGAAGCAAAACACAAAAATGCATGATAGCTTGGATAGTCTGCACCATTCGTAGGTGAAAGAGCCTCTCCAAAATTCTGTACAGTACACATGTTAAATGCCGTCGATCAATCGGCTCGACAAAACCCGATGATAATGCATTTACTAAGCAGTTTCTTGCCTATAAATACCCATTCATAAGGCCTTTGGCACTCACAGAAAAGCCTCGTGCTCTTCATCTATATTGATCAAACATCTGAATCTCATTAGAGATAGCAGAAAAAGATATGTCTTTTCAGATTTCAGCAATTCCATCTTCTCCTGCAGCCCAAGAAACAAGCCATGTGGTTGAACGCCGGTCAGCAAATTTTCACCCAAGTATATGGGGGGATTACTTCCTCAAATATGCCTCTCGCTCCTACTCAATGGTAGGAATTTAATACATTGCTTCTGACTCAACTATATATATATTATGTGAATAGTAATGGCATAGCACGTGAAAATATGTGTATATATCTGATGTAACACACACTATCGATGTCACAAAAAAGTAAATAATTTCAGCCTTAACATGGGTTAATTTAGATGTCCAATTTCGGAATCCAATGGTTTTGGAGCGGTCCGATTTTCGGTTCTAGGGTAGGAACCAGACCGGACCGGACCGATAAATATATATTTAATTTTTTCATATATATAATATTCAATATATATATAATATTTAATATTGGTTTCATTGGAACTGATTGTTCAATTTTTTCATGTATTATATATATTTTTCCAAGTTTTTCCACGGCCTTATGGGATCAAATCAGAACTACAAAAGAAAGAACGGAATAATCGATTCCTGGTTCACCAATAATATTTAATATTGGTCCCATTGGAACCGGACCGGACCGGACCATCGGTCCGATCTGGTCCACAGTCCCAAGACTAACCGGTCCGGTCCCCAGTCCTAGAAACTGAGAACCGATCCTCCCGGTCTGATTCCCGGTTCTTGGGTTGGACCGGACCGGACCGGACTGGGAACTGCTCACCCCTACTATTGGGATGGTGACGACAGTAGAGTAGTGGATGTCGACGACGCTGGAGGCTGCAAGACATCTGAGCTCGTGGGAGGGTTACCTCCCCAATTACGCTGCTCCCCCCACTCAATGGTAGGACTCTTTTTTTTTTTGGTCATAAATGGTAAGACTTGAGTTGCTCCGCTTTTCTTAGCGTAATTTTATCTTTCAAATGTTGCTACAAACATCCATTACTTAAATAAGCCAAAAGCAACATTATAGGAATAGGTCTTGGGCCAATGAGCTTCTCATGCACCTAGTATCAGAGAGAAATTGCCATGTTTTTCTCTATTATGCGTAGGAATATGGCCATGATCAGCAGGCGGAACAAGAAATCCAGAAGCTGAAGGGCGAGGTGAAGAGGATGCTACACGTTGATGCAGACAAGCAGTCCCTGAAACTGGACATGATCGATCAAATACAACGATTAGGCATCGCATACCACTTCGCGAGCGAGATTGATCACATGTTGAAACAACTTAATGAGACATGTTTTGTTCGCAACGATGGAGATCAGGATATCGACGACCTCTACACGGCCGCTCTCCTCTTCCGATTGTTGCGACAACAAGGCTACCAAATTTCGAGCGTTGAGTTGCCCTTCCTTGTTTTTAGTTACTTAACCACAAAATTTGATGATTGATATACTTTGATCTTATCCCATTGTCTAAAACCGATCCTCTTTGCCTTTCTCTACCGTGGATTGAGGTCATTCGACAATCAATCACCTGAAGTTATAGACGACCCACCCAAGTTATTGCACAACAGGACCCCCAAAGCTACAATCCGATAAAAAATTGAACCCTCGTTCATATGTTGGTTGTTGTTGTTACTATCTACTCTTCCAGTAAACCAAACGTCACCGGTGTTTAAGACCACTCGTGAAGAATCTTTCTGACTAATAGGGATGTGTACAATAGAAATCCTTATTTCACTGTGATCTATAAGCAGACATCTTCAACAAGTTCAAGGACACCAGTGGAGAGTTCAGTGAGAAACATGCAAGTGACGTACGGGGATTACTAAGTTTGTATGAAGCTAGCCATCTGAGTGTGCATGGAGAAGATGTTCTTGATCAAGCGCTTTCTTTCAGTTTAACCCATCTTGAATCCATTAAGGAGCAACTAAGCCCTCCTCTCGCAACACAAGTCCATCATGCCTTAGAGCAAACAATTCGTCGAGGGGTGCCGAGGCTCGAGGCCAGACGATACATCTCCATGTACGAAGCAGAACCTTCACATAACGAAGTCCTGCTATCACTAGCCAAGTTAGATTTCAACCATTTGCAAAGGCAACACCAGAAGGAGTTAGTTGATCTTGCAAGGTTGATCAATTATGCAATCGCATGGTTAAATTGTTTTAGTGTTTATACTCTATGGAAGGTTCATATGAATATTGCCATTTTACGTGTAGGTGGTGGATGGGTTTAGACTTCAAGAGGAAGTTACCATTTGCAAGAGACAGGCTCGTGGAAGGATACTTTTGGATTTTAGGAGTTCATTTTGAGCCCGAATTAGTGCTTGTTAGAAGAATGATGACCAAAGTGATCGCAGTGACTTCAGTTCTTGATGACATATATGATATCTACGGCACCTATGAAGAGCTAGAGCTCTTTACTCAAGCAATTCAAAGGTTTGATTCGCATATCTGCAGCACATGTAGCTTATTATTAAAAATACGTCCACGTTAGCTTTGGCCGTTCCACATAAAACAAGCGGCATTCATGTTAGCAATTTAAGAAAAAATTGAAAAAGGTTTAGGACTAAATTGATTCAATTGAAAAGTTTACAACTAAATTGGCACAAATACAATATGTTTAGGTATTTTTTTGTACTTTGCCCTGAAATACTAGATGTGGCAAAATGTCTCTGAATCAATAACTGTGTGTATAAAAGATAAAGGAGTTGATTGATCCCTTTTCATAGTTATCATAAGGGTGGTAATATAGTGATTCCCAAATCCTCATGCGATCTGAAGTTTAAAAATATCACGTAATGTATACCCTATCTTATAATATCTTATTATTTCAGGTGGGACATTGATTGCATAAATGAACTTCCAGAGTACATGCAAGTGTTTTACAAAGCACTGATCGATATCTACGTCGAAATTGAAGATGTACTGGCTTGCACAGGAAGATCGTACTGCCTCTACTATGCGATAGAAGCAGTAAGATCATACCGCCACTACTATATTCTACAATCATAGTGTAGTTATTCTCGATTGATGCACATATAATCTGTTGCATTTTCAGATGAAAAGGCAAGCGAGATCCTATTTTGCTGAAGCAAAATGGCTGCACCAACAACACAAACCCACAATGGATGAGTACATGTCCATTGCATTAGTATCAAGTGGTTACCCATTGTTAGCCATCACGTCCTTTGCGGGAATGCCAGATATTGTCACAAAAGACGATTTAGATTGGTTGTTCAATGACCCAAAGATCCTCAAGGCTTCAACAATCATTTGCAGGCTCATGGATGATTTGGCCACTCATAAGGTACCTTTTGTTCTTGCACGTGTTCAAGAAGATATAGGCCCAACCCAACTACTATGAAACATTTATGGTCTTGTTTAAATGTCTTGTTATGTATATCTTTGCAGTTTGAGCAATCAAGAGAACATGCGGACTCAGCCGTACAATGTTACATGAAGCAATACGGTGTCACGGAACGAGAAGCAGAAAATGACCTTCGCAAGCAAGTTGATGACGCGTGGAAGGACATGAACGAGGAGTGTCTTCGACCAACCGCCGTCGCGATGCCGCTTCTCATGGGAATTCTCAACCTCACGCGAGTAATGGATGTGTTGTACAAGGACGGAGGAGATCATTATACCAATCCTCATATTACACTGAAAGATTACATACATTCGGTGGTCATAGACCCAGTGCAATAGTTTTGATATGCAGTTAGGGAACTATAAATTCATCAGCTGGATATTAGAAAACTGGACCCACTGTTCTATAGATGATGCATCTATAGACGTGTACACTGTTAATGAGCGGCAAGAAGATGTGGGATACATACGTTAGTTGGGGTAAAATTAAAGCTTTTAGCGAGAATGGTATGTGGTTGGATTTATTCTCATATATTTTTCATTTAAGAATGAATTGAAACGTATAATTTATCCATCCAAAAAGAATTAACCAAGCTTTCGAAGAGCTATTTTCATTTTGAATTTCAAAGGATGTGATTTAGAATGGGAAAATTGGGGGTAAAAATACCAGAAGTGTCATAACTTTCGTTCAATCCTCACTTGAGTGCCATAAAAAAAACTTTCCTCACTTAAGTGCCACATCGAAGTAAAATCAATCATTTGAATGCCACTTCCGACAAATCATCCTACGTGGATTTTTTATTTTTTAAAATAATTTTTGATATTTTTATTATTTATTATTTTCCTTTTTTTTCTTTGTTTTTTTCTTCCGTGCACTAGCCACAAAGGCCTCGCCCTCAGCTGGCTGGGCTGCAAAGGCCCTGGGGGAGGCAATCATCAGCTGCAGGCAAGGGCCTTCGCGGCAAGGCCGCTTCGCTCGTGGCAAGCGAAGCCATAGGCCTTCGCGCCCTCGACAAATATGGGTGAGGCAGGCGGCGGATTTTCTAGCAAGGCAAATTGTCAATAGCACTTAAGTGATTGATTTTTTAAATTTGTGACATTTAAGTGATTGATTTATCAAATTTGTGACACTTAAGTTGTGGTGTCCCAGGCACGCCACATACTGAGGTGTTCTTTAGTCTTTTCGCTTATAGCACAAGTGGAAGACAATGCATAATCAAATTAAACATTTCTCGTTCAGCGGACACATCCACAACAAAAATACCACATCTTCATTTCCAACTTTTTAGTTGTATACAAAGGTGATTTGGATGACATCATCTTCAAACACGATAGCAAAATTACATCTGGGAGGTCAAAATGGGGTCTTACTATCCTAATGCAGCTACATCCACAACTCCACCCCGCTACTTGCTGTCACCACCTTCGTCACTACTGTCACTATCAGGATAAGGGGTCGGTGGCATGTCCAAAGATATGTAAAAATGAATATCAACGGGAGTGAGCTAACGCTCAACAACAGATAAGACCAGTTTATAAACTGACCGATCTTACTAACTCTTGATTTCTAGGACACACCTACATGATATGTAGTTTACGTAAACAAGTATAATTAATAACACATTTGAAAACCATAAATATCTAGTAATTTTAATAGGATCATTCAGGACGGTATCTAATCCAGCATGCAAACCTACTGCAATGTACTTGACTCACTCTTTCTATCAATGATTCTGGAGTGTAAAGATAAAAAAATCAATGTTAATAGGTGTTGACACCTAAATTTTGGCGCATCACTTAGTGTAATTTGCATAGAAAATTAGGGATTAAATTTTTAACCCCTAAACAAAAAAATATTTAAATTGCATAACATATAGTTTAAATTCATTTTAGATTAATTGCATTTTGCATCGGACCGGCGGTGGATGAACGAGCTTAAATTTCATCGAATGGGACTCGGCTCGCTTGGAATGCAAGGGCCGGGAATTACAAGTCAAACGGGCTTGGTTGTTTTAATTTGAGCTTAATTCAGCCCATTTATCCTTAATTAATTCAGCCCATTTAAATTAAATTAAAATCTAAGCCCAAATCTAAGCCCATTAGGACTAGAGAGCCCATCTAATTGACCTAGATTAGGATTATATATACTTCATTAGGTCAGAATTTTTAAAGGGGAGACACACAATTTTCAGATCAGAATTTTCAGAGTGTGAGAGTGAGAAAGAGAGAGAGAAAAGGAGACCGGCCGGAGCACCCCCGACACGGCCAGAACCGCGCCTTTCGCGCCGCCGCACGCCGTGCCCCGCTCTCGCACCACCGCCGCCGCGCCTGTCCCCGCTGTTGCACCGCCGCCGCCGCGCCTGCCGCCGCCGAGCCTGCCGCTGCCGCCTCACGCCGACGCTGCTGCTGCCGTGCACGTCGCCGTTGCTGCCGCCTCACGCCGACGCCGACGCCGTGCCTGCTGCTGCTCCCCGCGCTGACACCGTGTCTGCCGCTGCTTCCCGCCGACACTGCCGCTGCCGTGTGCTGCTGCTGCTGCCGCCGCTCCACGCCGCTGCCGCCGTGCATCACGCCGTGCGCCACCGCCGCTGCCGCTGCCCTCTTTGCTGTGTGCTGCCGTCGCCAAGGCCGTTGCACGCCGACGCCGCTGCTGAAGTTTCCCCTGACGTGCGCCACCGTCGCCGCCGTTCCCGACATCGCGCCGCCGATCCGCGTTCGTCGTTCATCCTGATCCGCAAGTTCGAATTTGGGAATTATCTGCAAATTAGGTAATTGAACATTATCTGATATTTTCAGAATATCTAAGTTACTAATTTGGGTGTTTGAATATTGCGTGAATATCGTGTAGAATATTAGATATGTTGGGATAATTGTCTGATATCTGCAATATTTTTAAAATATTCAAAATTAGGAAACTTTCCTAATTTAGCAACGTATCTGGACGTCTATCCGACCTTATCCCTAAGGTATGATACGCGGTGATACGGAAAATCATTATCCTATCCGCAATCACTTGGGTACGATAATGATTTTTATTTGCTTTCCAAATTTGAATGATCGACTTTCTGTCAATATCTATAACCTTGTAGATATGACCGATAGTTCGATTTCTGTGCCTAATCCGAGTTTGAAACGAATCTTGTGGATTGCGTGGCTATTTTAAATGTAGATGCTATCTCCGTTTAGATTATTTTTCCTTTTCAAATAAAAAAGAAAATTCAAAAAATATCAGTTAGGATTTGAATTTGAGTTTTGCATGTTTAGGAATCCTAAATATATCTAGACGATAGAGTAATTATTTAATTTAAATTAGGACTTTGGGATAATCTATTTCCTAGTTTAAATTAAGTAATTTTCTAATCTTAATAGATTATTTAGGTTATTTATTATTTTGAATTTTAACAAAAATCCCAAAAATAATTCATGTTAGGATATGTTAAGTCATCATAGGTTGCACGTTAATTTAGGCATATTTTTATTCCGAATTTCACCAGAAAATACCAAAAATAAATCATTTGCTTGTCATTAGAATTAGGTCACGTCGTCGCATGACATATAGTTTGCATGCTAGGTTACGTTACTTGCATGTCATTTTTGCAAGTCATTGCATATAGGTTAGCTTTCATTTAAATAAGTGAAAATCCAAAAATTGAGTGAATTCCTTGTTAATTAGAAATCATATTAGGTTGTTGATGTGATTTTCTAGCTAACAATGCAGATGCTTACGTTGCTTCGAGGTAAGTAATTCTTCCAAACTTGCAATTTATTCAATGCTTTCTTGGGTGTTAAATTGGTGGTTTGCGCACCCGCATGAACACCTCACACGTTAGTGACTAGGTTAAAATGGATCCAAATTGCTTGCCAAAACATTTTTTTTGAAAAGAAAAGGTACCGAAAGGGCGTTAGACTAGATCTAGCGTAATCAAGTCCCCGGGCTTAGAATCTCTGGTTCGTAGAAATAAAACATATCTCCCTATGTTTTATTTAGGTTTCTAATCGACTTACCACAAATAGATTAGTGGCGACTCCAAGCATGAAAACACTTGCATGTTAAAAACTTAAACCCAAAGTTGCGAATTGGTAGGGCCTGGGAGGGCTCGAGTTAGGCTTAGTCTTAGCAATCCATTAGCCTGAGAGGAGGAATTTTTTAGGTCGCGACAACTTGGCGACTCCGCTGGGGACAAATTGATTTAAAACTCTTAGTGGACTTAGGCCAGTTTTTCTTTTAAAAAAATATTTTTGCTTGGCAGCGAGGATCCCAGGTACGTCCCTAACATTTTAGGTGTTAAATGTTTTTGCAGAATGGGAGGTATAAGGGGAGGCGTGATTGTTAACCCTTGTTTTGCAGGGAGGTGTTTGAATGAATGGTTTATTTTATGCACGAAGCGCTGTTTGATATAACATGTTGTGCATGTCTTACATTTACACTACACCGCACACACTACCCGCTGCCGGACCTGGGCGGCACAGGTTTAGGATGGTACTGAGAAAACGGACACCCCGACCACACCCGCGTGGTACGGGTCGCCTTTCTTGGTCCCGAAAGTTCTTTCATGGTGTCATTGAATACCTACCACGGTTGCACCCTTTGCAACCCGGGTCGGCTCTTTGACTAAGCCGGAGTCAGGGGAATCCCAGCCTAACCACCATTATGACTGGTTTAGCTCGGTAATCCTCATGTCTCCATTTTGCAAGCCAGAGTCTAGGTAGAAATCGAACCTCACGTTTCATGCGCATGTCTATGTGATTGCCATCATTCTACCCGGTGAAGTAAGATTTCTGAACCTTTATCTCGCAATTTATTTATGTTTCGTCTTTTTCTTTGGTCGGTCCATGACATTAGGTCGGTCGTGAGTCTTGGTCTATACACTATGGGAGGGGCAGACATCCGGATTCTTGATGCTCCTAAGGACGAGCTACGTGCCTGGTGGAATCTACTCAGTCCGACCAACCGCAAGCTAGTCGAGGGCCACATCGGGAGGCTGCTTCCCCTACTGGAGGTCAAAGTCCGTACCGGCCTCGTTCGAGCATTAGCGCACTTCTGGTGTCCCGAGACCTCTACCTTTATATTCGGTAAGCACGAGCTCACCCCGACGTTGGAAGAATATAGCGTGCTCATTGAAAAACCATTGGGGTCGGAGTTAGTCACACCACCTTTGGGTGTTGATTCTACTTTAATGTTGGCTGAATTTTTGAATGTCGGAAAAGATGAATTGGGAAAAGTGTTAAAAGCAAATCGTGGCACATGCCCTTTTTCATTCCTGAGTCAGTGTTTTGAAAAAGCCACATCTTTTCAAAAGAGCAGAATCTTTTTGCTAGCGTTTTTCGGATTCGTGATTTTTCCTTACTGTAAGAATGCATGTAGTCCGTTAATCGCATGGTTGGTCCAACAAGTCTATCTTGAAAAGAATTTTATCAACACCATTTTAGCCGAGACTTTCATTTCCCTCACTAAATTTAAGCAACATGTTGACAAAACTTTTCATGCCCCCCTCGAGCTTTTGCAAATCTGGTTTTTGTCTCACATAAAAGGGTGTGGCGATTTACTCACAATATCTGAGCTTAGTGATTCTAGCCATCCCGTCTTGAGGTATAAAGAAAAACAAGGGGGTGCACCCGATTATCATTACTCTGAATGGATCATTTTCATGAAAAACGCTAGACCCCAAGGTTTCCAATGGCATGCTAATTGGTTCAAAGTTGAGGAAGCTCGGCTTACGTGTAATGGTATTGGGCCGGTTCCACTATTGGGTTTCACTGGCGCAATTGAATACTACCCCGCCAGAGTGTCTCGTCAGTATCAGATTCTCCAAGGGCTCCCTCCAGCGCTACAACCGGAACTCCTCCAAGTTGACTTCGCCGATGACGATAAAGACCACGAAGCGACCGTAGCTCAGCTCAATAAGATGTGGAGGAAGTGCCGTGTGTTAAAGATAGCTCGACCCGAAGGAGAACTAAAGGGAGAGCAGAAGTCCTATTTCGCGACGACCCAGTACATTCGTCGGCACAGAATCCCGCGAGATTTGCTCCCGAAGATACCCAAGGTGCCTCTCAAGTCCGCCAATCGCTCAGAGAACAATCGCCTCGAAAGGAAGGCCAAAGAAGCTGAAGAAAAAGTATCCAAGATAGCTCGAGCTTATGAGCAATTGAAGAAGGAAGTCGCCTCCCATATGTCTATAGATCAAGCTAAATAAAAAGCTCGAAGTTCTTTTCTCATTTCAGTTTCAGTTTTTAAAATTTGTTTAGGAATTGAGTCATTTGTCTTTATATTCAGTGCAATTTCAAGTCATTAATTGGTGTAAAAATTTTCGCCATTTCAATAAAGGGGTCTTTTCAATTCAAAGCGGTTAGACCAATGTCATGGATTGGCGTATGATTTTGCTTGACACTTATGTATGCCTGTTTCGTTCCAAAATTAGGTAGCTACGGACCGATCACGATCGCCCATTCGTACACGGTCGAGAGCCAGAATGGCCGATCAAACCGACTTGCAAGAGCGTGTTGTTGGTGTGGAAGATCAGATCAAGCAACTTGTCATCGCAATGCAACAAATGTCCGCTGAGATCAAAGCTCTCCGGTCGGTTCCTGTTTCGGCACCCCTCGAAGCGTCAGTCCCAAAGCAGAAAATCAGAAAAAGTGTCGATGTTGACGGAGATGACGATATTCCTGATTTAGAAGATGACCCCGTCCAGATCATCGTCAACAAAGACAAACCTGATGAACGAGTCAATAAACTTGAAGAAAGAGTGAAGCAACTGGAAGGTTCGCAGGATTCACCTTCAATCGATCTGTCCCTGTACTCACATATCAAAATCCCAAAGAAGTTCAAAATGCCGGATTTCGACAAGTACAATGGCACCACATGTCCAAAAGCCCACCTACAGCTCTATCACGTACAAATGACTTCGTACGTTGATAACGAACTCCTGATGATCCATGCCTTTCAAGCAAGTTTGACGGGTCCTGCTTTGAGCTGGTATCTCATGAAGAAGATAAATGGCCTCAAAACTTGGAAAGAAGCCAATGAAGCATTCTTGAAGCAGTACAGATTCATAACGGACATCATTCCTACCCGTGATGATCTCGAACGTGTTCAGATGAAAAAGACTGAGTCCTTCAAAGACTATGCTATCAGATGGAGGAATTTAGCTGCTCAGGTTGTCCCAGAACCCATAGACAGTGAGTTAAAGAGGATGTTCGTGAAAACTCTCCCGTTCGAATACCGTAATCGGATGGTTGCCATTCCGGCTGACAACTTCAACCAACTCATCCCCATGGTCGAACAAATTGAAATAGGGCTGAAAGATGGATGGTTTGTCGAGCCGTCCTCCTCGACCAGAAGATTTGGTGCGAGGAAAGAGAAAGAACCAACAGCTGAAGTGAATATGGCTTATAACCAGCCGAGCCGGCGGAATGCTAACTCCGCCCCAACAATCCAAGTAGTAGAAGCTCAGCAACAAAACTCGAGTCGTCAACCTTTTCAGAGGAGGAACAACAGGAGGCAATTCACCCCCCTCCCCGGATCGTTGTCTCAAGTACTGACAGTGCTCCAGAAGAAAGGCTTGCTTACTACTGAGCCAAAGCGGCCCAATCCTGAGCGGTTCTATAACTTCGACCCTTCAAAGAAATGTGATTATCACATGGGTGAGCTGGGACACTCAACCGATGATTGCTATGCCCTCAAGCACCGAGTCCAAAACCTCCTAGATACGAAGGCTTTCTCATTTCAACCTGCTAAGCCGAATGTTCAGAGCAACCCACTCCCTGATCACGCAGGCAATGTGAATGCCATATTTAGCTTCGACGCTGGTCGAATCAAGAATGTTAAGGTGTATACTACTGACGTCTACGGTGAGTTAGTGAAAGCCGGTTGTTATCCGAGTAATGAGGACCTTCCCCTTGCCATCATGAGAGAAAGAATCTCAAGAATGGTAGAAGCTGGGATGATCATTTATGCTGACCACACTGGCATCGTTTCTACTATCTCTGAAGTGGTTATTAATTGGGAGGAGGAGTTTGCTTCGTTGAACACCGGGAGCGACGAGGGCGACCCTCTGCTTGAAGACATGCCTCCGCTTGAAGACGCGTCCGATAATGAGGAGATCATTGTAAGCACGCCTACAACTGATGAAGGGATAGTGATCGAGATACCTCAACCGTATGAGTACAGTGATAATAGGGCAGTTCCTTGGTCCTACAGTCTTGATGTTGACTTAGTTACCAGATCTGGGCGTTCCTACGGCCAAGCTAATGCTCAACCTGCAAAACCTGTTACTGATGAAGAAGCCAAGAAATTTCTAGCTGTGATTAAGGCTAGCGAATACAACATAGTTGAACAATTGCGCAAGCTGCCCGCACAAATCTCTCTGCTTGAGCTACTCCAGACATCTGTCAAGCATCAGAAGGCCTTAATGAAGGTGTTAAGTGAAGTCCACGTGCCAGAAACGATCGATCATGACAAATTAGAGGAATTTGTGGGTTCTATACTCCTCAAGGACCTCATAGCCTTTTCAGATGAAGAATTCCCTCTAGAAGGGAGGGGGCATACCAAGGCACTCTACATTTCTGTCAAATACAAGGCCTCGCATGTAGCCCGGGTACTCATTGACAATGGATCAGCCTTGAACATCTGTCCTCTGGCAACTTTACACCGGCTGAAGATAGATCCTTCTAAGATAAATTCTGCGAAGACCTCCGTTCGAGCCTTTGATGGAACGAAAAAAGAAGTGATGGGAGAAATCTACCTTGACATACAGATAGGACCAACAATGTTCAATGTCCTATTTCAAGTTATGGACATTCCCACTGCATTCAATTTTCTGTTGGGTCGTCCATGGATTCATACTGCCGGAGCTGTGCCATCCAGTCTACATCAGATGGTGAAGTTCGTCGTGGAGAGAAAGTTAATCACAGTTCACGGTGAAGAAGAGCACCCAATCTACCACGCAACGGCTATCCCCTATGTTGAGCCTGATTGCAAAATAGAATCGAGCTATCAGTCGCTCGAGCTCGTATCAACCATACATGCGTCTAGAGGATCATCACCGCCTATTCCCGAGGTGTCAAATGCTGCAGTTATGGTTGGAAAGGTAATGGTCTCTCATGGCTTTACTCCGGGTGAAGGCCTTGGTAGAAACGGTCAAGGTATCCGCCAACCGTTGGAAGTTTCTCAGAGGCCCCGCATTACTGGGTTGGGATACCTGGGGTCGAGTGAGTCAAATAATGGGGCACGTAGACATAGACGTGGACATGGTCAAGGTCGAGGTCGAGGAAATGGACAGGACAGATCCTGATCCGAAGAAGAGCCGAATGGCAAAGAACGTGCGCGTGTTAGGTTGCTTCCACACATCCGCACCACATTCCCGGGTCCTGCAAGAATGATGCATGAAGAGAAGGAGGTGATCGACACTTTGGGGCAACCAAGCGGCAAGTTCGATTATTATGTAAAATACTCAGCACCCCCGAGCTTTTATGTCGACCCCCGTGACATTGTCCCGGATGGATGGGGAGGTATGGATGATCCAACACCTCTAGTGACAGAAGATCCTGATGATACAATGGAGGGAATCGCTGCCCTGTTTGATGATTTCTTCATTGGAGCTATCGAGGAAGGACCGTTGGAGGAAATGGGCACTGGCTCGCAAGAGGGCAATTTTATGACACGTAAGGGTATGGGAACAGTCCAATCTGATGAATTATGTGCCACCGAACCTGATCTCGATGACACCAATGAACTCGAAGATTCCTCAGACCTCCAGCGTGATCTAGAGCAGCATGAAAGACCCAAAGTCCTAACGGTAGACCAAACTATCACTGTCAACTTGAGTGATTCCGGAGAACCCAAGGAGGTGAAGATAGGGGCAGCCCTTCCCGAAGGTCAAGCTAAACGCCTGGTCCAACTGCTGAAGGATTACCAGGATATCTTCGCCTGGTCGTATGTCGATATGCCGGGTCTAGACCCTTCTATCGTGGAGCATAGTCTACCCACTAATCCAGACATGCCGCCCAAGAAACAGAAGTTACGAAGGACCAAGCCTGAACTTTCCAAGAAAATAGAGGAGGAGGTCATGAAGCTTTTGAAAGTGGGATTCATCGAAGTCACCCAATACCCCAGCTGGGTGGCCAATATCGTGCCAGTCATGAAGAAAGATGGTCGAGTTCGCATTTGCATAGACTATCGCGATCTAAACAAGGCCAGCCCTAAAGATGATTTCCCATTGCCACATATAGACGTTTTGGTGGACAGTACTGCAGGGTTTGAGCTATTTTCCTTCATGGATGGTTTTTCGGGCTATAATCAGATAAAAATGAAGGACGATGATAAGGAGAAAACGGCGTTCATCACTCCTTGGGGGACATTCCACTATAAGGTCATGCCCTTCGGCCTTAAAAATGCCAGGGCAACATATCAACGGGCAATGGTGACGCTCTTCCATGATATGATGCATAAGGAGATTGAGGTTTATGTCGATGACATGATTGCCAAGTCTCGACCTGGGAAGAGTCACGTCGATACTTTGAAGAAATTATTCGAGAGGCTCCGTGAGTTTAAGCTCCGTCTCAATCCAGCAAAGTGCGTATTCGGAGCAACTTCGGGTAAATTACTTGGGTTCATAGTAAGCAGTAAAGGCATTGAAATTGACCCCTCCAAAGTGAAGGCTATATGTGAGTTGCAACCCCCGTCAACCGTGAAAGAAGTGCGGAGCCTCCTGGGTAGGTTGAACTACATAGCCCGTTTTATTTCTCAGCTCTCAGCAACTGCTAAGCCATTCTTCAAACTTCTAAGGAAGAATGCTCAAGTGAAATGGGACGATGATTGTCGGGAAGCGTTTAACGAACTAAAGCAATACCTGATGAAACCACCAGTGCTAGTCCCACCAATGCCGGGCCAGCCTTTGATCCTTTACCTCACGATTCATAGTGAGTCTTTAGGTGCGATGCTAGCCCAGAAAAGTCCTGAAGATGGAAAAGAGCGAGCCATTTATTACCTAAGCAAGAAGTTCACTGTCTCGGAGTTGAATTATTCTGAAGCCGAGAAGACTTGCGCTGCGTTAGTATGGGTGCTCCATAGGCTGCAACAATATACACTGCATCACCAGACTTTGCTTGTGACTGAGAATGATCCCATCAAGTATTTACTTGATCAACCGGCTTTGGTAGGAAAGTTAGCCAAGTGGCAGATTTTAATTTCAGAGTTTGATATCCAGATGAAGCCACAGAAGTCAGTTAAAGGTCGAGTAATTGCTGATGTCTTAGCTGAAAATCCTGGAGTCCCTGATGATGATAGATATTCTCCAGAAGATCGCATTTTGCTAATAAAGGAAAATACATGGACCATGTTTTTCGATGGAGCTGTAAACTTGGCCGGTTCTGGCACTGGGGCAGTTTTAATATCCCCAGATGGGCAGCATTATCCAGTAGCAGCAAAGTTAGTGTTCCCCTGTACCAACAACATAGCCGAGTACGAAGCTTACATCCTCGGACTCCAAGCCGCAGTGGAAATGGGGATAACCAAGTTGAAAGTGTTTGGTGATTCTGCTTTGATTATTCTCCAAACTGTGGGAGAGTGGAAGACGAGAGACACCAAACTAGTGCCGTACCATGAATACCTCGAAGAAATCATAGAGGAATTCGAAGATATCTCTTTTGAGTACTTATCGAGGTCTCATAATCAGTTCGCTGATGCGCTAGCTACGTTATCATCCATGTTGCAAGTGATTGATGGGTTGGAGGTAGAACCCTTGAAGATTGAAGTCCTGGCAAAACCGGCTTACTGTATGGTTGTGACCGGAGAACCTGATGAAAAGCCATGGTATTACGATATCATGAGTTACATCCAGAGACAAGAATTTCCTGAGGGAAGCACCCCGGCCGACAGGAAATACATAATGAAAATGGCTTCAAAATTCTTTGTTAGTAGTGAGAAGCTGTACAAAAGATCATATGATTCAATCCTATTGAGATGTGTGGATGCGGCTGAAGCTACCAGAATCATGCAAGAAGTACACGAAGGGATATGTGGTCCACACATGAATGGCCACATGTTAGCTAAGAAGATTATGAGGTTGGGTTATTATTGGCTCAGTCTTGAGAGTGACTGCATCTAACATGTTCGAAGATGTCATCGTTGTCAGGTTCATGGGGATAAAATAAATGTTCCCCCAACCGAATTACATCAGCAGTCTGAGCCATGGCCCTTTTCAATGTGGGGCATCGATTTGATTGGTCCAATTAATCCTAAGGCGTCAAATGGACACCGATTTATCCTGGTCGCGATTGACTATTTCTCTAAGTGGATTGAGGCGTCATCTTATGCAAACGTCACCGCAAGGAATGTTGTAAAATTCATCAGGCGAGACATAGTTGCTCGTTATGGTGTCCCTGAGGCTATCGTCACTGACAATGGGACAAATTTGAACAACAGGTTCATTGATCAGTTGTTCAACGAGTTCAAAATCCGGCACCTGAATTCGTCTCCTTATCGTCCACAGATGAATGGAGCAGTTGAAGCTGCCAACAAGAACATCAAGAAGATCTTGGCCAAAACGGCTGAAAACTATCGTGACTGGCATGAAAGGTTGCCATTTGCACTAATGGCGTATCGAACTTCGATCCGAACCTCTGTCGGAACAACCCCTTTTTCCTTGGTGTATGGTATGGAAGCAGTCCTACCTGTCGAAGTAGAGATCCCTTCCTTGCGAGTCTTGTCTCAAGAGGAGTTGTCCGAGGCAGAATGGATGCGACAAAGGCATGAGCAGTTAAACCTAATTGATGAGAAGCGATTGAGAGCCATTTGCCACGGTCAAACCTATCAGCAGAGGATAGCTAGATCCTTCAATCAAAAGGTGCGTCCAAGACACTTCGAGGTAAATGATCTAGTCCTGAGGAAGGTACTGCCAGTCTTTCCTGTTCCTGGAGGAAAATTTGCCCCAAACTACATTGGTCCGTATGTGGTTAAAAAGGTGCTTCCCGGAGGTGCCCTGATCCTCGCAGAAATGGATGGTCGTGAGTTCTCCACTCCTGTTAATTTTGATGCTGTGAAGATATATTATCCCTGATAAGATCTAACATTTTTGCGGCGAAAGTTTTCAAGTGTTCAGTTTTATATTCCGAATTTGCAAACATCTCATTTATGAATAAATGGTTTCAATCAATTTCAAGTTAAGATGTTTGTATTGGCTTTAATTTCTGCATGGTTATTTGTCAACCTGTATCATCGATTTCAAAAAGGGAATCTATTTAGACAATATGATAACTCACGTGGAATGAATTGAATGTGTTGAATGAGGTACATCGGGATGATGAAAGGCAAGCCATATCCTATACACAGTCCCATGCACTAATCCCCAGTGAGTTGGGTGGAAAGATTTCATGTTTGCAAGGTAAAGGGTTATCTCGCAAAAGGTATGGCAACTGAAATGACGAGAGGCAGTTCATTTCTTTACCCCAAACACTACAGGTTATCCATTGTTTCGCCACTTTGAGCCTAAACACTTGGAGAAATTCATTCAAATTACCCCTGTCAAGAACCACCCCACATCGGGGCAAACTGGAGGTAAGTCAGCGTCATAAGGTGAAAAATGAGTAGAAATTTTCATGCTCTCACTTGCATCAATCTTTGAGTGTTGCTTTTTCAGATGAATTCACGTAAAATTCAAGTGCCTTAGGATGACGAAGAGCATTTCTTTCTCTATCCTATACACATTTTATCCTTTGCTAAGCCCAATTGAGCCTGCAAATTCATTTCTTAAACCCAGTTGGTGATCATCCCCCACACTGGGGCAAGGCAAAAGTCATCATTGTTCAGGCGGCATATCCAGAGCGCCGATAAAAGACGAAGACCCTGAGAGTCCAAATGTTAGTCATTCGGTCAAAACAAGCCAAAGTGTGACTGGCCAATGTATGCATTGTAGACAGTGTGTGTCAAAAAAAAAAACTAGAGGGCATGAAAAAGCAGTGTGCCTGGTAAAAGCAAGGCCAATGCCCGTGAAAGAAAAGAAAAGAAGAAGAAAAAATGGAGAAAAGTGACGACTTTAGAAAATGTTGAGATGTGTCAAAGTCACAAAAATATCCACAGTCTTAAGGAGTCAAGTGACAAGATCTCAAGGCCAATGGAGCATTTACCGAGAAGACAATCCCTGACGAAGAAGAAGACCGGTGACAATGCCGAGATGATCACCAACTATCACCCCAATTATACACATTTTGAGCCTTATGATCCATTCATTTCTCAACCCATGAGCCTAGCCTGCGTTACGTCCCTTGCAAAGTCTCTTCAGATTAGGGCACTTGAACTAACGTAGAGTTTCTGATGTTTATAAGCTTAGCTCGAAGAAGTGCGAGCAAGTCCATTTCTATCTCATTTTGCAGGTTCTTGACTTGTAAACCCGGAGACAATTGCAGAGTATTTTCTTTCAGTAGCCTCGACTCGAAGAGTCTCTTTTGCTAAGCCATTGACCAAGCCCTATGTTACGGTCCTAACAAAGACCTCTCAGATTGGTAAAGTCGTACTGCTTGCGAGAATACTCAGACCCTTGTCTACATGATGATGGTGAGATGGAGCGATTCTCTATAAATCAGCCTTTCGATGAGAATGAGAGAAAGCCCTTTTGGACCGGAAGTCCCTCATTCGACATTTTCAAGATATCCGCCTGTGAGTTCGGATTGTCTTGTCATGATTTTTCCCCAGTGAAGTTTGTAATGCTGATTTGACAAAACCATCGTGCATGAAAATCAATTGAAATCATAGTTCATGTGTATATGTATTCTTGACAGTGTGCGAATGCATATTACATGTTACTTAAAATCGTGTCTAACAGGAGACACACCTTCAGAGTTGGAGATGTCACCAGGTAAGTATATCTCTATCCCTAGGATGTCTATGATTATCTAGGTATCCCTGACCTGTTCAAGCAATTGTCAGATCCCACATTTGATCATTTTTGCGATCTCTAGATGCCTTTGATTGTGTTCAGGTGTCTATTGATCAAACCTTTTCAGGTACTTCTGATGATATCCAGGTACTTTGTCAAGGAACTCTTGAACACTTGGGCTAGCCCATTTGTTCATCAAATCATAGATTTTCATACAATCTCGAGAAGATTCCCCCGTTACATGACTATGAGCAGGTATAGGCATGGCGGCTAAATCTTTACATATGAGCAGGTATATGTAAAGGTCGGAATATTCTTCCCAAGTATCAGGTATTCCCCCGCTACTCACCTATGAGCAGGTATAGGTGAAGCGGCCAAATCTTTGCATATGAGCAGGTATATGTAAAGATCGAAATACTTTTATTATCTCAGATGTTCCCCCGCTACTCACCTATGAGCAGGTATAGGTGAAGTGGCCAAATCTTTGCATATGAGCAGGTACATGTAAAGATCGGAATACTTTTATTATCTCAGATGTTCCCCCGTTACTCACCTATGAGCAGGTATAGGTGAAGCGGCCAAATCTTTGCATATGAGCAGGTATATGTAAAGGTCGGAATATTCTTTCAACCCCAAGTGTTCCCCCGCAGTTCACTTATGAGCAGGTATAGGTGAGGCGGCCAAATCTTTGCATATGAGCAGGTATATGTAAAGGTCGGAATATCCTCTTGATGTCAAAATTTTCCCCGCAATTCACTTATGAGCAGGTATAAGTGAAGCGGCCAAATCTTTGCAAACACCTATGGAGATGTATAGGTAGTTCGTAAAGATCGGAAATGTTCTCACGAATCCAGATGATGATTGGATACGTCGAGCTTTCTTCGTGTGTTTTGACTTAACTGCAGATCACCGAAGTTCATCAACGTATATCAGGCAAGACCTATGGGACTGAGCCCATACATTTGCCAAAACAACATACAAATTGAAGTTGTGCCTCGAATTGCATTATCTCGCTCCTGTCAGGTAAGTAATTCCAGGTATGTTTTCTATTCATGTCAGCATGCATCATTTCTTAATGCATTGTAAAATGGGATTCATAATCCCGACAAAAACAACATTCATTGCATTTGCATAGTTGAAATTTAGGTATCATTTAGTCTTTGAATGCAACCTCTACGAGCTCACCTTCAAAGAGGGGCAGCTGTTGACACCTAAATTTTGGCGCATCACTTAGTGTAATTTGCATAGAAAATTAGGGATTAAATTTTTAACCCCTAAACAAAAAAATATTTAAATTGCATAACACATAGTTTAAATTCATTTTAGATTAATTGCATTTTACATCGGACCGGCGGTGGATGAACGAGCTTAAATTTCATCGAATGGGACTCGGCTCGCTTGGAATGCAAGGGCCGGGAATTACAAGTCAAACGGGCTTGGTTGTTTTAATTTGAGCTTAATTCAGCCCATTTATCCTTAATTAATTCAGCCCATTTAAATTAAATTAAAATCTAAGCCCAAGTCTAAGCCCATTAGGACTAGAGAGCCCATCTAATTGACCTAGATTAGGGTTATATATACTTCATTAGGTCAGAATTTTTAAAGGGGAGACACACAATTTTCAGAGTGTGAGAGTGAGAAAGAGAGAGAGAAAAGGAGACCGGCCGGAGCACCCCCGACACGGCCAGAACCGTGCCTTTCGCGCCGCCGCACGCCGTGCCCCGCTCTCGCACCACCGCCGCCGCGCCTGTCCCCGCTGTTGCACCGCCGCCGCCGCGCCTGCCGCCGCCGAGCCTGCCGCTGCCGCCTCACGCCGACGCTGCTGCTGCCGTGCACGTCGCCGTTGCTGCCGCCTCACGCCGACGCCGACGCCGTGCCTGCTGCTGCTCCCCGCGCTGACGCCGTGTCTGCCGCTGCTTCCCGCCGACACTGCCGCTGCCGTGTGCTGCTGCTGCTGCTGCCGCTCCACGCCGCTGCCGCCGTGCATCACGCCGTGCGCCACCGCCGCTGCCGCTGCCCTCTTTGCTGTGTGCTGCCATCGCCAAGGCCGTTGCACGCCGACGCCGCTGCTGAAGTTTCCCCTGACGTGCGCCACCGTCGCCGCCGTTCCCGACATCGCGCCGCCGATCCGCGTTCGTCGTTCATCCTGATCCGCAAGTTCGAATTTGGGAATTATCTGCAAATTAGATAATTGAACATTATCTGATATTTTCAGAATATCTAAGTTACTAATTTGGGTGTTTGAATATTGCGTGAATATCGTGTAGAATATTAGATATGTTGGGATAATTGTCTGATATCTGCAATATTTTTAAAATATTCAAAATTAGGAAACTTTCCTAATTTAGCAACGTATCTGGACGTCTATCCGACCTTATCCCTAAGGTATGATACGCGGTGATACGGAAAATCATTATCCTATCCGCAATCACTTGGGTACGATAATGATTTTTATTTGCTTTCCAAATTTGAATGATCGACTTTCTGTCAATATCTATAACCTTGTAGATATGACCGATAGTTCGATTTCTGTGCCTAATCCGAGTTTGAAACGAATCTTGTGGATTGCGTGGCTATTTTAAATGTAGATGCTATCTCCGTTTAGATTATTTTTCCTTTTCAAATAAAAAAGAAAATTCAAAAAATATCAGTTAGGATTTGAATTTGAGTTTTGCATGTTTAGGAATCCTAAATATATCTAGACGATAGAGTAATTATTTAATTTAAATTAGGACTTTGGGATAATCTATTTCCTAGTTTAAATTAAGTAATTTTCTAATCTTAATAGATTATTTAGGTTATTTATTATTTCGAATTTTAACAAAAATCCCAAAAATAATTCATGTTAGGATATGTTAAGTCATCATAGGTTGCACGTTAATTTAGGCATATTTTTATTCCGAATTTCACCAGAAAATACCAAAAATAAATCATTTGCCTGTCATTAGAATTAGGTCACGTCGTCGCATGACATATAGTTTGCATGCTAGGTTACGTTACTTGCATGTCATTTTTGCACGTCATTGCATATAGGTTAGCTTTTATTTAAATAAGTGAAAATCCAAAAATTGAGTGAATTCCTTGTTAATTAGAAATCATATTAGGTTGTTGATGTGATTTTCTAGCTAACAATACAGATGCTTACGTTGCTTCGAGGTAAGTAATTCTTCCAAACTTGCAATTTATTCAATGCTTTCTTGGGTGTTAAATTGGTGGTTTGCGCACCCGCATGAACACCTCACACGTTAGTGACTAGGTTAAAATGGATCCAAATTGCTTGCCAAAATATTTTTTTTGAAAAGAAAAGGTACCGAAAGGGCGTTAGACTAGATCTAGCGTAATCAAGTCCCCGGGCTTAGAATCTCTGGTTCGTAGAAATAAAACATCTCCCTATGTTTTATTTAGGTTTCTAATCGACCTACCACAAATAGATTAGTGGCGACTCCAAGCATGAAAACACTTGCATGTTAAAAACTTAAACCCAAAGTTGCGAATTGGTAGGGCCTGGGAGGGCTCGAGTTAGGCTTTGTCTTAGCAATCCATTAGCCTGAGAGGAGGAATTTTTTAGGTCGCGACAATAGGCAATCATGCAAAGCCTACGAAGACACATAGTTTATCTTTTCACTTGGGCTTTAAATCTCAACTCCAAGACACATGCTCGGTGAGCTCGCCGGTCATGTAAGAAGGAATATCTCCCGTCTAGCAGGGTCCGGTGCGCTCTCCTGTCTGCAGCGGTGTATGCCGGTATTCTCATCAGCCCGCGCAGGCTTCGTGATCCACTGACCATGGCATCCCCAAGACACATGCCCGATGTACTCGCCAAACAAGTAAGGAGGAACACTTCCCGACTAGCAGGGTCTGGTGCGCGCTCCGGCCGGCTGCAATATACGTCGATATTCTCATTGGCCCGCACAGGCTTTGTAGTCCACTGATCACGGCATCCCAAACATACTCTCGGGGCATCTAGGGCATAACTCCTCCTAGGCATCCTAGTCCACTGATCACGGCATCCCGCATTCCCTACGACTCCTTAGGGCATCCACGGTTCATCAACCATAGGCATCAATTCATCTCTTGATTACACATTCACACGCGCAAACAATCTTTTCATTTGTCACACGTATAGCTCGCAATTAATTTACATCTTCCCAACGTGCTCATCGGATTCCAAATTTGCTTTTGAATATTAACCCGATCATTTGACCTCCAATCAAAGTCCAACATATCTCATTTGAAAGCTTAGAATGTGTACATTAAATCACCATAGGACATCAAGTCAAAATTCCCAAGGTTTAATGTGAGAAATGGTGCATCTTTGAAATTGGGTAAATCTGGGCAGTTTTGCATAGTAACGGATATTCCTCCAAAATAAATAGTAAATGAACTCCGAAAATTATAAAATTTGGATATGTTATGAAAGACACCTGGATAAACATTTTTCATGAAGAAACAAAATTTCAAATATTTTTTTAAGTATCTCATTCACTTACTCAAATATAGACTAAAAATTTCTCATTGGAACATAACCGTTGTTCCACAAAATCAGTTCTTTACCATACTCAAAACATCTCCAAAAATTCTAAATTTTTTACATGTTTTAGAGGAAAAAGTCCTCAAGAACTTTTGTGAAGAAAGTTTTTCCAAAATTGGCCCAAAAAAGTTTGTAGAAAATCGAGAAAGTGTAAACATCACAAAAATACCCATTCTGAGCAGTTTGACATGGTTCGAAAATCAGGCTTTCGTACTACTCATATCAAGTAAAAAATTCTGAAATTAAAATATGTTAAACTTCAAGATATTTGGAACAACTTTGAAGTGGGAAATTTCTGGAAATTCGTTCATAAAACTCTCCACAAAAATAAGAAAACGAAGAGGTACAGAGAACCCGAATCTGGGTTTTCCAGAGCAAGAGCAAGAACTGAGTCCAAATGGAAAAACCACCAAATTTGATCCAACAAAACTCATACCTAGTAACTTGACTAGACACGCAACACCCATTTGGAACTCAAGAACACACATGAACTTCATTTTCAGGTCTGGTCATACCCATTCATGCACAATAAACATCAAGAACCACACATGCAAGCCACCAAATTGCATCTACAACTCAGTTCTAGCAAAATGAAAGGTGTAGGAAGATTAGAAGGCTTAGAAATGAGTCTTATCTCCTTGCCTTGGTTCCTATGTAGTACATGGGTTTCCTTGGGATCTGGGCGAGAGTCTTCTTGCAGCAAAACTGAGAATCCAAGCTTGTTGATGGCTGGAAATCCACGAGCAAGAAGAAAGGAACAAGATGATACGTGTGAGTGAGTGAAATGGTGAAGAAAATGAGCGGGTGTGGGTCTGGCCGAGAGGAAAGAAGAGAAAAAAAAAATTGAGTGTCTTGCGTGGGTGAGAGAAAAATGAACCAGAGAGGGAGAGAGAGATCTGCCTAGAGTTTAAGGGGGAGAGAGAATGAGTGTCTTGCACGCCTCTTGACTAAGGGTGCTAAAAGAAACCGGGAACCACCCAAACCACCCGGAACCGGACCGTACTGGCTCGGAACTGGCAGTTTCCATGAGGACCAGTCCGGTTCTCGGTTTTAATTTACTAGAACCGGTGAATATCAGTGCGGTTCCTGGTTCTAGGCATAAAACCGCCCACCCGGACCGGACCAGTAATATATATATATATATATATATATATATGTACATATATATATATACATATATATAATTTTTAGAAAAATTTCAACCAAAAAAAAAAAAGAAAACATTTTTAGAAAAATGAAAACCATAAAATCCATAATCTAAAGCTTGACTCTCAACTCCCATCAACTCATGACCACTCCTTTAGCCATTTATCGCCTCTCTCTCTCACTCTCGGTCACCTCCATTTACGTGAAACTTAGTGGGATTGGTTCCATGGACCCACCTGGGAACTGGACCGAACCAGCGGTGCGATTCCCAGGTGGATCTATGGAATCAACGGGCGATTCTCGATTCCAATTTCTCGAAACCAGTCCTTAGTAGGCGGTTCCCGATTCCATATCGGGAACCGTCCGTCCGGACCACGTTCACCCCTACTCTTGACAAGTGTCCTTGACCCGTGACACTTGTCCCTTGCAAATTGACACTCTTCATTCATGCATGAGGGGCAATAATGGAAGAAAGATAGAGAATGAGGAGTAGAAATGGAACAAATGATGGTGATGGCCGGTATACGTGGGGCTTCTAAGGGGCACAATTTGTGTCTTAAATTATCCAATTCAAGTACTCATAATGTCCACATAGACATACCTTACTGGCCATTATCCCTAATCATCATACATAATCACTATATATTCACATATCTCACACTTATATGGCCAAAATAGGGCTCCATAATCATCCCGCGAATTTTCCAAAATTCTTGGATCAAATATATGCCAAGCTCAAATCGTCGAAATTCCTTGAATGTCTCGATAATTGCATAATTGATCCTTGCCCATCACTAATTTCAATTCACGAATCATCATTAATGAATCACGCGAAATTTTGGGATGTCACATAAGTAAGCAAAAAAAATTAGGGTTAATACCACGAAAAACCCCAAACTGATACACCTGTGATAAATTTACTCTTCATTTAACTTCCTCAAAATTTTACCGTCAAATTGATAAGTTAAATGATATGTGGTAATTAACGGATGTATCATTTGGAGTTTTACCCTTCATTTGTCATAGACGTAAATTTATTGCAGATATACGAGTTTCAGGTTTTTAGAGATCAAAAATTTAGTTTAGGATAAATTTGTCACAAATGTACCGATTTTGGATTTTTCGTGGTATTAACCCAAAAAATTATAAAAATTGTTCATGTCAACACCAACAGCGCCTCGTAAGATGACTGGTATCCACGTTAGATTTTCCGGTGGGGCAAATCGCCGATGGCACTAGGTGATCAAATTTTTTAATTTGTTACACTTAAGTGAGCGAAAAAAAAAAGTTTTGACACTTAAGTGAGTGCCGTAGAAAAGTTATAACATTTATGTTGTTTTTATCTCGAAAAATTGTCAAAAAAGTTCTAAACCTATTGCGCTTTTGCCAATTCAGTCATAAATCTTTTAATTCTGTCAATTGAGTCCTAAACCTTTTCATGTTTTGCCAATTGAGGCTATCCAGCCAATTTTAGCTGAAAATTGCCAATGGACGTTGACCGTCCTACATGGCACTACTGACGCCACCACGGAAATTTTTAATAATATATTTAATATATTTTCAATAAATTTATTTTTTTTCCTTTTTTCTTTTCTTTCTCTTTCTTTTTTTTCCTCTTCTTCATTTGGTCGGTCGCTGCAGTTAGCCACTGGCGAGGGCGATCCTCGTTCGCCCCTATCAAGGCTCGACCTCGCTCGCCCCTAGCAAGGCTCAACCTTGCCGGCATTAGGCGAGGGCGAGCCTCGCCAGTGGCCGAAAGGGGCAAGCTTCCCAAAGGCCGGTGAGGTCGACCTTGTCGACTCTCGCCTTTAGTCAGTTGCCGAGCAGAGATCGCTGGAGGAAGAAGGGAAGAAAAAAAAGAGAAAGAAAAGAAAAAGAAAAAATTGAAAAAATATTATAATTTTATTAAAAATTATCTACGTTAACGCCAGTGTTGCCACATAGGATAGCCGGCATTCATGTCGGCAATTTCTGGTCAAAATTCATCGGATGGACTCAACTGGTAAAAAGTGAAAATGTTTATGACTTAATTGATACAATTAAAATGTTTAGGACTGAATTAACACAAGTGCAATAGATTTAGGACTTTTTGGATAATTTTCCCGATTTAGAATGGAATGGTGATAAAACAAATTAATTTGATCGGTATGGAGTATGGAAAGATGAGAATGAGATCTACCATGAACACAGAATTAGATCTTTTGTGTAGAAAATATCAATGTCAAAACTCCATTAGTATCTTTTATTTCTAAGTTTTGTTTATATACAAGTATCGTATATGTCAGGGAGATGAAAAAACTGTCCTAACGTTAGAAAGCTCAATAAAACAAATTTAGAGTGCGTTTGTTTGAAGGAAAATGTTTTCTAGGAATTGCTTTTTCGGACTTTCATCCGTTTGGTTCGCGGAAAATGACCATTCAACCAAAAACACTTTCTGGTCAATGAAAATATTCATGCATAAATTTTGGAAAGTGAATTCCGATATGTAAGAAGGTGAAAACACTTTCCGAAATTGCTATCTTGAATTTTTATTATTATTATTTATATCTTTTCTTTCTTTTTCTTTTTTATTTTCCTTCTTCCTCCTCCATCGGTCACCGGCCTCAACGACAGCCGATGACTAGCCACAGGCGCGAGCTGGCCTCGCCGTAGCGAGGTTGAGCCCCCTAGCCTCGTCAAGGCCAGCAAGCTAAGCTCGAGCTTGGTGGAGGCCAGCGAGCCCGAGCTCGATTGAGGCCAACGTGCCCTAGCTCAGTGGAGGCCGACGAGCTCATCAACCCGAGTTCCGTTAAGGCCGGTGAGGTCGCAGCTCGCTAGATCCAGTGAGGTTGGCGAGCTTGAGCTCTCCTTTGGCCGTTGCCGAGCAAGCCTCGAGCTCGTCTATGACCGTCGCCGGTTGGTTGCGGCAAAGGAAGAGGAAAAAAAAAAGGAAAGAAAAGAAAAAAGAAAAAGAAAAAAGAAAATAATTAAAACTGGATTTTTAAAAAATAAATAAAAATATAAAATATAAAATTCGATTTTTTTTTCAAGATAAAGTCATGAGATTAAAATTATTTTCTAAATAATTTCCAAACCCTAGAAAACGTTTTCAATCACGTATTACCAAATAAAGGAAAACTAACCGTTTTTCTGGAAAATGATTTTCTAGAAAATATTTTTCAAAAATATTACGTTTTTCATGAAATAAACGCACCCAAAATTGATTTATTCTTGTGATGTTATTGTCCCCTATAAGTACTTTTATAAGCGCATGTCATTGTAAAGTCCATTGGGTCAACGATCTCTCTCTCTCACAAGCACGTCTCCCTAGTTGTCTCTTTCTTTATATATTGACGTTATTCTGCATGTTTCAAACTCGTAAACACTTTGCCTTTCATGTTGTGGTTCCCCATTATAGGAAGAAGAGTACTAAAAGTGCTAAAAGTTATGTATGGCATATAGTTTAGTACCAAATTTTTTTTTTTGACCATTTAAGTACCAAATTGAAGAAAAAACTATCACTTAAGTGTCAAATTGAAAAAAAAAAAGCGATCACTTGAAATTGATTATGTAGCATTTATAATTAAAAATGTTAATATGACTTGACAATTTTTTTAATAAATCTAGTCCACATGGATATCCAAAACAACGTCATACAATCTGACTAGCACTAAAGTGATCACTTTAAACAAAATTTGACACTTAAATAATCATTATTTACAACTTTTAGACAACGTCGTTTATGGGTTATATGCTGGCTGGACACACGGACGAGCCACGTAGGACTAAGAAATTAATAAAATATTACCACGTTGCATTTCCAGTGACCCGGATTGGAGTTGGCACTTAGTGATCGTTTTTTTTTTTAAAATAGTACTTAAGTGATTCAAAAAAAACTTTTGGCCCTTACAAAAAAAAAACTTTTGGCAATAAAGTGAACGCCGTACATAACTATTGACGCTTCTACTAACCTTTTCCCCAGTTATGAATACAAAGTAGACATTGTCACTTTTAGAACCATCTTAAGCTATGATAATGGGAGTATGTTTCATCAAGCTGACCGACCTTCCATTTTGAAAAACCTCGGATAAATTACAAAGCATTTCATTAGATATTTTAAAATTAACTTAATAAACAAGTACTTCATCGGAGACCATAAAAATTTAATATACTTTTCAATCATGTCACTCGATCACGCAATACACTAACCTTCAATTCTTTGTAATTGATGCCCTTTCACGAGAATTCAATCAAATTTCTAATGAAGTGCTAATACAGCTGCTTCGCTGGAATTTGGTTCCCACGACGAAATATCTTTTACTGAAAATCATTCTTCGATTTTTAATGAGAGGAGATCGGGTTTGTGTCGATCCTGGACAAGAGATATCCTGGCAAGTTACGGAATCAACTAGCGGGAATTCAAACAGTACAAACTTGAACTATGTCGAAAGTTAATCGATGACAAGCCCAGAGTGTACAATTGGTACAAGTGTAAGCAAACTTCACCTGAATTTGATCGGCGACAAGACCTAACTACACTGAAATATTACACTAGAATCTAATCAACAACAAAATACAGAGATATAGATACATGCCGGATGACGTGAATCTCAAGGCTACAACTATGGAATTGAAAGTACTGAGTAGGAAAATTTAAAGATAAATTGAAGATAACATTTTGTTTGAAATCTCGTTGGTGCTCGGGTAGACTGGCAGCAACGCAGTGGTTGGCAGGTCTGGAGCGTCGGGAGGCTGGAGGTAACGATTGGTGGTGCGCGAGGTATGGCAGAAACTGCTGGAAGAACCTGCATGAAGCTCAACCTGAATTAGCGGAGGTAATTGGACGAATAACAGAGTTGCCGGGATGCTGGGAAATCTGGAACTATTGGTTTCTTGCCGGTCTCCCTGGAACCGTGAAGGTGATTGTCGAGAAGCGAGACAGCGACGACAGGGAGGGGCGCGGTGGACATCGCAGCATGATCGGGCAGCACCACGTTGGGTACACTGCAGCAGGGCTCTAGCGCGGTGACTGACGGGCGGGGCAACGGCAGGAGGAGGGAGGACTTCGTTCCCCTCGAGTCTCACGTGTATTTTCAATGCTGTGGCTTTTTTTGTTGTGTTTGTCAACCTCCTCCTTTTAATTGTGAACAAAGTGTCTATATAGGCCTAAGATTAAGGTTTTCTTTCACGAACAAGAAATATGTTGGAGAAACATCTCAAGAAAATTTTGATGATCCCAAAGCGACCTTTAGTATAATGTTTTACATTGATGATTGCAGATGTCAATGATAATGTACACAGAACTAAAGTGATAACATCATGAATCTGTTCAGTCCATAAAAACAACACCAAAGGATCTCTAAAGATCAGCTACAAGACAATGTTTGCTCTAAGCTGAGGAGATCAGGAAGTTTATGCTGTTGTAGCAACGGATCATTTAATATGATCGTTGCTTCATTATTATACCCGTACAATGCGCATGCCAATTTCAACCCCATGGAAAAGATTATGGGTTTGGTCGGATTTTATGCTCTCGTGGGCTTATTTCGGATTATTCAATTAAGCTTAGAGTCTCCTTATTTAAGCCTATCGGCTCTACTCTTATTAGAATGTTGTTTATGTGGGCCTAATTAAAACATTCATAATATGCAATTGCAAATTAATAATATTTTTGTTTAAGGTCGGGGTCGATCCCTAATTTATAATGCGGCAAATGACTAAATAGTAAATCTATCAAAATGAGTCATAGATCCATTTCTTAACTCATATTTGATGGGCTGAGCTGTTGTATGAGTTAGTTATATACAGTAAATAAGTCATAAATGAGTTTAGAATGGTAAACCTCAAAGTAATATGAGTGTTAAATAGGTTCACAACCTATTTAGACCCAACCCGTTTCTATGACTTTCTTTTCACTCTCTCTCGCCCTCACTAAATCTTGCACTTGCTCATTTCGTGCTCTCATCTCAGTTTGAGTATGAGCTTTCCTAGATTGGATTAAATATGGAAGTGTTTTATCAATATGAATTGGATATGGGTCATTAGATTTGCATTAAATAGAAACGGGTTAATTTGCGCAGGACTATTTTTTATCCGACCCAAACCCGCCCAATCCACCTATTTAATGGGGCTACTAAATTGATTGTCAAAATTTAAGTGTCAATATCTAATCAAGCCACGTCAAAGTTAAAGTTAATTGACATGTTAAATAGTCTCGAAACCATCCAGCCATTCTCCAATATTATCAATAAATATCATCCTAAAAATTATCTCACGAATTTTCTATGTATTTATAATAATATGAATAAATAGTTTTAAATTCTCATTAATTAATTTTTTCAATGTATTCCATATTTGATTACATTTACTTTAGAGTCAACCAATACTAAACATGTGTGGATTATCTCGTTTATTTGTACATGTACTAAATATAAGTAGCATGACTGACTAATTATAACTACTAATTGTACGAGTGATAGCAAATCCATAATCATATGTAATTTTCAATTTGTTGAATAAACTATGCTAAACTTGTATAATCACATAATAATAATTCTTCTAGCGAAATCACACATGCTAAACTTTTTAGTCATATGAGCTTAGGAGCTGTGATTGTGAAAATATCTATAAGTTGTATGGATACCGGTAGTTAGAAATAGCATAGTGACGTTTGAGCAAAAGTGGGCCATTTAGGCTCGTCGTTTCAAGTAAAGCCTAAAGAGCTCTGGTTCTTTCAATGTGTTATAGACATTGATAGATTTCCTCGATGTAGAAGTACACTGCTTTCACTTTTATCAACATTTTTCTACCCATGAACAATTTTTTCACGAAAATGTACTCCTGACATTGAGTAGTAGCCTTCAACAAGCCAATCTCTTGGGAAGAAGCCGACTTCCTTTTTTCTTAGTCTTATTAGCTTCTTCCACTGCATCTCCCCATTTCAGTGAAACTAATCCTCCCCAGAATTCCAATGAATAGCCATGAAGATTGACTTTGCAACATGAAACGTTGTCTACATATGCCCAAAAATGGTGGGTTTTCGTTTGCATTGGTACCAAATCCATAGATTAGGCCAGAAAGAAAGAAAATGTCTCTTCAGATTGATGTAATCGCTCCTCCTCCTGCTAAAAACACAACTAAAGTTGAATGACGGTCGGCAAACTTTCATTCGAGCATATATGGGGGCGATTACTTTCTCAAATATGCGTCTGACTCCAACTCAATGGTAGCATTTAAGTAATTCTTTTTCTTGTATTACTTTCTGAAATTTTTTCAGTTGTTATGTTTTCCTAAAATGATAGCGTAAGAAATAACTTTCTTGGATTATTGGTGGGATTGTCAAATGGGTGGGGTCGTATCGGGTTTGGATCTGGTCGAATATGGTCCAACCCATTTAATCCGTTTTGATCTATTTTCCATGCAATGTAATTTTTAATGACCTATACCCAATTCGACCCCTCCCATATTACCAAAACACATTAATATTTTAGGAAATGCATACTCACTCATTTAACCCACTTTAAGCTTTTCACATGTATATGTTGCTGGAATAAAAACTTCACATCAAATTTAAAAAGTAAAATAAATAATAAAAAAATGTAAAGAGCCTATAAAATATGTGTTTGGATAATGCGATCAATCATGCACCCAATAAAAAATACGTTCTGTTTTGGATAAATCCAACGTAAAAATTGTAATTTCACGTAAAAATCAATAAACAGAACCAAAGTAAAAAATGGAAAGTTACAACGACATTTCTTTTTTTTCCTTAATCGAATAAACAGAAAATATTGTCAGTACACCTCCCTCTCTCTCTCTTCTCTCTCTCCTCTGTATTCCTCTTTCTTTGTCTCCTTCCATGAAAATCTCCATCTTCAATCTTCTTGAGCTCCTCTCTCTCTCTCTCTCTCTCTCTCTCTCTCTCTCTCTCTCTCTCTCTCTCTCTCTCTCTCTCTCTCTCTCTCTCTCTCTCTCTCTCTCTCTCTCTCTCCTTGTTCAAGGCAACAATCAATTGCTCTCTCGGCGACCTCATTCTATTTCCAGATCCTAAAGCTCATCTCGTCCTCAGTTGAGTCGCGTCACTCTGGTCACCCCCCATCTTGAATCTCGAGTGCATGAGGATGCTCGACAAGTGCTTGGGAACTTGTCAGGGCTACCATATGGGTTAATATCACGAAAAATTCTAAATTAATGTACATATGACAAATTTACAAAAATTGATTTTTTAATCACAAAAATCCCAAACTGTTATACCATTGACAAAATTGCCTCAAAATAATGTTTTGACCACCAAAAATCTCAAATCGGTATATCTGTAAAAAATTTACTCTCCAATAGTTTTCGTTAAATTGGATTAATGTTACAAAAAATCCCAAACATGTACATCTATGACAAATAAAGGGTAAAACCCTAAATCGGTATACCCGTTAAACTGAGTAAATTGATAGTAAAATTTAATAGACACTGAGATAAATTTATTATAAATGTATCGATTTGAAGTTTTTTGTGATATTAATTTAACAAAATAAAGATGATATTTTGTTAACACGAGACACGTTCGCGTGGAAAGACTAACATGGGGATCTACACAGATATCTGACCGAACTACGTCGATGTGATGCTTCTGTAAAAGAAGTGGCACAACCAAGGACAAGTCTTTATTCATCTTAAATCACTTTCAAGAGGGCAGATATGAAACCAGAAGACATACATAGCCAACTAATCTTTGTCAATAATTATATTTATGATTGGTGTGAAAACATGGGACAGGTGAATCGGATAAGATAGAAGGAAGAAAATAAATCGGACTTCAAATTTATAAAGTTCAATCTAAATGTCTGCACCTACATTCACGGAAGAGCAACACATAATTTCATTACAGAAACAAACGACATAACGGAAATTATAATCACTCAGGTATTCAAACGCTCTCTTGGTGCTTCCCAGCCTCTAATTACTCTCAATAACTTACTCAATGTTTAGCTCATCGCATTTTCTAGTGAAATCTCACTTAAGGAATTTCACAAATTCTAATCACAGGAATTTAACTAATTGAATCACTACAGTGTGTAATTACAATAAGCATATCACTATAAAATCTCTAGAGAAGAACTCTCTACACATTTTCTTTAATCTCTTTTGTGTAGTCTTAGAGCTCTCTCTTACTGCCTTCACACTTCATCTTCGTGTTTTATATAGGGAAAATTTTTCAAAAGTTCTAAGCCTATTGTATTTTTGACAATTTAGTCATAAATCTTTTCACTTCTTACCAATTGAGTCAATTTAATTAATTTTAATCAGAAAATGCTGACGTGGACGACGGCCGGCTTACGTGGACAAATTATAATATTTTTCGATTTTTTTATTTTTTATTTTTCCCTTTGTTCTTTTTCTTTTCTTTGTTTTTTTTTTACCTCCCCTTCTTCCTCCTCTAGCTAGCCACCGGGCGTCGGCAATCAGCCAGACTTACCTGATTAAGTCAATTGACAAGAATTGAAACTATTTAGCACTTAATTGATAAAATTTAAAAATTTAAAATTAAATTGATAAAAATATAATAAATTTATAACTTTTGAGGAAAATTTTCGATTTGACAGAGGAAGCCCAATGCCCATTGATGGGTCATCAGTGCACTTCATCTTCCCTTTCTCTTTCTTCACGATGGCCCTCGATTTTTCTTTTTCCCATGCACTGAATGCCCATCATTGCACTGTTCTGTTATAAAGCTTCATACACGCCAACTTTTCCCATGCTTGGCTTGAAGAAGTCCACCACCAATTATGACTCAGCCGAATAAAATAAAAGAAGGGCTCCTGCTTGCATAAAATGAAGATGCGCACTTTTGACCATATTTATTCCACGCGCTTAAATTTAAGATATATTTTCAATAAAGTTGCGTAATAACATGAAACTATGTATGGAGACAAGTTCACTCCTTCGAGAAAATCTCGACATCCTTGATCGTAAATGTAGTGATCAATCTTGTTGGGAATGCATAGCAAAAATTCAATATCTTCACTCAGGGAGATCATTAAGAGGGAGTTCAAATCCGAGTCCATCAATATATTCAATTGGACCTGCCTACACTCAAAGCTTAAAAGTTAATGAGTTTTGGGCCAATTAGGATATATTAACTACTCAATATCACGTCAATTTCTTGACTGAAAACACTGAGCTGACTGATTCCCTTACGGTACCCGTTAAGTTGATTTTGATTATTATGAAAGGCTATTCAAATAACTTGAATTTCTAGGTTTGGTCCCCCTTAATTTAGGTATCCTTTTGCATCAACTTGAATTTCTAAGTCATTACAACACACCCGCAACTATACACAACAAGCATCATTAACTGCTAATCTGGGATTGCATCATCCATGGTCTCTATCTCATGTCATTAGATCAAATGTCCATGGTTACTTCTCGCTAGACTCACGTCACTAGACTAACTATCCATGGTTTCTTTTCGTCAAACTAACCGTAATGGCAATTTTCATCTGAAATAATCGTCGATCATGAAATTTCTTTCTTGAGATATTTACCAAATACTGGAACAAATTGGAGTGAAGCACCAATCAACCATGGGCCCCGATATCATTTGTTGTATCGGCACATATCAGAAACCTGATACCTTCATTCGAGAAGATCGCCAAAAGGGAGCCTAAATCTGAGCCAACTATATTCGATTGGATCCACCTTCACTAAAAAATTTAAGCTAATGAGTTGTAGGTCAACTATGATATATTAACTACTCTATACAACATCAATTCTCCTATGTGGGACTTCTCTAACACAACTCACACATATATTTTTGAAAAGACTAATCCCCATATAATTACATAATACACATGAATTATACGGTCTACTCTTTGATCATGTACCTTGAAGAAGAGGTTAAAGTGCTTGGCATTTCCATCTCTATTGTAACATGGAACAGTCAATAAATTGACATAGGGATAATTGTTAGAAAAGTCCTAAGCCTATTGTACTTTGGGCAATTCAGTCATAAACCTTTCAATTTTACCAATTGAGCCTTAATTATTTTCACGTTTTGCCAATTAAGTCCATATGGCCAATTTTAGCAGCAAATCATTAATGTAGATGTTGGCTATCTTACGTTGCACTACCGGTGCTAACGTGTACAATTTTTATAATTTATATTTTTTTCTTCTTTTTTTCATTCTTTCTTTTTTCATTTTTTCTTCCAAGCCCGTGGCCCTCACCTAGATCTGGGTACCCTCGCTCATGGCAGGCAAGGGCTTCGCGGCCCTCACCTTGTGGCCAACGATGGCCGACGAGGGTCGCCGGTGCTCACCTATGGTTGGCGAGGATCGGTCAGCGCTTGCCCATGACTTTGGTAGAAAAAAAAGGAAAAAAAAAAGAAAGAACAAATAAAAATTATAAAAAATTGTTCACATCAACATAGGTCATCCTACATGGCACTATCGGCATCTACGTTAACGATTTCCAGTTAAAATTGGCCGGATGGACTCAATTGACAAAGCGTGAAATTTTTATGACTCAATTGGCAAAATTGAATGATTTAGGGTTGAATTAGCCAAAATGTAATAGGTTTAGGATTTTTTGGACAAATTTTCTTAATTGACATACATGGCTTTATTTTGTTACTCTGAAAAAGAAAACCAGAATTATAGCCATTTCATCTTCTTTTTTCTCTTCGTTTATTTCACTTGCATTGGTTCGTATAATTGTGGGGAACGCAAAAGAAAAGAATGACTCTCCAGATTTCTCCAGTCCCCCAAAGTCCTACTGAAAAACAACAGGCAAATTTTCATCCAAGCATAGGAGAAGATTACGTCCAAAAATATGCCCGCGACTCATGCTCAATGGTAGGATCATTGGTAAACCGACCTATAAATAAACTAATGGTAATGTCCTGGCCTCATTCTTTAGTTCATACAAATAAACTATAAATCTCTAAACTGGACAGTGTGTGCCATTGTTATGCGAAAATGCCATCAATCCATCCACGCAACAACTGCGTGAAACTATTTGTCGCGACCGAACCTCCCGAGCCTCTTTTTTGGACAACATGCAAAAGGAAGGAGGGCTCGCCTGGTACGTGCTAAGTCTAAGTTCAGGACTTAACTCGGGCTCTCCCAGGCCCATACCATATCGCGACTTAGGGTTTAAGTTTTTAACATGCAAGTGGTTTACATGCAGGAGTTGCCACTAATCGATTTGGGGTAGGTCGATTAGAAACCTAAATAGGGTGACAGGAGAATCACCCTATTTCTACGAACCAGAGATTAACTGGGTTCGGGGACTTGATTACATTAGCTAAATAACTAATGCCCTTTCGGTACCTTTCTACCCTATTCATTTATGAAAACATTTGTCAGGCAATTTATATTGATTTTAGGACCTTTCTCCTAACATGTGAGGTGATCAAGCGAGTGCACGATCATAAATGATCAGCAGTCAGGAACACAATAATTCATGCAACTTAAGGTTCTAACCTTAACTAAGTTAGATGACATTCAAAACACAACAGCTCATGCAATTGTATTAAAAACATGCATAACAACGCAACGGTAATAAAACCAACATGCAAAATACCACCGTGTAATTCAGGCTTGTGTAATTCAAACAAGATAAAAATATGCATAATAATATAACAAATAAAACACCCAGCTATATCACATGAAAAGAAAAAAAAAACTTTTCTTTAAAAAAAATTTGATTTTTTTTTAAATATATTTTTTTTTGGAAAAAAAAATACCGAAGAAAATAAAATAAATAACAAGAAATTTTTTATTTTTGATTTTTTTAAAATTTTTTTAAAATTTTTTTTAAAAAAATAATAATAAAATAAAAAAATATAATATTAGAACCGGGTCGGGTCGGATCCGACCCGGTCATTGACCCGGGTCGGATCAGCTGAACCGGGTTTGTCAAACCGACCCGGGTCAACGGATCCGACCCGGTCATTGACCGGGTCGGGTCGGCTGAACCGGGTCAGGCCAAACCGAACGGGTGTAGTCGCCGACGAGGCCGGAAATCGGCCTCTCGCCGGCGAGCCCAGACCGGCGCCACCCTCAATTCGACACCTGGGACCAAAACCAAACCTCTCCACCCACCGGGGTCACCGTTCGACCGCCGTTCGCCGGCCGGCGACCAAAACAAAAACCGGCTTCATTGAGGCTTTTTGTCGAACAGGTAGGGGGCATGATGAAAAACTGGAGATTCTGACCTCCTCCGGCGAGCCAGTCGGCTCCGATGACTTACCTCATTCATGACGGCAACACACAGACAGCGAGGGACGGCGGTATGGGCCGGGACTCGCGCGAAACGGCCGGTGCGAGTCCCGGCCAAACCCGGAGCAAAAACAGGGGAAGACAGAGCAGCTTGGACCGGGGGGACGACTCACCGTCGACGGTGCGATCTGAAGGGCTTCCGGCTGACCAGGGGGCGACGACGACGCGACTGAGGACCTGTAAAACGAATCACTCTCCTCTCTTTCTCTCTATTTTCTCTCACTCTCTCTGTTTTTCTGTTTCTCTGTTTCTCTGTAAAATTTTTCTACCGGCGCTCCCCTCTCTCTCTGGCTATATATATAGCCGGCGATGACGATGGCCCTCTGCTCCGTTACGTCTGGTGACGATGGCCTGCACCGGCCTAGGCTCCGCGAATTCCGCCGCCATAGGCCGGTGCAGAGGGGGCGTCGGTTCATGAATGCAGAGGGGTAAACAGGGCGCCGGGAGAGAGGAGAGGATAAGGGGGGCTCCGGGAAAACGGGGAGGACGGGACTGGCAATTAATGCCAGTCCCGTCGGCGTGCTATCTCGGTCTTCCTCTGGCCGGATAGCGACGGCAAGGAGCGGCACCGCCGTACGTCATGCTTGGTCGCGCACAGGGGCGAACAGGGGAGGGGAGAGCGACCGGCGTAGGGGGAAGGAAGAAGGAGAACTGGGCCGGGCTGGGCCTAGCCGCGCGCGGGGGGAAAAAAGGAGGAGCTGGGCTTGGGCCCACGCGGGGAGAAAAAGAAAGAAAAGAGAAGCGGGTTGGGCCGCGCGGAGGGGAAAAAAGAAAAAAGAAAAGGGATCGGGCTGGGGGATCGCGCGCGGGGGGGAAAAAGGAACGGGCCGGGTCGACCCGGCCCCGACCCGGCCCGACTCGATTTTTTTTTTTTAAGGATTAATTCGAATAGCCATATTAATGCAAAATGTGCCTAATTCTATATGCAATGCATTTAAATTGAAATATATTTTGGTTTAGGAATTAAAGAAAATTAACTCCTAAATTTTGTGCAATTAATTTTGGGCAAATTAAAAATAGGTGTCTACAGCTGCCCCTCTTTGAAGGTGAGCTCGCAGAGATTAAGCTCGCAGAGGTTACGTTCAAAGATAAAATGACACATAAATTTGACCCATGCGTGCTCAATGAATGTTATTTTTGGTGAGACTGTGAGTCTCATTTTTGTGATGCAATATAAGATGATGCATGCTAAAGCAAATAGAAACATACATGGGGCTACTTACCTTGCCGAAGGGTAGAGTAATTCCAGATAGTTGATATTGTGTGTCGAGGACCCGAACCTGTCTTCGGTCGCCTCGACGGGGGAAATGGTTTGTCTAGGACCCGAACCTTTCTTCGGTCATCTTGACGGGGATTGTTGTTATCTAGGACCCGAACCTTTCTTCGGTCGCCTTGACTGGGGAAATCGCTTGCCTAGGACGCGAACCTATCTTCGGTCGCCTTGACTGACTGGATTTTGTACGTCTAGGACCCGAACCTTTCTTCGGTCGCCTTGACTGGTTGTTTGTGCGTCTGGGATCCGAACCTTTCTTCGGTCGCCTTGACTGACTGGATTTTGTACGTCTAGGACCCGAACCTTTCTTCGGTCGCCTTGACTGGGGAAATCGCTTGCCTAAGACCCGAACCTTTCTTCGGTCGCCTTGATTGGATTTCGTTTGTCTTGGACCCGAATCTACCTTCGGTTGCCGTGACTGGAGAAATCATTTGCCTAGGACCCGAACCTTTCTTCGGTCGCCTTGACTGGATTTTAATTGTCTGTCTAGGACCCGAACCTTTTTTCGGTCACCTTGACTGACTGGATTTTGTACGTCTAGGACCCGAACCTTTCTTCGGTCGCTTTGACTGGGGAAATCGCTTGCCTGGGACCCGAACCTTTTTTCGGTCGCCTTGACTGGATTTCGTTTATCTCGGACCCGAATCTACCTTCGGATGCCGTGACTGGGGAAATCATTTGCCTAGGATCCGAACCTTTCTTCGGTCGCCTTGACTGGATTTCAATTGTCTATCTAGGACCCGAACCTTTCTTCGGTCGCCTTGACTGACTGGATTTTGTACGTCTAGGACCCGAACCTTTCTTCGGTCGCCTTGACTGATTGTTTGTCAAAGTACTTGGAGATTCTTGCCCAAGGATTTGACGATTTGCCCGGTGGGTCCTTGCCAGCAGGTCTTGAAAAGGCTCAAACGATGAGCACCTGGGCGTGTTCCTGCCTCTTAAGGGCGTGTCTCCTGTCAGACAAACTTTCTGGGATTTCTTATCCGGAGGTTGAAGGCATCATCTGCTGAATACCCGACCTTTTTCGGGGCATCTCTTTTGGGATGATAATGAGGGCTTCTCCAGCGCCCGAATTTTTATGTTCTATCACTGGGGATTAGAACTCTGAGCTGACAAAAATGATTAGCGCAAACATGCATGCATTGATCAAGAATAGACAAGTTAGGCTATTCTAGAATGTGTATTTGAAAATTCATGCATGATGATTTTGCCATGTTTGCATCACCAAAAATCCACCGAGGGTCAATCAAGACAATTTTCGCTCATGAGGTGGACTTCTCAAGCTGCTGAACGAGTGACCTTCAGTCAGAAAGGACTTTCCACTCGCTTTCATTGAAAAGGGTTGTTTGTCCCGTCCATTAATGCGGGAACATTAAAAACACTCAATCTGACCTCTATCATATCAACAAGGGTCTGAGTTTTCTCGCAAGCGGTACAACACTGCTAATCTGAGAGGTCTTCTTCAGGATCGTAATGTAGGCTTGGTCAATGGCTTAACAAAGGTGACTGTCCAAGTCAAGGCCATGAAAGAAAATATTTTGCAATTATCTCCAGGTTTACAAGTCAAGAACCTTGCAAAAGAGATAGAAGTAGTCTTGCTCGCACTTCTTCGAGCGGTGTTTATAAACATTTGAAATTCCACGTTAATTCATGTGTCCTAGTCAGAAGAGACTTTATGAGGGATGTAACGTGGTTTGGTTCACAGGTTAAGAAACGAAATGATCGTTAGGCTCAAAAATGTGTGTAAGGGTGAGAATTGGTGATCATCTTGGCGTTGTCATCTGTCTTTTCTTCACCGCTAGGATCCTTCTGGCAAACTCCCTGGGTAATCTCGTGTTTTAGCATCTTTGACAACTTTTTCTTGAGGAGCTTCTGCGTCAAACATTTTTCTGGATACCATTCTATCTCTGTCCCAATTGCTTTCTCAAGAATAGGTTCATCTTCATCTGTCCTGTGGCAGATCTTTGCCAAGACAGAGTTCCTGAAGTAGGAATTTACATCGAAGAAGAACTCAAGTTTAAATCCTTTGGGGTCATCTATTCTACACCACTTAATGTCTTTGAGATATTTGAGAGCGCTTTCATCACGCTCAGAGATCTCCATTTATGGGCATTGGCCTTGCTTTTACCAGGCACACTGCTTTTTCATGCCCCCACTTTTCAGCATTTTTTGTGTTAGGACTAGCCTAAACGAGTTTGAAGTCTTCATCTTGATTCGATGCTTTGGACCCTGATGCTCAAATTGTGGTGACTTTTGCTTTGCCCCAGTGTGGGGGGATGATCACCAACTGAGTTTGTATGAAATGAAATCGCCGGCTCAATTGGGCTAGCAAGGGATATAAGTGTATGGGATAGAAAAAGAATTGCTCTTCATCATCCTAGGGCACTTGAATTATCGTGAGAGTTTATTTGCAATAAAAACACTCAAAGATTAATGCAAGTGAGAGCAAGAAAACTTCTATTCATCTTTTCACCTTGTGCGAGCTGTTGCAGCTGATGATGATAGAAAATTTTAGATATTACAAACTCCTCATCCATCTTAGTGAAAACATCGCTGTTATCAATAAGATATTGTCATTTTGGACAGGCTTTAGTTTGCTGCTCCTCTCCTGACAAAGCCCTCTTAGTCTCGACCGTCCGGCCGTCGATGGTGTGCTTGTCCTGGAGGACTCTGTCGAGGATCGCCGGACCTCAAGCTGTCCCAATGTGGGGTGGTTCTTGACAGGGTTGATTTAAAAGAAACCGCTGAGTGTATGGGCTCAAATGGTTAAGCAAAGGATTAATGGTAGTGCATGGGGCAGAGAAATGAACTGCCTCTTATCATTTCGGCTACCGTACCTTATGCGAGAAATCCCTTTACCTTGTAGAAATGAAACCTTTTTGCTCATCTTGCAAGGGTTTGGTACTTGAGAATGTGTATAAATCAAGGATTGCCTCTCATCATCCCGACACACCTCGTTCAATACATCGGAGCAATTCGACACCATTCGTCGAATTGTCAAAATTTTCTCAGGGAATTGGTGAATTAAACAGGTAAAATTGCCATGCAAAATTATTTTCCACGTAATGCATTTGAGGAAGAAAATAGTATCGATTTTCTTTGATTATTTCTTCCTTCTTGTTTCTTTCTACTCTTATGAGAATAGTTTTTTAGGGAAAGAGATACTTACCTATGCTGCAATAGTAGAGCAAACCTGCAAGGAATAAGGAAAACAGTGTTAATGAATAGTTCTTTAAGGGACAGGAATTAGGAACGATACAACATTACCCTTCGTGAATCCCTTTATTTGAGATTAAACCGGTAACTCCTTAAGTTTTCTCGGATGTTGATAATTCCCTTCTGACAAAAACATGAGTTTATGTTAGAAATGAGGCGATTGAGGGTAAATTGAGAACGATACAAATTACCCTTCTTCCATTTTGCCTTCAAAGCTAGCAGAGTCTTTTCTCCTCTTTACTTTGTTCAGCCTTCTCTGACTCAATCTGCTCCTCCATACTCTTGGACTCAAAGCTCAAATGAAATCCTCTATTATTAGGGATGCTTCCAAACAGAGAGTTTTATTGTTAGCGCATGTTGTGTCAATGCGGCTCCGGCATGTTGAGGAGTTTCTCGGGAATCATATGATTCCTGACAGGCACAGGGCATGTGCAATTGCTTGCATGGGGAGCTTCGCAGTAAAGCTAATCTCTACTTTAAAGGTCTTTGACGGGCATGGGCGTGACCACCATCTAGACTTCCATGATTGAGAGGATTAGGATTAGCCTTGACGTCATTTTGTCATGTACAACATCCTTCCTGGTTTGATCCGCCGATATGAGTGTTCCTATCAATAACTTTTCTGCCAATTCCCTTGTTATCAATTGAGACATAAAAGTTATTTCAAGGATAGTACTTCTTCACAGCATCCGAGTTGACTGGGTTGGAGAATTGGCGTCCATCCATTTCAGTCAGAATCAAAGCCCCTCCAGGAAGTGTCTTTTTCACGACATAGGGACCCTTGTACTTTGGAGCGAACTTACCTCCAAGCTCAGGAGGTAGTGGTAGCACTTTTCTTAGGACAAGATCGCCTGCTTCAAAGCGTCTGGGGCGTACCTTCCGGTTGAACGATCTAGCTATCCTCTGTTGATAGCATTGTCCATGACAAAGAGCCTTCAGCCGCTTTTCATCAATCATATTCAGCTGCTCCAATCTTTGCTGCTTCCATTCTGCATCAGATAGTTTCACTTGGGACAATACCCGAAGTGAGGGAATTTCTACCTCAACAGGCAAGACTGCTTCCATGCCATACACCAAAGAAAAAGGGGTTGCCTCGGTAGATGTCCGAATTGATGTTCGGTAGGCCATTAATGCGAAAGGCAATCTTTCGTGCCAGTTTCGGTAGTTTTCAGCGGTTTTGGCCAAGATCTTCTTGATATTTTTATTAGCAGCCTCAACAGCTCCGTTCATTTGGGGACGGTAAGGAGACGAATTCAGATGGCGGATTTTGAATTTGCTAAGTAAATCATCAACAATCTTGTTATTTAGATTCGTCCCATTATCTGTAACGATGGCTTCAGGGATGCCATAACGGGCGATTATATCTCGCTTGATGAATTTCATCACATTCCGAGCAGTGACATTGGCATATGATGCGGCCTCGATCCATTTGGAAAAATAATCAATTGCGACCAAGATAAAGCGATGTCCATTTGATGCTTTCGGATTAATTGGGCCGATTACATCGATGCCCCACATTGAAAATGGCCATGACTCAGACAATTGATGTAATTCAGTTGGAGGAGCATTTATCTTGTTTCCATGGATCTGACAACGGTAATAATTTCGAACGTGTCGGATGCAGTCACTTTCTAAGGAAAGCCAGTAATAACTTAGTCTCGTTATTTTTCTAGCTAACATGTGTCCATTCATGTGTGGACCACATATTCCTTCATGCAATTCTTGCAGAATCTGCGTTGCTTCTGTCGCATTCACGCATCTTAGCAAAACAGAGTCATAGGATCTTTTGTACAAATTCTCACCATTGACGAAGAACTTCGTCGCCATCTTCATATATACCTTCTGTCCGCAGAGCTAATTCCTTCGGGGAACTGCTGTTCCTTGATGTAGTTCATGATATCGTAATATCATGATTTACCGTCGGGCTCCTCGGTCACGGTCATGCAATGGGCTGATTTGGTCAAGACTTCAATCTTCAGAGGTTCTATTTCCAATCCATTGGTAACCTGCAACATGGATGATAACGTGGCCAGTGCATCGGCAAATTGGTTATGAGATCTAGGCAGGTAGTCAAACGAGATCTCGTCAAATTCTGAAACCAATTCTTCCAGATAATCATGATAGGGTACTAGTTTAGCATCCCTAGTCCTCCATTCACCCACAGTCTGGAGTATGATTAAGGCAGAATCGCCGAACACCTTCAGTTTGGATATTTTCCTATCAATTGCTGCTTGTAGACCGAGAATACACGCTTCATACTCGGCTATATTATTGGTGCAAGGAAACACCAATTTCGCGGCCACAGGATAATGTTGCCCATCTGGTGATATCAAAACTGCCCCGGTGCCAGAGCCAGACAGGTTTACTGCTCCATCGAAGAACATGGTCCATGGGTGTTCCTCATTGATAAAATGCGATCATTTGGAAGATCGTCCTCATATGTTTCCCCAGGGCATTCAGCCAACATATCAGCGATCACCCGACCTTTCACTGACTTCTGCGATGATGTTTGGACATCAAATTCTGAAATTAGAATTTGCCATTTGGCTAATTTTCCCACTAATGTCGGCCGGTTAAGCAAATACCGGATATGGTCGTTTTCAGTTACGAGGAACGTCTGGTGGTGCAAAGTATATTGTCGGAGCCTATGCAACACCCACACCAATGCGACACATGTTTTCTCTGATTCGGAATAATTCTGTTCCGAGCTAGTGAATTTCTTACTCAGATAATAGATGGCTCGTTCTTTTCCATCGTCGGGATGGCTCTGGGCCAATAGGGCTCCTAACGATTCATTGTGAATCGTTAAATAGAGAGTTAGAGGATACCCCGGGATAGGTGGAACTAGGACCGGGGGACTCATCAAATACTGCTTCAGCTTTTCGAATGCTTCCCGACAGTCTTCATCCCAGTTGATTTGAGCGCCTTTCTTGAGGAGTTTGAAGAAAGGCCGTGCAGTCTCAGAGAGTTGGGAGATGAAACGAGCAATGTAGTTTAACCTTCCCAAAAGGCTTCTGACTTCCTTTACTGTGGACGGGGGTTGCAATTCACATATTGCTTTGACTTTCGAGGGGTCAACCTCAATCCCCTTGCTACTCACGATGAATCCGAGTAACTTACCAAAGGTTGCCCCGAAAATGCACTTCGCAGGATTCAGGCGTAATTTGAACTCACGCAACCGGCTAAATAGCTTTTTTAAGGCTTCAATGTGGTCTCCTCTGCACCTGGTCTTGGCGATCATGTCGTCGACATAGACTTCAATTTCTTTGTGCATTAGGTCATGAAAAAGAGTGACCATAGCACGTTGGTACGTTGCCCCGGCGTTCTTTAAACCAAAAGGCATAACCCTATAGTGAAAGGTCCCCCAAGGAGTGATGAACGCCGTCTTCTCCTTGTCTTCATCGTTCATCCTTATCTGATTGTACCCAGAGAATCCATCCATGAAAGAAAATAGTTCGAATCCAGCAGTGCTATCCACAAGGACATCTATGTGTGGAAGCGGAAAGTCGTCTTTTGGACTGGCTTTATTCAAGTCGCGATAATCAACGCAAACTCGAATTCGACCATCTTTTTTCTTCACTGGGACAATATTTGCTACCCAATCAGGGTATTGGGAAACCTCAATGAACCCTACTTTCAGCAACTTCATTATTTCTTCTTCGATCTTTTTTGACAGCTCGGGTTTAGTCCTTCGTAACCTTTGCTTTTTGGGAGGCATGTCGGGATTGGTAGGCAAGCTGTGCTCGACAATCCGAGGGTCTAATCCTGGCATATCAGAATAGGACCATGCGAAGACGTCTTGATACTCTTTGAGGAGAGCAATCAAACGTATGGCTTTCTCTTCAGGAAGGCTGACCCCGATCTTCACTTCTTTTGGATCCTGGGTACTACCTAAATTGACGGTAACAGTGTCTTCGATTGTAAGGGGTTTGATTTGTTCATATTGCTCCCAATTTCTTTGGATTTCATCAGGGTCATCGCTTGAATCGTCAGAATCGCTGCTGTCAGTATTTACATCACCGGACTAGACCGCACTAATTCCCTCGCAAGTCGCAAGATTATGCCTGAAACATAGGGTAAATTAATCAGAAAGACAAATGGGGATATGGATTTTTCATTGGCCTTTTCCACTTAAAACATTAAGAAATCGTGAAACGTTTTTTAATTTTTGAAAAAATTTTGAAACGAGGAAGCATGAGATAGCCCGAGCCTCAGAATACTTTCCTTTTCGTGGCAAGATATCATCAATGGGCCGGTTTGGTATACTACCTCACGCCCTCAAAACATTATTTATTTACAATACGGACTTACAACTTTAAACAAGGGAGGGTTTAAAAAGACATTTCCTTCAGTAGAAATGACGACAAAAAACAAAACACAAAGATAGTCCCTTTTCTAGGGATTCATGCAGAAAGGATAAGAGGAAATCTACTCAAGCGGGCTTGCGCCCATTCCCTCCACTGGTCCTTCGTCTATTGCGCCGACGAAGAAATCTTCGAAATCATCATTCTAGGAATCCAGCTCATCGGCTCTTCTCTTCACTAGTGTCAACTTTTCCATATTGTTCCATCCACCATAAATGCTGTTCTGTTGGTCTTCATAAAAACTAGATGGCATCTGGTAGTCAACATAATAGTCGAACTTACCATTGGGCTGGCTCAGGGTATCCATAATTTTCTTTCCCTTGCGCGCCTTATCAGAAAGCTCAGGGGCAGCGTCACGAAGGTTAGGTACCACCAAAAGATCATCTTCACCACGACACAACCACGGGGCACGAAAAGTAAATGCCCTAGCATCCAGTAGGTCTTGAATTCTATTCTTCAGAGCGTCACAATCATCCAGCGAGTGTCCGACCTCTCCTGAGTGAAAGTCACAAGACCTGGAGGGATCATAGTTAATGAAGTATTCAGGAGTAGGGTGTTTTGGCCTCTTTGTGATCAATCCCTTCTGTAAAAGGATAGGGAATATCACATTTATGGATTTGGGAACTGGCGAATATTGTCGCACATTGCCTTGCCACTGTAGGAGTTGGACATCTCGCCAAATCATGTCGGAAAGGGCTCCCGACGGTGGGTTTTCTTCGGGATGATTTACTTGGGCCACCTGCTCATGATCGGGAAGTGGCAGTAACACGTCTGAGATTCGGGCAATGACATCTATTAAGGGGGTAAGCAAATCTCGCAACTCGCCTAACTGATACTGTAAACGTGCAAGCAACTCAGGTGGATTCACACTCGTTTCTGAAGTCGAATCTTCGTGTATGGCTCCTATAAAGATGTTGTCAAATAAGGTGACCACACCATCCAGCGTTTCTTCTCGTCCGCAATCTTCCTTAATCGGTAGCTTGTCTGGGTTCCGATGTCGGTCGACAGCGACATTTACAGGAAGTGTCGAGGAGCTTGGCTGACTTGAACATTTGACAGGATGCTTGAACCCATCACTGGATTGTCTTGAGAGGTCAAGATAAATTTTTTCATCCTGCAATAGCCTAGCAGGTGGCGGAAAAGTTTCCCGGATATGGGGAAGTGGCAAACCAACTTGACCCGTCGTGTGCCCTTTGTTGGCCTGTGGGTTTCCTCCGCGATACCCTAGACCAGCTGTACGGTGATTCTTGGTAGCCTGGATAGGTTCTCGGATGCCCCGGCCTCCTCTGCCGAGTCCCTGGCCTGGGGTGAAACCATTCTCAACCATGACTTTCCCTACCATGATTGAGGCTTTGGACATATCAGGGACAGGGAAAGAATTTTCTCGATACCCGTGAACAGTTGAAACGAGTTCGATGGACTGATAGCTGGATTCCACCTTGCCACTTGGTTCGACGTATGGGATGGCAGTTTCTTGGTAGATCCGGTGATCCTCCTCTCCAAGAACTGTGATCAATTTTCCTTGGACTACGAACTTCACGCTTTGGTGAAGACTTGAAGGTATAGCTCCAGCAGAGTGAATCCAGGGACGGCCCAACAGAAAACTAAAAGCAGTGGGGATGTCCATTACTTGAAACAGAATATTGAATACTGTTGGGCCAATTTGGACATCAAGATCAATTTCACCCACAGTGTCTTTCTTCATTCCATCGAACGCTCGAACGGATGTCTTGGAGGTGCGGAGTTTAGTCATGTCCACGTTAAGGCGGTGCAAGGTTGCCAACGGGCAAATATTCAACGCAGACCCATTGTCTATCAGAACTCGAGCTACGTGGGCATTTCTACATTTAACGGAAATGTAGAGGCCCTTAGTGTGTCTCCTTCCTTCAGCGGGAAATTCCTCTTCTGAAAACGTTATCTGTCCTTCAAAAGGATAGACCCAACGAATGCTTCCAGCTTGTCATGCTCAATCGTTTCTGGTACGTTTACTTCACTAAATACCTTCATAAGAGCTTTTTGATGTTTCACAGACGTTTGGAGCAGCTCTAACAGATAAATCTGGGTAGACAATTTACGTAATTGATCCACGACATTATATTCACTGGCCTTAACAATGGCCAGGAATTCTTTGGCTTCTTCATCGGTGACAGGGTTTGGAGGCTGGGCATTGGCTTGGGCATACGTTCGTCCAGACCTAGTGATTAGATCCACATCCAAGTCGTAGGACCAAGGGACAGCTTTGTCATTTTCGTACCGGTAGGGTTGAGGTATTTCGATCACTATTTGCTCTGTGGGTAGGGGTATCTCAATCATCAGCTCCTCCTCCTCGTCTGGGTTGTCGGACAAGGGTTCATTCACTAGTGTGGGGGTGGATTCACTCGTTTCGGCGTTCAATGTTGAGAGTTCTTTGTCCCAGTCGATGATGACTTCAGAGATGGTGGCTACTATGCCGGTATGGTTGGCATACATGATCAGACCTGCTTTCGCCATGCTGGTAACCCTTTCTTTCATTAGGGACAAAGGCAGTACTTCACCAGTAGGATAATACCCTGCTTTCACTAGGGCGTTATAAACATCAACGACGTATACCCTCTCACTCTTGATTCGACCAGCATCAAAAGCGGATATGGCATTGATTCTGTTTTCATGTTCGGGTAGGGGTTGCTTTGGACATTTGGTTTTGACGTTTGGAAAGAAAAAGCTTTGGTGTCGAGCAAGTTTTGGATTCGGTGTTTAAGAGTATAACAGTCATCTGTCGAATGCCCTACCTCACCCATATGATAGTCACATTTTTTGGACGGATCATAATTCGAAAAACTTTCCGAGTTGGGTCGTTTTGGTTCAGTAGAAAGTAAGTTTTTCTTCCGGAGTATGGCTAAGACTTGAGAAGGGGATCCAGGCAATGGAGTGAATTGCCTTTTCTTATATTGTCTGGAGGGCTTGCGGCTTGAGGTCGGGTGCTGCTCGCTGTTCACTTGGACTGTCCGGGGAGGATGAATAGTCTAGGTATATGCAACGTTCCCATCCATCAGGAGCTCCTTCTCTTTTCGCGCGCTAAGTCTCTTGCTTGTGGAAGAGGGGTCTGTAAACCATCCGTCACGCAAACCCATTTCAATTCATTCACCTACAGGAACAAGACGATTAAGGGACTCAGCAGTGGCACCAACTAGGCGGTGTCTATATTCGTACGGAAGGGACTTTATGAACAACTTCACTTGTTCATGATCAGTGAGTTGTGGGGTAACCTGGGCGGCCAAATTTCTCCATCTGGTAGCATACTCCTTGAAGGACTCATTCTTCTTCTTTTCAGTGCGTTCCAGATCGTCACGAGTAAAGGTGACATCGAGGTTGAACTGATAATGCTTGAGGAATGCATCAGCAGCATCATCCCAAGACTTGAAAGCGTCCACGTCCTTCGACATATACCATGTTAAGGCTGGACCCATCAAACTAGCCTGAAAGGTTTGAATCATAAGAGGTTCATTTTCAACGTACTGGGTCATCCGCACATGATACATGTGCAAATGGTGTCTGGGGCATGAGATACCGTCATACTTCTCGAAATCCGGCATTTTGAACTTTTCTGGTACTTTGACCCGTTTATATATGGACAGGTCAAGTGGTACAGTATTCTGCGGGCCTTGTAGCTGTTTCAGCATCTCCTCGACTTTTGCAAGGCGTTTGTCATGCTCTGTTATTGATGCAACTTCAGGTTCAGGCTTCCTGACAGCAAGGGGAAGCGGATCGTCCTCTAACGGAGGCATTTTGTTGTCGCTGGCAGAGGCTTTGTCTTTTCCAGTGGACGACGGTGGTAGCACTACCTCAATTGCTGCAGGGGTGGGCGTAAGCTTGTTCTGAATAGATTCCACTTGTTTTGTGAGATTTTGGATCGCGTTGAAAACCATCTTCATCTCGTCCTCCATATTATTGAGACGGACGTTTTCTTCGGCCATTTTTTATAACCACCTGGGAAAACGTTGAAATGAATGAGTATAATGCTTAACAAATAATTATATTATGACCTAGTCATATTATCATTGCATAACTTATTTATTTGCAAAGAAAAAAATGAGAAAAAGGTTTTTATTAATATCAACATTACAAACGGCGTCCCCGGGATTCGAACCCCGGTCGCCTCGGACCCTGAGGCTTCACCCCCGGATACCACTGGGCCAAAGGCCGCGGTGGTGTCATAAAGGGGCCAAAAAAATTATTTAAAGCATAAAAAGCAGTCCGAGTTATATTAACATTAGTACAACCGAAAAACAGCTTTACAGAAGAAAATCAAAAACCCCTAAACATAATTACTAAGAAAAAACATAAAATACATGGGCTTTTAACAAAAAAGTGCCCCTCCCAGATGCTTATTCTACAAACGATGGGGAAGCTACAGTCTCTCGGAGCCGCTTATTTTCACGGACAAGCTCCGCAATAAGCGTATCCCTCGTCTCCACAGTCCTTTCAAGATTATCAATCTGTGTTTGGCGACTGGGCTTATTGGTTACATTCGGGACTTTCGGTTGTAGTTCGGCCGGAATTTGGTGATGTAAAATATAGAATAGGGAAGCATGGTGGATCTTTTCCTGCCCTTTCAATAGTCTGGGCACGAGAATGTTCTCAGGCTGACACTCAGTCCACACCCTCTGGATGGCGCAAATTTCTTCGGCATAATTGTAGTTTGAGCGGGTGAATCGAACCCGAAACGGGTCTGTTTTAAGAGGCGGTGGGGGCTCCTGAAGGGCCCTGTACTGACGGGCTACCCGGTAGGGATAATATGAAGTGGCACCTGATAATCCAAGTAACGGGACAGGGTTGTGAAACTGGTGAGCAAACCGAGCCTGACCCTCATGGAACCATTTAGCGTGCCATAAGAAAGCCTTGGGATCGGGGTCTTTCAAAAAGTTTACCCAAGTGGAGTAATCCTTATGAGGAGAATTATTTTTTAAGACCTCAAATCTTTGTATCGGATGCATAAAATCGTCGACTTCAAAAAGCTGCATGAGGTGTCCGAATCCTCTCAAATGAGATAAAAACCAGATTTGCAAAATTTCTGGGGCGGCCCGCATGATTTTATCATCATTTTGTTTAAAACGGTTTAGAGATAAAAATGTTTTTGCCAGAACCGAATTGACATAACCTGAACCGGTGCAAATTTGTTTGGCCACATACGCAATGGAGGGGTTTATCGAATTTCTGCGGTGGGGAAAAATGACACATCCGACAAAAGCAAGGATGAAGATTTTAGCTTTTTGGCTCATGGGTTGACTTTCAAAACATTTATTTAAAAAAAACCAAGGGCAGGCATTACAATAAGATTTAATAACTTTTTTTACAGTATCGCTATTAATTCGCAAAAACTGGGATAATTCAGGTAGAGGGGACACGCCCAAAAGTGGTTTGATGAGCTCAAATCCCAAAGGCTTTCCCATGACAACACTATATTCTTCCAGAGTCGGGGTCATCTCAAACTTACCAAATATGAAAGTGGATGTTTGTGGGCACCAGAAATAGGCTAATGCTTGCATCATGCCAGAATGGATATTGATTTTGAGTAATGGAAGTAGGCGATCAATTCTGGCTTTGACATACTGTTGGCCATTTTGTTCGAGTTGGTCCCACCATGCCAGAAGTTCTTTTTTAGGAGCAGGGACGAATTGGACATCAGCTCTTCCCATCGTGTATAGAATGCGATCGACGGGGGCCTAAAAATAACAAATCAAATGTATAAGTAGGCCACATATAAAAAATATGAGAAGGGATAGAATGTATACCTTTCCTTGAACCATGGCAATCACAACGATATGCACATGAGGAGTGAGGCTCGATTTCTATCTAGACTGGCTTAGCAAAATGAGATTAAAAGGGTGCCTGACCGTCGCAGTCTCGCGTTGGTGTCAAGTCCTTTTAACCTCGGCCAAATCGAAAGGAATATCTTATAGTCACGCGAATAGCGGCCAAAGATATTTCTTTACGATTTTCTTAGAAATAAATTTCGGGGAAAAGAAAGGCAACCTCTACATTGCGGGCTCGCGTTCGAGGTCATATCTTTCTTAACACCATCCTAAAAAGCCCTATTGCGGCTCAGGTCCGGCAGCATGGTTGTGTGTGCAACAGTGTAGTGCTAAATCATTAAAGCATGCATAACAATTTATAAACAACCAATTTAAACCTGCAAGAACAAATAACACCTTAATGTCAGGATCATACCTGGAGTCCTTGCTGCCAAACAAAAATCATTTTGAACAGGATAAAAATTTTGGCCTAAGTCCACTTTTTTTAAAAAAAAAATGCAAGTCCCCAGCGGAGTCGCCAGTCTGTCGCGACCGAACCTCCTGAGCCTCTTTTTTGGACAACATGCAAAAGGAAGGAGGGCTCGCCTGGTACGTGCTAAGTCTAAGTTCAGGACTTAACTCGGGCTCTCCCAGGCCCATACCATATCGCGACTTAGGGTTTAAGTTTTTAACATGCAAGTGGTTTACATGCAGGAGTCGCCACTAATCGATTTGGGGTAGGTCGATTAGAAACCTAAATAGGGTGACGGGAGAATCACCCTATTTCTACGAACCAGAGATTAACTGGGTTCGGGGACTTGATTACATTAGCTAAATAACTAATACCCTTTCGGTACCTTTCTACCCTATTCATTTATGAAAACATTTGTCAGGCAATTTATATTGATTTTAGGACCTTTCTCCTAACATGTGAGGTGATCAAGCGAGTGCACAATCATAAATGATCAGCAGTCAGGAACACAATAATTCATGCAACTTAAGGTTCTAACCTCAACTAAGTTAGATGACATTCAAAACACAACAGCTCATGCAATTGTATTAAAAACATGCATAACAACGCAACGGTAATAAAACCAACATGCAAAATACCACCGCGTAATTCAGGCTTGTGTAATTCAAACAAGATAAAAATATGCATAATAATATAACAAATAAAACACCCAGAAATATCACATGAAAAGAAAAAAAACTTTTCTTTAAAAAAATTTTGATTTTTTTTTGAAATATTTTTTTTTTCGGAAAAAAAATACCGAAGAAAATAAAATAAATAACAAGAAATTTTTTATTTTTGATTTTTAAAAAAAAATTTTAAAAAAATAATAAATAAATAAATAAATATAATATTAGAACCGGGTCGGGTCGGATCCGACCCGGGTCAACGGACCCGACCCCGTTGTTGACTCGGGTCGGATCAGCTGAACCGGGTCGGTCAAATCGACCCGGGTCGGATTAGTTGAATCGGATCGGTTAAACCGACCCGGGTCGGGTCGGCTGAACCGGGTCAGGCCAAACCGAACGGGTGTAGTCGCCGGCGAGGCCGGAAATCGGCCTCTCGCCGGCGAGCCCAGACCGGCGCCACCCTCAATTCGACACCTGGGACCAAAACCAGACCTCTCCACCCACCGGGGTCACCGTTCGACCCCCGCTCGCCGGCCGGCGACCAAAACAAAAACCGGCTTCATTGAGGCTTTTTGTCGAACAGGTGGGGGGCATGATGAAAAACTGCAGATTCTGACCTCCTCCGGCGAGCCAGTCGGCTCCGATGACTTACCTCATTCACGACGGCGACACACAGACAGCGGGGGACGGCGGTATGGGCCGAGACTCGCGCGAAACGGCCGGTGCGAGTCCCGGCCAAACCCGGAGCAAAAACAGGGGAAGACAGAGCAGCTTGGACCGGGGGGGCGACTCACCGTCAACGGTGCGATCTGAAGGGCTTCCGGCTGACCAGGGGGCGACGACGACGCGACTGAGGACCTATAAAACAAATCACTCTCCTCTCTTTCTCTCTATTTTCTCTCACTCTCTCTGTTTTTCTGTTTCTCTGTAAAATTTTTCGACCGGCGCTCCCCTCTCTCTCTGGCTATATATATAGCCGGCGACGACGATGGCCCTCTGCTCCGTTACGTCTGGTGACGATGGCCTGCACCGGCCTAGGCTCCGCGAATTCCGCGGCCATAGGGCGGTGCAGAGGGGGCGTCGGTTCATGAATGCAGAGGGGTAAACAGGGCGCCGGGAGAGAGGAGAGGATAAGGGGGGCTCCGGGAAAACGGGGAGGACAGGACTGGCAATTAATGCCAGTCCCGTCGGCGTGCTATCTCGGTCTTCCTCTGGCCGGATAGCGACGGCAAGGAGCGGCGCCGCCGTGCGTCATGCTCGGTCGCGCACAGGGGCGAACAGGGGAGGGGAGAGCGACCGGCGCAGGGGGAAGGAAGAAGGAGAACTGGGCCGGGCTGGGCCCAGCTGCGCGCGGGGGGAAAAAAGGAGGAGCTGGGCTTGGGCCCGCGCGGGGAGAAAAAGAAAGAAAAGAGAAGCGGGCTGGGCCGCGCGGAGGGGAAAAAAGAAAAAAGAAAAGGGACCGGGCTGGGGGCCCGCGCGCGGGGGGGAAAAAGGAACGGGTCGGGTCGACCCGGCCCCGACCCGGCCCGACTCGATTTTTTTTTTTTAAGGATTAATTCGAATAGCCATATTAATGCAAAATGTGCCTAATTCTATATGCAATGCATTTAAATTGAAATATATTTTGGTTTAGGAATTAAAGAAAATTAACTCCTAAATTTTGTGCAATTAATTTTGGGCAAATTAAAAATAGGTGTCTACACTATTGTAAGTACAAGTTTTGAAAAAATTTCGAAAGCACCATCATCATCTTCACGTTTCATTCCGAGTCAGGACAAACACAACATGAGAAACACATTTTCATGCGTGAATGGGGGCCAGTGCAGTGACCTAGAACACTATCAGTAAGTCATCTCTCGATTAACTCATTTGAGGTATTGTCCGTTTTAACCCGTCCCGTACCGAATCTCATGATTTTGCCTTTTGGCATACATGCACACCCTTTTCTAGAATGTCACCCATGCTAATAGTGCTCTAGTCTAAGCATGCTTAATTTTGAATTTCGAAAGTAAATTTTGCCTTTACATTAAAAGGCGCTTCAGTGAGTTAATTACAATTTTCACAAATATATCCCAAGTATGCTCTCCCCCTATTCACTATGCAATTCAGTTCATTCCGAATCTCTTCGTTATTCTAGGAGCTTGTTTCTTGTCCAAACCCTCTGGCCCTAGCGACTATTCTCCGCCCTAGTCGGACCGGGTCATTACAATCGGAGGTTAGTAGCAATTCTAGCCATGAATTAGTTGACCGATGATTAAGAAGAGAAATTAGAGGATGATCAAGTTCATTTGTTTCTTATTGTCCTTCCCAACGCTCCTTCCCAGGGATGACAATTGTGCTATTAATACTTGGTTTCTTAAGTCTCTTGGTAAGAGGAAATAGTTCACATTCATGAGCATGTATTTACTTTGGTTGTGAGGAGTTCGACTTATCAATGGTAAATTCTGAAAATTTTCCTTTGATGCAATACTAATACTGAGCCCCCCAAGGCCAAAAGAAATTAAAAAGGATGGGAAAAGAACCCTATACCATAAATTTTGTACGACACTCACTTTAGTGACAAAATTTTTTTACAAATCACTTTATTGTCGTATCGGAGAAAAAACAGTCACTTAAGTGCATTAGGTGACAAATCCGGCAAAAAGTCTTACGCGGCTCAATTAATAATATGCTAATTTCTACGTGTCCTTTTTTTTTTTTATAAAAGAAGAAAGTTCAACATGGACAACGACTGGTCTCTCTCTCTAGCAAAAAATCGCCCTGAGTTTCTTCATTTTTCATCGTCTTCTCATCATATTCATTCGTTTCTTGAATCACAGAGAACATCAACGACGCCACACTCGTCGGAGCATCCTCAATTATCCACCACCTTTGATCAATGCCGGAGCTTCTTCAAGCTACGCCAAAGCATCGAGCTTAGGCACAAGACCATCCTCTTCGGTGAACACGATCACCGCCAATGCCGGTGCTCTCAGTTGCGGAAAAGACTCTCTCTACCGATATAGACTCGTCATCATCACCAAGATCAGCCACCCTTAGTTGCTACATGAATAACAAGTGCAGAAGTCTTGATTATACTAAAAATCACATCTTTGGTTTCTTTTTCGCTTGCCACTGACGCACACATGCGCATTCCCATTCTCGTGGAAGCTAAGCTTGGCCCTGCCAGATTAATTAATCAAACGAGACGAAAAGAAATGGCAAAGAAAAACGGAGGTGTTAGTGATATTTGCATATTTATCTAATTTTGCATATCTCTTAAGATTATGCATATATCTCCTTTAATAGTTCATGTCCTTGAATTATTATATTTGATATTGTGTTTATATTATTACCTTAGATAGCCATCTCATATAGCTATAAATAGACTCTTCTTGTAATCTTTTCCATATATTAAAATATACAAAATTACTCTTTTTCGCATCTCTCCAATTTCTCAACTGGAGAAAGGACAACGGGAAACGGAGATTGGATTTGCAGACAGAGAGGTAAAACGAAAAACCAAAAATAAAAGGGCTTATTCTCTATCTCTCTCCAATCCGCTATACAAAAAAGATTACTAAAAGCGAAAAGGGGAAGCTCAACTACCGCCATAACAACACATAACAACTGAATCTTCCATGAGCAACTAGATAGCCCCAGTATACGTAGAAGTGTAAGAATAGCTCCACAAAACACATAGTTGCATTCGCATCGTCATTTTCTCTTCTAATTTTAACAAGTGGAGAAGAAAAAGAAGGGAATCTCAAACAAAAAACCATGGATTCTGGAATGTAGCTCATCCCCAATCACCATTGTAAGATCCAGCTCTTAATTTTGCCTCAAGTTGCCTCCATTTGAATTAGGGTTTGAAGAAGAGGGGAAATGGCTCGATTTGTCCGAACTAGGGTTTAAATTTAGGCCAAACAAGTTTAGCGTTGTTGTTTACGGTTTTTATCCTGGCTCGAAGCACCGGTGTCCACATTGGATTTCCGGCGTCCCAAATCGAAGGTGACACTTAAGTGTTTGTTTTTTGTTTTACCAAAATAGTACATCAAAAAGTTTTGATACTGAAGTGAACGTCGTACGGAAATTATGGTATTTCTAGTGTCCTTTTTTCCAGTAAGGAATTGTCACCATGTAAATGGATTTTAAGAACCACATCAAATCAATGCCGACAATCACTCTCTTGAGAATAACCTCATAACGAGACTAGTTAGATACGGATTCTATCATGACAAAGTGATGATATATTTCGTCTAGTGGCACGCCTTGGGTCATAAGGTCATTTCTTATACCCACAACAACTAGCACAACCTACCCATGACTTCCTTACATTTGTCAATGATGCATCTAACAATTGCACTTACACTTTGAGGGGAAAGGTGTTGGTAGATCGCTTACAGCATCGCTAATTAACTTATTAGTTGACAGCATTATATAAAATAAGTGTGTCTTCCATATAACAAACGAAAGAGACTGAGCAGAGCCTCTTCTTGCAAAATGAACAGTGGAGGAGCAATCACAAACATGCATTGGCTCCGACAGTACGCACCGCAGTTGGTAAAGTTCTCAGGGAGCTGTGCTATTTCCGTGGCCGCATTCGTGAGCTATTTAATTCCTCACTTAATTTCCGGGTCTTGTTGAGATACCATGTTATTCACAAGCGTCGTGAATAACATGGTATCTCAACCTGTCAGCCAGTCCTCGAAATTAAGTGAGATACAGTGAGACTCCTCAGAAATATGGAAAGAACGTGTCTTGAGTTTGTGAAATAAACGTTTGCCTTTTCTGTTCCTTATCCTCCCAACCTTTGGGACATAGGATTCTATAGCCTATAAATACCCATTGATAAGTTTTCGACACTCACAGGAGAAACCCCAACCCTCTAGTGTTCTTCATCTTTTGGTCAGACACCTGAATCTAAGAAATGTCTCTTCAGATTTCAGCAATCCCATCTTTACCTTCTGCTCAAGAAACAAGCCACGTGACCGAACGCCGGATGGCAAATTATCATCCAAGCATATGGGGGGATTACTTCCTTAAATATGCTTCTCCCTCCAACTCAATGGTCGGTAATTCTGCTTTTATCTTCTACTTTTGTTTTCTTGCAATTGCAATTGGTAGACCTACTTGTTGGAGGAAGAAGCCAAATATTGTTATTAAAGGCTTTTTTGTCTTTTCTATTAATTTTGCTTTTAGGTTAAAAGCTACGTTTTATATATCAGCTATTGATAGAAGTTAGCTGTCAAGCGCTGATAAGAAAATAGAGAGAAAAGAAAAGAGTGAAGAAAAAAGTGAATTTTTTATTTGTGAGTGTTCTCAATCTCTTTTTGCCCCCATCTTAAGAGAAGATCATCATTGTATTCCTACTTTCTTCGAAATCTAGTGAATTCGCAGAGTGTCTCTACGCGGAGACGTAGCCCAAGTTTGGGTGAACTTCGATAATAAATTTTATGGTGTGTTCTTTTCAATTCTGTTCTTTTATTATTATATTCTGCTAGTGAGGATCGTTTGCTTGGGTTATTTTCTGGAATTGGTGCTCGATTCTCAACAACTGGTATCAAAGCTTGGTTGGTTAATTGAGAACATCGAGGGATTTTTTCGGTGACTTTTGATTGAAAGTAAACGATATGGCAGAAGATAAAATCAGGATCGATAAGTTCAACGGGCAGGATTTCGGGTGGTGGAAACTCCAAATCGAGGATTATCTTTATCAGAAAGATCTCTATGCACCACTTGAGGGTTGGAAACCTGAAATAACAGAAGTGGATCCGATGGCAGAATCAGGATGGAAAATTCTTGATCAAAGGCATTAGGTGCGATTCGTCTAGGGTTGACGAAAAAGACAGGGTACCACATCGCGAAAGCAAAAACTGCAAAAGAAGCCATGGATATTCTTATGAATATATATGAGAAGCCGTCCACATCAAATCAGGTGTTTTTTTGCTGAAGAAGTTGGTTAATATGAAGTTATCTGATAAAGGTTCCGTAGCAAAGCATATTAATAGTTTCACACAAGTCACAGGTAAGTTGGAATCCGCAGGCATAAATCTGGATATGAAGCTTCAAGCTTTATTATTTTTATGTTCTCTTCCGGAAAACTACAACACCGCAGTGCAGGGAATTTCAAGCACCATGAAGGATGATTTGACTCTGGATGATGCTGTGAGTAGTATCATGGATGAAGAGATGCGAAGAAAAGTTTCAGGTGGAAATAATTTTTCACCATCTACATCTTCCACGTCACTAGCAGTAGAGAACCGTGGGAGAAGTAAAAGCAGAGAAAAATTCAGCGGGCGCGGTAGATCATAGTCAAGGGGAAAGAGAGAGGTCGCAAAAGATGAGTGTTGGTTTTGTCACCAGACTGGACATAAGAGGTTTCAGTGTGAGGCCTACAAAAAGAAGCAACGGGATGAGAATCAAGAAGCTAATGTGGTTAGCGATGAACCTTTGCTAGAGAACTTGTGTTTATCTGCAGGATATAACTTGATGACAGACAAGTGGTTTATTGACTCCGGTGCTTCTTTCCATTGCACCTCGCAAAGAGACATATTTGCTGATTATGCCAGTAGAGATTTTGGGCAAGTGGTTGTGGGAAACGACCATATGTGTCCAATTGTTGGAAAATGAACTGTGATTGTGAACATCTCAGGTGGAAGACGTTTAGTTTTGCGTGAAACTAGACATATCCCAGAATTAAAGAAAAATCTGATCTCAACTAGTAAACTTGATCAAGAAGGTTTGGTAACAGCCTTTGGATGCGGATAGTGGAAGATAACCTCAGGGGCAAGAGTAGTAGCAAAGGGAAAACGTATGGGTACGCTTTACCTTCTCCAGGGAGATAATATTAGTGATATGGTTGCAACTACAGTGGCTACAGGTAATTTGTCTACTCTTTGGCATTATTGTTTGAGACATCTTGGTGAAAAGGGTGTAAAGTAGTTACACTCAAGGAAGTTACTTCTAGGTTTGTAGAAAGTTGAATTAGATTTCTGTGAGAGTTGCATTTATGGAAAACAAAAGGCAGTCAGTTTTTAGTTGAATGGACGACAGAATAAAGGTAAAAAATCAGAGTTGGTTCATACGGATGTGTGGGGACCGGCTCAGGAACTCTCTTATGGTGGTAAGAGATATTTTGTCACATTCATTGATGATGCAACAAGGAAGACTTGGGTCTATGCTCTCAGAGAAAAATCAGAAGTATTCGGGATGTTCAAAATGTGGAAGGCCATGGTAGAAAAAGAGACAGGTTATCAGATTAAAGCTCTAAAGTCTGATAATAGTGGTGAATACACGAGCTGGGAAGGCATACATGAGTTGAAAACTGTTCCTAGAACTCCTCAAGAAAATGGTGTAGCTGAGAGGATCAATAGAACCATTCTGGAACGTGCAAGATGCATGAGGCTACACGCGGGTCTTTCGCTACACTTATGGGCTGCTACAGTTGATGCAGCTGTTTATCTGATCAATAGGAGTCCATCTAGTGCGCTTGATAGAGAAATACCGCAACAGCAGTGGTCAAGTAAAAAGATTGATTATTCATATTTAAAAGTTTTTGGTTGTATTGCATATGCTCTGATTGATAGGGAGGATAGGAAGAAGCTTGATGCTAAGTCCCAGAAGTGCGTCTTCATCGGATATGGTGGTGATGAGTATGGCTATAGGCTTTGGGATTATGAAAATAACAAAGTCATCCGCAGTCGAAATGTGGTATTCTATGAAGAAAAGATGTACAAGGATCATCAGACGGAGCATGAGAAGGCAGTAGAATCAGAGTATATTGAGCTGGACACAATACCTATGAAAATAGTTTCGGCGAATCAAAATGTACCTGAAGGGGGAGGTTCAAGATGAATCTATTATCAATGAACAGGGAGTTCAGGAGGAACGCGGTGATCCTGAACATACTGACGACCTTGAAGTACCTATCTTGATGAGGTTTACACGAGTTAGAAAGCCAAAGGTAATTTTTGATCCATCAACTAATATTGTTCCAAACCATGTCTTATATACATATTTGGGAGAACAGGAGACTTATGATGAGGTAAAGAAAGACACATCTCACATGCAGTGGGAGCGTGTTATGAAAGATGAGATGAGCTCATTACTTCAGAACAAAACTTGGGAGTTAACAGAGTTGCCTGTAGGTAAAAAGGCTTTGTTAAATAAGTGGCTATACAGGATAAAAAATGAAGCAGATGGTAGTATCAGATACAAAGCAAGACTTGTGGTCAAGGGTTTTTCTCAGAAAGAAGGAATCGACTACTCCGAAATATTTTCACCGGTAATAAAGATGACATCGATCAGAATTTTGCTGAGTATAGTTGCGGTTGAGGATCTTCATCTCGAGCAATTAGATGTGAAAACGGCGTTTTTGCATGGGGACCTAGATGGATAGTTATACATTGCGCAACCTAAAGGTTTTGAGGTCAAAGGTAAAGAGCACATGGTATGTCACTTGAAGAAAAGCTTGTATGGCTTGAAGCAAGCTCCGCGGCAATGGTACTTAAAGTTTGATGGTTTCATGGAAGAAAAAGGCTTTGCACATTGTGAAGCTGATCATTGTGTTTATTTTCGCAAGTATAGCGATGGTGATATCATATATCTCTCTTTATATGTGGATGACATGCCGGTGGTTAGTTCCAATATGAAGAGAATCGCAGAAGTGAACAAGATGCTGGCATCGCAGTTTGCTATAAAAGACTTGGGAGAGGCCAAGAATATCTTAGGCATGAAAATCATCAGAGACAGAAAAAATAAGAAATTGTGGTTGTCGCAAGAAGACTATGTGAAGAAGGTGTTAAAGAGATTTAACATGGATAAGGCAAAACCGGTTGCCACTCCTCTAGCGAGTCACTTCAAACTTTCTAAGGATATGTGTCCAAGTACTCAGGCTTTGAAAGATGAGATGACGGCAATCCCATATGCATTAGCAGTGGGAAGTTTAATGTATGCCATGGTGAGCACGAGATCAGATATTGCACAGGCAGTGGGAGTTGTGAGTCGATATTTGCAGAACCCGGGCAAAGAGCATTGGAATGCGGTAAAATGGATATTGAGATATCTAGCATGTACATCAAATTACTCTCTTTGTTATGGAGGGACATCTCTAGAGTTGCAAGGTTATGTAGATGTAGATCATTTGGGTGATCAAGATAGTGGTAAAAGTACCACTGAATATGTCTTTACAGTTGAAGGATAGCAGTGAGTTGGGTATCTCAACTACAAAAGGTAGTGGCTCTATTGATGTCAGAAGCAGAGTACGTGGCGATCACGGAAGCCTCCAAGGAAATCATGTGGTTACAAGATTACATGGAGGAGCTACATCGAAAGCAGCCAGTGAGCACACTGTGGAATGATAGTCAAAGTGCAGTACACTTAGCAAAGAATGCAGCTTATCACTCAAGAACTAGACATATCAAGAAGCGTTATCATTTCATCAGGTCAACATTAAAAGATAATGAGTTAAAGTTACATAAGATTGATGGCTCGAAGAATCCAGCTGATATGTTTACCAAGGTAGTAGATAGAGAGAAACTTATTTTCTGTACTACTACCATTGGTATTACTCCATGTTAATTGGTGAGGAGTATCGCAGAGGCACAAGTTCAGGTTATTAGCTTTTGAAGTAAATGGATGCAAAGTTGCTTGGTGCATCGGGTGTATTTGTCTTCAAGTGGGAGATTATTGGAGGATGAAGCTAAATATTGTTATTAAGGGCTTTTTTGTCTTTTCTATTAATTTTGCTTTTAGGTTAAAAGCTATGCTTTGTATATCAGCTATTGATAGAAGTTAGCCGTCAAGCACTGATAAGAAAATAGAGAGAAAAGAAAAGAGTGAAGAAAAAAGTGAATTTTTTCTTTGTGAGTGTTATCAATCTCTTTTTGCCCCCATCTTGAGAGAAGATCATCATTGTATTCCTACTTTCTTCGAAATATAGTGGATTTGCAGAGTGCTTCTGTGCGGAGACGTAGCCCAAGTTTGGGTAAACTTCGATAACAAATTTTCTGATGTGTTCTTTTCAATTCTGTTCTTTTATTATTATATTCTGCTAGTGAGGATCGTTTACTTGGGTTATTTTTTGGAATCGGTTCTCGATTCCCAACACTACTTCCATATCATTTAGCTCCACCACATCGCTTATATGATATAAATTGCCCTCATATATATACATGTTCCCCTCTCCGCACAAAAAGATAAAGTTGAAAATCATAAAAAAACGAAAGAAGGTTGAAAAGCAACAATAATACTTGTAACTTCAGTCCAAGGAACACGCTTAAAGCTTCACCGACCACAGTATGTCCTCTGCTACAAGAAACATCTTATTATGTCATTAACTCCCTCCTCTCATATGGTCATTGTTCTCATGGGTCCGATTTCATGTGTAATGTGAATGAGCGTGTAACATCAAAATACTTGAATAGGGTACACAGACGGGGCCATCAAAATTAAGTTAATTTTGTAAAGTATATGAGATTTTATAAGACCACTGCCAACTGTTCTAAAAACTTAAACTGTTAGATAAAGTCATGATTATATTTAATTACTCTAACACTTCCCCTCACGCTTAGTCTGGCCTTTTTGCCTAGCACTAAGCGTGTACATATATTTAATTGAAGCCTAGAAAAATTTGAACTCAGGACCTTCGGCTCTAATACCATGTGAGATTTGGTGGGACCACAGCCAATTGTTCTAAAAGTTTAAGTTGTTAGATAAAGTTGTGATTTTATTTAATTACTCTAAAATAGTATACAAATTTCATGCTTGCTTTTATTTGAAATAGCGTGAAATATATTTGCAGAAGTTCAAATTCCTTGGAAGAGTGGAGGGACAAATTGAGGAACTGAAAGGAGAGGCAAGGACGATAATGGCTGGTGTCGTGGATAAGCCTTCACAGATGGTTCACTTGACTGATCAAATCCAATGCTTGGGAATTGACTACCATTTTAAACGTGAAATAGATGAGCAATTGGAACAAATTTACAAAAGTTACTCTCAACTTGATCATGAAGATTTTAAGGTAAATGACCTTCATATGGTGGCTCTTATCTTTCGATTGTTGCAACAACAAGGTTACAATGTTTCATCGGGTATGGCTTAAATGTAGTGAACCATTCCGATAAGATACCTATTAAAATCCTTCTATTGCTAGGTCAAATTTAAGAAGAAACATGTACAAGAAAATCTATAACATTAACTGGGCGTATCACATTCCTAATTAATTATCGATTGCATCTCCTTTGGCATGTTGGTTGGTTGCACAGAGGTCTTTAACCAAATCAAGGATAGTGAAGGGAACTTCCGGAAATCGCTCATCATCGATGCATGCGGATTACTGAGCCTATATGAAGCTTGCCATTTAAGGAGTCATGGTGATTCTATCTTGGACGAAGCACTTCCTATTGCTATAACTTACCTTGAATCAATGGATGAGAGCAAAGTGTGCACTAGTCTTGCGAAACAAGTGAAACATGCCCTAAAGCAGCCACTTCGCAAGGGATTGCCGAGGCTCAAGGCGAGGCGCTATATTCCACTCTACCAAGAAGAGCCTTCACATGACAAAGTCTTGCTCGCCTTGGCTAAACTAGATTTCAACTTACTACAAGAGCAACACCAGAAGGAACTTGGCCAGATTACTAGGTTCATTAACTTCATGTGATAGCATAATCTAAAATTAGCTTCTCGATGATGTTTGAAGAATGCCTGAACTATTGATTATGTTTTAACAATTCCCGAACTATCGATTTATCTTGTTGTGTTTTCCAAAGGTTAACTCGTCTAGTTTCAATTTACCCTTCTAAATAGTGCTTTGTCAAAGTCCCTTAAAAGTGAAAAAAGGAGCTTAAAATATGCGAAGTCATTGGGCTAAAGTACTTTCAATAACGCTCATGTTCGCTTAATCATAGGTGGTGGAAGTATATAGATGTTCCGAGGAAGTTCCCATTCGACAGAGACAAGATTGTGGAGTTGTTCTTCTGGATCACAGGAGTATATTTCGAGCCGGAGTTCGCCATGGGCAGAGATATACTAACCAGAGTGATCTCCCTGACTTCCATTCTTGACGATATCTACGACGTCTATGGCACATTGGAAGAACTTACGCTCCTCACCGAAGCAATCCAGAAGTATGTAATCCGCATTCTCTTTCTCAAACTTCTGAATTTGATCAATTTTGTATAGAGTCAAGTGTATCATTTTCCGGGACTTGAATTCAGGTGGGATGTTGACGCCGTTGATGGATTACCAGAGTATATGCAAGCTTATTACAAGGAGTTTCTCCGTCTCTATGAATATATTGAGAATCAGTTGGCCACAAAAGGAAGGTCATACCGCCTCGTCTATGCAAAAGAAGTCGTAAGCATCATCGGTACACTTTGCATGCATCGAATACAACCTTTAGTTAGAAACCCGACATTCTTGTTTATGTTTAATTTCTCAGATGAAGAAGCTAGTGAGAGCGTACTATTAGGAAGCCAAATGGTTCCATACCAACTACATACCAACACTAGAGGAGTACATGCCCCTTCAACTGATAACAACCGGCTATGGAATGTTAGCGACTGCATCACTTGTGGAAATGGGCGATGTGGTCACAAAACATGCTTTGGAATGGTCAATGGGTGACTGCAAGATCGTGAAGGCTGCATAAACCATCTGCAGGCTCATGGATGATGTTTCCTCTCACCAGGTACAATAAAAACATAATTATCCTCCAACAATCTAATAAAAATTAGATCGACCACCACTTAATCTAATAACACCAAGGTCGTTTGACATACAGTTTGAGCAGGAGAGGGGGCACGTAGTATCTGCGGTGGAGTTGCTCATGAAATACCCTGGCATCTCGGAGTAGGAAGTTGGGGAGGAACTCCATAAAGGAGTGATTGATGCGTGGAAGGACATCAACGTAGAGTTTCTTCGTCCAACTGCAGTCCCAGTGCCGATTCTCACGCGAATGCTCAATTTCACACGGGTGGTGGATGTGTTATATAGTGATGGAGATAATTACACCCATTCTGAAACCAAGCTCAAAGATTATGTGACATTGCTCTTTGTTAATCCCTTGCCGATGTGATGTTTGGACCAAACGTCGTCACACGAATTTGATCATTGTAAATCAGTAGTCTATTGATTATGCCTTTGAACTCCTATTTTTCTTTGGACGTCTGAGGGAAAATATCATTACCTACCTGTACTTTCAGATTGACGTGCGTGATAAGACTCATATATAAACCAATATGGGTATGGTGTTGCTATGTTTGCAACTCTAGTGTACCATGTAATTGTAATATTTCAATAATTCCTAATGCTTGGGAAAATTGTCCAAAAAGTCATAAACCTATTGTGTAATGGCTAATTCAGTTTTAAACTTTTCAATTGTGTCAATTTAGAATTAATCCTTTTGACAATTGGCTAATTTAGTCATAAATATTTCAATTATACCAATTTAGTTCTAAACCTTTAAACGGCTTGCCAATTTAGTTGTAAATATTTTGACAATTTTCCAATTTAGTTCTTCTAACTAATTTTGGCCAGATATCGCCAACATGGCGGTCTCATCAGCGCCAATTGTCATAAGTGAAATTAAGGTTTGAAGAAAAGAAGGAATTTAGCCCCAATTTGTAAATTTGAGGTAAATAACACACATGGACGACGTCATTTAGGACAATTCATGTTGACTTACTTTACCAGTGAGCCACGTCAGTTGGAAAAACATTAAACTATTGACACGTTGGATTTCCCGACAAGCCAAATCAGTGATGGCACTAAAGTGGTTGTTTTTTGGGATATGTTCACTAGAAGTCCTAAAATTTATCGTAAAAGTGCAATTGAATCCTAAAACTTATAAAAAGTGCAATCGAGTCTTAAAACTTGTCAAATTTGTTCAATTAAGTCATAAAGTTAATACCGTCAATTTGTCTAATAGAAAATGCTAACATGGCATTTTAAAATGAATTTCTCTTTCCTATGTCGCATTTTTTTAATTACTATTCTATTCAAATCTTATATAAATTGAATTAAAAAATTGAAAAATCTAAAAATTAATTTTAAAAAAAAACTAGGGCTAAGGTGAGAGTTGTGGCTGCCGTCCATCGCCGGAGAGGGACCAGCTGAGGTTGCTGGCCCTGGGTGAGGGTGGCCGACCCTCGCCAGCCCCGGGCAAGGCCTCGCCTACCCCAGGCGAGGGCCGAGGACCCTCACGAGGCCCGGTGTGGGCGCCCAGATCTGGGTGACACCGGTGCTCGCCCAAGCCTAGCGAGGGTCACTGACCCTCGCCAACCTCAGGCAAAGGCCGGGTGTCTCTCAGATCTGGATGTCGTCAACCCAGATATGGGTAAGCCTCGCCGCTCCAGACGAGGGCTGGCAAGGCCTTGCTGGGGGCGGGCAATGGTCGCTGGCCCTAGGCAAGGGCCGGTGTCACCCAAATTTGGGTGCCCTTGCTCGAGCCTAACGAGGGTGGCCGGCCCTTGCCCGAGGCTGGTGGGGGCCGACGACCTCAGTCGGCTCCTCCAACGACCTCCGTCGGCCCCCCTCCGGCGAAGCTGCTTCTCTCTTCTTTTTTTTCCAATTTTGTTTTGTTTTGTTTTTTTAATTTTTAGCCTTTTTATTTTTTTAATTTAATTTAAATAAGAGTTGAATAAAAATATATATAAATGCCACGTATGAGAGAGAAATTCATTTTAAAATACCACATTAGCATTTTCCGTTAAACAAATTGACGGTGTTAACTTTAGGACTTGATTAAATCAATTTGACAAGTTTTAGGATTTCATTGTACTTTTTGTAAGTTTTAGGAATCAATTGCACTTTCGCGACAAGTTTTAGGACTTCTAATGAACACATCCTTTGTTTTTTTTTTACAAAAGTGGCATTCAAGTGATCACTTGAAAGTTTTGATGCTGAAGTGAGTGTTGTAAGAAAGGGAAAATTATCAAAAAAGTCTTAAACATATTGCAATTGTGCCAATTCAGTCTTAAACCTTTTACATTTGTGCTAATTCAGTCCATCCAGCTACTTTTGGCTGGCTAGTGCTGACGTGGATGCATGTCGGCACTGGCCGTCCAGCCAACGTTGACTTGGCTATTTAAAAAAAAAATTTACTTTTTTTCTCTCTTTTTTTTCCCATCTTCTTCCCTGGCTGATCCTGCAATTGACAACCAGCCAGAGGCTAAGGCCGGCGAGTGGTGAGGCTAGCCCTCGACCTCGCTCGTCGACGGCGAGGTCAAGCCAGATCTAAGCAGCTTCGCTGTCGCTGGGCGAGGTTGAGCTTACCCCGCCATGGTGAGGCTTACCCTCGCTGTCAGTGGACAAGGTCTCGATAGATCTGGGCAGCCTTGCCATCGGTGGGCGAGGTCGAGCCTCGCCATGGCTGAGCGAGCTCAACCCCGCCCAGCAACGGCGAGGCCGCCCAAATCTGGCGAGACCTCACCGTCGCTAGGCAAAGTCGAGCTCGCCCGACCATGGCGAGGCTCGATCTCGCCCACTTGCCGGCCTCAGCCTCTGGCTGGTCATCGATCGCTAGACCGGCCAGGGAAGAAGATGGGGAAAAACAAAAAAAGAGAGAAAAAAAAGTAAAAAGTAAAAAATAAAAAATATTTAAAAAATTACTACGTCAGCATTGGCCGGACGGTCGATGCTGGCCGACGTCCACGTCAACGCCGGCCGGCCAAAAGTGGTCGGATAGGCTGAATTGGCAAAAATGTAAAAGGTTTAGATCGAATTGGTACAAAAAAGTTTACGACTGAATTGATATAATTGTAATAGGTTTAGGACTGTTTTGATAATTTTCCCTGTAAGAAAATAATCGCACTTTTATTGTCTTTTTTCCATGAATATCCTATCATATGTTTGGCGCATCTAGAATAGAATTTTAAATCTTTGAAAATTTTCTATTATGTCCAGCTACTCCGGCCATCACCCCACCCATGTGGCACTTCCCCATAGTGCCTCGAGGCTGCCATCTATCCGTCACCCTGGTGATCGATTTCCTCGTGGTCATTATTGTCTACGCAACCCTCATGCAAGGGTCGCAACCCCCTGTCCACGTCATAGAGACGGAGAGACATAGCTCGACGGGATTGATGTAAAACTGAGAATTAACAAAGGCCATTTGGATATAGTCATTGACTGAATTCCAGGAATGAAGGACATTGATGCCCTTTGAGTCAGAATTGCTTAGTGCCCTATCATCAATTTTTCTTCGCGTTTATGCAAATGTCCCACTCTCGTTACTTCTATACAAACTAGCGAGGAAGAGAGCCCCCTGAAATCTATTGAGTGCAATGTGTGGAGAGAACAGACACTATCTTTAATAGCACAACTCAAAGAAACGAACTTGCTTCTATACTTTAATTTCGGCACCATAGCTGTCTCGACAAGAGAAGAGCTTATGGCTTTGCAACAAGACTGCCCAACAGCAAACATCCATACTCGTCGATAATTAGGCCCGACCTCGTCAGTGGGGGATTGAGCAGTTCTTTTCCTGGGAATACGTTGAAGAAACAGAAGGAAGGAATATGCTTGTAGGTTGGCGTCCACAGGAAGCAATTCTCAACCACTTATCAATCAGAGGATTCTTAATGGTGTTAGAGGCCGAGCAGCATCATCGGAAGGTGTTCATGACGAGGACAGTGGAAGGTGGCGATTTGGGCAAAGATGGAGCTATCAATTGGGAAGCTACGGTTAATCGGCCGTTGACAACTATTACAACTTGTTCTTCTTGTATTTTTAAGATAATTTTTTAAAAATTTTTTATCCAATTCGGTTTTTTCCCATTCCCTTGCTCAGGTTTCTTTTCCGGCATTTTATCTAGATATATCTAGGTTGGGATAATGACACAAACAATCTCTGAACTTTAGTTCAATATGTAATGTAGTCCTTGAACTTTTAATTTGTTCAATGTGGTCCCTAAACTTTTGTTAAATGTTTTTTTATTTTTTATCCAATTCGGTTTTATCCCATTCCCTTGCTCGGGTTTCTTTTCCGGCATTTTATCCACACATATCTGGGTTGGGATAGTGACACAAACAATCCATAAACTTTAGCTCAATGTGCAATGTAGTCCATGAGCTTTTAATTTGTTCAATGTGGTCCATGAATATTCGGTAAATGTTCAAACTAGTCCCTAGATAATATGGAAATATCAAATGTTATCCTTTCATTAATTTAAGTTAAGGAACAATATTGAACAATTTTATATAGTCCAGGGACTAGTTTGAACGTGTACCAAAAATTCAAGGACCACATTGAAGTCCTTGAAAATTGACCCAATGTACAATGTGGTCATTGAACTTTTAATTTTTTCAATATGATCCATCAACTTTAGCCCAATGTGTAATGTAGTCCCTAAATTTTTAATTTGTTCAATGTGGTCCCTAAATCTTTTATATATGTTTAAGTTAGTCCATGAACTTTTAATTTATCAATGGACAATTTATATTTTGTTTAAAATTTTCTAATTTTTTTTGCTTTTCCTTTCTTATTTCTTTTCTCTTTTTTTCTTTTCTCCTTATTTCACCGGTTGCCATCTTCAACAATGGCCAGCTAAGGTTGCCGGCCGCAGGCGAGGGTAACCCTCCCCCAGCTGAGGACCCTCACCATCTAGGCGACTACCCCTCGTCGGCGGAGGGAAATAAAGATAAAAATGAGAAAAGAAAGAATAAAAGGAAAAAATATTCAGAATTTTTTTAAAAAAATTACAAAAATTATCCATGCCAACGCCGATCGTGCCATATAGGACGACCGGCGTTGACTAGATCGTCATGTCACCGATTTTCGGCCAAAATTAGCCAGAATGACTAAATTGGTAAATCATCAAAAGGTTGAAGACTAAATTGGCCAATCGTCAAAGGGTTTATGACTAAATTGATACAATTGAAAGGTTTTTAAAACTGAATTAGCCATCGTATAATAGATTTATGACTTTTAAGACAATTTTTACCCTAATGCTTTGATGTCTAGGTTATGTAAGGCTCCGTTCATTTACTTCATGAAGAATACATAAATAATTGAACATATTCCATGGTTACACTTGATTCTTCATTTCTTTGTTGTACGTATTCTCATTTGTCAATAATAAGTTTGAGTTAAATCCGAAAAAACGAGCGAAAAAAAAGGGCAATTCTTAAGGGTGCCGGAGCTTTTATCGTATGGTACGATCAAGAGTGTCACTTGATCTGTTGGCCATGGTGAATCACATTATCTCATAAAACTTTATTGATTCATGTACAAAAATATAGATTTTTCTCGTGCCTGTAAATTTCAATATGCTCGAAAGTGTCAAAAAACTATTTGTGAAGAAAGTGACGTGTGTGACTTTTTAATTGCAAATTACTAATTTTTGTAATAATTTACTTGCTTTTATTTGCATAACGTACCAAGGCTTCAAATAAGCTAATTTTTACTTGAAATTGCTAATCTAAATCAAAATGGTTTACCGACTTTGGTCAAATTGAATTGTCAACTGGTTTAGAGTATCGACATTTGAGTTACTTACCAATGTTCGGTTTTTTTACCAACTTGTCTATTGAGTTACTTACCGATAACTTTTTGTTTCTTAATTGGCCAACTTTTTCTTTGTTATGGGTTCGAAAATAAGAAAACACAACTGTTTTTTTCTCATAGAACTCCACTTTCCTTTTCAATCCAGTTTTTCCCACTAATGGAAACACAGCTTGGTTGTTTTCCTCATCTTTTTTTCCAGAGAACTACTATCATTCTTTAGCAATTTCAAAATTAGGGGAAGCCACCAAACTTTCTCTTATCAGGGAACTACCGAAGCTTTCTTTGTTTTGTCAAATGAAGGCATGCATACCGTTCCCACTCGTGTATATAAGGATTTGTGAATGAATTGTAACACTTTAAATCTCACATCAAATTGAAAAGGCGTTGCAAAGCGATTGATAATAAGACTGACCCCTATATGGTTGATTTGCACCGGGCTAGTGCCGACGATTTCGCACTCAGCCTTGTTGCCCATAAACACCGCACCACCCTTAATAAACTGATTATGTGAAAGGAGTCCCTATGTGATCTCATGGGGGATGCGCATCCGAAATCCACGATCCACTTGTCTGCAATCAAACCGATAGACATACACAAGATGTAGTCCGACTCTTCCCCGCTGGCTTGTGCGACATTCGCGTCGCATTTTCGATCTCTCCGCTTCTTTGGCTCTGGGCAGTTCCTTGCAATGTCGCTGTCCTATTAACTAGGGGTGTCAATGGATCGGGTCAGGTCGGATTTTCATGATACCCGACCCCAACCCGAAACAATGCATATGTTTGCTTGGCCCGACCCTAAACAACACCCGAACATGATATAGCTGCGCGATCAGGTCGGGTTGTGTTTGGGTCGGGTTCGTGTTTTAGATTTTTGCTTGACCACCTACATCTTCTCTTAAGAAGGACACCCCAAAAATAGAACTTGGGTTGTCTTGTTCGCCATGTTGTCTTCTGACCATGTTGTCTTCTGCCAAAATTTGACCCAGTGACTAAACTGGACTCTCTCTCTGATTTTAAACCTTCCTCTGCAGCAATTCTCCTAGCAGTTTGCCAAGCTTCAAATGCAGCTCCACTGACAAAAGCCATCTGATTGGACTGACATTTTTCCATCTCATCAGTGATCAAATCAAGCTCAGAATATATATGCTCCTAGGATCCAAGCTCTTCATCAGGAAATTCACCATCTGAATGGCAGATAATCGTTTTTGAGAATTCCCCTTGGAAATTCCAGTATGCAAGATCTGCAGTCCCGATTGTATTAACAGTCTTGCATAGGCTTCAACAATGAGGGCATTATGCTTTGCCAATGACATTACAAGACCCATATGCGAGTTCGTTTGAGTAGGTTTCTCTTCCAAAGCAACAGTGACATTTTGACAGACTATTCACCATCTCGTCTAATGCAAACCGCCAATTATCAGAGTCCACAAGGGCTTTTAGACACAGGGCAGCACCAGAATTTAAACTCTCCTGAGAATCCAAGAGAGATTCTGAAAGTGGCTTACACAAAGCATGAATTACATGCCTTTTCTTCTTTTCTGGTGTGGTAGGGTCAATTCCATATCGTGCGATTGCTGGAACTACTTTTGAGCAGGCCCATGATCATGCACTCTCTCATCTACCCATGCCCAATAGAGAGAAAATGACAAAGTGCACATTGTTATTATAAAGACACGACAGATGCAAAGGTTACACAGGCTAACCTGGCAATTTCTTGTCAATGAAGAAGACTACCAAATTGAAAGTATACCTGCAGATTAAACACAATATGAGCTTCAGCCAAAAATGCATCAGTAGTACCGAAGAGAGATACTAACAAAAAAACAGGATTTTACCATGCAACAATGACATCAACTGTGTAATGTTTCCGCGATGCAACAATGAAGAATCTCTGTACCACAACAATCAACCAAGCAAACTGCTTTATAAACCTGCAACAGAAGCATATATAAATTTGACATGTAAACACAAGTTCGAAGCGCATTCAAAACTCATTAATATGGCTTTAGAGGATACTTGACAATTACTTATCCGACTCATAAACAACTAATCCACACCAGTTGACTCATAAACTGAAATTTCCAACTTGATTTTCTCGATCAACTCCAGGAAAAACAAATTATCCTGTGCCGATATTGGCTTCTAGGCATCTTTCGCTACAACGATTCAGAATGCGACATCCAATTGCACCGAGGCCGACCCAATCGTGACCAAAACCGCGATCATCACTTGAGATCATAGCGAACGACGTAGAAACAGAGCCGGAGGCTATTCCTCTTCTGAGAGAAGTCGATCGGGTGCGGAACTGCGGGGGCGATGGGATCGGGCGAGAAGGAGGACTCACCCGGAAGGCTGGGACGGCGACGGTGACCACTGCAACGAAGCCGGTGGAGCCATGGCGGCAGTTCCTCGGAGTCGGCGATCACGAGCGCCGCCCAGGCGCCGGCAAGAGAGATCTGGCAATTGAACCGGGGAGAGGGATCTCCGGCAGGCGAACTCGAAGCTTGCGAGAGCGTCGGATATGGAGGTCGAAGGAAGGAGGGAAGGCAACGATGAAGTTCCCGTCGCGAGGAGATTTCAGTCCGTCACTGACTTCTCGGTCCGGAGCTTTGGAAGAAGATGATAGGGTTTCCGGTGCGCTTGGAACAAGAAGGACAAATGGCTCTTGTTTGTTTTGGGCGGGCTTATTTCGGGTGGGCTCGGGTAGATCCAAAATAAGTTTAAGTCTTGTTTTTACTGTTACCCAAACAAGTTAAGGCCAACCTGACCTAATATGAAAATTCCTTGTTTGGATCGGGTCGGTTCGGGTCGGGTCATATTTGAGCGGGTACTTTTGACACCCCTACTATTAACAGTTGTAATTTCTCAAAGGCTTTCTCCCCGGTGTAGATTTCGATCTGGACTTTTTATCTGCTGCTAAAACTTCTCTCGGAGTTCCTGCCTCTGACCATCAAGCTCTCTTCACTTTTTTTCTGATCATTGCCCTACAACTTCCTCTGCCATTTTTTCTGTAAGATTTGGTGGGACCACTACCAACTGTTCCAAAAGCTTAAGCTATTAGATGAAGGCGTGATTTAATATTTAATTATTCTAACACTCCCCCTCACGCTAAATCAAGTCTTTTTTCCTAGCATTAAGCGTGAACATATTTAATTGGAGAGGCAAATGGGATCTGGAAAGGTTTAAACTCAGGACCTTCTGCTCTGATACCATGTGAGATTTGGTGGGACCACTGTCAACTGTTCTAAAACTATTAGATAAATGTGTGGTTTAATATTTAATTATTCTAACACTTTCAAGGACGGTGCAGACTTCACTGCCTCAAGGGATATAGTTTCACTCCTCATGAGCGAATCACAAAAGAGCTCATAAGAACTGGGTAAAGAACAAAGTATAACCTACCATTGATCATATACCTTTCACATCCACATTTTTTGTGTCATTGATGACTTTGTTATATTCAATCAGTTGATCATGACTCCATGTTCCCTCAACCATCTTGAAAAAAAGTCAGAAACTACATTGAACAAATTAAAAGTTCAGAAACAATATTGAACATTAAGCCAAAGTTCATGAATTATTTGTGTCATTTTTCCTAAATATATCACTATACATATCTCCTCTTTCTTCTAAGGCCCAATATTATTTATTATTTTTTGCATTGCGGTGACTCGTCGCCATTACGGTCCAATCATGGCTTGAGCAAAAGCTCATGAATGCTTTAAGCCTCATTTTAGAACCTCTTCAAGTAAATCGCAGCCCTAAAAAAAAAGACATTTTTCCCGAAGTCGGGCAACATTGGATCCTATCAAATTTTCATTGAGTTATCCGAGACAGGATTGTCGTCGCGTCATTGTCTGCATGAATTTTTGGTCAAACAACCTCTCCATATACATTCAAACTCAGCAAACACTGTACAAATGCATGCCAAAAATAGACAAATACAATATATTCTTTCTTACATAAGAAAGGGAGGACACAACGGTCGTATATACAAAGCAAAATCTACTTTTGGCCTCCATTTCGACCACCCAAACTTAGAAACTGACTCTAGTGATTCGCTCTGTACACCAAGAACGCTTCAGAACATGAATGGAGCCGGAGAGAAAGCTGGAATGACCGCCTGGAAGGAAGCCCTCCTGCAACATCAAACCCAGTCATTCATTCATTCATTAATTGATTCATTAAGTCAATCTGCGTGTTCATCTTCTTGAAATTAGGAACAGAACGAGTCTGGAATTGATTCCGAAAGGGCAATGCTACGTCTAAAAAAGAGAAAAACTTTGGGGACTGATCACCAAGTGGGATGAGCACTCCCGAACCCACGTGTTCATCTTCTACTGATCGTATATTAAACTACGATGAACATCTTGATCCTTGAATGTCGATTCAAGTTAAAAAATAATAATCATATGCCTGACCCCATCTCTAAGATTTTCCGAATGACCAAGAAGTTAGTTCGCATGTCAGCATCCACCCACCATCGAATACGTCGCCAACCACCATAACCAAAGCTTCACCTGCTAATCCCTGTTCCTGTGACGTCGACAGCGTTGTTTACGCTATACTTTATCTATTTCATTTTCATCTGATGCACGAACGGTTGTGTTCTGCAATTTGCTCCCAGAACAAAAAAAACAGAAACGCAACACATCCGTTCATCCAAATCGGTTGCTAGAAACCAGGGAAGGCGCTAAATCAATCAAATCAGTAGAATTGCTTATGCATATATGATAAGAGGGATGAGAGACGAAGCCGTCACCTGTGATCGTACTCGTCGCCGTTGAAGACCCGGTCGTGGACCCTCTCGTACGTTCCCCCGCTCCTCTTCCGCGAGGCGGCGGGCCGCTCCGCCTCCGGAGCCGGATCCGCCGCCGCCTTCTTCCTCCTCTCCCCCGCCCCTCCTCCGCCTCCACCTCCTCCGACTCTCTCCACCGTCACCACCACCACGTCTTCCGATATCGCGCACAGCGACGGCTTCCACTCCTCCACCGCAGCCGCAGCCGCCCCCCTCCTCCTCTTCCTCCTCCGCCCCGTCCACCTCCGCCTCTCCCCCTCCTCGCCCTCCGGGGGGGCCGCCTCCGCCGGCGGCGCCGCCGCCCGGATCCGCTCCCCCTCCTTGCGGGGCGACCCGCAGCACGGGACGAGCTCGAGCAGGAACCTCATTCCGCGGGGCGGAGACGATCTGGAACCGATGACTTCGTGCGTGGGAGCGAAGCCCGTGGACGAACACTTGGCAGAGACGACGAGGCCGGTTGCTCTCTGGGTTCTCGTTTTATATATGGAGTCCATGGCGAGAAGAGAGAGAGAGAGAGCCTTTCTCCTTTTCTTTGTCTTATCCGGAGAAGGAAATTACGAGGGAGTCCTCCTCGTTCTGGTTTTATAGGAAATTACTGGTGGCCTGTTGGGGCCCGTCGGCCTTTTTTTATGGGACAGCTCGTCTCGAGCCCTAATTTGCCTCCACGTGGATTATCCGACTTACTATGCGGAGCCGAAATGGCAAAATAGAATTCTCGTCCCACTCTCTCTCTTTTTTTTTCCTTCTTTTTTTTTAAATTTTATTTTTCTTATAGTGTTCGTGGAGTTGATATGCCGACAACTGCAAGGATCAACCGAATCGGATATCGTTTAGAAGATTTCGAAATCGAAATGGGATGAAGTTCTTTTGATCGTGTGAAAAGTGGCCGTGGCATTTGAAAAGTTGGTTCGGTATCCACGGATTGTGTGACGAGGTGTCGGCAACAAGTGAAATTTAATGGTCAGATGACTTGTTCCTGCATAAGCAGATTTTCTATTGATTTTAATGCTTCCGTTACACTTTAGATTGCTATAATCGTTGCTATGGCCCCATTTGATTCAGCATTTGAAATAAGCATTAGGGTTCTAAAGTTCCTTAGCCAAATGCAAATGGTGTTTGATAATTTTTTTGAAGCACTTCGAGAAAATGCAATTCCATTTCCAAAGAACTCTAAAGGCCTTTAGCTAAAGACGAGTCCGGAGGTATTTGACAAGTTGAACTTTCGGAATGTAAGATAACTGTTTATCGTAGCATTATTCATCTTCTCCAAGCAGCGGATCCGGTGGCCAGTGACCACCGCCTGAGGAGTAGCGCGACTTTGGCGATCGCCGCCTGGGGGTCGCACGACCCCAGTGACCGCCGCTTGCGGTCGCCGGACCTCAAGCATTACTTGGGTCACACAACCTAGGCAACGCTTGGCCCAGGTCGCGCGACCCAGGCGACACCTGAGGTCCGATGACACTTGAGGTCGTACGACCTCAGGCCACCTCGCCTGAGATTAGGCGAGGCTAGCCAGCGACCAGATCTGGCCATTGGCAGTTGGGCCGGCAACCCGATCTAGCCGGCAGCCGGTGGTTAAGCTCCACCTCAAACGTATTTTTTTTAAAAAAATATTAGCAAAAGTCCTTTACAAAATATAGATTTTACCAAACGGAATTTAGGTCAAAGTTGCTTTCAAATGTGATTTTAAAATACATTTATCAAATACTATTTGCATTTCGAAAAACTCCTTTAACCCAAAGGTATTTGCATTTTGGCAAAGGCATTCCCCCAAAACCGAACCAAACGGACCCTATATCGTGTAGTTTGGCGGTACTTTCTTTTTGTACGGATTGGTCAATTACCTGTGTTCTTGCAAAATTTACGATCATGACAATAACACTTTTTTGTGAATTGAGCAAGTGTGTATTGAATCGGAAGTTGACTATACTGATGCATGTACACAGAGATCTGAAAACAAAGCATATGAACAGCAAAATTCCTAGATGGACTGTTGAGGGATTCGCGGGAACTCAAGTCCCAGATTTGCACATAGAGAGAGAGAGAGAGAGAGAGAGAGAGAGAGAGAGAGATTGCATATCTTTTCACGTTTGCTATGAAGAATACAGCCAAAAAGAAAATCTGTGAAGGAAAAGAATAGGGTCCGCTCGCCCAATTTCCCAACTTGACGATTTTGCCACCCCGTTGACCTAGAAAACAAAAGGAAAAGTACAATGGAAAAAAATTATCAGAAAAATCTTAAATTTATTTCATTTATGTCAATTTAGTTCTAAACATTTTAATTATGTCAATTAAATCTTAAATCTTTTCGTGTTTTGTCAATTAAATTCATTCATCCATCCAATTTTAGCGAAAAATCGCTGGAGTAGACAATTTTTTATTTTTTTTCATTCTCTTTCTTTCTTACTTTCTTTTTTCTACCAAGTCTAGCAAGGGTCGGCCGACGAGCGCAAAGCCCTCGCTAGTCGCAAGGGAGGGTTGAGGCCCTCGCCCACATCTAGCGAGGGCTATGAAGCGCTTGCTTGACAGCGAACGAGGGTCGCGTCTGGGCGAGGGTTAGTTGGCCCTCGCCTGTGACTAGCAGGGGTTGGCCAACCCTTGCCTATGACTGACGAGGGTTGGCCAGCGACCCTCGTCGAGCTTGGAAAAAAAAGGAAAAGGAAGAAAAAAATTCTAAAAAATTCAGAATTTTTTTTAAAAATTTTAAAAAATTGTTCACGTTGGCATTAATCATGTGCCACATAGGGTGACTAGCGTCAATGTCAGCGATTTACAGCTAAAGTTGCTCAGATTGACTTAATTGATAAATTCTTAAAAGATTTAGAACTCAATTGGTACATTTGATATTTTTAGGACTGATTTGACATATAATGAATGCATGGCTAGGCGTCATCCCTCATGCAATCGGAGTAAAAAAAAAAAAACCAACCGAGAGAGCTTTCCTCTATTACCAACTTGGCAGCCCCATCATCAGCTCGTATAACCCTACGCCTTTGGACTTTACGTGGAGAACGTGGTGATTTACGCCAATCGTATGGGAAGGGCACAATGACTACCGCATATTATAAGGTAAAGTTGTCATTTTTACCCCCCAAAAATTCGTTGAAAGTTACAAAAGAAGTTGGTTTTTTTTATTCATGGGTCATTTTTCTGTTACATAATGGCATTTATTCTCATGTGGATGGGGGCATATAAAGTGGGCGTTGCTAGTCACAGCTTCCTTGAGCCACGTTTATTGCTTGAAAGCCATGTTTGTTGCTGGGTGACTCGTTTGGCCAATTAACTGTCCATTTGAAGTCATCAAATTTGGTTGGCTCTTTCTCTGTTGAGCCAAGCCAGCAGTCCAATCCAAATGACTACAAGACAACAATCGAACATGAGGTGCTCAAAAATAGTTGCTTGCTCATTGGACAGGACAGAAATAGTAGCTTAGCATTGCTCCCTCACAGGAGGAGGACAAACCCTAAAAATTGTTCAAGATCAGGTGTGGGGTTTGGATTCCTGCTCTTTGACTATGTTGCTCCTTGCTATGTGTACTTGGTTTTCACACGTGAAAGACATGTTGGGACACTGTTCACAGGGCCGTGACTCATGAGCTTATCGTTATTTTCTTCAGTGTTCTTCGCAAGGAAAAAGAAAATACCCTTTCCGGTGACGCGCAGATGAATTGGACTAGTGTAGTTGGATAATTGACTAGGGAAAGAACTGCTGAAAAGTGAGAAAGATGTAATTGAAGATGTAGGGTTTATCTTGAGATGCGAGTACGAGTATTAGAGTAAAGATCATGCTGTGAAAACATTTTTAGAGATGAAAATGGTTTAAGGCGTGGAAGCAAAGTCATCGAAGATAATTTTCGCCCTTTCAATAAGTGCAATAGGTGAGATGCTTTGAGATTGGATAGATCTTCCAATCAGCGCACACCTCACCAGTTAGGTGGAGCAGAAACAAGAAATGCAAGAATGACAGAGATTAAATGAGAAAATGAACTTATTGATATAATGATCAAAACGACATTCCCAAGCAATTTGGAACTAGAGAAAACATGTTTGAAATTTCTTTATGCAACAATCATAACACTATACAATGGAGAAGATATAATTCTCAATCTCTTTCACAATACTTGAATCGGTATTTGGTTTTTCTTTTTTTCTAATAATTTCAAGGATACAGGTCTAGAAACCCTACTATTTCCATGCATCACCCTATAAGCTCCAAAAACTAATTAAGTTCGGACTTTTGGTCTGTGCATATGATCATGGCATAGAGTAGTTTATACGCAGTTATTAGGATTTGAACATGCAACCTATAATTTCTAACTTAGAAATCACCCAATTGATCTTTTAATTTAATTGAGTTTGGAGTTAAATTTATCTGGTCGAGTTTTGACAAATTGGGGCAGCCTCCACAGACCTCTAGAGAGATATTTTGACCTTTCACACAGTGAAATCTAGTATACAAAAATGGCCTTTGTGTCACAAGCTGAGTCCTTTTGCACATGAGAAAAAATAATCATTTTCCTTACTTCTTTCTCAACAACCCCAAGACGGGTAAGAATTTGTTCTTATGTTAGATTAAACCGTACAAATTTAGAAAATGGTTTGACGTCACTATAAGACATACTGCGGCGAGGCTATTTTGACGTCAGTGGGATTTTTAGATTAATTTGAAAAATTAATTTAATGTGATAATATTTAAAATTTGATCCTTCTGACCTCACTTATCTTTTGTCTGCACTCATTTGCCAAACTCATTCATTTTTTTAATAATTCAGGAGCACAGGCATGGAGACTCAACTACCTGAATGTCCGTCGACTCTACAACACATCCTTCAAGCTCATAAACTGGTTGAGTGCAAGCCTTTGATCTATGCAGTGGCCCCAACCAAGAGCTGTTCGCACAGATTAGCACAATTTGAACAAGCGACCTCTAGTTTTTTATCTGGGAATCCCTCAAATACTCCAATCAGCTATGCCCGATCAGGGTTTATCTGTAACTTTTTAGTTAGTTCACATACTCTTTTTCAAAGTATATCTTCTTCTGTGGCTACAAGTCCGAGGGTTTAGCCAAAGAGGGACACGACATGTCTACATAGATATTATCGAGTCCACGTGTACCACGGCATTTTCCAGAATCCAGAGCGCATGCCGTCCCATCTTTTTCCTCTAGAAATTTACCTTCGTTCCTCATCATCCATCCAACTTCAAGAAGAGGAACAGCACTCTCACAATCTGTGATGATGACCCACCTTCGTGATTAAGGGCGCGATGAGTCGTGCCACAAGAATAGATGCTGAAAACGCACGTTCATAGCTGCTGAGAAACGAAGACGCCATTGAAGTTTATCTTCTTCTGCTACCTGCAACAGAGTAATTGGTCGCGGTTGAGAAGGAACCCTAAAATATCCCCATGTTATGTTACTATCGATCTTAATGAAAGCTTCCTTTCTTTTCTTTTCTTTTCTTTTTTCTGCTTGTTCTCGTTGCTTCCATGAGAGGGCAAATGCCCATTGGTGTGTTACTTGCGCTGCATATTCCAAAACTGATATTCTTTGTGTTGGCCAAGTTCAAGCCACAGACATAGCACGAATCAAGTGAAAGTAACATAGCAATTGATAGTACTTGTGCCAGATCATCATTCCTGCATCGCCGTCCACATACATTGCACAAACAGCGACATCTCCGAAGAAAGCTCTTGTCCCATCAGTCGATTTGGCCTCTTCCTCCTCGTTCTATTTGCCCTCTTGGCCGTGATCCTGAAGAGGGAAGGTAAAGAGGTTGAGTCTGTAAGAGAAAATTCTACTGATCACTCGTAAGTGTCGCATGACAACATAGTACAAAGACACCCAATCGACTATGTATACGTTCTTGTTCTACTACGTAAATCATTTTCGATCCTTGGTGATTTCTAGGTTTACCTCACCAAATAAAGATATTTTCACCTTTGAAAGCTCCAACGCCGTGTTTTAAGTCCCAGTAACCGAACTTGCTCCCAAACCCCAAGGTTTCCCCACTTTGTGTTTCCTTCCTGGAAGAGGAAGGAATACTTTCTTATTTTAACATTCCGAAGTCCCGTTGAAACTTATTAATGGAAGAAAAAATAATGATCACGTGATACTCCAAATAAATCCTAGCATTTCTTTGGAATGGCGCGAGTTGGAACATCATATGCTAAACTTTTCTTTATTTGCTCCTCTCCCGCAGAAAAAAACTTTGTTGCAACAACTACTGCAAGAAAAAGAACTGAACTCTGCAATGAGGACACATGTACATCCAATGAAACTCTTTTGGATACATGTAATCGAAAAACCTTCCAGTGATTCTTGGGCTCATATGAAAGAAAAGATCATGAGACTCGAGCAAATGAGAACTTTAGCAGACAATAGACTCGTCGATTTCGAATACTTTTGCCTCCATTTCGGTGATTCTGCTCCTTCTCTCATACAAGGCTGATCTCCAACAATCAGAATATGCAAGCCGATAAAAAATGACTCGGGCTATAGCTGCCAGAGATACTACACCCTCAAGGGCCAATCAGCTGTTGGCGTGGCAGAGGTACCAGCCATTGGAAGAAAAAAAATTCATTGATGACTGTCCAAAGAAAACCCGTTGTTGGGAGGCGAGGTAGGTGGTGGCCTGGGCCTTGCGTACTCAGCAAATATGACCCAACCATCTAGATACTGCATAACACCAAACAATTCGGTAAGAAAACAGAGAGAGTGGGCTCGTTTATGGGCCTTCAGTGTTCTGCTATGACGAGAACAGCAGTTCGGTTACCAAACATCTTGTCAGTGATTCAAATGATGAAACAAATAATCTTGGCAAATCGCCAGGAGCATTTCTCATATCAGATGAGATGTTTCTGAAAACACTAGTGATTGTAGATGTAAATGGCACTACAAGGCATAACGTGGACTGAATTACTCTCCAGGAAACAGATTTCAAATGAGCATATGTTCCAATAGCCAATGATCATGAGAATGCATATATCCACAAGAAAGGAAAGAAAGAACAACTCCTAATGCCCCAATTTGCTGATGCATGCATGCATGTGCAAGCTAGAGAGAGAGAGAGAGAGAGAGAGAGGTTTCCCAAATTAGTTGTCAAACAGAACCGGGCATGGTGCTGTAGAGGGCTGGAAAAGTTATCAGACGTAATGATGTTTAGTCAGATTATATGATGGCAATTGGCGCAAGTTCATTTTATATAACCCAACTATGCCTATAAGTGATCTTGAGGAATGGAGGAGCCTTGCTTCTGTTAACTCATCGTAACATCAACACATTGAGTATACTTTTCTTTCTTCATCACTACAATTGGTAGATTGGAATGTATGTGGAAAATAAGGTATATGAATTTTGATTTACTCGAGGATCAAGAACTTTATTGCATGTAAACATGACAGTTTTCCCAGAGAGATCATGAATTTTATTGCATGCAAACATGAGAGAGTTTTCCCCAGAGGAACTCTCTACATGCATTGAGCATAGAGTTCTTCACTTACTATGCCAGGAAAATTACAGAACCACCTAGTCGAACTTATTATTTCTTGATAGTGCCACACCTACTTCGAGAATTATTCAACAGCCATATTTTTTTTAAGAGACTTATGGTATAAAATGTTACTGAGACAATAACCTTGTCCACAGAGAGCCATAATCACTAAAAAGAATTCTGAGAATGTCGTCGACAGACTTCAAGAGATATACATTTCTATGATATCTGGGGAACATTTCAAGACACCACAATCTTAAGCCTAATTAAATTTCAAAATTGTTCATTCCAACTACTGAAATGTTTACCGATATATATGTCCAAGACCAACAAAAAATCTCCTGTTCATAACCAAAAGAAAAAAAGAGTTTTGGTCTATGCAATTCCTTAAACACATATACCCTGAATCAAACATGCCAAAGTAACAGTTAATTGCTCTGCAAAACACTGTTATTACTTCCAGAAGACCAAAAGCAGAGAGACAAATGCAAAACTCACCTTTCCATTCATCCCCTCGATACCCTTTGCAGCATCTTCTAATGTAGCATATCTAACAAAGCCAAAACCTTTTCAAAATCCTGAAATCCGGTCAGACACCACCCTAGCTGTGTGGAACCAACATGCAGCAAATTAAGTGCTTCAAGCTTTGCCAAGGTAACTTAGAAAAAACCATTCGGAGGTAGAACAAACCATGAACGACTTCACCAAACTGAGAAAAGGCTTCCCGTAGTTTCTCCGTAGTAGTACGTTTACTCAGCCCTGAGTTTATTGTCAATCTCCAAATCAGATAATCCAAAGCATAATTAATCAAATGTCAGTGCCAGACCCAAGTACATAGCCAATGAAAATTATTCAAGATTGCATTTAAAGATGACTTAATTAAGCAACAGATATGCTTCGACCAAAAAAATAAAACAACAGATATGCTCAAGCAAATGATGGTGTACTCCAATTATTATTGGCAGCCAGAGTTTCAGCACAGAAGCAAAGACAAAGCAAAGAACAAGAACATGGAATAACCTACCCGCTTTTCAACATACAAGCCACAATCATCCACCACCCTCTCCTCCAGAGTGAACAAAGTGTGTAACGATGACTGCGGTCCACATATTTTCACTCGACCGAAAGCTTTCAAGTTACAACTTAGAATTCAGTCTGCCCCTCTTAGGAAGAGATGTACAACAAGTCAAAAAATACTTGCGAATAGCTCTTTGATTTGCAAGCATATGTATCTCACCTAGTGTTTCTTCTGAAATGGATATACATTGGTGTTTCCTAATTATAAGTAATACATCTGATTACTATGCCTTTACTGGAAGACCTATTACAAACCTCGGGCAAAATGCTTATCAAGCATATGCCTGTCAAACCCCTCGAGTAACAAAGGTCTAATAAACCATTGCAGCTCAATCATCTACATGACATCCACATCATTCTCAAAATCAATTGATCTGAAAATTTCTTGTCGCCCAAGCATCACCAAATAGCTCCAAGTTCCCAACTTTCTGAAGACCCAGTTATGCAAAATATGCGCTAAGCTCGAACTTTGCTAAACTCATCTCACTGAGCAAGAAGAAAACAAATTGCCACTGAGACAAAGTACTTCCGGACATCGCATCAAGAGAAAAGACGCGACATGATAATTAGCAATGAAACAGAGCAAAGAGTCGAGACAGAGACAAGGCTAGCAAGGGATACATATAATCGTCATAAAAAGTAGTCACCTGAGACAAATAGGCTGGTGTTGGGCTCAGGCTCCACTCGGGACTCAGCCGCCGCCGCCGCAGTCGGCAGAGGAAAGAACGAAGAGGTTGAGAACAGCCTCCTCAAGCCGCGAAGCGCCGCCAGGCTCTGCGCCATGGATGGGTCGTGGATTCAGCTTTCACGGCGACGGGAAGAAAGAGAGAGAGAGAGTATTTCAGGGTTTTCGAGGAAAAGACGAGGGCATATTCGTCGGGTTGATTTATAGGGAAATTTTTAAGTAAGGACTCAAAATGGTCTGTTTTTACAAAAAAAAGGATTTCAAGTGGATAATGTTTCAATTAAAGACTTAAAGTACCCAAATAATGTCTCAAATAAGAACCTACCTCGCCGGTCTGCTAATTGTTCGCCGACCAGCGACCGTGAGACATTTTTCGGCATCGGAATACGGGCAATTTTGTCTTTTTCTTTCTTTTTTTTTCTATTTCCTTTTTTCTTTTCTCTCTTCCCTCTTGTGGCCATCGTCGACGACGTTCGCCCTCGCCGGTGTCGAGTGAGGGCCACCCTCGCCTAGGTGGGCGAGACCTGCCCTCGCCAGATTCGGCGAGGGCAGCCCTTGCCCTTGTCGGATCTGGCGAGGGCGAGGGCCACCCTCGCCCGACGCCGGCGAGGCCGAGGGCGGCCCTCACCGCAACCCTCACCAGCCCAGTCGAGGGCAACTCTTGCCCGCCCAGATCCAGCGAAGGCCACCCTTGGCCTCGCCAACCCAAGCAAGGGTTGCCCTCGCCAGCGTTGGACGAGGGTCGCCCTCGCCTGGGCTGGTGAGGGCTGCGGCGAGGATTGCCCTCGGCCTCGCCGGTGTTGGGCGAGGGCGGCCCTCGCCTGAGCTGGCGAGGGCATTCCTCGCCAAATCCAGCGAGGGTGAGGGCAACTCGCACCCACCTAGGCAAAGGTCACCGTTGCCAGATCTAGCGAGGGCAGCCCTTACCCTCACCGGATCTAGCGAGGGAGAGGGCGAGGGCAAGGGCGGGTCTCACCCACCCAGGTGAGGGTGGCCCTCGCTTGACATCGGCAAGGGCAGCTATCGCTTAATGTCGGCGAGGGCGAACGTCGCCGGCGATAGCCACAAGAGAGAAGAGAGAAAATAAAAAAGGAAAAAGAAAGAAAAAGACAAAATTGCCCCCTATTCCGGCGCCGGAAAATGTCTCACGGTCGCCGACCGGCGAGCTCGGTCTTATTTGAGACTAGTTTGGACACTTTGGATCTTTAATTGAAACATTGTCCACTTGGGGTCCTTTTTTGAAAGAAGAGACCCACTTTGGATCCTTAATTGAAATTTTCCCTGATTTATATGAACGTTACAACAATTTTTACACTTGAAATATATTATTCTTAATTATTCGACCAAAAATAAAAAAATATATATGATCCTTAAATTCTTATTTAACCTTATATCCCTACATTCTGATTTCTTTTGACTAATATCATGTGACTACATCCGACATCACTCAACACATAAGCACAACAAATTGGCATTTCTTGTTTATCTAGAAATCGATAATTATTAGAAACTGCCTACCTTTTGTGAGTGAAACTATATATAATCTTTATTTCACATGTAAAATTATTTGAAAAGAAAAGTGCACGAAATACTATCTCATCGTCCACGGTATTCACCAATCTATCATATTGCCTTGGGTTAGTGATGGTTTACCTCAATTATGTTAGTTTGTCTCCTTTTTCCATAAAAACTTTTAAAAATATCCTCAGGTAAGGTCGTCAAATAGGTGAGATGGGTCAGGTTTGGATTGGGTTGAATATGGTTCGACCTAAATTGACCTATTTATATGCAACACAAATTTAGTGACACATATCCGAACTGGCCCGACCCATTTACTAAAGTAGAATTGATTGTCACATACAAATTTTCCACATAAACAAATGGTGGTACAATGTGGAATAACAAAAAACAAAAAATAGAAAGATGGCCCAAGCAATTTCAAAGTATGCTTTACTTGGTTCAACCCAAAAAAGAGAAGGCGCTCATTAATATTTTCTTCCAAAATTTCGAAAACCTAAATGTTCGAAATATATCATATTTTCGGCGTTAAATGAGATATAAATACAACACGTTACAAGAAAGCGAAAGGGCAAAAAAGGAATGATAAGTGAAGGTCAAAAACATAACTCTAGGAGAAAAGAGAAGAGTATCTTGGACAAGACAAGGTCGACAAAGGTTGGTGAGATGTTCTATAACAATGTTGAGGGCACGTCCCCATCTAAAATTGGAGTTTTCTTTCGTGAGTTTTCTTCATATTTCTAAAATAATCCTTGGCCATTATCGAGTGAGAAATGCGTGCAAGCACAGCCTACATGAATGAGCAAATCGTGTTAATTTTCAATCTAATCTCAATTCAATTTAATATATTCTAATACATTATACTAATATCAGGCTTTTGCAACTTGCAAGCAACTGATGTAAGCAGATTTTTATTATGTGAATTTTCCATTTTTAGTTGATTTTTTTATGTAAAGATGAAGGTTGCTTTAGTTTCTTTCTTTCTGGGTTCATTTTCCCTCTTTGGAGTTTCAACATCATATCATGAGGTGAGGAGAAAGTGCTTCAAAAAAAAATTTACAAACACCTATATATTTACAAAAGTATAGGGACAAAGATTAACTTTGTTGTTTACACTTGATAATATTAGACTTTGTGATGGGGATACATCTCAAATTATATAAACATGTGTGTACTTCACAATAATATAGATGGTCAAATTACTTCGTTTTGTTACAATACAACATGTAATCAAATACAGTATTTTTTTTTGTTCTTTTTAACGAAAAGGATGACGGGTATTTAAAGGATGGCAAGAAAGCAATCGTATCAAATGAAATGCAAAAATTCGTAGATGATAAATACAATTTAACAAATATAGTGAAATAGGACATATACAATATTTGACACATCCACGAAGTAGCATAAATGTTTTTCTTAGGTTAGATTGCTCCGCAATGGGAGTTTTTTCCGTATAGAAAGTAGATTTTGCTGCATCGTGCATATCGTCCAAGATAATAAGTCGGCAAATCATGCAACAGATATTAGAATTTAAGTGAACTTCTGTAATATGAGAATCATTAATATCTAATATGAGTGGACAAAACAAAAATTAATGCGCATCATCTATCAGATAAACCGAGATAATCACTAGTGGCAAGATCCTAAAACATAAATTAAAAATAGTATAAATTTGTTCATTCCTTATTATTTTTATATTTAGCTTCAATCTCTCCACAATGAACAATTAAATTATTTTCGTAGAATGAGTTTTGATAACAACTTGTTATTGGAATAGAACGTTAACAGGTAAAGAGGAATCACCAGTTGAGTGATCAAAGTGAAATCAAATGACAGCCTCACAATTGATTAAACCTGCACCACTCAAGATCATGATTGACAACAAACTTGGCTATTTGTTGCGTCCCAGGAACTAGGGTAAGTTCACGCATTGGCCAATGAATCCAAGTCGGCGATTTAAGATGGTACAATACTTGCATGTTGGTTCCTTGTAGAGGTTTTTACTTTTTATTTTGTATTCTTATGTTGGTGAAAATGAAATATTCTTTGTATTTTCAGAAAACTCTGTTAGAATGACCCTGCAATCATAGATTGAAAATAACGTGAATGGAGTAGTAGTTGTTGGAAAGTAAAGAAGGGTTTCTTTTACCTGAAAAATGAGGAGGTCAAGCAGAAGTAACACCAGGCACAACTACAAGGGCCGGTGTACAGACCTTCTTTTCTCGGCCACATATTTGAGTCCTCTTCCTCAAGTGTCATTTATTCGGTGAGAGCGATGCAACTGAGTCGGGAGGGCCCAATGAAAGCTCTTCCTGCAGGGACTTGATCATGTAGAATTCATTGTCAGTGTAACAGGAGAATCCCACATTTGAGATAGAGACCCAGCTTCTGCCGTGGCTATGATGGTCTCGGGGGCCTGTAGAGTCCCTGAAACTGTAGCTCTCAACACATTCAAATGAGCTTTCCAGAGTTTGGCACTCTTAACTGGTAGTTACGGTCTAAAAGCAATGTGAAAATCATTTGGAAAAACAAAAGCTAATAATTTGGAGGCAGCTTTCTTGAGTGCTTTGAGAGGTGCGATGGTCCAAATGTGATGAGCTAACAAAACACTGCGAAATAGAAAGAGGGAGGAGCCTGTGAATGACCGGACCAAGAACGACGAGGCCAATCCACATCCACATGAAATGAAGTACCTACGCTCAAGGCCATGGTCAGACCTGATACGTTCGGCGTCGATGTGGATTAGAAGTGCTGCACCTGTTTTCACAAACATCTTCACCTTTAATTCCATGTCCACCATCAACTTCACGTTTTATTTCGAAACCAAATCAGAAACCACACCACATGACGATAGACATCTCCGTTCTTAATCAAGTGGCAGCACTGCATGGGGCCATGATAGCAAAAACGGTGTCGGTGCAACACTTTCATCACTCAGCTATCAGTTGACCGTACTATCTTATATATGGGAAAATATGGGACGGTGCAGTCAGCCAAGCTTCTTCCAAATTGCTACAACCATCCTGTCTACAACAAGTGAACACAAAGCTCTGATAGGAAAATGTACGGTGGAGAAGCAAAACACAAACATGCATGATAGCTCCGATAGTCTATGCCATTCGCAGGTAAAAGAGCCTTTCCAACCACTGGGGGTTGCCCAAGTGGCCACCCTACTCACTTGACAAAGGAGAGGAGGGGAGTTCGATTCCCTACCTTCTCAGAGGGGCTAAGGATGGGGACGCGTAGATTTCGGTGTGGGTTTCGACTCCCACGTTCTGCAAAAAGCAGAGTAAAAGTCTGAAAGTGAAATAATAGTTAAAGTAGGAATAGGAGTAGGATTGACCAAAAAAAAGAGCCTTTCCAAAATTCTGTGTGGTACAGAAGTTAAATGCGGTCGATCAAATGACATATACAATATTTGACACATCCATGGAGTGGCATCGACGTTTTTCTTAGGTCAGATTGCTCCGTAATGGGAATTTTTTTCGTATAGAAAGTAGATTTTGCTGCATCGTGCATATCGTGCTAGATAATAAGTCGACAAATCATGCAACAGATACTAGAATTTAAGTGAAGTTCTGTAATATGAGAATCATTAACATCTAATATGAGTGGACAAAACAAAAATTAATGCGCATCCTCTATCAGATAAACCGAGATAATCACTAGTGGCAAGATCCTAAAACATAAACTAAAAATAGTATAAATTTGTTCAATCGTTGTTATTTTTTTATTTAGCTTCAATCTCTCCACAATGAACATGTAGACACCTATTTTTTATTTGCCCAAAATTGATTGCACAAAATTTAGGAATTAATTTTCTTTAATTCCTAAAACAAAAAAATATTTCAGTTTAAATGCATTGCATATAGAATTATGTACATTTGCATTAATAGGGCTTATTAGAGCATATTTTCTTAATTAATCCTTAAAAAATGTAATAAAAAAAAAAGAAGAAGAAAAATCAAATTGGAAAATCGAGTCGGGCCGGGTCGGGGCCGGGCCAACCCGGCCCGTTTCTTTCCCCCCCGCGGGCCCAAGGCCCTTCCTCTTTTCTTTTCTTCTCCCCGCGCGGGCCCAAGCCCAGCTCCTCCTTCTTTTTTCCCCCCGCGCGCGGATGGGCCCAGCCCGGCCCAGCTTCTTCTTCTCCTTCCTTTCCCCCTGCGCGGCCCAACTTCCCTTTTCCTTTTCTTCTCCCCGCGCAGCCCAGCCCGCTTCTCTTTTCCTCATCTTCTCTCCGCGCGGCTAGGCCTGGCCCGGCCCAGCCCTTCTCCTTCCTTCTTCCCCCACGCGCCCGTCGCTCTCCTCGCCCCTGTTTCGCCCTGTTCCAGGCGTCACGCCGACGCACGGCGGCGCCGCTCCTCGCCGTCGCTATCCGGCCAGAGAGGGCCGGATAAGCACGCCACAGGGACTGGCCATTAATGGCCAGTCCCGTCTCCCTCGTTTCCCGGCTCCCCTTATCCCCTCCTCTCTCCCGGTTCTTTATGCTCTGCATCCCAGAACTGACGCCCCCCTGCACCGGCCTATGGCCGCGGAATTCACGGAGCCTAGGCCGGTGCAGGCCATCGTCACCAGACGTAACGGAGCAGAGGGCCATCGTCGTCGCCGGCTATATATATAGCCAGAGAGAGAGAGGAGCGCCGGCCGGCCAAATTTTGGAGGAGCTCCGGTGAGTGAAGATAGAGAGAGAAAGAGAGAGAATAGAGAGTGAGCCGAGAGAGAAAGATAGCCTCCGGCGGCCACCGTACCTCAGCCATCCATTCCCGCCGCCGAGCCGACCACGGCGACACAGAGAGAGAGAGAGAGCCCCGAGTCGGTCAGTTTGAGAGGAAAACAGAGCAGAGAGAGATTGAGAGAGCAGAGAGAGAATAGAGAGGGAGAGAGAGCAAACCGAGGTCACGCCGGAGCCAAAGGAGAACCAGAAGTGGTCGTCGGCGCACTCAGACCAGCCGGAAATCACCCAGACGCGCCGACGACCGGTGAACCCCCCCGGCCGAGAGCCTCCTCTGTTTTTCCCTGTTTTTGCACGCGGTCCGGCCGGGACTCGCGTCAGCCGATTCGCGCGATTTCCGGCCCATGCCGTCACCGGTCCCTGTCCCCACTCGCAGTCGAACATCAGCTGCAGACGTCGGAGCCGACCGTGTCACCGGAGGAGGTCGAAATCGGCTGATTTCCACCACGCCCGCCAGGTGTTCGACGAATTGCCCCCAGGTAAATCGGTTCTGATTCGGTCGCTGGCCGGTGAACCGGCGGCCGGACGGCCAGCCAGGCGGTCGGCGACGTCGGTGGCGGCTCCAGGGGCCGATTCGGATGGCTGCGCCGGTCTGGGTCGGCCGGCGGACGGCCATTTCGGCTCCGCCGGCACCCTTTCCCTCGCGGGTCTGTGGTTTCGGGTCGGATTCGACCCGAATCAGCAGATCCGACCCGGGTCAATGCCCGGGTCGGATCCGTTGACTCGGGTCGGTTCCGACCGACCCGGATCGACAGATCCGACCCGGGTCAACGCCCGGGTCGGATCCGTTGACCGGGTCGGACCAGACCCGACCCGGGTTTTAATATTATATTATTTTTATTAAAAAAAATTAAAAAAAAATTTAAAAAAAAATTTATTTTAATTTTATTTTCTTCTGTATATATATATATTTTCCGAAAAAAAATTAAAAAAAATTAAAAAAAAATTTTTTTTTTAAGAAAAGTTTTTTTTATTATGTGGGTTATCTAAATGTTAATCCATTGTTATATTATTATGCATGTTATTGTCTTATTTAAATTAGACAAACCTGAGGTTGTGTTAGTACTTTGCATGTTGTTTTTATTACCGTTGTGTTGGTATGCATGTTTTTAATACAATTGCATGAGCTGTTGTGTTTTGAATGTCATCTGACTTAGTTAAGGTTAGAACCTTAGACTGTTTAAATTATTGTTTTCCTGACTGCTGATCGTTTCTGATTATGCACTCGTTTGATCACCTCACATGTTAGGAGAAAGGTCCTAAAATCAATCCAAACTGCCTGACAAATGTTTTCATGAAATGAACAGGGTAAAAAGGTATCGAAAGGGCATTAGTTATTCAACTAGTGTAATCAAGTCCCCGAACCCAGTTAATCTCTGGTTCGTAGGAATAGGGTGATTCTCCCGTCACCCTATTTGGGTTTCTAATCGACCTACCCCAAATCGATTAGTGGCGACTCCTCGGTATAAACCACTTGCATGTTAAAAATTTAAACCCTAAGTCGCGATATGGTATGGGCTTGGGAGAGCCCGAGTTAAGCCCTGAACCTAGACTTAGCACGTACCAGACGAGCCATCCTTCTTTTTACATGTCGTCCGATGAAAAGGCTCGGGAGGTTCGGTCGCGACAGACTGGCGACTCCGCTGGGGAATTTTGTTTTTTTTTTTTAAAAAAGTGGACTTAGGCCAAAAATTTTTATCCTGTTCAAAATAATTTTTGTTTGGCAGCAAGGACTCCAGGTATGATCCTGACATTAAGGTGTTATTTGTTTTTGCAGGTTCAAATTGATTGTTTATAAATTGTTGTGCATGCTTTAATGATTTAGCACTACACTATTGCACACACAACCACGCTGCCGGACCTGGGCCGCAATAGGGTTTTTTAGGATGGTGTTAAGAAAGATACGACCTCGAACGCGAGCCCGCGATGTAGAGGTTGCCTTTCTTTTCCCCGAAATTTATTTCTAAAAAATCGTAAAGAAATATCTTTAGCCGCTATTCGCGTGACTATAAGATATTCCTTTCGATTTAGCCGAGGTTAAAAGGACTTGACACCAACGCGAGACTGCGACGGTCAGGCACCCTTTTGATCTCATTTTGCTGAGCCAGTCTAGATAGAAATCGAGCCTCACTCCTCATGTGCATGTCGTTGTGATTGCCATGGTTTAAGGAAAGGTATATATTCTATCCCTTCTCATTTTTTATACGGCCTACTTGTTTAATTGTTTTGTCACTGATGGGCCACTCATTGATTGCAGTTTATATACGAGGGATACGCTTATTGCGGAGATTGTCCATAAAAATAAGCGACTCCAAGAGATCGTGATTTTCCCATCGTTTATAAAATGAGTACCCGGGAAGGGCGCCTTTTTGTTAAAAACCCCTGTCTTTCATATTTTCCTAGTAATTATGTTCAGGGGTTTTGGTTTTCTTCCTTAAAAGTATTTTTGGGTTGTGCTAGTGTTAATATAACTCGGGCCGCTTTTTATACTTTAAATAAAATTTTTTGCCCCTTTGAGACACCACCGCGGCCTTCGGCCCAGTGGTATCCGGGTGTGAGGCGTAACGGTCCGAGGCGACCGGGGTTCGAATCCCGGGGACGCCGTTTGTAATGTTGATATTAATAAAACCCTTTTTTCTCATTTTTTTTCTTTGCAAATAAAAAAATGTAATAATAATATGACTAAGTCATAAAGTGATTTTTTATTGGGCATTATACTCATTCATTTCAACGTTTTCCCAGGTAGTTAAAAAATGGCCGAAGAAAACGTCCGTCTCAATAACATGGAGGACGAGATGAAGATGGTCCTCAATGCGATTCAAAATCTTGCAAAGCAGGTGGAATCCATTCAGGGCAAACTTACACCCACGCCTGCAGCAGTTGAGGTAGTGTTATCGCCACCGTCTACTGGAAAAGACAAAGCCTCCGCCAGCGACAGTAAAATGCCCCCACCAGAGGACGATCTGCTTCCCCTTGCTGTCAGGAAACCTGAACTTGAAGCTGCACCAATGACGGAGCATGACAAACGCCTTGCAAAGGTCGAGGAAATGCTGAAACAGCTACAAGGCCCGCAGCATGCTGTCCCACTTGACCTGTCTATATACAAACGGGTCAAAGTACCAGAAAAGTTCAAGATGCCAGAATTCGAGAAATATGATGGCGCTTCATGTCCCAGACACCATATGCACATGTACCATGTGCGAATGACCCAGTACGTTGATAATGAACCCCTCATGATTCAAACTTTTCAAGCAAGTTTGACGGGGCCAGCCTTGACATGGTACATGTCGAGGGATGTGGATGCTTTTAAGTCTTGGGATGATGTTGCTGATGCATTCCTCAAGCAATATCAATTTAACCTCGACATTACCTTTACTCGTGACGATCTGGAACGCGCTGAGAAGAAGAAGAGTGAGTCCTTCAAAGAATATGCCACCAAATGGAGAAACTTGGCTGCCCAGGTTACCCCACAACTCACTGACCATGAACAAGTGAAGTTGTTCATAAAGTCCCTTCCGTACGAATATAGACACCGCTTGGTTGGTGCCACCGCTGAGTCTCTTAATCGTCTTGTTCCTGTGGGCGAACGAATTGAAATCGGATTGCGTGAGGGGTGGTTCACAGACCCTGCTTCCACAAGCAAGAAACTCGGCATGAAGAAGGAGGAAGAACCCCTAACAGATGCGGACGTTGCATACACCCAAACCGTTCGTCCTTCCCTAATGATTCAGATGAGCAGTGGACAAAAATCGGCCTCAAGCCGCAAGCCGCCCCAAAGGCGAAATAACAAAAAGTAGTTCACGCCACTCCCTTTGCCTATGTCTCATATCCTGCCTATTCTCCGGGAAAAGGGATTGCTTTCCACTGAATTAAAGCGACCTAATCCTGAGAATTTTTCAAACTACAATCCGTCTGAAAAATGTGATTATCACATGGGCGAGATAGGGCATTCAACCGATGGGTGTTATACTCTTAAACACCAAATTCAAAACCTGCTGGATACCGGGACTTTTTCATTCGAGACCGGTGAAGGGAATGAGCTCAAACCTGCTCGGGTAGAACTCCTCTCATCCTTTTGCATGAATCCCTGGAAAAGGGGTTGTCATTGTATTTTGTTTTTTGTCGTCATTTCTGTTGGAAGAAATGTCTTTTTAAACTCGCCCTCTTTTAAGGTTGTAAATCCATGTATTGTAAATAAATAATGTTTTGAGGGCATGAGGGAGTATCCCAAACCGGCCCGTTGATGATATCCAGCCATGTAAAGGAAAGTGTTCTGAGGCCCGGGCTTCCTCATGTTTCCTCGTTTCTAAGCTTTTGAAAATAAAACAAATGTTTTATCATTTTTCAAAAGGTCAAAAATGGTGGTGAAAAAGCATACTTGTTCATAGTCTTGTTTGTCTTTCTAACTTACTCACTTCATGTCTCAGAGCATACTCATTTTTGTTACAAATGGGACATTTGAAAATGACACAAACTGAAGTGTACATTAGACCCTCATGATGATAGCGAACCAACTCATCTAATAGGGGCAGTCCAACTGAAAATCGTCCAATCTTCAAATGAAACATGGGGCAAATCTCATTATTACCAGTGGGTGACATCAGCCCCAGAAAGTCAATGAGAATACTGAACACTCCCTGATTCCATGATGAGCGAAACATCATCTAGTACAAAAATCGGGGGCAGATCAAGAAAAGATTACCCCTTTTGAAGGAAAAGGTATGTCTCATTCCTCAACAAATTTTGGAAATGACATTTTATCCCTTTTCTTTTGCAGATAATGAACTGAGAAACATGCTAGACTCCGACGTGCTAGCAAGCCGGATGGAACACCAATATTAGGACTTCTCGAATGAAACATGACGAAGAAGTGCTCAAATTGGAGGAGTAGACTAGGGGGCATGCAATCCCCCAGTCCATCAAAAAGGATGTATTTCGTTCCTAAAATTTATTCACTTTAGCGTAGAAATGACATATCTTTTCCTTTCATATAGGACAAAATTGTGTAAACAACACTCATGATGCAAGCAGCTGGAAAGGACTTTGCATATGACAAAATGACGTCGAAGCCAATCTTGACAACCACAGAAGTCTCCATGGTAGTCACGCCCATGCCCGTCAAAGACCTTTAAGGTAGAGATTAGCTTTGCCGCGAAGCTCCCCATGCAAGCAATTGCGCATGCCCTGTACCTGTCAGGAATCATATGATTCCCGAGAAACTCCTCAACATACCGGAGCCGCATTGACACAACATGCGCTGACAATAGAATCCTCTATCTGGAAGCATCCCTAATAATAGAGGATTTCATTCGAGCTTCGACACCAAGAGTATGGAGGAACAGATTGAGGCAGAGAAGGCTGAACAAAGTAAAGAGGAGAAAAGACTCTGCTAGCTTTGAAGGCAAAATGGAAGAAGGGTAATTTGTATCGTTCTCAATTTTCCCTCAATCGCCTCATTTCTAACATAAACTCATGTTTTTATCAGAAGGGAATTATCAACATCCGAGAAAACTCAAGGAGTTGTCAGTTTAATCTCAAATGAAGGGATTCACGAAGGGTAATGTTGTATCGTTCCTAATTCCTGTCCCTCAAAGAACTGTTCATTAACACTGTTTTCCTTATTACCTTGCAGGTTTGCTCTACTATTGCAGCATAGGTAAGTATTTCTTTCCCTAAAAAACTCTTCTCATAAGAGTAGAAAGAAACAAGAAGGAAGAAATAATCAAAGAAAATCGATACTATTTTCTTCCTCAAATGCATTACGTGGAAAATAATTTTGCATGGTAATTTTACCTGTTTAATTCACCAATTCCCTGAGAAAACTTTGACAATTCGACGAATGGTGTCGAACTGCTCCGATGTATTGAACAAGGTGTGTCGGGATGATGAGAGGCAATCCTTGATTTATACACATTCTCAAGTACCAAACCCTTGCAAGATGAGCGAAAAGGTTTCATTTCTACAAGGTAAAGGGATTTCTCGCATAAGGTACGGTAGCCAAAATAACGAGAGGCAGTTCATTTCTCTGCCCCATACACTACCATTAATCCTTTGCTTAACCATTTGAGCCCATACACTCAGCGGTTTCTTTTAAATCAACCCTGTCAAGAACCACCCCACATTGGGGCAGCTTGAGGTCCGGCGATCCTCGACAGAGTCCTCCAGGACAAGCACACCATTGACAGCCGGATGGTCGAGGCTAAGAGGGCTTTGTCAAGAGAGGAGCAGCAAACTAAAGCCTGTCCAAAATGACAATATCTTATTGATAACAGCGATGTTTTCACTAAGATGGATGAGGAGTTTGTAATATCTAAAATTTTCTATCATCATCAGCTGCAACAGCTCGCACAAGGTGAAAAGATGAATAGAAGTTTTCTTGCTCTCACTTGCATTAATCTTTGAGTGTTTTTATTGCAGATGAACTCTCACGATAATTTAAGTGCCTTAGGATGATGAAGAGCAATTCTTTTTCTATCCCATACACTTATATCCTTTGCTAGCCCAATTGAGCCGGCGATTTCATTTCATACAAACCCAGTTGGTGATCATCCCCTACACTGGGGCAAGGCGAAAGTCACCACGATTTGAGTATCAGGGGCCAAAGCATCGAGTCAAGATGAGGACTTCAAACTCGTTTAGGCTAGTCCTAACACAAAAAATGCTGAAAATTTGGGGCATGAAAAAGCAGTGTGCCTGGTAAAAGCAAGGCCAATGCCCATGAATGAGACCTATGAGCGCGATGAAAGCGCTCTCAAATATCTCAAAGACATTAAGTGGTGTAGAATAGATGATCCCAAAGGATTTAAACTGGAGTTCTTCTTCGATGTAAATTCCTACTTTAGGAACTTTGTCTTGGCAAAGATCTGCCACATGACAGACGAAGATGAACCTATTCTTGAGAAAGCAATTGGGACAGAGATAGAATGGTATCCAGGAAAATGCTTGACGCAGAAGCTCCTCAAGAAAAAGTTGTCAAAGATGCTAAAACACAAGATTACCCAGGGAGTTTGCCAGAAGGATCCTAGCGGTGAAGAAAAGACAGGTGACAACGCCAAGATGATCACCAATTCTCACCCTTACACACATTTTTGAGCCTAACGATCATTTCGTTTCTCAACCTGTAAACCAAACCCACGTTACGTCCCTCATAAAGTCTCTTCTGACTAGGGCAATTGAATTAATGTGGAATTTCAAATGTTTATAAACACCGCTCGAAGAAGTGCGAGCAAGACTACTTTTATCTCTTTTGCAGGATTCTTGACTTGTAAACCTGAAGATAATTGCAAAATACTTTCTTTCATGGCCTTGACTTGAACAGTCACCTTTGTTAAGCCATTGACCAAGCCTACGTTACGACCCTGAAGAAGACCTCTCAGATTGGCAGTGTCGTACCGCTTGCGAGAAAACTCAGACCCTTGTTGATATGATAGAGGTCAGATTGAGTGTTTTCGATGTTCCTGCATTAATGGACGGGACAAACAACCCTTTTCAGTGAGAGCGAGTGGAAAGTCCTTTCTGACTGAAGGTCCCTCGTTCAGCATCTTGAGAAGTCCACCTCGCGAGCGAAAATTGTCTTGATTGACCCTTGGTGGATTTTTGGTGATGCAAACATGGCAAAATCATCATGCATGAATTTTCAAATACACATTCTAGAATAGCCTAGCTTGCCTATTCTTGATGAATGCATGCATGTTTGCGCTAATCATCTTTGACAGCTCAGAGTTCTAATCCCCAGTGATAGAACACAAAATTCGGGTGTCGGAGAAACCCTCATTATCATCCCAAAAGAGATGCCCCGAAAAAGGTCGGGTATTCAGCAGATGATGCATTCAACCTCCGGGTAAGAAATTCCAGGTATTTCATCATATTTCTTCTCAAATTACCCAGGGGGCAAATTGGGTATTCCTTTGGAAAAGAAAAGCATGTTGGCTTGCTGGCCAAGATATTTCATACGATATTCTAGAATAGCCTCAGTTGTCTATTTCTCTGATGAATGCGTATGCCTTTGCACAAAAGAAAGTTTGTTTGACAGGAGACGCGCCCTTGAGAGGCAGGAACACGCCCAGGTAGGTATATTCTACCCATGTCCGGTTCAAAAAAAATTCATGTACCTATGATTGTTATGGTACCCCTTGAACATTGGATTGACCCCTCTGTTCACCAACTGAACATTGGATTGACCCTCTGTTCATCCTGTACCTATGATTGTTATGGTACCCTCCTGAGCATAGGAATGACCCCCTCTGTTCACATCAAATCTTGGGGCGAGGACCCCCAGGTGCTCATCGTTTGAGCCTTTTCAAGACCTGCTGGCGAGGACCCACCAGGCAAATCGTCAAATCCTTGGGCAAGAATCTCCAAGTACTTTGACATACAAAATACAGTCAGTCAAGGCGACCGAAGAAAGGTTCGGGTCTTAGACGTACAAATCCAGTCAGTCAAGGCGACCGAAGAAAGGTTCGGGTCCTAGACAGACACAACCCAGTCACGGCAACCGAAGGTAGATTCGGGTCCGAGACAAACGAAATCCAGTCAAGGCGACCGAAGATAGGTTCGGGTCCTAGGCAAGCGATTTCCCCAGTCAAGGCAACCGAAGAAAGGTTCGGGTCTTAGACGTACAAATCCAGTCAGTCAAGGCGACCGAAGAAAGGTTCGGGTCCTAGACAGACAATCGAAATCCAGTCAAGGCGACCGAAGAAAGGTTCGGGTCCTAGGCAAATGATTTCCCCAGTCACGGCAACCGAAGGTAGATTCGGGTCCGAGACAAACGAAATCCAGTCAAGGCGACCGAAGATAGGTTCGGGTCCTAGGCAAGCGATTTCCCCAGTCAAGGCGACCGAAGAAAGGTTCGGGTCCTGGACGGACAAAATCCAGTCAGTCAAGGCGACCGAAGAAAGGTTCGGGTCCTAGACGCACAAACAATCCAATCAAGGCGACCGAAGAAAGGTTCGGGTCCTAGACGCACAAACAATCCAGTCAAGGCGACCGAAGAAAGGTTCGGGTCCTAGACAACAGCAATCCCCGTCAAGGCGACCGAAGAAAGGTTCGGGTCCTAGACAAACCATTTTTTTCGTCGAGGCGACCGAAGATAGGTTCGGGTCCTCGACACACAATATCAACTGTCCGGAATTACTCTACCCTTCATCAAGGTAAGTAGCCTCAGGTGTGTTTTTATTTGCTTTAGCATGCATCATCTTATATCACATCAAAAAAATGAGACTCACAGTCTCACCAAAAATAGCATTCATTGAACATGCATGGGCCAAATTTAGGTGTCATTTTATCTTTGAATGTAACCTCTGCGAGCTCAATCTCTGCGAGCTCACCTTCAAAGAGGGGCAGCTGTAGACACCTATTTTTTATTTGCCCAAAATTGATTGCACAAAATTTAGGAATTAATTTTCTTTAATTCCTAAAACAAAAAAATATTTCAGTTTAAATGCATTGCATATAGAATTAGGTACATTTGCATTAATAGGGCTTATTAGAGCATATTTTCTTAATTAATCCTTAAAAAATGTAATAAAAAAAAAAGAAGAAGAAGAAGAAAAATCAAATTGGAAAATCGAGTCGAGCCGGGTCGGGGCCGGGCCAACCCGACCCGTTTCTTTCCCCCCCGCGGGCCCAAGGCCCTTCCTCTTTTCTTTTCTTCTCCCCGCGCGGGCCCAAGCCCAGCTCCTCCTTCTTTTTTCCCCCCGCGCGCGGATGGGCCCAGCCCGGCCCAGCTTCTTCTTCTCCTTCCTTTCCCCCTGCGCGGCCCAACTTCCCTTTTCCTTTTCTTCTCCCCGCGCAGCCCAGCCCGCTTCTCTTTTCCTCTTCTTCTCTCCGCACGGCTGGGCCTGGCCCGGCCCAGCCCTTCTCCTTCCTTCTTCCCCCACGCGCCCGTCGCTCTCCTCGCCCCTGTTTCGCCCTGTTCCAGGCGTCACGCCGACGCACGGCGGCGCCGCTCCTCGCCGTCGCTATCCGGCCAGAGAGGGCCGGATAAGCACGCCACAGGGACTGGCCATTAATGGCCAGTCCCGTCTCCCTCGTTTCCCGGCTCCCCTTATCCCCTCCTCTCTCCCGGTTCTCTGTGCTCTGCATCCCAGAACTGACGCGCCCCCTGCACCGGCCTATGGCCGCGGAATTCACGGAGCCTAGGCCGGTGCAGGCCATCGTCACCAGACGTAACGGAGCAGAGGGCCATCGTCGTCGCCGGCTATATATATAGCCAGAGAGAGAGAGGAGCGCCGGCCGGCCAAATTTTGAAGGAGCTCCGGTGAGTGAAGATAGAGAGAGAAAGAGAGAGAATAGAGAGTGAGCCGAGAGAGAAAGATAGCCTCCGGCGGCCACCGTACCTCAGCCATCCATTCCCGCCGCCGAGCCGACCACGGCGACACAGAGAGAGAGAGAGAGCCCCGGGTCGGTCAGTTTGAGAGGAAAACAGAGCAGAGAGAGATTGAGAGAGAAGAGAGAGAATAGAGAGGGAGAGAGAGCAAACCGAGGTCACGCCGGAGCCAAAGGAGAACCAGAAGTGGTCGTCGGCGCACTCAGACCAGCCGGAAATCACCCAGACACGCCGGCGACCGGTGAACCCCCCCCGGCCGAGAGCCTCCTCTGTTTTTCCCTGTTTTTGCACGCGGTCCGGCCGGGACTCGCGTCAGCCGATTCGCGCGATTTCCGGCCCATGCCGTCACCGGTCCCTGTCCCCACTCGCAGTCGAACATCAGCTGCAGACGTCGGAGCCGACCGTGTCGCCGGAGGAGGTCGAAATCGGCTGATTTCCACCACACCCGCCAGGTGTTCGACGAATTGCCCCCAGGTAAATCGGTTCTGATTCGGTCGCTGGCCGGTGAACCGGCGGCCGGACGGCCAGCCAGGCGGTCGGCGACGTCGGTGGCGGCTCCAGGGGCCGATTCGGATGGCTGCGCCGGTCTGGGTCGGCCGGCGGACGGCCATTTCGGCTCCGCCGGCACCCTTTCCCTCGCGGGTCTGTGGATTCGGGTCGGATTCGGCCCGAATCAGCAGATCCGACCCGGGTCAACGCCCGGGTCGGATCCGTTGACTCGGGTCGGTTCCGACCGACCCGGATCGACAGATTCGACCCGGGTCAACGCCCGGGTCGGATCCGTTGACCGGGTCGGACCCGACCCGACCCGGGTTTTAATATTATATTATTTTTATTAAAAAAATTAAAAAAAATTAAAAAAAATTTTTAAAAAAAAATTTTAAAAAAATTTTATTTTAATTTTATTTTCTTCTGTATATATATATATATATATATATATATATATATATATATATTTTCCGAAAAAAAAATTTTAAAAAAAGTTAAAAAAAATTTTTTTTTTAAGAAAAGTTTTTTTTTATTATGTGGGTTATCTAAATGTTTTAATCCATTGTTATATTATTATGCATGTTATTGTCTTATTTAAATTAGACAAACCTGAGGTTGTGTTAGTACTTTGCATGTTGTTTTTATTACCGTTGTGTTGGTATGCATGTTTTTAATACAATTGCATGAGCTGTTGTGTTTTGAATGTCATCTGACTTAGTTAAGGTTAGAACCTTAGGCTGTTTAAATTATTGTGTTCCCGACTGCTGATCGTTTCTGATTATGCACTCGTTTGATCACCTCACATGTTAGGAGAAAGGTCCTAAAATCAATCCAAACTGCCTGACAAATGTTTTCATGAAATGAACAGGGTAAAAAGGTACCGAAAGGGCATTAGTTATTCAACTAGTGTAATCAAGTCCCCGAACCCAGTTAATCTCTGGTTTGTAGGAATAGGGTGATTCTCCCGTCACCCTATTTGAGTTTCTAATCGACCTATCCCAAATCGATTAGTGGCGACTCCTCGGTATAAACCACTTGCATGTTAAAAATTTAAACCCTAAGTCGCGATATGGTATGGGCTTGGGAGAGCCCGAGTTAAGCCCTGAACCTAGACTTAGCACGTACCAGACGAGCCATCCTTCTTTTTACATGTCGTCCGATGAAAAGGCTCGGGAGGTTCGGTCGCGACAGAACAATTAAATTATTTTCGTAGAATGAGTTTTGATAACAACTTGTTATTGGAATAGAACGTTAACGGGTAAAGAGGAATCACCAGTTGAGTGATCAAAGTGGAATCAAATGACAGCTCACAATTGATTGAACCTGCACCACTCAAGATCATGATTGACCACAAACTTGGCTGTTTGTTGCGTCCCGGGAACTAGGGTAAGTTCACGCATTGGCTGATGAATCCGAGTCGGCGATTTAAGATGGTACAATACTTGCATGTTGGTTCCTTGTAGAGGTTTTTACTTTTTATTTTGTATTCTTATGTTGGTGAAAATGAAATATTCTTTGTATTTTCAGAAATCTCTGTTAGAATGACCCTGCAATCATAGATTGAAAATAACGTGAATGGAGTAGTAGCCGTTGCAAAGTAAAGAAGGGTTTCTTTGACCAGAAAAATGAAGAGGTCAAGCAGAAGTAACACCAGGCACAACTACAAGGGCTGGTGTACCGACCTTCTTTTCTCAGCCACATATTTGAGTCCTCTTCCTCAAGTGTCATTTATTCGGTGAGAGCGATGCAACTGAGTCGGGAGGGCCCAATGAAAGCTCTTCCTGCAGGGACTTGATCATGTAGAATTCATTGTCAGTGTAACAGGAGAATCCCACATTTGAGATAGAGACCCAGCTTCTGCCGTGGCTATGATGGTCTCGGGGGCCTGTAGAGTCCCTGAAACTGTAGCTCTCAACACATTCAAATGAGCTTTCCAGAGTTTGGCACTCTTAACTGGTAGTTACGGTCTAAAAGCAATGTGAAAATCATTTGGAAAAACAAAAGCTAATAATTTGGAGGCAGCTTTCTTGAGTGCTTTGAGAGGTGCGATGGTCCAAATGTGATGAGCTAACAAAACACTGCGAAATAGAAAGAGGGAGGAGCCTGTGAATGACCGGACCAAGAACGACGAGGCCAATCCACATCCACATGAAATGAAGTACCTACGCTCAAGGCCATGGTCAGACCTGATACGTTCGGCGTCGATGTGGATTAGAAGTGCTGCACCTGTTTTCACAAACATCTTCACCTTTAATTCCATGTCCACCATCAACTTCACGTTTTATTTCGAAACCAAATCAGAAACCACACCACATGACGATAGACATCTCCGTTCTTAATCAAGTGGCAGCACTGCATGGGGCCATGATAGCAAAAACGGTGTCGGTGCAACACTTTCATCACTCAGCTATCAGTTGACCGTACTATCTTATATATGGGAAAATATGGGACGGTGCAGTCAGCCAAGCTTCTTCCAAATTGCTACAACCATCCTGTCTACAACAAGTGAACACAAAGCTCTGATAGGAAAATGTATGGTGGAGAAGCAAAACACAAACATGCATGATAGCTCCGACAGTCTATGCCATTCGCAGGTAAAAGAGCCTTTCCAACCACTGGGGGTTGCCCAAGTGGCCACCCTACTCACTTGACAAAGGAGAGGAGGGGAGTTCGATTCCCTACCTTCTCAGAGGGGCTAAGGATGGGGACGCGTAGATTTCGGTGTGGGTTTCGACTCCCACGCTCTGCAAGAGGTAGTGCAAATGTCTGAAAGTGAAATAAGAGGTAAAGTAGGAGTAGGAGTAGGAGTAGGATTGACAAAAAAAAAAAGAACCTTTCCAAAATTCTGTATGGTACAGATGTTAAATGCAGTCGATCAAATGACATATACAATATTTGACACATCCTTGAAGTGGCATAAATGTTTTTCTTAGGTCAAATTGCTCCGTAATGGGAGTTTTTTTCGTATAGAAAGTAGATTTTGATGCATCGTGCATATCGTGCTAGATAATAAGTCGACAAATCATGCAACAGATACTAGAATTTAAGTGAAGTTTGTAATATGAGAATCATTAATATCTAATACGAGTGGACAAAACAAAAATTAATGCGCATCCTTTATCAGATAAACCGAGATAATCACTAGTGGCAAGATCCTAAAACATAAATTAAAAATAGTATAAATTTGTTCATTCGTTATTTTTTTTTATTTAGCTTCAATCTCTCCACAATGAACAATTAAATTATTTTCGTAGAATGAGTTTTGATAACAACTTGTTGTTGGAATAGAACGTTAATAGGTAAAGAGGAATCACCAATTGAGTGATCAAAGTGGAATCAAATGACAGCCCACAATTGATTGAACCTGCACCACTCAAGATCATGATTGACCACAAACTTGGCTGTTTGTTGCGTCCCGGGAACTAGGGTAAGTTCACGCATTGGCCGATGAATCCAAGTCGGCGATTTATGATGGTACAATACTTGCATGTTGGTTCCTTGTAGAGGTTTTTACTTTTTATTTTGTATTCTTATGTTGGTGAAAATGAAATATTCTTTGTATTTTCAGAAATCTCTGTTAGAATGACCCTGCAATCATAGATTGAAAATAACGTGAATGGAGTAGTAGCCGTTGCAAAGTAAAGAAGGGTTTCTTTTACCAGAAAAATGAGGAGGTCAAGCAGAAGTAACACCAGGCACAACTACAAGGGCCGGTGTGCAGACCTTTTTTTCTCAACCACATACTTAAGTCCTCTTCCTCAAGTGTCATTTATTCGGTGAGAGCGATGCAACTGAGTCGGGAGGGACCAATGAAAGCTCTTCCTACAGGGACTTGATCATGTAGAATTCATTGTCAGTGTAACAGGAGAATCCCACATTTGAGATAGAGACCCAGCTTCTTCCATGGCTATGATGGTCTCTGGGCCTGTAGAGTCCCTGTAACTGTAGCTCTCAACACATTCAAATGAGCTTTCCAGAGTTTGGCACTCTTAACTGGTAGTTACTGTCTAAAAGCAATGTGAAAATCATTTGGAAAAACAAAAGCTAATAATTTGGAGGCAGCTTTCTTGAGTGCTTTGAGAGGTGGGATGGTCCAAATGCGATGAGCTAACAAAACACTGCGAAATAGAAAGAGGGAGGAGCCTGTGAATGACCGGACCAAGAACGACGAGGCCAATCCACATCCACATGAAATGAAGTACCTACGCTCAAGGCCATGGTTAGACCTGATACGTCCGGCGTCAATGTGGATTGGAAGTGCTGCACCTGTTTTCACAAACATTTTCACCTTTAATTCCACGTCCACCATCAACTTCACGTTTTATTTCGAAACCAAATCAGAAACCACACCACATGACGATAGACATCTCCGTTCTTAAGCAAGTGGCAGCACTGCATGGGGCCATGATAGCGAAAACGGTGTCGGTGCAACACTTTCATCACTCAGCTATCAGTTGACCGTACTATCTTATATATGGGAAAATATGGGGCGGTGCAGTTAGCCAAGCTTCTTCCAAATTGCTACAACCTTCCTGTTCGCAACAAGTGAAAACAAAGCTCTGATAGGAAAATGTATGGTGAAGAAGCAAAGCACAAACATGCATGATAGCTCCAACAGTCTGTGCCATTCGCAGGTAAAAGAGCCTTTCCAACCACTGGGGGTTGCCCAAGTGGCCACCCTACTCACTTGAGAAAGGGGAGGTGTGGAGTTCGATTCTCTACCTTCTCAGAGGGGGCTAAGGATGGGGATGCGTAGTTTCAGGTGTAGGTTTCGACTCCCACGCTCTGCAAGAGGCAATGCAAATGTCTAAAAGTGAAATAAGAGGTAAAGTAGGAATGGGAGTAAGATTGACTAAAAAAAAAAGCCTTTCCAAAATTCTATACGGTACAGATGTTAAATGCGGTCGATCAAATGGCCCTATATAACCCGACGATGATGCATTTACTAAGCAGCTCCTTGCCTATAAATACCCATTAATGAGGTCTTTGGCACTTGCGGAAAAGCCTCTCGTGCTCTTCTTCTATTGTGATCAAACATCTGAATCTCATTAGAGATAGCAGAAAAATAAAAATGTCTCTTCAGATTTAAGCAATTCCATCTTCTCCTGCAGCCCAAGAAACAAGCCATGTGGTTGAACGCCGGTCAGCAAATTTTCATCCAAGCATATGGAAAGAACATGGCTTGAGTTTGAGAAATAAATGTTTGCCTTTTCTGTTCCTTATCTTCCCAACCTTAGGGACATAGGATTCTGTAGCCTACAAACACCCATCGATAAGTGGGATACTTCCTCACCGCAAAAATATCATTCTATCAAGTCAGAGGAGTTATAGAAAAATTATGGGGCAAAGAGAACATTCTTGATATCACAGCCACAGAGGATGGCTTCTTCTTTTTTCGCTTCTCCAATATTGCGAAAATGGTGGAAGTGATGGAGGTCGGGGTATGGGACATTGCGGGAAAACCTATGTTTTTGCAGAAATGGCACCCCCATATAAGATTAGAGAGAGCGAAGGTCACCTCTGTGCCTATTTGGGTCCGTCTTTATAATGTCCCCCATGTTCTCTGGACCAAGAAAGGTTTAAGTTATGTCTGTAGTGTTCTTGGTAGACCTTTATATATGGACTCGGCCACTGAACAAAAACGGCGATTGTCCTATGCGAAGGTATGTATCCTAATGAATGTAGATAGCTCATTCCCAAGGAAATTCGATATCGACATGGGTAAGGGTGGCTTCTTTGAGGCCACGGTTCACTACAGCTGGTTACCTGTTAAATGCAAGACTTGCAATAGCTTTGGCCACAAAGATTGTATAGCTATAAGTAAAGAAATTTGGGTTCCTAAGACCCAAAAAAATGTTGCCCCTCCTAACTTAGTCTCAACTCATCGGGGGACGACAGCTACTGAAGAAGTCGAACGGGTTACTCCGGTTCCATCGAATCCATCTCCCACCCCAAAGAATATTGCTAACCCCATGGTTACCCAGTCGAATGCCCATGCCCATGCTGATGTAAGATGTGATCCTTCTTCCTCACAATATACGCTAGTTGGTAGAAAGGAAAGAGGATCAAACAGTAGAAACAAAGATGACAATAATACAGTGCCTTCTAATAATAGATTTGCTCCTTTGGAAGTGGAGGCTACTTCGGATTGTTTCGTGGATACATTGGGGGCATTGGGGGATGTCACGGAGCCTCCTGATTTATGAATATTGTCGCATGGAATGTAAGGGGTCTTAATCATAGCCCCCAAGAGAAGGGAACTGGTGGACTTTGCTCTATCCCTAGATTCCCAAATTCTTCTTTTGTTTGAGCACAAGATTAAAGAAGAGAATGCTGATTTTATAATTGACAGTAGTTTTAGAAGTTGGAGTTATACTCATAACTATATGTACAGCAACTTGGGTAGAATATGGATCCTATGGAAACCGTCCACGCTTAGTCTAACCGTTTTGGAGGTATCTGCCCAAGTCATACATTGTCTCATTGAAAAACCTGGGGTGGAACCTTTTTTACTGTCTGCCATCTACGGGTACAATACCGAAGTTGAGCGGAGGCTTCTTAGGCGCAATATTTCAAATTTTTCTTCCGGACAAATAAGAGACCTGCCTTGGTTGTTAATGGGGGATTTCAATGAAACAAGGGACACAAGCGAAAGGATTGGCTCGACTGTTCGTTGGACTGCAGGTATGGAGGAACTAAATACCATGATTGAAGAACTTGCACTTATTGAACCTCCGTCTACGGGACCTTTCTTCACATGGACAAACAATAGCATGGGAGATAATTTCAAAGCAAGCAAAATTGACAGAGTCCTGATTAATGCAGAATGGCAGAACAAATACAACCACTATTCAGTAGAATTCCTACTTCCAGGAGTTTCAGACCACTCCCCATGCTTGGTGCGACTTGACACCACATATAGGAGAAGGAAACCTTCTTTCAAATTCTTTAATTTCTGGACCACTAGCCCGGGTTTCCTGCCTTTGGTGTCCACTTGCTGGCAACAAGTTATCAGAGGATCTAGAATGTTCACAGTGGTGGCAAAGCTCAAAGCACTAAAACAACAACTCAATGGACTGAATAGATCTCAGTTTGGTGACTTACACTTAAAAGTCAAACAAGCTAAGGAGAACCTAAAACAACTTCAACAGGAGCTTGTGATTGACCCCTTTAATCCCATTACTCGGGCGGAAGAAAAGGCACAGCTAGAGGAGTTACTTGTTCTTAGTAGACATGAAGAGGTTTTGCTTAAGCAGAAATCTAGAAATTTATGGCTGAAGGAGGGTCACAATAATAGTAAGGTTTTCTTTGCCTCCATGATGCGGAGGAGTGCCCAGAACAGGATCAATCATATCAAACTCGAGGATGGCTCTACTATTACCGAGGAGGGTGCTCTCAAGAATGCAATTATAACGTATTATCAGCATCTCCTTGGAAATCCCAGTCTTACTAGCATTCCATATGAGGGATATGCTTCTTTATTTCATGAAGATATCAATACTCTTGTTACCTTTCCTGTAGTTCAGAGATCAGAAATCCTCATAGTCTTAAAAGGTTTTAACGACTTTTAAAGCGCCGGGTCCAGATGGCTTTAATAGTCTATTCTACAAAAGCGCTTGGCACATCATAGGGAAAGATATTGAGGAAGCTATCATGGAATTCTTCTCGTCAAAAAGAATACTGAAGTCTATAAATTCCACATTGATTACACTCGTACCGAAGGTTCAGAATCCATCTTTCCTCAAGGAGTTCAGACCCATTTCTTGCTGTAATGTCATATACAAGATCATATCTAAGCTTCTTGCAGAACGGATTAGGTGCATGCTTCCGAAGATTGTCGGCTTCAACCAAACTACTTTCATCAGCGGACGACAGATCTCGGAGAATATTCTGCTATGCCAAGACCTTCTACACAACTACCACAAGGGAGGAAATGGTAAAAGGGTGGCAATAAAGATTGACCTCATGAAAGCCTTTGACATGGTAAAATGGGATGCAGTCCTCGGGGTTCTCAAAGCTATAAATACTCCTCACGACTGGGTTGCTCTAATAGCTGAATGCATTACTACTCCGACATTTTCAGTGAACTTCAATGGTGAGCAGGTTGGCTATTTTAAGAGTACAAATGGGCTGCGACAAGGAGATCCGCTTTCTCCATACCTTTTTGTAATGGTTATGGAAATCTTTAACAGAATTGTTCGTGCCAAAGTTGCTGCTTCTTCTTTCAAGTATCACTGGCATTGCAAAACACAACGAATCACACACGTATGCTTCGCAGATGACTTGTTATTATTTTCCCATGGAGATGTAGATTCCGTCCTTTGCCTTGTAGATGCCCTAAACGAATTTGCAACTCTCACAGGACTGCGTTTCAACCCGGATAAATGTCAAATCTTTTTCTCTGGGTTGAATGAGGATGAGAAGCACCTTATACTGGACCACACGCCTTTTTCTACAGGTACCCTCCCCATCAGATACTTGGGTATCCCTCTTGTTACCGGAAGACTTACCCACACAGACTGTAAGAGTCTTACTGACAAGATCTTCAAGAAAATTGAAAATTGGGGCATGAAGCATATCAGTTATGCAGGGCGTCTACAGTTAGCCAAATCAGTCCTCATCTCCATATGCACCTATTGGATGCAAATGTTCCTACTTCCAAAGCATACTATATACGAGATTGAGAAGAGGATTAGACAATTCTTATGGGCTGGTAATTCAGCAAACCATGGCTCGCACAAGGTTGCATGGCAAGTAGTATGCTCACCCAAAAGGGAAGGAGGATTAGGATTGCCTAATTTGAACTTATGGAACAAAGTATTGCTAGGTCGCATGCTGTGGAATCTTATCAATCTTCCATCATCTTCCCTTTGGAGTACTTGGGTTCACAACACCAAATGTAGAGGCACCCCAATTATGCAGCTCGACATCAAGGGCAGTATGGCTTGGAGCTAGAGATGTCTCCTCAAACTGCGACCCGTTCTAACATCGATTATACCGAGCCCAAAATACCGTTGCCAAGATATATATGATGAACTCAGACATGTGAGACCAGCTATGGAGTGGTATAACCTAATTTGGACCAGCGGCATTAGCAAACATAATTTTATTGGTTGGCTAGTTTGTAGAGATAGACTACCTACAGCAAGAATCGTCGCATAATGGATACCTTCAATTGATATTCAGTGTAATTTCTGCAGGGCTAGTATTGAAGACAGAACACATTTATTCTTCGAGTGTGAATGGACAAACAACATATGGCGTTGTATCCTAGTACAACATGGGATCAGGCGCCTTTTAGGAGGATGGAATGAAGAACTTCAATGGATGATTAGGGCAACAAAAGGCAAAGACTTGGCAGCAAGACTCCTCAAGTTGTCCTTTCTAGCAACCATATATTGCATTTGGATGGAGCGCAACAGCAGACAGTTTCAAAACAAGTCAACTGACTTTCATATTCTTTTGGCTAAGGTTCGTAAAAATGTCAGAGGTAGAGCGAAAATTAGACCTTCCCAGACAAATGTTGTATTAGCTACTATATGGAGACTTCCTACCTCCATCTTTTTGAATTATTAGCACTTTTTGTAATGCGGGGGGATGCCCCTAAGCTGCTGTACTTCATCTGGTTTATAATACTTACATTCACACAAAAAAAAAAAGTTTTTGACACTCACAGGAGAAACCCCAACCCTCTAGTGTTCTTGATCTTTTGGTCAGACACCTGAATCTAAGAAATGTCTCTTCAGATTTCAGCAATCCCATCTTTACCTTCTGCTCAAGAAACAAGCCACGTGGCCAAGCGCCGGTCAGCAAATTATCATCCAAGCATATGGGGGGATTACTTCCTTAAATATGTTTCTCCCTCCAACTCAATGGTTAGTGATTCTTCTTTTTTCTTCTACTTTTGTTTTCTTGCAATTGCATGTTGTAGACCTACTTCCATAATCATAAAAAAGATGAAAGGAGGTTGAAAAACAACAATAATACTTGTAACTTCAGTCCAAAGAACACTCTCAAAGCTTCACCGACCACAGTATGTCCTCTGCTACATGAAACATCTCATTATGTCATTAACTCCCTCCTCTCACATGGTCATTGTTCTCATGGGTCCGATTTCACATGTCATGTGAATGAGCGTATAACGTCGAAATACCTAAATAGGGTACACAGACGGGGCCATCAAAATTAAGTTCATTTTGTAAAGTTCACGTATTTCATGCTTGCTTTTATTTGAAATAGTGTGTAATATATTTGCAGAAGTTCAAATTCCTTGGAAGAGTGGAGGGACAAATTGAGGAACTGAAAGGAGAGGTGAGGACGATGCTGGCTGGTGTCGTGGATAAGCCTTCACGGATGCTTCACTTGACGGATCAAATCCAACGCTTGGGAATTGACTACCATTTTAAACGTGAAATAGATGAGCAATTAGAACAAATCCACAAAAGTTACTCTCGACTTGTTCATGAAGATTTTAAGGTAGATGACCTTCACATGGTGGCTCTTATCTTTCGATTGCTGCGACAACAAGGTTACAATGTTTCATCAGGTATGTCTTAAGAGTAGTAAACCAATCCGATAAGATACCTATTCAAATCCTTCCATTGCTCGGTCGAATTTTGGGAGAAACGTGTACAAGAAAATCTAGAACATTAACTAGGCATCTCACCTTCCTAATTTCTAATTGATTGCATCTTTTTCCCATGTTGGTTGGTGGCACTGAGGTCTTTAACAAATTCAAAGATAGTGAAGGGAACTTCCGAGAATCGCTAATCACCGATGCGCGCGGATTGTTGAGCTTATATGAAGCTTGCCATTTAAGGTGTCATGACGATTCTATCTTGGACAAAGCACTTCCTTTTGCTATAACTCACCTCAAATCAATCGAGGAAAGCAAATTGAGCACAAGTCTTGCGAAACAAGTGAGTCATGCCCTAAAGCAGCCACTTCGCAAGGGGTTGCCGAGGCTTGAGGCGAGGCGTTATATTCCACTTTACCAAGAAGAGCCTTCACATGATGAAGTCTTGCTAGCCTTGGCTAAACTGGATTTCAACTTATTACAAGAGCAACATCAGACGGAACTCGACAAGATTACTAGGTTCATTAACTTCATGTGATAGCATAATCTAAAATTAGCTTCTAGATTATGTTTTAACAACACCCCAACTATCGATGTTTCCTGTTGTGTTTTTCAAAGGTTAACTTGTCTAGCTTCAAATTACCCTTCTAAATAGTGCTTTGGAAAGTCCTTTGCAAGTGACAAGGAGGAGTTTAAACTGTGCGAAGTCATCGGGCTAAAGTATTTTCGTAACGCTCACGTTTGTTTAATCATAGGTGGTGGAAGGATATAGATGTTCCGAGGAAGTTCCCATTCGCTAGAGACAGGCTCGTGGAGTTGTTCTTCTGGACCTCAGGAACATATTTTGAGCCGGAGTTCGCTGTGGCCAGAGAAATACTAACCAAAGTGATGTCCTTGACTTCCATTCTCGATGATACGTACGACGTCTATGGCACATTGGAAGAACTTGCACTCCTCACCGAAGCAGTCGAGAAGTACGTAATCCACATTCTCTATCTCAAACTTCTGAATTTGATCAATTTTGTATAGAGTCAAGGGTGTCATTTTCCAGGACTTGAATTTCAGGTGGGATGTTGATGCCATGGGTGGATTACCGGAGTATATGCAACCTTATTACAAGGCACTTCTCCATCTCTATGAATATATTGGGAATCAATTGGCCATAGAAGGAAGATCGTACCGTCTCGTCTATGCAAAAGAAGTCGTAAGCATCATCGGGACACTTTACATGCATCAAATACAGTCTTTAGTTAGAAACCCAAAACTCTTGTTTATGTTTCATTGTCAGATGAAGAAGCTAGCGAGAGCATACTTTCAGGAAGCCAAATGGTTCCATACCAACTACATACCAACACTGGAGGAGTACATGCCCCTTACACTAATAACGTGTGGCTATCGAATGGTAGCGACTACATCACTTGTGGGAATGGGCGATGTGGTCACAGAACATGTTTTTAAATGGTCGGTCAGTGGCTGCAAGATTGTGAAGGCTGCAGAAACCATCTGTAGGCTCATGGATGACATTTCCTCTCACCAGGGATAATATAAACATAATTATCCTCCAACAATCTAATAAAAATTAGATGGACCACCACTTAATCTAATAACACCAACATCGTTTGACATACAGTTTGAGCAGGAGAGGGGGCACGTAGTATCTGCAGTGGAGTTGCTCATGAAATACCATGGCATCTCGGAGCAGGAATCTAGGGAGGAACTCCATAAAGGAGTCATTGATGCATGGAAGGACATTAATGAAGAGTTTCTTCGTCCAACTACGGTCCCAATGCCGATTCTCACACGAATGCTCAATCTCTCGCGAGTGATGGATGTGTTATACAACGAGGGAGATAATTACACCCATTCTGGAACCAAGCTCAAAGATCATGTGACATCGCTCTTCGTCAGTCCCTTGTCGATGTGAAGTTTGGCCCAAACATCGTCACACCAATTTGGGTCATTGCAAATCAATGGTGTATTGATTATGCTTTTGAAATCCTATTTTTCCCCGGATGTACGAGGGAAAATATTATTGTCCATATATACTTTCATACTGATGTGCGTTATAAGACTCATAAATAAACGATGCATATGGGTCTGGTGTTGCTAAGTTTGCAAGTCTGGTATGCCGATGCTTCCGACACACTTATTATGATACATTCCGTTTGATTCGCTCAATGCTTATTCTCTACCTTTTTCGGGCTTGTCCTTGTCCCTTCTCTTTTTATTTATTTTCCACCAGCCCACTTTCAGCCCACTTTCCCTTCTTTTATGTCCAGCCCAGGCCCTCTTCTTTCTCTCCCTCACCCTCTCCCTCTCCCTCTCCCTCTCTTGCCCTCACACTCTCACGCTCTCACGCTCGGCCAGACGAACGACAACAGCGTGAGGACAAAAACAGAGAAGACAATCGGAAGAGACAACCGCTAAAAAGGACACGCAACTGGCAAAGGACGGAAAGTGCTCGCTCAAAGGACAGAAAGGACGAGCGCGGCTGGTCTGGACAAAAGGGAGGCTAGCCGAGAGAGACGAGGGCGGTCTCTTCTTGGAACCGAAAAAGAGAGAGACGGAGAGAGTTGGAGAGTGAATCTGAAAGGGGAGAGCTTTGCTCGTTCGCTGGTGGTCCACCCGGGGTCGCCGTCGGACCCGTCGAGCCCCCAGCCGCCGCGCTTCGTCCCGGTCAGTCAGGAACCAGGTGGGTCTTCATCGTATCTTGCTCTGTTTCAGGTTCCCCTCCCCTGCCTCTCGGATGCTGGGCACACCGAGCCTATTCGGTCATCGGCCAGCTCCGTCAATGGATGCTCGCACTTGTTGGATACTCGAAGAAGCCTTTTTAAACGTTGCACATCGAAAAAATGGCCACGAACCTCATCAAAATCGGACCTGTAACTCTATTTCTTGACACCTACCACATGTTTGATAAAATGCCCCAACCAAACAACATTGGCTTTAAAACGCCGAATTTGATTGTGTTTCTTTTGACGTTTCATTGCAAACTAAGATGAACTCGTGGTGAAATGTGGCCATTTATGTCTTTGCACTTCATGATTGAGTTAAAAATCGCATTGAATCTCGGTTTTGAGCTGCGGTTTGAACTAGCCCTCCACCACCTGTTTGACAAAATGCCTGATTGAAGGCCGAAGCCAATGTCTCCAAAATCAGTCCATAGAATCTTCGATTTATGCTTTATTCGTTTTGAGATTGATGTTTGGTGACTAACTCTGTGATTTCTTTCGATTTCGTGGCATGAAAATTGTTTTCCCGAGCCATCCATGGATGAACGCCCTTTCATCGGAGATCCATTCCCCTCGCCGGAGTTGCCAGCGGTTAAAGGCCACTCAGGTCAGTCTGCTTCTCACTCATTTGATGTGCAGGTGTGTGTTGTACATGCTAGAATTGATTGAGTTTTGGTATACATCATTGTGGAGTTTTGGCGATCCCTCGCCGGAGTTGATCCGGCGATATAGAATCCGTCGGCCAACTAGTGGCCGGCGGTGTTCGGCGGCGGCCGACCGACTGGGAGTAAGGCTGGTGGTGGTCGTCGCCGTCGGCGGCAGGCGCCGACGGTCGGAGGCGAAGAGTTGTTCTCGTTACGTCTCGGCTGAGGGCGTGAGGAAGGAGACAACGTGAGGAAGGTGATGAACAGTAAGGGGAGAGAGAAAAAGAAATGTTAAAAAAAGAGATAATAAAAAAGAATCGGAAAAGAAATATAAATGTTCGGGTACAATCTAGTCGGGTCGGGACCATGTCCGAAGTCTTTTTTAATTTAAAATATTAAAAAATTAAAAAATTTTAATATAATAAAAAATACTAAAATTTAAAAAAAATTCAGAAAAATTCAGAAAAAACAGGAAAGTTTTAGAAATTAGTTTTTGGTTAATTTCATTAGATCTTAGTGTTAATTTTATTCTAGACTCAGTTTAAAAAATACTAAAAATGTGAAAATCTTTGAAAATTGACCCCAAAAAATTGAACAAGCCATTAGAGCTTTACCATAAAGCTTTTGATTACCTTTTCTTTTCTAGAAACGATGTTAAGTTGCTAATTGTTTATTTATGTTATGATTATTTGATTGCGCACTTTAATTTATGGTTGTTATTTTCCATTTTAGCATGGATATGATGAACTTTAGGATTTTCGATAGGCTGCCCTAACGCATTAATTAGCAAATGGTCAAATTTAGGTACCAAAAGGGTACTAGTTAGATGACTAGTGTAGCCAAGTCCCCGATCCTTAAAATCTCTAGTTGCTCACATATCGAGACGACACTCCTGCGTCTCGATTAGGATTTCTAGCCAACCCTTGATTATGGTTAATGGCGACTCCAATTGAATTCGAATACTAGAAAAACCACATCGTACGAGGTATGAGGTTGAGGAACGCCTCCATCCTTGGATAGATGAGCCTTTTGGTTTGTCATTCGAACGAACCAACTGATATTCACATCCATTAACAAATACCTCTAGACTCATACCTATACATACACTCTCCCACTTGATTAGGACAAGTAGGTCGCGACATTTAGTCAAAACCATTCCCATATGGCAAGGCCGTCTTTGTTCGGTCAAGACCATTTATGTATGGTAAAGCCTCCTCAAATGAGAATAATTCCGCAAGTGTAGATGTTAACTCCGTCACCATAGGGTAAGTGTTAAGAGAATAGTTGATTTAGTAGGAATTGAGGAGAGAGGAGGGGAAAGAAGGAAGAGAGGTAGGAACAGAATTGTAATTGCTTACTCTTTAGTGTAATCTAATGGCCTTTTAAATAGCCGAGTACACATATGGATATCAATTATAAATGGAAACTAATTAATGGCTATCATTATAGATAGAAACTAATTGATGGCTATCCTTGTTAATGCTGAGTACTATCCTCATCATAAATGGAATGCGATTCTCCTTAGCCTTGTTTAGGCATGTTCTTGCGCTGTGAATATACTTGCAATCCTTGGGACGTAACATTCCTTCCCCATAAAGAGACGACTTGTCCTCAAGTCGAATATTATCCAAGAGGTGCTCATCCTCCCAACTAGAGTAGTCAGGCGCGAGGTCCTGCCACTGAACTAACACTGGTGAGATCGGCTTAGAATCCTTCTTAATAACTCGTTGACCCAAAATTGCTAGTGGCTTGTGAATGGGTTGGTGATCAACAACTGCCTCTGGGAGTGGGTGCACTTTAGTGGAGTGTGAAGCCATATACGGTTTGAGTAGTGGATAATGAAAAACTGGGTGTATGCGATTGGAGGCTGGCAAGGAAAGTCGATAAGCCACTTGTCCCACGCGTTCCTTCACAGGGAACGAACCATAGTAGCGAAGTCCAAGCTTGTGGGCTGAGTCTTTGCGAGCCGACAGCTAGCGATAGGGATGAAGACGAAGAAGCAGCATGTCACCTGGTTTAAAAGAAATATCAGTGCGGTGCTTATCCGCCTAGGTTTTCATGACCGCCTGAGCTTTGGATAAATTGGCACATAACCGAGACAATTATATTACGTGAGCGCAAGTCATGATTGACTGCTTCGACGGCATTGGTGCTTGCACAACAGGCCAAGAGGGAGGGAGGTTTTCTGCCGAATGTCATCTCGAAGGGCGTCATACCTGTAGAAGCCTGGAATGTGGTGTTGTAGTGGTACTCCGCCCAGCTAAGTATCTTGGACCACTTAGAGGATTGATCATGAACAAATGAACGAAGGAATTGTTCAATGAAGCGATTGACACGCTCCGTTTGTCCGTCCGATTGTGGGTGGTAAGCGAATGAGAAGTGCAGCTTTGTTCTCTGGAGTTTAAACAACTCCTTCCAAAAGGCACTCTGAAAAATGGGGTCACGATCGGAAATAATGGAGTGAGGTATGCCGTGTAGCTTTTCCACTATAGTCCAAAAAACTTGGGCCACCTTGGTGGCAGTGTAACGTGGTGGCAAAGAAGCGAGGTGGCCCCCTTGGAAAAATGATCAACGACCACTAATATGGCCGTATACCCAGCAGATAATGGTAAATGTGTGATGAAATCCATAGAGAGATCAGTCCATAATGAGTCGGGTGGAGCAATGGATTGAAGCAGCCTGTAGGGGTGATGGTTGGTGGGTTTGCACTTTTGGCAAACATCGCATGCTTGGACGAACTTGGCTATGTCCTTGTGCATGCCGTCCCACTGAAAAATGCACAGAGATGTATTGTAAGGTCCGTTGTACCCCAGAGTGACCACCATGTAAGCTGCAGTGATAATCTGACAGAAGGAAGGGCATAAGGGAGGAGTCCGCCGGCAAGAACAAGAGGCCACGATGACGAAGCAAACCTGATGAGTAAGACCACCCGGGCTGGGAGTCAGGTGCACGTTGGAGGTCGTCAATGATGCTCTTTATACACTGGTTTAGCAGCAACTCGGCACAAAGGGTGTCAAGGTCAGTATTCATGAGACGGGATAATGTCAAAAGTGCACTCTCCTAGTTATCATCATCATAAACCCTTGACAGGGCATTTGCCGCTGCGTTTTTCTTGCCCGGCTTATACTTGATAGAGTATTCCAAGTCCACCAATTTCGAGAGGAACTGTTGTTGTTCTAGTATCTGGATGGTTTGCTTAAGAAGAAGGTGCAGCGGCCTATGATTTGTCCCAATAATGAAGTGAGCGCCGAGTAGATATTGACGCCACTTCTGAATGGCGGATTGTATTACGAACAACTCACACACATAAGTTGACTTGTTTCGCATGATGGGAGAAAATTTGCGACTGTAGAAGGCCAGCAAGTGTTCAGACTGCATCAATACTGCGCCAATTTCTACACCACTAGCATCAGTCTCCACAACAAAGGGAATGAAAAAATCAAGTAGTGCCAATACTGGGGTATGACTCAAAGCTTCCTTGAGGGAGTTGAAGGCGTGCTCGGCTTGTGCGCACCATGCGAATCTGTCCTTGGTGAGGAGGTCCGTGAGGGGGGTGGCTAACGTCGCGTAGTGGCGGATGAAACGACGATAATAGCCGGTCAACCCCAAGAAGCCGCGAACTTGCTTGGGCGTTGTTGGGAGTGGCCAGCCTCGAACCGCTTCAAGCTGGGCAGGATCAGCGAAGACAACATGCGCTGAAACAATATGTCCAAGGAATTCAACAGTGGGTGTGGCAAAGCTGCACTTCGAGTGTTTGATTGCTAGGTGGTGGTGACGCAGAGTGGCAAATACTTGTTGGGATGATCAAGATGAAAGGCCAAATCCTTGCTATAAACAACAATATATCGTCGAAGAATATAACGACGAGACGACGAAGAAACGATCGCAATATCTCATTCATTAACGCCTGAAAGGTGGATGGTGCATTGGTGAGTCCTAAGGGCATTACTAGGAACTCGAAATGGCTGTGGTGAGTCCTGAAGGCTGTTTTGTGAATGTCGGAGGGATCCATCCGAATCTGATGATATTCGGAGCGCAAATCCAATTTGGAGAAAATGACAACGCCGTGCAATTCGTCCAATAGCTCATCAACGTTGGAATGGGGAATCAATCTCGAATAGTGGCGGCATTAAGCTCCCTGTAATCAACACAGAAGCGCCAAAAGCCATCCTTCTTTTTGACCAGGAGGACCGGCGAACTGAAGGCCAAGCGACTAGGGCGAATGATTCCATCCCGAAGGAGTTCCGTGACTAGGCGTTCAATCTCATGTTTTTGGTAGTATGGATAACGGTAAAGTCGGACATTGACCGCCTCGGTGCCTGTTTTGAGGGGAATGCGGTGGTCGACATCACACGCCGGTGGAAGGCCGGTTGGTTGGGCAAATAGGTCGTCGTACTCCGCAAGAAAGGTTTGTACTGACAGCGGAATGTCAGCATCCACGTCTGTTAGAGGTTGGTCTGATGAAAAGGCAGATAAGCACATGTAGCCTGTGCTTATGCCGTCAGCCGCCATGAGTTTGAAAAGGCCCGAGGATGAGACCGAGAGTGCGTGCAGAGAGGGGTCACCTTGCAGCCGCACTGGTTAGCCATGGTGCTGGAATTCCATTGTCATGTTGGCATCGTCTGTTACGACTGGCTGCAAAGTTTCTAGCCATTGGACGCCCAAAACAATATCAATGCCCTGCAGGTCAAGAATAAACTGGTCCATGGTAAATAAATGGGTTTGAAGCAATACAGGCACATCGCGACATATGGCCGTGCATTATAGGCTATCACCATTGCCTACCAACACCTAGAAGGGTGTGATTGGTGACAGCGGCAGGGCAAGGAACTTGGATATGCGCGTAGAGAGGAAGTTATGTGTGCTTCCTCCATCAACCAGTACTTGAACCGATTGACCTCGCACTGTTCCCATCATATGCATGGATTTGGCCGAATGTTGGCCTAGGAGAGCATTGAGGCTGACTTCGGGTTCAGGTGGAGTAGTTTGGATGGCCTCACTTTCGATTGGCAGCGAGACATCGTTCGAGTCGTTGAAGCCCTCCAAATATAAAAGGGTCGGACGCCCTTTACAACTATGCCCGAGGACAAATTTTTCGTCACAGTTGAAGCATAGACCTTTGTCACGTCGTACTTGCATCTCTTCTGCGAACAAATGTTTAACGGGAAGCCGTGGTGGTTGTGCGGTTGCAGATGCGGACGGGTGGGGTGATGCGAAAGGGCGCGGGGAAAACAACCGGTTGTGCGGCTCATTGAACTGGGCCTCGTACATGCGTGCTAATGCGAAGGCATCGTGCAAGTCCACTGGCGATGAGCTTGGACGGCCATGCGCACCCAGAGTTGCAGGCCGGAAATAAACAAACTACGTAAGTGTGCCGGTGAGAGTCCACATACCTTGCTGGAAAGATTTTCGAAGGAGGCCTGGTAATCAAGGATGGAACCTGTTTGCGATAACTTGGCATGGAGTGCCATTGCATCTTCGTATTCGGAGGCGGCAAAGCGATGACGAATAGCACGGGTAAATGCATCCCAATCCGGCAAAAGATTTTCAGCCGCCAATCCTTGATACCAAGTGGCAGCAGGAGCATCGAGGTGCATTGCCGCTAGCAGTAGGCGATCCTCGGGGTGAGTGTGATAATATTGAAAAAAATGGCTTACGTTGAAAAGCCAAACAGAAGGATCACCCGAAGAGAAATGCGGAAATATGAGACGTAATGTCGAGCGCTAGGTTGGCCTCTCATCCGTATGGGTGGGTTTTAGTGGGCCACTCCCGAGAATGCCGGATGTCATAGGGTTGGATGAGGTGGGCGGTGGTGATTCATCTGTACGGGTGGGTTAAAGTGGGCCACTCCCGAGAACGCTGGACGTCATAGGATTGGATGAGGTGGGCGGTGGTGATGGTTCTGTTCGGAGGATAGCAGTGAGACGTTGGTCACGTTTATCCAGGAAAGTCATGAGGCTCTCCGCAGTCAGTTGATTGGCAGTAGAGGTAATGAGATCTTGTCGTAATTGTTTGACAGCTCCAGCAGTTTCATTGGCTAGTTGTTGCACCACTTGCAATTGGGTCTCTTGTTCTTGAGAACGAGTTGCAGGCACGGTGGAGGTGTGAGTCGACGAGAGCACCAAATTGTTAAGAGCATAGTTGATTTAACAGGAATTGAGGAGAGAAGAGGGGAAAGAAGGAAGAGAGGTAGGAAGAGAATTGTAATTGTTTACTCTTTAGTGTAATCTAATGACCCTTTAAATAGCCGAGTATATATATGGATATCAATTATAAATAGAAACTAATTAATGACTATCCTTATAGATAGAAACTAATTGATGGCTATCCTTATTAATACTGAGTACTATCCTCATCATAAATGGAATGTGCTTCTCCTTAACCTTGTTTAGGCATGTTCTTGCGCCGTGAATATACTTGCAATCCTTGGGACGTAACATTAAGGGCCCGTTTGGTAACGTGCCAAACAGTAAAAATTTCTATTCTTTTATTCCCAGAAATAGTTTGGGAACAGAAATGCGTTTGGTAAATTTTTTATTCCCGGGCACATTTTTGCAAAAATTTATGCCGAGAAACAGTTTTGGAAGAGAAACAAGAAGTAAAAAAAAGTTGCTTCTTGTTTCTCGGCACAATTTTGAGAATCAGTTTTTTTCTTCTTTTTCTTTTTTTTCTTTTCTTATTTTTGTGTTCTTCTTTGGCCATGGCCGGTCGCCGGCGCCGGCCATGGCCAAAGAAGAAAATTAATATAAAGAAAAAAAATAAACAATTCAAAACATTATTAAAATATTATTTGGGAACAAAAATTTCGTGTAATTACCAAACGCATTTTTATTCTTTTCTACTCTAGAAATAGAAATTTTGGACAGTTTATCAAACGCCTTCAAATACTCAGAAATTGTTTCCGGGCACAGAATAAAAAAAAATCATTTCTGTTCAGAAATAGTTCCCGGGCACAGAAATGTTCTCATGCGCACCTTAAGTATCCCTTTACTTCACATGGGGGACTTCACACGCCCTAAAAAAGGGGACAACAGAAAGAAGAGGGGGAATTCGTTCGGGGGAAAAAAGAGCGAGAGACCGATAGTGAGAAGGGGTGGTGCTAGGGAGAGTACAAGGAGAGAACGAGAGGCGAGCATGAGAGACAGAGAGGAAAAAACAAGGGCTCCGTCGGGAGAGAGTGAAAGAGGAAAAACCATGTGGAAAAAAAAAAAGATGAGAGATCGATAATGAAAGATGACGGGGAGTCATCGTTCTTTAGCTGGGATAGAGACTGAAAAGAGGGAGGTGTGGCAGTCGCAAAAGAAAAACACAAGACACAAAAAACTGGAGTGAAAGAAGAGAGCCACAGTGAGACAGGGAGAACAAGAGGCGAGCTACAAAGAGAGAGAGAGAGAGAGGTGAGGGATTTTTTAAAGAAAGGAAGTTGACTTCTGGTCCATCCCGGCGTTCCTCGTCCGACGTCCTCTAGAGGACTCTTTTAGCCTTCTCCAAACGGTGGTGGCCAATTCGTCGCCTCGTGTGACCCAGTCCTGTCCGACTCTACTCCTTCGAGCGCCTGTGTGCCCCATTGTCATCTTGCTGAACTCCCTTTTCCGATTTGCCGTACAACCCCATTCAGTCGCCCTTCTCGAATCAGGTAAGCTGGAAGCCCCCCTATTTCGACCAAGCCGGACTGGGACTCGCCGTTCCCCGGTTCGTGTGTATGCCATATGCTGTTTTTTAAGTGTTATTTGTTGGTAGTTGTGGTTTACGGTGTGAGTTTGGGTAGAATGATTCGGCGCTCCGTCCTTAGTCTATGAACTCCACCTCTTTGATGAAATGCTCGACCGAGTTTCTGCATGTTTGTCTCTGTGTCTTCATCTGTGCTGGCTGCGGTGGAGGTTTTTTGGCTCGGCGATGAGTGTAGACGGCTTTGCGTCATTGTTTCGGCACGTGGCAGCGGTCAACGGAGGAGAGGACATTCTTGACTGACTTTGGGTGTGGAGGGTGTTCGGTAGTTTAAGGTTTTGTTGGCCTGTGGTGGCTAGAGATGGCCGGCGACAGTAGTAGTCCATCGCCAGTGTGGGTCGTCGGCTCCAGCAGCGGCGCCGGTATTGTGACCGGAGGAGCTGGCTGGCCGAGCTTGGTCTCGGCCCAGTGCAGTCTAGATAGGCCGGGCCGAACTGGAGGCCTGAGCCAAGAGCCCAGCCGGGCTGGCAAAGATCGGGCCGAGGCTGACTAAGTGGTGACTGGGCCTCAGTGTTGGGCCATTCGAATGAGATTTGGCCCGACAAAAGAGGTGGACCTAGGTTTTAGCTCAGGGCCTTAGGGAACTGGGCCAAACCCCAGGCCGAAAGCTAGATTGACAAGCCTGGTCAGTGATGGCCCAAGTTGAGGGCCTACTCGCAGGGCCTAAGCCGAGAGAACCCAGGCTGAGAGCCCGGGTCAAGCTCGAGCCGGACCGGGTTCAGGGACCCGACCCGGATCCGTCGGTTTTAATAATATGGTATTTTTAAATTAATATTTTTAATTAAAAAATTCGAAATTAAAAAATTAAAAATTGGGTTAGGAAAAGGCCGTTTCTTGTCTTTTTAGAATAATCGGTGCCCCTGCTCGTTTGCTTGATGGTTGTTTCATATGTCCAAACTACATGTCTAATTTGACCTTGCTTGTGGATGATTAAACGCACGTTAGAACCTCAATGCATGTCTTTCAGCGAGTAATCTAGAAAGGTGATTAGAGCTTAATTAAGGGCTGATGATGTTAACCTACTGTTTTGCGAACACAAATGCGAGTTAATGATCATTAACCATAATTAATGAACCTTTAGTTTGATTAGGAGGTGGCCGAGGTTAATTGAATCGTATGGGCAAATTTAGATTCCCGGGCTGGATTGCTTTGTTATTCGTTGATTGTTGACCTGTCAATTGGCTACTTTGTTTGTTTGCATTGTTACAGAAGCAAGCAATCGAACAATAAAATAGACAGAACAAGAAAATAAACCAGACACCAGATTTACGTGATTCGGTCATATTGAGATACGTCCACTGAGAGAGCAGTAACGAATTCCACTATAGATCAAGCGATACAGTAGTTATTACAACTATAACCGAGTCACTCAAATACTCAAAGTGTTTTCAAAACTCAAATTACACCCAATAAATCACACAGTATTTAGCCCCAATTCCTCACAAAATAATCTCAATCTCACGAAGAAATTATACACAAATTCTTATCACAAGAATTTAATCGATTTCAACATTTGAATTCTTGATGTAATTCCACAAACAAAACCAGCAAATCCACTACCAAGCACTCGCTTAGAAAAGGCACTTCAAGGACTCTTCTTCACGTAAACAGCAGCGCTACTCCCCAACAAAACAACACATGTACAGCCCAAGAAAAAGATACAGTAGCCGACTTCAACGTGTAGAAAAGTCCAAGTTTGGACTTTTCTCCTTTTTTTTTTCTTTTTTTTCCTCTTCTTTCTCTGACACAATTATGGACCGATTGGAAGGACGAAAAATGATTTGTTCGAGCCATCTTTTCGATGAATCATTTGAATCGTCTTTCGAGCAATACCTCTAAATCTATTCGCCGAGGGCGGCCCCTCGCAAGGGTAGGTCGGGACAATCTTTATAAATAATGTTGAATCAGTTTACTAGTCCATTTTAGGAACTCTTAGTTAAGGCTTTTTAATCGACGCATATTAAATGTCAGTTGTTACCAAAAAAATGTCACTTTCTAGTTGGTAGAAGCATGGAGTTACTTTACCAAGACATAGGAGTGCCGAAGCTCCTTGATCTTAGAAGTATCTTTTCATGAAGAGTTTTCCGTGAATGTTGACAAAAAGGGACGGTGGTGAACTCTATACCTGTGAAATCTTAGACGTGTTTGAAGATGTAGAGCTCTTTAATCGACACGTTGAAAGGTTGTTCATTAGTTTGGCCCGATAATCTCACTTGTGTAGAATTCATCAAAATGTGATTGGTTGGTCCCAAAAAATGTCCAAGTCCAGGAGGTTACGAACATGGTGTCTATAAATACCCTTCAAGTATAAATGTTTTGCAACGCAGGGAAAACCTCTCCTTGCTCTTCCATTTGTGTATTGGTCCGACATCCACAAACAAAACATAAGAAAAGAGGGAATATGTCGTAGGTTTCAGCAATTCCATCGTCTTCTCCGAATAAAGGAACAGGCCACATGATCGAACATCGGTCGGCAGGTTATCATCCGAGCGTGTGAGGCGATTACTTCCTTAAATATGCTTCTCCCTCCAACTCCATGGGTAGTAATTCTTCTTTTAATCTTCGTTTGTTTTCTCGCAATTGCATTTTTATAGACTTACTTCGATTTCCTTTATGATTCCAATTGGTCTCATATCTATGCATGTTCCCTTCTCCACACAAGAAGATAAAGTTGAAAATCACAAAAAGATAAAAGAAGGTTGAAAAACAACAATAACACTTGTATCTTCACCGACCACAGTATGTCCTCTGCTCCAAGAAACATCTCATTATGGCATTAACCCCCTCCTCTCATATGGTCGTGGTTCTCGTGGGTCCAATTTCGCATGTCATGTGAACGAGCGTATAACGTCGAAATACCTAAATAGGGTACACAGATGGGGCCATCAAAATTAAGTTCAATTTGTAAAGTTCACGTATTTCATGCTTGCTTTCACTACAAAAAAACATGTCTTTTCCGACAAAATTTCCAACGAAAAATTCGGAAAAATTCGTTGGAAAATGAATTTCCAACGAATTTTCCAACGAAAAAAAATTCGTTGGTAATAACTTGTTGCAAATTTTTCCAACGAAATATTTCAATTTTCGTTGGAAATTTGCAATGAATTCTTTTTCGTTGAAAAATTCGTTGGAAAACTCGTGACTAAATTCGTTGGAAACAATTTTTTTTTTCCAACGAATTTTTTTTCGTTGGAAACTACAAATTTTTTTTAATCAAAAAATTATGGAATTTTTTTCCATCGAATTTTTTTTTTAATTAAAAAATAGCCCTCGCCGCCGGCGAGGGTCGAGCTCGCCGGCCATGGCGAGCTCGGCCCTCGCCATGGCCGGCGAGGCTGTTGCGCCGAAGAACAAGAAGATGAAGAAGAAGTAGCAGCAGCAGCAGGGGCGGGAGCAGGCTTCGGGGGCGGCTCGGCCCTCGCCGGATCTGGGCGGCTCGACCCTCGCCGGCGACAAGGCGTCGGGGGCGTCGGGGGCGTCGAGGGCGTCGGGGGCGTCGGGGGCGTCGAGGGCGTCGGGGGCGTCGGGGGCGTCGAGGGCGTCGGTGTCCATGGCGCGCCGGAGCCGGAGGAGGAGGGGGGCGGCGGGGGAGGAGGCGGAGGCGAAGGAGAGAGAGAGAGAGAGAGAGAGAGAGAGAGAGAGAGAGAGAGAGAGAGGCGGGGGGTGGGGGGGAATTTGAGTGGGAATAACGAGCGCGAACCGAGAAATTGAAATTAGTTGGAAATTTCCAACGAATTTTTTTCGTTGGAAATTTTCAACAAATTTTCCAACGAAAAATTGTACATTCTGAAGTAATTACCCGGAAAATTGAAATTCGTTAGAAATTTCGTTGGAAATTTCCAACGAATTTTCCAACGAATATAAAAAATGCCGAACGGTACCGGGATTTTTTGTAATTCGTTGGAAATTTCGTTGGAAATTTCCAACGAAAAAAAATTCGTTGGAAATTTCTAACAAATTTTCCAACAAAAATTGTACACACTGAAATAATTCCCGAAAAATTGAAATTCGTTGGAAAATTCGTTGGAAATTTCCAACGAATTTCAAAAATGCCGAACAGTACCGGGTTTTTTTGTAATTCGTTGGAAAATTCGTTGGAAATTTCCAACGAAAAATTTTCGTCGCAAAATTCGTTGGAAATTTCCAACGAAAAAAAATTCGTTGGAAATTTCTAACAAATTTTCCAACAAAAATTGTACACACTGAAATAATTCCCGAAAAATTGAAATTCGTTGGAAAATTCGTTGGAAATTTCCAACAAAATTTCCAACGAATTTAAAAAATGCCGAACAGTACCGGGTTTTTTTGTAATTCGTTGGAAAATTCGTTGGAAATTTCCAACGAAAAATTTTTCGTCGCAAAATTCGTTGGAAATTTCCAACGAATTTTTTATCGTTGGAAATTTCCAACGAATTTTGCGACGAAAATTTTTTCGTTGGAAATTTCCAACGAATTTTCCAACGAAAATTTTTCGTTGGAAATTTCCAACGAATTTTGCGACGAAAATTTTTTCGTTGGAAATTTCCAACGAATTTTACTTTTCGTTGGAAAATTTATCGCAAATTTTCCAACGAAAATTTTTCGTTGCAAATTTTCGTGGCAAAAATCCCGTTTTTTTGTAGTGTTTTATTTGAAATAGCGTGTAATATATTTGCAGAAGTTCAAATTCCTTGGAAGAGTGGAGGGACAAATTGAGGAACTGAAAGGAGAGGTGAGGACAATGCTGGCTGGTGTCATGGATAAGCCTTCACAGATGCTTCACTTGATTGATCAAATCCAACGCTTGGGAATTGACTACCATTTTGAACGGGAAATAGATGAGCAATTAGAACAAATCCACAAAAGTTACTCTCGACTTGTTCATGAAGATTTTAAGGTAGATGACCTTCACATGGTGGCTCTTATCTTTCGATTGCTGCGACAACAAGGTTACAATGTTTCATCAGGTACATCTTAAGTGTAGTAAACCAATCCGACAAGATACCTATTAAAATCCTTCTATTGCTCGATCGAATTTCAGGAGAAACATGTACAAGAAAATCTAGAACATTAACCAGGCGCATTACCTTCCTAATTTTTAATCGATTGCATCTTTTTTCCCATTTTGGTTGGTGGCACAGAGGTCTTTAACAAATTCAAGGATGGTGAAGGGAACTTCCGAGAATCGCTCATCACCGATGTGCGTGGATTGCTGAGCTTATATGAAGCTTGCCATTTAAGGTGCCATGACGATTCTATCTTGGACAAAGCACTTCCTTTTGCTATAACTCACCTCAAATCAATCGATGAAAGCAAATTGAGCACAAGTCTTGCAAAACAAGTGAGTCATGCCCTCAAGCAGCCACTTCGCAAGGGGTTGCCGAGGCACAAGGCGAGGCATTATATTCCACTTTACCAAGAAGAGCCTTCACATGACGAAGTCTTGCTAGCCTTGGCTAAACTAGATTTCAACTTATTACAAGAGCAACACCAGAAGGAACTTGACAAGATTACTAGGTTCATTAACTTCATGTGATAGCATAATCTAAAATTAGCTTCTAGATTATGTTTTTACAATTCCCAAACTATCAAGTTTAGATTAACTCATCTAGTTTCAAATTACCCTTCTAAATAGTGCTTTTGAAAGTCCATTACCTGTGAAAAAAAGGAGTTTAAACTATGCGAAGTCATCGGGCTAAAGTACTTTCAATAACGCTCATGTTCGTTAATCATAGGTGGTGGAAAGATATAGATGTTCCGAGGAAGTTCCCATTCGCTAGAGACAGGATAGTGAAGTTCCCTAATATATCTTGGTTAATGCAAAGAAAATATATAACTAGATAAAATCATGTATTAGGTGTGACATCCGGAAATTTCGTAATAATATGTTTGTGACGTTAGAAATTTCTATGTTTGAAAATGATACTTAGATTTAAAGCTAAGTATTATTTTCGAGTTAGTATTCATGCGGGTGCGTAGGAATTTTCGTTGGATCGTATTTAGCGAAGCGCGGATTCGGAAACGTAATCGTACCGAGTCTGACGTGTTTAATATTTAGACGTTGTCGTGTTCGTTAATCGCGGTGCGGTATTAATTAAATTACCGTTGTCTTGATAACTAGTGAGTATTATTTATTATTATTATTATTATTATTATTATTATTATTATTGATTAATCTTGATTAAGTAATGTTATTGCCATTGAGGAAAAGGGGGAAGATATCTTCTCAAAATATCCCTCTGGACTCTTCTTCTCGCACGTGGTTATTGAAGGAAAAGTTGACCAAATGTCATTTGTCCCCTTGAGCTAGACACCTAAGCCTTGGGTAATTATTTTCCTTGGCCAATACTCCTACGATTAAGCCATTGATTTCTTCCACCTGGCCATGATGAAGAGATAAGGTGCCACATGTGAATACAATGAACTTACCCACCCCTTCGTATACTTCTCAGTTTTCATCTTCGCCTGGGTAATTACCGAAGATAATTTCACCCAAATTGACACTCTCTCCTTCACTTTCTACTCTCGCCATCACCGATCCAAAAATCTGTGTAAGAGTTTTAACCTTTGGGGTGTTCAGATTTTGTGCAAGGTAAATGAAAACTCTAGGTTTAAGCTAAGTAAATCTACTTGGCACTTGTAAATTGGTTGCTTAAGAAAGGTTATTTTGATATGCGATAGTGAGGTTGTGATGATGGTTGAATCTGTTTTGCTGGTTCTATGTACGTTCAAATGGATGTGTTTTGTTTCTTTAAAATATGGTGATAATCGGCAAGCAAAATGATTAAATCTGATCGTGTAAGTGTTATCTTTGAGGTGATTGTTGGACTCTTCTTATTGGTTTATGTATGTTTAAATAGAATAGAAAATCGTTTTACTCAAAGTGATGATTATGTTTATTTCTGATACTCAAAGTGATGATTTTGTTTATTTTTTAAACTAGATAGATTTTAATATCAAAATCCGGTTCTGTATACTTTTTAAACTGTTCAGACTTTACCTCAGACCTTACGTTCAGACTTTACCTTTGTACCTTACCACTCAGACTTTACCGTTCATACTTTACTTTCAGACCTTACGTTCAGACTTTAACTTTATACCTTACCACTCAGACTTTACCGCTCAAACTTTACCTTCAGACCTTACGTTCAGACTTTACCTTATACCTTACCACTCAAACTTTACCTTCAGACTTTAGCTTTGTGAGTCTGAACTCGCTTCTGAGTTTGAATCCGCTTTTGAGTCTGAATTCACTTCTGAGTCTGAATCCATTTTTGAGTCTGAACCCGTTTCTGAGTCTGAACCCACTTCTGAGTCTGAACTCGCTTCTGAGTCTGAACTCGCTTCTGAGTCTAAATCCGCTTCTGAGTCTGAACTTTCTTCTGAGTATGAACTTCCTTCTGATGACTCGAATTTTCTTCTGAACCCGAATTTGCTTATGAGTTGAGTTTGCTTTTGAGTTTGAAATATATTGTTTCATATTTAAATTGCTCGGATGATGCATTTCATGGCTTTAAAGTACAAAAACCGTGATAGCTCGATATGGGACGGGCCAAAGCGGATTTATGCATGTAAATACTTGGTTGTCATGACTTGCATGAGAATAATATTAATTCCGTCGCCCATTTAGTGGTGTGTGACAATGCCCCGTAGGTCGGGATGCCCTGGGGAGTGTTTTAGGATGCCTCGGGAGTCGAGATGCCCCGTTGATCGGGATGCCCCGGGTGTGTGCCGGGATACCTCGGAGTTAGAATGCCCCGTTGATCGGGATGCCCCGGGAGTGTTCAAGAGGATGAAGTAATGAACCTAATCGCATGAGCATAAATGTTTTACATTATGCTTGCGTCTGAGTGAAAATATCATGATATGTTGCATTATTCAGATTTTGCGGCACATCTAGATGGAAAAGATATAACTTGCATTCAAGTTCTATGCATATCGTTTGCTATGCATGCATATATGTTTATGCCAGGTGAAGTGATAAGCTGATTTTCCTAACTTCAAACTAGAGATTTCATTTGCTGGGCTTCGGCTTATTCCATTATTTTTCAGACATGTAGGATGGATGTTCCACAGCCCCTATATTTTGGAGTTCCTATTTATCATGACACTGTTTATGTGGATGTGTTTGTGCTGGAGTCTGACGCCGTATATACTAAGTGTAGCTCTACGATATGGGTTGATGTGGGGCTTTCGGAATGGATTCCTTATCTTTTTGTTGCTTGGTATTTCAACTTGGAGGGCGAGTTGATTGGCCCGTTGAGGGGCTTTGACCTAGATGATGATGGTTCCGCAACGGAAAGTGAAGTGATCGATCCGTGACAGCTTCGGACTTTAGGCAGACTTTTGGATGTAGGATCTAGTTGGAGATAGGCAACCCTGAACTACCCAGGTTTTTTTTTTGTACTTGTATGATGCTTTGTCTAGGTTGTAAATCTAACAAGGGTTTATTAATGAGAAGAAAAAGCTTTTTGTCTAAATTTGTGTGATATTCATGTTTAGTCTCTATCTTCCGCTGGCCATATTAAAGATAAACATAAGGGATTTATGTCACGCGTAACGTTCTGGGGCGTTACAGCCTGTTTGGTATCAGAGCAGGTTTTACCCATGGAGTGATAAGGTGTGCTTAGAATTTGAAGTAGTAGACTTGACGTAGATCGCGCAAGTGTAGAAAATCAAGTGCATGTGGTTGCTCGTGATTGATTTTGCGCTACAAGTAACTTCTATTACTTATTAGTTGGTGGCTAAGTAAGTAATATATGTAGGTATTGCAAGATGAGTTCGAATAGTAACATAGAAAAGGATCCTCGGTTGGAAGGAATCCTTCAAGTGCTTGCCAATGTCGGAAGTCTAATGGAGAAGCAGGAACTACAATGAGCTGCCTCTGGCTCTGGCAATGGCGAACGTCGTTTACAAGGTCTGGTCGAACAATTTTTGAAACTAAAACCACCACGGTTTGCTGGAACTGGAAATCCTGAAGAGGCAGAGGCGTGGATTGATGGGATGGAGAAGATATTCGATCTACTGGACTGTAATGACGTTGACAAAATAGCCCTAGCAGAATACCAACTCCAAGGAAATGCTAGACACTGGTGGAAAGCATCCAAAGGGACTGTGTTTCCAACCGGCATTAATGAAACTTGGGGCGTTTTTGTCAAGGCATTTTTCGGGAAATATTTCTCGAATTGTGCCCGAGATTAAAAGGTGATGGAGTTTATGCAACTGAAACAAAATGACCTGACTGTGGGCTAGTATGAAGCTAAGTTTGCAGAATTTTCAAGATTCGCCCCCAGGTTGGTTGAAGACAAGGAAGACAAAGCTAAGAGATTTCGGGACGACTTGAGACCAGATATCATAAGTAAGCTAGTGCCCTTGAATTTGAAGGATTATAATGAGTTGTACGAACGCGCACAACTTGTAGAAAAGGATTTGGCGGAGTTAGCGGAGACAACATTGACTTTCCAAGCACGACCCAATCACCAAACTTTCCAACCTAATGTTCATCGTGACAAGAGGCCCATGCAAACTGGAAAACGGCCTTTTGTTCCAAATAAAAGGAACAATGTTGGAGGTTTTGGATTCACACGGAACAATCTACCAACGATACATATGCAATCTCCTAATAATATATGTCGCACTTGTGGCAAGCAACATGAAGGTACGCTATGCCCAGCTTTAAGGGAGTATTATTGGTGTGGACAGCGAGGTCACATATTAAGAGATTGTCCAGTAATGAAGCAACAACATATCACGCCTCCACCACAACTATAGCAGTCATCTCAAAACAAGATCTCATAACAGGGAAATTCCCCGAGGCCACCAACTTAAGGTCGAGTTTACGTAATCACACAGGAGGAAGCTGAAGCCTCCAAGACAGTTATATCAAGTATCATCTCTGTGTGCAACAAGAATGCTTATACATTATTTGATATGAGTGCCACGCATTCATTCATATCTGCATGATTCGTGAAATTGATTGGATTAAGTCCTAGACCACTCGAAATATCCCTTTGTGTTTCTACACCGTTAAGAGATATAATTATGTCCACATTGATATGTAAAGACTGTAAGATCACTATAAGTGGACATGATCAAATAGTAGATTTGATCATATTGACTATGTACGATTTCGATGTTATTCTGGGAATGGATTGGCTTCGTAAGCAATGAGCCAACATGGACCGCTATCGGAAGATAATCCAATTTAATCCCCCTAATTGTCCTAGTTTCGAATTCTTTGGAAATGGAGCAAATCCTTTAATGCCGCTTATCTCTGCGCTCGAGGCACATCGTCTTCTTGACAATGGTTGTCAAGGATATTTGGCGTTTGTAGGGGATCAGTCAAGGGAAGAAATGAAACTTGAAGAAATCCCTGTAATTCAAGAATTTCCTGACATATTCCCGGAAGAATTACCAGGGTTATCACCAGAGCGTGAAATTGAACTTGTCATCGAATTAGCTCCGGGAACGGATCCTATTTCCAAAGCTCCTTATCGGATGGCATTAGTGGAGCTAAAGGAATTAAAAGTGCAGCTACAAGAATTACTTGACAAAGGTTTTATTCGACCTAATGCATCACCTTGGGGTGCACCGGTATTGTTTGTAAAGAAAAAAGATGGGTCAATGCGCCTTTGCATTGATTATCGACAACTAAACCAAGTCACGATCAAGGATAAGTATCCGCTACCGAGGATCGATGACTTATTTGATCAGCTGCAAGGGGCGTCAGTATTCTCCAAGATCGATTTAAGGTCAAGGTATCATCAATTGCAGATTAAAGAGGAAGATATTCCTAAGACGGCTTTTCAAACTCGATATGGACATTACGGGTTCTTAGTTATGCCTTTTGGTTTAACTAATGCACCAGCCGCATTCATGGATTTAATGAATAGAGTATTTATGTCATGCCCTAAACCCTACAATGCATAACATCCCTCGCAAAGGTCGAAATTCATGCGACGCCCCAAGAAGCATCGCCGACCCAACGCCTAAGCAAAATAAAACCATGCACATGCAGAAGCGACGTATAAAAATATATATACACCTATACAAAAACAACATGACCAGGGATAGCACAGCACTGGAATTTAGTAAGATTAAAAACATATACATTTCATTACTATTAAAAGTATATACAATATCCATTTACAAGGAATACAGACGACAACCAAAAATGGTCAATGGCCACTAAGGTAAAAAAGGATCAGTGATCAGGGGTCAGGGATACTAGACTGAGATGGGGCTATGGTAAAAAAGGTACAACCCGATCTATCTAAAGTTGAGGCTGCTTAGGGGACCCAGTCCGAATCGGATCCGGAAGACTCAGAAGATAAAGAGCTATCAGGCAGCTTCTCTTCAGAATCTAGTGAGTCCAGCTCAGACTCGGCCTCCGCGGCCTCCTCCTCAGAGTCCATATCCTCTGGCTCGACCTCTGGCACAGGGTCTTCCTCGATCAATTGCCCTGGCTCCTCATCCAACTCTGCCTCCTCGTCCGGCTCCATCGGCTCCGGATCAATATCCCAGTCGGTTGGCTCCATGTCCATCGGATCAAACTCGTCAACCTCATAAACCACTGGATCGCCATAGGAACTCCAACTCTGCTCGACTGGAGTGCCAGGGTCCATTACATCACCGTCAGGACACTAAGGGTCGAACACACCCTGCCCGTTGTACGGAACCTCAAAATTCCTAAGTGGTCCATACTCCCCAAAATAATCTCTCCAACACCACGCAACGTACTCATGGATCTCAAAATGTGTCTCCCCCACGTCGACCCAGACTAAAGTATAATACCTAAGGTACATATCCCCGTGTCCTAAGGAGTATACTGATACCGTCGTCTTTATATGGTGGGGGATCCCAAAATGTACTGGCGCCTCCGCCATCTTTAGGGCCGAGGGTTTGAAAAGGTAGGTTTAAACAACCGTGAGACGAATCTCAGCGAGTAAAAATCCATAAACCGAAATTAGGCTAACATGCACCTCCTGACAGACGACAGTCATAAACAACCAGCAAAAATGGCAGACAAATGACCGAGGCCCTCAGGCCCAGATCGAGCATACAATAACCCTACAGGTTAGATAATTCATAATAATAATCACGGCACATACGCGCGGGTACCTGTCATACGTACGCCATACGCGTGCTCGAACCCATTAGTGCCTTTCTCATACACGAATCACCAGCACGCACAATCGCCAACACGCTTTAGCACACATATGTAATGCTCATGATTTGGCACAATAATGCACTCTGGCACACGGCTCATTATCAATTACAGTTCGACCCACATAAAACGCATCAGGTCTATTTCTCAATTAACAACACTTCTTGACCTGCGTAAAACGCATCAGGCCCAGTATCTTTAGCCCACATCAAAATGCATCAGGTGCAACACCGATCTCCTTACGGACCAAAGCCCACATAAAACGCATCAGACTGGCCATCTTCTGGATGAACCGGGCATCATCCCGCATAAAACGCATCAGGACGGAATTAATACCCCGCGTAAAATGCATCAAGGCTTATTATGATGACACGTGCACACAGCCAATTTTTATCTGAACCCCGTGTAAAATGCATCAGGGCAATTAAGCGATCAAATATTCACACCAGGCACATGCATTCTCACAACTCATGATTCAAGCCCAAATTCAATATGCGAGATGCCAAGCCATGCATAATGGGCACTAAATTTCAGTCATGAATATATAAATCAACAATGTCAAGACGTGCCCAAAAATGTGTCATAACATGACCAATCAATATTGTATCGGCACGCCCAAAATATTCCACCTTAGCCCATTTTGACATGGCACCTAATTCACGTACTTAGCGTAATACAATTTCACATACTTAAGGCCCGCCATTACCAAATCAATCTCGGCCATTAAATATATACACGTGGCATCACACAATTGAACACGATCAAGTCCCCATTAGTCATTGAATCATTCAATTCAGGCAATCATGGCGATGATCCAATTAAGTCTCAACTGAGCCAAATTTAATCAAATTCGGTTCTAGGAGGGCAGATACAAAACAGCCCGTATTAGGGCATTAATTCACCTCCTAATTAGCTTATTTAACTCCCAAATATACCCCAAAATCACCCACTAATCATCAGTCCACAATCAAGCCAAATTCCAATCTGATTAACCCTTAAAATCCACCTAATCCATCTAGAAAATGCAATCTCAGCCTAATTAAGGTTTAGGGATTAATTACTCACCCTTAACCTAAGCTCCAAATCAAGCTAAACGATGGGGAACGAGCGGCTGATCGCCGGCGAGCAGCGAGACCAGTGGCGGTGTCCTGGTGGCTTCCGCGGCGGCGCTCGGACGGCGGCGGTCTCGGCGGGTGGCGATTCGGCGAGCGGCGGCGTGTGATCCTCACACACGGCCGAGAAAGGAATTAGAGAGAGAGAGAGAGAGAGAGAGAGAGAGAGAGAGAGAGAGAGAGAGAGAGAGAGAGAGAGAGAGAGAGATGAGGTTGGTGGTGGTACGGTGGCGAGACGGTCGGTGGCTTGGCTGAACGGGCGAGCGGCCTAGGTGTGCGGCAGTCCGGCTGTCCACAGCCAAGGGGGCTGGTCCGGCGGTCCCTCAGCCCAAACGAGAGAGAGAAAGAGATGGTGAGAGAAATGGGACGGTGGTGGTGACAGTTGGTGATGAGCGGCGACAGTCGAACGGCGGCGGCACTCCACCGGCGGTGATGACGCCCACGGCAAAAGGGAGAGAACCGGCGGTGAAGAGGGAGAGGAGAGAGAGAGTGTGGCTTGGTTTGGGGAGGAAGAAATGATCAAGAGAGAGAGACAAGGGCAATTAATATGTTTGACCAATTGTTTTTCAAAATTCCAAGATTGTCCTTGAATGCTTGGTTCTCCTTCATTCTTATCCAAATAATGGAGGGCTTTTTGGTCCAAACAAAGTTGAATTATTGGGCTGATACAAAGCTTAATTTAATCCTTAAGTTAATCTCCAAAATCTTCCAAAAATTCGGAATACCCCAAAATTAGCCTAGGGGCAAAATGGTCATTTTCCGATTTCGGGCCGAATTTCCAATTTTCGACCGTACTAGTCCCAAATATAGTTGACCAACATAAAATAATGTCGTCCTCGCAAAATAGTTGCATACGACCCCGAAAATCGATGTCTAAGTCCGGATCAAATTCCACGATCTAAATTGCTCAATTTAAAATTTTAGGGTCTCTCACTAACGGGTGGCTATTTAGGGGTTACACGTATCGACCTAGGGTTACTCGAGTAGTGATGGTCTCGATTACCGGGAGAACGCAAGGAATTATCGCTAGTTTCAGAGGTCGCGATCGTTCGGTTTAAGTTTAGGATTTGTTCGCCACGCGTACTTTCGGTCGTGCGAAATCACCCACGATCCGATCGTACACATTGGCTCAAAATATTTCCTCGTCGTTTCTCGGAATCGGTGCCCGATTCGCGATCGGATCCCCAGTCCACGTACCATTTCCTAATTAGCCATTCCCTTTTGGCTAGTATCCCGCAATTGATCAAGTCCGGGCGAGACTTACTAAAATTAAATGAGAAATAATATCTATTTCATTGGTTTCGGAAATGAGTCGAAATTCGGGATGTTACAATTTAAACAGTTTTTAGATCAATTCGTAATAGTGTTCATCGATAATATCCTTATATACTCAAATGAACGAGAGCAGCATGAGCAACATCTCAGACTTGTGCTTCAAACACTTCACAAACACAAGTTATATGTGAAATTTAGCAAGTGTGAATTCTGGTTGAATCGTGTGGTATTTCTGGGTCATGTAATAACCGGTGAAGGAATATCGATGGACCCATCGAAGGTTGAGTCGGTAATAAATTGGCCAAGACCGACAACAATAACAGAGATTCGAAGTTTCTTGGTTCTAGCTAGATATTATCGAAGATTTGTCGAAGGATTTTCTCGCCTTGCAGCTCCATTGACTAAATTGACAAGGAAGGAAGTGAAGTTTTAATGGTCAAAAGAATGTCAGCAAAGTTTTCAAGAACTTAAAAGAAGATTGACTACGGCTCCAATATTGACGATACCAGCAGGATCCAAAGGTTTCGTAATTTACAGTGACGCATCTTATAAGGGGCTTGGTTGTGTCTTAATGCAACATGGAAGAGTAGTTGCCTATGCGTCAAGACAGTTGAAACCATATGAGTTAAATTATCCAACCCATAACTTAGAACTTGCCGCAATTGTATTCGCTTTGAAGATATGGAGGCATTATTTATATGGGGAAAAGTTCGAAATTTATACAGACCATAAGAGTCTGAAATACCTATTATCCTAAAAAGAATTGAATATGAGACAAAGACGTTGGATAGAGTTGTTAAAGGATTATGATTGCGAAATTTTATATCATCCCGGAAAGGCGAATAAAGTCGCAGATGCTCTTAGCCGAAAGTCTACCCAAATGGTTGCCCAGATGATGGTTAAGAAATGGACCTTGCTTGAAGCGGCTCGAGATTCTGAATTTAGATTTGATATGAGTAGTCTTTCAAATGTGATAGCTACTCTTAGAATTGAACCTGAGATTGTGCAAAGAATCAAAATCCTACAACAAACAAATCTTGAGATTTAAAAGTCAGGGAGGAGACTTTAGAAGGAAAAAGGCCAGACTTTTAGGTATCAGAAGATAGAGTTCTAAAATTTCATGGACGACTTTGTGTGCCTAATGACATTGATTTAAGGAATGAAATTTTATCAGAAGCACATCGAAGTAATTACAGTGTGCATCCAGGAAGTACGAAAATGTATCAAAACCTCCGTCAACATTTTTGGTGGAATGGAATGAAGATGGATATTGCCAAACATGTCTCGAGATGTTTGACATGCCAACAAGTAAAAGCAGAACATCGTAAGCTGGGTGGAATGTTGAAACCGTTAGAAATACCTGAGTGGAAATGGGAGCATGTGACGATAGACTTTGTTCAAGGATTGCCAAAGACATCGAAAGGTCATAGTTCCATCCGGGTGATAGTGGATCATCTGACGAAATCTGCTAATTTCCTTGTGGTGCGAGTAGACTATACATTGGAAAAATATGCGGAGCTGTATGTCCAACAAATAAATTCGACTACATGGAGTACCTGTAACTATCACGTCAGATCGAGATCCAAGGTTCACTGCGAACTTTTGGCGAAGTCTCCAAATTGCATTGGGAACTAAACTCCAATATAGTACTGCTTTTCATCCCCAAACTGATGGTCAATCAGAACGAACTATCCAGACATTGGAAGATATGCTGCAAGCTTGTACAATTGACTTTAAAGGCAGTTAAAATGAACATTTGCATTTGGTGGAGTTCGCTTATAATAATAGTTTTCAACAAAGTATCGGCATGCCTCCTTTCGAAGCATTGTATGGGAGAGCCTGCAGAACTCCTATATGTTGGAGTGAAGTTGGCGAAAGGAAATTAACGGGACCGGAGTTAGTACGAATCACTTCAGATGCTATAAAAGTGATTTGGGATCGACTTAAAACTACTCAAAGTCGACAAAAGAGTTATGAGGATAAACGTAGAAGACCATTGGAATTCAATGTTGGTGACCATGTATTCTTAAAGGTGTCACCAATGAAAGGTGTATCACGATTTGGAAAGAATGGCAAATTGAGTCCAAGGTTTATAGGGCCTTTTGAAATTCTTGAGAAGATTGGTGACTTGGCCTATAGATTGGCATTGCCACCCAGACTTTCCAATATTCACGATGTTTTTCATGTGTATATGTTGAGGAAATATGAATCGGACCCTACTCATGTATTGGATTTTGAGACGATCGAGGTAGACGAAAGAATAACCCATGTAGAAAAACCAGTACGGATCCTGGATATAAGAGAACAAGTTCTGAGAAATAAGACCATCCCATTGGTCAAGGTCTTGTGGCAATATCACGACATGGAAGAAGCAACATGGGAGAGCGAAGAGGATATGCAAAGCAAATATCCACATCTTTTTGAATGATCAAGTAATTCTGAATTTTGAGGACGAAATTTCTTAAGGGGAGAAGAGTTGTGACATCCAGAGATTTCATAATAATATGTTTGTGACGTTAGAAATTTCTATGTTTGAAAATGATACTTAGATTAAAAGCTAAATATTATTTTCGAGTTAGTATTCGTGCGGGCGCGTAGGAATTTTCGTTGGATCATATTTCGCGAAGCACGGATTCAGAAACGTAATTGTACCGAGTCCGACGTGTTTAATATTTAGACGTTGTCTTGTGCATTAATCGTGGTGCGGTATTAATTAAATTACCGTTGTCTTGGTAACTAGTGGGCATTATTATTATTATTGATTAATTTTGATTAAGAATGTTATTGCCGTTGAGGAAAAAGGGGGAAGATATCTTCTCAAAATATCCCTCTGGACTCTTCTTCTCGCACGTGGCTATTGAAGGAAAAGTTGACCAAATGTTATTTGTCCCCTTGAGCTAGACACCTAAGCCTTGGGTAATCATTTTCCTTGGCCAATACTTCTATGATTAAGCCATTGATTTCTTCCACCTGGCCATGATGAAGAGATAAGGTGCCACATATGAATACAATGAATTTACCTATCCCTTCGTATACTTCTCAGTTTTCATCTTCGCCTGGATAATTACCGAAGATAATTTCATCCAAATTGACACTCTCTCCTTCACTTTCTACTCTCACCATCACCGATCCAAAAATCTGTGGAAGAGTTTTAACCTTTGGGGTGTGCAGATTCTGTGCAAGGTAAGTGAAAACTCTAGGTTTAAGCTAAATAAATCTACTTGGCACTTGTAACTTGGTTGCTTGAGAAAGGTTATTTTGATATGCGATAGTGAGGTTGTGATGATGGTTGAATCTGTTTTGCTGGTTCTGTGCACGTTCAAATGGATGTGTTTTGTTTCCTTAAAAATATGGTGATAATCGGTAAGCGAAATGATTAAATCTGATCGTGTAAGTGTTATCTTTGAGGTGATTGTTGGACTCTTCTTATTGGTCTATGTATGTTTAAATAGAATAGAAAATCGTTTTCCTCAAAGTGATGATTATGTTTATTTCTAATACTTAAAGTGATGATTTTGTTTATTTTTTAAACTGGGCAGATTTTAATATCAAAATCCGGTTCTGTATACTTTTTAAACTGTTCAGACTTTATCTTTAGACCTTACGTTCAGACTTTACCTTCATACCTTATCACTCAGACTTTACTGCTCAGACTTTACCGTTCAAACTTTACCTTCAGACCTTACGTTTAGACTTTACCTTTATACCTTACTACTCAGACTTTACTGTTCAGACTTTATCTTCAGACCTTACGTTCAGATTTTACCTTTATACCTTACCACTCAAACTTTACTGCTCAAACTTTACCGTTCAAACTTTACCTTCAGACTTTAGCCTTGTGAGTATGAACTTGCTTGTAAGTCTAAACTCGCTTCTGAGTCTGAACCCGTTTCTAATTCTAAATTGAATTCGCTTCTGAGTCTGAATCCGTTTCTGAGTCTGAATCCACTTCTAGGTCTGAACCCGCTTCTAAGTCTAAATTCGCTTTTGAGTCTGAACCCGCTTCTGAGTCTGAACTCGCTTCTAAATCTGAACTCGCTTCTGAGTCTGAACCTGCTTCTGAGTCTGAACTTCCTTCTGAGTATGAACTTACTTCTGATGACTAGAATTTTCTTCTGATGACTTAAATTTGCTTATGAACCCGAATTTGCTTCTGAGCTGAGTTTGCTTCTGAGTTTGAAATGTATTGTTTTATATTTAAATTGCTCGGATGATGCATTTCATGGCTTTAAAGTACAAAAACCGTGATGGCTCGGTATGGGACGGGCCAAAGCGAATTTATGCATGCAAATACTTGATTGTCATGACTTGCATGAGAATAATATTAATTCCGTCGCCAATTTAGTGGTGTGTGACGATGCCTCGTGTGTCGGGATGCCCCGAAGAGTGTTTCGGGATGCCTCGGGAGTCGAGATGCCCCGTTGGTCAGGATGCCCTGAGTGTGTGCCGGGATGCCTCAGAGTTAGGATGCCCTGTTGGTCGGGATGCCCCGGGAGTATTCGGGAGGATGAAGTAATAAACCTAATCGCATGAGCATAAATGTTTTACATCATGCTTGCGTCTGAGTGAAAATATCATGATATGTTGCATTATTCAGATTTTGCGGCACATCCAAACGGAAAAGGTATAACTTGCATTCAAGTTCTATGCATATCAGAGTTCAACCTTTTCCGTCCGAATGCAATGAATTTACAGTTGAACATCGTCACTGCTTGCATTCAAGCTCGATGCTGTTGTTGATCATCATCGTTGTTCCCTGCTTGCCACCGTTCGCTACTGTCGCTGATCATCGTCACCGTTCGCTGCTTGCCACCGTTCGCAGTGAACGGTGGCAAGCAGCAATAGCAGCGAGCGGCGACAGCAGAGATGCAGCAGCAGCGAACAGCAACAAACAACAATGAACAGCAGCAATGCAGCAAACGGTAGAAAACAGCGACGATGAACGGCGGCGGCGGCGAGCGACGGTGAGCAAAGAAAGGCAATGAGCAACGGCAGCAGGGACGCAGCAGTAGCAAACAGCAATAAACAGTAGTGACGAACTACTACGATAAACAGCAGCATAGCAGCAACAACAGCAAGCAGCAGTGCAATAGCAAGTAGCAACAATGCAACAGCAGCGATGGGGATCCTTGGCGATGGCAGGGGCAGCACGTTTGGAGGTGTGAGTTACGACTCTTGGGGAATTGTCAAACTTGGGTGGAACTAGCGGAGATCTGTCCAACTATCACCAAGGGAAAACAACAGAGGCTGTGCTTTGCACACGCTATCGGAAACTCGGCAGAGAATGGAGAGCGGCCGAAGTGGAGTGAAGCAAAGCTCAACGTGCGGAACAAACAAGGATTATATGAGGGCAGCAATTCAATAAGAATAGTGATGTTGTTAGAGAGCAGAATGAGCTGCTGAGCACAACAGTATTGTGTAGGCACTTCACGGGAAAACTTAGTATGGTGAGGCAATGATGTGAAAAACCCTCCCTTCCTGCATTCCTCTCCCTTCCTTTTATAATGGCTCCGGGCATATCTTTCTATGGGCAACTTTCTGAGTTTCCTTTTTCTCATCACCATGATTCACGATCAAGTTTGCGCACAATTTCATGCCCAGCTTAATTTTTTCTTTTTATGTATGCTATTCAACCTTGAACGCTTTGATTCCTTCCATTTTATCAATTTCCTGCCTTCTTATTCACCTGATTTCTTTGCACAATTCACGACTCTTGATCCTTAAGTGCTCAAGATTGATAGGAAATTCAGCTTCTCAATCACAGAGATTTGAATATCTGTCAATGCAAGAATGGTTGGCCAGAATTCCCACTTTCTTGCATAATCAATCAAATTGATCCCCTCTTGTTTTCCTTTCATATTTAGCTGCATGATTCTCGGCAAAGCATTAAGCTGTTTGACTATTACTTCCTTTTTTATTTTACTTTCTTTCTTATTTTAGCCCCCACTTGCTGCGCCCTCAAATGAGAAAATACCCCACGATTTCCTTCTCTAGACTAGCTGAAATTTTTTGGTTGATTGGTTCGCTCCCGAAGATGCAGCTTTTGTCCATAATCATGCAAATATTTGGCCAAATATACTCTGCACTCAACCGTGGATATGTGCTCTCTCCCGAGATTCACATGCCTTGGCAAGTATATCGCTCGACATTTCTAGAGTATATTTCTTTTGTTCTTTCTTGCTCTGCACATATTCTGATTTTTGACGACTGCTCTTGGCCCTTCATGATTTCTTGCTATTTCAATTATGCACGTGCGCTTCTTCATTGAATTTGTTTCACATTCACTCAATTAAAATGCATGTGGGTCTAATGCTTATGAGAAATCCAATTTAAGAGTCGGGATTGACCCTTAACTTTTTTATGCAGTGTATGACTAAACATGTCACCAAAATTTAGGTGTCAACATTTAATTTCTCAGATGAAGAAGTTAGCGAGAGCGTACGGTCAGGAAGCCAAATGGTTCCATACCAACACTGGAGGAGTACATGCCCCTTCAACTAATAACGACTGGCTATGGAATGTTAGTGACTACATCACTTGTGGGAATGGGCGATGTGGTCACAAAGCATGCTTTGGAATGGTAGATCAGTGACTGCAAGATCGTGAAGGTTGCATAAACCATTTGCAGGCTCATGGATGACGTTTCCTCTCACCAGGTACAACAAAAACATAATCATCCTCCAACAATCTAATAAAAATTAAATCGACCACCACTTAATCTAATAACACCAATGTCGTTTGACATACAGTTTGAGCAGGAGAGGGGGCACGTAGTGTCTGCGGTGGAGTTGCTCATGAAATACCAATGAAGAGTTTCTTCGTCCAGAGCAGGAAGCTGGGGAGGAACTCCATAAAGGAGTGATTGATGCGTGGAAGGACACCAATGAAGAGTTTCTTCGTCCAACCGCGGTCCCAATGCCAATTCTCATGCAAATGCTCAATTTCTCGTGGGTGATGGATATGTTATACAGCGAAGGAGATAATTACACCCATTCTGGAACCAAACTCAAAGATTATGTGACATCGGTCTTTGTTAATCCCTTGCCGATGTGATGTTTGGACCAAACATCGTCACACCAATTTGGTCTTTGTAAATCAGTAGTCTATTGATTATGCCTTTGAAATCCTATTTTTCCGAATGGATGAGGGAAAATATCATTACCTGCGTGTACTTTCAGATTGATGAGCATGATAAGACTCATAAATAAACAATGCATATGGGTATGGTTTTGCTAGGTTTGCAAGTCTAGTGTATCATGTAATTGTAATATTTCAATAATTCCCGACACTTGGGAAAATTGTCCAAAAAGCCCTAAACTTTTTATGCAACGACCAATTTAGTCTTAAATATTTAGGCGATTTGTCAATTTACTCCTAAATATTTTGACAATTTTTCAATTTAGTTCTTCTAACAAATTTTGGCCAGATATCACCAACGTGGCGGCCTAATCAGCACCAATCGTCCTAAGTGGAATTAGGGTTTGAAGAAAAGAAGGAATTTAGCCCAATTCATAAATTTGAGGTAAATAACACACATGGACGGCGTCGTTTAGGGAAATTCATGCTGACTTAATTTACCAGTGAGCCACGCCGGTCGGAAAAACATTAATTATTTACACGTCGGATTTCCTGACAAGCCAAATTAGCGATGGCACTAAAGTGGTTTTTTTTTTTACAAAAGTGGCATTCACTCGAAAGCTGCGGTACTGAAGTGAGCGTTGTAAGAAAGTAATGACATTTCATTGTCCTTTTTCCAATTAATATCCTATCATATGTTTGGTGCACCTATAATAGTATTTTAAATCTTTGAAAATCCTCTATCCTGTCCAGCTACTCCGGCCTTCACCCCACCCATGTGCGACACTTCCCCATAGTGCCTCTAGGCTGCCATCTATCCGTCACCCTGGTGATTGATTTCCTCGTGGTCATCATTGTCTACGCAATCCTCATGTAGGGGTCGCAACCCCCTGCCCACGTCATAGAGACGGAGAGACAGAGCTCGATGAGATTGATGTAAAACTGAGAATTATCAAAGGCCATTTGGATATAGTAATTGACTGGATTCCAGGAATCAAGAATGCTAAATTGTGGGCCTGCCAACCTTCCTTCATAGCTCAGATCCTGATGATCTTCCATACCTTGATGCCCTTGAGTCAGAATTGCTTAGTGCCCTATCATCAATTTTTCTGCATGCAAATGGCCCACCATCGTTACTTTTAAACAAACCAGCGTGGAAGCGAGCCCCCCTGAAATCTATTGAGTGCAATTTGTGGAGAGAAAATACAGTATCTTTGATAGCACAACTCAAAGGAAACGAACTTGCTTCTATACTTTAATTTCGGCACCATAGCTGTCTTGACAAGAGAAGAGCTTATGGACTTTGCAATAAGACTGGCCAACGGCAAACATCCATACTTGTCGATAATTAGGCCCGATCTCGTAAGTGGGGATTCAGCAGTTCTTTTCCCAGGAATACGTTGAAGAAACAGAAGGAAGGAATATGCTTGTAGGTTGGTGTCCACAGGAGGCAATTCTCAACCACTTGTCAATCAGAGGATTCTTATATGGTGATAGAGGCCAAGCAGCATCATCGGAAGGTGTTCATGACGAGGACAGTGGAAGGTGGCGATTTGGGCAAAGATGGAGCTGTTAATTGGGAAGCTACGGTTAATTGGTCGTTGACAACTACTACAGCTTGTTCTTCTTGTTTTAATTTTTTATCCAATTCGGTTTTATCCCATTCCCTTGCTTGGGTTTCTTTTCCGGCATTTTATCTAGATATATCCGGATTGGGATAATTGCATAAATGATCCCTAAACTTTAGCCCAATATGTAATGTGATTTCTGAACTTTTAATTTGTTTAATATGGTCCCTAAACTTTTTGTAAATATTCAAACTAGTCCCTAGACAATATAAAAATATCCAATATTATCCTTTCATTAATTTAATTAAGTTAAGGAACAACATTGAAATTTTTATATAGTCTATGGACTAGTTTCAACATATACCAAAAATTCAAGGACCACATTTAACAAATTAGAGAAAATGGCACAAATAGTCCCTGAAATTTGACCCAATGTATAATGTGATCCTTCAACTTTTAATTTGTTCAATCTGGTCCTAACCTTTAGCCCAATGTGTAATGTAGTCCTTGAACTTTTAATCTATTCACGTGATCCCTAAGTTTTTGGTATATGTTTAAATTAATTCCTGAACTTTTAATTTGTCAGCAGACGATTTATATTTTTTTAAAATTTTCTAATTTTTTTTCCTTTTTCTTTTTTATTTCCTTTCTCTTTTTTTCTTTTTTCCTTATTTCCCTTCACCGGTTGCCATCCTCGGCAAAGGCCGGCTAAGGTTGCTGGCTACAGGCGACAGTCACCCTTGCCCAAGTGAGGACCCTCACCATCTACTATCATTCTTTAGCAAACTCAAAATTAAGGGAAGCCACCAAACTCTCTTATCAGGGACCCTCGTTCCAACTCTTGTATATAAGGATTTGTGAATGAATTATAATACTTTAAATCTTGTTGAGAAAAATCCCTAATGAGTTTTGAGGAATGACAAAACTATCTGTTACTTATCAGAATTACACTTATGTTATTTGATGCAAGTAAATGCTAAGTCATCAGACTTAGTCGATGAAAAGACTTTGTCATCAGACTCAAAATTACTCGTCGAATTCAATAAATGTTATTTTTGGCAATTTTACGCAGGATAATCAAATTGATATTTCAAGATATTCAAATTGGCAATCACTGGATCGTAACTACACTTACGGAAACCTTGATTTGATTGTATTTGTGATCAAATCACTCGAAGATAATGGTTCTTCTTCTAAAGGCTATGCATCTTCTTTTGGAAAGTTTCTCCAATGGTTTAATTTAGAGATCAGTCCTCTGAAGATTTTCCAACGAATAGATTGGAAATAAAGGAGTATAAAAGAAGTGCAAACATTGTACAAAAGAACAGAACCAGAATCGAGAATTTCAAAATCTAAATAGAGCTTCGATCTTACACACTTATGATTACTGTTTTCCACGTTGTAATTTTAGAAAGAAAATTACTTGAGTGAAAAGTATACGTGATAGTGTAGTCTATCATCTGAGAAGCACTACTCTTATAATCTTCCGGTGATTTAATAGTGAAACACAGCCAAAGTCACGCCCCAAATCCCATCGAGCACGCGACATCCCTCGATCCCGGTCAAATAGTGCGACATCCCAGGAAACGTCGCCGACCCAAACGAACTCATCAAAGTTCGATCGCGGCGGAAGCAAACATATAATCCCGGACAATAAAAATTGGAGAACACCAGGAAGAAATAAATCGCCAAACCACCAACCATAACTATACCTCGATATTTGCATATACAATATCCATTTACAAACGAACTTATACCATACCGCCATTTACAAAACCATAAAACATACGTGCACACCAAACTACTAACTACAAACCACTGACGTACAAAAAGGATCCATAGCTTGGGTAAGCCTATACCAAAAATGGGACTCTCCAAAAATCTTTCCCATCCTCGTAGCTAACCCAAACGCCCTTTGAAGGGCGTCCACTCGGACTCACTCTCCTCATCTTCATCGTATGAGTCCTCCTCGGGCATGTGTTCATCCGATGATTCTGAGTCAGGTCCAACCTCAATCGGATTTCCCTCATCACCTGACTCGACTTGAACTTCAATCCTCTCCTCGTCCTCAAACTCCTCCTGCTCCTCCTCTGGGACCTCTGCTGGCTTATCCTCCTGCTCCGGCTCTATACTCATCTCCACGTCCATCGGGTCACACCCGGCCTGTGATTCCTCTGGCTCTGGATCCGGCACTGCTACGGTTGGCTCAGGCGCTATAGGGACATGCTGGTGTCCTGACTGAGCTAGACTAGTCTCCAAACTAGTCATTTCCCCATCAGGAGGGGGTACGGCTAATGGATCCCAGTCGCCCACTCCATCAAAGGGTACATCGAATCCTTGGACGGGTCCAAACTCATCCACTCCGTCCCTAAACATCCATACCGTATACATATGAGCCTGCTAGAAGGGTAGTCCTATGTCTACCCAAACTATCGAAGTGTGCTTAACCCAGGTATGATTCTCGTCTACAAGATACTCTATAACTTCATGATCAGTGTGCAAGGGAATTCCAAAACGCTGCGGCGGTAATGGCAGGAGATTCATGGCTCGGGCGAGGGCTCTGAAATGGTTTGGTTGAAACAACCATGAGACACTTCTCAATAAGTTGCAACCTAAACCCTACCTAGGCTACCACATATTCCAGACAAATTCAGATACACAATCAATCAATACACGCAACCACCTCCACACAATCACACTTATCTGGACTTTCGGTGCATGCAACCTGCACGTTAGTCTTACAATCACAACGTTCAAATCTCACACGCATTTCAACCACACACGTTCCCATGCCAACACACACGTCGATCACACCCCATTTCCAATTCCACATTTCACACTCGATCACGCACCAATCACATCATTTTCATTAAACTTGCCTCGTCATACCAACACTTGCTCAATCACTTTCTCAGCCCGCCTAAACACGCCTCAGGCTCACACTTTCTCATCTCGACCCGCGTAAACATGCCTCAGGCCCGATTTCACTTTCACTTGCCATACCACACATCTCATTCTCAATCACTTTCCTCGGCCCGCGTAAACACGCCTCAGGCCCACACGATCGCGCCCTGAGCCTCACAAGCCTCGGTCCGATCCCACAGTCGTATCACGACCCGCGTACATACGCCTCAGGCCGATTCAATTCCCCGCTTAAACACGCCTCAGGGATTTAGTGATCACACGAACATACTCGTATACCGTATATTTTATCTGAACCCCGCGTAAACACGCCTCAGGGCCTTTTAGTGATCACACGCTCATCGCACGCCTCAAATCTCACACGTGCACACACTCGAGCATCAATCAATTGCATATTAATGCACCCAATTTCATTACCACAACTCAGCCACATTACAAACACACAATCAACATACAAATTGCCATTTTTTCACGTCCAAACTACGGCAAATCAATTCCAGCCCTTCACAACATTTTCACATAATTAATCGCCGAATCCAAATACCCAATTTACATACCGTACAACACATCACAGCACGCATTTCAGCCACTCACTGCCCACCTTTGGCCTCTAATTTTCCACCAAAATCTCCCAAATTCATTCCTAAGGCCCACTAATCAATTCCGCCCCTAAAACTATACTAATCGGCGTCTAAACGGGTCCGAAATTACCCGATATACTAGGCGAGGGTTTAGAGTGAACTTACACGAACTCTAGGCTAACTCGGCTAAAGTAGAACGGGGCGGCGATCGGTGGGGATGGCGGCGTGCGGCTCGGCGGCGGCGGCGCTCGACGCAGAGGTGAGCGGCGGCAACGGCAGCGGCTTGCTTGGCTTGGGCCGGCTGTCCACGGCCAAGAGAGAGAGAGAGAACCAAGAGAGGGAGAGGGGGACGGCGGTGGCACGGCGTGAGGGTGGTGGCGTGGTGGTGGCACGGCAGATGGGAGGTGGCCGGTGGTGGCGGTGCGGCGGTGAGCGGCCAAGGGGGAGAGAGAGAGCTCACGGTGAGGGAGGGGGAGGGGCTGCCGAGAGAGGAGAGAGAGAGAATGAGGAGAGAGAGAGTGGGTCTTGGTCTAAATAGTCCAATTTTGATCACTTTTGGCAAATTATCATCTTGCCCTTCTCTCACAAATCCAATCAACGGCCGAGATTCGATCTTATCTTGAAATCAACGGCCCAGATCGAATCTTTTCCAAAATATCCAAGGGCAATTTCAGGATTTCTCAAAAATTCCAACGGTAAAATTGTCATTTCCAAAATGTAAGGCAAAATGACCAAAATGCCCTTCCCTCTAACACTTGCCGTTAACAAACTTCCAGGGGTAAAATGATCATTTTCCATCCTTCGTCGAAATTCAGTTTTTTTGAAGGATCCAAGAAAATCCAAAGCTGTACGTTCCAACCACAACGTTGTCCTAACGTCCCGTCGTGACTTCCTAATTTTTCGATGCCCAAATTGGTCTCTAATTAATAACTGAATTTTATATAACATAACTTGAGCGTGTCTCAAACTAACGGGCGGCTTTTGGGAAATTCATATATTCGACCCGTGACTGATACTAAATCAAGTCACGTGCAAGTTCGTTCGGATCGTAACGACCTCGATTGTCGATATAATCACGAGGATCGATCGCTAGTTCCGATGGGCACGATTGTTTGATAGAGGTTCTGGATCGTTTGTCAATTCAGCTCGTGGTCAAACGGAATCACCCGTGATCCACTCACATGATAGTGACGAATCGGCCCATAACTATCCTAATGATCGGCCTACATTGGCTCAAAATGTCACCTCGACGATTTTATGATCGAAAGTTGATTCACGATCGAATTGTCTTTAGTCGCACAAATTTAAATCCCTAATTAGCCTTTCCCTAATGGTTAGTATCCCAGAAATGATCAGTTCTGGGCAAGAACTAACTATAAGTACGTTCATAAATCCCAAATGGGCAAATTTTAGGATGTCACAACTCTTCTCCCTTATAAAAATTCCGTCCTCGAAATTTACAAATCACACTATTAGTCAAACAAATAATGGTATTGACGCTGCATTTGCTCTTCGCTTTCCCACGTCATGCCTTTTGTCCCGTGGTGTTCCCAAACCACCTTGACCATTGGGATCGTCTTGTTCCTCAAAACTCGCTCTTTCCGATCCTCGATCCTTATCGGTCTTTCAACATACGACACCTTGTCGTCAACTTCTATTTCCTTATAATTCAACACGAGTTGGGTCCGGTTCATATTTTCTTAACATCGATACGTAAAACATATTATGCACTTGCGATAAATTAGGTAGAAGTGCAAAGCGATACGCTAAATCTCCAATCCTTTCTAAAATCTCAAAAGGTCCCACGTACCTCGGACTCAACTTCCCTTTCTTACCGAATCTAGATAGTCTTCTCATGGGCGATACCTTAAGAAATACATGATTCCTACTTGAAATTCCAAATGTCTTTGCCTTTTGTCTGCATAACTCTTTTGATGGCTTTGAGCTGTCTTCAGCCTTTCGCATATAATCTTAACCGCCTCAATCGATTGTTGGACTAGCTCTAGCCCGATTATAGTCCTTTCTCCCACTTCATCCCAACATACGGGCATCCTATATGTCCTACCATACAGCGCTTCAAATGGCGCCATTCCAATGCTTGCTGAAAACTGTTATTATACGCGAATTCCACGAAGGGCAATTGTTCTTCCCACTTGCCTTGAAAATCCAGCACACATGCCCATAGCATGTCCTCTAGAGTCTGAATCGTCCTCTCATATTGACCATCTATTTATGGATGATAAGCAGTACTAAACTGCAGCTTCGATCCTAATGCCGTCTGCAGACTTTTCCAAAAATTGACGGTAAACTTGAGATCACGATCTGACGTAATCATCACTGGTACCCCATGCAATCTAACAATCTATTACACATACAACTCAGCATATCGATCTAATGTGAAATCCTTTCGCACTGCCAAGAAGTGTGCCGACTTGGTCAATCTATCAACGATCACCCAAATGGAATCATGGTCTCTTTGGTTCCTCAGTAATCCCATCACAAAATCCATAGTGATATGCTCCCATTTCCACTGCGAGATTTCCAAAGGTCACAACAATCCTCCGGGCTTACAGTGTTGCGCTTTCACTTGCTAACACGTTAGGCACTTAGCCACGTGCTTAGCGATATCCGCCTTCATACCATTCTATCAGTAGTACTGCCTCAGATTCCGAAACATTTTCGTACTCCCCGGATGGATGCTATAACTACTACGATACGCTTCCGATAAAATTTCTTCCTTAAGTTTTGCATCGTCAGGCATGCATAATCGTCCTCGGAACTTCAATATCCCATCCTCGGATACTTGGAAGTCCAGTTTCCTCTTAGTAGCATCCATCTCTAGAATCTTCTGAGTCTTTTGGTCAGTAGATTGCAAAGCCTTAATCCTAGATTGAATTTCCGGTTCAATCATTAGCGTGGCTAACAAGCTCGAGACTTGGCTTATTCAAACTTAAACTCCAAATCTCGCACTTTTTCCAATAAAGTCCATTCTTTGACCATCAAATGCGCGATGCTCGACTTCCTACTCAATGCATCCACTACCCGGTTTGCCTTTCCGGGGTAATATAAAATATCACAATCGTAGTCCTTCAGTAATTCCATCCAACGATGTTGCCTCGTGTTTAACTCCTTCTGAGAAAATAAATACTTGAGGCTCTAATGGTTAGTATAAATCTGAAATTTTTCTCCGCATATGTCACGCCCCATACCCCACGAAGCACGAGCATCCCACCTTCGATCATTTGACTGCGACGTCCCAGAAAGCATCGCCGACCCACGCCCAACAGAGATTAAGCACATGCAGAAGTAATAAATAAACAAACCCAGACAACTACAATTATGAGCCAAAGATAGCCACACATCAAACACTTATCGTAGAAAATAATTATACACTTATATTACTATTAAAAACCATTTGTACAATATTTACAACTACAAACAAGAGGTACACACGATCAGTAGCCACTTGATCAAAAAGTGGTAAGCGGCTAGGGAGGTCAGGCTAAAACTAGGGAAGAGGGCTACAGTCCAAAAAAATAACTACCCTCACTGTTAGCTAAGGACACTGGACGACCCTATGGCTCCCAGTCAAGATCGGACGACTCAGTGGGATCGTTTGACAACTCCTCGAAGGCATCCTCACTAGACCCTGACTCCTCCGAATCCATGGCCTGTGCTCGCTCGTCCTCGGAGTCCATCTCCAACTCCGGGTCTAGGTAAATCTCGAACTCCTCCTCGTCTGATCCCAGCTCTGCAACCTCTCCGTCCTCCTCTATGTCCTACTCCATCGCCTCGGGTTCGTCATCCTTCTCCTCTTCCATAGGCTCGGGGTCCTCCACTAGTACATCGGGCTCCTCATCCATCTCTTCCTCCTGCCTCATCCACTCGGGCGTGACCTCAAGGTTTATCACTTCACCACTAGCTTTAACTGGCTGCAACATCTCCACACTATCGACTGGGATATCAAAGGTCCTGAGAGGCTCTCCCTTATTTCCATTGGCAGCCCGGTGGCACCATGCCACGTACTCCTGATTCTGGTAATAATATTTACCTATATTCACAATCAATTTCGATCGATACCTCACAAAAGCCTCCCCATTTCCTGAGGGATAGGTACTGATATACTACCGGATCTGCATAGGAATCCCAAAAAGAGGCGGTGGTCTCTCTATCCTTACGGCCGGGGGTCTGAAAAGTTTCGATTTTACACAACCGTGAGACAAATCTCGGTGAGTTCAACCCCTAAACCTAGGCTAGGCTAGCATGCAATCTCCTGACCAGAAACAAATATTTAAATCACGATACAACAATAATCAAACCATTCTCTGACCCTGCAGGTTAGACGGTTCAATATATAGTAATCACGGCACATACGTGGCACACATTATCACACGTACGCCAATCACATACTCATACACCGAGTCTCACACACTCGCATGCCAATCCATGCATGTTCATGCATGCAAATGTCGTCGGCATGTCATATGCATTTCCCGGCCCATTGGCCCACACTGGCACACTGGCAATCGCCCAATTTATTATTTATTATGACTCGAGTAAATAATATTCACGGCCCGGTGCGTCTAGCCTGCTTCAAAGTGCATGAGGCGCAACAACCGATCTGGCCCAGTGTCTCTAGCCTGCTTCAAAGTACATGAGGCGCAACACTGATCTCCTTACGAACAAGAGCCTACTTCAAAGTGCATGAGGATAGTCATCTTCCGGACGTACCGGGCATCGTTCTGCTTCAAAGTGCATGAAGACGGTATCGACCCGAAGGTCACGACCCGAAGGTCCTTAGGTGATAACACAACTCATTATTATTTGAACCCAGCGTATAACGCTTCAAGGTATTTTAGGTGATCATATGCTCATGGCAGGCACGCATTCTCGCACAATTCCACCACATGCCTCGCTCTAGGCATACATAATGCGTGTCCATATTATGCGATGCAATGCACCATGAGTACCAATGAAATTCAATCACTCAATATCACAACACGTGCTCAATTGACCCAATTAATACCGTGTGGCCCAACGTGCGATTCACAATTCAATAATTAATTTCAAACCAATCATTGGCCAGTCGCACTCCACATAATTCAGCCACACGACATGCGACACGATAGTACGAAATCAATCACAATTAAGTACAAATTACGTACAACCAGTCAACCCGGACATACCCGATAATTTTCCAATGGGCTCCTAAATTGGTCATTTAATCCAATTAATTTCCCCAAATAATTCTCATTAATCCACTAAATTTTCCCTATAATAATTTCTGCCAATCAATTCTCAACACAGTTAGAAATACACACTGATACTACCTAAGCTAGTCCAAAATGCACCGATAATACCTAAATCAGTCCAGAAAAATGCACTATCAGTCCTAATTCGGGTTTAGAATTTTACTCACTTAATCCAAAGTCACGACGACGGGAAAACGGCTGCCGATCACTGGTAAACAGTGAAACCGATGCAAAGTCACGACGACGGGAAAACGGCTGCCGATCACTGGTAAACAGTGAAACCGATGGCGGAATTCCCGGCGATGGCGTACGGACGGTGGCCGGCGGTGTACGGATAGCGACGTACGAACCTGTACGGACACAACCGTATGGACACTGTACGAACAGGGGGAAAACGATGGCCGACGAGGTGGCGGTGGCCGGCGCGACGGTCGTACCAACGACGGACCATACGGTGCTACGGTACTGACCGTACGGACAACCGACAGACAGGTACGGTCAGTGTCGTATAGCGCGGCTGGACGGCTGGGTGGCGATGGAACGGCGATCCAAGCTCCGGCGCGGCGGCGGCGAGGCTCCGACGCGGCGGTGGTGCTAACCCGGGAGAGAAAAAGAGAGAAAAAGAGAGGGAAAGAGAGAGAGAAAGGGTCGAACAGGGGCAAGGCTGAGGCTGAGGCTGGGGGCTGTGGTGGTCGACGGTGGGGCACGGCAGCCGGCGGCGGTGCTTCGGTGACCGGCGGCTTGCTCCGGCAAGGCCAAATCAAGAGAGAAAATGAGAGAAAAACGGGAGAGGGGGTGATCAACGTGAGAGAGGGAGCTGTTCTGGCCAGATGAGGGTGAGAGGAGAGAGAGAGGGTCTTATCTTGATCAAATACTAGGGCCTAGGGGTGCCAAGTGTCAAAATCTAACAAAAAGTGACCATTTTACCCCTCATCCAAGGGCTAATATTGAATCTTATCCAATAATCCAAGGGCATTTTGGTCCTTTGCTGCCATAATTAGGATAAGTCCAATTTTAATTAATTTCCTTAATTATCCCCCAAAATTCGGAACCAAAAATAGCTCAGGGGCAAAACCGTCATTTTTCCGGTCCTGGGGCGAAGTTTCATTTTTCGCCCGTACCAACCCTCCATGTGCATGGCCAACATAATGCGGTGTCGGAATTGCAAAATTCATCGCGCAAGCCCTCGAAAATCCACGTCAAAGTTTGAGGGGCAAAAACGTAAATTTTTCCAATTTTTGTCGAAATTCCAATTTTTGGCCATAACCACTCCTGGTATGCGTGGCCACCCTAAAATGGTATCGGCCTCGAAAAATAATCTCATTTGACCTCAAAAAGCAACGCTGGCGTCCCAAGGGGCAAAATCGTAATTTTTCACTCCCGGACCGAAATTCCAATTTTTACTCACACTAACTCCAAACGTGTGTGGCCAGCGTAATATGACATCAGATTCCTAAAAATAGTCTCTTAAGCCTTCGAAAATCGACATCGAAATCCGGGCCCAATTCCGTGAATAAAACTCGCTAAACTTTCAATTTCAGGGTCTCACTAACGGGCGGCTATTTAGAGGTTACGCATATTGACCTAGGGCTATCCGTATCATAATGGTCTCGATCATTGAGAGAATGAGAATTTATCACTAGTTCCAAAGGTCACGATCATTCGGTTCAAGTTCAGGACTGATTGACCACGTGCACTTTAGGTCTTGCAGAATCACCTGCGTCCCAATTATACATCGTTGGCCTCGGCCAAACTCAATCCATTACTCTTTCCTAAGATCGGCCCATGTTGACCCAAAATATTTCCTCAGCGTCTCTCGTGATCGGTATCCCTTTCGCGATAGGGTCCCTGGTCCACGTACCATCTTCTAGTTAGCTATACCCTAATGGTTAGTATCCCAAGAGTGATCAACTCTGGACGAGACTTACTAAAATGAAACGCGAAATAATATCAATTTTATTGGTCCCGGAAATTACATCGAAAGTCGGGCTGTTACAGCATAAATAGTATCGCCAAATCTTCATGGCAAACACTATTGCTGCCAATTCCAAATCGTGCGTCGGATAACTCTAACCCATGCGGTCTTAACTGTCTTGACACATAGGCCACTACTTGTCCATGTTGCATAAGTACACATCCCAATCCTTTCAACGACGCATCACTATATATCTCATACCCTCCGGGTCTTGATGGAATAGTCAACACCGGTGCCGTCGTTAATCTATGCTTTAATTCCTGGAAACTCCTTTTACATTTGTCGGTCCATTCAAACCTCGTTTCCTTTTTCAACAATTATGTCAACGGTGTTGCTATTGCAGAAAACCCTTCCACGAAGCGTCTATAGTATCCGGCCAGACCTAAAAAGCTGCGGACTTCTGTTACCATCGTTGGCCTCGGCCATTTCATCACAACCTCAATCTTCGTCGAATCTACTAAGATCCCTTCCCTAGAGATCACGTGTCCAAGGAATGCAACTCGATTGAGTCAGAACTCGCACTTGTTAAACTTAGCATACAGTGCGTTCTCTCTTAAAGTCTGTAAAACCTTACTCAAATGGAATTCATGTTTCTCTGGACTCTTCGAATACATCAATATGTCGTCTATGAAGACTATGACAAATTGATCTAAGAACTCCTTGAACACCCTATTCATTAAGTCCATAAACGCAGCAGGGGCATCCATTAACTCAAACGGCATTACTGTAAACTCATAATGTCCGTATCTCGTCCTAAATGCCGTTTTCGGTATATCTTCTTTTCTAATCCTCAACTGATGGTATCCCGTTCTTAAATCAATCTTAGAAAATATCGAAGCCCCTTGTAGTTGGTCAAATAGGTGGTCTATCCTCGGCAATGAATATTTATTCTTAATCGTCACCTGATTCAATTGTCGGTAATCAATACACAATCTCAACGACCCATTTTTCTTTCTCACAAACAAGACCGGCGCTCCCCATGGAGACGCACTTGGACGAATAAATCCTCTGTCCAATAATTCCTACATTTGCATCTTTAATTCCTTCAACTTCGACAACAACATTCTATAAGGTGCTTTCGAAATTGGCTCAGTCCCAGGGGCCAACTCGATCATAAACTCCACTTTCCTTTCTGGTGGCAATCCCGGCAAATCCTGAGGAAAGACATCGGTATAGTCACGCACCACGGCTATGTCTTCTAGCCTCGGCTCCTCAGCCGTTGAATCCACTACAGCCGCTAGAAATCCTTGACACCCTTCCTTTAACAACTTAGTTATTTCTAGCGACGAAATCCACGGAATTGAGGTTCCTCCTCGACTTCCTACAAATTTATATTCCAGGTGTCCAACAGGATTAAATTGGATCATCCTATTACTACAATCCATTATGGCCCTATGCTTAGTCAGCCAATCCATACCCACTATCACATCGAAATCGTACGTCGCCAGAACAGCTAAATCAATTCTTTCTTCCCTATCACCAATTACAATCTTGCAACCCAAGCACCTTAACGAAACTAAAATCTTACCATTCAAGGGGTGGTCACACACAACATCACATCAAGCAATTGCGGCTTCATACCAGTCAATTTAACAAACTGATCAGACACAAACGAATGCGACACCCCCGGATCGAATAAAGCATAAGCGACATGATCACAGAGAGAGACCGTACATGTGATCACGCTTGGCGCATTCTCCGCTTCCCTTCTAGCCATCGCATACACTCGTCCTTGTGCCGGTAGCCTGTTCTGGTTCGGGGGTATGGGCAGCCCAACTTGATTTCTAGCTCTAGGTGGTGGTGGCAACACAGGCGGCCTAGCCTGTCTGTTATTGAGACAGTCCTTGCTTGGTGGCCCACTCTGCCACACTTGTAGCATATAACATTCCTACTTGGACATGGTCCAGCCCCATGTCTTCCACCACATGACTGGCATACAATGCCCTAATAACGATTCGGCTTTCCAATATTCCTCCTAACGGAAGGGACAAAATGTTGATTCCCTGACATCGGTCTCTTCCTAAGATTCCAATTTTCTCTAGCTGAAACGTACATCAACCCAGAAGCAGCGGCTCAATCCGCTAAGTCACGCTCAATCGCTTGAGCCCGCTCATAAATCTCATTGTAATCCCTTAAATTCAGTGAAATCATCTGGCTACAAAGGTCCGGCTTCAATCCATCTCGAAACCTCCGGGCCCTATCCAATGGGTCCTCCACCATTCTCGGGGCAAACTTAGCTAACCTAGTGAACTCAGCCTCATACTGATCCACCGTTCTCTACCCCTGACGAAGCCTCATGAACTCCGCCAATTTCTGTTCCCGGGCACTCTCAGAGAAATATTTACCATAGAAGGTCTCCACAAACATCGCCCAAGTCTGGGCAGTACCAGCCGAAAACACTCTTCCTCTTGTGGCTTTCCACCAATCGTTTGCATTTCCTTACAATTGGTATACAGCTAACGTCACTTTCTCCTCATCCGTACACCCCAATACCTCAAAAGTTTTTTCCAACTCCTCTACCCACAGCGATGCGGCCTCCACATCACCTCTACCATCAAACTTAGGGGGTTTTAACTTCAAAAACTACTCGACTAGCTGATGCATTAGTCGATTCGCATTTACCTGCCCCTGTCCTTGATTTCCATTGTTGCCATTAATAGCAATAGCTGCAGCGGCCTCAACCGCTTAGGCAATAGTGGCATCTCGCTCCTGCGTTTGCATGCCTATCAAGATTCCAACTTCCTCGAGGACCCTTAAAATTCCATCCACTCGGGGATCCGCTACGGTCCTAATATCAACTCCAGGGTTTTCTACCACTCTAGCACCCATTTCGAGGTCCTCTACAGCTCTAACTCGAGCACGACCTCGACCTCTTGGTCCTCTTCCTGCGCCCCTTCTTGAGACTCTTCCTACACCTCTTCCTTCGTTGCTCATTATTTCAGCTTTCTATCACTCTCCTACCTGCTATAATTCCACACAGGAATTAGAGACCTAGGCCAACTAAACCAGTCTAGTCCTAGGCAGTGAATTACAACATTAATCCACTTAGCAGACAATCAATCACAACACCACATCACAATCAATGAGGTTCGAACACATACCTCAAGTCCATATGCACCTGCACTCGATCATTAGAACACTCAATTCAACCAGCAATCACAACAAATAGTCTAGAAATACGTGTAGCACTAGGCACATCTACAGCTCACTAAGGTTTTCCTAGCCAGCTACAGCTATCCTAGGTCTCATCTCCTTATCACTTCATGCTTCAACCGAATTAAATCGAGCTGTCCTTGCTCTGATACCAATTCAGACGGGGATGTCACGCCCCGAACCCCATCAAGCACGCGACATCTCTCGATCCCGATCGAATAGTGCGACGTCCCAGGAAACGTCGCTGACCCAAACGAACTCATCAGAGTTCGATCGCGGCAGAAGCAAACATATAATCCCGGACAATAAAATTAGAGAATAGCAAGAAGAAATAAATCGCCAAACCACCAACCATAACTATACCTCGATATTTGCATATACAATATCCATTTACAACGAACTTATACCATACCGCCATTTACAAAACTATAAAACATACATGCACACCAAACGACTAACTGTAAACCACCGACGTACAAAAAGGATCGATAGCTTGGGTAAGCCTATACCAAAAATGGGACTCTCTAAAAATCTTCCCCATCCTTGTAGCTAACCCCTACGCCCTTTGGAGGGCGTCCACTCGGACTCACTCTCCTCATCTTCATCGTCTGAATCCTCCTCGGGCACGTGTTCATCCAATGATTCTGAGTCATGTCCAACCTCAATCGGATTTCCCTCATCACCTGACTCGACCTGAACTTCAATCCTCTCCTCGTCCTCAAACTCCGCCTACTCCACCTCTAGAACCTATGTTGGCTCGTCCTCCTGCTCCGGCTCTATACTCATCTCTACGTCCATCGGGTCATACCCGGCCTGCGACTCCTCTGGCTCCGGATCTAGCATTGCTACGGTCGGGTCAGGCGCTGCAGGGACATGCTGATGCCCTGACGGAGCTAGACTAGTCTCCAAACTAGTCATTTCCCCGTCGGGAGGGGGCATGGCCAACGGATCCCAGTCCCCTACTCCATCAAAGGGTACATCGAATTCTCGTGCGAGTCCAAACTCATCCACTCCGTCCCTAAACATCCATGCCGTATACGTATGAGCCTGCCAAAGGGGTAGTCCTATATCTACCCAAACTATCAAAGTGTGCTTAACCCGGGTATGATTCTCGTCTATGGGATACTCTATAACTTCATGATCGGTGTGCATGGGAATTCCAAAACACTGCGGCGGTAACGGCGGGAGATTCATGGCTCGGGCAAGGGCTCTGAAATGATTTGGTTGAAACAACCATGAGACACTTCTCAATAAGTTGCAACCTAAACCTTACCTAGGCTACCACATATTCCAGACAAGTTCAGACACACAATCAATCAATACACGCAACCACCTCCACACAATCACACTTACCTGGACTCTCGGTGCATGCAACCTGCACGTTAGTCTTACAATCACAATGTTCAAATCTCACACGCATTTCAACCACACGCACTTCAAACCACACGCGATCCCATGCCAACACACACGTCGATCACACCCCATTTCCAATTCCACATTTCACACTCGATCACGCACCAATCACATCATTTTCATTAAACTTGCCTCGTCATACCAACACTTGCTCAATCACTTTCTCAGCCCGCGTAAACACACCTCAGGCTCACACTTTCTCATCGCGACCCGCGTAAATATGCCTCATGCCCGATTTCACTTTCACTTGCCATACTACACGTCTCATTCTCAATCACTTTCCTCGGCCGGCATAAACACGCCTCAGACCTACACGATCGTGCCCCTAGCATCACACGCCTTAGTCCGATCCCACAGTCGTATCACGACCCGCGTACATACACCTCAGGCCGGTTCAATTCCCGCCTAAACACGCCTCAAGGATTTAGTGATCACATGAACATACTCGCATACCATATATTTTATCTAAACCCCGCATAAACATGCCTAAGGGCCTTTTAGTGATCACACGCGCATCGCACGCCTCAAATCTCACACATGCACACACTCGGGCATCAATCAATTGCACATTAATGCACCCAATTTCATCACCACAACTCAGCCACATTACAAACACACAATCAACATACAAATTACCATTTTTCCACATCCAAACTACGGCAAATCAATTCCAGCCCTTCACGACATTTTCACACAATTAATCACTGAATCCAAATACCCAATTTACATACCGTACAACACATCACATAACACATTTTAGCCACTCACAGCCCGCCTTTGGCCTCTAATTTTCCACCAAAATCTCCCAAATTCATTCCTAAGGCCCGCTAATCAATTCCACCCCTAAAACTATACTAATCCCCGTCTAAACGGGTCCGAAATTACCCGATATACTAGGCAAGGGTATAGATTGAACTTACACGAACTCTAGGCTAACTCGGCTAGAGTGGAACGGGGCGGCGATCGGCGGGGACGGCGGCGTGCGGCTTGGCGGCGGTGGCGCTCAATGCGGTGGCGACGGTGACGGCTTCCTCGGCTTGGCCCGGCTGTCCACGACCAAGAGAGAGAGAGAGAACCGAGAGAGGGAGGGGGGACGACGGTGGCACGGCGTGAGGGTGGTGGCGCGGTGGCGGCACGGCGGACGGAAGGTGGCCGACTGCGGCGGTGAGCGGCCAAGGGGGAGAGAGAGAGCTCACGGTGAGAGAGGGGGAGGGGCTGCCGAGAGAGGAGAGAGAGAGAGAGAGAGAGAGAATGAGGAGAGAGAGTGGGTCTTGGTCTAAATAGTCCAATTTTGATCACTTTTAGCAAATTACCATCTTGCCCTTCTCTCACAAATCCAATCAACGGCCGAAATTCGATCTTATCTTGAAATCAACAGCCCGGATCGAATCTTTTCCAAAATATCCAAAGCCAATTTAGGGGTTTCTCAAAAAGTCCAACGGTAAAATTGTCATTTCCAAAATTTAGGGCAAAATGACCAAAATACCCTTCCCCTCTAACACTTGCCCTTAACAAACTTCCAGGGGTAAAATGGTCATTTTCGATCCTTCACCGAAATTCAATTTTTCTGAAGGATCCGGGAAAATCCAAAGCTATACGTTCCAACCACAACATCGTCCTAACGTCTCGCTGTGACTTCCTAATTTTTCGATGCCCAAATTGGCCTCTAATTAATAACTGAATTTTATATAACGTAACTTGAGCGTGTCTCAAACTAACGGGCGGCTTTTGAAAAATTCGTATATTCGACCCGTGACTGATACTAAATCAAGTCACGTGCAAGTTCGTTCGGATCGTAATGACCTCGGTTGTCAATATAATCGTGAGGATCGATCACTAGTTTCGACAGGCACGATCGTTTGGTATAGGTTCTGGATCGTTCGTCAATTCATCTTGTGGTCAAAAGGAATCACCCATGATCTACTCACATGACAGTGACGAATGGCCCATAACTATCCTAAAATCGGCCTACATTGGCTCAAAATGTCACCTAGACGATTTTATGGTCGAAAGTCAGTTCACGATCGAATTATCTTTAGTCGCACGAATTTAAATCCCTAATTAGCCTTTCCCTAATGGTCAGTATCCCAGGAATGATCAATTCCGGGCAAGAACTAACTACAAGTACGTTCATAAATCCATTCATTTCATAAATCCCAAATGGGCAAATTTTAGGATGCCACAGCCAAAAGGCTGCCAGTGTGGACAGTGAACGTAGGCTCAATAAAACCGAATCATTATAAAGATCTGTCTGTAGTATTCTCTATCTCTAAACTTTTATTTATTATTGCTGACATTGTACTACATATATATCTGTCAAACAAGTTCGTTTGAACATCATCTTAGTCATCAGACGCAATCATTTGACGATAACTTATTTACAAGTTTGTCATACTCATTGTTGACACCTAAATTTTAGCAACCATTTAGTGTAATTTGCATAGAAAATTAGGGATTAAATTTTTAACCCCTAAACAAAAAATATTTAAATTGCATAACATATAGTTTAAATTCATTTTAGATTAATTGCATTTTGCATCGGACTGGCGGTGACGAACGAGCTTAAATTTCATTGAATGGGACTCGGCTCGCTTGGAATGCAAGGGCCGGGAATTACAAGTCAAACGGGCTCGGTCGTTTTAATTTGAACTTAATTCAGCCCATTCTCATTAATTAATTCAGCCCATCAATTTAGCCCATTTAAATTAAAGCCCAAGCCTAAGCCCATTAGGACTAGAGAGCCCATCTAATTGACCTAGATTAGGGTTATATATACATTCATTAGGTCAGAATTTGAGAGAGGGGGGACACAATTTTCAGATCAGAAAATTTTTAGAAACGCGAGTGAGAGAGAAACAAAGAAAAAGAGAGAAAGTCTTCTCTGCAGCTTTTCTTAACCAAGTCGAGCGCTTGCATGCGGAAGAAGAATTCACGTCGTCTACATAAAAAAGAAGAAAGAAGAAGACGTGGGGCACATTCAAAGAGAGTCTCCTTTGACTGCCATGTGTTGACTCCACCTGATGAGCAATTGTGGCTTTATTTTCCTGTGGATGAGATCACGTTCCACTGGACGCCTTTGCACCTCCAACGTCCAGAGTTGTTCCTTCTTCAGCCCCTTCACGTCTGAGTCGCTGCTCCACCAATCAGTGAGCGCCCAAAGATAGCAGCCAGTAAGCGCAAGCGGTTTCCAGTAATTCCAAACAATTTTCTGCAAATTCTCGGTGAGCCCATCCTCTCCGACGTTCAGCACAGCAGCCCAGCGGAACTAGTGTTCATCGCCAACCTGAACCAACGCTGCACTTACCACCACTGAGAGCTGCTCATCCAGGACGTTCACTGAATCCAACGAACGTCAAAGTTTCTCGGCCTTGACTTGCGCTGGTCACAGCACGCTTTAGCCAGTTGACGAGCATCCAGCAATCCCAGGCAAGTTCCTTCAATTCCGAAGAACATTGAAGCCTCCTCGCTGCAAGCCGCCACCGCCGTTGCCACCGCGCATCCCCCGCCGCACGCCGACGCCGTTGCCCAGACCTATCCGCCGCTGTGCTCCGCCCGGAAGTCGTCGCCTCGCCACCGTACGCTGCTGCCCGGAGCCGCGCCGTCGCCTGGACAGCCGCGCTGTTACCCCGTCGTGTCACCACCGCGAGCCGCCGTTGATCCCGACACCGCGCCGCCGGTCCGCCGTTCGTCGTTCATCCTGATCCGCAAGTTCGAATTTGGAAATTATCTGCAAATTAGGTAATTGAACATTATCTGATATTTTTCAAGATATCTAATTTACTAATTTGGATGTTTGAATATTGCGTGAATATCGTGCGGAATATTAGATATATTAGGATGATTATCTGATATCTGCAATATTTTTAAAATATTCAAAATTAGGAAACTTTCCTAATTTAGCAACGTATCTGGACGACTATCCTACCTTATCCCTAAGGTATGATACGCGGCGATATGGAAAATCGTTATCTTATCCATCATCATTTGGATACGATAATAGATTTTATTTGCTTTCCAAATTTAAATAATCAACTTTCTGTCGGTATCTATAACCCTATAGATATGACTATTAGTTTGATTTTTGTGCCTAATCCGAGTTTGAAACGAATCTTGTGGATCGCGTGGCTGCTTTAAATGTGGATGCTATCTCTGTTTAGATTATTTTTCCTTTTCAAATAAAAAGAAAATTCAAAAAATATCAGTTAGGATTTGAATTTGAATTTTGCATGTTTAGGGATCCTAAATATATCTAGACGATAGAGTAATTATTTAATTTAAATTAGGACTTGAGATAATCTGTTCCCTAGTTTAAATTAAGTAATTTTCTAATCTTAATAGATTATTTAGGTTATTTTTTATTCCGAATTTTCATGAAAACCCCAAAAAAGAATGAATTGTTAGGATAGATTGCATTCTTAATTTAAGTAATTTATTATTTCGAATTTTAACAAAAATCTCAAAAATAATTCATGATAGGACATGTTAAGTTATCATAGGTTGCATGTTAATTTAGGCATATTTTTATTCCGAATTTCATCAGAAAATACCAAAAAATAAATCATTTGCCCGTCATTAGAATTAGGTCACGCCGTCGCATGACATATAGTTTGCATGCTAGGTTGCATTACTTGCATGTCATTTTTGCACGTCATTGCATGTAGGTTAGCTTTCATTTAAATAAGTGAAAATCCAAAAATATTGAGTGAACTGCTTGTCAATTAGAAATCATATTAAGTTGGTTGATGTGATTTTCTAGCTAACCGTGCAGATGCTTACGTTGCTTCGAGGTAAGTAATTCTCCCAATCTTGCAATTTATTTAATGTTTTGATTATCGGGTGTTACTTTGGTGGTTTGCGCACCCGCATGAACACCTCACATGTTAGTGACTAAGTTAAAATGGATCCAGACTGCTTGCTAAAATAATTTTGAAAAGAAAAGGTACCGAAAGGGCGTTAGACTAGATCTAGCGTAATCAAGTCCCCGGACTTAGAATCTCTGGTTCGTAGGAATAAAACATATCTCCCTATATTTTATTTAGGTTTCTAATCGACCTACCACAAATAGATTAGTGGCGACTCCGAGCATGAAAACATTTGCATGTTAAAAACTTAAACCCAAAGTTGCGAATTGGTAGGGCTTGGGAGGGCTCGAGTTAGGTTTAGTCCTAATAATCCATTAGCCTGAGAAAGGGAAATTTTTTAGGTCGCGACAGCTTGGCGACTCCGCTGGGGACTTGAGTTAAAACTCTTAGTGGACTTAGGCCAGTTTTTCTTTTAAAAAATATTTTTTGCTTGGCAGCGAGGATCCCAGGTACGTCCCTAACATTTTAGGTGTTAAATGTTTTTGCAGAATGGGAGGTATAAGGGGAGGCGTGATTGTTAACCCTTGTTTTGCAGGGAGGTGTTTGAATGAATGGTTTATTTTATGCATGAAGCGCTGTATGATATAACCTGTTGTGCATGCCTTGCATTTACACTACACCGCACACACTTCCCGCTGCCGGACCTGGGCGGCACAGGTTTAGGATGGTACTGAGAAAACGGACACCCCGACCACACCCGCGTGGTACGGGTCGCCTTTCTTGGTCCCGAAAGTTCTTTCATGGTGTCATTGAATACCTACCACGGTTGCACCCTTTGCAAACCCGGGTCGGCTCTTTGACTAAGCCGGAGTCAGGGGAATCCCAGCCTAACCACCACCATGACTGGTTTAGCTCGGTAATCCTCATGTCTCCATTTTGCAAGCCAGAGTCTAGGTAGAAATCGAACCTCACATTTCATGCGCATGTCTATGTGATTGCCATCATTCTACCGGGTGAAGTAAGATTTCTGAACCTTTAACTCGCAATCTATTTATGTTTCGTCTTTTTCTTTGGTCGGTCCATGACATTAGGTCGGTCGTGAGTCTTGGTCTATATACTATGGGAGGGGCAGACATCCGGATTCTTGATGCTCCTAAGGACGAGCTCCGTGCCTGGTGGAATCTACTCAGTCCGACCAACCGCAAGCTAGTTGAGGGCCACATCGGGAGGTTGCTCCCCCTACTGGAGGTCAAAGTCCGTACCGGCCTCGTCCGAGCATTAGCACACTTCTGGTGTCCCGCGACCTCTACCTTTATATTCGGTAAGCACGAGCTCACCCCGACATTGGAAGAATATAGCGTGCTCATTGGAAAATCATTGGAGTCGGATTTAGTCACACCACCTTTGGGAATTGATTCTACTTTAATGCTGGCCGAATTTCTGAATGTCGGAAAAGATGAATTGAGAAAAGTGTTAAAAGCAAATCGTGGCACATGTCCATTTTCATTCCTGAGTCAGTGTTTTGAAAAAGCCACATCTTTTCAAAAAGGCAGAATCTTTTTGCTAGCGTTTTTCGGATTCGTGATTTTTCCTTACTGTAAGAATGCATGTAGTCCGTCAATCGCATGGTTGGTCCAACAGGTCTGTCTTGAAAAGAATTTTATCAACACCATTTTAGCCGAGACTTTCATTTCCCTCACTAAATTTAAGCAACATGTTGACAAAACTTTTCATGCTCCCCTCGAACTTTTGCAAATCTGGTTTTTGTCTCATATAAAAGGGTGCGGCGATTTACTCACAATACCCGAGCTTAGTGATTCTAGCCATCCAGTTTTAAGGTACAAAGAAAAACAAGGGGGTGCACCCGATTATCATTACTCTGAATGGATCATTTTCATGAAAAACGCTAGACCCCAAGGTTTCCAATGGCATGCTAACTGGTTCAAAGTCGAGGAAGCTCGGCTTACATGTAATGGTATTGGACCGGTTCCACTATTGGGTTTCACCGGCGCGATCGAATACTACCCTGCCAGAGTGTCTCGTCAGTATCAAATTCTCCAAGGGCTCCCTCCAGCGTTACAACCAGAACTCCTCCAAGTTGACTTCGCCGATGATGATAAAGACCACGAAGCGACCGTAGCTCAGCTCAATAAGATGTGGAGGAAGTGTCGTGTGTTAAAGATAGCTCGGCCCGAAGGAGAACTAAAGGGAGAGCAGAAGTCCTATTTCGCGACGACCCAGTACATTCGTCGGCACAGAATCCCGCAGGATTTGCTCCCGAAGATACCCAAGGTGCCTCTCAAGTCCGCCAATCGCTCAGAGAACAATCGCCTCAAAAGGAAGGCCGAAGAAGCTGAAGAAAAGGCATCCAAGATAGCTCGAGCTTATGAGCAACTGAAGAAGGAAGTCGCCTCCCATATGTCTATAGATCAAGCTAAATAAAAAGCTCGAAGTCCTTTCTCATTTCAGTTTCAGTTTTTAAAATTTGTTTAGGAATTGAGTCATTTGTCTTTACATTCAGTGCAATTTCAAGTCATTAATTGGTGTAAAAATTTTCGCCATTTCAATAAAGAGGTCCTTTCAATTCAAAGCGGTTAGACCAATGTCATGGATTGGCGTATGATTTTGCTTAACACTCATGTATGCCTGTTTCATTTCGAAATTAGGTAGCTACGGACCGATCACGATCGCCCATTCGTACACGGTCGAGAGCCAGAATGGTCGATCAAACCGACTTGCAAGAGCGTGTTGTTGGTGTCGAAGACCAGATCAAGCAACTTGTCGTCGCAATGCAACAAATGTCCGCTGAGATCAAAGCTCTCCGGTCGGTTCCCGTTTCGCCATCCCTCGAAGCATCAATCCCAAAGCAGAAAATCAGAAAAAGTGTCGATGTTGACGGAGATGACGATATTCCTGATTTAGAAGATGACCCCGTCCAGATCATCGTCAACAAAGACAAACCTGATGAACGGGTCAACAAACTTGAAGAAAGAGTGAAGCAACTGGAAGGTTCGCAGGATTCACCTTCGATCGATCTGTCCCTGTACTCACAGATCAAAATCCCAAAGAAGTTCAAAATGCCGGATTTCGACAAGTACAATGGCACCACATGTCCAAAAGCCCACCTACAGCTCTATCACGTACAAATGACTTCGTACGTTGATAACGAACTCCTGATGATCCATGCCTTTCAAGCAAGTTTGACGGGTCCTGCTTTGAGCTGGTATCTCATGAAGAAGATAAATGGCCTCAAAACTTGGAAAGAAGCCAGTGAAGCATTCTTGAAGCAGTACAGATTCATAACGGACATCATTCCTACCCGTGATGATCTCGAACGTGCTCAGATGAAAAAGACTGAGTCCTTCAAAGACTATGCTATCAGATGGAGGAATTTAGCTGCTCAGGTTGTCCCAGAACCCATAGACAGTGAGTTAAAGAGGATGTTCATGAAAACTCTCCCGTTTGAATACCGTAATCGGATGGTTGCCATTCCGACTGACAACTTCAACCAACTCATCCCCATGGGCGAACAAATTGAAATAGGGCTGAAAGATGGATGGTTTGTCGAGCCGCCCTCCTCGACCAGAAGATTTGGTGCGAGAAAAGAGAAAGAACCGGCAGCTGAAGTGAATGTGGCTTATAACCAACCGAGCCGGCGGAATGCTAACTCCGCCCCAGCAATCCAAGTAGTAGAAGCTCAGCAACAAAACTCGGGTCGTCAACCTTTTCAGAGGAGGAACAACAAGAGGCAATTCACTCCCCTCCCCGGATCGTTGTCTCAAGTGTTGACAGTGCTCCAGAAGAAAGGTTTGCTTACTACTGAGCCAAAGCGGCCCAATCCTGAGCGGTTCTATAACTTCGACCCGTCAAAGAAATGTGATTATCACATGGGTGAGCTGGGACACTCAACCGATGATTGCTATGCCCTCAAGCACCGAGTCCAGAACCTCCTAGACACGAAGGCTTTCTCATTTCAAACTGCTAAGCCGAATGTTCAGAACAACCCACTCCCTGATCACGCAGGCAATGTGAATGCCATATTTAGCTTCGATGCTGGTCGAATCAAGAATGTTAAGGTGTATACCACCGACGTCTATGGTGAGTTAGTGAAAGCCGGTTGTTACCCGAGTAATGAAGACCTTCCCCTTACCATCATGAGAGAAAGAATCTCAAGGATGGTAGAAGCTGGGATGATCGTTTATGCTGACCACACTGGCATCGTTTCTACTATCTCTCAAGTGGTTATTAATTGGGAGGAGGAGTTTGCTTCGTTGAACACCGGGAGCGACGAGAGCGACCCTCTGCTTGAAGACATGCCTCCGCTTGAAGACGCGTCCGATAATGAGGAGATCATTGTAAGCACGCCTACAACTGATGAAGGGATAGTGATCGAGATACCTCAACCGTATGAGTACAGTGATAATAGGGCAGTTCCTTGGTCCTACAGTCTCGATGTCGACTTGGTTACCAGATCCGGGCGTTCCTATGGCCAAGCTAATGCCCAACCTGCAAAACCTGTTACTGATGAAGAAGCCAAGGAGTTCCTAGCCGTGATTAAGGCTAGCGAATACAACGTAGTTGAACAATTGCGCAAGATGCCCGCGCAAATCTCTCTGCTTGAGTTACTCCAGACGTCTGTCAAGCATCAGAAGGCCTTAATGAAGGTGTTGAGTGAAGTCCACGTGCCAGAAACGATCGATCATGACAAATTAGAGGAATTTGTGGGCTCTATACTCCTCAAGGACCTCATAGCCTTTTCAGATGAAGAGTTCCCTCTAGAAGGGAGGGGGCATACCAGGGCACTCTATATTTCCGTCAAATACAAGGCCTCACATGTTGCCCGGGTACTCATTGACAACGGATCAGCCCTGAACATCTGTCCTTTGGCGACTTTACACCGCCTTAAGATAGATCCTTCTAGGATAAGTTCTGCAAGAACCTCCGTACGAGCCTTTGACGGAACGAAGAAAGAAGTGATGGGAGAAATCTACCTTGACATACAGATAGGACCAACAATGTTCAATGTCCTATTTCAAGTTATGGACATTCCCACTGCATTCAATTTTCTGTTGGGTCGTCCATGGATTCATACTGCCGGAGCTGTGCCATCCAGTCTACATCAGATGGTGAAGTTCGTTGTGGAGAGAAAGTTAGTCACGGTTCACGGTGAAGAAGAGCACCCAATTTACCACGCAACGGCTATCCCCTATGTTGAGCCGGATTGCAAAATAGAATCGAGCTATCAGTCGCTCGAGCTCGTATCGACCATACATGCGTCTAGAGGATCATCACCGCCTATTCCTGAGGTGTCAAATGCTGCAGTCATGATTGGAAGGGTAATGGTCTCTCATGGCTTTACTCCGGGTGAAGGCCTTGGTAGAAATGGTCAAGGTATCCGCCAACCGGTGGAAGTTTCTCAGAGGCCCCGCATTATTGGGTTGGGATACCTGGGGTCAAGTGAGCCAAATAATGTGGCACGTGGACGTGGACGTGGTCGAGGTCAAGGTCGAAGAAATGGACAGAATAGATTGCGATCCGAAGAAGAGCCGAATGGTGAAGAACGTGGGCGTGGTAGGTTGCTTCCACACCTCCGCACCACATTCCCAGGCCCTGCAAGAATGATGCATGAAGAGAAGGAAGTGATCGACACTCTGGGGCAACCAAGCGGCAAGTTCGATTATTATGTTAAATACTCGGCGCCCCCCAGCTTCTATGTTGACCCCCGTGACATTGTCCCGGATGGATGGGGAGGTATGGATGATCCAACGCCTCTAGTGACAGAAGATCCTGATGATGCAATGGAGGGGATCACTGCCCTGTTCGATAATTTCTTAATTGGAGCCATCGAGGAAGGACCGTTGAAGGGAATGGGCACTGGCCCGCAAGAGTAACACATTTACTTTTTTCGCACACTCCCCTACGCGGGAATTTTTACTGCTTTTTAGGACTCGCCCCGTCTCGGGAGCTACTTTTTAGCACTTTTCATTTCTAGGATTTGATTGTTGCGATTTCCATTCCAATAAATGTAAGTCATTTGGTGATAATCAATGAAATTACAAGTTATTTTCGTTTTGAGGGCATGTTGAGGTACATCAAACCAGCCCGGTGATGATATCCAACCGATAAAAGAAAATATAGTCCAAGGAGAATTCTGAGGCCTGGGCTTCTTCATGCTTCCTCGTGTTAAAACCTTTTGAAAAGAATTTCAAAATAAATAAAAAAAAATCAAAAGAAATAAAAATACACTGTTTAGCCCTGTTTGTCCTACTGAACCTCCTACTTTATGTTTCAGGGGCAATTTTATGACACGTAAGGGTATGGGAACGGTCCAATCTGATGAATTATGTGCCACCGAACCTGATCTCGATGACACCAATGAACTCGAAGATTCCTCGGACCTCCAGCGTGATCTAGAGCATCATGAAAGACCTAAAGTCCTAACGGTAGACCAAACTATCACTGTCAACTTGAGTGATTCCGGAGAACCCAAAGAGGTGAAGATAGGGGCAACCCTTCCCGAAGGTGAAGCTAAACGCCTGGTCCAACTGCTGAAGGATTACCAGGATATCTTCGCCTGGTCGTATGTCGATATGCCGGGTTTAGACCCTTCTATCGTGGAGCATAGTCTACCTACTAATCCGGACATGCCGCCCAAGAAACAGAAGCTGCGAAGGACCAAGCCTGAACTTTCCAAGAAAATAGAGGAGGAGGTCATGAAGCTCTTGAAAGTAGGATTCATCGAAGTCACCCAATACCCCAGCTGGGTGGCTAATATTGTGCCAGTCATGAAGAAGGATGGTCGAGTTCGGGTTTGCATCGACTATCGCGATCTAAACAAGGCCAGTCCTAAAGACGATTTCCCATTGCCACATATAGACGTTTTGGTGGACAGTACTGCAGGGTTTGAGCTGTTTTCCTTCATGGATGGTTTCTCGGGTTATAATCAGATAAAAATGAAGGACGATGATAAGGAGAAAACGGCGTTCATCACTCCTTGGGGGACATTCCACTATAAGGTCATGCCCTTCGGCCTTAAAAATGCCGGGGCAACATATCAACGGGCAATGGTGACGCTCTTCCATGATATGATGCATAAGGAGATCGAGGTTTATGTCGATGACATGATCGCCAAGTCTCGACCTGGGAAGAGTCACGTCGATACTTTGAAGAAATTATTCGAGAGGCTCCGTGAGTTTAAGCTCCGTCTCAATCCAGCAAAGTGCGTATTCGGAGCAACCTCGGGTAAATTACTTGGGTTCATAGTAAGCAGTAAAGGCATTGAAATTGACCCCTCCAAGGTGAAGGCTATATGTGAGTTGCAACCCCCGTCGACCGTAAAAGAAGTGCGAAGCCTCCTGGGTAGATTGAACTACATAGCCCGTTTTATTTCTCAGCTCTCAGCAACTGCTAAGCCATTCTTCAAACTTCTAAGGAAGAATGCTCAAGTGAAATGGGACGATGATTGTCGGGAAGCGTTTAATGAACTAAAGCAGTACCTGATGAAACCACCAGTGCTAGTCCCACCAATGCCGGGCCAGCCTTTGATCCTTTACCTCACAATTCATAGTGAGTCTTTAGGTGCGATGCTAGCCCAGAAAAGTCCTGAAGATGGAAAAGAGCGAGCCATTTATTACCTAAGCAAGAAGTTCACTGTCTCGGAGTTGAATTATTCTGAAGCCGAGAAGACTTGCGCTGCGCTAGTATGGGTGCTCCATAGGCTGCGACAATATACACTGCATCACCAGACTTTGCTTGTGACTGAGACCGATCCCATCAAGTATTTACTTGATCAGCCTGCTTTGGTAGGGAAGTTAGCCAAGTGGCAGATTTTAATTTCAGAGTTTGATATCCAGATGAAGCCACAGAAGTCAGTTAAAGGTCGAGTAATTGCTGATGTGTTAGCTGAAAATCCTGGAGTCCCTGATGATGATAGATATTCTCCAGAAGATCGCATTTTGGTAATAAAGGAAGACACATGGACCATGTTTTTCGATGGAGCTGTAAACTTGGCCGGTTCTGGCACTGGGGCAGTTTTAATATCCCCAGATGGGCAACATTATCCAGTAGCAGCAAAGTTAGTGTTCCCCTGTACCAACAACATAGCCGAGTACGAAGCTTGCATCCTCGGACTCCAAGCCGCAGTGGAAATGAGGATAACCAAGTTGAAAGTGTTTGGTGATTCTGCTTTGATTATTCTCCAAACTGTGGGAGAGTGGAAGACGAGAGACACCAAACTAGTGCCGTACCATGAATACCTCGAAGAAATCATAAAGGAATTCGAAGATATCTCTTTTGAGTACTTATCAAGGTCTCATAATCAGTTTGCTGATGCGCTAGCTACGTTATCATCCATGTTGCAAGTGATTGATGGGTTAGAGGTAGAACCCTTGAAGATTGAAGTCCTGACAAAACCGGCCTACTGTATGGTTGTGACCGGAGAACCTGACGAAAAGCCATGGTATTACGATATCATGAGTTACATCCAGAGACAAGAATTTCCTGAGGGAAGCACCCCGGCCGACAGGAAATACATAATGAAAATGGCTTCAAAATTCTTTGTTAGTGGTGAGAAGCTGTACAAAAGATCATATGATTCAATCCTATTGAGATGTGTGGATGCGGCTGAAGCTACCAGAATCATGCAAGAAGTACACGAAGGGATATGTGGTCCACACATGAATGGCCACATGTTAGCTAAGAAGATCATGAGGTTGGGTTATTATTGGCTCAGTCTTGAGAGTGACTGCATCCAACATGTTCGAAGATGTCATCGTTGTCAGGTTCATGGGGATAAGATAAATGTTCCCCCGACGGAATTACATCAGCAGTCTGAGCCATGGCCCTTTTCAATGTGGGGCATCGATGTGATTGGTCCAATTAATCCCAAGGCATCAAATGGACACCGATTTATCTTGGTCGCGATTGACTATTTCTCTAAGTGGATTGAGGCGTCATCTTATGCAAACGTCACCGCAAAGAATGTTGTAAAATTCATCAGGCGAGACATAGTTGCTCGTTATGGTGTCCCTGAGGCTATCGTCACTGACAATGGGACAAATTTGAACAACAGGTTCATTGATCAGTTGTTCAACGAGTTCAAAATCCGGCACCTGAATTCATCTCCCTATCGTCCACAGATGAATGGAGCAGTTGAAGCCGCCAACAAGAACATCAAGAAGATCTTGGCCAAAACGGCTGAAAACTATCGTGACTGGCATGAAAGATTGCCATTTGCACTAATGGCATATCGAACTTCGATCCGAACCTCTGTCGGAGCAACCCCTTTTTCATTAGTGTATGGCATGGAAGCAGTCCTACCCGTCGAAGTAGAGATCCCTTCCTTGCGAGTCTTGTCTCAAGTGGAGTTGTCCGAGGCAGAATGGATGCGACAAAGACATGAGCAGTTAAACCTGATTGATGAGAAGCGATTGAGAGCCATTTGCCACGGTCAAACCTATCAGCAGAGGATAGCTAGATCCTTCAATCGAAAGGTGCGTCCAAGACACTTCGAGGTAAATGATCTAGTCCTAAGGAAGGTACTGCCAGTCTTTCCTGTTCCTGGAGGAAAATTTGCCCCAAACTACATTGGTCCGTATGTGGTTAAAAAGGTGCTTCCTGGAGGTGCCCTGATTCTCGCAGAAATGGATGGTCGTGAGTTTTCCACTCCTGTTAATTCTGATGCTGTGAAGATCTATTATCCCTGATGGAATTTAACATTTTGCAGTAAAAGTTTTCAAAAGTTTGGTTTTATACTCTGAATTGCAAACATTTCATTTATGAATAAATGGTTCCAATCAATTTAAAGATGAAATGTGTGCCTTGGCTTTAAATTGTGCTTGATCATTTTGTCAGTCTACATTATCGATTTCAAAAGGGGAAATCTATTTGGACAATCTGATAACTCATGTGGAATGAATTGAATGTGTTGAATGAGGTACATCGGGATGATGAAAGGCAAGCCATATCCTATACACAGTCCCGTGCACTAATCCCCAGTGAGTTGAGTGGAAAAATTCCATGTCTGCAAGGTAAAGGGTTATCTCGCAAAAGGTACGGCAACTGAAATGATGAGAGGCAGTTCATTTCTCTATCCCAAACACTACAGGTTATCCATTATTTCGCCACTTTGAGCCTAAACACTTGGAGAAATTCATTCAAATTACCCCTGTCAAGAACCACCCCACATCGGGGCAAACTGGAGGTAAGTCAGCGTCATAAGGTGAAAAATGAGTAGAAATTTTCATGCTCTCACTTGCATCAATCTTCGAGTGTTGCTTTTTCAGATGAATTCACGTGAAGTTCAAGTGCCTTAGAATGACGAAGAGCATTTCTTTCTCTATCCTATACACACTTTATCCTTTGCTAAGCCCAATTGAGCCTGCAAATTCATTTCTTAAACCCAGTTGGTGATCATCCCCCACACTGGGGCAAGGCAAAAGTCATCATTGTTCAGGCAGCATATCCGGAGCGCCGATAAAAGACGAAGACCCTGAGAGTCCAAATGTTAGTCATTCGGTCAAAACAAGCCAAAGTGTGACTGGCCAATATACGCATTGTAGATAGTGTGTGTCAAAAAAAACAAAAAAAAAAAAAACTAGAGGGCATGAAAAAGCAGTGTGCCTGGTAAAAGCAAGGCCAATGCCCGTGAAAGAAAAGAAAAGAAGAAGAAAAATGGAGAAAAAGTGACGACTTTGGATTAGAAAATGTTGAGATGTGTCAAAGTCACAAAAATATCCAGAGTCTTAAGGAATCAAGTGATAAGCTCTCGAGGCCAATGGAGCATCTACCGAGAAGACAATCCCTGGTGAAGAAGAAGACCGGTGACAATGCCGAGATGATCACCAACTCTCACCCCAATTATACACATTTTGAGCCTTATGATCCATTCATTTCTCAACCCATGAGCCTAGCCTACGTTACGTCCCTTGCAAAGTCTCTTCAGATTAGGGCACTTGAACTAACGTAGAGTTTATGATGTTTATAAGCTTAGCTCGAAGAAGTGCGAGCAAGTCCATTTCTATCTCATTTTGCAGGGTTCTTGACTTGTAAACCCGGAGACAATTGCAGAGTATTTTCTTTCAATAGCCTCGACTCGAAGAGTCTCTTTTGCTAAGCCATTGACCAAGCCTATGTTACGGTCCTAACAAAGACCTCTCAGATTGGTAAAGTCGTACTGCTTGCGAGAATACTCGGACCCTTGTCGACATGATGATGGTGAGATAGAGTGATTTTCATAAATTAGCCACTTCTCGACGAGAGTGAGTGAAAGCCCTTTTGGACCGGAAGTCCCTCATTCGACATTTTCAAGATATCCGCTTGTGAGTTCGGATTGTCTTGTCATGATTTTTCCCCAGCGAAGTTTGTAATGCTGATTTGACGAAACCATCGTGCATGAAAATCAGTTGAAATCATAGTTCATGTGCATATGTATTCTTGACAGTGTGCGAATGCATATTACATGTTACATAAAATCGTGTCTAACAGGAGACACACCTTCAGAGTTGGAGATGTCACCAGGTAAGTATATCTCTATCCCTAGGATATCTATGACTATCTAGGTATCCCTGACCTGTTCAAGCAATTGTCAGGTCCCACATTTGATCATTTTTGCAATCTCTAGATGCCTTTGATTGTGTTCAGGTGTCTATTGATCAAACCTTTTCAGGTACTTCTGATGATATCCAGGTACTTTGTCAAGGAACTCTTGAACACTTGGGCTAGCCCCTTTTGTTCATCAAATCACAGATTTTCATACAATCTCGAGAAGATTCCCCCGTTACATGACTATGAGCAGGTATAGCCATGGCGGCCAAATCTTTACATATGAGCAGGTATATGTAAAGGTCGGAATGTTCTCCCCAAATTTCAGATGTTCCCCCGCTACTCACCTATGAGCAGGTATAGGTGAAGCGGCCAAATCTTTACATATGAGCAGGTATATGTAAAGGTCGGAATATTCTCCCTAAATCTCAGGTGTTCCCCCGCTACTCACCTATGAGCAGGTATAGGTGAAGCGGCCAAATCTTTGCATATGAGCAGGTATATGTAAAGATCGGAATATTCTCTCATTATCTCAGATGTTCCCCCGCTACTCACCTATGAGCAGGTATAGGTGAAGCGGCCAAATCTTTGCATATGAGCAGGTATATGTAAAGGTCGGAATATTCTCTCAACCCCAGGTGTTCCCCCGCAATTCACTTATGAGCAGGTATAAGTGAGGCGGCCAAATCTTTGCATATGAGCAGGTATATGCAAAGGTCGGAATATCCTCTTGATTTCAAAAGTTTCCCTCGCAATTCACTTATGAGCAGGTATAAGTGAAGCGACCAAGTCTTTGCAAACACCTATGAAATGTATAGGTAGTTCGTAAAGATCGGAACTATTCTCACGAATCCAAATGATGATTGGATACGTTGAGCTTTCTTCGTGTGTTTTGACTTAACTGCAGATCACCGAAGTTCATCAACATATATCAGGCAATACCGATGGGGACTGAGCCCATACATTTGCCAAAACGACATACAAGTTAAAGTTGTGCCTCGAATTGCATTATCTCACTCCTGTCAGGTAAGTAATTCCAGGTATGTTTTCTATTCAAGTCAACATGCATCATTTCTTAATGCATTGTAAAAGGGACTCATAATCCCGACAAAAATAACATTCATTGCATTTGCATGGTTGAAATTTAGGTATCATTTAGTCTTTGAATGCAACCTCTATGAGCTCACCTTCAAAGAGGGGCAGCTGTTGACACCTAAATTTTAGCAACCATTTAGTGTAATTTGCATAGAAAATTAGGGATTAAATTTTTAACCCCTAAACAAAAAATATTTAAATTGCATAACATATAGTTTAAATTCATTTTAGATTAATTGCATTTTGCATCGGACTGGCGGTGACGAACGAGCTTAAATTTCATTGAATGGGACTCGGCTCGCTTGGAATGCAAGGGCCGGGAATTACAAGTCAAACGGGCTCGGTCGTTTTAATTTGAACTTAATTCAGCCCATTCTCATTAATTAATTCAGCCCATCAATTTAGCCCATTTAAATTAAAGCCCAAGCCTAAGCCCATTAGGACTAGAGAGCCCATCTAATTGACCTAGATTAGGGTTATATATACATTCATTAGGTCAGAATTTGAGAGAGGGGGGACACAATTTTCAGATCAGAAAATTTTTAGAAACGCGAGTGAGAGAGAAACAAAGAAAAAGAGAGAAAGTCTTCTCTGCAGCTTTTCTTAACCAAGTCGAGCGCTTGCATGCGGAAGAAGAATTCACGTCGTCTACATAAAAAAGAAGAAAGAAGAAGACGTGGGGCACATTCAAAGAGAGTCTCCTTTGACTGCCATGTGTTGACTCCACCTGATGAGCAATTGTGGCTTTATTTTCCTGTGGATGAGATCACGTTCCACTGGACGCCTTTGCACCTCCAACGTCCAGAGTTGTTCCTTCTTCAGCCCCTTCACGTCTGAGTCGCTGCTCCACCAATCAGTGAGCGCCCAAAGATAGCAGCCAGTAAGCGCAAGCGGTTTCCAGTAATTCCAAACAATTTTCTGCAAATTCTCGGTGAGCCCATCCTCTCCGACGTTCAGCACAGCAGCCCAGCGGAACTAGTGTTCATCGCCAACCTGAACCAACGCTGCACTTACCACCTGTTGACACCTAAATTTTAGTAACCATTTAGTGTAATTTGCATAGAAAATTAGGGATTAAATTTTTAACCCCTAAACAAAAAATATTTAATTTGCATAACATATAGTTTAAATTCATTTTAGATTCATTGCATTTTTTGCATCGGACCGGCGGTGAATGAACGAGCTTAAATTTCATCGAATGGGACTCGGCTCGCTTGAAATGCAAAGGCCGGGAATTATAAGTCAAACGGGCTCGGTTGTTTTAATTTGAACTTAATTCAACCCATTGTCATTAATTAATTCAGCCCATTTAAATTAAAGCCCAAGCCTAAGCCCATTAGGACTAAAAGCCCATCTAATTGACCTAGGTTAATACTATATATACATTATTAGGTCAGAATTTTAGAGGGGGAGAACACAATTTTCAGATCAGAATTTTTGAGAGCACGAGAGACACACGTGAGCGAAAGAAAAAAAAAGAGAGTGAGAAAGAGAGAGGGAGACCGGCCGAGCACCGGCTCCACACGGCCAGAGCCGTGCGCCGCCCGCCGCTGCTGCTTCCCGCCGGCGCCGTGCCTGCTGCTGCCGCGCACGCTTGCTGCTGCCGCTGCCCTTCCCGCCGACGCCGACGCCGCTGCTGCTTGCTGCTGCCGCTGCTCCTCAGGCCGACGTCGACGCCGCTGCTGCTTGCTGCTGCCGCTGCCCTTCCCGCCGACGCCGACGCCGCTGCTGCTTGCTGCTGCCGCTGCTCCTCAGGCCGCCGTCGCCGCCGCTGCTGCTTGCTGCTGCCGCTGCTCCTCAGGCCGACGTCGACGCCGCTGCTGCTTGCTGCTGCCGCTGCCCTTCCCGCCGACGCCGACGCCGCTGCTGCTTGCTGCTGCCGCTGCCCTTCCCGCCGACGTCGCCGCCGCTGTTGCTTGCTGCTGCCGCTGCCCCTCACGCCGACGCCGACGCCGTGCCTGCTGCTCCCTGCCGCGCGACACAGCCGCGCCTGCCGCTGCCGCTGCCGCTGATCCTCACGCCGTCGCCGCCGCTGTTGCTTGCTGCTGCCGCTGCTCCTCAGGCCGACGCCGACGCCGCTGCTGCTTGCTGCTGCCGAGCCCGACGCTGCTGTCTCCGTCCTCGCCGGAGCCGTCACACGCCGGCGCTGCCTTGCTGTTCCGTCGCCGCCGCTCCGTCGTCGTTCCCGTCACCGCACCGCCAAATCCGCCGTTCACCGTTCGTCCCAATCCGCAAGTTCGAATTTGGAAATTATCCGCAAATTAGGTAATTGAACATTATCTAATATTTTTAGAATATTTCGTTTCTTAATTTTTGAGTGTTTGAATATTCTGTGAATATTGCGTGGATTACTAGATATCTTAGGATAATGTTTGCCTTGTTCGCAATATTTGAAAATATTCAAAATTAGGAATCTTTCCTAATTCAGCAACGTATCTGGACAATTATCCGACCTTATCCCTAAGGTATGATACGTGGCGATACGGAAGATCATTATCCTATCCCTAATCCCTTGGATACGATAATGATTTTTATCTGCTTTCCAAATTTGAACGATCGACTTTCCATTAATATCTATAACCCTGTAGATATGACCGGTAATTCGATTTTTGTGCCTGATCCGAGTTTGAAACGAATATTGTGGATTGCGTGGTTATTTTAAATGCGGATGCTATCTTTGTTTAAATTATCTTTCCTTTTCAAATAAAAAAGAAAATTCAAAAAATATCAGTTAGGATTTGAATTTGAATTTTGCATGTTTAGGAATCCTAAATATATCTAGACGATAGAGTAATTATTTAATTTAAATTAGGACTTGAGATAATCCATTCCCTAGTTTAAATTAAGTAATTTTCTAATCTTAATAGATTATTTAGCCTTTTTTTTATTCCGAATTTTCATGAAAATCCCAAAAAAAGAATGAATTGTTTTATGGTAGATTAGGATAGATTGCATTCTTTATTTAAGTAATTTATTATTTCAAATTTTAACAAAAATCCCAAAAATAAATCATGTTAGGACATATTAGGTCATCATGGGTTGCACGTTAATTTAGGCATATTTTTATTCCGAATTTCACCAGAAAATACCAAAAATAAATCGTTTGCCCGTCATCAGAATCAGGTCACGTCGTCGCATGACATATAGTTTGCATGTTAGGTTGCATTGTTCGCATGTCAATTCTTGTACGTCATTGCACGTAGGTTAGCTTTCATTTAAATAAGTGAAAATCCAAAAATATTGAGTGAACTGCTTGTTAATTAGAAATCATATTAGGTTGTTGATGTGATTTTCTAGCTAACCATGCAGATGCTTACGTTGCTTCGAGGTAAGCAATTCTCCTAATCTTGCAATTTATTTAATGCTTTCTTGAGTGTTAAATTGGTGGTTTGCGTACCCGCATGAACACCTCACATGTTAGTGACTAAGTTAAAATGGATCCAAACTGCTTGCCAAAATATTTTTGAAAAGAAAAGGTACCGAAAGGGCGTTAGACTAGATCTAGCGTAATCAAGTCCCCGGGCTTAGAATCTCTGGTTCGCAGGAATAAAACATATCTCCCTATGTTTTATTTAGGTTTCTAATCGACCTACCACAAATAGATTAGTGGCGACTCCGAGCATGAAAACATTTGCATGTTAAAAACTTAAACCCTAAGTTGCGAATTGGTAGGGCTTGGGAGGGCTCGAGTTAGGTTTAGTCCTAATAATCCATTAGCCTGAGAAGGGAAATTTTTTAGGTCGCGACAGCTTGGCGACTCCGCTGGGGACTTGAGTTAAAACTCTTAGTGGACTTAGGCCAGTTTTTCTTTTCAAAAAATATTTTTGCTTGGCAGCGAGGATCCCAGGTACGTCCCTAACATTTTAGGTGTTAAATGTTTTTGCAGTATGGGAGGTATAAGGGGAGGCGTGATTGTTAACCCTTGTTTTGCAGGGAGGTGTTTGAATGAATGGTTTAGTTTATGCACGAAGCGCTGTATGATATAACCTGTTGTGCATGCCTTACATTTACACTACACCGCACACACTACCCGCTGCCGGACCTGGGCGGCACAGGTTTAGGATGGTACTGAGAAAATGGACACCCCGACCACACCCGCGTGGTATGGGTCGCCTTTCTTGGTCCCGAAAGTTCTTTCGTGGTGTCATTGAATACCTGCCACGGTTGCACCCTTTGCAACCCGGGTCGGCTCTTTGACTGAGCCGGAGTCAGGGGAATCTCAGCCTAACCACCACCATGACTGGTTTAGCTCGGTAATCCTCATGTCTCCATTTTGCAAGCCAGAGTCTAGGTAGAAATCGAACCTCACATTTCATGCGCATGTCTATGTGATTGCCATCATTCTACCGGGTGAAGTAAGATTTCTAAACCTTTATCTCGCAATTTATTTATCTTTCGTCTTTTTCTTTGGTCGGTCCATGACATTAGGTCGGTCGCGAGTCTTGGTCTATACACTATGGGAGGGGCAGACATCCGGATTCTTGATGCTCCTAAGGACGAGCTCCGTGCCTGGTGGAATCTACTCAGTCCGACCAACCGCAGGTTAGTTGAGGGCCACATCGGGAGGCTCCTCCCCCTACTGGAGGTCAAGGTCCGTACCGGCCTCGTTCGAGCATTAGCGCACTTCTGGTGTCCCGAGACCTCTACCTTTATATTCGGTAAGCACGAGCTCACCCCGACATTGGAAGAATATAGCGTGCTCATTGGAAAACCATTGGAGTCGGATTTAGTCACACCACCTTTGGGAATTGATTCTACTTTAATGTTGGCTGAATTTTTGAATGTCGGAAAAGATGAATTGGGAAAAGTTTTAAAAGCAAATCGTGGCACATGTCCTTTTTCATTCCTGAGCCAGTGTTTTGAAAAAGCCACATCTTTTCAAAAAGGCAGAATCTTTTTGCTAGCGTTTTTCGGGTTCGTGATTTTTCCTCACTGTAAGAATGCATGTAATCCGTCAATCGCATGGTTGGTCCAACAGGTCTGTCTTGAAAAGAATTTTATCAACATCATTTTAGCAGAGACTTTCATTTCCCTCACTAAATTTAAGCAACATGTTGACAAAACTTTTCATGCCCCCCTCGAACTTTTGCAAATCTGGTTTTTGTCTCATATAAAAGGGTGCGGCAATTTACTCACAATATCCGAGCTTAGTGATTCTAGCCATCCAGTTTTAAGGTACAAAGAAAAACAAGGGGATGCACCTGATTATCATTACTCTGAATGGATCATTTTCATGAAAAATGCTAGACCCCAAGGTTTCCAATGGCATGCTAATTGGTTCAAAGTCGAGGAAGCTCGGCTTACATGTAATGGTATCGGGCCGGTTCCACTATTAGGTTTCACTGGTGCGATCGAATACTACCCCGCCAGAGTGTCTCGTCAGTATCAGATTCTCCAAGGACTCCCTCCGGCGTTACAACCAGAACTCCTGCAAGTTGACTTCGCCGATGATGATAAAGACCACGAAGCGACTGTAGCCCAGCTCAATAAGATGTGGAGGAAGTGTCGTGTGTTGAAGATAGCACGGCCCGAAAGAGAACTAAAGGGAGAACAGAAGTCCTATTTCGCGACAACCCAGTACATTCGTCGGCACAAAATCCCGCAAGATTGGCTCCCGAAGATACCTAAGGTGCCTCTCAAGTCCGCCAATCGCTCAGAGAACAATCGCCTCAAAAGGAAGGCCGAAGAAGCTGAAGAAAAAGCATCCAAGATAGCTCGAGCTTATGAGCAACTGAAGAAGGAAGTCGCCTCCCATATGTCTATAGATCAAGCTAAATAAAAAAACTCGAAGTTCTTTTCTTATCTCAGTTTCAGTTTTAAAGTTTGTTTAGGAATTGAGTCATTTGTCTTTATATTCAGTTCAATTTCAAGTCATTAATTGGTGTAAAAATTTTCGCCATTTCAATAAAGAGGTCCTTTCAATTCAAAGCGGTTAGACCAATGTCATGGATTGGCGTATCATTTCGCTTAACACTCATGTATGCCTGTTTCATTTCGAAATTAGGTAGCTACGGACCGATCACGATCGCCCATTCGTACACGGTCGAGAGCCAGAATGGCTGATCAAACCGACTTGCAAGAGCGTGTTATTGGTGTGGAAGACCACATCAAGCAGCTTGTCATCGCGATGCAACAAATGTCCGCTGAGATCAAAGCTCTCCGGTCGGTTCCTGTTTCGACACCTCCCGAAGCGTCTGTCCCAAAGCAGAAAATCAGGAAAAGTGTCGATGTTGACGGAGATGACGATATTCCTGATTTAGAAGATGACCCTGTCCAGATCATCGTCAACAAGGACAAACCTGATGAGCGGGTCAATAAACTTGAAGAAAGAGTGAAGCAGCTGGAAGGTTCGCAGGATTCACCTTCGATTGATCTGTCCCTTTACTCACAGATCAAAATCCCAAAGAAGTTCAAAATGCCGGATTTCGACAAGTACAATGGCACCACATGTCCAAAAGCCCACCTACAGCTCTATCACGTACAAATGACTTCGTACGTTGATAACGAACTCCTGATGATCCATGCCTTTCAAGCAAGTTTGACGGGTCCTGCTTTGAGCTGGTATCTCATGAAGAAGATAAATGGCCTCAAAACTTGGAAAGAAGCCAGTGAAGCATTCTTGAAGCAGTACAGATTCATAACGGACATCATTCCTACCCGTGATGATCTCGAACGTGCCCAGATGAAAAAGACTGAGTCCTTCAAAGACTATGCTATCAGATGGAGAAATTTAGCTGCTCAGGTTGTCCCAGAACCCATAGACAGTGAGTTAAAGAGGATGTTCATGAAAACTCTCCCGTTCGAATACCGTAATCGGATGGTTGCCATTCCGACTGACAACTTCAACCAACTCATCCCCATGGGCGAACAAATTGAAATAGGGCTGAAAGATGGATGGTTTGTCGAGCCGCCCTCCTCGACCAGAAGATTTGGTGCGAGAAAAGAGAAAGAACCGGCAGCTGAAGTGAATGTGGCTTATAACCAACCGAGCCGGCGGAATGCTAACTCCGCCCCAGCAATCCAAGTAGTAGAAGCTCAGCAACAAAACTCGAGTCGTCAACCTTTTCAGAGGAGGAACAACAAGAGGCAATTCACTCCCCTCCCCGGGTCGTTGTCTCAAGTGTTGACGGTGCTCCAGAAGAAAGGTTTGCTCACTACTGAGCCAAAGCGGCCCAATCCTGAGCGGTTCTATAACTTCGACCCGTCAAAGAAATGTGATTATCACATGGGTGAGCCGGGACACTCAACCGATGATTGCTATGCCCTCAGGCACCAAATCCAAAACCTCCTAGACACGAAGGCGTTCTCATTTCAACCTGCTAAGCCGAATGTTCAGAACAACCCACTCCCTGATCACGCAGGCAATGTGAATGCCATATTTAGCTTCAATGCTGGTCGAATCAAGAATGTTAAGGTGTGTACTACCGACGTCTACGGTGAGTTAGTGAAAGCCGGTTGTTATCCAAGTAATGAAGACCTGCCCCTGGCTCTCATGAGAGAAAGAGTCTCAAGAATGGTAAAAGCTGGGATGATTGTTTATGCTGACCACACTGGCATCGTCTCCACTATCTCCGAAGTGGTTATTAATTGGGAGGAGGAGTTTGCTACATTGAACATCAGGAGCGACAAGGGCGACCCTCTGCCTGAAGACATGCCTCCGCTTGAAGACGCGTCCGATAATGAGGAGATCACTGTAAGCACACCTACAACTGATGAAGGGATAGTGATCGAGATACCTCAACCGTATGAGTACAGTGACAATAAGGCGGTTCCCTGGTCCTACAGTCTCGATGTCGACTTAGTTACCAGATCTGGGCGTTCCTACGGCCAAGCTAATGCCCAACCTGCAAAACCCGTTACTGATGAAGAAGCCAAGGAATTTCTAGCCGTGATTAAGGCTAGCGAGTACAACATAGTTGAACAATTGCGCAAGCTGCCCGCGCAAATCTCCCTGCTTGAGCTGCTCCAGACATCTGTCATGCATCAGAAGGCCTTAATGAAGGTGTTAAGTGAAGTCCACGTGCCAGAAACGATCGATCATGACAAATTAGAGGAATTTGTGGGCTCTATACTCCTCAAGGACCTCATAGCCTTTTCAGATGAAGAGTTCCCTCTAGAAGGGAGGGGGCATACCAGGGCACTCTATATTTCCGTCAAATACAAGGCCTCGCATGTAGCCCGGGTACTCATTGACAATGGATCAGCCTTGAATATCTGTCCTCTGGCAACTTTACACCGCCTGAAGGTAGATCCTTCTAAGATAAATTCTGCAAGAACATCCGTACGAGCCTTTGACGGAACGAAGAAAGAAGTGATGGGAGAAATACACCTTGACATACAGATAGGACCAACGATTTTCAATGTCCTATTTCAAGTTATGGACATTCCCACTGCATTCAATTTTCTGTTGGGTCGTCCATGGATTCATACTGCTGGAGCTGTGCCATCCAGTCTACATCAGATGGTAAAGTTCGTCGTGGAGAGAAAGTTAGTCACGGTCCACGGTGAAGAAGAGCACCCAATCTACCATGCAACGGCTATCCCCTATGTTGAGCCTGATTGCAAAATAGAATCGAGCTATCAGTCGCTGGAGCTCGTATCAACCATACATGCGTCAAGAGGATCATCACCGCCTATTCCTGAGGTGTCAAATGCTGCGGTCATGATTGGGAGAGTAATGATCTCTCACGGCTTTACTCCAGGTGAAGGCCTTGGTAGAAATAGTCAAGGCATCCGCCAACCGGTGGAAGTTTCTCAGAGGCCCCGCATTACTGGGTTGGGATACCTGGGGTCGAGTGAGCCGAACAATGTGGCACGTGGACGTGGACGTGGACGTGGTCGAAGAAATGGTCAAAATAGATTGCGATCCGAAGAAGAGCCAAATGGCGAAGAACGTGGGCGTGGTAGGTTGCCTCCACACCTCCGCACCACATTCCCAGGCCCTGCAAGAATGATGCATGAAGAGAAAGAGGTGATCGACACTCTGGGGCAACCAAGTGGCAAGTTCGATTATTATGTTAAATACTCGGCGCCCCCCAGCTTCTATGTTGACCCCCGTGACATTGTCCCGGATGGATGGGGAGGTATGGATGATTCAACGCCTCTAGTGACAGAAGATCCTGATGATGCAATGGAGGGAATCACTGCCCTGTTCGATAATTTCTTAATTGGAGCCATCGAGGAAGGACCGTTGAAGGGAATGGGCATTGGCCCGCAAGAGTAACACATTTACCTTTTTCGCACACTCCCCTACGCGGGAATTTTTACTGCTTTTTAGGACTCGCCCCGTCTCGGGAGCTGCTTTTTAGCACTTTTCATTTCTAGGATTTGATTGTTGCAATTTCCATTCCAATAAATGTAATTCATTTGGTGATGATCAATGAAATTACAAGTTATTTTCGTTTTGAGGGCATGTTGAGGTACATCAAACCAGCCCGGTGATGATATCCAACCGATAAAAGAAAAATATAGTCCAAGGAGAATTCTGAGGCCTGGGCTTCTTCATGCTTCCTCGTGTTAAAACCTTTTTGAAAAGAATTTCAAAATAAATAAAATCATCAAAAGAAATAAAAATACACTGCTTAGCCCTGTTTGTCCTACTGAACCCCCTACTTTATGTTTCAGGGGCAATTTTGTGACATGTAAGGGTATGGGAACGGTCCAATCTGATGAATTATGTGCCACCGAACCTGATCTCGATGACACCAATGAACTCGAAAATTCCTCGGACCTTCAGCGTGATCTAGAGCATCATGAAAGGTCCAAAGTTCTCACTTCAGACTGAACCATCACTATTAACCTGAGTGATTCCGGAGAACCCAAAGAAGTGAAGATAGAGGCAACCTTTCCCGAAGGTGAGACGAAATGCTTGATCCAGTTGCCGCATGAGTAGGTAAGTCTTTCAACCAAAAAGTACATCAAAGACACTTTGAGGTAAATGATCTAGTCCTAAGGAAGGTACTGCCAGTCTTTCCTGTTCCTGGAGGAAAATTTGCCCCAAACTACATTGGTCCGTATGTGGTTAAAAAGGTGCTTCCCGGAGGTGCCCTGATCCTCGCAGAAATGGATGGTCGTGAGTTCTCCACTCCTGTTAATTCTGATGCTGTAAAGATCTATTATCCCTGATAAGATCTAACATTTTTGCGGCGAAAGTTTTTAAATGTTCGGTTTTATATTCTGAATTGCAAACATCTCATTTATGAATAAATGGTTTCAATCAATTGAAAAATGGAATGTGTGCCTTGGCTTTAAATTATGTTTGATCATTTTGTCAGTCTGCATTATCGATTTCAAAAGGGGAATCTATTTAGACGATATGATAACTCACGTGGAATGAATTGAATGTGTTGAATGAGGTACATCGGGGTGATGAAAGGCAAGCCATATCCTATACACAGTCCCGTTCACTAATCCCCAGTGAGTTAAGTGGAAAAATTCCATGTCGGCAAGGCGAAGGGTTATCTCGCAAAAGGTACGGCAACCGAAATGACGAGAGGCGGTTCATTTCTCTATCCCAAACACTACAGGTTATCCATTGTTTTGCCACTTTGAGCCTAAATATTTGGAGAAATTCATTCAAATTACCCCTGTCAAGAACCACCCCACATCGGGGCAAACTGGAGGTAAGTCAGCGTCATAAGGTGAAAAATGAATAGAAATTTTCATGCTCTCACTTGCATCAATCTTCGAGTGTTGCTTTTTCAGATGAATTCGCGTGAAGTTCAAGTGCCTTAGGATGACGAAGAGCATTTCTTTCTCTATCCTATACACACTTTACCCTTTGTTAAGCCCAATTGAGCCTGCAAATTCATTTCTTAAACCCAGTTGGTGATCATCCCCCACACTGGGGCAAGGCAAAAGTCATCATTGTTCAGGCAGCATATCCAGAGCGCCGACAAAAGACGAAGACCCTGAGAGTCCAAATGTTAGTCATTCGGTCAAAACAAGCCAAAGTGTGGCTGGCCAATATATGCATTGTAGACAGTGTGTGTCAAAAAAAAAAAAAAAAGGGGGCATGAAAAAGCAGTGTGCCTGGTAAAAGCAAGGCCAATGCCCGTAAAAAAATGGAGAAAAAGTGACGACTTTGGATTAGAAAATGTTGAGATGTGTCGAAGTCACAAAAATATCCAGAGTCTTAAGGAATCAAGTGATGAATTCTCGAAGCCAATGGAGCATTTACCGAGAAGACAATCCCTGGTGAAGAAGAAGACCGGTGACAATGCCGAGATGATCACCAACTTATTCACCCCAATTATACACATTTTGAGCCTTATGATCCATTCATTTCTCAACCCATGAGCCTAGCCTACGTTACGTCCCTTGCAAAGTCTCTTCAGATTAGGGCACTTGAACTAACGTAGAGTTTCTGATGTTTATAAGCTTAGCTCGAAGAAGTGCGAGCAAGTCCATTTCTATCTCATTTTGCAGGTTCTTGACTTGTAAACCCGGAGACAATTGCAGAGTATTTTCTTTCAATAGCCTCGACTCGAAGAGTCTCTTTTGCTAAGCCATTGACCAAGCCCTATGTTACAGTCCTAACAAAGACCTCTCAGATTGGTAAAGTCGTACTGCTTGCGAGAATACTCGGACCCTTGTCAACATGATGACGGTGAGATGGAGCGATTCTCCATAAATCAGCCTTTCGATGAGAATGAGAGAAAGCCCTTTTGGACCGGAAGTCCCTCATTCGACATTTTCAAGATATCCGCTTGTGAGTTCGGGTTGTCTTGTCATGATTTTCCCCCAGCGAAGTTTGTAATGCCGATTTGACAAAACCATCGTGCATGAAAATCAGTTGAAATCATAGTTCATGTGTATATGTATTCTTGACAGTGTGCGAATGCATATTACATGTTACTTAAAATCGTGTCTAACAGGAGACACACCTTCAGAGTTGGAGATGTCACCAGGTAAGTATGTCTCTATCCCTAGGATGTCTATGACTATCTAGGTATCCCTAACCTGTTCAAGCAATTGTCAGGTCCCACATTTGATCATTTTGGCGATCTCTAGATGCCTTTGATTATGTTCAGGTATCTATTGATCAAACCTTTTCAGGTACCTCTGACGATATCCAGGTACTTTGTCAAGGAACTCTTGAACACTTGGGCCAACCCCTTTGTTCATCAAATCACAGATTTTTATACAATCTCGAGAAGATTCCCCCGTTACATGACTATGAGCAGATATAGGCATGACGGCCAAATCTTTACATATGAGCAGGTATATGTAAAGGTCGGAATATTCTTCCCAAATCTCAGGTATTCCCCCGCTACTCACCTATGAACAGGTATAGGTGAAGCGGCCAAATCTTTGCATATGAGCAGGTATATGTAAAGATCGGAATATTCTCCCAAATCTCAGGTGTTCCCCCGCTACTCACCTATGAACAGGTATAGGTGAAGCGGCCAAATCTTTGCATATGAGCAGGTATATGTAAAGGTCGGAATACTCTCTTTATCCCAGATGTTCCCCCGCTACTCACCTATGAACAGGTATAGGTGAAGCGGCCAAATCTTTGCATATGAACAGGTATATGTAAAGGTCGGAATATTCTCTCAACCCCAGGTGTTCCCCCGCAGTTCACTTATGAGCAGGTATAAGTGCGGCGGCCAAACCTTTGCATATGAGCAGGTATATGTAAAGGTCGGAATATCCTCTTGATTTCAAAAGTTTCCCCCGCAATTCACTTATGAGCAGATATAAGTGAAGCGGCCAAATCTTTGCAAACACCTATGGAAATATATAGGTAGTTCGTAAAGATCGGAACTGTTCTCGCGAATCCAGATGATGATTGGATACGTCGAGTTTTCTTCGTGTGTTTTGACTTGACTGCAGATCACCGAAGTTCATCAACATATATCAGGCAATACCGATGGGAACTGAGCCCATACATTTGCCAAAACAACATACAAGTTAAGGTTGTGCCTCGAATTGCGCTATCGTCAGGTAAGTAATTCCAGGTACGTTTTCTACTCATGTCAGCATGCATCATTTCTTAATGCATTGTAAAATGGGACTCATAATCCCGACAAAAACAACATTCATTGCATTTGCATAAGTGAAATTTAGGTATCATTTAGTCTTTGAATGCAACCTCTGCGAGCTCACCTTCAAAGAGGGGCAGCTGTTGACACCTAAATTTTAGTAACCATTTAGTGTAATTTGCATAGAAAATTAGGGATTAAATTTTTAACCCCTAAACAAAAAATATTTAATTTGCATAACATATAGTTTAAATTCATTTTAGATTCATTGCATTTTTTGCATCGGACCGGCGGTGAATGAACGAGCTTAAATTTCATCGAATGGGACTCGGCTCGCTTGAAATGCAAAGGCCGGGAATTATAAGTCAAACGGGCTCGGTTGTTTTAATTTGAACTTAATTCAACCCATTGTCATTAATTAATTCAGCCCATTTAAATTAAAGCCCAAGCCTAAGCCCATTAGGACTAAAAGCCCATCTAATTGACCTAGGTTAATACTATATATACATTATTAGGTCAGAATTTTAGAGGGGGAGAACACAATTTTCAGATCAGAATTTTTGAGAGCACGAGAGACACACGTGAGCGAAAAGAAAAAGAGAGTGAGAAAGAGAGAGGGACCGAGCCGGAGCACCGGCTCCGCACCGCCAGCCGCGCCCGCGTGCTGCCGCCTGCCCCCGCCGGCGCCGCGCCGCACGCCGCCGCTGCTTGCTGCTGCCGCTGCCCTTCCCGCCGACGCCGACGCCGCTGCTGCTTGCTGCTGCCGCTGCTCCTCAGGCCGACGTCGACGCCGCTGCTGCTTGCTGCTGCCGCTGCCCTTCCCGCCGACGCCGACGCCGCTGCTGCTTGCTGCTGCCGCTGCCTTTCCCGTCGACGCCGTCGCCGCCGCTGCTGCTTGCTGCTGCCGCTGCTCCTCAGGCCGACGTCGACGCCGCTGCTGCTTGCTGCTGCCGCTGCCCTTCCCGCCGACGCCGACGCCGCTGCTGCTTGCTGCTGCCGCTGCCCTTCCCGCCGACGTCGCCGCCGCTGTTGCTTGCTGCTGCCGCTGCCCCTCACGCCGACGCCGACGCCGTGCCTGCTGCTCCCTGCCGCGCGACACAGCCGCGCCTGCCGCTGCCGCTGCCGCTGATCCTCACGCCGTCGCCGCCGCTGTTGCTTGCTGCTGCCGCTGCTCCTCAGGCCGACGCCGACGCCGCTGCTGCTTGCTGCTGCCGAGCCCGACGCTGCTGTCTCCGTCCTCGCCGGAGCCGTCACACGCCGGCGCTGCCTTGCTGTTCCGTCGCCGCCGCTCCGTCGTCGTTCCCGTCACCGCACCGCCAAATCCGCCGTTCACCGTTCGTCCCAATCCGCAAGTTCGAATTTGGAAATTATCCGCAAATTAGGTAATTGAACATTATCTAATATTTTTAGAATATTTCGTTTCTTAATTTTTGAGTGTTTGAATATTCTGTGAATATTGCGTGGATTACTAGATATCTTAGGATAATGTTTGCCTTGTTCGCAATATTTGAAAATATTCAAAATTAGGAATCTTTCCTAATTCAGCAACGTATCTGGACAATTATCCGACCTTATCCCTAAGGTATGATACGTGGCGATACGGAAGATCATTATCCTATCCCTAATCCCTTGGATACGATAATGATTTTTATCTGCTTTCCAAATTTGAACGATCGACTTTCCATTAATATCTATAACCCTGTAGATATGACCGGTAATTCGATTTTTGTGCCTGATCCGAGTTTGAAACGAATATTGTGGATTGCGTGGTTATTTTAAATGCGGATGCTATCTTTGTTTAAATTATCTTTCCTTTTCAAATAAAAAAGAAAATTCAAAAAATATCAGTTAGGATTTGAATTTGAATTTTGCATGTTTAGGAATCCTAAATATATCTAGACGATAGAGTAATTATTTAATTTAAATTAGGACTTGAGATAATCCATTCCCTAGTTTAAATTAAGTAATTTTCTAATCTTAATAGATTATTTAGCCTTTTTTTTATTCCGAATTTTCATGAAAATCCCAAAAAAAGAATGAATTGTTTTATGGTAGATTAGGATAGATTGCATTCTTTATTTAAGTAATTTATTATTTCAAATTTTAACAAAAATCCCAAAAATAAATCATGTTAGGACATATTAGGTCATCATGGGTTGCACGTTAATTTAGGCATATTTTTATTCCGAATTTCACCAGAAAATACCAAAAATAAATCGTTTGCCCGTCATCAGAATCAGGTCACGTCGTCGCATGACATATAGTTTGCATGTTAGGTTGCATTGTTCGCATGTCAATTCTTGTACGTCATTGCACGTAGGTTAGCTTTCATTTAAATAAGTGAAAATCCAAAAATATTGAGTGAACTGCTTGTTAATTAGAAATCATATTAGGTTGTTGATGTGATTTTCTAGCTAACCATGCAGATGCTTACGTTGCTTCGAGGTAAGCAATTCTCCTAATCTTGCAATTTATTTAATGCTTTCTTGAGTGTTAAATTGGTGGTTTGCGTACCCGCATGAACACCTCACATGTTAGTGACTAAGTTAAAATGGATCCAAACTGCTTGCCAAAATATTTTTGAAAAGAAAAGGTACCGAAAGGGCGTTAGACTAGATCTAGCGTAATCAAGTCCCCGGGCTTAGAATCTCTGGTTCGCAGGAATAAAACATATCTCCCTATGTTTTATTTAGGTTTCTAATCGACCTACCACAAATAGATTAGTGGCGACTCCGAGCATGAAAACATTTGCATGTTAAAAACTTAAACCCTAAGTTGCGAATTGGTAGGGCTTGGGAGGGCTCGAGTTAGGTTTAGTCCTAATAATCCATTAGCCTGAGAAGGGAAATTTTTTAGGTCGCGACACCACCACTGAGAGCTGCTCATCCAGGACGTTCACTGAATCCAACGAACGTCAAAGTTTCTCGGCCTTGACTTGCGCTGGTCACAGCACGCTTTAGCCAGTTGACGAGCATCCAGCAATCCCAGGCAAGTTCCTTCAATTCCGAAGAACATTGAAGCCTCCTCGCTGCAAGCCGCCACCGCCGTTGCCACCGCGCATCCCCCGCCGCACGCCGACGCCGTTGCCCAGACCTATCCGCCGCTGTGCTCCGCCCGGAAGTCGTCGCCTCGCCACCGTACGCTGCTGCCCGGAGCCGCGCCGTCGCCTGGACAGCCGCTGCTGTTGCCCCGCCGTGTCACCACCGCGAGCCGCCGTTGATCCCGACACCGCGCCGCCGGTCCGCCGTTCGTCGTTCATCCTGATCCGCAAGTTCGAATTTGGAAATTATCTGCAAATTAGGTAATTGAACATTATCTGATATTTTTCAAAATATCTAATTTACTAATTTGGATGTTTGAATATTGCGTGAATATCGTGCGGAATATTAGATATATTAGGATGATTATCTGATATCTGCAATATTTTTAAAATATTCAAAATTAGGAAACTTTCCTAATTTAGCAACGTATCTGGACGACTATCCTACCTTATCCCTAAGGTATGATACGCGGCGATATGGAAAATCGTTATCTTATCCATCATCATTTGGATACGATAATAGATTTTATTTGCTTTCCAAATTTAAATAATCAACTTTCTGTCGATATCTATAACCCTATAGATATGACTATTAGTTTGATTTTTGTGCCTAATCCGAGTTTGAAACGAATCTTGTGGATCGCGTGGCTGCTTTAAATGTGGATGCTATCTCTGTTTAGATTATTTTTCCTTTTCAAATAAAAAGAAAATTCAAAAAATATCAGTTAGGATTTGAATTTGAATTTTGCATGTTTAGGAATCCTAAATATATCTAGACGATAGAGTAATTATTTAATTTAAATTAGGACTTGAGATAATCTGTTCCCTAGTTTAAATTAAGTAATTTTCTAATCTTAATAGATTATTTAGGTTATTTTTTATTCCGAATTTTCATGAAAACCCCAAAAAAGAATGAATTGTTAGGATAGATTGCATTCTTAATTTAAGTAATTTATTATTTCGAATTTTAACAAAAATCTCAAAAATAAGTCATGTTAGGATATGTTAAGTTATCATAGGTTGCATGTTAATTTAGGCATATTTTTATTCCGAATTTCATCAGAAAATACCAAAAAATAAATCATTTGCCCGTCATCAGAATTAGGTCACGCCGTCAGCAATACGTAACTGAACGAAGCAT